>OX422224.1:316095599-317383932 GCA_949130495.1 Sambucus nigra | reverse complement strand
TATATATATATGTGTGTGTGTGTGTGTGTGTGTGTATTACAGGTGCACAGAGGTATCTGGCTTTGATCTTTGGACTGTTTACATGCTGCAGCTAGTATGGGAGTTGCAGGTCTTTGCATTAGACGACTTCATCCTTGTCTTCTCAGTCTTTCATTTAGTTCTCATTAGATAGGGCATGTGTCGCCAATTTCCAGTTTTTATCTAGTCCAGTGGTTGTACTCTTTATTTATGTCAGTATTCTGTTTAGCTCGGATTATTTTAATTTATTTCATTGTCCTGCATTTTCGGATATTTTTATTTGGATGATTAAACTAACATGTTTATTCCACTTGGGTGGTTTGGTGTTCAATAATATTATTTGTGTTTATGAGAATTTTTTAGTATATTGATTCATAACAATGGAACTTAATTTATAAAATCAAATGTTTTGACACTTAGCTTAATTATTTATTAAGGTGTTAATAAGGAGGTTTTTTTTACGACTGTGATGCTAAGAATGAACCAACCGGGGGAACTTTGAATTAATTTAATAAAGGACTGATCACCTGGTATTTAATTAGGCGGAGTGTTACAGGTGGTATCAGAGCATCAGGTTCTAGTGTCCTTTAGGATTTGTGCAGCTTATTATGCTTCCAGCGTAGCTTTCTTTGATATAGAGCCCTATGTTTAGGATTGTTGTTTTCTTTGATGAGATTTAGTTCTCCTACTATAACGTATACATTAGTGAATATTTTTTTCATTCGGATGTGTTCGTGTGTCGAACGATGAATTATGACGGGCGAGGGCCATTGGGCGGACAACAGGAGGCATAACTCAGTTGAGGTTAGATGATATAATCAAGAATGATGACCGTAGTTAAGGTCAACCCTATTATGGAACGAGAAACTAGGACGGTAAAGATGGTTAGGGCGCAGCCTATGATTTCCAAGTGCTTTTATAGTCGAAAGTGGTGCAAAAGTACACTCACCCAACATGGTATGAGTGGTAAAGATTCAGACAAAACATTTAGGAGAATCGTTGGTGCAAATTCTAAAAACGCAGGGATTGTGTGTGTTAGCCAAAGGAGGTAAAATATCCAAAGGCTCGGGCATATGAGGGAGTGTGGCTAACTGAAAGTGAAAATTTGGGGTAAAAGTTTTCTTGACTCGTATGAGCAAAGTTATATGGTGGGAGTCAACCACCACTTTTAGAAGTGGGATGATATGACTATAAAAGGATCTTAGGTACAGTTTGATCGTAGGTTCCTTCATCAGATGTTCAGGATAAGATGTGAACGTTGTTCTGAACTCATCACAAGAGGGCCGGACAGAGGTCCATTTATGAATATGAATCTAAACTGTTAGCGAGTCTTGTGCCGAATAGAGTAGATACAAATGGAGAAGAGGATTTCAAGTGGGAAATCGACTCATAAGAAAAGTTGACAACATTTAAAAGGAATTCTGCTGGACAGTCGATCCATATGGTGACAATGTCACGCTGGATGTTAATGCTTCCTTGTGAAGGGAGCTAAAGGAATCGAAAGATTTAGTTGTGAAGTAAGATTGAATGAAAAGCAGTTAATGGAACGTCGCAAGGGGGAGGCCCATTAGGGGACCGTATAAAATGATTTAGGTAGCTGTACTCTTACCAAGCGATGGTGAATTCAGTAAGGTCTATTGAAGCCAGTAGCATGTTCCTTAGGGCCAACAAAGATAAAGGAACAATGGGGGTAGCCATCAGGATTGAGACTACCAAAGTCCGAGAGAAGGAAAACCCTAACATGGTCAGTATGACAAGAGATAAGAGGATTATGTGTTGAGGTATTTTGTGGAGAGTAAAACCACATGCGTTATTATTTTTCCCAAAGCGAGTAAAGAGACAAGGATATGGTGCTTGCAAGGGCAATGATTAATGTATATTTCAGTGTGGTTCGGATAGGCGTGCTATGTCTGGGAAACCATTTGAAAAAACAAGGGCGATTGGCAAGGTAGAAGTATGAGTTTTATTCTCAGAGGATGAGGCATATTTTGTGTGAAAAGAGCGAGTCACTACATTTTGATTATTGAGAAATTCGCATGTGAGACGAGTTTAGGACGTATATCGACAACGTTATTATGATGTGTATGTTTTCCTGGTATGGAGGGGTTATCTTTAGTGTTATCCACGGAGGATAAATGGGTGAATTGTTAGTGGTATATACTTTATTGAGATTACTCATTTTAGTGACGTGATATACGAGTATGATATTATCCTAGTTACAACTTTATAGTAATGGTTAGAACGATAATGGGAAGTTATTACAAGGCTATCGAAGTGGTTGCTCTAGTGCAACATGTTTTGTTCTGTCGAGACCTCACCTGTGAGAGGGTCGGGCTCGCACTTATATTATATATTATAGAGACTTCGGAGGGCACAGTGGTCTCGATATAGTTGATCCCGACGTGTGTAGGGAATTCATTGATATGATTCAGAGTGTATTGAGTTTACTGTTGAACAGACAAATTTAGCTCGTTATTATGTTTAACACTCAGAACTTAGTAATAGGAGAGCGTATTGTTATATCACTCCTTTATAGGCGTGGGAGTTAAGACTAAAAGATATATGTCTGGGGATAGGATTTTAAGGGTCCCGATTGTACATGTATGAGATTTATGGAATATGATTACCAACAATGTTGAGTGATAGTATCTTGGGAAGGAAAGTTTCTCATTTAAATGTAATTACAAAAGGGGATATAGATTTTATGTCAAGAGACAGGAATACAGGGATACATGTTATGGACTGAGGGCCTAATGGATTTCGATGACCGATAATGCTAGGTAATAGTGTCTCAGGGGGTTCTTTATTTGTATTTTGCTTTGAGAGACATCCCACTCATGAAACTTAGCATAAGGTTAGAAGTAGGGAGATGTTTTTCCATTCGTCCAGAAGTTCGATGCCATAGTCGTTATGAAGTACGTAGTTATAACTGTAAGTTAAAAGTTAAATTTCAATATAAGGCCAGTGGATCCGGTTGTGCGGTGAGGATGGATTGAAAATTTTGTTTTATCTCCACGAGTTGAAGGGTGGAGCGATGTTAAGGAGGACAAAAAAAATTACGGTGATTGAGAATGCCCAAGTGTTATAGCCACGTTGTGAATACTGGGGCAATAAAGAATTAGGTGTTATGTGGGGAGCTGATGTGATGCTTACACCAGTATGGACGACTTATGGGATGTGTGGACACCCTGGTTAACTGTTGTCAGAATCATCCGGGTTGAAGGTACGTGGGGATAGATGTGTGAAATATATGTCTGTGGGACTAATATAACGAAGCAAAAGTGGTAGAGGGTATTAACTGTCGTGTGAGGGGGACAATAATCTATATATACGCGTGTGATCAGAGTAGCACACCTGAACTCGGTGGAAAGTCTGTGGGAAGTCATTGAAAAAGGGGTATCCCTTAAGAAGACTAAAATTTAACTATTTTGGAGAATTTGGAGTGGAATTCTACCCAGTCAAATGTTGAAAGTGACTTGAGCGAAAATGGAAAGATGATGTCAATGCGGTATAAGGAGACCCTAAGTGCACATCGTGGCAAAAAGTGCATGGGTCGAAACTTTGGTATACACCAAGGGAAGAAGAGGATTATTAAGTACCAATTAATGGGAATTATAATTGGAAGTCGGTGTTGAGCGGGATAGAGTGAGTAGTCACCATATGCACCACTCATAGGTAGAAACTGGTTGAAGTAAGATGATCAACCAAAAAAATTTTATCAAGCCGGTGCTTCCGATAATGGAAGAGGGCAGTCAATTCGGTAAAGTTTCTTTGATGGGTTGCCAACCTCAAGGTAAGATCAAGGGTTCCTTTGAACGCATGGAACAAGTTGCCCAATATGGAAGTGATTGATATTCCTTTGGAGTGATTTACAATATTAGCTAGTGTGCCCCAGTCTTCCATTGAAAATAAGAATCGCGCTGGTACGTGGTCCTCGGTATTTTTTTTAATTAGGATGAGATTTTTGAATCCCACCTTCAATATGGAATTTCAGGAAGTAGCGGGGATAACGTTTTGTTTTGAGTGGGTTGTATCACCCATAGCCCGGGGAGTAGGCGAACGGTGATTAACGATTAGTGGAGTCGTGTGAAAGTAACTTTGGATTCATTGTGATCATTTCATTTCCACAACGGATATAGCTAGCAAGTGAAGTATAGTACGGTAATTAGGAGAGAATATTACCTCATGGTAGGGTTTCGTAGAAGCACTCGTACCTGTTTATTATGAACAAGGTACTTATTCAGGTTTTGGTGTGGAAATACCTTAACTTTTCTCACTCTGGATGTTAAGAGATGGGCGGATAATCAAAATTTTGGATTGGTCGAGAGTTAGAATCTGATGACTAAAGTGGAATAACCACATACTGTCCTAGGTAACCTTTTAACTATCATAAGACTGACGTCGCCATGAATTAAGATTTGAAGAACTAACAAGAGAAGTCAGATGTTCATATGATTTCTCCCAGGACGAGAGTTTTGTGTTTAGATAAATACGGGAGTTGTTACGAGGTGAGGTGTGGCCTCCCAATAATATTGAGACTATGAGGCCAATGATGTATAGGCTAGTCTTATTCGAATGTTGTTCGGTAGGAGCACAATTGTGGTTCCATTATTGAGGTGTGACCCTATAACTGGTAAAGTGTCGAAAGTGCTAAACAAGCTTGTTGTGAAGCGGGGGCTATAGTGATTGAGCCTTACTTTGAAGTTGGTTTTGAGTACTAGAGGAAACCTGTTTTTATCAGGTATGCCTTACTTTTCTGAATTTCGGGACGAAATTCCGTTATTAGGGGGGAAGTATGTAATACCCCGTATTTTATAGCTTTTAAATTATCGGATTAATTAAATTAAATTGGGATATATTAATTTAATATTAATCCGAATTTAAAAATAAATATTTACTAGCGTGACGACAGTTAGTAATTATTAGTAAGAATTATGTTGAATATTAATAGATGAGTAAAAGTAATATATGAGATTGAATTTATTAAAATTGTCGTGAGTGAATATTACGACAATTACATAAATTGAGTCGGGACGTGCATGTGTCGTGTCGGGACTAAATTACTAAAATAAAAGTGAATTAATTATATGTCACTCTTATAGTCATTTCGAGTGCGCCATTGTGTCTGGAAGGGTCGAGTTAGTCAGAAAAGTGTACCCAAGGGTTTAGTTTGGGCCCCGGGACTATTTTAGGCCAAACTGGCATCCCGGGAGGGTATTGTGGTCATTCTGTATTTTTGAGTGATTAAATCCATGAATTTACCTAAGTTATATCAGCTATTAGAGTTAATCTTTTAGGGTTATCAATCACTGAAACATAGAACGGACATTAGAGAGAATAAAGGAAGAGAGCTCTTCAAGACTATATCGCAATCCGTAACACCTTTTTCAAAAATAATACCACGGGGGAATAGATCGTAAGATGAGGAACATAGCCATATCTTCGTCACCAACATATCAAACCTTAGATTCCCAGGTAAGTATCTATCTTGCTGATTTCTAGTTGATTTCCCTTCCATGTTAGCCTAGGAAAAAACTCACAGGTTTTATTTAAAGAATTATATGTTTTGGAAGAGAATTTATATGTTGTAGGGAGAATCCATGTAGTCTGAAATCTTGATCATATGTAGAGGATTACCCATGAAATTATAATGATATTTGGGAAGGAAATCTGGATTAAAATAGAAACTCTTGATTATTCATTCATAATTAGGTTTTATAAAGAAATCGGGAATTAAATCCCTTTTTGATTGATTCGTTGAGGATTTATTGATGTTGTTACGTTAGAACTTGTTTATATATATTGTTTATACATTTGTATTACTTGGTTGGGAGTTTGGGATGAAATTATAGAGCTTTTGAAGAGTTATAATGATTGAACATGTAGGTGTCGTAAACGAATCTGGGTTGAGACCTGAAGGGTCGATCGATCGACCTATGAATGTCGATCGATCGACTCCTGCTGATTTTTGGAAATTTTTATCTTCTTTAATGATGACGTAACACCGCTTCGAGGGGACTTTGCGTGTGATGAGATTATTATAATAAGACCTATGTTGTGATTTAGGTCCGGATAATATGGACTAATTAGAGTGTTACCCATAGTGTCACGAGGGTTATAGAATAATAAAATATGCTTGTATGTGCGACACGTTAGGTTGAGTGAGCATGATTGATGACTTAGTCCAATAGGATAGAGAGTGTTAACTTGCTGACATTATGGTTATAAAAACGATACACTTCGAGGGTTGAGAAGTAATTGGGAACGTGTGGTAAACAAGAAAAATGATAAGCTAATAATACGTAGGTTTTGAGAGTGAGCACCACGTATGGTTAGTATAAAAATATTATGGGTCGTGAGGGTACCTATATGGAATATGGAAATACATATTTGTGTGTATGTATGCTTGTCATATTATTATGTGTAGTTGACCATACCCGCACTACTTTTTATCACAGAGGTTTCCGCACTGAGACAGTCTTATCTCGATGTGACCTTTATAGGGGATATTAAATTGTACCCTAGAACATAGGATCCTTGGTACAGGCTATCTTAGAACGATAGTTAGACGGTTCTAAGAGATGTGAGGGTATGTGCTGAACTCTTAGTGACTTGGAACTATGCTTCACCTCCAGTATGTATGTTTTGTGTTAATACAGTTCGTGTGTGAGTCCGAACTAGTATTTCCCTCCTTTGTACGAGAGGTACAGGGACTTAATAACAGAGTATGCCAACAGCATAGATTTTGTGGGGGGTTCCGATTAGTATATATATTGTATGAGTGATTATATATATACATATACCTAGAATTCTTCTACTGTGTGGGTAAGCAGATAAATTTTGAATAAATGCTCCTAATCATAGTAAATGCTTGAGATTTCATAGCATTATTGAGATATTCATAATTGACTTATATAATCCTTAATAGGATGTTATTTTTTTTAATAAATCATAGACATACCGTCTCGCAAATCAGAACCAATGGGAGGAGAATTGGGTTAGACTTATGAGTCATTTTAGTAGTACGATAGGCGTGCACACTAGATGAGAGGTGAGAATTCTCAAGAGAGTGTCGAGTACTAACATGTATGTAATATCAACTGGTAAGCATTATAAATACTTGCTAAACTATTTTAATGCTATTTTACACTCGGTCTTTGGCCCGTTTCCTATCTTCTTTTCTCTCTCTTCTTTATATATATATGTATGTATGTATGTATTACATGTGCCCATCCACAAAGGTGTCAGGCTTTGATCTTTGGATTGTTTACATGCTGCAGCTAGTGTGGGAGTTGCAGGTCTTTGCATTAGACGACTTCATCCATGTCTTCTCAGTCTTTCATTTAGTTATCATTAGATAGGGCATGTGTCGCCCATTTCCAGTTTTTATCTAGTCCAAAGATTGTACTCTTTATTTATGTCAGTATTCAGTTTAGCTCAGATTATTTTAATTTATTTCATTGTCCTGCGTTTTCGGATATTTTTATTTGGATGATTAAACTAACATGTTTATTACACTTGGGTGGTTTGGTGTTCAATAATATTATTTTTGTTTATGAGAATGTTTTAGTATATTGATTCGTAACAATGGAACTTAATTTATAAAATCAAATGTTTTGACACTTAGCTTAATTATTTATTAAGGTGATAATAAGGAATTTTTTTTACGACGGTGATGCTAAGAATGAACCAACCGGGGACATTTTGGATTAATTTAATAAAGGATTGATCACCCGGTATTTAATTAGGTGGGGTGTTATAAATATATATATTAACCTGCGAGTAAAAATGAACTACCACTATCTACCCACATAACTAATCCACCCCAATGTTGAAGTCCCAATATGATATTTTGATCATTTAATTATGTTAAAGTTATCAATTTAATTAGTTTCGATTAACCAAATTATTATTATTATATTGACATCACTATAGCGAGCCAACCTTTCTATTAATCTTTCACATATTCGTACCCGCCTAAGTTTATTAACATATCACACTCATTTCCCTCAATATATTATTGGTGAGGTTCCAAGCACGACACATCACAATAGCCAGCCAACCCAATTTTTGTTAGCCCGCAATTATTTGTGACGCCAACACCCACCCACATCGTTATAGACATCCAACCCAATTTTTGTTAGCCCTGCACTTATAATAACCGTTTATCATCCTAGGCATTAATTCCTCATTTATGAAGTTCATTATTTTTTAATAGCCCCACCCTTTATTCTAGACTTAAATCCTCAAAGCATCCCTAGTCCCATACCTAGAGATCTTCAAACCAAAAGTGTAACCTAGTTTATCACTTAAAAATAATACCTACCAACAATTACAACCTAGTCTCGCACCTAGGCTAACGGAACAACAAAAAAGTGTATTACATAGCCCCACCCGGAAAATACCCATCTGTAAATACCTACACTCACTAGTCACATATCTAGAAAGTGTTAGCATCAACAAAGGACAAACTACTAGTCACATACCTAGAACGAAACCTATAATAAGGTGAAATCATAGCTACATAATAATCTCATCGTCCCCGTGGTGTCGAACATTAGCACAATTGACGATCGCATAAGGCATATTTTCAACCTACAACAACAATTTTTCTAATTATTCACAAGATTACTATTTATCCAAATTATGTTCATTTAATTTTATTATCAATTAAACAATTCATTTCTCAAAAACTTATATAATTTCCATCCATGCATGGTTTAGGGGCATACAACAATTAATTTCTATTCTATAATGTACACATAAATAACATGATTTAAGAGTAAAATTCAAATTATAAAATTCATATGTTTTATTTTAACATGCGAACTCCCATATATACCAACGGAACCTCAACCTCTAATCTAAGCATGTAATAGTTGAATAAAAATAGTCCCAACTTTAGTTTCACAATTCCTAATTACTATATCTAATTTATTTTAAGAAAACAGTGATTATTAGTGTCTAGGAAACATTTAAAACAATAATGCTAAAGGGGAATAATAAAAACATCCATGCATGTAGAAAGTTATTTGAAGAATTTGATTGGATGGTTGTGTTCCTCTCGTGAAAACAGCAAGGACATGTTCTTGAACGATATTGAGAAAACACAGTTTGAACCTTCAAAATTTGGGTCGAATCTTGCTTTTAAATGGGGTTAGGTTTTTGAGGATGAAAGGAGATGTAAACAAGGGAAGCTACTACTCTTAGTTATGATATAAAATGTGTTTGAAAAAGTCTAACCCCGAATTATATTTATATTGAAAAGTGGAGGTGTTTTTCTATAACACAAATACTAAAAACTAAGCAAAACCGTTAGCATTGCACCAACTGAATCGATTTGCCCCAAGGACCGAATCGATTTCGACCTGATTAAATATAAGCATATAAAACCCAATTTTTCCTCCATCAAATCCGATTAAAATTCCAATTTTCAAATAATAAAACCAGTGTTTTAAATGCCCAAAAATAATCCAAATTAAAATAAAATATTTTTTCGACTTGTTATCGCGACGGGCTCAATAAACGGTCGAAAACTACGGGGTATTACATAATTAACCACTAAGGTAGAAATTTCGTCCTCCAAATTCGATGAAGTGCAAACATAAAGTCGCGCAATAAAATAAGGCTTACATATGCTTACCTCTAGAATGCTACAATTGGGTGCCCATACACCCAATTCTACACGCACTTATGCCACGGACAAACGTACGATATATTTATCAACTATATATATAAAGGTGTTGGAGGTGCTCCCGGTGCTGGAGGCCCTTGGCCCTTACTGACCCTGTTCTCCTTGGCCCTGCTGGCGCTGAGCTCTCGGACACCTGAAAGCTCGATGCCCTACCTCTCCAAAAATGAAACATGCACCCTTAAAAGGTCGTGGACGCCTTCTCGATGCTCTCTCACCCTACCCCTGTCCCTGAGGGCCCTGTGGGATGCCATTGCCTTGAAGAAAGGCCTGTTGATCCTGCCTTGCTCGCTGTTTCTTCTATAGTTGGTCATTGCAACCCTTGTTCTCCCCACCTGCCTTGGCCCCATCTTAACCACTCAACTCATACCTCTTACTAGAACTTTTTTATAATTCATTATTAGAGAAGTAAACTAAAACCATGATTTATGTAATAGTTTTAGTTATGGATTTATTGTTAAAATAAAATCACATGTTTTAATGAGAATAATGTACGGACCTAATTTTTGCATTATTTAATAACTTTTCGATGTCTTTTATTCACCCCAGTAGGTGTTCTGATTTGTATAGTACGACTTACACACAGAGGATCAAATCACCAGTTCTTGTAGAATATAAGTTTTTATTGTTCACAGTCTTAGATGGAACGGGACACACCATCAGTAGGGCTATAGATCAATATTTGGATAGGTCTATCTTGATTACGAGAAACTGTATAGTTTCAACTTATTGTGCTAGTACACATTAGGTGTATTGAATGGGACCACCTAGAGGTCATTGTCTTTATAGTGATTTTATAAGACAATGTAAACCTCATGATTATTAGGTTTATGTAAGGCTCTTAATCCGGATATGATTGATGGACACATGCACTAGTTGTTTATTGCTTTGACTTATAGGGTGGGATTCATTATCGGATCAATAATCTTGATAGATTGGTTAATGGCAAAAGTTTTTTATGGATGGAATCCATGTTTCGATATAAGGACTAGTGATACCCACTTGAGATGCTTATAGGGTTTTGTGGTGACAATTATTATGCAACACAAATAGATAAGAGAAAGGCAATCACCAAGTAGGAAGAAAGAATGTAAAATGACAATCACACAACAAAGGATGTATGTGGTTCAGCAAAGATGTGCCTATGTCCACGGTGGTGATGTTGGTTTTATTTCTATATACTCCGGGGAGTGATTACAGAGAATACAACTTGTCCTTTTGCCCCAGACCTAGGGTTCAATATATACATGTATGTTTAGGTGAGTGGGGGTGATGGGTTCCCCCACGTCTTCCATCTCTCCTATAACTTCCCTTCAGGGGAATGTGGGAAGAGATCGGATCAAAATAAGAGGTGGGGGGCCTGGACTTTGGGCCGCAGAATTGGGCTACTCGTCCAGGCCTATGGTCTTAATTCTGGGTACCCACAATTTCCCCTAAGTTTGTTGGGCCATGTTCATGGGCTCAATAAATTTAAATGATTATCCATAATGGCTTTTTGCAATTCTTCGAAAGCCGTGAAGTTGATTTTGGCGGCACCCGCTTCGTTTATTGTGCACTATGATTAGTGAAATTTGAAGGCTTGTTGGAATAGCCACTTTTCTACCGTCGCTTCAGTCTTTCCAGCATTCTTCTATTTTCTGTGAGCTCTAGCGCTTCGTACCTTTTTCTCTCAATCTCCATCCTCATCGCGTCCTAGTTGTTTGGGCTTGTGCTTCTTCATCGCTTGAATCGATCTTCTATTTTGTAAGTTTCCTGTGCCTTTTCTTTGTACTTTCGCCTTGAGTTTGTAGCTTTTCTAGGGTTTTCCAATGGCGAAGATTGGAAATAGGTCAATCTCTTAATTTAGGAAGTTTTACAACATCCCTGAGTGGGTAGATATTGAGTGTTGTGCCTCCCTTTCTAGAAACGTTAGAGATATAGATGATGCCCACTGGATCCACGTCTTGTTGCTTTCCCAGGGGGGACTCACTTTTCCTCCAAATGATTTGTTTTCGCATTTTTTTGGCTATTTTAATATTGTTCCTGCACAATGCTCGCCCAATGTGTGGAAAATAGTAAATGGAGTACATAGGATAAATTAGTTGTATGGCACTAGGTTAGGGCTCGTCGAGGTCTGTTTTTACTACTCCTTTTCTCGAACTAGCTCTGGTGTCCTTTACCTCAAAGCTAGGTGCCCTGACAGGGTATTGGTAGTAAATCTACCTGATTCCCGTAAGGACTACTGGCAAGAAGGTTTCCTTGTTAGGAATTGGAAATTTGAAGGGTCGAGGTCTGAGAGGTTCTCTGTTCCCTTTTATGGGGAGGAATACATAGGTAGACATTGTACTGTTGCTTTGACTTTTGTTGATTTGTGATTTTTCTAACTTCTCTTTGGTTTTTCTTCCACAACGAGGTCAAAGAACTTGGAGCCTGCTCTCAGTGAGGTTCGTATCTCGGAATTGGTTAAGGCTTGGAATATCAGGGAGCCTTTGGGTGACGGCGAGCATCCCAGGTCTGCTGCCTTTCTGCTCGAGTATAAGAACATTGGCTCCAGCTTTATAGCAAGGCCTGTGGATAGTATCCCAGAGTTTGATTTATTTAAAGAGACTGCTGCGGGTCCTATCCCGTTGGACGAGTAAGAGAGAAGTTTTGAGAGTGACATTGCAGGAGCTGTAAGTGATTTGTGGGGAGAGAGATCTAGCAGGAGCAGTTCCTCTGATCGTAGGGAGGTTTCTGAAGCTCGAGGATCATCGAGTACTTCTAGTAGTTCGAGCGAGGAGATGGTTCCTCCAAGGAAGAACTTGATCAGGGATGATGATGATGAGGACCACGTGATTCTCGCACAAAGGTCGAAGAAGAAAAAATCTAATTCTGGGGCTGTGGCTACTAGTTCCCTGTCCTCTGCTCAGGAGCAGGAGAGGAAAAGGAAGGAAGAGGAGAAGGTGAGAGAGAGAGAGAGGAAAAAGGAAGAAGATGGAAGAGAAGAGGAGGGTAGAGGAGACTAAGCAAAAGGAGAGTGAGAAGGAGGAGGAGAGGAGGAGGGCAGAAGCGAGGACGAAGGCTGGGCAAGCCTTAGTCCTGGTGTTCGCGCTGCCCGAGGGTGCCTATGTGGAAATTTCACCCCAATTGGACCCATCTCTACTTGACAGAGCTGTCCTCCCGACTGATCGCCAAAGGGCGGTAGGGTAGGAGCAGTTGGCCCTTCACGCTAGTCAAAGGCTTGCTCTGGTAAGGTTTTTCCTTTCCTCCCACATTGTTCTGAATTCCCTTATTTTTCTCTTCTAATGTCTTCTTTTTTCTGTAGTTTGTTACTGACTTTGCCATGCTGTATCGTTCACGCGATGAGCTGGTGAAGAGAAACAGTGAGCTGGAGCAGGAGAACTCCGCCCTGAAGCTAAAGGATAAAGAGCTCGAGGCTAATTTTAAAGCCGTGGACTCTGCTCAAATTTCATCTGACTTGGCTCTTGCTACTGCCAATAAGGATAAGGACACGACAGTTAAGGATCTGAAGGAGCTGAGGCAGGCCTACGACCTGGTTTGCTCGAGCAAACTTGCTGTTGTGGAGGAGAACAGGGTGCTCTCCGAAGAGCTAAAGAAGAAGGAGTCTGAGGCTGTTACTGCTAAGGAGGACTCATATAATTCCAGTTGGGCTACAGTATATGAGGATACTGAAGTTCAGATAGCCTATATTAGTCGTCTGAACTTCAAGAAAGGCTGGAACAAGGCCCTTTTGGCTGCTAGCGTCGACATCGATTCTCCCTTGTTTGATGAGCATGACCCAGGTCCTAAGCCAACCGTGGATGAAGTTCCTACCCTAGCTGTTGAAGGTGCTGATCCTGTTCCTCAAGCGACCCCTACTGACGTTTCTCTGGTTGTGGGGATATAGATTACCCCTGCTGAGGGCGGTGCTCCTGCTGATGTTGACAAGGGGAAGGGGCCATCGACCTCTGGGCCACCTGAGGTTGTCAACTAGTTATCTACTAGGATTGCTCTGTACTTTTGGTTTTTTCTGTCTGTAAATTTTTTCTTTACTTTTCGATGTAACTCCAATCCTTTATTAATGAAAAGGCTTCATTTTCTACTCGTACTGATTTGTCTCTTTCTCTTCTTTATCTTTCTCCTGCTTGTGGTTAGTTGATGTGGATGATTACATTCCTGCTACTTCCCAATTGGGCAGGACCCTTGGTCCCAATGTGAGTCCCGAAGTTCGCCAGGACTTCGTTAAGCTTTACAAATCCCTTAGATCTAGAAATTAGAAGTATAAGGAGCAATCTGAACTTATGTCCAGGCTGAAGGACAGGCTCCAGTAGATGGAGGACATTGGTGCTTCAGTACAAGAGGAGGTCAATGCACTGAGAACAAAGCTATTAGAGGCCTCCGAGATCAACCAAGTTGGGGAGGTTCTTCAGCAGGAGAATGAGGACCTGAGGAGAGAAGTCTTACGACTTAGGGAGCATGCGCCGAGCACTGTTCCAACAGTATTACAAGGCTCCTCATCATCGCGAACTAGAGCTGGTCATAATGTTACTCCTCTTGTGTCGTGAGATTCCACTCCCCCACCCGTTCTGTGAGATGGTAGGAGCACCAGGAGCAGGAACAAGGAAGCGAAAGAACTTGGAGATAGGGAAATGGAAGAACTCCGCGGTGATGTTCAGCGAGCATATGTAATTGCTGCTGGGATTCAAAGGCACGTTACTCGGCGGTGGAACTTGTTCAAAAAAGGTCCTCAACAAGTGTGGGATGATGGCTATGACCAGGGTTGGTCAGATGCTCCAACGAGGTTGTTGGAGTTTGAAGAGCTTTCCTTTGTTAGGGGGGGATGAGTGTTTTAAAGGAGCTACAGGTCCCAAGGAATTCTATGCTCTAGTATCGCCATGAGATTTCTCCCTCTATCCTGATGCCTAACCCCTTCCAGAGGGATGATCGATGGATTCCCATTGATACCATCCCTCGACAGTTATTGGAGTCGGATGCGAATGAGGTTGAGGAAGAATTAGCTCCTGCTCCTAATGACGGACGAAGAGTTCGAGTAGCTGATTATCTCTCTCAGAGGCCTCACCCCCATTGAAATTTTGTCAGTTGTTGTTTTTTGTATTTCTGATAATGTAAATGCTTTTGGCGAGCTCGCCGAATAAACATGTATCACCATTGTTGTAAATATAATGAATAAATGAAAAGTTTGTGTTTTGGGCAATCTTGCCGACTAAACGTGTGCATCATATTCTTCATATTCTTACTTCTTTATAATCTTCTAAGTTTGTTTTGTCATGCAATTATCCTCCCAGTCCAGTATAATATCGAGATACCATTGTGCATCACTTTACCTTTTAAGTTGTGTCGTCACACTCCCTTAGGCCTAAGTGGGGCAATTGGCGAGGACACACCTGAGGTTGGATGTTCCATCCGATTAGGATTTTATTCAATCAAAGGAGTTTTGATGACCAGTACAAAACTTGGTCATAATGCCTAAGGATCCCCTGTAGGGCTTCATATATTGCCAGGGGAAATGCTAAGAGGTTCTTCGTGTTTCATAACGATGACCTGAGGAGGGGTATTCCCCTGCTATAGCATAGTGATCACTGTGCATGTTACTTGGAAAAGATGTGCGATAAATGCAGCTGTTACTAATCAGAGTGTAACTAATTAAATAATTTTCATTAATAATAAGGGAAATGCACTTGTATAATAAAAGAATACAATAGAAAGATATAAAAGTAGAATCTCTTGAGATTAGCTGCGTTCCATGCTCGTGGTATTTCTCTGCCTTCCATCGTTTCCAAGTGATAGGCGCCCTGGAGGTCGTCTCTGGTTACTTTAAAGGGTTGTTCCCAGTTGGGACCTAGCTTGTCGTCTGATGCTTTCATTGCACTGCCCAGGACTTTCCTTAAAACATAGTCCCTAATTCGGAATGCCCTAGGGTTAAACCTTTTATTGTAATGCCTCGCGAGCTGTTGCTGGTAGCTCGCTAGTTTCACTAGGGCTAGATCCCAGTGCTCGTCGGCTAGGTCGAGCTCAGCGAGTAATGCTACATCATTATGGCCTTGGTCAACAAGGTTGGACCTCATTTTCGACAAACCTGCTTCGAGTGGGATGACTGCCTCCATGCCATATGTTAGCAAAAATGGGGTTTCTCCTGTTGCTCGTCAAGGAGTGGTCCGATATGCCCATAGGATGTGAGGTAGTTCATTTACCCATGCGCCTTTAGCTCGCTCCAATCGCTTCTTCAATCCATCGATAATGGTTTTATTGGAAGCCTCAGCATGGCCATTGCTCTGAGGGTAGGCCACCGAACTAAAGTGGTGTCTGATACCGTGTTCGTCACAGAAATTCTGAAAGGAGCAACTTTCGAACTGTGTTCCATTGTCGGTGATGATAGTTCTAGGGATTCCAAAATAAGTGATTATATTCCTCCATATGAACCTTATCATATCAGCGTCTCGGATGTTCGCCAGGGGTTCTGCCTCGATCCATTTGGTGAAGTATTCAGTCACGATCAACAGATATTTGCGATTGCTGGCAACGGTAGGTAGTGGTCCCATGATTTCCATTCCCCATTGGGCGAATGGCCATGGGCTGGATAGGGACTTTAGATCGCTGGCGGGTTGGTGGACCATAGGAGCATGGACTTGGCATTTTAGGCACTTGTGGACATACACTGCAGAGTCTTTTTGCATATATAGCCACCAATAGCCTTCCTTCATTGCTCGAAAGGCTAGAGACCTTCCTCCGGTGTGGCTTCCACAGATTCCTTCGTGAAGATCGCGTAGCACTTGCTCGACATCCCCTGGGTGGACGCATCAGAGGTAGGGACCGGAGAAGGATTTCTTATACAAGTTGCCTTTTGGGGATAAGTGAAAGCAAGCAGTTTTGACCCTTATCTGGTGGGAGGTCTTCTTGTCATCTGGGAGCGTGCTATCCTTTAAATATTCTCTTAAGGGGTCCATCCAGCTGGGGGCTGACCCCACCTGGAGTACCTGTTTCACGCTTGGTGGACTGCTGTCGATGCTCGGGCAAGTGAGGAAATCGATGGGGATGACTCTTTTTAGGTCGGAGTTAACTGCCAAACTCAGGGCTGCTAAGGCATCAACATGACTGTTTTGCCCCCTGGAAAACTACTAGACGTATGGTACCCCTTTGTGAGTCAGGTTCGTCAATGGACCCGCTATTTTAGAGAATCCCTGAATGAATCTCCTGTAGTATCCGGCTAACCCCAAGAAACTACGCACTTCCATCGGTGTCGTGGACTGTCCCCACTCCCTCACCGCTGACACTTTACTCGGGTCAACTGCTATCCCCGGTTCAGAAACAGCATGCCCCAAGAACTGTACCTCTCGCAACCAGAATCCATACTTTTCGTACTTAGCATACAACCGATGCTCTCGTAAAGTCTGAAGAACCTGCCTCAAGTGCTCGGCATGCTCCTTCTCGGAGTGTGAATATATTAAATTGTCATCTATGAAGACGATGACAAACTGATCCAAGAACTCTCAAAATACTCGGTTCATTAAGTCCATGAATACGGCTGGAGCATTTGTGAGACCAAATGGCATCACTCTGAACTCGTAAGACCCATATCTCGTCAAGAAGGCAGTCTTTGAAATGTCATGCTCTCTAATACGTAGCTGATGGTATCCTGACCTCAGTTCTATCTTCGAAAAAAAAGTTGCTCCCCTCAGCTGGTCGAAAAGATCATCGATTCCAGGCAATGGATACTTATTCCGTATCGTGACCTTGTTCAACTCTTGGTAGTCCACACATAACCTCAGTGAACTATATCTCTTTTTCACAAACAAAACTGGATCACCCCGAGGTGAGGTACTCCTGCGAATGAAGCCCTGACCTAACAGCTGCTCTATCTGATCTCGTAACTCTCGCATCTCTGCCGGAGCCATACGGTAAGGAGCACGTGCTATAGGTCTCGTATGTGGCAATATATCTATGACAAAGTCTATCTCTCGACTGGGGGGTAGGCCTGGTATCTCCTGGAATACATCGGAGTACTCACGAACGACTGGGATCGAGTCTAAAGGAATTACAACCTCCTTAGAGGCATCCTCTTCTATATAATACAAATGAGCGGTCGAACCTCCCTCTGGGCGAGGCATCGCCACTACAAACATCTCTTGCCCCAGAATGGCAAAAACAATGCTCCCACCAAAGCAATCAATCATGGCTCTATAAGCTGCGAGCCAATCCATACCGATAATAACATCATGCTCATGCATATCTAAGACTAACATGTCTGCAGGTAATACCAAACTACCAATCTCTACCCCCACTCCCCGACATATAAAGAAGATAAGCGACCCACTCCCCAGTGGTGAGTCTACACACGTCACTGTGCTCTCTGCTATGGCTAACAACCCTAAGGCCTTCGCAAACTGCGTAGCTATAAAACAATGCGTCGCCCCAGTATCAAATAAAACCCGACCCATAGTACCATGGATAGGAAACATACCCTCAATCGCGGGTGGTGCCTGTGGAGCTGCTGCCTGGTGGACATTATAGAAACGTCCGTACTGTAATTGCCCCTGCTGCACTGGAGCTGCTGGAATGGCTGGTAGGGCTGGCACCTGGGCTGGAGCTGGGAGGGCAGCCGAAAAAAGTGGTCTCTGTGGCTCATTTCGGGCACCCTGCTGCTGTGGGGCCCTATCTCCCTCCGGATAATCCTGGCGCCTATGGCCGTGTCTACCACACCCAAAACATCGGCCTTTAAAGTTTCCTCCCCTCTGGCCTTGCTGACCACGGCCCTGCTGCCCGTTACCACTACGCCACTGGCCCTGTTGGCCCTGATGAACACGCTGTTGGCCCTACTGCTGAGCCTGCTGTCGGTGTTGGCCTTGCTGGCCCTGCTGACCCTGCCTATAACCCCCAAATCCCTGCCGAGAATCACGTGAACGGAATCGCTTAGCAGGGTCCCCCTTATGGGAACTCTGCTCATGCTGACGAGTCTGTCCATGAGATGGTGCGCCACTAGAACTATTTCCCCCGATCCTGCCCTACTGGCTGGACTCTTCTGCTCTCTTGCTTCCCTGCAGATGGAAGCGGTGATCCTGGCAATGTAGTAACGCAACATTGATTACATCAGTGAAAGTACTCAGAGATAGATTCCCTATAAGATGCTGATGGATCCTCCAAGCTAACCCGTCCACAAACAACATAATTTTCTTACTCTCAGTAGGTGCCTCATCTGGCACTATGGTGAGAAGTCTCATGAACTCCTCCTCATACTCAGCTACGGTAGAATTTTCCTGCTTCAAATTCAATAATTTCTGCATCATTTCAGTCTGCACGGCGGGTGGAAAATACTTGTGGTCAAACCGCTCCCAGAACGACTGAATAGGGATTGTGTCCCTCTCCTCCAAGGTGGTAGTGGACTCCCACCACTGCAAAGTGGCCCCCACTAGCTTAAAGGAAGCCAATAACTGCCTTTGCACGTCGGTGCACTCATACATACGAAGATGCCTCTGGATGTCTTTCTTCCATTGGCTGACTGTGATGATATCTGAGATACCAGAGAACTCAGAGGGATGCGCCTTCTAAAAAGCATCCCTAACCCTCTCCCATGCAGATGGAAGCTGTGTAGGTACTGGCGCCACTGCCTGAATCTGGGGTGGAGCCTGCTGAACCACCGCTAGCGCGGCATTCATCGCCTGAGCAACAATGGCGGCTACCTCATTAGCATTCATAGTGCCTTGTGCCGGAGCTGCTGGCTGCTCGGCCTGGGCACGCCCATCCTTCGATGCACGTCTCGGAGGCATCTTAAACGTGAAGAAGTTTATTAGTCTAGAGTCATTATTAAATCTCAAATCGCTGGAGACGTTATCGTAAAAGCATAAATACAACAATTCTAAAAATAGGGCTCTATAGCAAAAACGTTAAGCTGAAAGCGAAAATAAGCCGTACAGATCCTAAGGACACTAGAACCTGATGCTCTGATACCACCTGTGACACCCTGCCTAATTAAATACCGGGCGATCACTCCTTTATTAAATTAAAATCAAGGTGAACAGTTGGTTCATTCTTAGCATCACTGTCGTGAAAATAAATTTTTCCAAATTAACACCCTAATTAATTAAGCTAAGTGTCAAAACCATTTTTAACATTACTAACCAAATTTTGTTTTTAAAGAAAAATTATTTATTTAATTAGTAACAACATTTTCATTAAGTAAGAATCATACCACAATTATCTAGGAACATAATCCAATTATTATAAACATTCAACATTCAAAATTCTAACATTTAAAACTTAAAGTAAAACATTCATGCTGAATAAATCCCGACGTAACAGTACTGTAAATAACTGAAATACAAATGTCCCAATAAAACCGATAAATAGTGGAAAGGGCGACACATGCCCAATAACTGAGAATGATAGAAGAGGAATCAAGTAAATGAAATCGTCTAAGCAAGTGGCCTGCAACTCCCACCTAAGCTGCAGCACATTCCTCCCAAGGGATCCTAAGCAAGACGCCCCTGTGGCTGGGCACCTGTAACATATACATATATATACAAGAGAGAAAGAGAAATAGAAACGGGTCAGAGCCCGATAGTGTGTTTGATTAAAAATTCGTTTAGCAAGTATTTAAATTGATACGGGCCAATGCAACAACATATTAGTGCGACACTCTCTTGGGAAATTCTCACCTCTCTTCTAATGTGCACACCTATGGCACTGACCTTCCCAATGGTCTATCTCTTCATATAAGCCCTAACTTTCCCCAAATGATTTAACTTATCTTAGGTTATTCGCAGAATTTAAAACTGAACAATACAGTTGTTTGAAAAGAAGATTTCAACTAGTATCCAAAATTCTCGATTTAACTTCATTAATTTATAAAGTTTTCCAGTGTCATATTATACTTTCTCAAAACAAGTATAACAATTTGAGTCATCAATCATGTCCTACATATCAATTCACAGTAGGAAGTGCCAGATTCCAGAATTTCATATATATATATATATATATATTTACTACACGTATAATATATAAATATTACAACGGCACCCCAAATAAACTATGGTGCGGGCATACTCTACTATCCAACCCCATATCACTCAAATTAAGGGGAATAAAAATTAGGAATCACTCACGAATTGTATTAACACATACACAACAATATTGAGGCGAAGCATAGATTCCAAATCTCTAAGAGGATGGCACAAACCCGCGTCTTTTAGGACCGTCTGAACTATCAAATCGATAGCCTATACCAAGGACATCTATCTCCTAGGGTACGAGTCAATATCCCCTATAAGGCAACACAGGATAAGATCATCCCAGCGCATCAACCTCAGGGATAGCAAGTAGCGTGGGCATGATTTTCACAAGTATATAATATATGCATACACAATCATATAAATATACCACTTTTATTATATCAATTTAGGTTTATCCCATAACCCACATTCACAACATTTATCCTTATTTTCCCATTATTATATAACCAATATAATGGTTCGTTTCTAAATTTAACTCGAAGGGTTTTTCCAACTTAACACGTGATTGGACATAAATATTGTATATTTATTCCCCTAATTTCAGTGCATTTGTGAACCCGAGTGATGTAACCCATATGGATTTAACGCACGTTTATGCAACTAATATTCGTTGGCAAGTATTTCGTGTTTCGTGCTTCTCTTTTTGGTTTTACAGGTTAATTATGCAAGCAACGCAAAAGAGAAAGCGAGACAATGAAAAAAAAGCTAAGAAGGAAAGTTCAAGGGCATTTTGGTAATTCTGCAGCCAGATCCCGAAGAAGAAGTCAACTGGAAAATTGAAGAGCTCGGAACAACGAGAATACTGGAAGAAACGGAACCCAAATCCGAGCTACGGTTGTTGAGTTATGACCCATTGAAGTTGAAGAAAAATCTAAGTGTTGAATGGAAGGAAAAACACCCCAGACCAGCAAACCTTCGCGAACCCAAGGGCGAACCGGTTCGGGGGTCCTGTAGCGCGATTTTTCTCCTTTATTATGATTTGTCTCTAAGGTTTCCTCTTTTACAACATCAAAATTTCGTGGTTCCTTCTTATACAACATCAAAATTTCTGGTTTAATCCTCTACATCACAAAAGATTTCCAAAATATCATTTAAGTCATAACTACATGCAATTTCCTATCTCAAATTGGGTTTTTCTTCCATGCAATTCATCCTAATCATTTCTAAACTAATATGAAAGATGCATCAACGAAATAAGAAAGATAAACACTTGCCTGGGAGTTTTTTTGTTCTGATTTGCAGATGATTTTGGTGTGGTTGCGTTCCCCGTCGCGCGATCTACGCGTTGGTGGTGGTGGCGGTGCAAATGGATGGATTTTGGGCCTTGGATTTGCCTTGAGAGCTCTCTCCTTCCTCTCCTATGGCCGTCACTTGTCTTTGGTTGTTCTAACCCTAGAAGTCAACCTTAGACATCTGATATAACCCATAGAATTTCGTGGGTTTAATTACCCATAATTGCGAAATGTCCAAAACGCCCTCCCGGGGTACTAATTAGGCCTAAAAACGCACCGAGACCCAAACTAAACCCCCGGGTACACTTTTCTGACTATCTCGACCCTTCCGAACGCGTTGGCGCACTCAAAACAACCATACGAACAACTTATAAAATATTCATTTTTATTTATCAGTATTTAGTCCCGACGCGACACGGGCGCGTCCCGACTCAAATTTCCAAAATTGTCATTTTATTCACTCGTGACATTCAATATAACCAATATTACATATTACTTTGCTTATTAGTAATATTCAACAAATTTCCCATAATTACTAACTCTCGTCACGTTAATAATTATAACATAATTAATTTTCGGATTTTATTAAATAAATAATTCACATTAATATTAATAAATCCCCAAATTAATATAGCATAAAAATATGGGGTATTACATACTTCCCCCCTAATAACGGAATTTCGTCCCGAAATTCAGAAAATAAGGCATACCTGGTAAGAATAACTCTGGATATCTCTCACGCATATCTGCCTCACGCTCCCGAGTGGATTCCTCCACATTGTGGTGCTCCCACTGGACCCGTACAAGTGGAACTATCTTCGACCTCAATCTCCTCTCACTATAGTCTAGGATAGCCACCGGTATCTCCTCGTAAGAGCTGTCAGGCTGTAAGTCTATCTCATCTATCACGATGTGAGTATGGGCCATATCATCCCGAAGATACCGTCTCAACGATGAGATGTGAAATACATCGTGAATGCGATGTAAATGCTCTGGTAGTCCCAATATGTATGCTACCGGCCCAATCCTCTCGATAATGAGAAATGGTCCGACGTACCTCGGAGCCAATTTCTCTTTCTTCCCGAACCTCATCACTCTTTTCATAGGAGATACACGCTGTAACACTTGGTCCCCCACATTAAACTCCCGGAAGAACCATTTCGCATCGGTGTATCTCTTCTGCCTGTCGTGGGCTACTCGAATGCGACTCCTAATCATCTCAATCCTCGCGGAGGTTTCCTGGATCACCTCTGGTCCTAGCAACTTGTTATCCCCCACCTCGAGCCAACAAGTTGGAGAACGACAAGGCCTGCCATACAAAGCCTCAAATGGAGCCATGCCAGTCGTGAACTGATAAGAATTATTATAAGCAAACTCTACCAGTGGAATGTGTGGTTCCCAGCCTCCTCCAAAATCTAGAACACACATGCGTAGCATATCCTCCAACATCTGATTTGTACGCTCTGTCTGTTCATCTGTCTGTGGGTGATAAGCTGAACTCAACCTCAATTCAGTACCCATAGCCTCCTGAAAGCTTTCCTAAAAACGTGACACGAAAATCTTGTCTCTATCTGACACAATATTCAGGGGCACCCCGTGTAATCTGATGATCTCAGCAATGAACAACTGAGCATACTGACCCGTGGTATAATCTGTCCGCACCGGTAGAAAATGAGCCACCTTGGTCAAACGGTCTATAATCACCCAGATGGAGTCGTGGCCCCGCTGTGATATAGGCAACCCTGTAATAAAGTCCATGGAAATACTCTCCCACTTCCACGCGGGTATTTCCAATGGCTGAAGCAACCCTGATGGTTTCTGATGGTCCACCTTCACCAGCTGGCAGGTCGAACACTTGGACACAAACTCAACAATGTCCTTCTTCATCCCACTCCATCAGTATTATCTCCTCATATCCTGGTACATCTTATCTCCTCCAGGGTGCATTGAAAATCGGGACCCGTGAGATTGGGTCATCACTGCATGACGCAATTCTGCCCCTTCTGGAACCACTAATCTCCCATTAAACCTCAAACCCCCGTCAGAACTAATAGAATAGGACTCAACACCTTCATCTAAAAGTCGTACAATCTGCTTCTGGCAAAACGGGTCTGTGGTCTGTGTCTATATCACCCTAGTAACAATCTCAGGTGTAACTGTCATAACAGATATAAAGGAATGGGCTACTGCGTCCTGGTTACCCAACTCCTTCCACTTCGCTTTCCCAGACATCCGCTACCTCATTTATCGGTCTACGACTCAACGCATCAGCAACTACGTTGGCCTTCCCCAGATGATACTGTATGTCGAACTGATAGTCCTTCACAAACTCTAACCATCTGCGCTGACGCATATTCAGCTCTCGCTGAGTGAACAGGTACTGCAGTGATTTGTGGTTTGTGAACAAATGGAACTTCTCCCCCAATAAATAGTGTCTCCATATCCTCAATGCAAAGACGACCGCTACTAACTCTAGGTCATCAGTGGGGTAATTATTCTCATGCATCTTAAGATTGAGGGAGGCAAAAGCTATAGCCTTCTCTTCCTGCTGAAGTACTCCCCCAAGTCCCCTTAAAGAGGCATCGGTGTAAACTAGGTACTCCGCACCCGGCTTCGGTAAGGCAAGGACTAGTGCTTAAGTAAGCTTGTCTTTCAGCTCGTTGAAAGCCAATTGACAGGCATCATCCCAAACATATGGTACCCCTTTGCGAGTCAGGTTCGTCAATGGACCCGCTATTTTGGAGAATCCCCGAATGAATCTCCTGTAGTATCCGGCTAACCCCAAGAAACTACGCACTTTCGTCGGTGTCGTGGGCTGTCCCCACTCCCTCACCGCTGACACTTTACTCGGGTCAACTGCTATCCCCCGTTCAGAAACAACATGCCCCAAGAACTGTACCTCTCGCAACCAGAATCCACACTTTTCGTACTTAGCATACAATCGATGCTCTCGTAAAGTCTGAAGAACCTGCCTCAAGTGCTCGGCATGCTCCTCCTCGGATTGTGAATATATTAAAATGTCATCTATGAAGACGATGACAAACTGATCCAAGAACTCTCTGAATACTCGGTTCATTAAGTCCATGAATACGGCTGGAGCATTTGTGAGACCAAATGGCATCACTCTAAACTCGTAAGACCCATATCTCGTCAAGAATGTAGTCTTTAAAACGTCCTGCTCTCTAATACGTAGCTGATGGTATCCCGACCTCAGGTCTATCTTCAAAAAAAAAGTTTCTCCCCTCAGCTGGTCGAACAAATCATCGATTCGAGGCAAAGGATACTTATTCCGTATCGTGACCTTGTTCAACTCTTGGTAGTCCACACATAACATCAGTGAACCATCTCTCTTTTTCACAAATAGAACTGGAGCGCCCCAAGGTGAGGTACTCCTGCGAATGAAGCCCTGACCTAACAGCTGCTCTATCTGATCTCGTAACTCTCGCATCTTCGTCGGAGCCATACGGTAAGGAGAGCGTGCTATAGGTCTCGTATCTGGCAATAAATCTATGACAAAGTCTATCTCTCGACTGGGGGGTAGGCCTGGTATCTCCTGGAATACATCGGAGTACTCACGAACGACTGGGATCGAGTCTAAATGTGACAACCCGAATATAATTATGATAAATTATATTTAAATCATGCTTATCTTATGTGATATGAATAATGTGATATTAGTATATCTAATGTTAAGTGATTATGTTTATTATAATCCTACTTTCATAAATCATGAAAGGTCGAATTATTTACAAACACAAATTTTGTTGTTTTCGGGGGAAAGGTTCCTGTTAAAGACTAGTTTTGACCTTTATAACATTATAAATGACTTGAGGTGAAAACTAGATAGTTGTAGACATGTGAGTTAGGGTTGTAATACAACAAACGAATCATCAAATGGATTCCCGAGTAAAGAGTTATACCGAATTTACAAACAAAGGGTAAAGTTGTCCATTCCCTTTAAATGGTATTTTGTCTTTTATTAAACCAAATGGTTTAATTTGATTGGTTGGCTTGGGAGGTAGACTTGGCCGACCTTATACCCTTGAAATATCTTTATCCTTCAGCCAAAATCAGCCATGAAAGGGTTTCACCTTGAGGAAAGAGAATTAGGGAGTTTAGGAAGGAAAAGTGTGGAGAAAAGGTGTAAAAAAATTCGTGGAAATTACGTAAAAGTCCCGAAGGTAATCCTAATTGTAAATCCTGTCATTTATCTTATATTACTGATTTATATGATATAAATCATCATAGGTTTATGAAAGTTTCAGCCCTTTATATGTATGTATGGTTAGATGCAAGTTTATGTTAAGTTGAATGTAGAAACCGTTAAAATTGCTTTGTATTGAAACCCCTTACATTCAAACTTGCATATCTCTTTGTGTGCTTACTGTAATTGAGAAATTCCAATTGGATATGAAATTAGACTCATATATTCATATCATAACCTAAAATGAAATTTATCTCCTTGTGGTTAGGCCGTAATGATGATTTCAAGTTGGTACATGGTTGCTGTTTGTATACTTGATTTCAGAATGCCCTAAGTTTAGTCGAGCTTTTGAGATAGCAAATGAAGTCAAAAAATTATGAAACTTTAATTCTGTACTATTAAGTATGTGTACTGAAAATGAGTTAAAAATCATGGAAACTTATGCTGTAGAAAAATTATGAAAATTTTGGAAATTCGAAGGAACAGTAGAGGAGCTTGTAGGGCAGATTTCTTGTGTTGTAGAGAAATGGTCATAACTTGCCCTAGGAAGCTTGAAAAATTACACCGTCACTTGTACTGGATATTATATTCATACATGGTTTCATATTGATGAGGTTGGACCCCTGTATTTGTACAATTTACGAATATAGGATGGTTAAGTATGTAAGACAATAATTTCAGGCCATACTGGGTACCCCTTGAATGAATGTTTGTATTTCGTCTTTACAAAGGGTACTTTGAGTACATGTTTCATGTGTATATACATTGAGGAGTATAATTTCATGTTTACTTGACTTTGGTTATAAATTCCTCATAATTTATTTCCTACGGTTGAAATATCCGTAACTTTATCAACATGTATATCATTATTTTGCCTTTACCTATGTTTTATGGAATGTGACTTAATTTGAATTATATTGTTGATGTATAGTCATGGAAAGTTACATAATTATGTTTGGATAATATTTATGATTGAGGTTCAGTACTGATTTAGTTGGATTAACAGGTGTAAGGTCTAATCAACCCGGTTCAGCTCCACCAGAAGAAAACGTGAATACATAGTTATCAACCAAGGTGAGTGTACTCACTGGAAAGAGATATTTGTATCGTGTTGTTGGTATGATCATAATATAATGAATATGAAATTGTTCATTTCGGTTTACCGAAATGGGAGGTTACTCCCCGACCCGGAATGGGGGAGATTTGTCTATTAATGACAAGGGGTTACTCCTCGACCAGGAATGGGGGAGAATTGTCTATTTAGACAGGATATGCTAATCATGATTCGGAAAAGTTGGTCATTCATTATGAATGAGCCGGATAAGTTAATTCATAATTATATGGACATGATATATTGCATGTAAATTTATGTAGTAGTATAGTAGTGATGCATTCGCTGGGCTATTTTGCTCATGGTTCCTATGTTCACATTTTTCAGGTAACACGATGTCACTGCCAAATCTAGAAGGTCGGGTTGGGTTAGCCAGGAATGGGAGAAACTATGATTTTGTGTAAATGTAAATGATGTAATTAAGTTAAATTTTCCTTCAATCAAGTTTGTACAAGTGTGACTACTCTGAGGTTGTGAAAAGGAATTTCAGATATATGGATTTATAATGATGACTCTGAAATTAAAACTCTTGTTTATGGTTTAGTTAAATTAATCATGGTTTGACTCACTTTGACTTTCAAACTTAATTACAAGTAATTGGGTTGGGGTGTGTCACTAAAGGAATTACAGCCTCCTTAGAGGCCTCCTCCTCTATATAATACAAATGAGCGGTCGAACCTCCCTTTGGGCGAGGCATCGCCACTACAAACATCTCTTACCCCGGAATGCCAAAAACAATGCTCCCACCAAAGCAATCAATTATGGCTCTATAAGATGCGAGCCAATCCATACCGATAATAACATCATGCTCATGCATATCTAAGACTAACATGTCTGCAGGTAATACCAAACTACCAATCTCTACCCCCACTCCTCGGCATATAAAGAAGATAAGCGGCCCACTCCCCAGTGGTGAGTCTACACACGTCACTGTGCTCTCTGATATGGCTAACAACCCTAAGGCCTTCGCAAAATGCGTAGCTATAAAACAATTCGTTGCCCCAGTATCAAACAAAACCCGACACATAGTACCATGGATAGGAAACATACCCTCAATCGCGGGTGGTGCCTGTGGAGCTGCTGCCTGGTGGACGTTATAGACACGTCCGTACTGTAACTGCCCCTGCTGCACTGGAGCTGCTGGAATGGCTGGTAGGGCTATCACCTCGGCTGGAGCTGGGAGGGCAGCCAAAAAAAGTGGTCTCTGTGGCTCATTTCGGGCACCCTGCTACTATGGGGCCCTATCTCCCTCCAGACAATCCTGGCACCTATGGCCGTGCCTACCACTCCCAAAACATCGGCCTTTGAAGTTTCCTCCCCTCTGGCCTTGCTGACCACGGCCCTGCTGGCCGTTACCACTACGCCACTGGCCTTGTTGGCCCTGATGAACACGCTGTTGGCCCTACTGCTGAGCCTGCTGTCGGTGTTGGCCTTACAGGCCTTGCTGATTAGGCTGGCCCTGCCGACCCTGCCTATAACCCCCAAATCCCTGCCGAGAATCACCTGAACGAAATCTCTTAGCAGGGTCCCCCTGATGCGAACTATGCTCATGCTGACGAGTCTGTCCATGAGATGGTGCCCCACTAGCATTATTTCCCCCGGTCCTGCCCTGCTGGCTGGACTCTCCTGGTCTCTTGCTTCCCTGCAGATGGAAGCGGTGATCCTGGAAATGTAGTAATGCAGCATTGAGTACATCAGTGAAAGTACTCAAAGATAGATTCCCTATAAGATGCTGACGGATCCTCTAAGCTAACCCGTCCACAAATAAAATAATTTTCTTACTCTCAGTAGGTGCCTCATCTGGCACTATGGTGAGAAGTCTCGTGAACTCCTCCTCATACTCAGCTACGGTAGAATTTTCCTGCTTCAAATTCAGTAATTTTCGCCTCATTTCAGTCTGCAGGGCGGGTGGAAAATACTTGCGGTCAAACCGCTCCCAGAACGACTGAATAGGGATTGTGTCCCTCTCCTTAAAGGTGGTAGTGGACTCCCACCACTGCAAAGCGCCCCCCACTAGCTTAAAGGAAGCCAATAACTACCTTTGCACGTCGGTGCACTCATACATACGAAGATGCCGCTGGATGTCTTTCTTCCATTGGTTGACTGTGACGATATCTGAGATACCAGAGAACTCAGGGGGATGCGCCTTCTAAAAAGCATCCCTAACCCTCTCCCATGCAGATGGAAGCTGTGTAGTTACTGGCGCCACTGCCTGAATCTGGGGTGGAGCTTGCTGAACCACCGCTAGCGCGGCATTCACCGCCTGAGCAACAATGGCGGCTACCTCATTAGCATTCATAGTGCCTTATGCCGGAGCTGCTGGCTGCTCAGCCTGGGCACGCCTATCCTTCGGTGCACGTCTCGGAGGTATCTGAAACGTGAAGAAGTTTATTAGTCTACAGTCATTATTAAATCTCAAATCGCTGGAGACGTTATCGTAAAAGCAGAAATACAACAATTCTAAAAATAGGGCTCTATAGCAAAAACGTTAAGCTGAAAGCGAAAATAAGCCGTACAGATCCTAAGGACACTAGAACCTGATGCTCTGATACCACCTGTGACACCCCGCCTAATTAAATACCGGGCGATCACTACTTTATTAAATTAAAATCAAGGTGAACAGTTGGTTCATTCTTAGCATCACTATCGTGAAAATAAATTTTTCCAAATTAACACCCTAATTAATTAAGCTATGTTTCAAAACCATTTTTAACATTACTAACCAAATTTTGTTTTTAAAGAAAAATTATTTATTTAATTAGTAACAACATTTTCATTAAGTAAGAATCATACCACAATTATCCAGGAACATAATCCAATTATTATAAACATTCAACATTCAAAATTCTAACATTTAAAACTTAAAGTAAAACATTCATGCTGAATAAATCCCGACGTAACAGTACTGTAAATAACTGAAATACAAATGTCCCAATAAAATAGATAAATAGTGGAAAGGGCGACACATGCCCAATAACTGAGAATGATAGAAGAGGAATCAAGTAAATGAAATCGTCTAAGCAAGTGGCCTGCAACTCCCACCTAAGCTGCAGCAAGTTCCTCCCAAGGGATCCTAAGCAAGACGCCCCTGTGGCTGGGCACCTCCAATATATACATATATATACAAGAGAGAAAGAGAAATAGAAACGGGTCAGAGCCCGATAGTGTGTTTGATTAAAAATTCGTTTAGCAAGTATTTAAATTGATAGAGGCCAATGCAACAACATATTAGTGCGACACTCTCTTGGGAAATTCTCACCTCTCTTCTAATGTGCACACATATCGCACTAACCTTCCCAATGGTCTATCTCATCATATAACCCCTAACTTTCCCCAAATGATTTAACTTATCTTAGGTTATTCGCAGAATTTAAAACTGAACAATATAGTTGTTTGAAAAGAAGATTTCAACTAGTATCCAAAATTCTCGATTTAACTTCATTAATTTATAAAGTTTTCCAGTGTCATATTATACTTTCTCAAAACAAGTATAACAATTTGAGTCATCAATCATGTCCTACATATCAATTCATAGTAGGCAGTGCTAGATTCCAGAATTTCATATATATATATATATATATATATATATATATATATATTTACTACACGTATAATATATAAATATTACAACGGCACCCCAAATAAACTATGGTGCGGACATACTCTACTATCCAACCCCATATCACTCATATTAAGGGGAATACAAATCAGAATCACTCACGAATTGTATTAACACATACACAATAATATTGAGGCAAAGCATAGATTCCAAATCTCTAAGCGGATGGCACATACTCGCGTCTCTTAGGACCGTCTGAACTATCAAATCGATAGCCTGTACCAAGGACATCTATCTCCTAGGGTACGAGTCAATATCCCCCATAAGGCAACACATGATAAGATTGTCCCAGCGCGGCAACCTCAGGGATAGCAAGTAGCGTTGGCATGATTTTCACAAGTATATAATATATGGATACACAATCATATAAATATACCACTTTTATTATATCAATTTAGGTTTATCCCATAACCCACATTCACAACATTTATCCTTATTTTCCCATTATTATATAACCAATATAATGGTTCGTTTCTAACTTTAACTCGAAGGGTTTTTCCAACTTACCACGTGATTGGACATAAATATTGTATATTTATTCCCCTAATTTCAGTGCATTTGTGAACCCGAGTGATGTAACCCATATGGATTTAATGCACGTTTATGCTACTAATATTCGTTGGCAAGTATTTCGTGTTTCGTGCTTCTCTTATTGGTTTTACAGGTTAATTATGCAAGCATCGCAAAAGAGAATGCGAGACAATGAAAGAAAAGCTAAGAAGGCAAGTTCAAGGGCATTTTGGTAATTCTGCAGCCAGATCCCGAAGAAGAAGTCAACTGGAAAATTGAAGAGCTCGGAACAACGAGAACACTGGAAGAAACGGTACCCAAATTTGAGATACGGTTGTTGAGTTATGACCCGTTGAAGTTGAAGAAAAATCTAAGTGTTGAATGGAAGGAAAAACACCCCAGACCAGCAAACCTTCGCAAACCCAAGGGCGAACCGGTTTGGGGGGCGAACCGGTTCGAGGAACATGCGAACCGGTTCAGGGGTCCTGTAGCGCGATTTGTCTCTTTTATTATGATTTGGCTCTAAGTTTTCCTTCTTTTACAACATCAAAATTTCGTGGTTCCTTCTTATACAACATCAAAATTTTCATGGTTTAATCCTCTACATCACAAAAGATTTCCAGAATATCATTTAAGTCATCACTACATGCAATTTCCTACCTCAAATTGGGGTTTTCTTCCATGCAATTCATCCTAATCATTTCTAAACTAATATGAAAGATGCATCAACGAAATAAGCAAGATAAACACTTACCTGGGAGTTTTGGTGTTCTGATTTGCAGACGATTTTGGTGTGGTTGCGTTCCCCGTCGCGCGATCTACGCGTTGGTGGTGGTGGCGGTGCAAATGGATGGATTTTGGGCCTTGGATTTGCCTTGAGAGCTCTCTCCTTCCTCTCCTATGTCCGTCACTTGTCTTTGGTTGTTCTAACCCTAGAAGGCAACCTTAGACATCTGATATAACCCTTAGAATTTCGTGGGTTTAATTACCCATAATTGCGAAATGTCCAAAACGCCCTCCCGGGGTACTAATTAGGCCTAAAAACGCACCGAGACCCAAACTAAACCCCCGAGTACACTTTTCTGACTATCTCGACTCTTCTGGACGCGTTGGCGCGCTCAAAATGACCATACGAACAACTTATAAAATATTCATTTTTATTTATCAGTATTTAGTCCCGACGCGACACGGGCGCGTCCCGACTCAAATTTCCAAAATTGTCATTTTATTCACTCGTGACATTCAATATAACCAATATTACATATTACTTTGCTTATTAGTAATATTCAACAAATTTCCCATAATTACTAACTCTCGTCACGTTAATAATTATAACATAATTAATTTCTGGATTTTATTAAATAAATAATTCACATTAATATTAATAAATCCCCAAATTAATATAGCATAAAAATACGGGGTATTACATACATGTACAAATAATCTGTCTGTTGTGGTATGACGAGCACTGGTGGAGAGCTTAAGTAAGACTTGAGCTCGACCAATGCTCGTGAGCAATCTGGGCTCCACTCTATCATTTTTCTCTCCTTTAGAAGTTGGAAAAAAGGCTTGCACTTCTTGGAGGATTTTGAGATGAAACAATTTAAGGCAGCGAGCATACCAGTGAGCTTCTGTACATCCCGGATTATGCGAGGGGGTTGTACCCTGTTGATTGCATCGATCTGGTCTGGGTTAGCCTCTATGCCTCTCTTACTAACCAAGTACCCAAGAAATTTTCCTGACTGGACACCGAAGGAACACATGCTCACGTTAAGATTCATTTGGTACTTCCTGAGGATTTCGAAGGTGTTTGACAGGTCGGAGAGGTGATTTTCCTTCTTCTTACTCTTAACGATCATGTCATTGATGTAGACCTCCATGGTGTCTCCCATCTGACCTTTGAACATTTTGGCGACTAGCCGTTGATAGGTTGGCCTTGCATTCTTGAGCCCGAAGGGCATGACCTTGTAGTAGTATAACCCAACTGTTGTGATGAATGCCGTTTTCTCCTAGTCGGGGGCATATAGGGGGATCTGGTGATACCCTGAGTATGCGTCCAGGAAACTCATTCGCTCGTGAGCTGTGGTGGCGTCTACTAGTTGGTCTATCTTCGGGAGGGGGAAACTATCTTTAAGGCATGCTTTGTTTAGGTCAGTGAAGTCGATGCAAACTCTCCACTTCCCATTGCTCTTCGGAACTACTACTGGGTTGGATAGCCAATTGGGGAATTGTACCTCCCGTATGGATCCTGCATCCAGTAGTTTTTCCACTTCTTTTTCAATCGCTTTAGCCTTCTCGGGTGCAGTTTGCCGTGCCTTCTGCGTGATTGGCTTGAATGTGGGGTCGACGTGCAGCTGATGACAGACCATACTGGGATCAATTCCAGGCAGATCATATGGTTCCCATACGAAAATATCTACGTTGCGCCTCAGCAAGGTTGTCAGCTCCTTCTGTTCTTAGTCGGTGAGAGATGCTCCAATCAAGAAGACTCTATTACTATCGCCTTCCCTAGTCATCACTTTTACAGGTCTTCAACGACCCGTTTGGAGGGGAGGAGTCTGGTCTCCTCTACTCCAGGTCTTTCGTACTTTAATTACTATTTAGAAGGCGTTACACCCTCTTCAACCTTCTCGCTGGGCTGCTCGGCCCTCTTTTCTGGCTTTGGTCGGATGGCTGCTATGAAGCACCTTCTCGCCATTGCCTGATCACCGCGGATCTCCATTACTCCTTGATCGGTTACATATTTGAGTTTATGATGGTAGGCCGAGGAGACTGCCTTCATCGTATGGAGCCATCCCCTACCGAGGATGGCCTGGTATGGCGAGTCGATGTCAACTACCCAAAACTCAATCATCTTGGAGACATTTCCAGCCCTCACCGGTAGTACAATCTTCCCCATGGGCATGGTTATTTTTCCAATGAAACCAACTAAAGGGACAGTAGCTTACTTTAGGTCGGCTACGCTCAACTTCAATTTCCTAAATAGGTCGAGGTACATCACCCCAGACGAGATTCCTTGGTCGACGAGCAACTTTTCGATGTCAAAGTTAGCTATCCTGAGGGTAATGATCAGAGCATCATGGTGTGGGGTTCTTACCCCTACCAAATCTTAATCTGTGAAAATAATATGCTTGTCATAGTTAACGTCATCTGCTTGTCGACGCTTTCCTGACTGCAACTTTGCGGGATCGATCTGAAAAGCCTGCATTACCGCTGTAAGTTTTTTCATCTCCATTCGAGCTGAATTTCCTTATATCTGTCTGGCATCAGATGCCCCGTGAATTACCACGCACTCATGTCCAGCGTCATCTTCCAGCACATTGTCAGGTCTCGCCTCTCTATTGGCAGCCACTTTCTCTGCCCTTTTCTCCACAAAATCGTTCAAATGTCCAGACTGGGCCAGCTCTTCGAGGTGAGACTTAAGAGCTTTGCAGTGCTCAGTCTTATGTCCTCCCTCTTTGTGAAAAGCGCATCTTAGCGCATTGTTCCTCTTCGAGGGATCTCCTCCCATCATCCTGGGCCACTTGATGAATGGCTCATCTTTGATTTTTGCGAGAATTTTGTAAATTGGTTCTTTAAAGACGGTGTTGACCGCCTGGAATGCTTTCGACGCATCATTATTCCCTCCGTTCTTGGAGCTATTTTTGCCCCCGTTCTTTCCTCCTTTCTTATGGTTCTCAGCTTTGTCAGCTCCCTTGGTAGTGATTTTAGCTCGACCATTTTCTCCTGTACTGAGGCAGGTAACATCCTCCACTTTAGCATATTTTTCGATGCGAGCCATTAAGTCATCAATAGTCATAGCCTCCTTCTTTGTCAGGGAATGGTAAAGAAGGGAAAAGCTGGGTAGCCCAATCTTGAAAGAGGCCACTACCACTTGCTCCGAGGAATCTTCGACCTCGTTGAATAACTCCCAGTACCTCTTCATGTAGTCTCAGAGTGTCTCTTGAGGCGTCTTCTTCATTGTCAGTAAAGCATCCATCCTTTTGGGATGGGAGCTTCTAGTGATGAACCGAGCCATAAAGAGCTTGGCTAGGGATTTGAAACTTCTGATGGACCGATGAGGGAGTCTTTCAAACCATTTATGGGCCACATCATGCAGGCTCAAGGGGAAATATGGCACATCAGTGCATCCCGGTGATTCTGGAGGGTCATGGCCTGCCGGTATTGCCTGACGTGATCGATGGGATCAGTCTTACCGTCATAAATCTTGAACCTTGGGATGGAAAATTTATTAGGAGCTTCTTCTTCTTTGATTTCCCTCATGAAGGGTAACTTCATCTGGGTTTTGAGAGCTCGCCTAGCAAGTTCTCTGGTCGATCTGGTACCGTGGTGGGAAGGATGTTGGTCCATTTCCCTGCGGACCAAATTTTGTATGTTCTCGTCACTGCGAGCATTGCTCTGGTAATGGCGAGCTCTTCGCAGCTGCTCGCGGAGGTCGTCATCTGATTCGTCTCCCTCGACCTTTTGAGATCCTCACCTAGGGCTCCTTCCTCGGTTGCGAGACTTGCTCGCCTGAGGGCTAGGAGTGTGGTATGGACGTCTCCTGTTATCAGGACGAAGCTCCTTCTCTAATCTTTCCAGTCTTCTTTTAAGGCGAGCATTCTCAGCCTCGTACCTGCGAGAAGACTCTCTTTGCTCATGGAGCCTTGCTTCGTATACATCAATCAGTCTGGATATCTGTGTGGACCTTGCTGGTCCTTGGCTTTCCTCAGAGGCTGGCCTTTCTAAGCGAGCCCTTTGATCTGAACGTCGAAATTCAAACCTAATCCCGCGAGGAGCAGGTGGTTCTTGAATATCCCCTACCTAGGGGGCATTGCTGTTGTGACCATGTAATACCCCGTACTTTTATTGATATTTATTTATGGGATTAATTAAATTAAATGTGAATTAATTGAGAATTAATCCGGATAAAATACTAACGAGATGTGAGTTGGTATTTGATTATAATGTGTATATATGGCAAAATATAGATATTGAAAATATAGAAATTGTCGCTAGGCTGAAATACGGCAATTTGGAAAATTTAGTTGGGACGCGCGTGACAGTCGCGTCAGGAATCTAATTATTTGAATTAAAAAGTGAATTTTATTTTTATCAACCGTATGGTCATTTTGAGTGCGCCAACGAGTCCGAAAGGGTCAAAATAGTCAGAAAACACTAGCCGGGGGTTTAGTTTGGGTTCCGGGGCATTTTTAGGCCAAACCGGCAACCCAAAAGGGTAGTTTGGTAATTTCAGAAATTTGGTAATTAAAACCCACGAAAATCAAACTTTAATTATAATTTATCATTAAACCCACCAACCCATTATCAGCACTAATCTAAGTAGTGGGCTACGAGAGAAGTTTAGAAAAGAAGTTAAAAGTCCAAAAATAAACCTCCACCTCCATTGTCATCTTTGGAGAAGAAATTGTAGAGAGAGAGAGGAGAAATTCTGCAGAGAGAGAGTGGATATCAACCATCATCTTCTATCATCTTCATCTACAACAATCTAAAGAACGATTAAGGCAAGTGATTTAATTACAATTGATTCAATGGCATGTTCTTCCATGTTTAGGGTAATTATCGAATTTGTCTTGGAAGATTGATATGAACCCATGAATTTGTGGATTAAAACTATGAACCATGTTAGGAATTTCATGTAGACATATTCTGGATGAATTATGAATTCAAAATACAACCCTTGATGATCTAAAAACGGATTTAAGAAGAGATTTTTATTGTTCTTGAAAGAAATAGAAAACTAGGGTTCTTGATGATGTTTTTATCCAAATAAAGCCCTTGGTTGATGATTTATTGGTTTTATAACGTTAACAATGTTGTAGGATGGTTGTATGATGCTATTATAACATTAGATTAGAGTTTCATGTATTATAATGGAGTTTTGGGGCGAAACTTGGACTGCAAAATGAAGCAGTCCGTAGCTTAACTGGTGCGTTCGATCGATCGACATTCATAGGTCGATCGATCGACCACCATCTATCGATCGATGCTCAAGGTTGATCGATCGACCTTCCCAGAATGAGTAATATTTTCCCTATTTAAATTTTAATGATGTTAACCCTGAGAAAATTATTAATGGAGATTTTATGAATATCCTTAGACTTAAGGAAGACCAGTAGGTATGGTTATAAAATTTGGACCGGAGTTAGAATTCAATTTGAGGAATTTTTATGAAATCTAATAAAAATTCGATGAATGAGATAATATTAGGGTTAAAAGAGTAAATTCGAATAATTTGAGAAAATGAGGTTTGGGGCAGAAGTGAGGATCTTAAGAATAATGATGTTATATGTGGGAATAATAGGAGACTTAGTAATCCCTTGAGATAAGATTTAAGTACAAGAAACTATGACGTGAGATGTGTCGACAATCTACATTATATATTATCGGATGACTTAAAAATGTGTAAAATTGGAATAATGGTATAAGGATGTAGAATATAACTTTATTAATATTGAGATATCTAAGATGTGTGAATGCTTAGTATATGACTTATGTGTATGACATACCTACCATACTTGCTATCACGGGAGGTTTGCGTTCGTTTAGGACCATCTAATCTTTGTGTACCTACGGGGGGATATAGATTGGTACCTCGAGAACATAGGTCAGAGAAGGACTTATTGGGATGTTAATAAGTTTGCTGATCGTGGGAGCGTAGGTATGTGCGTGACCCATGTGATGTGACTGTGTTCGCCTCCATTGTTTGAGATTTTCTATTATCTGAGAACGATTCCTGAGAGATTCGAAATTCGTGATCCTTATGTACGTGATGTACCTGGATGGATAGAAGAGTATGTGTGCACCGCAGCTTAATCTCGAGGTGCTAGTATTGTATATTTATGTTGAGAATAATATACGGTTAATTGAAAATAATTGTCATGATTAATTGTGAGTATGATTATTGTAACGTTATGAAAATATAAAAAGGGAATATATCCTAGTAAATGGTTTTGTTAATAATTGGGAATCCGAGAATTAAAGTAGAACTCTCTATTTAATTGGGAAGGTTGGAATTAAAGCGTGAACCGAGTAGATATATTAGAAACTCTTTTGAACTAGATAGATATGAGAAACACTGAATGGGTACGGGAACGTTAGGAGTGCACAGTTAGACGAGAGGTGAGTATTTCATGTGAGAGCACGTCCTAACATGTATTTGGCATTCATTGTTTTAAATGTTATTAAAGCACTTGTTGTTTTTAAAATACTCTCCACTTTCGGGCTCTGACCCGTTTGCTTTCAAATCTATCTTTTTGTAAAAACCTTTTTAGGTGCCCAGCCACAAGGACACAATGCATAGGATTTCCATTCAGGTGACGAGCTGTAGCTGTTGTGGAAGTTACAAGGCCTTGATATTAGACGCCTCATTTTCTAGTCTTGACTCCATATTCAGTTTCATCATTTGTAGGGCATGTCGCCCATTTCTATTAGAGACATTTTATATTTCAATTATTCAGACTTTGGTTTGTACTTAATTCCAGATGCAGACTTGTTTATTCATTTCATTATTGGGATTGTTGTGAGGAGTATTTCCTCCAGACTCATTATTATATTGGTTGGTTATTCTATTGTGACTTTACTGTGATTGGTTATGTCAGCCTTTATATTTATTATCGCATGTTAATCAGATTTAATTTAAAATTTGACATCTCACTTTTCACATACTAGGTGGTTAGTAATTATTAAAATGTTTTCGACAGTGATGCTATTAACTGAACCAACTTGGCATATTGTATTAATTTAATAAAGGAGTAGCTACCCGGTATTTAATTAGTCGGGGTGTCACAAGTGGTATCAGAGCCTCAGGTTCTAGTGTCCTTTAGGATCTGTACGGCTTATTATGTTTCCGCTGAGTTTTCTTTGATGTAGAGCCCTATATTTTAGGACTGTCGTATTCTTTTATGTATGCTTCGCTCTTCAGCTATTTTGGGTTTATAACTGCGAACTTATAGACCTTACTCTTATTTCAGATGCCTCCACGACGTGTACCACGGGTTCCTAGGGATGCACAGCCAGAGCCCCAGCCAGCACCAGTACAGGGCACCATGAATGCCGCTGAGGTTGCAGCCATTATAGCCCAAGCGGTAAATACCGCTCTAGCAGTTGTACAGCAGGCACCACCCCAGGCGCCAATAGACACGCCAGTTCAGGCACATGCATTCCCGTCTGCTTGGGAACGCATTCGTGATGCTTTTTAGAAAGCACACCCATCGGAGTTCGCAGGTAGCTCCGATGTTGTGGTTTCAAGTCAGTGGAGGAAAGACATTCAGAGGCACTTGAGAATGTATGAGTGCACCGATGTTCAGAAGCAGATACTAGCTACTTTCAAGCTAGTGGGATCTGCACTGCAGTGATGGGAGTCTATTACCACCGTGGAGGAGAGAGATACTCTCACGATACAGGAGTTTTGGGTGCGGTTCGACCGCAAGTATTTTCCGTCAGCTGTTCACACGGAAATGAGGAGGAAGCTAATGAATCTCAGACATGAGGGTAAGACTGTGGCCGAGTATGAGGCCGAATTCATAAATTTGTTGAATATTGTCCCGGATGAGATACCGACAGAGGAGAAGAAGATCCAGAAGTTTACAGATGGATTGACATGGAGGATCCATAAGCATTTATTGGGGAACCTCTCGTTGGCCACTTATTCTGACGTGGTTAATGCAGCACTATTACACTGCCAGGATCACCGCTTTCACATGACTGAGAGAAAGAGATCAGGAGAGTCCAGCCATCAGGGCAGGACTGGGGGAAACGGTGCCAGTGGGGCACAATCTATTCAGGGGCAGAGGCAGGGTGACCAGGGTTCCCAGCAGGGGAATCATAAGAGGTTCAGATCGGGAAATTTCAAGCACGGATAGGGAGGTTTTAGGCAGGGCCATTAAAGTCCGAACGACCATCAGGGCCAGCAGGGGCAGAATGGTCAACAGCAGTTTCAGCAAGGCCAGCATGGCCAGGGGAGAAATGGTAACGGCCACCAGGGTCGAGGGCAGCAGGGACAGCGAGGGGGAAACTTCCCAGGAAAGTGTTATGTTTGTGGCAAGATTGGCCATAAACGCCAGGATTGTCCTGATAGGGGCGGGGCACCGCAGCAGCAGCAACAGGGTGCTCGACAGGAGCTGCAGAGGCATATGTGTCCCGCCGCCCTCCCAACACCACCCCAGATGGCAGCATTACCACCCATTCCAGCGGTCCCAGTTCAGCAGGGACAACTTTAGTATGGGAGAGTGTACCAGCTTCAGCATGCCGCAGCCCCACAGGATCCATCGGCCATTGAGGGTATGTTCTTTATCCAGGGGACTATGGGGCGTATATTATTTGACACGGGGGCCACACATTGTTTCATTGCCATGAGATTTGCACGCACTATTAGGTTATTAGACACCACAGAGAGCACCGCTACTTATGTAGACTCACCTTTGAGTAGGGGTTCCATGATTTCGCTTATGTGTAGAGGTGTGGGTATAGAGATCGAGAGGTTTACTTTACCCGCTGATATGTTAGTGTTAGAGATGACCGAGTATGATGCCATTATTGGTATGGATTGGCTAGTTGCGTACCGAGCCATGATTGACTGTTTTAGTAGGAGTATTATCTTTGCCATTCCCGGGCAGGATATGTTTTTAGTGGCGATGACTCGCCCTGAGGGAGGATCGTCCACTCATTTGTACTACATAGAGGAGGAGACCTCTAAGGAAGTGGTGATACCACTTGATTCGATACCCGTTGTTAGTGAGTTCGCCGATGTATTTCAGGATATACCTGGACTACCTCCGAGTAGGGAGATAGATTTTGTGATAGATTTGACGTCGGGCACTCGGCCTATTTCCCGCGCACCTTATCGTATGGCTCCAGCTGAGATGAGAGAGTTACGGGATCAGATTGAGCAGTTATTGGGTCAGGGGTTTATCCGGAGGAGTACTTCGCCGTGGGGTGCCCCTGTGTTATTCGTAAAGAAGAGGGATGGATCGTTGAGGTTGTGTGTGGATTACCGGGAGTTGAATAAGGTCACGATACGGAATAAGTATCCGTTGCCCCGAATCGATGACTTATTCGACCAGTTGAGAGGAGCTTCTTTCTTCTCAAAGATTGATTTGCGATCGGGATACCATCAGTTGCGTATCAGGGAAGAGGACATCTCGAAGACTGCCTTCATAACGAGATATGGTTCCTACGATTTTCGGGTTATGCCTTTTGGTTTGACCAATGCTCCAGCCGTGTTTATGGACTTGATGAATAGGGTGTTCAGAGAGTTCCTAGATCAGTTCGTCATTGTCTTCATTGATGATATTTTGGTTTACTCCCAGACAGAGGAGGAGCACACCGAGCATTTGAGGCAGGTTTTGCAGACGCTACGTCAGAACGAGCTGTATGCAAAGTATGAGAAGTGCAGGTTTTGGCTGAAGGAGGTTCAGTTTTTGGGGAATATTATTTCGGATCGGGGGATATCTGTTGATCCGGGAAAGGTATCCGCGGTAAGGGAATGGGGACAGCCCACGACACCGACTGAGATCCGTAGTTTCTTGGGCCTACCAGGATACTACAGGAGGTTCATTCAGGGTTTCTCCAAGATAGCGGGTCCCATGACACATCTAACTCGTAAGGGTGTGCCATTCATCTGGAGTGATGCCTGTCAGTTGGCATTCGATGAGTTTAAGGACAAGTTGACCTTAGCACCAGTGTTAGCATTACCGAGACCGGGAGTTGAGTATCTAGTTTACACCGATGCGTCCTTGCAAGGACTTGGAGGTGTATTGCAGCAGGAGAGCCAGGCCATAGCTTATGCTTCCCGTAAGCTTAAGCCTCACGAGAAGAATTACCCCACCCATGACTTAGAGTTAGCGGCAGTTGTATTTTCCCTTCGGATTTGGAGACATTATCTTTTGGGTGAGAAGTTTCAATTATTCACGGACCACAAATCCCTACAGTACCTATTCACGCAGAAGGAGTTAAATATGCGGAAATGGAGGTGGCTTGAGTTTGTGAAGGATTATCAGTTTGATATCCAATATCACCCGGACAAGGCTAACGTGGTAGCAGACGCGTTGAGCCGTAGGCCAGTAGATGAGGTGGCAGGGGTGTGGAAGGCAAAGTGGAAGGAGTTGGGATACCAGGATGCAGTGGCCCGATCGTTCATGTCTGTGATGACTGTTACACCGCAGATTGTCATGAAAGTGGTACTGGCACAAGCAAATGACTCGTTCTACCAGGAACAGATAGTTCGATTACTAGCAGAGGGAGCCGAGTCCTATACCATTAGCTCAGACGGGGGATTACGCTTCAATGGGAGACTGGTAGTTCCGGAAGGGGAGGAATTGCGACACGATGTAATGGCAGAGTCGCACGGCTCACGGTTCGCGGTACATCCCGGTGGGGACAAAATGTACCAAGACATGAGACGTCAGTATTGGTGGAGCGGGATGAAAAGAGATATTTCCATGTTTGTTTCTAAATGCGCCACTTGTCAGCTGGTAAAAGTGGATCATCAGAGACCGGCAGGACTTCTACAGCCATTAGAGGTCCCGATGTGGATGTGGGAGAGCATATCCATGGACTTTATCACGGGGTTGCCTACATCACAGAGGGGTCACGACTCCATTTGGGTAATTGTGGACAGGTTGACCAAAGTTGCTCATTTTCTACCCATAAGGAAAGACTACACTACGGAACAGTATGCCCAGCTTTTTATTGAAGAAATAGTGAGACTTCACGGTGTGCCCCTAAATATCGTGTCTGACCGAGATAAGATATTTGTTTCACGGTTTTGGGAGAGTTTTCAGGAGGCCATGGGCACGGATTTGCGGTTGAGTACGGCATATCACCCGCAGACCGATGGGCAAACCGAACGTACAAACCATATGTTGGAGGACATGTTGCGTATGTGCATCGTTGATTTTGGGGGTGGATAGGAGCAGTATCTTCCACTGGTGGAGTTTGCTTACAACAACTCCTACCAGTTCACCATTGGCATGGCTCCATTTGAGGCGTTGTATGGTAGACCTTGTCGTTCCCCAGCATGTTGGTTGGAGGTGGGGGACAACAAACTACTTGGGTCAGAAGTGATTCAGGATACTTCGACGAGGATATAATTGATACGGGGTCGCATTCGGATAGCTCAGGATCGGCAGAAGAGCTATGCTGATGCGAAGAGATTCTTCAGGGAGTTCCAAGTGGGGGACCAGGTTTTACTCAGAGTATCTCCTATGAAGGGAATTATGCGATTTGGGAAGAAGGGTAAATTGGCACCGAGATACGTGGGACCATTTCCTATCATCGAGCGGATTGGATCTGTTGCGTATAGACTTGGGTTACCGGAGCACTTACACAGGATTCATGATGTGTTTCATATTTCCTCTCTAAGGAAATATCTTAGAGATGATTTGGCTCATTCTCGCATTGCTTTGGAGGACATCGATCTCAAGCCTGATAGCTCCAACGAGGAGGGGCCAATTTCTATTTTGGACCGAAGTGAGAGGAAACTGCGGCAAAAAATAGTTCCGTTAGTACGTGTTCAGTGGCGACATCATAATGCCGAGGAGTCCACATGGGAGTGCGAGTATGAGATACGCGAACGTTATCCAGAGTTGTTTTTACCAGGTACTTTCTAGTTCCGAATTTCGGGACGAAATTCTGTTATTAGGGGGGAAGTATGTAATACCCCGTACTTTTATTGATATTTATTTATGGGATTAATTAAATTAAATGTGAATTAATTGAGAATTAATCCGGATAAAATACTAACGAGATGTGAGTTGGTATTTGATTATAATGTGTATATATGGCAAAATATGAATATTGAAAATATTGAAATTGTCGCGAGGCTGAAATACGGCAATTTGGAAAATTTTGTTGGGACGAGCGTGACAGTCGCGTCAGGAATGTAATTATTTGAATTAAAAAGTGAATTTTATTTTTATCAACCGTATGGTCATTTTGAGTGCACCAACGAGTCCGGAAGGGTCGAAATAGTCAGAAAACACTAGCCGGGGGTCTAGTTTGGGTCCCGAGGCATTTTTAGGCCAAACCGGCAACCCAAAAGGGTAGTTTGGTAATTTCAGAAATTTGGTAATTAAAACCCACGAAAATCAGACTTTAATTATAATTTATCATTAAACCCGCCAACCCATTATCAGCACTAAACTAAGTAGTGGGCTACGGGAGAAGTTTAGAAAAGAAGTTAAAAGTCCAAAAATAAACCTCCACCTCCATTGTCATCTTTGGAGAAGAAATTGTAGAGAGAGAGAGGAGAAATTCTACAGAGAGAGAGTGGATATCAACCATCATCTTCTATCATCTTCATCTACAACAATCTGAAGAACGATTAAGGCAAGTGATTTAATTACAATTGATTCAATGGCATGTTCTTCCATGTTTTGGGTAATTATCGAATTTGTCTTGGAAGATTGATATGAACCCATGAATTTGAGGATTAAAACTATGAACCATGTTAGGAATTGCATGTAGACATATTCTGGATGAATTATGAATTCAAAATACAACCCTTGATGATCTAAAAAAGTATTTAAGAAGAGATTTTTATTGTTCTTGAAAGAAATAGAAAACTAGGGTTCTTGATGATGTTTTGATCCAAATAAAGCCCTTGGTTGATGATTTATTGGTTTTATAACGTTAACAATGTTGTAGGATGGTTGTATGATGATATTATAACATTAGATTAGAGTTTCATGTATTATAATGGAGTTTTGGGGCGAAACTTGTACTGCAAAACAAAGCAGTCCGTAGCTTAACTAGTGCGTTCGATCGATCGACATTCATAGGTCGATCGATCGACCACCATCGATCGATCAATGCTCAAGGTCGATCGATCGACCTTCCCAGAATGAGTAATATTTTCCCTATTTAAATTTTAATGATGTTAACCCTGAGAAAATTATTAATGGAGATTTTATGAATATCCTTAGACTTAAGGAAGACCAGTTGGTATGGTTATAAAATTTGGACCGGAGTTAGAATTCAATTTGAGGAATTTTTATGAAATCTAATAAAAATTCGATGAGTGAGATAATATTAGGGTTAAAAGAGTAAATTCTAATAATTTGAGAAAATGAGGTTTGGGGCAGAAGTGAGGATCTTAAGAATAATGATGTTATATGTGGGAATAATAGGAGACTTAGTAATCCCTTGAGATAGGATTTGAGTACAAGAAACTATGACGTGAGATGTGTCGACAATCTACATTATATATTATCGGACGACTTAAAAATGTGTAAAATTGGAATAATGGTATAAGGATGTAGAATATACCTTTATTAATATTGAGATATCTAAGATGTGTGAATGCTTAGTATATAACTTATGTGTATGACATACTTACCATACTTGCTATCACGGGAGGTTTGCGTTCGTTTAGGACCATCTAATCTTTGTGTGCCTACGGGGGGATATAGATTGGTACCTCGAGAATATAGGTCAGAGAAGGACTTATTGGGATGTTAATAAGTTTGCTGATCGTGGGAGCGTAGGTATGTGCGTGACCCATGTGATGTGACTGTGTTCGCCTCCATTGTTTGTGATTTGCTAATATCTGAGAACAATTCCTGAGAGATTCGAAATTCGTGATCCTTATGTACGTGATGTACCAGGATGGATAGCAGAGTATGTGTGCACCGTAGCTTAATCTCGGGGAGTATTGTTTATTTACGTTGAGAATAATATACGGTTAATTGAAAAGAATTGTCATGATTAATTATGAGTATGATTATTGTAACGTTATGAAAAGATAAAAAAGGAATATATCCTAGTAAATGGTTTTGTTAATAATTGGGAATCCGAGAATTAAAGTAGAAATCTCTATTTAATTGGGAAGGTTGGAATTAAAGCGTGAACCGAGTAGATATATTAGAAACTCTTTTGAACTAAATAGATATGAGAAACACTGAATGGGTACGGGAACGTTAGGAGTGCACAGTTAGACGAGAGGTGAGTATTTCATGTGAGAGCACGTCCTAACATGTATTTGGCATTCATTGTTTTAAATGTTATTCAAGCACTTACTGTTTTTAAAATACTCTCCACTTTCGGGCTCTAACCCATTTGCTTTCAAATCTATCTTTTTGTAAAAACCTTTTTAGGTGACCAGCCACAAGGACACAATGCATAGGATTTCCATTCAGGTGATGAGATGTAGCTGTTGTGGAAGTTACAGGGCCTTTATATTAGACGCCTCATTTTCTAGTCTTGACTCCATATTCAGTTTCATCATTTGTAGGGCATGTCGCCCATTTCTATTAGAGACATTTTATATTTCAGTTATTCAGACTTTGGTTTTTACTTAATTCCGGATGTAGACTTGTTTATTCATTTCATTATTGGGATTGTTTTGAGGAGTATTTCCTCCAGACTCATTATTATATTGGTTGGTTATTCTATTATGACTTTACTGTGATTGGTTATGTCAGCCTTTATATTTATTATCGCATGTTAATCAGATTTAATTTAAAATTTGACATCTTACTTTTCACATACTAGGTGGTTAGTAATTATTAAAATGTTTTCGACAGTGATGCTATTAACTGAACCAACTTGGCATTTTGTATTAATTTAATAAAGGAGTAGCTACCCGGTATTTAATTAGTCGGGGTGTCACAGACCAGACATCTTAAATTCCTTTCTTGGTGTGGGCTCTTCTCAGGGAAGATGAACGCTTCCCACAAACGGCGCCAATTGTGGTGACAATTATTATGCAACAAAAATAGATAAGAGAAAGGCAATCACCAAGTAGGAAGAAAGAATGTAAAGTGACAATCACACAACAAAGGATGTACGTGGTTCAGCAAAGATGTGCCTACGTCCATAGTGGTACAGTTGGTTTTATTTCTATATACTCCGGGGAGTGATTACAGAGAATACAACTTGTCCTTTTGCCCCGGACCTAGGGTTCAATATTTACATGTATGTTTAGGTGAGTGGGGGTGATGGGTTCCCCCACGTCTTCCATCTCTCCTATAACTTCCCTTCAGGGGAATGTGGGAAGAGACCGGATCAAAATAAGAGGTGGGGGGCCTGGACTTTGGGCCGCCAGAATTGGGCTACTCGTCCAGGCCCATGGTCTTAATTCTGGGTACCCACAGTTTTGTATGTGTCAAACTCTGCAGGTGGATTAGATTAATCCGATACTAAAAATAAGTTAAGTTGGACTGCTCAAGGACATAAATAAGTTAATCAAGTAAATTATTTTATTAATGGGCATCTATAACCTTAATGTCGGGAGAATTAAGTAATTAATAACGAGGAGCTCGAAATATAATTTTGAGTTAAGGATTGGAGTTGCAATTATAATTATTTAGTGGTATTAATTATAATTAAGGGACCGGGATTAGGATTCGAGTAGGATTAGGTTTTCTCAGTCCCATTAGGGGCCACTGTGACACCCCGCCTAATTAAATACCGGGCGATCAATCCTTTATTAAATTAAAATCAAGGTGAACAATTGGTTCATTCTTAGCATCACTGTTGCAAAATAAAATTTTCCAATTTAAACACCTTAAATAATTAAGCTAAGTGTCAAAACAACTTAAAACTTTATTTCCATCTTTATTAAATTCCCATTTGAAAAAACTTTAAATAACCAACAGTTTAAGAATCACACAAGTGCTACGGATAGCAATCAACACAAAAGAATTAATCCATCTAGATTAACCAAACCAAATTTAAACTACAAATGAAATCACCCTGATAAGATTTAATACCCAAAGAATATCGAATATTGAAAATAAATAAACATACATCTCTGACAAATCTACACTGAATGGGAAATGGGAGACACATGCCCTAACTATGAAGAACTATAACAAGAACCGAATCAATGAAGAGGTCGTCTAAAACAAAGGCCTGCAACTCCCACATAAGCTACAGCGCGTCCAATCCAAAGAACCTATGCATGACGCCTCTGTGGCTGGGCACCTGTAATATATACATATATATATATACAACAGAGAAGAGATAACAAAAAACGGGCGAGAGCCCGATTGTAAAACAGTTTAAAAATAGTTTAGCAAGTATTTAAAATGCTTACCTGCTAATGCAACAACCATGTTAGTATGCGACACTCTCTTGAGAATTCTCACTTCTCGGCTAGTGTGCACGCCTACCGTACTAATGAATCTCATAAGTCTCTCTAACTTATTCTCCATAAGGTTTTATCACTTGAAAATAAGGTTATGATATTCACTTTAGAAAATCAATCTCTTCAGGATTTATTACGTTATTTATAATAACCCCGTACCGTCATAAAGTTTTCGCATACTTATAGTGAAGTTGAAAATTTATACATTACTTAACTACTATTATGCACAGTAGAAAGTTCCCATATAGATATACATATATATATTAGTTACACATATAATATATATACTAACGGTTCCCCACATAAAATCTATGGTGCAAGGTTTCCATATATAAGTATATATATACCAATCACTCATATAATATATATATATATACTATCTGCACCCAACATAAAATCTATGGTGCCGGCATACTCTGCTATCAAGTCCCCGTATCACTCGTACTAAGGGAAATACTAGTTCGGAATCACTCTCGAACTCTATTAACACAAAAACACATATAAATGGAGGCGAAGCATAGTTCCAAGTCTCTAAGAGGTTAGCACATACTCTCACATCTCTTAGGACCGTCTGACTATGAATCAGATAGCCTGTACCAAGGAATCCTATGTTCTAGGGTACAAGTCAATATCCCCCATAAAGGCCCAATCGAGATAAGACCGTCCCGGTGCGGAAACCCCTGTGATAGCAAGTATCCCGAGTATGATTTTTATACAGATATAATATATGCACAATCACACATTCATATATATATATATATATATATATATATATATATATATATATACACATCCACATTGCTAAATTTGGTGTGCTCACAACCCATAATTATAATTATCCGTTATCACACCTTTTACTCGATTATTTCGTATAACGGACTCGTTATTTGTATTCTCATTTATTATTCACTTCATACTAACTTCTCCTCTCTCGAAGTATTCTAAGTATAATTTCAGTAGGCATTCACTCACTTACGTTCCGGTCTAACTCCCTTATGAGTCCCATTTTTTTTATTAAATATACGCATGATTTCTTATACACATGAATAATTCCTCATTAACCCAAAATCTCATCCTACACTAAAATGTTACTCAACGGGATCTACCTAGGCCCTACTAGTCATCTCTATATCCCATTATATTCCAACAACAATAATAAAGGGTTCCCATACATCTTAATCGGATTAAACTAACGAATGAGAAATATGCAATTTTCCAGGAGGGGTCAATCGATCGATCGAAGAAAAGGGGTCGATCGATCGATTAGTCGATCGATCGATGCTCTGGGCTCGATTGATCGATCAAGCAGTTCTTGCCCAGAAACTGCAAATTAAACCTTCGGGTTTCATCTTCCAATTTCTCCCAAAATGTCATTAACAACTCTAGAATTCTCAAATAATGGTACTACAAGTTCTATATACATATATACAAGATTTCCTACATGAAACATGTATAAATTCATCAACGATATCAGATTAATGGGGTAAAATTGACATAATCTTCAAGAACCCTAATTTTGAAAGAAATATACATTCCTCTAATTATTTCCTAGATTTCTTGTTTCTAAACTCATAATAATTCGTTGGTAATCCTCTACATATGATGGGTATATCCAGAATATATGGAATCTATCTAAACATGCGATTTAAAGTCTCTAAATTCATAATTTCTTTCATGGGACAAGTAATAAACAACCCTAGACTAACATGATTGAGACATTAACTAAAAATTAATCAAGATAGATACTTTCCGGGGAATTTAGTTTCTGATTTGTGAAGGAAAAAGGTATGGTTGTGCTCCTCGTTCCGCAATCTACGTTTTGATGGTGGTGGCGGTGAAAAATGGTTGAGTCTTTGCCCTAGAATTTCTTGAAAGGCTTGCCAACTTCTTCTCTAATGGCCGTCCTTTGCTTTTGTGTTTGTTAACCCTAGAAGACAAATCCTAAAGGCTGATATATCCTTAGGAAATTCGTGGGTTTAATTCCCCAAAAATATAAAATGTCTAAAATACCCTACCGGGATGTCAATTAGGCCTAAAAATGCCCCGAGACCCAAACTAAACCCCCAGGTACACTTTTCTGACTATCTCGACCCTTCCGAACACTTTGGCGCACTCAAAATGACCATACGAGCAACTTATAATTTATTCACTTTATATAATAATAATTTAGTCCTGACACGACACAGGCGCGTCCCGACTTAAATTTTCATAATTGCCATTTTATTCACTCGTGAAAATTTTAATAAACTAAATCTCATATATTACTTTACTCGTATAGTAATATTCAACAATTTTCCAATAATTACTAACTCACATCACGTTAGTAAATATAAAAATAAATTTCCGGATTAATATTAAATTAATATCTCAATTTAAATTTAATAAATCCCCGATTTTAAAAGCCATAAAAATACGGGGTATTACATCCACATCCTTATCTCTCCTTAAGGTCCCTATTGTAGCCTATATATATGCACCAAAAGCTTATTTTTCTTAATCCAACCGTCAATCTTTGATACTAAAACACACAAATTCGGATTTGTGAGAAATAAAGAGAGATAGTAGAGAGGAAAAGTGAGAAGAGTAGGTGGTCATGGAGATAATCCCACACTCCGCTCGTGACTATGCATATCAAGAATACAGTAGAAGATTGTGAGGTGCAACGGGCCTATGTTCTTGATCAATTGTCATCACATACGGTTTGTGCTAACACAAGATCAAATCAAACAAATCTCTAAAGGTTAATCCGAATTCTGCCTTGTAGGATTTCACATGCATATTTTTTTTGTAGTTCAATCTATACGCAAGTTCATTAGAACCTTAGACTATCGTTCAAACGATTGGTATTGGAGCCTTATTGATACCGCGTATAGGTTGAGCTCATCCATGTTGTCCAATTAAAACAATCATATATTTGAATGGATGTTGGGTAGAATATCTCTCAGTGCTAATTTCTATTTTGCAGTGATCTAGTCCCACTATTATGGTCACGTATTTATGTGTATGTTCTATGTGATTGGATCTCACGATGATTTATTCATGGTTATTTTTTTCCCTGGACTAATGTAATATTGATGTAGAACGTGAACTCCTTCATGGAAGCATAGGACATCCATAAAATGTTATTATTTTTATCATAATTTTTCGTAGAGGAGTGCGGAACCCAATCCATGATCGAAGGCTGTTTTTAGCACAGAAATCTGTATGCACGGTGTAAAATAGTGCATGGAGGTGAAACCCCGTGTCTTCCCAGCGTAGTGGCAACATGAAGTGTTTGGGTTCAAGAATGACTGTTGCAAACTCCAATCTACGATAGAGTTGTATCTAGACCATAATAGTCGGGAATCCTTATTTATCTCAATCTTCTTATTTACGTTGATTTATGTCTTTATTATTCATGTTTTAATTGTTAGGTTGATAATATGTGTTAACGGTTCCCTTAGAATTGTGGACAACATGGAATACCGACCGAACTTAAATCATGTAAATGCTAAATGTGAATAATTCATAATTATTTTGAGTTGTGGACATTAACATGTGTGGTTAGAGAATAAAAAAAATTGAATATTCTTTTTTTTATAACGATCAAGGGTGTTTGAATTTTTTTATTTATCACACATTTGCTTGATATATAAAAATAGGGATATCTGAGTATTTTTAAAATTATATCTAATGTTCTAGATTTTTCAAATTAATTAAGAATTGGACACATTTTTTATAACCCTCATAAAGATTTTAAATTACTAAGTAGGAGAGGAAGTCTTCAAGTGAAAATCCCATTGTCTCCATCAACGATTTGTAATGTTTTAATAATAAGTAGATCCTCCAATGAGGAATGTTAATTATTGTAGTGGTCGGCATAAATTTCCTTGAGGGTAATTTTGGATTCATTATTCGCCTAAAGGAGGAGTCTATGCGAGATGAGATAATCTAAAATTAGTTGGTGGTATACACTTAAACATAAAATAATGGTAGGTTCTCCAAAGAGGAATGCTATGATTTTGCGGGACCAACGTGTCGACTATTTAATTTTATTTGACATAGGTTTTGTCTTGATAATAAAATTAAAAGGCCTCCATATTTTTTTGGAAAGTAGATTCTCTAAAGAGGAATACTATTCGAATGGTAATCGGGATGCCGATGGATTCTTTTATAATTGATAGAGGGAACATTAATTTTAATTTAGAATTCAAAAGGTTTATGCTCTGTAATGATTCATTTTTCCAAGCCAGTACGGATTTGAAGGTGCACATCATATATACAAACCATCGCGCACGGCATAGGTATTCACGCCATATGTGCACACATATATACATATATATATATACATATATATATATACATATATACATATATATATATACATATATATATATATATATACATATATATATATATATATACATATATATATATATATATATATATATATATATATATATATATATATACATAAACACATATATACATATGTAATACCCCGCACTTTTAAAGGTATTTAAATTACACTATGTGGATTTAATTTGGTAATTTGAGGAATTATTATGAATAGTAATTCTGGGATCAATGAGTGAAATTAAATAAATTTAATATTATAAAGTGAATAGTAAATATTAATTTTCGAGTGTCGGATTAATATTTACATGGATTATATTTTCTTACGAGACTAAGTATATGAGTGGATTATTTTTAATTACATGTCGCAAGTTGGGTAAAGCGACAAAGGAAATATTTTTAATTGGAAAAATACGCATATTGAATGTGTTGGGTCAAAATAGTGAATTTTACTTAAGTGACTCGGATGGAGATTTCGACTTCTCCATTGGGTTCGGAATGGCCGAGATAGTCAAAATAGAGTACCCGGGGGTAGTATTTGGGTTCCGAGCATTTTTGGACTAGTAGGGAGTCGTAAATGAATACACGACTCATTTAACAATTGGGTATTTACTCAATTTCGAATTTAAAGAGGTGGCAACCCTCATTTCCCCCAAATATCAGCCCTAAGAGAGAGAGAGAGAAGAGAATAAAGAAGAAGAAAGAAAAGAGAAGAAAATAAGAGATTTCCGGCCAAAAATTCGCGGGATTTGACTCGTGGTCGTCGGATTTAATCCACGAGGCAAGTGTTTAACTTGCTTTATGATTTTGTGTGTTTAATTTCTCATATTGTAGTTGGTATAAAACTAAAGATTTTTGGGTTGAAATTTCGTGGATCAAACGGGTTTTCGAAAGATTAAAACGGATATAACTCGATTAATAACCAATTTGAGAAACTTGGAATTTATTGAAATTAATTGTTGAATATGGGTTCTAGGATGATTATAACCCATTCTATATGTATATTTATGGTTGTTTAAGGTTGGTTGATGATGAGAGAGGAGATAAAAATCTTGGAGGTGTTTTAATGGAGGTTTGGATTTTTGAAGAAGAAGGTGATTAGTGACCAGCGTCACTTCCGGACTATTTCGAATAGGAAGCCAACCGATTAAGCTCTCGGTCAAAACACGAAAGTTATAGACCTTTTTGATACTTACCGCGTATTTTTCTAATTTTTCTTCGAATTGTTATGATTTTTATAAGATGGAAGTTCCGGGGTGAAATCACCAACTCGAAAATGCACTCGGAAATTGGAAAAATAAAAGCTAGAATTCTTTGGAGATAAATATTTGGGGTTCCTAAAAATAGTGTGGGGAAATCTAAATATATTTTTTTAGTAAGGTACGTATCATGGGTAAGATGAAAGTAAACCCCAAGATTTACCCAAATAGGGGTATTTGGGAGGAGTAACACTCGGGGTGATGTTTCGGTGAGCAAAATTTTATATAAGTAATTGTGCGCATAGAAAACACACTTATATGCCAATTTTGGTTGAATAAATCCTATGAGGTGACTAGGATGAAATTTAGGATACGGGCTAAAGAGAATTGAGCAGTCATCCGATACGTCTATTTATGACAATTATTATAGGTGAGAGGAATGTCGATCGTTATTTATGGGACGAATAAATTTATCGATGTTGTTGGTATTGTCATCATGCGGTGAGAAAAGCTCGAAAATAATATATTGAGGATTAGTCAAAATTGATAAATGCGAAGGATATTCGAGAGATAAATATACTCCGTAGGAAATTTATTATACGGATTGTGCGTATGCCCGAATATATTATATACGTGGGTTAAATAATTACCTATGGGGAATTATGTATAGATGAGAGAAATACCTATAATTATAATATGGTTGTTTGAATACCAAATTAATGATATATTTATATAGGTGGAATGTGTACCTATATGATTGTTTATTATGTGTATGACATACTTACCATACTTGCTATCACGGGAGGTTGGCGTTCGTGTGAGGACAATCTTATCCTGTGTTGCCTTCGGGGGGATTTTAGATTTGGTACCTCAAGAACATAGGACTGTGAAAGGCTTATTTGTGAGTCGATAAGTCTGCTGACTATGGGAGCGTAGGTATGTGCGTGACCCATGGGTATGTGAACTATGTTTGCCTCCAATATGTGTGATTTGTATTGATACGGTTCCTGCGTGATGCAAAACGCGTGATCCTTATGTGCGTGATGTACAGGGATTTGATAGCAGAGTATGAGTGCACCGCAGTTGAGCCTAGGGGTGCCATACTGTATATATATGTATTGTGATTAACGTATATGTGTACTTGAGATAATCCACGGATGCTTAGTAAATGAGGATGACTAAGCCACTTATATTATAGTTCGGTGGATGATTATTTTACTTGTTGCGTATAGTATATTGTATATATATATATGAGATGAGATATCATATAACCTAACCTTATCTAAAGTGAAAAGAATCAATAAAGTATGATATTACTTCCGGTAAATGTGTATCCGGATTTATATGAATATAAATCTTTTGTTCTGATGAGAACTATTAATAAATATGGGATGGTATAAATATGGTATGTACTGAAGGCATAATGGATCTCGATGATCAACATTATCACGTAGTAGTGTATCGGGGGGGTTCTTTGTTTGGATTTCGCTTCGCGAGACACCCCACACACGAACGTAACGTAATGTTGGGAATGGGTAGAAGTTTAGTCCTTAGTACTCGAATTGATGAGGATTATTTGAAGATGGGAAATTACATTAGTTAGGCAGGGTAGCTTAACTAGGTTGTTTAAAAAGGTATGCGATAGTTGTGCACTATTAGAAGAGGGGTGAGGTGTATCTCATGTGAGAGCGATACCAGTTTAAATATGAGAAATAACATATTTTTAAAATATGGATTTCAAGCACTTGCTAAAATATTTTCAAAACTCAGGCTCTGACCCGTTTTCTCCATTTTCCCTCTCTTGCTATATATATATATATATATATATATGTATATATTGGTGTCCAGACACAGGGACGCCTGGATGATGATCCTTTTGAGTCGGACGTTTGCTGCAGCAGCTGTGGATGCAAGCAGATTTATATTAGACGCTTCTATCATTGAGATCTAGATAGGAGGTATTGTACAAACATTCGGGCTTATAGCCCAACTGTACTCATTTATTCTTTTATCGCCTTTTAGTGCGGCATTCGATTTGGTTGTATTATTGTACCAAGTGTTCGGTTATTTTATTTTATTTTATTTCATTTCAGTTGTTGCATATAAACTGTTATAATTATTTTATTTGAATGGATTGGTTAAAATGACTAGTTAATTAAAAAAATTTAACGCTGGCCTAATAGGATATTAGTAATTAAATTGGTTTTTGACAGTGATGCTAAGAATGAACTGTGACACCCCGCCTAATTAATCCCGGGTGATCAGTCCTAAATCAAGTTAGAAAATGTTTCTTAGTTGGTCCATTCTTAGCATCACTGTTGTCTTTTTAATTACTAACCACCTAAGTGAGAAAAGTAGACTGGTGCCAATTTTTATCTTTCAATTAATTAAATAAAACTCATACGGAACATAAAATAATACACAATCACAGATTAACTAAAATAACCATCCACAAATAAAATACCTAACCGAATAAACCATCGGTCCAAATATCCAATACAAGTAAAGATAAGAAGAAAGTCTCAACAAGTCTAATACTTATAAATGAACTGTGAGCGACAAGCTCAAATAATTACTAGAGAGTCTCTACACGAATGAAAGAAGGAGGCGTCTATCAAAAACCCCACAACATCCACATGTGCTGCAGCAAAGGAAACCTGGAATAGAGTCAAGCCTGGCGTCCCTGTGGCTGGACACCTAAAAGGTTTTTAAAATTTTTATAGCAAGGGTTAGTACCCAAAAACATTTGAAAACATTTAACAAATGATTAACTTGCAGCAATAAATAAATATGCATTCTCCTCATATGTTTGTTAGTCTCGCACTCTCTTGAGGACTTCCTCACCCCTCCTCTAATGTGCACTACTAACGCTTCCATTTAATTTACTAGGCCCTACATTCCTGACCCAATACTTATTTTAACCCTTGAAATTTACCTACTCTAACCGAGTATGCCTTAATTCATGATTTTTAAGTTATTATAAACGTCAAACTTAATTAAATCATTACCCTTTTTAATTTCATATAACATTCACACCTGTTATGTACATAATACATTTTTTTCACTATATATTAATTATCCCATATATAATTATTTACCTAATTATATATTTAATCATATTACAGTATTCACAAACATACTGAAATATCATTTAATACAAACTTTCGACCGAGTAAAAATACTCATAGGATATAAATTTTCCCAAGTGCTATCCCACTAGGTGTATTCACATAACCTAGTTATCCAAGTTAGATTTGCTCACTAACTTAGTTTAACATACGAATTGGAGGCGGTCATATTCCTTCCCTGAAAGTGGGATGCCCCTCACCCATATAACGGACGCTATGACCTGGGATTATACTCTCCCTACTCCTCAAGCTAGGGGATTCATCCACTACGCGCAACCTCCCCCTATAGCACTAGAGTATATACTAATAATATTCAATCACTGATATTAATGCACACACACACACATACTATATATATATATATATATATATATATATATATATATATATATATATATATATACACTATCACACTCCGCATATATATATAAATATAAAATGTCCCGACTACACCATGTACAAAATCCGTAACATAAGCCTATTTAATTTATTAAGAGTTTATGGTCCAACTCTAATTATTAATTAATTCGCACATTAATTAATTAAGTCACCTTTGGTGTCGCCCCCACCATAAAATTTGGACTTACTCTCGTAGTCCGAATTAACCTCACCCGAGTCTAAATTACCGACTCCCGAATTATTTAGCCTTTTCCTAAATAAGATTTATCTCTCGGTATTCCTCAACCGTTATCCCCGGACTTGTTCACTACATCCATATTTAATCCCTTCGAACACCTTCCCAAAAATTCAACCTTAGTGTGTCACACTTAATTTTTCCAAAACCCAACAATTTAAATTATGCTGTCACACTAAGTCGTCTCCAAATTCTAATTAACTTTATTCACCATTAATTAGATTTAAAACCCATGTATAAATTTCTCACCAAATTAATTCATGGAAAAAGATTAAATTAAAATTTCCTTCATATAAAAGAAAACTGGGCGAACTGTCAAAATCTGCCGACCATCGATCGATCGACCCCAGACCTTCGATCGATCGATCGAGCAGGTCTTCGTCTTCTTCGCGAAGACAGATTTAGCCATGGACGATTTTTCCCAAAACCTAGATTTCTCCACCAGCAACCTTAAGCCCTCTTAACATTAATACATGTTAGAAACCTTATTAGGGACCTCCAGAATGTCCACCAACATTATTAATTCGTCCATTAACTATAATTTTCGTATTTGGGGAAAAATCCATCTTTAACCCAATACCCATTTACAACCCAAGTTCCATCATCAAATCCATTTTTAATTATCCAGATAACATCCTACCAGATATATATCAATTTATAATATCAGATTTCTACAAGAATCCTCATTCAAATTCGTAAATCAGATTATTATTTTCAAAACCTCATGTTTATGCCATGAACACCCAAAACGAATTTTGATCAAGCACATCACATGAATATGAATTTCAAAACAGATTCAATACTATTGCAAGTTATCCACTTGCCTTAGGTTTCGTAGTGTCTGATTCGGAGATGAATTTCCAAGGTTGAAGACGATCCTTCTTGGCTCTCTAGTGATCCCAAAATTTCCTTTAACTGCTATTAGGGTTCCTTAATACACTTAGCCTTTTCTAAAACTCTATCAGCCGTTTTATTTTTCCTCCCAATTCCTTAATTTACCTAATCCCGTTTTTTGCCTAATGGGCCAAGCCCAAGTGACCCAAATGTCCCCGTGTGGGCCCGGCTATGTCTAAAAACGCCCCGTGACCCGTTTACTATCCCCGAGTACACTTTTTCGACTATCTCGGCCCATCCGGACTCAACCGTACACTCAGAATTGGCATCCAAATTAATTTATAAAAATATTTATCCCCTCACCCCTTTAGTCTATACCGACTCCCGATTGAGATAAGTGCATACCCTATCATTAATACTCGAAATGACTTAAATAAATAATTACTATTCATTTATTAAATAACTTCCCGTAAATATTAACCATTTACTCCTCGATTAGTATTTAAATAAAATTTCCCTAATTAATTCAATTAAATTACGACTCACAAGTAATTTTTCAATTCCCGAATTAATTAAATATTTAATGCATGAAAAATGCGGGGTGTTACAAGAACCATATGAGACTCATGTTTTAATTTGATATAGGAGTGATCCCCTGGTATTTTATTAGGCGGGGTGTCACAGGTGGTATTAGAGCATCAGGTTCTAGTGTCCTTAGGAATCTGTGCAGATGTACTACGCTTTCAGCGTTGCTTTTGATTTTATATAGAGCCTTATGATTAGGATTGTTGATATCCTCTTATGAGATTTCGTTCTCTTACCGTTATGTAAGATTATAGTAAATCTTTTGCGCGCTCATTCGGGATTCGTGTGTTGATCGACGAAGGACGACCATGGAAGACCGTGGTGAGGGCAGCAGGAGGCGAGGCTTAGTTAGAGCTATAAGTTGATGTTAGAAATGAGGACCGCGGTAAAGGTCATTTTCCTTGTGGCATTGTCACGGGTTGCTGCAACGACTACTAAAATATAGTAGTTAAAATTATCAAGAATCGTTGTACTTGATAATGGTGCTAAACTTGAATTAACAAGTAGAAGGCTCGAAAGCTCTTGCTTACAGTTGGGTATGGAATTACCCATATGTGAAAATGTCAGGAATTTTTTTTCACTCGTTAGAGCAATGTGAAATGGTGGGAACGATGGTCACCATATTTAGAGGAGCATGATATTTTGCTCATAAATTAATCTTACAGATGGTTTTAAACTGTAAATTCCCTTGATTTAGAATAAAGTGAATGCAGTTTCTAGGTTATTCACATAAGAATCGGTCAGAGACCGACAGTGAATAAAGTGTGACATGGTTTAGTGAACTTAGTACCGGAGTAAGGTAGGTACAATGGAGAAAGAGGCTTCTCTAGTGGAATAATAGACTCACTAGTAAATTGGACTTACGTAGAGTGAGTTATAGTTGTTTTAGTGCAAGGTGTGAAATCTGCAATGAAAAATTAAAGTTGTGAGACTTTGTGCTTTTTAAGAGTCTAATGGGATAAAGACTCTTGGACTTCGAATTGGAATTTCGGATGTAATTGGGATACGAGCTAGTCGTGATAAGCTTAATATTCTGAATTTAAAAGAGATGATATAGTTATATTACGAGAGATATACACGATTAGCCGGGTTATATTGAATATATATATACGAGCATATTGAGAATATATATATATATATATATATATATATATATATATATATATATATATATATATATATATATGATATGTTAAATATATCTGTATGTGATTTGTATTTTTGTATGAAACATACCCCTCGAGTGCTATCATGGGAAGTTATGCATTTTGGGTGAGGCCCCTGGTTTGGGGAGCAGGGAGCATATAGTCCCCAGGTCACAGTGTCCATTTTATATTGTGTTATTTTTATCAGGAATGAGACGTGGTGGGTATGTTTCGTTCTCATTTTCGGGGAGGAACTATTATCGCTTCCCATTCGTTATGATTTGGTTTTTACCAAATTGGTGTGATAGTCTGACCACTGGTACCCAGGATGATGTGTAATTAATTTCCTGGAAGATGATAGCATTGAGAGACTGCATCCATTGAGTTATAGCTCTGAGGGATGGTTATTATACTTATATAGTGTATGATATATAAGTATGGATATACTTGATGTGTATAGTATATATATATATTTATATGAGATATGAAACATATATATGGGCATATTAAAGAATGAAATGCGAGATAAATTCTGGATGAGCTCGCCTTGATTATATGTTTAGATGGAACTTCGATGAGGAGATGTTTCATTTGCATGATTTGAGTGCATGTGGACCTTATAGATATAATTTAAGGTATGCAGGATTTATTGTTGAGCTGTGAGTTTAAGCTCATTGTTGTTTGCGCTAAGGACTTAGTGTTAGTATAAGAACTTGGTGGTGTGTCTCCTGGAAAGAATTAAGAGTTCTGACCACATTTTTGTCAATAATAGAGATGGGATTATCCGAGTGGTATATTTGAACTAGTGGACCTCCATGACCGACAAAGTTAAGTAATAGTGTATAGGAGGGATTCCTTGTTTGGATTTTGCTTGTGAGATGCTCCACGCACGAACCTTAACGACGTCGGGAGTGGAGAGATGTTATATAATGCAAGGATGTTGGTTTTGACTATAAGTCACCTACTATAGAGTGAAAGCTGTTTGATGACTTTATAATTATATAGATATATAAGTGCTACGGAGAAGCACTGAAATTATTCTCTCACCGCAAGTGTGTGGGTGAGTTAAGGTGAACGAAATCGATTTGAGACGTATATCCAGGCCTTCAATAGAAGGAAAATTTAGAGGAAATACGTTTTGGGTATAATCTTCGTAGCACTTTTGCAGAGAGTAGGTGCCCGATTAGTTAGATTTTCCATTTCGTTAAGATGGAAGGATATAGTTGTAGAAGTACATTGGTAGGTTAATGAGGTAAGATTTAGAACATCCCATTGGTGTCCCTTGGACCGTTATATCTCTATGACAGACGATGCGAGGGAGTAGTGTAACAGGAGGGTTCCTTGTTTGGATTTCGCTTTGCGAGACGTCCCACGCACGAAACCGAACAAATGTCGAAAGTCGAGAGAGGTCTTGGGAACTAGGGAAATAATTAGAATAGTACTCATATTACGTGTATTAGAAACACCTTAATCTTAAGACTACCACGAAGTAAGGGCAATAAGGTACTAATATAGGAAGACTATTGTGAGATAACCACAAACAGATCAATGGGATAATCTTGAGAAGGATCGAATTTTCCAGGTATCGAGAGTATTAAATTTCAAATTATTTGGGTTAAGGGATACCCAGGTGTTAGTACCAGGACAATGAAATGAGGCCCATTATTTAGAGTGAGTGTAATGTATCAAAACGTTTGCAATGGTGGTGCATATATGCACGGAGGATGGGGGTATGGGTACCCTGATTAGTAAATCTCAAAAATGTCCGAGATGGAAAGATGTGAAAATAAATATGTATAATATATGCCTGAAGGGCGGATATAAACAAGGTTAAACGATATAGCATATTGAATGTCCTGCGAGAATGACGATATTTCAAACATTTATGTGCAACGAGAGCTAACACACCCGAGATGGGATTGAAAGGATGTGGAAAGTCGTTTAAAAAGGTACCTCTTAATGAAAAGGTTACCCAATTTATTGTGAGACAGTAGAGCGGAGTCTTACTCAAACGAGTATTGAAGAGTGGCTTGCGCGTGACTGTATGGTTAGCATACTCTAAGTAAAGAAGGAGTGTATGTAGTACCAAATTTCAGAAGAGTATATGAGAGTTAATACTTTAATTATTCGGTATAGGGAATGTAACTTGGAGATTACGAGAGAGATAGTAATTTGAATATTTATACAATACGTAGCAATAAGAATAAAATACGTATGAGAAGTGTATGATTAGGCTTGGAATATGCCTATGAATCTTAATAGGATGTGTGTATGCCTATTAAGTGATAGTATTATTAAGAGCACTAATGGGTGTTAACCCGAGGTGCAAGAATAGTGTGTATATATATGTATAGGGATGATATGCCTATATGTATATATATGGATTTGTGAATATTTCTACTGTGTGAGACTAGTAGACATGGTATCAATAATAAATACTTTGTGCCAAGTCATCTTAATAAAAAGGTGCAAGATTTGTGTAAATATGTAGAGATGCAGAGACTATATATATGAGACTCCTGTTTTAATTTTATATAGGAATGATCAATCGACCCATGCTGATTTTTGGCATCACTGTCGTCCGACTCTAATTAAATTAATTAACACACCTATTAATTTAAAATAGGTTTCTCATCTGGTTCATTCTTAGCATCACTGTCGAAAACTTTTTAAAACATTACTAACCACCTAGTATTCAAAAAGTCGATGTCAAAATTTTAGTCTTTTTATTTAACAATCAACAACAAAATATTATTACATAAATACATCCCATGTAATAGTAATATAAATCCATCAACAATATAAAAGACTGGAATGAAATAATACCGAATAAACCATCGGTTTCAAAATCCAATATAAAGTCCAACCTGAATAAAAGTCTGAATACAAGGTCTGACTGCCATAAATGAAATAATTGTGGGCAACATGCCCAAATAAAGTACTGCCTTGCACCCTACACTAGGAGTGAAGTAACTGAATTGTCTAAGTCCAAATCAAGCAAGCATCCACATATGTTGCAGCTACGCATCCCTAGAATAGATCATCCTGCTTGGCGTCCCTGTGGCTGGACACCTATAAGGTTTTGGAAAAAGGTTTTGCAAGTATGGGTCAGAGCCCAAGTAAAAATCATTTAAAAACATTTAGCAAGTAATTAAATAAAAGTTTAAATGAACAGTTATTAGATACACATGTTAGGTTGCGAACACTCCCTTGAGTTCCTCATCTCTCATCTATACTGCTCACCTAACGTTTTCTACTCAACCCCACCTAGTCAATTCTAGCCAATCTAACTAGGCATCCATTATCTAATAAACCCAAATCAATATAACTCCTTCGTACTGCCCATACTGTACGCTATCGAGTACCCTTAATAATTAACATCTCTCTTATGTTATTATTAAACCTCAGTTACCCTTTCTACGTAGGTTATTGTTCAAACTTTACCATTTATGTTTTTCTACTTAAACTTTATTTTAGATATTCACTAACTATCTTCCTACTATTCACACATTAATAGCTTCATCATTATATAGATATACCCTATCTAAGCTCCCTACTAACTACTCTTAAGTAGATTAATCGTTCTTTAGATACATACTATATCATCTCTCTACTAGCCCACATAAGTAGATTATTCGTGTTGTATATATATTTTACACACCATATATAATATAAGTACACACTCTGCTATTATATCCTTGTATCACACATTAAGGGCTATTGGTTCGTAATGTTACCCCGAACCCAATAGTTATTTCATATGTATTGGTTCGGAATGTTACCTCGACCCCAATATTCAAATTACTTTTAGTTTAGATACACACAACTAACTAGTTTGAAATCATAAGTCTGCTACCCATAACTCATAGTGTCCACCCGTATTTACATGAAAATACATTTATTAAATATATATCCATTTCTCTTTAATATGGTCAAGGCTTTTCAAATTTTAGGATTAAGTGTTCACATGCTTAAGTCAAATAAGATTTCACTATCTTTCTCGTCCATTAATTTTACACAGTAGATAACATAACAAGTATATATATATATATATATATATATATATATATATATATATATATATATTCACACTTTTTAATAATAACACAGCACCTCCCAGACCCAGCTGCGGTGTATACTATAAAACATATCAAAGGTATATATATTTATCATCCATTATATCTATACTAGTACGACACCCCTAGGCACAGCTGTGGTGCATGCATACTCTGCTATCATGTCCGGGTACATCTCTCGCTGTACAAGGGACTATTGGTTCGTCTTCTCTCATGAACCATATATATCAAATCACACATATTAGAGGCGAGCATAGTTAACATATCCATGGGTCACGCACATACCTATGCTCCCACAGTCAGTAGACTTATCGACTCACAAATAAGCCCTTCACAGTCCTATGTTCTTAAGGTACCAAATCTAAAATCCCCCCAAAGGAAACACAGGATAAGATTGTCCTCTTTCGAACGCCAACCTCCCGTGATAGCAAGTATGGTAGGTATGTCATACACATAATAAATAATAATATAGGTACGCATTACACCTATATGAATATAACATCAGCGAGGTATTCACACAACCATATAATAACGATAGGTATTCACTCCACCTATATACATATATAATAACAATAGGGCATACACACATCCCATATCACAAGCCTCATACATAGTATATTTATATCCTAAATATTCTACGTATTCCATAATTTATAAGTTCATTTATTACCGTACATTCCCGAGTATTTTTCACCACTCGAAGGGTATCCTTTATTCCACATATAATATCAGAAGGTAAACTCTCGACCCCCTACTGGTCTAAGTCCTCATTCCTCGCGAATTCTTTAACTCGAATTATCTTTCAATTTAGATTTTTCCTCTCTATTAATCCAAATTAATTTAGCCCTTAAACTTCCCTCGTAGGCCACGCCTAAAACCCCAACTAGGCCTACTGGTGTTTCAATATAATTCACTTATATTAAAAATTAAATCCCACAAATTAATTCCAAATGATTTCCAAAGGTCCTAAACAAAAAGGAAATTATTGGCCAAAACTGGGCAACCGAATCGATTAGAAAATTTTTTGGCAGATTAAACACCCTGTACTAAAATATTGACTACTCCCTGTACAGAACTCCGATTGACCTGATTGAAAGATCATTTGAAAGATAAGGAATATATATTTCCAATAATGTATGGATATCACTCTAATTCTAAGTACAATTTAAATGGCATACGTTTAAAGTTACATAAAAAATTCTGGCAGTTACTATGCTAGCAGATCAAACACCCTATAGTAAAACATCGATTTCTACCTCTACGAAACTCCGATTGACCTGATTCAAAGCTCATTAGAAATCCAAGACAAATACCTTTCCAAACATGTATGTATATCACTTTAATTCTAAGTAAGATGAAAATGGCATAAGTTTAAAATTACATTAATAATTCTGGCAGATTGACATCTTGTGTTCATCAATTAAACCCTAAGTCATTCAAGATTCATGTTCTTCAATCAAGAACCCATCAAGATTCAATATTAATCATAAATTATGTTCTAATATCAGTTTATCTTCGTATAGAGATAAATTTGCATTGAAAATTTACACAAAAACATCAAAGATTCAACCCAAGAATCAAATTCTCCTTTAATTAACATAAAACCCTAATTTTCTCATGTTCATCAACTTTATAAATCAAGAACTCAGATTTCTCTCTTATTAATCAACCCAAACCCACTAATTTCATATTATCATCATTAAGGAACATCTCTACATGCATTACCACTTTACTTTATGAATTAAACCCTCCCAAATCCATATAAAACTTCCAAAAGCATGAAACCACACTCTAATCTACATGGGTAGTATAACATGCTTAATATAAATTTCCACTTAAATACTTGCCTCTCAATAGCAGGTATGAATTTCATTAATATGATGGTGTGGTTGTTCTCCCCTCGCTCCGATCTCGATTCCGTTGCATTCGAGGTGAAAAACTGTGTAGGAAGCTTTGGCTTTCTCTTCCTCTTCCTCTTTAATGGCCTCTCTTCTATTGTGATTGTGTTAAACCTAGACCCTTCTCTATAATGGAAGATATACACATAATATTTTCGGAGTTCTATAAACCACCAACTCCCAAATGACCGAAATACCCTTAAACGATGCTAGGTTGGTCCAAAATCATCCCGGGACCCAAACTGTACACCCGAGTACACTTTTTCGACTATTTTGACCCTTTCGGAACCAACCATAACCTCAAAATCACCATCCGAGTCACTTCAAAAAATTATTTTAATTCCACCTCAAAATATCGAACGCGTGAAATTAAACTTAAATTGAACTGATTTACTCTCAATCACCGAATTAAATAATTTCTTTAAATTAAATAAATTCCAAATTCCCGAATCAAATAAATTCCAAATCATCGATTTAATTAAATCCTAGATCACCAATTTAATTTAATTAAATATGCTAAAAAATATGGGGTATTACATACATTCCCCCTTACAAAGGAATTTCATCCTCGAAATTCGAATAAATCTAGTACTCCTAGGTTTCGACACTACCTTAAACATAGACTCTAAAGATCACTACATATAGTTCTACCCCTCCCAATTGCGTGTTATATAAACATCTCCACCAACCAGGGCGCCCAAGCAACCTACAAATATGCATAACTTCATCAATGCTACCTGGCTCCACTAGCCTCTCATTATCGTATAGTTACTATCATTTAGATATCACTAAACCCATGTCTTAATGGCTAATCATATCCCCACTCCCAACATTGTGCTAAGCTTCATGCGTGGGACATCTCGCAACGCGAAATCCAAACAAGGAACCCTCCCGAGATGGAAAGATGTGAAAATAAATATGTATAATATATGCCTGAAGGGCGGCTATAAACAAGGTTAAACGGTATAGCGCATTGAATGTCGTGCGAGAATGACGATAATGTAAACATTTATGTGCAACGAGATCTAACACACTGAAAAATGTTACTAACGCCGTTTATTAAAAATAAACTATTTAAGTAACTCCGATCTGTTTTTTTAAGAAACTCTGTTCGTAAAAACCAAACTATTTGAACACAAGATGTGTTTAACAAATTAGTATGTACGAGATCTATTCAAGAATTGAATAACAAGTTTATAAAGAAGTTTAAAAATCTTAAACTCAGCACAACCAAGAGTGAGATGAGAAGATGTGGAAATATTATGTTCACAATATTTTTTACGTGGTAAAACCTCACCAATTGAGGAAACATCCACGACTCCCTCTACGGAGTAAAATGAAAAAATCCACTAAAACAAATATATGAGTTACAAACTATATAACTAACATGCAAACAACTCAGTCCTATATAAGTTTAGGAATGTACCCTCTGGTGTCCATAAACTTCTCTGCAGTTCTGATTGTAGATGTAGTTCTCCCAGTTTGTTAACTTCTGATTTGTTCCTGCACTTTACGTCGACTTATGTTCACAACATCTTATTACCAACACTTTTCGTATTGTAGGGTGTAAGTGTTTGTGGAGGTTCTTTCTAACACATGCATGCACACACACACACACACACACACACTTATTAAGTACAAACAGTCCTAACAAATTACAATAACACTATATGCTGTGATCTTTTCTTTTCCTCTTTTCGTACAAAACTTTGAACCTTATTTGACCTTTAAATGATTCCCAGAATCCACGGATACCTTGCTAGGAAGACAGACAAGGTCTTAATCAATCTCAGATTTTAAAACAAAAACTTCTCGAGATTGAAAACCTCGAAGTGAGATTCCAAACTAGGTCAAAGGTTTAGTTTTACAAGAATAAGAAACATAAAGCATTTATTGTTGATTTCAAGGTAAGAAAACATTTTAGAGAAAATAATCAACAATATATTTCTCAAGATGAGAAATAAAATGAAACTAAGTGTAATATAACATGAATAACTCAGATACGAGATTTTTATGAAATCAGAATCTAGATCCAAGTAAAAGTCTAAGTTGGAAACAAGATCTCACGAACATAAGGTTACAGCAACAAAAATAGCTCAACTCAAACTCTCAAACACTCAAGAACACTCAGGGTAGTGTTTTCGGATATGGTGTTTTTAAATAGGTGTTTGGGTTAGGTTTGAAGAGGATTTAGACAAATGAAGTTAGGGCTTTTAAATTCTTTCTCTCTCTGGTTTCTCTCTTCTCTCTCAATTTCTCAGAGGAATTGAAATGGCAAAAAGTCTTCGAAGTCTGAGAATAAAGGCCCTTTTATAGTGAGAGGAGAAGGTTCGAGATGCATGTTCAAAATCAAGGGTCAGGATTAAGTCAATTTAAATTGACTTGAATCTAAGGGCTCAAACAAGGCGGTGGTTAAACGAAAGCTAATTGGTTGAGAAGGTTACGCAGGGATTCATCAAGACGGCATGCATACCATTGATAACAAATGATCCAAGGGTTGATAACACACGCGTTGTTATCTCAGTAAAGAAACACACTTCCAACCAATCAGAGGCAGACAGATGTAGGGCAAATACAGGATCTGAAACGCGCGTCTAAAATAATTAAAACCATACCCTCATGTTTATGCCGCTTTCGGTTTCTACCCAAGGTAACATTAGGCCATAATACACAACAAAGTATATATAGAGTTTGACACCAAAAACTTATAAATCAAGTTTTAATTAATAAAACATGGTTTAAAAAATCCCAAAAAATTATTAAAAATCAAACTTAGGGATTTAAACACACTCACATATGTACACACATTATTATGCAGTATGACATGTATGAAATGAATTCTACTGTGTGTGAGTGTTGGCAATAGTCTCTTAATCAAAGCAAGAAAGAGAGATGAATAGGCAATCCAACTTCTTAGGCTCTTTGGTTTCTAGGATGGACATAATTTTGTCACAATTTCCAAACTAGATGAGCACTTATACAATATAGACTCAAGTGAGTCAAAAGTATAAGGGCTTCAATCTCCCCCTTTGGAAATATGAGACAAAATCTCCTTTGAGTCATCTTGGACTCGTAGGGCAACAAAAAAGTAAGAAAAACTTATTCCTATCAAAATTCCATCTACCCAATTCCTAGAAATCAAAAAGTACATAACTCAACTAAGTACATTTGAATACCCTATTAGAACTGTTGAGAGTAACTGTACAATAGAACCTACAATAATTCACTAAGATCAAGCTGTTTAGAATATGTAAGAATTTAATAGACTCAAATTTCTCCCCCATTTTGTCTCAAATGGACAAAGGGAAAAACTTGGATAAAAAGCAAAAAGATTAGTCAGCATAAACCATACCAATAGATTTTCGTAATGAAATGAATCTATTATAATCTAGAGGTCTGGTAAACATATCTGCGAGTTGTAGATCAGTAGGAAGATAATTGATTTCTAATTCCTTAGATTCAACCAATTCACGTATAAAATGATGTCTTATTTTAATATGCCTTGTTCGCGAGTGTTGAACAGGATTTTTAGAAATATTAACTCGTGTTTTTAAATAGGAAGATAATTGAACTCGTGTTTGTAACCATTATAGTCACAGTATTCTATAATACAAGTGTCTTTGAATTCACCACCTCTATCACTACGAATTCTATTCACTTGAGTATCCTTCTCATTTTCAATCCTAAGAAGAATTTTTTGGAGAGTTTGAAATGTTTCAGACTTTTGTTTTAAGAAGGCTACCCAGGTAAATCTAGTGAAGTCATCAACCATAACTAGGATGTAACTGTGTCCACAAAGACTAACAGTTTAGGAGGGACCCATTAGGTCCATATGGATGAGTTCTAAGGGATTAGAGGTAAGAATATCTTTGACTTTCTTATGAGGTGCCTTAACAATTTTACCTACTTGACAGGAACCACAGATAAGATTGGTTATAAGTTTGATTTTAGGAACTCCTCTAACTATTATCTGAGAGGTAAGTCTACTAAGATTATCGTAATTTATATGACCCATTCTGTTATGCCATATCTCATTGTCATCCATTCTGGGAACATTACAGATTTCAGAATTGTTCATGACAGTGTAGCAATTTTCAGGAGTTCTGAATCCAGTAATTATGCATTCACCTTTTTCATTTAAAATTTTGTAATTTTTCTTTGAAAAGGTAACAGTATGATCTGAGTCACAAAATTGCGATATGCTAAGTAGATTTGCCTTAAGACCTTTGACTAGAAGAACATCTTGAAGAATAGGAATCCCATCTTCTTGGAGAGTTACTTTGCCTATGATTTGAGATGAAACTCCATCACCAAAAATGACTTTACCACTAGCAAATCTTGTTTTGTTTAAAAGTTTGGATACATCTCCAGTCATGTGCTTAGAACATCCAGAGTCTAAATACCAACCAGATGATGTGTGTTCGGCTTTGAAAGCAGTAACAACAATATTACACTTTATCTGAGGTAATAGATCATCTTTTCTAATCCAAATTGCTCTAGTTTTCATCTTACGCTTATTAGCTCTCAACTGATAAAATTTGCGAGCATTAGATTTTTGCTGAAAAATGTTTTGCGCATGATTTTGAATTTTGTGAAAAACTTGAGCATTTGGATTAGGAAAGTGCTTAGGATTCCTTCTAGGAAATGTTCTTTTAGGTTTGGTCTTTCTCTTTCTATAGTTAGAGTTTTTATCTGGCTGTCTAGGGAGTATATAATTGTTTCAACTCCTCCTAGAATAGTTAAAGTTCTGGTAAGTATAAGGATTATAGGTAGGTTTAACGAGTCTCCTAGCATAACAATCATCAAAAGAGTGACCATATATGTCGCAGTATGAGCAATAAAGATTTCTCAGAATTAGGGTCTCCTTAGGAAAGTCTTTAAACTAGGGTTTTATAGAGTTTTGAGGCTGAACTCTATTCCTAGGTGTGACAGTCTTGAATGCAGACTCACTCTTCCTAATAGAAGGACATACATATTTAGCCTTAGGTGAACTTTCATGTTTAGAGCAACTTGATTCCCCAATGTTAAAACTTTGATTTTATGAATCAAACTCAGTTTTTAGAGAATGAAAGTCTGGGCATGTTTCAATAGGTCTTTTGCCTCCTGACACAAACTTGATAGTTTCAAAAGATTTAGTTTGTGTTTTCAAATTGGGGCAAAACCCTATTCCAGTTCAATCATCAGAATTGGTTTTTGATTCAACAACAAATTCATCAAAACATTTTGAATTATTTTCAAATTTTATAAATTTTTTGAAAACAGTTGCTGTCTTTTCTTTAGTTTGCTCCAATTCTAACAATGTCCCTTTGTATTTTTTCTCCAGAGTTTCATTTGTTTCTTTTAAATCTCTGAGTTTTTCATCAAAAAGTTTGATTTTGATTTTATGAGTCAAACATTGGGTAGTATACTCTTCAGCATTTAGTTTAACCATTAGGCTTAGATCTTCTAACTTCTTAGTGAGATCTTTCACAATCTTTTCTAGTCTAGTGCTTTTCTTGAGAGTTTTAGCATAAAGTGTGTGAATGTCAGGGAGGTCTTCATTGTCCGAGTCACTAAGTGTGGTGTGTGGAGTGACCCCTAAAGATTCATTTGTTAAACTCACACACCCATTGACATCATCATTATCGCTATCCCTTTGAGTCACACACCCCGAGGTAGAACATGCAACATTCTCAGTAATCAAAGCATTTTAACCAGTATAAACATGATTCTCAATAGCAGGAGTAGAGTTATTAGAAGCATTCTCATACACATGCATAAGCATATCATCGTTATATATGATCTTGGCAAAGAAAGACATGCAAGGATCAAAAACATCTGATGGCTCAGGTTCCTCGTTTTCAGAATCACTTGAATCATCCCATGTTTTGCAAATGTTGGCTCTAGTGTTTTTGTTTTAAGTGTTCAAGTTAACTCTACAGTCTTGTTCAATGTGCCCCAGTTTACCTCATCTATAGCATTCAGTCTTCTTAAGGTTTCTATTAGGTCTAGCGCGAGAGTCCTTATGATTTTTGTCATGGTTTTTCTCATGAGGCCTGTAATTAGAGGAAGTTGGATAATTTGAATTGCCTTGTTTATTTGCCACTTTGTTTCTAAACTTAATAATCTTCTTAAACTGTTTAGTAATTAAGGCAATTTAATTGTCCAAACTCTCTATATTGCATTCCTCATCAGAATCATAAGTGGGGAATATAAGTTCAGGCTTAGTTATCTTAGAAGAGAAGCCAAGATTGGAACTAGTCTGTTTCCTATTAGTTTGGGTCAATTGTTTCTTAAATTCTAGTTCCATTTCCACAGTTATTAGTTTACTACTGAGTAATTTAGAAGTGAGATTTTGATCACACATCTCCTCAATAGCATATATTTTGTTATCAAATTTCTGTGGTAATGATCTTAGAATTTTAGATACAATTTCATGTCTATCATAAGTTACCCCATTAGCATGCAGTTTGGTCACGATATCAGTCAAATTCATATAGAAGTCATCAAATGATTCAGTCTCAGACATAATTAAGGAGTTATACTGCTGAATAAGATTTGAGTTTTAGCAGCCTTAACTCTAGTGTCTCCTTCATGAGCAGTGACTAAGGCGTCCCAAGCTTCCTTAGAAGTGGTATAGGATGAGATTCTTTTGAACTGTTGTTCATTTATAGACATAAATATAGCATTCTTTCCTTTATTATTATTTTGAGAAACTTGTTTCTCTTCTTCAGTGAACTCACTTAAAGCTTTCTTAACCCTCTCATTACTTCCTTCGTTGGCTGGTTTAGTAGGAAAAATATAACCATTTTCAAAAATGTCCCAGACATCATCTCCCAAAGTTCCTTGAATGAAAGCAATCATCCTTACTTTCCAGTAAGCAAAATTGGTTCCATCAAAGATTGGAGGTCTGGTCAAGTTACCAAATCTTTCATTTTTCTCGTCCATAATTGATTTTTAGAAAACAATTTCAGAAACACAAGATCTCTTTTGAAAGCAGTTTACAAATCTCTGATACCAATTGAAAAATGTTACTAAAGCCGTTTATTAAAAATAAACTATTTAAGTAACTCTGATCTATTTTTTTAAGAAACTCTTTTCGTAAAAACCAAACTATTTGAACACAAGATGTGTTTAAAAAATCAGTATGTACGAGATCTATTCAAGAATTGAATAACAAGTTTATAAAGAAGTTCAAAAATCTTAAACTCAGCACAACCAAGAGTGAGATGAGGAGATGTAGAAAGATTATGTTCACAATATTTTTTACGTGGTAAAATCTCACCAATTGAGGAAACATCCACGACTCCCTCTACGGAGTAAAATGAAAAAATCCACTAAAACAAATATATGAGTTACAAACTATATAACTAACATGCAAATAACTCAGTCCTATATAAGTTTAGGAATGTACCCTCTGGTGTCCTTAAACTTCTCTGCAGTTCTGATTGTAGATGTAGTTCTCCCAGTTTGTTAACTTCTGATTTGTTCCAGCACTTTACGTTGACTTATGTTCACAAGATCTTATTACCAACACTTTTCGTGTTGTAGGGTGTAAGTGTTTGTGGAGGTGCTTTGTAACACATACATGCACACACACACACACACACACACACACTTATTAAGTACAAACAGTCTTAACAAATTACAATAACACTATATGCTCTGATCTTTTCTTTTTCTCTTTTCTTACAAAACTTTGAACCTTATTTGACCTTTAAATGATTCCCAGAATCCACGAATACCTTGCTAGGAAGACAGACAAGGTCTTAATCAATCTCAGAATTTAAAACAAAAACTTTTTGAGATTGAAAACCTCCAAGTGAGATTCCAAACTAGGTCAAAGGTTTAGTTTTCTAAGAACAAGACACATAAAGCATTTATTGTTGATTTCAAGGTAAGAAAACGTTTTAGAGAAAATAATCAACAATATATTTCTCAAGATGAGAAATAAAATGAAACTAAGTGTAATATAACATGAATAACTCAGATCTGAGATTTCTATGAAATCAGAAACTAGATCTAAGTAAAAGTCTAAGTTTGAAACAAGATCTCACGAACACAAGGTTACAGCAACAAAAATAGCTCAACTCAAACTCTCAAACACTAAAGAACACTCAAGGTAGTGTTTTTGGATATGGTGTTTTTAAAGAGGTGTTTGGGTTAGGTTTGAAGATGATTTAGACGAATGAAGTTTGGGTTTCTAACTTTCTTTCTCTCTCTGTTTTCTCTCTTCTCTCTCAATTTCTCAGAGGAAATGAAATGGCAAAAAGTCTTTGAAGTCTGAGAATAGAGGCCCTTTTATAGTGAGAGGAGAAGGTTCGAGATGCATGTTCAAAATCATGGGTCAGGATTAAGTCAATTTAAATTGACTTGAATCCAAGGGCTCAAATAAGGTGGTGGTTAAACGAAAGATGATTGGTTTAGAAGGTTACACAGGGATTCATCAAGACGACATGCAGACCATTGATAACAAATGATCCAAGGGTTGATAACACACGCGTTGTTATCTCAGTAAAGAAACACACTTCCAACCAATCAGAGGCAGACAGATGTAGGGCAAATACAGGATCTGAAACGCGCGTCTAAAATTATTAAAACCATACCCTCATGTTTATGCCGCTTTCGGTTTCTACCCAAGGTAACATTAGGCCGTAATACACAACAAAGTATATTTAGAGTTTGACCCCAAAAACTTATAAATCAAGTTTTAATTAATAAAACATGGTTTAAAAAATCCCAAAAAATTATTAAAAATCAAACTTAGGGATTTAAACACACTCACATATGTACACACATTATTATGCAGTATGACATGTATGAAATGAATTCTACTGTGTGTGAGTGTTGTCAATAGTCTCTTGATCAAAGCAAGAAAGATAGATGAATAGGCAATCCAACTTCTGAGGCTCTTTGGTTTCTAGGATGGACATAATTTTGTCACAATTTCCAAACTATATGAGCACTTATACAATATAGACTCAAGTGAGTCAAAAGTATAAGGGCTTCAATCTCCCCCTTTGGAAATATGAGACAAAATCTCCTTTGAGTCATCTTGGACTCGTAGGGCAACAAAAAAGTAAGAAAAACTTATTCCTTTCAAAATTCCATCTACCCAATTCCTAGAAATCAAAAAGTACATAACTCAACTAAGTACATTTGAATACCCTATTAGAACTGTTGAGAGTAACTGTACAATAGAACCTGCAATAATTCACTAAGATCAAGCTGTTTAGAATATGTAAGAATTGAATAGACTCAAATTTCTCCCCCATTTTGTCTCAAATGGACAAAGGGAAAAACTTGGATAAACAGCAAAAAGATTAGTCAGCATAAACCATACCAATAGATTTTTGTAATGAAATTAATCTATTATAATCTAGAGGTTTGGTAAACATATCTGCGAGTTGTAGATCAGTAGGAAGATAATTGATTTCTAATTCCTTAGATTCAACCAATTCACGTATAAAATGATGTCTTATTTTAATATGCCTTGTTCGCGAGTGTTGAACAGGATTTTTTGAAATATTAGTCGCACTTTGATTATCACAATAGAGATGCAATTGGTTTTCTTGAATACCATAATCACTTAGCATTTGTTTAAGCCACATTAATTGAGCACAACAGCTACCGGCGGCTATGTATTCAGATTCAGCTGTTGAGAGTGATGTGCAGTTTTGCTTTTTACTACTCCATCATACCAAGTTATTACCTATATAATAACATGCTCCTGAAGTTCTTTTACTATCATCAGTACACCCAGCCCAGTCAGCATCAGTGTACCTAATTATAGTGCTTGGTGTGTCATTAGTGTACCAAAGTCCTAGATTTAGAGTGCCATTTACATATTTAATGATACGTTTAACAGTATTCAAGTGGCTCTCTTTAGGGTTACTTTGATATCGAGCACATACACACACAGCATATATAATATCAGGACGCGAGGCAGTAAGGTATAGTAAAGTGCCTATCATACTACGATACAGAGTAGGATCTACAGATGTTCCATTTTCATCTTTAAAAAGTTTTAGCGTAATACTCATGGGCGTTTTAGCATTTTTGGCACTCTCAAGGACAAATTTCTTTACTATCTCTAAAGCGTACTTGGATTGCGATACAAATAATCCTTCTGAATTTTGTTTGACTTGAAGGCCTAAGAAGAATTGTAGCTCCCCCATAAGGGACATTTGAAATTCCTTATGCATAGATTCAGAGAAGGATTTGACTTCTGAGGGAGAAGTTGATCCAAATATAATATCATCCACATAAACTTGAGCAATAGTGATGTGTTTGTCAAAATGTTTGACAAAAAGAGTTTGGTCATTTTCGCCTCTTTTAAAACCTTTATCTAAAAGAAAACTAGAAAGACGCTCATACCAAGCTCTAGGGGCTTGTTTAAGGCCATACAAAGCCTTTTTCAGACAAAATACATGATTTGGATGCTTAGGGTCAATGAACCCTTTAGGTTGTTCTACATAGGTTTCTTCAGCCAGTATTCCATTAAGGAACGCAGATTTGACATCCATTTGGTATAGTGTAAAATGCATGTGGCAAGCTATAGCAAAAAGCAGACGAACAGATTCTAAACGAGTAACAGGAGCAAAGGTCTCATTAAAATCTATTCCTTCTACTTGAGAGTATCCTTGAGCAACTAATCTTGCTTTATTTCTAATTATTATCCCATTTTCATCAGGCTTATTTTTGAAAATCCAACGTGTGCCAACAACCTTTTTGTGATCAGGACGTGGAACAAGATACCAAACATCATGAATGACAAATTGTAAAAGTTCTTCTTGCATAGCAGAAATCCTGTGAGAGTCATTCAATGCCTCATTAACATTCTTTGGTCCATAAGGGAAACAAAACATGCATAATGTGCATAGTTTCTAAGTTGGGATCTTGTACGCACTGGCTCACTAGGGTTACCAACTACGTTATTTATGGTATGATCTTTAGAAACCCAGTTAGGTACCTCAGGTGTCTCAATAGGTAATGAATTATCCATTGTAGAGGAGTCTTTTTCTAAAATATTTGTAGACTCTTCCTCAATAGAAAATTCACCAGTCTTCCTTTCTACAGTAGTGTCACTTACAATTACATTTATGGATTCCATCAAGGTTTTGGTTCGAAGATTTTACACTTGATAAGCTCTACTATTAGGCGAATATCCTAAAAATATGGCTTTATCTCCTCGACACTCGAATTTGGACAAGTGTTCCCTATCTTTGCATACATAACAAGTACTGCCAAAGGTTCTAAGGTATTTGAGATTAGGCTTTTTATTGTACCAAAGTTCGTAAGGGGTTTGTTTGGAATTCTTTCTAAGATAGACCCTATTAATGATGTGACACGCAGTACAAATAGATTCTACCCAAAAATATTTAGGTAAATTCTTGGCATGTAACATAACACGTGCCATCTCTTGCAAGGTACGTTTCTTTCTCTCGGCGATTCCATTTTGTTGAGGAGTCTTAGGAGCACTGAACTCGTGTTTGTAACCATTATAGTCACAGTATTCTATAATACCAGTGTCTTTGAATTCACCACCTCTATCACTACGAATTCTATTCACTTGATTATCCTTCTCATTTTCAATCCTAAGAAGAATTTTTAGGAAAGTTTGAAATGTTTCAGACTTTTGTTTTAAGAAGGCTACCCGGGTAAATCTAGTGAAGTCATCAACCATAACTAGGATGTAACTGTGTCCACAAAGACTAACAGTTTCGGATGGACCCATTAGGTCCATATGGATGAGTTCTAAGGGATTAGAGGTAAGAATATCTTTGACTTTATTATGAAGTGCCTTAACAATTTTACCTACTTGACAGGAACCACAGATAAGATTGGTTATAAGTTTGATTTTAGGAACTCCTCTAACTATTATCTGAGAGGTCAGTCTACTAAGATTATCGTAATTTATATGACCCATTCTGTTATGCCATATCTCATTGTCATCCATTCTGGGAACATTACATATTTCAGAATTGTTCATGACAGTGTAGCAATTGTCAGGAGTTCTGAATCCAGTAATTATGCATTCACCTTTTTCATTTAAAATTTGTAATTTTTCTTTGAAAAGGTAACAGTATGATCTGAGTCACAAAATTGCGATATGCTAAGTAGATTTGCCTTAAGACCTTTGACTAGAAGAACATCTTGAAGAATAGGAAGCCCATCTTCTTGGAGAGTTACTTTGCCTATGATTTGAGATGAAACTCCATCACCAAAAATGACTTTACCACCACCAAATCTGGTTTTGTTTAAAAGTTTAGATACATCTCCAGTCATGTGCTTAGAACATCCAGAGTCTAAATACCAACCAGATGATGTGTGTTCGGCTTTGAAAGCAGTAACAACAATATTACACTTTATCTGAGGTAATAGATCATCTTTTCTAATCCAAATTGCTCTAGTTTTCATCTTGCGCTTATTAGCTCTCAACTGATAAAATTTGCGAGCATTAGATTTTTGCTGAAAAATGTTTTGCGCTTGATTTTGAATTTTGTGAAAAACTTGAGCATTTGGTTTAGGAAAGTGCTTAGGATTCCTTCTAGGAAATGTTCTTTTAGGTTTGGTCTTTCTCTTTCTATAGTTAGAGTTTTTATCTGGCTATCTAGGAAGTATATAATTATTTCGACTCCTCCTAGAATAGTTAAAGTTCTGGTAAGTATAAGGATTATAGGTAGGTTTAACAAGTCTCCTAGCATAACAATCATCAAAAGAGTGACCATATATGTCGCAGTATGAGCAATAAAGATTTCTCAGAATTGGGGTCTCCTTAGGAAAGTCTCTAAACAAGGGTTTTATAGAGTTTTGAGGCTGAACTCTATTCCTAGGTGTGACAGTCTTGAATGCAGACTCACTCTTCCTAATAGAAGGACAAAAATATTTAGCCTTAGGTGAACTTTCACGTTTAGAGCAACTTGATTCCCCAATGTTAAAACTTTGATTTTTTGAATCAAACTCAGTTTTTAGAGAATGAAAGTCTGGGCATGTTTCGATAGGTCTTTTGCCTCCTGACACAAACTTGATAGTTTCAAAATATTTTGTTTGTGTTTTCAAATTGGGGCAAAACCCTATTCCAGTTCAATCATCAGAATTGGTTTTTGATTCAACAACAAATTCATCAAAACATTTTGAATTATTTTCAAATTTTATAAATTTTTTGAAAACAGTTGCTGTCTTTTCTTTAGTTTGCTCCAATTCTAACAATGTCCCTTTGTATTTTTTCTCCAGAGTTTCATTTGTTTCTTTTAAATCTCTGAGTTTTTCATCAAAAAGTTTGATTTCGCTTTTATGAGTCAAACATTGGGTAGTATACTCTTCAGCATTTAGTTTAACCATTAGGCTTAGATCTTCTAACTTCTTAGTGAGATCTTTCACAATCTTTTCTAGTCTAGTGCTTTTCTTGAGAGTTTTAGAATAAAGTGTGTGAATGTCAGGGAGGTCTTCATTGTCCAAGTCACTAAGTGTGGTGTGTGGAGTGACCCCTAAAGATTCATTTGTTAAACTCACACACCCATTGACATCATCATTATCGCTATCCCTTTGACTCACACACCCCGAGGTAGAACATGCAACATTCTCAGTAATCAAAGCATTTTAACTAGTATAAACATGATTCTCAATAGCAGGAGTAGAGTTATTAGAAGCATTCTCATACACAGGCATAAGCATATCATCATTATATATGATCTTGGCAAAGAAAGACATGCAAGGATAAAAAACATCTGATGGCTCAGGTTCCTCCTTTTCAGAATCACTTGAATCATCCCATGTTTTGCAAATGTTGGCTCTAGTGTTTTTGTTTTGAGTGTTCAAGTTAACTCTACAGTCTTGTGCAATGTGCCTCAATTTACCACATCTATAGCATTCAGTCTTCTTAAGGTCTCTATTAGGTCTAGCCTGAGAGTCCTTATGATTTTTGTCATGGTTTTTCTCATGAGGCCTGTAATTAGAGGAAGTTGGATAATTTGAATTGCCTTGTTTATTTGCCACTTTGTTTCTAAACTTAATAATTTTCTTAAACTGTTTAGTAATTAAGGCAATTTAATTCTCCAAACTCTCTATATTGCATTCCTCATCAGAATCATAAGTGGGGAATATAAGTTCAGGCTTAGTTATCTAGAAGAGAAGCCAACATTGGAACTAGTCTGTTTCCTATTGGTTTGGGTCAATTATTTCTTAAATTCTAGTTCCATTTCCACAGTTATTAGTTTACTACTGAGTAATTCAGAAGTGAGATTTTGATCACACATCTCCTCAATAACATATATTTTGTTATCAAATTTTTGTGGTAATGATCTTAGAATTTTAGATACAATTTCATGTCTATCATAAGTTACCCCATTAGCATGCAGTTTGGTCACGATATCAGTCAAATTCATATAGAAGTCATCAAATGATTCAGTCTCAGACATAATTAAGGAGTTATACTGCTGAATAAGATTTGAGTTTTAGCAGCCTTAACTCTAGTGTCTCCTTCATGAGCAGTGACTAAGGTGTCCCAAGCTTCCTTAGAAGTGGTATAGGATGAGATTCTTTTGAACTCATGTTCATTTATAGACATAAATATAGCATTCTTTCCTTTATTATTATTTCGAGAAACTTGTTTCTCTTCTTCAGTGAACTCACTTAAAGCTTTCTTAACCCTCTCATTACTTCCTTCGTTGGCTGGTTTAGTAGGAAAAATATAACCATTTTCAAAAATGTCCCAGACATCATCTCCCAAAGTTCCTTGAATGAAAGCAATCATCCTTACTTTCCAGTAAGAAAAATTGGTTCCATCAAAGATTGGAGGTCTGGTCAAGTTACCAAATCTTTCATTTTTCTCGTCCATAATTGATTTTTAGAAAACAATTTCAGAAACATAAGATCTCTTTTGAAAGCAGTTTACAAATCTCTGATACCAATTGAAAAATGTTACTAAAGCCGTTTATTAAAAATAAACTATTTAAGTAACTCTGATCTATTTTTTTAAGAAACTCTTTTCGTAAAAACCAAACTATTTGAACACAAGATGTGTTTAAAAAATCAGTATGTACGAGATCTATTCAAGAATTGAATAACAAGTTTATAAAGAAGTTCAAAACTCTTAAACTCAGCACAACCAAGAGTGAGATGAGGAGATGTAGAAAGATTATGTTCATAATATTTTTTACGTGGTAAAACCTCACCAATTGAGGAAACATCCACGACTCCCTCTACGGAGTAAAATGAAAAAATCCACTAAAACAAATATATGAGTTACAAACTATATAACTAACATGCAAACAACTCAGTCCTATATAAGTTTAGGAATGTACCCTCTGGTGTCCTTAAACTTCTCTGCAGTTCTGATTGTAGATGTAGTTCTCCCAGTTTGTTAACTTCTGATTTGTTCCAGCACTTTACGTTGACTTATGTTCACAAGATCCTATTACCAACACTTTTCGTGTTGTAGGGTGTAAGTGTTTGTGGAGGTGCTTTCTAACACATACATGCACACACACACACACTTATTAAGTACAAACAGTCTTAACAAATTACAATAACACTATATGCTGTGATCTTTTCTTTTTCTCTTTTCTTACAAAACTTTGAACCTTATTTGACATTTAAATGATTCCCAGAATCCACGGATACCTTGCTAGGAAGACAAACAAGGTCTTAATCAATCTCAGAATTTAAAACAAAAACTTTTCGAGATTGAAAACCTCCAAGTGAGATTCCAAACTTGCCAACGAACCTAAACTGGTCAGTCGTTCGATATGTCGTTCGAACGAGTTTGGTCATTCTAACGAGTTTCTAACGAGCCCAGTCTGGTCGCTCGTTAGAAGTCTCGTTCGAACGAGAGTCAAGTTCGTTCGAACGAGATGCCAGCGCGGGAACAGTTTTGAGCAGTTTTTGGCAGTTTTCACCCCATTTCCCCACTTGTTTCTTAACTGATTTTTTAAGGCTTTATTAAGGACGGGAATCATTTTTGAAGGGGCATCTTTTTCATACCATACAAACTCCTAGAGAGTGTTTTGAGAGAAAATTTGTTTAAGGAAAAAGATCAAGTTTTGAGTGTTATTCTTTAATGAAAAATCCTACACACTCTAGTGTTTACACCCAATAGTTGTTTATCCAAGTTCTATATATACATATCCTTACTTGGAGTTTTGGCACCGGTTTATCTCTACCGAATTCAAGAAGAGAAGTTTTGGTTTGCTTCTACATCCATCAAAGAAGAAGACTTTTTGTTGTGATTTTACCCACTTGGAGAAAGGCTCCATGCTTGGGTGACGGTGACCATATAAAGTCCCATCGGTGGATTTCGAGACCGCGGTGGTGTTCCGAGGTTGTTCACTAGGAAGAGGTTTCTACGAGAAGAAGCGTCGAGGCTTGAGAGGGATCGAGTCAGTCGTTGTAAGTCTATCTGTCTTGTAATTGTAATTCCATATCTAGTGGACTTGTGGCTAGGGCCGTCCGAGGTTGTTTTCCGTCTTGGGTTTTTCCTCGTACATCTCGGCGTAGTGTGATATTGTTTATTTTATCTTGCATCATAATTTAGAACGCATGCTTAGAATTAAGTCAAGATAAAATTTTGGTTTAATTATCACACTCATTTAATTTAGGACTAAATTAAATTTTGGGTAAATTTGGTTTATTCAAGTCATTTGCTAAAATTGGTTTCGCCTAACTTTGGATAATTGAAAATTATGACTTAGGCAAATTCTAGGACTTGGACTTATGAATTGATTTAATCTTGTTCAATTAAACCAAAATTTGTGTTGTTTAATTGTTGTTGAACCATCATCTTTCAACGCTTCCGCATCCTCCATTGAGTTTTATATACAAAAGGAATTACTTTGCGCTTTCAGTTAGGGTTTCTAACTTTCTTTCTCTCTCTGTTTTCTCTCTTCTCTCTCAATTTCTTAGAGGAAATGAAATGGCAAAAAGTCTTTGAAGTCTGAGAATAGAGGCCCTTTTATAGTGAGAGGAGAAGGTTCGAGATGCATGTTCAAAATCAAGGGTCAGGATTAAGTCAATTTAAATTGACTTGAATCTAAGGGCTCAAATAAGGTGGTGGTTAAACGAAAGATGATTGGTTTAGAAGGTTACACAGGGATTCATCAAGACGACATGCAGACCATTGATAACAAATGATCCAAGGGTTGATAACACACGCGTTGTTATCTCAGTAAAGAAACACACTTCCAACCAATCAGAGGCAGACAGATGTAGGGCAAATACAGGATCTGAAACGCGCGTCTAAAATTATTAAAACCATACCCTCATGTTTATGCCGCTTTCGGTTTCTACCCAAGGTAACATTAGGCCGTAATACACAACAAAGTATATTTAGAGTTTGACCCCAAAAACTTATAAATCAAGTTTTAATTAATAAAACATGGTTTAAAAAATCCCAAAAAATTATTAAAAATCAAACTTAGGGATTTAAACACACTCACATATGTACACACATTATTATGCAGTATGACATGTATGAAATGAATTCTACTGTGTGTGAGTGTTGGCAATAGTCTCTTGATCAAAGCAAGAAAGAGAGATGAATAGGCAATCCAACTTCTGAGGCTCTTTGGTTTCTAGGATGGACATAATTTTGTCATAATTTCCAAACTAGATGAGCACGTATAGAATATAGACTCAAGTGAGTCGAAAGTATAAGGGCTTCACACACCCGAGATGGGATTGAAAGGATGTGGAAAGTCGTTTAAAAAGGTACCTCTTAATGAAAAAGTTACCTAATTTATTGTGAGAAAGTAGAGCAGAGTCTTACTCAAACGAGTATTGAAGAGTGGCTTGCGCGTGACTGTATGGTTAGCATACTCTAAGTATAGAAGGAGTGTATGTAGTACCAAATTCCGGAAGAGTATATGAGAGTTAATACTTTAATTATTCGGTATAATGAATGTTACTTGGAGATTACGAGAGAGATAGTAATTTGAATATTTATACAATACGTAGAAATGAGAATAAAATAAGTATGAGAAGTGTATGATTAGGCTTGGAATATGCCTATGAATCTTAATAGGATGTGTGTATGCCTATTATGTGATATTATTATTAAGAGCACTAGCGAGTGTTAACCCTGGGTGCAGGATTAGTGTGTATATATATATATATATATATATATATATATATAGGGATGATATGCCTATATGTATATATGGATTTGTGAATATTTCTACTGTGTGAGACTAGTAGACATGGTATTAATAATAAATATTTTGTGTCAAGTCGTCTTAATAAAAAGGTGCAAGATTTGTGTAAATATATAGAGATGTAGAGACTATATATATATGAGAATACGCCTTGAGATGGCTAGAATATAGTGGGAGACTATTGTGTTAGGATATATCTAAATTTGGTTAAACTAGGACGTAATGTATATACCGATCCTAGAGTAGTGGTACAGGCTATATCCCAATTTCGAGGATGAAATTTTGTTGTCAGGGGGGAAGTATGTAATACCCCGCACTTTTAAAGGTATTTTAAAGGTATTTAAATTACACAGTGTGGATTTAATTTGGTAATTTGAGGAATTATTATGAATAATAATTCTGGGATTAATGAGTGAAATTAAATAAATTCAATATTATAAAGTGAATAGTAAATATTAATTTTCGAGTGTCGGATTAATATTTACGTGGATTATATTTTCTTACGAGACTAAGTATATGAGTGGATTATTTTTAATTACATGTCGCAAGTTGGGTAAAGCGACAAAGGAAATATTTTTAATTGGAAAAATACGCGTATTGAACGTGTTGGGTCAAAATAGTGAATTTTAGTTAAGTGACTCGGATGGAGATTTCGACTGCGCCATTGGGTTCGAAATGGCCGAGATAGTCAAAATAGAGTATCTGGGGGTAGTATTTGGGTTCTGGGCATTTTTGGACTGGTAGGGACTCGTAAATGAGTACACGAGTCATTTAATAATTGGGTATATACCCAATTTCGAATTTAAAGAGGTGGAAACCCTCATTTCCCCCAAATATCATCCCTAAGAGAGAGAGAGAATAGAATAAAGAAGAAGAAAGAAAAGAGAAGAAAAGAAAAGAAGAGATTTCCGGCCAACAATTCGCGGGATTCGACTCGTGGTCGTCGGATTTAATCCACGAGGCAAGTGTTTAACTTGCTTTATGATTTAGAGTGTTTAATTTCTCATATTATAGTTGGTATAAAACTAAAAATTTTTGGGTTGAAATTTCGTGGATCAAACGGGTTTTCGGAAGATTAAAACGGATATAACTCGATTAATACCCAATTTGAGAAACTTGGAATTTATTGAAATTTATTGTTGAATATGGGTTCTAGGATGATTAGAACCCTTTATATATGTATATTTATGGTTGTTTGAGGTTGGTTGATGATGAGAGAGGAGATAAAAAGCTTGGAGGTGTTTTAACGGAGGTTTGGATTTTTGAAGAAGAAGGTGAATAGTGACTAGCGTCACTTCCGGACTATTTCGGACAGGAAGACAACCGATTTAGCTCTCGGTCAAAACACAAAAGTTGTAGATATTTTCGATACGGTCATGTGGACGCCAATGGTTTATTTTTCTGATTTTTCTTCGAATTGTTATGATTTTTATAAGATGGAAGTTTCGGGGTGAAATCACCAACTCGAAAATGCACTCGAAAATTAGAAAAATAAAAGATAGAATTCTTTGGAGATAAATATTTGGGGTTCCTAAAAATAGTGTGGGGACTTCTAAATATATTTTTTTAGTAAGGTACGTATCTTGGGTTAGATGAAAGTAAACCCCAAGATTTACCCAAATAGGGGTATTTGGGAGGAGTAACACTCGGGGTGATGTTTCGGTGAGCAAAATTTTATATAAGTAATTGTGCGCGTAGAAAACACACTTATATGCCAATTTTGGTTGAGTAAAATCCTATGAGATGACTAGGATGAAATTTAGGATACGGGCTAAAGAGAATTGAGCAGTCATCCGATACGTCTATTTATGACAATTATTATAGGTGAGAGGAATGCCTATCGTTATTTATGGGACGAATAAATTTATCGTTGTTGTTGGTATTGTCATCATGCGGTGAGAAAAGCTCGGAAATAATATATTGAGAATTAGTCAAAATTGATAAATGCGAAGGATATTCAAGAGATAAATATACTACGTAGGAAATTTATTATACGGATTGTGCGTATGCCCGAATATTATTATATACGTGGGTTAAATAATTACCTATGGGGAATTATGTATAGGTGAGAGAAATACCTATAATTATAATATGGTTGCATGAATACCAAATTGATGATATATTTATATAGGTGGAATGTGTACCTATATGATTGTTTATTATGTGTATGACATACCTACCATACTTGCTATCACGGGAGGTTGGCGTTCGTGTGAGGACAATCTTATCCTGTGTTGCCTTCGGGGGGATTTTAGATTTGGTACCTCAAGAACATAGCACTGTGAAGGGCTTATTTGTGAGTCGATAAGTCTGCTGACTATGGGAGCGTAGGTATGTGCGTGACCCATTGGTATGTGAACTATGTTCACCTCCAATATGTGTGATTTGTATTGATACGGTTCCTGCGTGATGCGGAACGCGTGATCCTTTTGTGTGTGATGTATAGGGATTTTATAGCAGAGTATGAGTGCACCGCAGTTGAGCCTAGGGGTACCATACTGTATATATATGTATTATGATTAACATATATGTGTACTTGAGATATTCCACGGATGCTTAGTAAATGAGGATGACTAAGCCACTTATATTATAGTTCGGTGGATGATTATTTTACTTGTTGTGTATAGTATATTGTATATATATATATATATATATATATATATATATATATATATATATATATATATGAGATGAGATATCATATAACCTAACCTTATCTAAAGTGAAAAGAATCGATAAAGTGTGATATTACTTCCTGTAAATGTTTATCGGGATTTATATGAATATGAATCTTATGTTTTAATGAAAACTATTAATAAATACGGGGTGGTATGAATATGGTATGTACTGAAGGCCTAATGGATCCCGATGATCAACACTGTCACGTAGTAGTGTATGGGGGGTTCCTTGTTTGGATTTCGCTTCGCGAGACACCCCACGCATGAACGTAACGTAATGTTAGGAATGGGAAGAAATTTAGTCCCTAGTACTCGAATTGATGAGGATTATTAGAAGATGGGTAATTACATTAGTTAGGCAGGGTAGCTTAACTAGGTTGTTTAAAAAGGTATGCGATAGTTGTGCACTATTAGAAGAGGGGTGAGGTGTATCTCATGTGAGAGCGATGCCAATTTAAATATGAGAAATAACATATTTTTAAAATATGTATTTTAAGCACTTGCTAAAATGTTTTCAAAACTCGGGCCCTGACCCATTTTCTCTATTTTCCCCTCTCTTGCTATATCTATCTATCTATCTATCTATCTATCTCTCTCTCTCTCTCTCTCTATATATATATATATATATATATATATATATAGGTATCCAGACACAGGAACTCCTGGATGATGATTCTTTCGCGTCAGACGTTGCTGCAGCAACTGTGGATGCATGCAAGTTCTTATTAAACGCTTCTATCATTGAGATCTAGATAGGAGGTATGGTACAAACATTCAGGCTTATTGCCTAACTATACTCATTTGTTCTTTTATCGCGTTTTAATGTGGCATTCTATTTGGTTGTATTATTGTACAGAGTGTTCGGTTATTTTATTTTATTTTTATTTCATTTTAGTTGCTGCATATAAACTGTTGTAATTGTTTTATTTGAATGGTTTGGTTAAAATGATTCGTTAATTAAAAAAATTTAACGCCGGCCTAATAGGATATTAGTAATTAAATTGGTTTTCAACAGTGATGCTAAGAATGAACCATATGAGACTCCTGTTTTAATTTGATATAGGAGTGATCGCCCGGTATTTTATTAGGCGGGGTGTCACAACATACTATCACTCGTCCGTATGTATGAGATTTATAAACTCGGCTATAAGTGTACATAGTCCTCATTATATTGGACGTCACTCCAAGCATATTAACTTAATTCATTATATAAATACGATCTCTCACTTGAAGCATATTCATTCATTGCCCCTATGATATGAATAGTCTTCCAATATACATAACAATGAGGTTACTAACTCAAAGTTTAGCATATATAACAATCACTATACATTCCATCTATATCCGAATACACTTCGATATATCTAATAATAACCCCAACTATAGGTGTGCACATAACTAATAGTCTACAAACCTCAAGTTCAATCCTAAATTCATTCCATGATCCCATCCATTATTGGAATCCCCATTGTTAAACACACACAGATATATAACAACTATTCCGACTTGATTTACAGCACACCCTATTCTAGTTGATAGTATGATCCAATCGCTCTCAATTCCGACTATGGTTCAATTGTCCCTATGAACCCTTAACATTAACGGATAAATAGGAAATAACTTACTCGGCTAGAAGCACACACATAACTATTCTATTCGGTAATAATCTAAAGCATATACCGTAATAACTCTTGACTTCAAATGCACATAAACATAAAGGGACTATCTCCACAATTTATAACTATTTCATAATAGCTCACCATCATCATATTAATATAATCCACCTATCACTCAGTCCCACAATCATTTCCTTACTAAAAGAGGCGTCCTACCCTCATAATCCATTTCTAACATAGGTCTGAAAGCCCTTATTCATCATGAGGTACAAATCCCTTGATATTATATCATAACCCTTGATATTAAGTTCATTAGGAAGGCCCCTAAGAACAAAACCCAAAAGAAAAGGGGGTAAAAGAAAATCCCATTCTTGGGCTAAAAACAGAGGACCGGTCGACCGTGGTTCTAAAATGTTTCCCTTACGAAGAATGCAGTAGGCTTTTCCCTTAGGGCGCGGTCGATCGACCCCTTGGTCGCGGTCGATCGACCATGCCAGATATCTTGCCCTTTTTCCATTTTTAAACAAAACCAAACTCTCCAAACACTCAAAATATTATCATCCAACCCTCAATCTTTAACTCAATCATATTCCTCACATCAAAACCCAACCTACATCTCATCTCATCAACATAAATGTCATTAATCCCATGTATACACATCAAATTCAAGTTTTAGTCCCAAAAATCTAGGTTTTAATATATAACCCAAAAATCCATTTCTTTTATCCACAAATTATGAAATCAAATACACAAATGAAATATTTAGCAAGATTAAACACTTGCCTCGAAATCGTAGTGGTTGAATCGTCCTCAGGATTGCGTGTTGGTCGGAGTTTCCAAGCTTTTTCCTCCCTCTTTCTTCCTTTCTTCTTCTTTCTCTCTTTCTTTCTCTTTCTCTCTTTCTCACAAATGAGATTGGCTTATCTGTAAGCCTCTTAAGACTTTAAAACATAAATCCCTGTTTTAAATGATAATACACACTTTAAATGACTCGTTTACTCCAATTAGAGTCAAACTTACTTAAATTTTGGAACCGAAATAAATCCCAAGGACAGTCATGTTGACTATCTTATACCATCCGGAATCAATGGCACACTGAAAATCGCCATCTGGAATATTTTATAATGTCCTCAATTTTTGGACCCCAATTTAAATAAATTTTATTTCCCCCAAAAATTTAATTTCTCAGTCCCAAATTTACGAGGTATTACATACTTCCCCCTTACGAGAATTTCGTTCGCGAAATTTAAGTTATGCCTAGGACTTCGAATCTCATCTAGTCCTTACATCTACCCTCAAGATCACCATACCTATCTCTCCCAATTTCACATCGAACCATATAATTTTAAAGTCATACTAGCTAACCAGGGCGCCCATACACCTGGTTCAACTCGCAAAAACATAACCCGACTCCATTAGCCTCAAATCGTGTTTCAACTCCTTAACATATTATTCTATAGTAGCGTACTAAGTATATAAAAAGTTTGAAATTTCCAATGGTTGAACTCTTCTCAATTCCCGACATTCGCTACTTTCGTGCGGGGGAGGTCTCGCAAGCGAAATCCAAACAAGGAACCCTCCCAATACACTAGTGTGTAGCTATGTTGGGGATTGAGATTAGTTGAACCAGGATTAAGGTTTTATAAAAGATTTTCAAGTCATAGATATTACCCGAAGGCCTATGTAATAATATAATATAAAATAATACCATGTCTTTCAACACGCCAAACAAACACCTTATGTTGAAGACACAAGACCTCAACAAATACAATACTCTAACCAATACCTAGTTCTCAAAACTAGCACAACCCTGAGCTAAACTCTCCACTCAATAATGAATATTCTAAACTTTGAACTTCCTCAGTTATACAAATCCTTTACATCCCATCAAAGCATTGCCTCAAGGTAATTCCTTCCATAATTGGAATACTACAGTCACCTTCCCTAGCCTAATTATAAAACAATAACCTCATAGTCACTACTCAACAAGTCTTAACAGTCCGCACTTCCAAAATTCAATAGCACAGCTCTCTACTAGCTCATTACGAGATGGTCTATCATCCTAAAAGATGCAATACAAAGGTCGTACTTACTCACTCCTTCCTCCAATGAAAGTTCGTACACACTATGGATATAGCGACTAACCACTCGTTATACCTTACATGGGACGCTCCAATTACCGCATAAAGCGTGACCTTAAACCCAAAGAAAAGTACTCTACCTTATACTTCCATAATCCAATTGTTTCACTTCATCCATGAATCCCTGTTCAAAGTCCTCTACTTCTTCCAGGACAATCTTTCTTCCTAAAGCCTATTTCTCCACAAGAGAAACACATTCCTTAAAATCCTTCCTAATCATCCTGAAGGACAAAACGCTATTGCGACCCCTGACAACTCCTTAAGCCCTACTCAATGGACCCAAATCTCCAAATTTCTTACTCCTTTCATAAATGAAGACGATACTCCTGAAAAGGGGACAATGCCACATACCTTTCACCGATAAAAGTCAGCAACACCAGGTTTCCTAATAAATATTGACTAATTCCTCAATCTAAACCTCTCCAAGACTTCACAATTCTCTTAACCTAAATACTTACTTTATCGATAAAAAAATTCTCCATTCGAGTCAATTCTCCTTCTTACTCGACCACCGTTAAATCACCTCGAGTCACCGCTAGAAATCTTCTCCTTATCTTCGCCTGAGTCACGGAAAGAAAATACCTCCAGTCAAAGCATACCCAAAATTTGTTATGGGTATTGCATCTCTCATCTTGCCCCTTCCTGGACGACTTATTTTTGGCGACGTCTGAGATGAAAGCAAATGTGTCAGAACGTCGTTCAAATGAGCACACCTCTCAGAAGAAGATAAACGTAGTGAACAAAATAATCCTAATAGTGGGGCTCTACATCAAGAACGCTTATGGAAGAACGCAAAAAACCCGCACATATCCTAAAGACACTATAACCTGATGCTCTGATACCATCTGTGACACCCTGCTTAATATAATAATAGGTGGCCAACCCTGTACTACAATTAATCAGGAATCTTAGATGGATCATTCTCAGCATCTACTGACGATACTAAAATAAATAAGGCTAACTACCCAAAACTATAAAAGCAGATGCCAAAATTGAAAATAAAACATACAATGGATATCAAACCAACAATGAGAATGACTATTAACAAAGCTAAAACATGCACAAGTACCATGATAAAAGAAGTGCTAAACATTAAAATAAAAAGAGTACATAAAATGAAATATACCCGAATAAGCTATCGAGTCACAGACAGTACAACATCCATAAAGAAGAAATATAAACAACTACAAATAACCCTTGGGTATGAACCCGATATACAAATGTTTCCTATCTATATTTACAAAGAAGTAGGAAGCGACTACAATCCAAGTCCCGCTACAGTCCTCAATTGCTATGACTCCCAAGACTCTGGATAGAAAAGCATCTGGTATACTTGCAGTGGGACACATGTAGTACAATATACACACACACACACACATATATATATATATATATATATATGAGAAATATAAACTGGTCAGAGCCCGAGGTGTAAAAATATTTGCAGTAAGTGTGTTAACCGTGCATAATAAATATAAATGCACTATTTCATAATTAAAGTGGAGTTGCTCTCTCATGAAACCCCTAACTCACCTCTCATCTATAGCGCGCACCTAATCGTGTCCTAAAACCTTAATTAAGTTACCCCACCCACTTAAGGACAACCTAACTTACCATACGCACGACCTATAGCCGCATGACCTGCCATCCTAACATAACCCAAGAATCCTTTCCATTCTAATTACACTTAAATATACATACACATATGTGCCTTACTAGGCTCTAGTGGTTCCAACTATTAACTTAAACCAGTTATAAGTTTTAATACGTCACACATTAACATTAGGCTTCAAAATAAAAGTTTATTCTTTAAGCAACATACATTCGAGTAATAAGGACAAAACTTCTCTCCACTCTCAACATTGCACTACGTTTTGTGCGTGGGGCGTCTCGCAAAACGAAATCCAAATAAGGAACCCCCCGATACACTACTCCTTGACAATGTTGATCATAGGGATCCATTATGTCTTCTACACAAATCCTATTGCAACAACTACTTAATTATTGAATACTATATCTAAGAACTTAATTAGAATCTTTCTCTACTCCTTGGGGTCGCTATAATTGCAATTGTCTCTTAGTACGATCCTTTGACCCTGATCAACTAGTACACCTAAATCACCCAAGATGTACATACTAGAAAATTCATATCACCTTCACTTATAGGATATATATATATATATATATATATATATATATATATATATATATATAAGCAATCATTCATTCCTATAACCACGTATACATAACACACATAATGTACACTTTGCAATACACATAACATTAACGGTTATAGGATAACAAAGTACTTCACCATTCTATCATCTTCCAGGAATTACTCACTTTCTCCCGGGATCACCACCTATCGGACTATTATCACACCGCCATGGCAATAAAATCAGTCATAACGTATGGGAAGTGGACATAGTTCCTAACTGGCAAGTGAGAACGACTCATACCCAAGACTTCTCTCCCCCAAAAATATAAAATCACACAAATAATAATGGACGACTATGACCTGGGAAATATCAACACCCTACTCCTCAAGCCAGGGGTTCACTCTCATCGCGCAACTTCCCATGATAGCATGTGTCGGGTATGCTTAACACCATAAGTATATACATATAATTCACACACTATATATATATGCATCCATATGATCACATCATATATACGAACCATCGCGCACGGTATAGGTATTCACGCCATATGTATACACATATATACATATCTACATATACGCCATATGTATACACACACACACACACACACACACACACACATATATATATATATATATATATATATATATATATATATATATATATATATATATATATATCCACATATACACCTATATACATACTATCGCTCGTCCGTATGTATGAGATTTATAAACTCGATTATAAGTGTACATAATCCTCATTATACTAGCCGTCACTCCAAGCATATTAACTTAATTAGTTATATAAATACGATCTCTCACTTGAAGCATATTCATTCATTACCCTTATGATATGAATACTCTTCCAATATATATAACAATGAGGTTACTAACTCCAAGTTTAACATATATAACAATCACTATACATTCCACCTATATCCGAATACACTTCGATATATCTAATAATAACCCCGACGATAGGTGTGCACATAACTAAGAGTTTACAAACCTCAAGCTCAATCCTAAATTCCTTCCATGATCCCATCCATTATTGGAATCCCCATTGTTAAACACACATAGATATATAACAACTATCCCGACTAGATTTACAACACACACTATTCTAGTTGATAGTATGATCCAATCACTCTCAATTCCGACTACGGTTCAATTGTCCCTATGAACCATTAACATTAACGCATAAATAGGAAATAACTAACTCGGCTAGAAGCACACACATAACTATTCTAGTCGGTAATAATATAAAACATATACCGTAATACCTCCCGACTTCAAATGCACATAAAAATAACGGGACTATCTCCACAATTTATAACTATTTCATAATAGCTCACCATCATCATATGAATATAACCCTCCTATCACTCAATCCCAGAATCATTTCCTTACTAAAGGAGGCGTCCTACCCTCATAATCCATTTCTAACATAGGTCTAAAATCCCTATTCATCCTAAGGCACAAATCCCTTGATATTATATCATAACCCTCAATATTAAATTCATTAGGAAGGCCCCTAAGAATAAAACCCAAAAGAAAAGGGGGTAAAAGAAAATCCCATTCTTGGGCTAAAAACAGAGGACCAGTCGACCGATCTCAGACCCCCGATCGACCGCGGTTCTAAAATTTTGCCATATGAAGAATGCAACAGGCTTTTCCCTTAGGGCGCTGTCGACCGACCCCTTTGTCGCGGTCGACCGACCACGCCAGATATCTTGCCCCTTTTCCATTTTTGAACAAAACCAAACTCTCCAAACACTCACAATATTATCATCCCACCCTCAATCTTTAACTCAATCATATTCCTCACATCAAAACCCAACCTACATCTCATCTCATCAACATAAATGCCATCAATCCCATGTATACACATCAAATTCAAGTTTTAGTCCCAAAAATCTAGGTTTTAACATATAACCCAAAAATCCATTTCTTTTATCCACAAATTATGAAATGAAATACACAAATGAAATATTTACCAAGATTAAACACTTGCCTCGAAATCGTAGTGTTTGAATCGTCCTCGAGATCGTGTGTTGGCCGGAGTTTCCAAGCTTTTTCCAACCTCTTTCTTCCTTTCTTCTTCTTTCTCTCTTTATTTCTCTTTCTCTCTTTCTCACAAATGAGATTGGCTTATCCATAAGCCTCTTAAGCCTTTAAAACACAAATCCCATTTTTAAATGATAATACACACTTTAAATGACTCGTTTACTCCAATTCGAGTCAAACTTACTTAAAAATATTTCGAAATCGAAATAAATCCCAAGGACAGTCATTTTAACTATCTCGTACCATTCTAAATCAATTGACCACTCAAAATCATCATCTGGAATACTTCATAATGTCCTTAATTTTTGGACCTCAATTTTCAAAATTTAAAATTCCCCAATTTAAATAAATTTTATTTCTCCCAAAAATTTAATTTCTCAGTCCCAAAGTCACGGGGTATTACAGTGTTCTTGAACGATCTTAAGAAAACAGGGTTTGAACCTTCAAAACTTGGGTTGAATCTTGCTTTTAAATGGGGTGAGGGTTTTGTGGATGAAAGGAGATCTAAAGAAGGGAAGCTACTGCTCTTAGTTCTGATATTAAATTTGATTGAAAAAGTCTAACCCCGAATTATATTTATATTAAGAAGTGGAGGTGTTTTACTATAACACAAATACTAAAAACTAAGAAAAACCATCAGCACTTCTTCGATCGAATTGTTTCATCCCTAAGGGAAAATTGATTCGGACTTGAACATTTTCCAGGTCGTCCTAAAAATTAAATATAAGTGTATAAAACCCAATTTTTTTGATGATTTCGAATCCGATTGAAATTCGAATTTTCAAATAATAAAATCAACATTTTAATTGCCCAAATATAATACAAATTAAAATAAAATAGTTTTCCACTTGTTCCCGTGACGGGCTGAATAAACGATCCAAAACTACGGGGTGTTACATACTTCCCCCACTAAACTAGGAATTTTGTCTTTAAAATTAGATGAAGATCAAACATGAAGTCGAGCAATAAAATAAGACTTACATATGCCAACCCATAGAATGCTACAATTGGGCGTCCATACACCCAATCCTACACGCACCTACCCCATGAACAAAAATACAATATATTTATCAACTATATATATAAATATATCTAGGAAAATATTACATCCCATGTTATCCCACTAGCCATGCTTTGGCTCCTACTGAGCCTGCCCTACCTGAGGTTCCCGAGTTGGGAGTAAATAACACCTACCTACTGAGGGTGTTTTTAGCGCTCCATGTGCACCTGCCGCTCCCAGTGATGGAGGCCTATGGTCCTATTAATCCCGTTATTTTTGGCCTTGCTGGCTCTGTACTCTGGGACACCTAGAAGCTCGATGCCCTACCTCTCCACAAAGGAAACATGCACCCCTAAAAGGTCCTGGATGCCTTATCAATGCTTGCTCACCCTGTTGTTCCTTCCCCTGTCCCTGAGGGCCCTGTGGGATGCCATTTCCTTACTCAAAGGTCTGCTTCTCCCTGCCTACTCGCTACTTCTTCCACGGTTGGTCATTAGGACCCTTGTTTTCCCCACCTACCTTGGCCCCATCTTGACCACTCGACTCATATTCCTTACTCGACTTCTTCTGATAACTCATTTTCTCCTGCTATAACAATAATGCGACGTCCACCAATTAAGTGTACAAAGTGTAAACCGGATTCCCCAAAACCATCTTCTTAATCGACCATGTCAAACCCTTAATAAAACACTCCATCTTCTTTTCCTCGGTATTCACCCCCTCTAGTGCAAACATTAATAGATTTATGAATCCTGGTTCATCCTTAGCCATTGACTTGGAATTGTGTTCTAAATATAGTAAACTCTTTCTTCATACTCCAAATCGAATAAGGAAATCATTTATCATTAAACTTCATTAAAAAGTTCCCTTGATAAAACAATCCCTATCCTTGGATATGGTGAACTCTCTCACCACTGCAACACAGCTCCAGTCAACTCAAATGTTACTAGCATCTATTTTTACACGTCCGTACAATCTACCATCCTCAAGTTCCTCTTCATATCATGCCTCTATTAGTGAACAACCATTGGCTCAGATCCCTTACAAAAATGGGAGGATTTCCCTTATGTAAACTGACCCTCACCTTGTCCCAAACTGAAGCGGGGTGTACCCTACTGCTGCACCTTTTGGTTTCCCCAACCTTGTCTCTCTATCTCGATACCGATCTCTGTGGCCTCACGAATAATATCCCTAAATCCTCGGCACCCAAAACAAACTTACCCTGCCTTTCATGAACTGCTAGATCAGAAGCCGAACCCTCTCTCCTATCTCCAAATCTCCTAGTGTTCGCCATTTAAAATGACAAAAACAAACAACAATCAGGCTCGTAATAACTAAGAGTACAAATCATTAGAGGAAACGAAAATAGGTAATGCGGAAGCTAAAACAGACTCACAACCTACGAGACCTAAGACCATGCTTTGATACCATCTGTAACACCCCGTGCATTCTGGAAAGCGAGTTGGCCAGCTACTGTTGCCATACTACACCGGGAATCACTAAATAAGTTATCATGTGATAGAAATATGTGACATTTAAAAACTTTTTCCATGAGATAATATTCAAATCTGTCCAACAAATATAAACATCGAGGCAAATAAAAATTAGTCACCATGCTATCTCCAAGATAAATCCAACTCCAAATTATTAAAACTCAAATGAAATAATCCAACTATAAATATTTTACTGAAACCATAAACAAGTGTGGAACCGATTAGCCCACCAAATCCATAAATGAAAGTCTCATAATAAAAATGACGGAATGGAAAGATTATCTAAACTATTAAAGCAAATAAAATAAATCTCCAACTTCACTCCAAAGATCTCTAATCCGTAGTTTACAGCTACTCCAACTACTTTACCTAAAATGTTACTCAATGCAATGAGTGAGAGCCCACCACATGAATACTAGTTACTCCTCCCAATTAGGATTTGTAGACCCAGACATAAGCATTATACATGATAAATATCACGATGGAGTATTTTAAATTAAATGACATATATTAACCTACGAGTAAAAATGAGCTAAAATTTACTGCACCAAAAATAGCAATCTGACACAGCTTAAAACTGTGCCAGATCAAATCTCGCACGATTTTGAACGGTGCCAGAATTAGGTGTTCTTAAATGGCCATTTTTTTCTGGCACGGTTTAAAAGTGTGCCAAAAGTTGGAACACTTCTAGCACACTTTTAAACCGTGTTAGAATTTGATATTTCTAGCACAGTTTATAACTATGCCAGATTGAGTACATTTTGGTACATTTTTTACACAGTTCAAAATCGTGTCGAAATTTGATACACTTTTGGCATGGTTTTGAACTATGTCAAATTTTTGGACCAAAGAAACAAAATTAATAATTTGAAAATAAGAAAATTCACAAATTTCAAATCTCCCATATTATTGATAAACTAATATACATACAAACTTTAAAATATTACAAGTCCTAAAAGTTTACAGACCAAAAAAAAATAGGCATAGTTTTCTCTATTTTCTGGACATTCTAAAACCTGCTAATAAAAATCCTACATAATGTAAAGCCCTCATGGCTATAAAATATAACAATAAAATTACAAAAGCCCGCACGACCATAAAAGTTAATAATAAAACTACAATAGCTCGCATGACCATAACATAAAAAAAATAGAATCCTGAATATTAGCGACATTAAATTAATTATGCCCTTATTGTAAACCATTGACTTCTTCGTGTGTTCCACGTGGATAAAATCTAATGATAAAGTGTTACCCTGGAAAAAAAAATAGGATAAAAAAGAGATGATATTAGTAACCAAGTAATTTTTTTAAAAAAACTCTTATTTAAGCTGAAAAATTGCATATACGAGTTACAATTATTATTATATTCCCAAAATGAAAGTCGTGTGACTATGTGGTTAGCTCCTACGAGTTACATTAGTCCCATACGAGGTGTTAATGCCTTTTACAGGTTCGTTTGAGGACTGGTTTGAGGTTTTACCCTCAAACGATATGTTTTTAAGCATAATCTAAATATTTTCAAATTAGCATCATATTCTCAAATAGGGAGATTCGTGACTACACTGTTAGCTCCTATAAGTTACATTGGTCCCGTGCGAGGTGTGTATGCCTCTTATGATGCCGTCTAGGGGCTATTTTAGGTTTTCAACCTTAAACGACTTGTTTTTAAGCCTAATCTAGATATTTTCAAATTATCGTCATATTCTCAAACTGGGAGACCAGTGACTACGCAATCAATTCCTACGAGTTACATTGATCTCGTGGAAGGTGTTAGTACCGCTTACAGGGCCATTTGTTGGTTTAGGATTTCACCCTCAAACGTCATGTTTTTAAGGCTAATCTAGATATTTTCAAATTATCGTCATATTCACAACTGAGAGACCCATTACTATGCAGTCAGTTCCTATAATTTACATTGGTTATATGCGAAGTGTTCATGCCTCTCTTATGGGGTCTTTCGGGACTGGCTTGGGGTTTTACCCTTTTAATGGCTTGTTTTAAGTCTAATCTAGATATTTTCAAATTATCATCATATTCTCAAATCAGGAGACCCGTGACTATGTGATCAGTTCCTACAAGTTACATTGGTCCCGGGAGAGGTGTTCATGCCTTTTACGGGGCATTTGGGGACTGGTTTGGATTTTCACCCTTTAACGGATAGTTTTTAAGCTCAATCTAGATATTTTGAAATTATCATCATATTCTCAAACTAGGAGTCTCACAACTAAGCGGTCAGTTCCTACGAGTTAAATTGGTCCCATACGAGGTGTTAGTCCCTCTTACGAGGCCGTCTAGGCATTTTTTTGGGTTTTCACCCTCTAATGGCATGTTTTTAAGCCTAATCTTTATATTTTCAAATTATCATCATATTATCAAATCGGGAGACCGGTGACTATGAAGTCAATTCCTATAAGTTATATTGGTCCCGTGCGAGGTGGATGAGCCTCTCACGGGGCCGTTTGGAGACTGGTTTAGGTTTTCACCCTTTTAATGGCTTTTTTTTAATCTTGGAAATTTGTAATACTAGATAACCTTGGGCAATGGATAACTAGTGTTAAAACAGATGTACATTTACAAGTATATGGCCACCTATCCTAGTTGACCAACTATTAAAGGTACTACAGAGAATGTGGTCCATCTAATTACGTTTGACATTGAGTTCACAAGGATTTACCTCCCAACAAAAGAACTACTCAAATAGTTCTTTTGGATTATTAATTTCTTGACCCAAACTGGCCAACAAAAGAACTATTCATATTGTCCATCCAATGACATTTGACTACACTTGATAAACCTGATGTTATTGTGCGGTGTGACCTTCTTGACCCAAACTAGCCAAAAATAATATCAACCCATCGCAAATTAGACATTTAGACAAACCCCAAACAAATAAAGGCTTCTTATTCCAAGCACCTAGCATCGCATGATAATTAGACATTTTGATAAATAAATAAAGGGTTATTTTTTACTTACCCCCCGTGATAATTAGACAGACCCCTAGAAGTCCAAAATAGACTTAACCGAGTGAACAATAAAATTTCACTATAAACAACCATAAAATAGCAAGATTAGCCTAAACACATTCCTTCACGCCCCCAAAAAACATATTTTTCATATTTTCCTTTTTTTCACAATACATATATCAGTTTTCATCTAAAAAAAGGTGATTATTGTTATCAAATGTTTTATGAGTGGATGTTGTAATACTTCGTGACTTTGGGACTGAGAAATTAAATTTTGGGGAGAAATAAAATTTATTTAAATTGGAGAATTTTAAAATTTGGAAATTGAGGTCCAAAAATTGAGGACATTTTAAAGTATTCCGGATGATGATTTTGAGTGCACCATTGATTCCAAATGGGTCGAGATAGTCGAAATGACTGTCCTTCGATTTTATTTCGATTCCAGAATATTTTTAAGTTAGTGTGACTCGAATTGGAGTAAATGAGTCATTTAAAGTGTGTATTAACATTTAAAATTGGGTTTATTCTTTCAAAGGTTTGAGAGGCTTACGGATCAAGCCAATCTCATTTGAGGGAAAGAGAGAAATAAAAAAGAAGAGTAAAAGAAGAAGAAAGGAAGAGAGAGAGAGGAGGAAGCTTGGAGATTCCGGCCCAAACGCGATCCCGGGGACGATTCAACCTCTACAATTCTGAGGCAAGTGTTTAAGCTTGCGAAATAATTCATTTGTGTATTTCATTTCATAATTTGTGGATAAAAGAATTAATCCCCATCTGTTAATCAAAAAGGAAAGAGATTCTCCGATTGGATAAAAAAATAGTTGATATTCCCGGGGGGGATTACAAAATAAACAGTTGAAAGTGAATCAGAAATAAGAAACAGTAGATATTTATTCCCGGTTTTTTATTCATAAACTATTTCAAGTGCAATTTCCCACCAACTTACTTCAGTTGAAGAAGGACCTTGAGAGCAAGTTGTCAAATGCATAAGTGGTGTTCGAAATTGGATTGGGTATATTTATCAAAAACCTAAATTTTGGTTTCAATCTTGAAATTGATGTTTATACTTGGGTTCAAGGGAGTAAAACTTGAGGAGATTAGATATGGGAGAAGATTTGATGTTGAGAACATATTTGGGTTAAGAATAAATGGTTAGAAGTAGTATAATTGGGATTTTGGGAATTTTGGGGTTTTGGAGAAATAGCCCATTTCATGGCTTTCTGAATTGGCTGAATCGATTCGCCCCTAGTGAATCGATTCGCCATGTTGCAGAAGCATCAGGTCTTTAGGGCCGGATTGATTCGCCCCTAGTGAATTGATTCCGTATGTAGCAGACTTACAGGTCTAGTTGGGCCGAATCGATTCGTAGCTAGGACCGAATCGATTCGGAGGGGCCGAATCGATTCGGAAACAGGGAAATTTTGGGTAATTTTTCCTAGGGAGAATTTTACTCCTATTCTCTTGGGCTTATCGACTTGGAACATTATAAATTGATGAAAGGGTTATGATTTGAAGAATTCTAAGGAGTTTCTTATATGTTATGATGGTGGGGACATATAAAACTATTTTGGAGACGAATATATGTGCGTATTGGAGATTTTTATATTAGAGTAGTGGGGAATCTCAGTGAGAGCAGGAGTTCTATTTAGGGGTCATAAGTGAGCCTAGTTATGATGTAAGGTTAAGGACCCTTTGAGAGAGTTGTGAGGGTATGGCATGGAAATGTAGGCCAATATTTTTATCGAATCCTTATAGTGATAGGATTCTATTTAGTATATGGTTTAGGACCATTGAGAGGTAGAGGTCGCGTATCCTTAGTAATGTTTAACTTAAGGAATAAATTGTAATGCAATAAGATTAAGGGTTCATTAGAGAAATTGAACCGTAGGCAAAATTTTTGAGAATAATTGGGTTATACTATCAACTAGAATAGGGTGGGTTTTAAATCTAGTCGGGATAGTTTTATGTATCACTGTGTGATTAACAATGGGGATTTCAATAAGTGATGGAATCATGGAATGAATTTAGGATTTCGCTTGAGGTTTATAGACTATTAGTGATGTGTATTCATCTAGTCGGGATTATTATTGGATATATCGATGTGCATCTCGGATATAGATAGAATATGTAGTAATTGTTATATATATGGTAAACTTGGAGTATATATTGGAAGAATATTCATATATAAGTGAACTGGATAATTATCTGTCAAGTGAGGCACCGTATAAGGGAGAATGCTTTGAATATATATGTGTCGTAACAAGGGTGAGAATTACGAGAGTGTACATATATCGCCAACTTATGTTACTTAATTAATAATGATTGGAGATAGAGTACGTAGTTATATATAGAGATTTATATATATTGAAATGGTTATATGAATATGGAACAAATGTATATTTCTTGTGTGATGAATTATACATATGATGTGATTGTTGGTATATATATATGACGTGTGAATGATATATATATATATATATATATATATATACACACACACACACACACCTCTCTAAATGCTATCAAAGGGGAAGTTACACGCATGAAGTGAAATCCCCTGGCTAGTGAATGCAGGGTGATTATATTCCTCGGTCATATGACCGGTTATTGTATTGTGTGATTATTGTTCGAAGTGAGGTAATTACGGGTGTGGTTATGACTCACTGTCGTAGGTATATGGCCGCTTCCCGGCGTTATGCGATGTAGGATACCCAGGTTGTCTTGTATGTGATAGGCCCTGGTAGATGATAGCTATTTAGGGGGCGCACAGTGGGGAAACCCGAATGGGCGGTCTTAGAATCGTTATATGTGTGTAATATAACTATTCATATTAAAGTAGAATGCCACTGATGGCAAAGTATACATTATGTGTGTTATCTATACGTGGTTATAGAAATGAATAATTTTATTATATTTATATTTAGAGTATATATATATATATATATACTAGGGTATGCCCGTGCCTGAAGGCACGCTGCTAATCGTAAATCGGTGAAAATTTTCAAAGTACGTATTTGCAAAAAGACAGATTTCGTTCCCCGAAAAAACAAAACGTAATTTAAAAAAATGATCATAATCTCCTGTATTTATAGGAATATCCACTCTCTACTTAACATATGACAAATAGTCCAACAACATTCAAATAGTCTAAATTTATGAAATAGACTCACATGTAACATGAAATATACAATATTCACAAATCGAATTCACATTGCGCCTCAAATTAACAAAGTGTCAATTTAAAAGAAATGGACACAGCGAAAATTTCCAAAATACGTTAAAATGATAAACAATTTCATCACCACCAACACATGTTTCCAAGAGAGACCACAATTACACCATGCCGCTTGTATAGCCCACATCACGTCTGTATCATTCATCGTCACAAAATGCTTATACCAAAAATTTATCTCCATTTTTCCTGAAACATGAGAAAAGTTTAAATCAGATTATATATAAATGACAACCACAGTGCTATGAAAGTGTAATTAAAAGTAAAATATAAGATATGTAGACAAAATCTTAGTTTACATATAGAACCTTGAGATATGAACAAAATCAACGAGTATAAATATAAAGTGAAATTAAACAATGTTAAGCGTTGAACCTGAGCTTATTTTTAGTCCTTTAATACAAAGTTATAGTAAAGATCATTTAAGAGTGCAACCAAAAAACTATTCATGTCATAAACCAGAGTGTAAGTCCACTAAATCGAAGAATAAATTGAATCGAACAAAAATTTAAAGCAATAGATCATATAACCCTAGGGATTACTCATCATGTCATCAAAGACACTTTGCTTCCATTATTTTTTGAACAGAAAGAATTCAAACAATAAAGGGCACCCTTAGTTTGTCAGACTTCAATTTTAACACGTTTGTTTTCTTTAAACAAATGCAACTCAAATTTTTGTTTTAATACTGGAATTTAAACAGATGCAATTTCACCACCGGAGGGACTTGATGTCAGACGGTAAACCTTCGCTTTCTTTGCCCACCATTCAGTGCTTGAACATGATGTATTAGATTTTTTTTTCATTTTGTTTTGGAGGGAATCATGATTTCATAATTCCTCAAACATCTCAATTATTGATCAGTTCATAATCTAAAGCCCATCCATCACTCAAGTGAAGAAAAAAAAACATTGTAAAATCCTTTCATCCCATAAACAATTTCTAGTTCTTTGAAATAAAATAAAACGAAGATATAAAACTACAACAATTGTGCATATAAGAAGGAAGATGAGTACCATAACAATAATTTAGCAGTGCTTCTACATGTAAAGCTTCTCCACATCTGTCATAATCTGGCAGGCTGTGGTATATTCCTCCAATGTCCCAGCATACGAAGTTGGCACATCATGCGATGAAAAATAGCTAACTGAAGCATCTAAGTAATCATGGAAATTATCACTGATGGTATTTTTAGACTTTCACCGATCCCACCAGTCCTCATGCACTCCGCACATGGTGAGGCTTCTTCACAGAATTCCGGATTGTATGAAATCAAATGATTTCAACGACCTTATATCAATAACCTCGGGATCATACTCCTTATCGACCAGATTCTTAGCAGCCTGCATCATGTGATACCTCATCTGTGAATTGGTCAGGATGGTGACATGCTCCTCGAGCTTCACCATCTCTGTTTCCTCGAGATTCAGAATGTACTCTTCGTCAAGAATCCTCTCCTTAAGATTGTACAGTAAAACGTGCTCAAAATAATCACCGACTGTTACCAAAGTTTTAAAAGGCATGTATTAGAAAAAAATTTTAAAACTTATGCAACATTACAAATCGAAGTTCAAAAGATAGAACAAAAAGGAAAAGAAGGCTGTGGGGGGACATGAAGTAATAAACCAATGAGCTCCAATGATTCTTATTTATACTAAAATCCAATTATAGAGACATAAATAGCTATGGAGATGTTATCAAATATCAAAGCTTCTTCCTCACCACTAAATTCAATTGTTTTTATCATGAAAGACATTCACCTGTGTTGAATGATTAGCATATGCCTTTGGCCCAAACTTAAGTAATTACCATATGGTTCCAGCTATTCTCATGGACTCATTATGTATTCAAGGCATATAAAATATTGCATCTCCAATGTCTCGCGCATTGTGAAGCATTTTCTATGAAAATGGCTTACCAATTGTTGTGAGAGTTGGGGTTTTTGTACACATTTACAGTGTAGGGTCAAAGTGCAAGTGAATTACTATTAATGTAACACAAACACAGATTGAGAAATGGGCCTTCTTGTTATACACAATAAGAATAAGGATTATTTTGACTTATATCAAGTAATAATGAATGATCTTTCTAAAATATATCCATCTATATAATCATGCAAAGAAAGACCGGTGAAAAGTTTCAACACTCTTTCTCCAACCTAAAAGTTGAAAAAAAATACAGTTTTAATCTCTCAGACTATTTAATAATCTTGAACCAACGAAGAAAAATACTTATACACTTCATCCTATAAAAATACCCCTGTAGATTAAAAACAGGGTAAACTAAATCCACCCCTGTGCTATTTTGGGTATATGGATCGCCTCTTTGTAATACCTAGCACATCGTGTTAGCATATTAATTTAAACAGACCAAAATATCTTCATATAAGAGGTGCAGGGTCGAAGTGCAAGTGAAAGAGACATAAAGGCTTACTCGAAAGAATTCAGTAATTTAAAATTGGTCTCCTTGTTCTCCACACATTTCAACATGGAACCAAAGATCTATTATAAAAACCAAAACAAATATATCATCAATAAATAGTATAAATTGACACATATATACATACATACATACATACATACATACATACATACATACATACATACATACATACATACATACATACCAACTGTTTTGGAAAAATCACATTTAGCAATTGCTTGTGTACCAAGCGTTTGAAAACAAATCACATTTGAATCAGTTATTCAAAATCATAATACCAAATCAGAAAATTGAAACCAGTTGAATAAAAAAGATGAAACCGCATGTAGTAATCATTTGATTTTGTATTCAACCGTGGAAAACACCACCAGCGAAAAGTACCGCTTGGGAGTGAGCTCTCTGTTCAGATTCTTTAATTTCCATCACATCCCTAGAATACAAAAAAGTTCAAAACTAAAATGCATAGAGGATAAAGTATATTAACAAAGAAAATTTTAATTACATAAACTAAAATTATCTACAGGAACCTGTCAAAAATACTAATATTCGAATTAGTATTTTGCTGCCAATTTGATCGGGGAACTTGAATTGTAATCATAAAATGCATCATCAACAGAGCTTTGAGAAGTCAACCTTCAAGAATTGCAGTGGAGCATAGGAATGACGTAGCAGCTCAGAATCTGATCCAACAGACGTTGTAGTTCTTCTTTTTAACTTCACTCTTCTGTACGTACAAATATTTAAGGCCTTAACCATTCACAAAATAATCCTAAAGCATATACATTAAGCAAACCTGATCTACTGTATATTTTTAGCAAGTTCAAGACCAAAATTGAAAGATGGGTTCAACGGACTACCTGATCCTACTCCATAGCTATGGCACAACTCCAATTCTCTGAATTTTTATATATCGATCCATCCTTACTTCCAAATTATGGCTCATATTTCACCCCAGCAGTTAATCTTCCCATCTTGCTTACCAACCATGCACTTCTAGGAATTTCAACTCACAATTCAATGTGCTATATTTTGTTGTACTTACCAACTGATAGTTGGATCCACACTTCCCATTCATGCCTTTCATTAAGTGTACCAGGTATAGATCTTCAGTTGGATCCAACTGAGTACTGTTCCCCAACAGTTGGATGTGCCAATTCAATGTGCTCTATTTCCCCAGCAGTTGGATCCACACTTATGCCTTTCGCAATGGTTGGATCCAACTGACAGATTTGCTGAGCCACATCTCAAACCCATCGTACCATAATCTTCAGAAAATATTCTCTTCTTTAAAAGCAATGGAAAAATGCCAAATGCACAAAATCCATATTTGGGGTAGTATCAACATCACTTTTCCAGCGAAATAGGGCATTTCCCACAACTTTCTCCTCGGGCTATTGGTCAAGTTGACCTGAAACAGTTGCCACCAAATCAACATAAGGATCGTCAATTGTCTTAAGCACGATTCTTGTGTTAAAACCATTACTATTGTTGCTAATGCAACATTATTGTTGCTAATGCAACCATAAACAGACATATTTGAAGTTTAAATATCAAACAAAATAAATGAGAGTAGTATTTGTAAATAGGCTAAACTGATGCTTAACTAATGAGGATTGCAAGATTGATGCATTTTTTCTTTTCGTTTCTTTTTTGCACCTTAAACCTAAGTCTGTAAGAAAAAGAACTATGTATAGCCACTTGTCTCTTAAAGGGGGATTATATAGGTTTACACAGAGGCATAAATAAAGAATTATTAGAATTTACTCCAATAATTGAGCTTTTAAAGTAGCCTCTAATCAAGCAATGAAATTCGTAAACTCCCCTACAAACTCAAGAATCTCGCATGGATAATTTAGGAATGAAGAAGCTGCAATGTCGCTTGTGAAGATCGTAGTCATGAAATAAACTATCTCATATGCAGAAATAACAAACAAAACATGATGGCATCCCAAGAGAAACTGCTCGCGAATGAAATGATAGTCGAGCACAATGTTGCACGGTCCGAGCATATAAGACTGGGTTGGAGGCCATATAGGTCATCCTAAGATAATCACAGTTAAGTATGATAGGCTAAGAAACCAGGAGATGGAACTCACCAAATGCATAATCAACATAATCTAGGCAAAAAGCTCAGGAAAAGAGCAATACTATGACTCGGCACTCAATCGATAGGTCATGGGTTGTTTATTGGCACTCCATAGATCAAATTAGGGCCGAAGAAACACATAATCCCAAAATAAGCGTATGGTGTCGGAACATCAAGCCAACTTAGCATCAAAGAAGGTACGAACATGATAAACTATAATCAAGAGTTCCTTTAAGATAACACATAATCATAAGAAAGAGTTGCATATTTTGTCTATCAATCAGTCTCAAAGTCAACTTAAGACCTTAATTTATAACAAACACATGAGAAATAACGACATTGGGAAGTAAAACGGTCAAGTCATTTGTATGTTCATTACCATTAAAAACTAAATGTCATGAAACAATTATATATATATAATTTGTTTCTTGCAATTTGCTATATAAAATACCACTCTTGATATTTTAAAGCATAAACACGGATGGGTGAGATTTCAAATTTTATTTCACATTACAACAATGAAATATGAAAAATAAGTACCCAAATAAAATAAAGCTGAAAAAAAAACTCGACTTCCTAGTTCAAATGCCTCATATATAAGTCAATAGGCCTTGCATTCGTGTTGTTTCAAAAGGGAAGAGATCTTAAGTGTATCAAATTTAAATAAAAAGAATGAATCAATAATGTACTACCCGTTGAAATGTCATTTCGACATCCTAGTTCCTAAAATTCTACACGACACTACACGATGCCGCTTATCTATATGAATTCAAAGATTAGCACACTACACCATACGACCCCATTTATCCATCTGAATTCAAAGATTATTAGTCTGAATTCAAACACTATCGTACACTATCATAGGCAGAATCATTGTAACAAAAAATTACATATAGGGACATAAACTCTGTGTGATCAACATTTAAACCAAACCATATATGAGAAAAGAAATTGTGAGAAAAGAAATTGTGGCTTCAAGGATAATAAATCCAAACATATGAGTGATCACTAACTTACTATGAGAGATGAGCGAGAGGGAATGGAAACAACACCAAGTCCAACTTTGAGTGAAGTTTTGTCACTATTAGTTCAATAAAGCTCCATAAAGACCTTTTTTTTAATGTAGGAAAAGAAAACATTAAAATTAAAAAAAAATACAAATATACCAACCTAAGTATCAATTTAAAATTGTTACCAAAAGTAGTGTACGAAAAGAATACCTAAAACATGCACTTCATTTCTTCAACATCCAAAAAGATCAGAAAAAAAGTTGGATAATCTTTAAAACTGAATTAAAAATATCTTGCATGTGATCATATTAGAATTAGTGTGTGTGTGTGTGTGTGTGTGTGTGCGTGCGTGTATAACAGAGAGATTAGACCTATTTTCCAGCGGGACATAAAACCCCCAAATGTCCACGCCAATAAAAAAAACCTCAAAAATCTCAGAAATCAACCAACATAGAAAAAATTCATAAAAAACACAGGCTCTAAGTTTGATCTAAAGTGTACAAATACAACACCAAAACATTATGTGTGCGTGTGTGTACGTGTGACCACGATTCAAGGGCTGTCGAAACTACACCGACATAATGACCTTTATTGAAGTTTTGTCACCATTAGTTCAATAAAGCTCCATAAAGACCTTTTTTTAATATAGGAAAAGAAAGAATAAAAATTAAAAAAAATACAAAAATACCAAAATAAGTAACAACTTAAAACTATTAACAAAAGTAGTGTACGAAAAGAATAACTTAAACCTGCATTTCATTTCTTCAACATCCAAAAAATCTATAAAATAAAAACCACATAATCTTCAAAACTGAATTAAAAATAGTGTGTTTGTGTATATAAGAGAGAGATATTACCTCGTTTCCAGCATCAACTTGAAACCCCCAAATGTCTACTGCAATAAAAAAAAACTCAAAAATCTCAGAAAGCAACCAACATAGAAAACAACCCCATCAAAAATACGGATTGAAAGTTTGAATAAAGTGTACAAATGCAACACCAAAATAGTGTGTGTGCGCGCCTGTGTGTGTGTAGGTTAAATCGCGCCTGTGTGTGTGGATTAAATCGCGATTAGCACTCCAAAGTACCTAAAAGAAAAAAAATAAGATAATATGTTAGATCCGAAAAATACCCATGGCGTGTGCGTGTTTACAGGGGAGAAGAAATAAATGGGTCGTGTGTTCATCTAAGAGAGAGAGAGAGAGCTGACCATGGGAGGGGAAAAGCTAGGGAGAGGGTATGTGGTGGAGGGAAGGGGAAAGGGAAGGTGAAGAGAGAAAGATCGGGGAGTGAGGTGCGTATGAGGGTTTGTGTTGAGTGTGTGTTTACAAAGATACCCCCTTTGTTTGAATTAAAGTAAAAGAGAGGTCAAATTATAGAGAGAAAAAGAGGGGGAAATTAAAAATTTGAGGGACAAAGTGGGAAGTGTAGAAAATCTCATAAAAATGACATCATCAAGCAAACTTGTGGCATACATAAGTTTCCTACTTTATTATATAGATGTATATATATCCTATAGGTGAAGAGGATACGAAGTTTCTATGATGTACATCTTGGGTGATTTCGGTGAACTAGTTCATTGGGGTTGAAGGATCGTACTTAGCGACAATTACGGTTATGTCGACCCAAGGATTTAATAGAGGTTCTATTTATGTTTTTAGATAGTAATAGACATTTAGGTAGTTGTAGTAATAGAATTTGTGTGTATGAAATAATGGATCCCTACGATCGAAATTGTCAAGGAGTAGTGTATCGGGGTGTTCCTTATTTGGATTTCGCTTTACGAGACGCCCCACACACGAAACGTAGTGCAATGTTGGGAGTAGAGAGAAGCTTTATCCTTAATATTTGTATATATGTTGCTCAGAGAATAAATTCTTATATTAAAACTTAATGTTAATGTGTGATGTACTAAGACTTATAACTGGTTTAAGTTAATGATGGGAACCTAAGCCTAGTAAGGCATTCACGTGTGAATATATCTATTTACGTGGGGTTAAAATAAAAATAAAATTTGGTTATGATAGGGTGGAAGGTCATGAAGGAATGGGCTGTGCGTATGGTCAGGTAGGTTGTCCTTATATGGGTGGGGTAAATTAATTAAGGTTCCAGGACGCGTTAGGTTCGCGCAGTAGATGAGAGGTGAGTTTGGGGTTTCACGAGAGTGAGACTCCACTTTAATTATGAAATAGTGCATTTAGCTTTATTATGCACAGTTAAAACACTTGCTAAACATTTTTACACCTCGGGCCCTGACCCATTTATATTTCTCTTTTGTTATATGTATATATATACTGCTTACTACAGGTGTCCCACCGCATGGATACCGGATGCGTTTCTATCCCGTGTCTTGAGAACCGGGGTAGTTGTGGACTGCTACGGGATTTGGATTATAGTCGCTTCCTATTCCTTTGTACATCTAGATAGGACTCATGTCGTATATCGAGTATATACCCACGAGTCATTTGTTTATACTTTTCATTTTGGGTTATTGTACTACCTATGACCCGACAACTTATTCAAGTTTATTTCTTTTTTTTGTGTACTCGTTTCATTTTGTAATTCTAGCATTTTCTTTTTCATGGTACTTGTGTGTACTTTACCGTTTCCATTAGTTCTATAGTGTTGGTTGGTTGTCTGTTGCATGTTTTATTTAAGTTATAGACAGCCTCTCTTATGATTTCGGGTAGTTTGCCCTATCTGTTATAGTATTTTCTGTTAATGCAGAGACTGAGCCATCTGAGATTCCTGATTTAATGTAGTATAGGGTCGGCCACCCGTTATTATTTTAAGCGGGTTGTTATAGATGTCCACTTGTATTCTAGATCTTTGGTATTCTACAATTATTAAGGTGTCTATTGGATTACCTTATTTTGTAATATAAATATGGGTCATGCCCCTTTAGTATTGACAGATCAATGAAATGAAAGCCTCATTCCCTTTATATTTCCTCTGTTTGTCCCTTTTATTTTATAAAACGTTATCATCACGAGTGCTCCCAAATTTATTGTTTAATAAAAATACAAGGGACGGGAAGCACCTCATTTATATAGCATGGCTTGAATGTTCATATGGCTGTTTCGATGATAACCTATTGTGGATATGAAGGAGTAAGATGTGGCTCTGTGGGAACACCAATGACTAAGTTTCAACACTCAAAGGTAATTACATGTGCTTATACTTTTAATTATTTTTATATCGATCCTATAATTTTAGTTTTTTCATAAAGTTTTTACATGTTCTAAATTTGAATAATTAATCGTGAAAAATTACACTGTCACGCCTAAATTTTGTGTGTACAAACAGAAAGTGAAGATTGGAACCTGACATTTCCTATAATAATTTCAACTTGAAGTTTCAGTGTTACCTTTGAATATGCAACTTGAAAGTTCCCTAACGATATAAATTATGGAACCAAAAGTTTCCTAATTTTTATTAGGACCAAAAATTCCTAACTGTCATTCAAATTCGGGACCTGAAGTTCCCAATATTATTTGAAATTTGGGATCTCAAACTCCCAATTACTATTTATGGGGATATGAAGTTTCCAATGGTTATTTACATTTTGGGACATGAAATACCCAAATAATTATTTTAATTTGGGACCTGAAGTTCCCATATAAATTTTTTCAATCGGAATGAGAAGATTCATTGTAAATTTTTAATTTGGAACGAGATGATTCCATATATATATTTTTTTAATTTCGGACTAAAATTTCTCAAATTATTTTTAAAAATTAGGACTTAAAGTTCTCAATTATTGTTCAAATTTCTAGACATGACAATGAAATATGCCCTAAAATCAGATCTAAAGTTTTGATTATTTTTGTAACAGGCCAAGGGATATTAAAAGTCCAATAACAATTATTTATAATTTGAACCCGAAACTCCAATAATTTTGTAATCAAACATGAAGTTTTGATTATTTATATAATAAGGGTAAGGATATTACATGTTCCGTAAGGATTATTTATTTTTTGGACCTGAAGTTCGAAACAATTTTATCACTCGTCAAACTTGAAGTTTGAATATAATTGGAGGGGTGTTTAAAGTCCCTAAATATTTAATGTTATGATATGAAGTTGTCATTATTTCTAATTGGGACCTGAAGTTCTCTAATAACTATTCAAATATGGAAATTGAATTTCTCAGTTCAAATTTTGGGACGTTGAGTACATAAATTATTTGGGGCTAAAGTGCCAAAAGAAAATATATCATAGTCAAACTTGAAGTTTTGATTGTCAAATTGAAAGCGTATAAACCAAGATTCCCCGAATTATCATTGATTTGTGATTTAATTATTCAAATTCAATATTGTGACCAGAAGTTCACAAAATATTTTCTTTTGAATTGGGATATAAAATATGAAGTTGGAAACTCTCATTCTATTTCTGATTGTTTGGACTTGAAGATTCAACTAAAATATACCATAAATTAAAACTCGAATTTTGATTATTCCTAGGGTATGAATTTTTAAAGTTCTCCAATAACTATTTATAATTTGGACCTGAAGCGCCAAATATATTATTTTTATTGAAATTAGTGTAAAATCAATTGTATATTTAAACACATCTTTTCAAGTTCTTGGTTTTTCATTTTCTTTATTAAATGAAATGTCTTTTCAAATACTCTATTAATGGTTAAGTCTCCCTTTAACTATCACACTAATAGTTTCACCATTAATTTTTTGTCTTTTGACCTTTCGCTTCATGTGAGTATTAAATTACTTGTAATGGTATTTAATTTTAACTCCTTTTCATATTCTAATTATTTAATATACATCTGAGCCCTGAAAATACATAGAGAATGTGTTGAAAATGTGAAAAATTAAGCCCCTCAATGTCTAATATTTTTATCCCTAATTAAGTCTGAAGTTTTGATACAAATAGGTAAAGAATTTATTGTCCTTCGACATTAGTAATATTGAACTTGAAATTTAACTATCTGTGTAGAACCAAAAGTTCTCATATACAAATGATAAAAAAAACTTCAATTTTTATAGACAATTCTCACTAGCCACTTTATGAGTTATTTTAATATACGACCTGAAGTCCTAAGTTTTAATTTGATCATTTATATGAACATGAAGATTCATATACATGTGTCATTCAATAGAGAACATTAAGTTCTAATTACTTGTCAAAACGAAATATTTGTCATCATTCTTTTAGTGGCACTAGTTATATATTAGAAACCTAAAGTTTCATATTTTCGAGCCTGAAGTCTCTCACACATCAAAAGATTATGAACTTTTGATGCATTAGTTATTAACTCAAAGTTTTAAACTTGAATTTGCAATGTTTTTGTTATTTATCTCATTCTTTGAATAAAGGATACGATTCTTTTAAATACTTTCACTTCTTAAAGTTTGGTTAACTAGGTTTGATCATGGAATATATTATTGTATTCTTAAGCATATCTATATTTCAATATTGATTGTTAAAAGTGGCGATTGTGAACTTTCGTCATGTGATAACATTTATCGAGAAGATAATGATCAACTCATGCTATTATGAAACACCAAAGAGGTTTTTTTCAGACTTATATATAATATGGTAAGGTTTCAGCCATAGTTGAACCTAAGGCTCTAGAAGAGCACATATGATGTTGTTATATGGAACCTTCCCATTATGATGAGTTATATGAAAGCAATTCTTGAAATAATTTGCTTTGTTTTATGGGCATCAGTATACATGGGTGTCGTATGGAAATAAAGGGTGCAAAGTAATTTTGCATTACTTCTAGTGTTAGAAGCCAAAAGCTTACTATACAATATTTAATATGGTAAAATTGTACTTTGTCATGAGCCTGCTGCTCCATGGTTCAATTACTTATTATTATACAATGACCCTTTTGGTCACCTCACTAGTTATTCTTAAGATGTCTTGAATGGAAACAATATTTATCACAAGGGTATATCTGGTGCTTATAATTCACAATATTTTGAACCATTGATAAATACAATGTTTATGGTATATGTGCAATTTTATTTCGATGAGACGCTATTCTCGTCGTTAGGGGGAGGATAGAACGTACCTGAAGTACAAATTATATTTAAAGAACGGTTTGTTCCTGAAGAACAACGAGAATTATCGTGGAATGCTTCCATTTTATCTCATATAATCTCGTGTATCTCTCAATGTGAAAATGAAGTGAAAAATTTATATTGCAATATCAAATGTCACATGAACTAGTTGTAAATGTGCTTGCCAAAATAATTATCCCATAAGGAACAAATAAATTCGACAGCAAATAAATTCATGCAAACCTATAGGTTCTAACTACTTGACTCTCCAGAAGTGGAGGTTAAATAAATCATACGTAAATAACGCTCTAGAGGAGGTTATACATAATGCTCTAGAAGATGTTATGAACAAAATATCCACTTTCTCAAAAACCTTAGAAAAGGTTATTATTTATAAAAAGACACAAGTCCATGAAGTGACTATAAAGCTCTTGAAGTTGGCAAAGGTACCTAATATTAAATGAGATCTCTATGTTTTATAGATATATAAGAGAAAAGTGGGATTAACAAAGATGATCATCGATGATATAATTATATATGCTGTAGCTACACAAAAATCAAGGGCAATGACACTACAAGTCTACATACTATGAATATGAATAAATGTCGACAAAGAATATATTGGCCAAAATGAGAAAATGCCATGATGGCATAATTTGAGTCTCTTAATGTACATAGTGTATTTGGACCCATAGTAAATCAAGAAATATGTTAACACTAAAGGTTACGAATGGGTGTTTATAAGAATGTAAAATGTTAAAACTCACCAAAAAGTGCATGAGTTATGGCACAAGGTTTCCTGAAGAAATAAAATTGATTATATACGAACCTTAGCATCCCATTTTAGTCGTAAATACTTTTCAGATATCTGACTAGCTTAGCAGTTTTTTGAAATATATTATATAAGACTCGTGATTCTTGTAACTGCTTATTTATATGGGACTTAGATAAAGAATACGTATGAAAATCGTAGAAGAATTTTCTTTGCCAAAAGCAAGGGTAAGGAGTACATACTCAAATTCACTAAGACGTTCATTGTGCAGCAAGCAATCCAAATGGATATAAGTACAACCATCTTAGTAAATATTTATCTAAGGAACGTTATGAAAACAATCAGATATGCAAATGTGCCATTATAAAATATCCTAAATGGATGTGCTCCTGAAGAGTTCAATTGAAATGAAATCCTTAAATGGATGTACTCCCTAAGAGCTCAACTAAAAGGCAAAATATCCAAATAAGAAATTCAACAATGAATGATCTGGGGAAATCCAATTATTGTCTCGACCTGCAGATCGAGCATAATTTATGTTAAACTCGCATCCATTAATTAAATGGATTGAAAAGTCATTCAATTCTTTAGCATATATTAAGCATACAATTTTAGTATACCCATGGACTTTGGAATTTGGATATTAAATAATCCATATCATCAAAAAGAGGATGAGAAAAAACTAAATTTGGTCCCAAAGTAACGTATGTGCATGTTATTATAGTGTTTGGTCTAGAAGTACTATATATGACACAATGCATGATACTAGATATTATAATTACATTTAATATCTTGGAAAGAAACAATTATCATTGACTTACATAACATAGGACTACTATTTTATCATATCATATGATATTTTTATATCTAACCATCTATGCCAAGTTAGTTATATAGATGCAGTCTATCTCTAATATCCTCATAAGGAACAATCAAAGAACTTATGACTTGCCTCAAATGACATATGGTCTTTCTAATACTTATAAAGGCAATGGTGCTTCTATATCTCAAAATCAAATATGCTACAACAAGGGAGATATGATTAACACATTTATGTTCTACATCCATGAAATCAAGAAGAGTTATGCAACACACAAGCTCTAGATGAGTTATGCTAATGAAGTTCAATATATATGATAAAGTGATATGTCCATCCCTCTTTACCCAAGTCTTATGGAAGTTGATCTTATGAAGAAACATGAAATTAAAGTGACAGCGGATCAAATTTGTTCACCATGTTAAAGCAACATTTTAGAATGTTGTATATGAGAGTGAAATGCATCAACTAAATATATCATGATCAGGGGGAGTATCCAATCAGGGGGAGCATTTGATCAGGGGGAGAATCTGAGAACATGATGTTTTGGACATATGCGCGTTGTACTCTTTTTCCTCTAACTAGGTTTATTCCCATTTGGTTTTCTAGTTAAAGGTTTTAACAGGGCAACACTAGGCGCATCCAACACCGATTCAATGATCACAAAAGTTGTACTCTTTTTCCTTCACTTTGGTTTTTTTCCATTGGGTTTTTCCTTAGTAAGGTTTTAATGATACAACAGTCATTGAATGGTGGATATAGTGTATATTCAAGAGGGTGTTATAAAATGCTTTATGCGTGGATGTCCACTTGTATTCTAGACTTATGGTATTCTACAATTATTAAGGTGTCTATTGGATTACCTTATTTTTTAATATAAATATGGGCCATGCCCCTTTAGTATTGACAGATCAATGAAATGAAAGACTCACTCCCTTTATATTTCCTCTCCCTATCCCTTTTATTTTATAAAACTAATGAAAATCTATGAACAAAAAAGTAACTGGGTGTTGGTATATTACCTTAATATCATTAACTAGTGGCTGATAAACCAATAAATCTGCAAGAAAAAAGGTAATCATAAATATAAACATTTAAGCATGTACTCTAAAAAAGTTTGAATTTTTTTTTCTTTTAGAAGAATAATTTGAAAGATTCATACTAAACAAAGTGGAATTGCAGATGAATTCATGTATTGAGAAAAATAAAAGCCACCAATTCTCATTGGAAGAAGCACAACACAGTACAAAATTAAAAAGACTATTGAATTTGGTTCTCATTAATTGAGAGGTTACGAGGGGTCGATTGACTACAAACCTAACCTTCAAAAGCATTTGCACTTCCCCTATTTATAAAATGGGAAATTATCTCATAGTTGAGTCCAGCTACATGAATTCAGTCCAACATCAAAGTAACAACAACAAGAATCCAGAAATAAAATCCAGTCCAACTACACAAATAACCAAGGCACTAGTTCTGTCCTTCTCTAATTTTAATCAATCTTTTGTAATTGAAATTAATGCCACTAGCAAAAGAGTCAACTCTTTTCTAATGAAAAATCAAATAGCCTTTCCTTTCATAATCAAGGTTATAGGTCCAGGATCCATAGGGCTTTTTGTCTATGATAAGTATATGCTTGCAATCATTTTGGCCATCACCAAATGGAAATATTACATGCTTGGACACCACTTCATCATTTTCATAGAGAATAAGATCTTAAAGTTATTCATGGAATAAAGGGTGACCACTTTATTAAAGTATAACTATCTTACTAAGATGTTGGAACTAGTCTACGAGATCAAATACAAGAGGCAAGAGGAAAATAAGGTGATCTATGACCTATCATGGAGATAAGTATAATAGGCCACTCTCAATACCATTTAAAAGGTACAATGAGTGTGGATTTAGGAAGTTTTGATAAAATATGAAGTTGAAATAGTCGTACAAACATCATAAGTAAAATTATTATTGATCCTAATTGCCTTATAATTTACAAACTAGTGCAAGGCATACTAATGAAGGGGAACATGTAGGTGATGGTCCAGGCACATCAGTTAAAGTAAAAAAACATAGACATCATCCACATTTCATGATCCACATACTAATGAAGTTTGTCAATTATGGTAATATAATTGTGTGCTTTTATAGACAAAAAATAAAAACAAAATAAAAGTAAAACTGGACTAAAACATGTTTGAACAGTTGCAATTCATGTTTGAATAATGGTAATTCATGATCTATTAGAATGATTAAGTCCTAAAACATGTAGGTCATAAATATACTTGAAAGAAAAACAACCCTGTTATAGAATATGACACACCTAGGAAGTAGCCTCACAATACACTACTCTCCCCAAAAAACTTTGCTCAAAGCAAGCAACCTGACTTTATATTTTCGATACAACTCCAATCAAACACGACTTTAGAAGTTAAATAATATTTTTACATTCCAAATTTACAAGCTAAATACTATTTTTTTTAAGAAAAACGGATCAAGTAGTTTTAATTTAAAGAAAACGGATCAAAACCAATTTCTTACAAAAAATGAGACTGTTTTTCAACTAAACACATCAGGGGGAAAAATATTTAGTACATTGTTCAGATTTCGAAGCAACAATTAAGATCTATACATGAATAGGTTGTAAATTACGGATCAGTCAGATTTCAAAAAGAAACACTTATATAAGTTAAACATTTCAGATTGGCAATATCGATTTACAATTGAAGAACAATTCTGAAACATTCAGATTCACAATTGCACAAGATTTGAAGAATAGGTATGGACCAAGAAGAAAATTCGGGTAAACAGATCGGGTACTAGATAGAAAAATAAAGGACCTAAAAACTGAACAAAACATGTAGCAAGTCTAAATATACGAACATAAATCGAACACTTAAAACGCAACAAATCTTGAGAAAAAAGAAGAGTGACAGATCTTGAACATAAAAATATAAACACCGATCTTTAAAACAAAAAAGGATCAAATGAGATCATCAAAGCATAGATGAGAATATAAAATCTCAATAATGGATAAAAAAATGGTTCAAACAAAAACAATATGGTTTTATTTCTATTAAATAAAACACAGGAGATTGGGTAATAACAAATTTTAGATTACTAATAAACAAACTCAAGGGAATGATTTTGATAAAAAAGACTATATCAGATCCGTTCCTATTTGCAAGATCCAATTTTTAGATCGCTAAAAAATAGAAGGGCCTTCAATTTTCAAATCTGGCATACCTATATACGTGTTACTGGGCTCTCGGAGAGAGAGAGAGAGAGAGAGAGAGAGAGAGAGAGGAGCTGAGAGAGAGGGAGCGCTGAGAGTGAGGGAGGAGGGAGACCAATAAATATTTGGATTAATTTTTTAGGGTTTTTTATATTTTAGTAAAGTGTACTCAATTTTGGCATACTTTTAAACTGTGCCAAATTTTGGCATTGTTTTAAAACTGTGCCAAAATTTTAATTTCAAGGTGTGCCCAATTGTTGTTTTTGGTGAGTGGGGGAGATGTAGAAGTGAAGGGACCTGGAGCCCAAAGCATCGAGTAGCTCAAAGATACTACACATTTCAGCGATCTGTCAGAGCAAATCTACCATAATCAGGACGGCATCATCTAAGCTGACTTCATCGGCAGGTACCACCCAACTATCTGATTCTCGAGCCCACTTTAGAGCTTCCAAGAACAATGTGCTGAATCTTTAGCAGTCAATGGTCATTTTTAGGGCAATTTCAATTCGAACACTAGAAGCTGGTTCAATACTATCAGCATATCCATATCTTTTCCTTCGGAACGAGTACGAACAACAATGCATGCTCTAGTAAGAAATGACAGAGCTTGATTGACAAAATAAGTAGGGTATAAGAGAAAGTATGGGGAAACTTTAGCTTTCCATTTTTTTAAGTGTAAGCACTTATGCTCAGTTTGGTTGCGCAAATTGTTAACATGGTTGAGAGATGATAAGAAATTAGAGAGAGAAAGATAAGGAAAAATTAGTATTTTGATAAAAATTAACTTATATATGGTTTCTTAGTTGGTGTTTGGAATAACATTTCACTTAGATTGTGGTAGTGACTATAAATTGGTGTTTTGGGTTCCCTCGTAAAAAAAAAATGGTGTTTTGGAGATAAATTCGGGGTTAAATTCTAATTAGAGAAAAATACAAATTAGAGAAGAATCCAAAGTACAAATTAGAGAAAAACCCAAAAAAACTAAAAAAAAAACCTATAAGATGGTGATGACCTGCCCACTGGCAAAGAACTTCAGTTTCTGATGGAGAGAGGAGGATACACCCTTGATACTGTGTAGCTAGGCCGACCGAGTAACATGTTAAAACTAGATGGAATGTCGATGACTTGAAATTCAGTAATGGGATTTATAGGACCATCACCTATTACAAGGTTTATGGATCCCATACGAGTATTGTCATAAGCACGCACCACGACAGAAGTTAGAGTGAGGTCGCTTACTTTCAATCTCCAAAAGTTGAGGGTTCTTAATGGGCAAACATTATGTTCTGATTCATTATCGACAAGTTAAAGCTGGACAGTCTTCCCTATGACTTCGATAGAGATATTGAGAGCATAGTTGTTATCTGGACCAAAATTAGGGATTTCATCCTCGAAGGAGGGCATTCTAGTAGAGTTTAGATATCCTACCACATTCATTGCTTCTTCTAGCATAGTAGAAGGAGGGAATATGGTCCCCGTGCGTAGTTTAATCAAGGCATTTTGGTGCAGCTGAGAAGACATAAAGAGTCCCCAGAGAGTGATGTTATCTTGAGTTTTCTTCAACTGATAGAGAATCTTTCTCTCCTCAAGGGTCATTTTTGGCATAGGTAGCTCTTGGAAAATTCCCTTTCCTTTATTTATCGTTGTTGACTAATGGCTTGGACCCTGATAGTGCCTTTAAAATCTGGAACCTGGTTCAATACTACTGGAAGATCCATATATTTTCCTTCGGAACGAGTATGAATAGCAATGAATGCTCTAGTAAGAAGTGACAGGGCTTAATCGATAAAATAGGTAGGGTGTAAGAGAAAGTATGGGCAAACTTTCGGGGGTTAGGTAAGTATATGGGTATGATGGGTGCTTTTCTAGGTACAATATGGGTAGATAGGTCAAATTTTGGGTCTTTTTCTCGGAAGATAGCATTTACATGGTTTGAAAGGGGATTGTGGGTAGTGTTTTGTTTATGATTGGGTAGTGGGCCAATGGTACGCCGGTCAATAAGACCTTGGATTATATTTCAGAGATGGATGCACTGATCAGTGGTATGGACAACAATTTAATGAAAATCATAATGGGCGTCTGACTTGAAATTTATGGAAAGCGAGTTCAGTAATGGACGAGGGTCCAGTGGCTTGATGAGATTTCAACTTAAAAGGGCTTCGTAAACTTTGGAGATGGAGCATGAAGCTCGGTGTATTCTTTTCTGACTGGGTTAGGGCGGCTTTCTAGTGCCCCTGAAGTGGTAGGCTGAGAGACGTTGTTAATGGTTGAAACTGTAGCGCTGGCAGGCTTCTCATACTTTCTTGGAGTGAACTATTCAGATATCTTCTTTGGCTCAACTTATTTCTTGGCAAGACTTTTTTCTATCTCCACTCTTACTTCCCTGAGGGCTCGAAAATGGTGGTAGTATTATCCTCCCATCATCGCTCGAACATGGGATAATAAGTTCTTCTTCACAATACTGACTTGTTCTCTTCGAAAGGTTGGTTGGTCATGGTGTCTACTTTCTCTCTCCAACTTACTATGAAGTTACAGAAAGTCTCCCTGGGATTTCATTTAAGAAGCTCCAAATCTCGATGGGTAACCTCCAATTCCTCGTTGTACTTGTATCGTGACATGAATTCACAGGTGACATCCGTTCAACTATGAATTCTAGATTCCTCGAGGGATAAGAACAAATAAGGAGTGTTATCCTTTAAGGTTTGCTATAACTTCTCGGCCATTATTTCCTTAGACGCACCTAGGAGAGTCATAGCTCAATGATAGCTTCGAAGATGAACAATTGGGGGTCCACTACCCCTGAACTTCTCAATGTTGAACATTTTAAACTTTTCCAGAAGACTTTCTTTGGGGTAGGGGGACATATGGGTGTAATCCCTATAGTTATCGGAGATTCGGACATGGTCAAACTTTTTGGTCAACAACCTAAAATCGTCCTTGACCTTTTTTAACTCTTCCTCCTTCAAATCAATGATCTTGGGCAGGTTAGCCCCTGATTGAGCAAGATTCAGCATAGGGAGCTGAGCTGGCGGTGGCCCATTGGCATGATGGACATGTGGAGCATGCTGATATTCTTCTGGGACCTAAATAGGCTTAGGTACGTGTGACCCATAGCGAGAGGGAAGAGAACCTCACAATCTTTGAGAATAGGGACTCTGTTTTGTTGCATTTCATGAGCCTCAATTTGAAGGTTATTAATCTTGTCGATAAGTTGTATTATGACCATCATCAAATCAGGATGCACATTCGGTACAGGACCTGCGTTCTCCATGGAAAGCGGGTGAAGGAAAATTTCGGACTTGACGAAAGTAACGGGCAAACTGACGAAGCTTTGGGGCAGTTCGATGGAAGATTGAAGCCATAGGGAGTCAAGACAAGGTTCGGGTATGCGAACGACCTGAGAAGGAAAAATGATCCGAATTTATTTTTACAAGGGAAGAAGGAGAACTTTTATTATAGAAAAAGGGGGAAATGTTTTTGACAATTTTTAGAAAAAGGAAGAATTTTTTTTTTGTTAATTTGATAAAAGAAGGAAGAAATGATAAAAGGAAGGAAAATGTTTTTGGTATTTTAATAAAAGAAGGAAAAAAGTGTTTATGACACTCATCATATTTTTGACACTAATTATACGGGGGGAACCGTTCAATATACGTCGAAGGTACTTGGACAATGGAGGTGAGAGTCATATCGCTTAGGCTAACCGCGACCTACCGGACCAGCGCCCATTACTAAGTGACATCCCAGTTACAAGACAAAATTTAGTCAATAGCCATGCTCTTTGGTGATGTAGTGTGCAAAATGCCTGATTCTTGATTAGTATATTATGCAGAGAGTATTTTATTTAGAATGATGAGTTTTATACTAATGGGGAAGAATGTACAAGTACCATGAAAAGTAAATCTAACGTGAATATTATACTAAGCATGGATACGTGAATGTGTGTGATGTGTGAATATCTAAACGTGAGTGTGTGGTAATGAACCTAAGCATGGATCAACTACAAGTGGTGTGTGATATGTGTGAGCATGGGTGGTAGTGAACCTAAGCATGGATCAACTACAAGTGGCATGTGATATGTGTGAGCATGGATATATACAAGTGTGATAAGTGGAGGTGTGTGCTAGTGACACCTAAGCATGAATATTCTAAGTGGTGTGTGAAACATGTGGATATAAGTGATCCTATGTGTAAGTAGTGTGAAGTGTACATGGAGAGTATCTACAAGTGTGTGAGTCAGTAGTGATATAAGCATGAGGTACATATACATATATAAGAAATAATAGAGTGTGACACCCCGCCTAATTAAGTACCGGGTGATCAGTACTTTATTAATTAATTCAGAATATCCAGTTGGTTCAAATTATGCATCATTGTCAAAAACTTTATGATTGAAACAAGCCACCTAATATTTAAGAAAAGTTTATGTCAAAATTTTACCTTTTCAACTAATTATAGAACCATAAGAAAATAACTAAAATTCACTATTTAATCCAATCACATAAGAAATGAAATACTGAGATAATAAAAAGGACTGGGGTAAACACATCTAACCCAAAGTCAAATACAATAGTCCAACGAAATAAATCCAATAACTGAAGGGTAAATAACTAAGTTCATAATCTCTGAATAACTGAATAGAAACGGGCAACGGGCCCTAAATGATGAAATAGCTCAAAGGAAGTCAATGAGAGCCGTGAAGGCGGCTACTACTAATGGCCTGTAGCTTCCACAGTAGCTACAACTCATCGAATGAGTGAATATCCTATACTTGGTGTCCCTGTGGATGGGCACCTGAAATTGGTTTGACAAGAAAAGAGATTTTGCGGAAGACGGGTCAGAGCCCAAGTTGAAAACAGTTTAAAAATTAGCAAGTTCTTAAAATGATTTATTAGCACATATATTTATCATGTTAAATTATCGAACTCACTTGGGAATTCTCACCTCTCATCTAGTGTGCATGCCTAGAAAATATACCAATCCTACTGATTATATACTCATACAACTAGTCCTTCCTATCTAATAACCCCTTTACTGTCCGATACTGCCCCCAATTATTTTCCTCTCAATGTATAATACATATATTCAACCCTACTTTATCTTAATTAGGCATTTCCAGATTAATACGATTAAGTATCCCCAACTTAATTCATTTCAGATTTCATTATAAATTTTACCTACTAAATTCACACAGTAGATCAACACAAATGTATACATATATTCACGCTATCTCATATATATATACAATACTGCACCCCGAGACACAGCTGCGGTGCCTGCATACTCTGCTATCATGTCCTGTTGCATCGCTCAATTTCTCAATAGACTAAGGTTCAGTCTTTCACGAACCATCAAAACAAAACACATACATTGGAGGCGGACATAGTCCCAAGCCGTTGGGCTACGCACATACCTACGCACCCATACGACCGTCATCACTATCGTTCTCATAGATAGTCTGTACCTAGGTTCTACGCTCTAGTGATACCAATTAATATCCCACCCAAAGGCTCCTCAAAGCATTATTGTCCACAACACGCAACCTCTGCTCGATAGCAAGCAGCGTAGGTATGTTATATACATAATAATTAAATCAATAAGTATGCACACACCTTATTATATTCATTAGGTATTCACGCAACCTAAGTTCCAGAAATTATAGATAGTATTAACTTCTCTACTATTCACTTTATCCCAGCACTTCGACTTATCTCTCTAACATATACCTTTTCTTTAAGGCTCTATTATTCAGCTATATCCCAATGAATAGTCTCTTTCAACTCATTACTAACTAAGGATTTAAGTGATTCGATGATAGTTTAGGTTAATTTCTTTCACTTGGACCAACCTAGAACGTTCTAACCTATCCGTGCCAAAATAAGTGTTCTGAAATCTTGTTAGAAGTCCAGGATTCCCGTTAGAACGAGATCGTTCGAACGAACTTCTGACTTCAAACGAACTCAAAAATCTCGTTGGAATTCTCGTTAGAATGAGGCCATTCGAACGACCTGGGCAGGTCTTCGAACGAAAATTCCGAGGGTTCCCCTGTTTATCTAAAGTTCATTTTTCCAATATTTTCCTCATCCAAATTCATCTAGAATTCATCCCAACACCCAATCAATGATTCTAAACTATTCCTAATCATAATAGGGTACTTTCTAACATAGTTTAATTAAAAAATCCTTACATAATTGTAGGGAATCTAAACTAATGTCCTCAATCTCTAAAGTCCATTAATAATAAACCCACAATGAACAACCATTCAAAAAGCCCCAATTATTTTGTGATTATAACATAAATTTCCAGGTTTATCATTCCTACAATAGTGTTATTCATCTACATGCAAACTTATCTTTCAAATTCCACAATTTAATAGTGATTCAGTCTTAAATTAATGGCATAAATGGTTATCTCATAATCTTGGTTAACATGAATCATATATGCTCAGAATTTTAGCAAGAAAAACACTTGCCTTTTCATGATTCTCTGAATTGTTGAACAAAATTGCTATGTAGGTGCTCCTCTCTTCGCGATCTATGCGTTGGTGTGATTTTCGATGGAAGAACTTGAATGTTTTGCCCAAATCACCTATGTGTTCTTCTCCCTCTTAGGTTCTCTCCTTCTCTCTCACATTAGTTGGAAACTAATAACTTCTAACCCACGTATAACCCTTATTTAATTCCTAATTTTTGTCCATTTAATTCTTCAAGAATCCCAAAATACCCCTTTGGGGATTCGTCTTGGGCTAAAATACCCGGGACTCCAAATAAAACACCTGAGTACTGTTCTCTGACCATTTAGACCCTTTCAGACACAATGACGTGCTCAAAATGGCCATACGAGTTACTTAAAAATAAATTATCCTTTTTATCTCAATAAAGTAATACTGACACGACTCACACGCGCTTCCCAACTAAGTGTATTGTAATTGTCATATATTTCACTCCCGGCTAGATAATATTCTCATAATCATATATTACTTACCAACTCTCGTCACGCTAGTAATTATTATAATTAAATCCAGATTAATTATAAATTAAATTTTCTCCATTTGAATCAATTAATTCAAATTCTATGATTAAAATAACATTCTACAAAAATACGGGGTATTACATACTTCCCCCCTAATAACAGAATTTTGTTCCAAAATTCAGAAAATGACTAAATCAAGGTATACCTGGTGGAAACAACTCTGGATATTTTTCCCGCATGTCATCCTCATGCTCCCAGGTAAACTCCTCTACATTATGATTCCGCCACTGCACTCATTCTAATGGCACTACCTTTGACCTGAGCTTCCTCTCAATACGGTCAAGAATATCTACTCGTCCCTCCTCGTAGGAACTATCGGGCTAAAAATCAATTTCCTCTAATGTAATGTGGGTGTGGACCAAATCATCCTGAAGATATTTCCTCAGCGAGGAAATGTGGATCAAATCATGAATCCTATGCAAGTTCTTCGGTAATCCAAGTCGATAAGCTACTGGCCTAATTCGCTCAATAATAGGGAATGGCCCCACATACCTCGGTGCCAACTTCCCTTTCTTCCCGAACTGCATTACCCCCTTCATAGGAGATATTTGCAACAACACCTGATCCCCGATGCTAAACTCTATAAAAAATCTTTTGGCATCGGTGTAGCTCTTCTGCCGCTCTTGAGCAACCTGAATGCGACTCTGTATCAACTCAACCTTAGCCGATGTGTCATGAATCACATACGGCCCAAGTAACTTGTTGTCCCTCACTTAAAGCCAACATGTTGGAGAACGACAGGGTCAACCATACAATGCCTCAAATGGAGCCATGTCAATCGTAAACTGGTAGGAGTTATTATAAGTAAACTCCACCAGTGGAAGTTACTGTTCCCATCCCCCTCCAAAATCTAAGATACACATCCGCAAATGTCTTCCAACATCTGATTTGTCTTCCCTGTATGTCCGTCTGTCTGCGGGTGATAGGCCAAACTCAATCGTAACTCCGTATCCATGGCCTGCTGGAAGATCCCCTAAAATTTGGACACAAAAACCTTGTCCCGTTCGGACACAATATCAAGGGGCACCTCATGGAATCTCACTATCTCGATAATAAAAATCTGAGCATACTACCCCGTAGTATAGTTTGTCCGAACTGGAAGAAAATGAGCCACCTTGGTCAATCAATCCATAATCAAATCATGACCTCTCTGTGATGTAGGTAGCCCTGTAATGATATCCATGTAAATTCTTTCCCATTTCCACATAGGTATCTCTAACGGCTGTAGTAGTCCTCCCGGTCTCTAATGGTTTGTCTTCACCAACTAACAAGTGGCACACCTCGAAATAAGCTCAGCGATGTCCTTCTTCATTTCGCTCCACTAATACTGTCGCCTCATATCCTGGTACATCTTATCCCCCTGGGATGTACCACAAATCGTGAACCATGCGACTCTGTCATCACCTATGTCGCAACTCCTCCCCCTCTGGGACAATTAGTCTGTCATTAAAGTGTAAACCCCATCTGAGCTAACGGAGAAAGACTCTGCTCCCTCGGCTAGAAGCTGGATAATTTGATCATGAGAGAAGGAATCCGCTGCCTGAGCCTGTATCACCCTAGTAACTATCTCGGGTGTAACTATCATCACCAACATGAATGAGTGGGCAATGGCATCCTGATGCCCGAGTTCTTTCCATTTCGCCTTTTATACCTCGACCACCTCATCTATTGGCCTACGACTCAACGCGTCTACTACCACGTTATCCTTCCCCGAGTGGTAATGGATGCCGAATTGGTAGTCCTTTACAAATTCTATCCACCTCCACTGACGCATATTCAACTCCCACTGTGTGAACGGATACTGTAAGGATTTGTGATCCGTGAACAAGTGAAATTTCTCCCCCAAGAGATAATGCCTCCATATCCGCAATGCAAACACGAATGCCGCTAACTCTAAGTCATGGATGGGGTAATTCTTCTCGTGAGGCTTAAGCTTATGGGAAGCATAAGCAATTGCCTTATCCTCCTCTTGAAGCACACCCCCAAGTCCTGATAAGGACGCATCAGTGCTGACCAGGTACTCTAACTCGGGCCTGGGTAGTACTAGAACTGGTGTTAAAGTTAGCTTGTCCTTCAGCTCGTCAAAGGCCAACTGAAAGGCATCATCTCATATAAATAGCACCCCTTTACGAGTCAACTTTGTCAACAGACCCGCAATTTTCGAGAATCCCCGAATAAACCTCAAGTAGTATCATGCCAGCCCCAAGAAACTACGTACCTCAATCAGTGTCGTGGGCTACCCCCACTCCATCGCCGCTGACACCATTCCCAGATCTATCGATATCCCCTCCTTAGAGATTATGTGACCTAAGAAATGAACCTCCTTCAGCCAGAATCAACACTTTTCATACTTTGCATACAACTCGTGCTCACACAGTGTTTGAAAAACCATACTCAGATTCTCGGTATGCTCATCCTCAGTCCGTGAATAAATCAAGATGTCATCAATGAAGATGATAACAAATTGATCTAAAAACTCTCTGAACACCCTGTTCATTAAGTCCATAAAAATTGTTGGGGCATTCATTAGTCCGAATGACATCACCCGAAATTCATAAGACCCATATCTCGTCAAGAATGCGGTCTTTGATATGTCCTTCTCCTGGATTCGTAGTTGGTGATAGCCCAACCTCAAATCTATGTTTGAGAAGAAAGCAGACCCTCTCAATTAGTCGAACAAGTCATCGATTAGGGACAATGGATACTTATTAAGTATCATGACTTTGTTTAACTCCCGGTAATCCACACACAACCTCAATGACCCGTCTCTCTTCTTCACAAATAATACTGGAGCACCCCAAGGCGAGGTACTCCTATGAATGAAGCCTTGTCCCAATAACTACTCAATCTGGTCTAGTAACTCTCTCATCTTAGCTGGGGCCATGCGATAGGAAGCTCGGGATATTGGTCGAGTGCCCGTCATCAAATCTATGACAAAATTAATCTCTCGATTAGGCGATAGCCCGGTATGTCCTAGAACACATTAGAAAAATCAAGAACTGTGGGAATCAAATCAATGGGAATCACTATCTCCCTAGAGGTCTCCTCCTCTATGTAATATAAATGGGTGGACGATCCTCCCTCAAAATGAGCCATCGCCACTAGAAACATCTCTTGTCCTGGTATAGCAAAGATGATACTCCTACTAAAATAGTCTATCATGGCTCTATAAGAATCCAGCCAACCATGCCAATAATGGCGTCATTCTCGTGTATATCTAAGACTAGCAAATCTACTGGAAAAATCAAACTCCCAATCTCTATACCTACTCCCCCGTAATATAAAGAAGATTAACGACCCATTCCCTAGCGGTGAGTCTACGCAAGTCACTATATAATTTATTGTGTCTAACAACCCTGTGGCCTGTGCAAAACTAGTAGATATAAAGCAGTGTGATGCCCCGCGTCAAATAAAATGCACCCTATAGTACCACGGATAGGAAACGTACACTCAACAGTGGGTGGTACCTGATGGACTGGGGCCTGATGGATGTTGTAGACATGCTCATACTGTAACTGACCCTACTGTACTGGGGTTGCTGGAATAGCTAGCAAGGCTAGAACTTGGGGTGGTGTTGGGAGGGCGACTGGAAATAACGTTCACTCTTTACGAGTCCCCTGCTGCTGCTGCTGCAGCTGCTGCAGCTGCTGCAGGGCTCTACTCCTTTGGGGACAGTCCCGACGTTTGTGGTCAGTATTTTTGTAAGTAAAAAACCTACCTGGAAAGTGTCCTCCCCTATATCCTGGTTTCCCTCGCCCCTGGTGTCCGTTACCTCCCCTCCCTTGGCCCTACTGAAATCGTTGTTGACCCTGTTGGTCCTGATGACCAAGCTGGCCTGATGGACCTGCCTAAACCCTCCCTGTACCTGCTTAAAATCTCCAAAATAGAATCACTTAGCAGGTTCTCCCTGATGGAAACCCTGCTCTACCTGACGGACATGTCCTTGAGCTACATATGTCCCATAGGTACCACTACCTCTTATCTGGCCCTGCTAACTGGACTACCTAACTCATTTTCTTCCCTGCTGATGGAAGCGATGGTCCTGACAATGTAGTAGGGTAGCATTAACCACATCAGAATAAGTGGCCAATGAAAGATTTCCTAACAAGTGTTGTCGAATCTTCCAAATCAGACCATCCATGAATCTCTTAATCTTCTTCTCTTCTGTCAGTATCTCATCTGTAGTAAGATTCAGAAGGTCTGTAAACTCCTGTTCATACTCAGTAACTTTCTTTCCTTCCTGCTTGAGGTATAGTAGCTTTCGCCTCATCTCAGTCTGCACGACGAAAGGGAAGTACTTATGGTCAAACTGCACCCATAAATCCCTGATAGTCAAGTTGTCTCTCTCCTTCATAGTGGTGATGGACTCCCACCACTGTAACGCTCCTCCTACCAAAATAAAGGTAGCTAGAATATGCTTTTGTACCGCAGTGCACTCATACATCCTCAGGTGCCTCTGTATATCTTTCCTCCACTGGCTTGCCTTAACTACATCTAAACTCCCAGCGAACTCTGGAGGGTGTGCCTTCTGAAAGGCATCTCTGACACTCTCCCAAGCAGGAGGGAAGGCGTGAACTGATGCTGGAGCCACTGCTGGTGCCTACGATGGAGCCTGTTGTACCACGACTAATGTTGCGTTCACCGCCTGTGCTATAATAGTGGCAACTTCTATAGCATTCATCGTACCCTGGACTAGAGCTAGCTGGGTCTTGGGCTGGGCATCTCTATTGGCTCGCTGTGCACGTCTGGGAGGCATCTGAAATGAGAGAGAAGATTTATAAGTCCACAATAAATATCTCAAACAACTGAAGACATAAAAAGCGCAAATAATGAATACAACAGTCCTAAATATAAAGCTCTACATCAAAGATAGCTACACGGAAAATATACTAAGTTGTACAGATCCTAAGCACTCTAGAACCTGATGCTCGGATACCACCTCTGACACCCTGCCTAATTAAATACTGGGTGATCAGTCCTTTATTAATTAATTCAGAATATCGAGTTGGTTTAGATTATGCATCACTGTCGAAAACTTTATGATTAAAACAAACCACCAAATATTTAAGAAAAGATGATGTAAAAATTTTATCTTTTCAACTAATTATAGAACCATAAGAAAATAACTAAACATTCACCATTTAATCCAATCACATAAGAAATGAAATACTGAGATAATAAAAGGGTCTAGGGTAAACACATCCAGCCCAAACTCAAATACAATAGTCCAACTAAATAAATCCAACAACTGAAGGGTAAATAACTAAGTTCATAATCTCTGAATAACTGAATAGAAATGGGCAACATGCCCTAAATGATGAAATGGCTCAAAGGAAGTCAATGAGAGTCATGAAGGTGGCTACTACCAATGCCCTCTAACTTCCACAGCAGCTACAACTCGTTGAATGAGTGAATCTCCTATACTTGTTGTCCCTGTGGCTGGGCACCTGAAAGTGGTTGACAAGAAAAGAGATTGTGTAGAAAACGGGTCAGAGCCCGAGTTGAAAATAGTTTAAAAATCAGCAAGTGCTTAAAATGATTTATTAGCACATATATTTATCATGTTAAATTATCTAACTCACTTGGGAATGCTCACCTCTCATCTAGGGTGCACGCCTAGCGAATATTCCAATTCTACTCATTATATACTCATATAACTAGTCCTTCCTATCTAATAACCCCTTTATAGTCCGATACCGCCCCTAATTATTTTCCTCTCAATGTATAATACATATATTCAACCCTACTTTAGCTTCATTAGGCATTTTCAGATTAATACAATTAGGTATCCACATCTTAATTCATTTCGGATTTCATTATTTACCTACTAAATTCAAACAGTAGATATCAACACAAGTGTATACATATATGTAATACCCCGTATTTTTTATGATATATAAATTAATTAAATTAGTGATTTGAGATTTAATTACTTTGGTGATTTAATTTATTTAAATTGGAGAAATTATTGAAACTGGAGATCTATAACTTTCATTTACATTTGAGGATGTAGAAATTTAAATTAATTCAGACTATTTCAATTTTTTTCACATGTGTCGCACTTTGAGGTTGAAATGGGAAAAATTTATAATGTGTCTCGGATGACAATTCTGAGTGCACGGTTGACTCCAGAAGGGTCGAGATAGTCATAAATGAGTACCCGAGGGTAATAAACAGGTCTCCAGACATTTTTAGACATGAACGAGCCCATACGGGGGAATTTAAGTCATTTTTAATTGGCCACTAGGCTTAATTATGGGATTGAGGAATTTTAACCTAGGTTTAAGTGTGTTGGGCAGCCATGAGTAATTCCAAAACACAAAGGGTTGAGAGAGGAGATAAAAGAGAAAGAAGAAGAAGGAAAGAAGGATGACAAAAGCGACCCGGGCAAGAATTTTGACATGAAATCGTCGGATTTGATCCATAAGGCAATTGTTTTCTTGCGTTATTTTGAGTTGTAGTTAATGATGTAAATAGTTTTAATTATGTCAATTAATTCTGGAAATTTGGAAGTAGGAATTTGAACTGAAATTTTTGGGTTTTTGGTGAAGAAGATGAAGAATAACCATTCATGAGGTATTTTTAATTTTGTGAGAAATTGGGTTAATAGTGATATTATAACTTAATTTGAGAAGTGAATAACATGATTAGATCTTGGTTTTTGAATCTCCATTAGTGATATTATTGGAAGAAATTGTTAATGAGGAAGTTTGGGTGGATTTAGGAAGAATCTTGGGAGGTTTTAGGGGTAAAAGATCTAGGCATAATTACATGTTTTGGAGCTTTAATGGCGATTTTGTTTGCGCTGCCCTGTAGAAAATCGCGTTTTCTACATTTTGTTCTCTCATGCGCTTCCTCAAAAACTGCTCCAAAATGCCTCAAAACGGCAATTTATTAATCTGGGCAGAATGTGGGGCAAATTTTTAAGAAAGTTTTTTTTTAAAATCTTCTTTGAGGTGAATCTTTATAATGCCCTAACTCTTGCATATGGACTCGGATTAGTGTGTCATTAGTGGCCACGCATAGATAGCGCTTGTATTACGCTGTCCTTGGAATGTTTTTAATTCGACACAAAAAATTGAAAGGTCTAAAATACCCTTGAAGACGGAACGAGTTATTTGATTTTTAGCATAACTTTGAATGAGCATAGCTTTGTCATACGAATTCGGCTTTACGTTCCATTTACGGCCATGCGTAGCTAATGGAGAGTAGTACGCTGTCATATAGAAATTATTATTTAGGCATAAGGTGTGAAATGTAAAAAATGCCCTTGGAGTTTTATTTAGAGATGAAACGTTCCCGAATTGGAACCAAAATTTTGGGGGACCTTCGTGAAATTAATAGGAACTTAATAGGGTATATATGAGGTGGAATATGCCATCCTATGAATTATAATAAATAGCGGGGTGTAGCTATTTTGGTATTGAAACATATCTAGTATGAACGAACTCGTTAATAATTGGGATATATATATATATATATATATATATATATATATATATATATATATATATATATATATATATATATGTGTGTGTGTGTGTGTGTGTGTGTGTGTGTGTGTGTGTGTGAATTATATATATAAATATGTGTAAGGACACAAGTCTCCGATTGAGTCTCAATGTTGTGTTGGCTCAATTGTGGACAAAAACATTTGAGTCATAGGATAGTGCTCATGTGTATCCATCCAAGCCTATGACGTGATAGTTGAAGACGTAGGGGCCAAGATTAAAGCCTCATCAAATGTCGAGTTTTTTGTGCCTCGTTTCTCCGTCAACAACATGTGTTCCATTTACTCCTAAGGAATGAATGCATTACATAATTATATAGGAGATTGGAACATGTTTATTGGGTGTAATTTTATTTTAAATTGAGGTTTATTTTCAGAAGGTTTCTTTAAACCTTTAAAATAAAGTTTCTGGGCTAAAATCGAATTTTTAAGCTTTCTGGAAGTTCGTTCGAAATTGTCGTTCGAACGAGTTTTTTGTTCGAACGAGGTTTGCCAACGACTTGCCTCTGAAACTTCGTTAGATAGTTCGTTCGAACGAGATTTCGACGGGAACAATTTTTGGCAGTTTTTGGTACTTTCCCACTACTTTGTCCCACTAACTTTTTGACAGAATTATGTAGTGCGGGATCCAACTTTTTCAAAGTAACTTTTTCACACACAACAATCTCCAAGAGATAGTCTGAGCGAAAAAATCCCAAGAAGAAAGAGTTCATGTTTTAAGTGTTTATTTTTCAAGAAAAAAAAATCCTTAAACACTTTTGTTTCACCCAATTCTTTGTTTATTCCAAGTTTCCATATAAATATCTTTCTTGGAGTGTTTGGCACCGGGTTTACTCCACCAAGTTGAAGAGTTCGTTTGGGCTTGATTCTACATCCATCAAAGATGAAGTTCGTTGTTTTGTTGTGGCATTCTCACATGGTAAAAGGCAGCATGTGTGGTTGACGGTTGTTCCTAAAGCCTCATTGGTGAATTCCAAGGTTCCGGTGGAGTCTGGGATTGTCAACTAAGTGGAGGTTGGTACAAGAAGATGCATCAGGGGATTGAAGTGAGCCAAGTCGATTTGAGTAAGTCATTTGTCTTGTACTTGTAAAAATACCATACTTAGTGGACTTAAGGCTAGAGTCGTCCGAGGTTTTTTCCCATTGTGGGGTTTTCCTCATACATTGCGGCGTAGTGGTTATTTGTGTATTTTATCTTTTGCAAAATTCACCTTATATGAATGCTTAGGTAAAAAGATAAAATTAGTTTAAATCACTACTCATGCTTAAGGTGGTGCTAAAATGAATTTGGGTAATGTTTAATTAATTTAGTTCAAGTCATTAACTTTATTTGATAAAATTTGGTTTGGCCTAATATTGCAAATGGATTAATTATTTGTTAGGGGCAAATTTCTAGGACTTGGGTTGAATTAATTTGTTTAAGTGAAGAATGTATTTGTTCATTTATTTAATTTCACTTTGTGTTTAAGTTTAATTTTCATTTAAAAAGAAATTAAATTTGTTGTTTGTGTTTATTTGAACCATCTCACTTCCGCATCTTTAAAAGGAAATTGATAAAAATTTAAATTTGGGGGTCATCATTTTCTACAAGTAGTATCAGAGCCTGAGCGCTAATTTATTGTGTTAAAGATTCGAGTTTGTTTCGGCTTTTATAATTTTTGTGTTCCTTGTATTTTTAGGTGGTTCATTTTTTTCTCACTCTCATTTTGTTTTGTATCTCTCGATGGGACATCTTAATGATGATTTGTCCATTTCTAATGATAATGAAGTTTTTGCTATTCGAGAGGAATTTAATGGTCTTAATAAGTGTAATGAAAATTTCAGAGAATTAAATGTGAGATTTGCAAAAAGAATTAAGTTTATTGAAAATGAAAATTCATGTTTTAAATTTAGAATTGAACTTTTGCAAACCTCACTATCTCAAAAAGATATTTTTCGTGAAAAGCTCATGGACATAAGTTACAATTTTAATATTTTAGAAATGTCCAAGAAAGAGAGTGATAGTCGAGAAAAGATTCTTAGGGACATGTTTGCTCACCTTGAGAGGGAGCGTGATAACCTTATAGGCGTTATAGAAAATTTAAAGAAGGAGTCCCGTAAAATTGAGGAGTCTAATTTATTACTTGAGTCCAAAATTTTAAAAATGAAAAATGACTTACATGACTCAAGTAGTAGTTGTAATGGTTCTAGCTCATCTGGTTCTAATATTTTCGTTGCTAAAGCTGAGACCATTGTGTGTTTTAGAGGGTCAACTTTATCCAAGGACTTTAGAAAAGGTCACACCTTAGGTATCATTCCTTGTGTTTTCACATGCTTTCATTGTGGTAGGAAAGGTCACCTTAGGTCATTTTGTTTTGATCTTAAAAGAAGTCCTAGGAAGTCTATGTCTAGCATTTCATTAGTTCCCAAATTCCATCATCTTAAATTTATATCTATATGGGTTAGGAAATCATTTTTATACCCGCTACATATTAGATTTGTTGATTCTCATTTGCTTTAACATGAAACCTCCCTGGCTAAATTTAAAGGATGAATGTGTTAGTTTTATTTGCATACTCTAGCTTTTTGTGCTTCATATTATATATCATTGCTAGGTGTATGCATGTTTAATCATTGTTCTAGTCTAAACTTCATGCTTTATCACATGCTAGAATTATGATTGTTGTTTATCTTTTGTATTATATTTCTTTTCATTTGCATTAAATGAAAAATATAAAAAGATTTTTTTGTGTGTATTTTAGTTTGACACACTCTATGTGGCATATACTTGTGTTTAAATCCATACTCTTTCACTTCCATGTGGTTATAACTTTTGGTTTAGATTGTCAACCCTTAAAATGTTCTTTACCATGCTTACATGGAGTAGTTGGATTTTGTGTTGATATAATGGATTCTATTTTTATATACCTCAATTCACACATGCATGAGCTCACTTGAAACTTTAACTTCACATGTTATATTTGAGCGTTTTGAGGTGTTCTCCTATAAATCTTGTCATCTACATGTTATTTGACCTAGAAGGACTAGTAAATGTTCACGGGGAAGGGCTCCAAAAGGAAAAATCATCATTTGCGAGTAAGCCACCGTTTGTTTGGACCTAAAAGAAATACGTGATCCAAAGGCCTAAAAGAATAATGGCATTAAAATAAAATATTTGCCAAGGCCTATTATGTTTTAATTGATATATTCATTCAAAAATATATATGTTTTTTGAGGGAGATTGGATGGTATATCAACGGTTTGTACAATGTCCGTTTATCCTAGTTGTACTGTCAACGTCATGACTTTATTGGTTAGTAGAATCATCAAAACTGTAGGCTTGTATGCATTGTGTATGTTTGTTCATTGAGTTCAATCTATTGTAACAATTCAGATTTTTAAATGAGTATTTTTAAATAAAAAAATTAGAATATTCGAGAAAAATAAATTTTTGAATTTTATAAATTTTATTGGTTAAATATGTTTGGTTATGATTTTAGAAGAATAGAGCTTCAAGCGGAATTGAAATCGAATTTAAAATGAATTTTTAATACTTTGCATTATGGAATTTTTAAGGGAAACTGTCAGATATTTTGCATGATCGATCGATCGATCATTTTCATCGATCGATCGATGGTCCCAGAATTTGTGCGCAGCAGTTCGTCATTTTGATGAAATATATAATTTTAATTATATTTTTAACCCCCAAACTTTCCTATATAAAGGAAGCTCGGGATTAGATTTCTAACACACACCTCTTGCAAACCCTTAATAGCTAACAACCCCGTTTCTCTTCATCTTCCACCTCCAAAACCCCAACCTCCATTAAAACAGATTTTCAAGCTTATTTTTGGGGGTCAAAACAGAAATATTTCAAGGTGGTTCAAGAGTGTTTTTCGATCAATTTTTCGAGGAGCACCCGAATCTCTCATCAATTTCAACATCTAAAAATCAGTCATGTTTATCCTATTCTTTTCCTTTAGTCTTATGTGTCTTGATTATAGCCTCCATTAAAACTCATGTGTTCTAAAATAAATTAAGAACATAATATATTGAAGAAATTAATCATGGGGCTGTTTTGTGAAAATAATTAAAAATACCAAATCATTAGAATTTTGTTGATATTTGGTTTGTATTTACTTAGTTGGTGATATTGTGGGCGTATAAATATAGAGGAGCCCTTAGTAATTTAATTTGGATGTTTATGTAAAAATTTCTAAAATAATTAAATTACTTGTGCTAGAAAATAAATAGCTATTGTGGAACTTGCCATTAATAATGATTCGAAAAAGTCATAATAATTACATGTGCTTGATTTCCCCCACATTTAGATTAAAAATTATTTATTGGGAATTTACTATTGTTGAGAATATTATTTTATATTGTAAATTGTGTCACTTATGAAATATTATAATATTGAATATTTTGGGAACGTTGGTATTTTAGATAATTAGTTTTCACCCCTTGTTATAGTACACTTGTTAGGTATGAGACTAATAAGTGGGCCTTAGTTGCGATTTATGCTAATTATCTATGGGACTAATTAAAATAAACCTATATGGGTTATATAAATTGGGGTGGGGGAAAATTCTCTATTTTTACCATTGATGTGATAACCTAGGAATAATATCTAGGTGAAGAAGAATTCTTATAATTATCATTTATTTATGATGGGATGAAATTGTGTTTTGGGAACTTTTGATTGGGACTAAGGAATATTTTGAGGATTTTCACATCGGTTTTAAGGGTGGGAAAAATTTATGTGAATAACTAGTATGAGAAATTTTGGGAAATTAATACCGCAAGACTAAAACTGGTATTAAAATTTATTGGCCACATAATGTGTTTAGGGCCGACAGTTTAACCGGGTCAGAGGGAGTTTATGTCGTGTCGTGTGTGGAACCCTGTCATATGTGGAGGATCGTAAGATAAAAACGGGTCAAATGACGAGTATCACAAGGGGAAGTGTTTTTGGTGTAAATCACCCATGATGGGAGGACCGTCAAATTTTGGTGGAGAAAATCACCCGTGGCAGGAGGACCGCTATTATAATGTATTTTGGTGTAAATCACCCATGGCGGGAGGACCACTATACCTAATAATAAAGTGAGACAAAGTCATCCTGGTGAATTCAAACACATTAACATCGTGGGACTTGGGATAATTTAAAATAATATTGGTGTGGCATATTTAAACCTTGCGGGTACTTAGAAATTTATTGTTAAAGATTATAGACTTTCTTTGAAAATATTCTATTGTTATGGTCGCTATGTATAACACTATTGTCTGGGTTCAAGGACCCTGTTTGAAAGGAGTAGCCGGTATTCATGCTCAGGGCTTTGGCTCTGACACATGCGTTGACTAATATTTTCAGGGATTTAATCGGAGTAGTTGCATAGAAATATTTTGGAGATCTTTCGAAAGTGTAGCTGGAGCTATAAAATTGTTTAGTAGTTTATTTCTTCTCCTATTCAGTCGTATTTATTGTGAGACTATATTTGGGTTTTCATTGGGCCTTTCGGTTCCAAAGTTGTCGTAAGATTTCAGTTGGGTTTGATTTATTGTAATAATTAAGATATTCAGAGATTGGATGTGATGGACTTTATATCTCACTTTGGTGATTAATCAGTTGGATGTCCTTAATATTTGGGATTGATTTAAAATATTTATCTTGTTGATCAAAATTTATATTTCTCACATCTGTCACATGCTAAGGATGATACTTAATTTATTAACGCCCGTCTTAATTTTGATGGCGGCCGACGCCTGAATTTAGCGGGGTGTTAAAGTTGGTATCAGAGCATGGTCTTACGTCTCGCGTTACCAATCTTTGATTCCCTTTATTGATTCGTAGTTTATAAACATAGTGATCCTAACATACGAGTTAGCAAAGTGTGGAAATAGTAATGTCGATGAGAAGGATTCTTTAGCATTTGGATAACTTGGAGTTTTTGTGATGATTGTGATAATTGAGGTTAGAATTAGTAATCTCTATGCAAATATCTTTAGAGGTAATTTGGAATATTAGAGTTATTTTTGGTATTGTTAGAGAAAATTGTTGGTTATTGTAATTTTCGATTTTTGTGATATGAAGAAATTTGAGGACCTTGAGGTTTAAATGAATTTTGGATATTTAATCGGGTGATGATTCGCGAGAGCGCGTGGTACGCCGTTATTTTCATAGTTATGTGTGTGTGTATATATATATATATATATATATATATATATATATATATATATATATATATATATATATATATATATATATATAGAGAGAGAGAGAGAGAGAGAGAGAGAGAGGTTATATACACTATATTTTCAATTGTGGAATTTTGTGTGACTGGGATTGGGCGTATGGGCCCCCGATTTTTGGCACTTTACGGGTAGGCATATGTGAGCCTTATTTTTGTTTTATGCGGTTGGATTTTTATCAAATTTCAAGGACGAAATTTCTTGTTAATGGGAAAGTATGTAACAACCCGTATTTTTAAATGAATATTTTTAAATAAAGAAATTAGAATATTCGAGAAAAATAAATTTTTGAATTTTATAAATTTTATTTGTTAAATATGTTGATTATGATTTTAGAAGAATAGAACTTCAAGAGGAATTGAACTCAGATTTAAAACGAATTTTTAAATGAATTTTTAATATTTTGCCTTATGGCATTTTTAGGGGAAACTGTAAGATATTTTGCATGATCGATTAATTGACCATTTTCATCGATCGATCGATGGTCCCAGAATCTGTGCGCAGCAGTTCGTCGTTTTGACGAAATAAATAATTTTAATTATATTTTTAACCCCTAAACTTTCCTATATAAAGGAAGCTCGGGATTAGATTTCTAACACACACCTCTTACAAACCCATAGCAGCCAACAACCCCTTTTCTCTTCATCTTCCACTTCCAAAACCCAACCTCCATTAAAACATATTTTCAAGCTTATTTTTTGGGGTCGAAACAGAAATATTTCAAGGTGGTTCAAGAGAGTTTTTTAATTAATTTTCGAGGAAAACCCGAATCTCTCTTCAATTTCAATATCTAAAAATCAGGCATGTTTATCCTATTCTTTTCCTTTAGTGTTATGTGTCTTGATTATAGCCTCCATTAAAACTCATGTGTTCTAAAATAAATTAAGAACATAATATATTGAAGAAATTAATTATGGGGCAGTTTTGTAAAAATAATTAAAAATACAAATAATTATAATTTTGTTTATATTTGGATTGTATTTCCTTAGTTGGTGATATTGTGGGCATATAAATGTATAGGAGCCCTTAGTAATTTAATTTGGATGTTTATGTAAAAATTCCTAAAACAATTAAATTACTTGTGCTAGAAAATAAATAGCTATTATGGAACTTGCGATTAATAATTATTCGAAAAAGTCATAATAATTACGTGTGCTTGATTTCACCCATATTTAGATTAAATTTTTTTTATTGGGAATTTAGTATTGTTGAGAATATTATCATATATTGTAAATTGTGTCACTTATGAAATATTATAATATTGAATATTTCGGGAATGTTGGTATTTTAGATAATTGGCTTTCACCCCTTGTTATAGTACACTTGTTAGGTATGGGACGAATAAGTGGGCCTTAGTTTCTATTTATGCTAATTATGTATGGGACTAATTAAAATAAATCAATGCGAGTTATATAAATTGGGGTGGGGGCAAATTCTCTATTTTTACCATTGATGTGATAACCTAGAATTAATATATAGGTGAAGAAAAATTGTTATAATTATCGTTTATTTATGATGGGATGAAATTGTGTTTTGGAAACTTTTGATTGGGACTAAGGAATATTTTGAGGATTTTCAAATCTCTTTTAAGGGTGGGGAAAATTTATGTGAATACCTAGTATGAGAAATTTTGGGAAATTAATACCGCAAGACTAAAACTGGTATTAAAATTTATTGGCGACATAATGTGTTTAGGGCCGACAATTTAACCGGGTCAGAGGGCGTTTATGTCGTGTCGTGTGTGGAACCTTGTCATATGTCGAGGATCGCAGGATAAAAATGGGTCAGACGGCGCGTATGACAAGGGAAGTGTTTTTGGTGTAAATCACCCATGATGGGAGGACCGTCAAATTTTGGTGGAGAAAATCACCCGTGGTGGGAGGACCGCTATTATAATGTATTTTGGTGTAAATCACCCATGGCGGGATGACCGCTATACCTAATAATAAAGTGAGAACAAATCATACTGGTTAATTCAAACACATTAACATTGTGGGACTTGGGATAATTTAAAATAATATTAGTGTGGCATATTTAAACCTTGCACAGAAATTTATTGTTAAAGATTATAGGCTTTCTTTTAAAATATTCTATTGTTATGGTCGATATGTATAACACTATTGTCTGGGTTCAAGGACCCTATTTTAAAGGAGTATCCGGTATTCATGCTCAGGGCTTTGGCTCTGACACATGAGTTGACTAATATTTTCAGGGATTTAATTGGAGTAGCTGCATAGAATTATTTTGGAGATCCTTCGAAAGTGCAGCTGGAGTTATAAAACTGTTTAGTAGTTTATTTCTTCTCCTATTCAGTCGTAATTATTGCGCGACTATATTTGGGTTTTTATTGGGCCTTTCGGTTCCAAAGTTGTCTTAAGATTTCAGTTTGGTTTGATTCATTGTAATAATTAAGATATTCAGAGATTGCATGTGACGGACTTTATATCGTACTTTGGTGATAAATCAGTTGGATGTCCTTAATATTTGGGATTGATTTAAAATATTTATCTTGTGGATCAAAATTTATATGTCTCACATCTGTCACATGCTAAGGATGATAGTTAATTTATTAACCCCCGGCTTAATTTTGGTGGTGGCCGACGCCTAAATTTAGCGGGGTGTTACATTTATATTGTCACATGAGGTTATATTCAAATGTGATGAAGTTTGCAATCAATTGATAACTCCGTGAAGATATTTTAAGTGATTGGGTCTAAATTTAATTGTTACTAGTTCACACCCCAACACTTCCGTTTCCATATGACACATTTTTGCCACACGAGTGTGAAAAGCTTATTGTATTTTTTGTCATGTGTGGTGTTTATACCTAGTATATGTGAGTGTTCAATAATGATATTTATTATGTACTCATATACGAGGTATTCTATTTGTCTTTGCCTTGCTTTCTAGTCCATCTATGCTTCTACTTCATGATTGGTATCTTTCTTGTTTCATTCTTTGTTGATATCACATGTTTAATACTTTATGTATTATATTGGTATCATTTTCTTGCATCTTAGTTGTTATCCTTTATTCTTTATATCGATTAGTTATGCTTTTGTTGCCTATATGCTTTCATGTTCTTGTCACTCTAAGCTTCATCGTATTTAATTCTATCACCTTTGTCTATTCCTGAACAATAAGGGGGAGAATGATAGGGGGATAAATGGTATCTAATCCTATTGTAATCCTATCTAAGTTTAGGAGATTTATCTTAGGGGGAGACGTATTTCTAAGTATGTCATTGTTAGACAAAAAGGGGGATAATTAATTTAGGGGAAGTAACTATTTCATGCATTTAATATTCTTACTATTCCCTATGCGTTTGATAGTTTGCTTAAGTGTGCAGGAGTTCTTCTAAATATGGCAACTTTCTTCATCGGCAAAGAAATTGATCCTTGGGTCTTGAGTCAAGTTTGGCTGGGATGTTTCAGTCTAATAGATCTTGACGACCCTTTAGGATTTTTGTTGGTTTTTGTCTGGAAGGAGAATTAATTTAGGGGGAGTAATTACTTCATGCATTTAATAATCTTATTATTCCCTACGCATTTTATAGTTTGCTTAAGTGTGCAGGAGTTCTTATAAATATGGAAACTTTCTTCATTGGAAAAGAAATTGATCTTTGGGTCTTGAGTCAAGTTTGGGTGAGATGTTTGAGTCTAGTAGATCTTGACGGCCCTTTAGGATTTTTGTTGATTTTTGTCCCGGAATAGCCAAAAGGGGAGATTTGTAAGGACACAAGTCTCCGATTGAGTCTCAATGTTGTGTTGGCTCAATTTTGGACAAAAACATTTGAGTCATAGGATAGTGTTCATGTGTATCCATCCAAGCCTATGACATTATAGTTGAAGACGTAGCGGACAAGATTAAAGCCTCATCAAATGCCGAGTTTATTGTGCCTCATTTCTATGTCAACAACATGTGTTCCATTTACTCCTAAGGTATGAATGCATTATATATTTATATAGGAGCTTGGAACATGTTTTATATGGTGTACTTTTATTTTAAACTGAGGTTTATTTTCAGAAGGTTTCTTTAAAACTTTAAAATAAAGTTTCTAGGCTAAAATCGAGTTTTTTAGCTTTCTGGAAGTTCGTTCGAAATTGTCGTTCGAACGGGTTTTTCGTTCAAACGAGAATTTTATTCGAACGAGGTTTGCCAAAGACTTGCCTCTGGAACTTCATTAGATTGTTTGTTCGAACGAAATGTCGTTTGAACGAGATTTCGATGGAAATAATTTTTGGTAGTTTTTTGGCACTTTCCCACTACTTTGCCCACTGACTTTTTGACAGAATTATGTAGTGCGGGATCCAACTTTTTGGCATACAACAATCTCCAAGAGAGAGTTTGAGAGAAAAAATCCCAAAAAGAAAGAGTTCATGTTTTAAGTGTTTATTTTTCAAGAAAAAATCCTTAAACACTTTTGTTTCACCCAATTGTTTGTTTATTCCAAGTTTCCATATAAATATCTTGCTTGGAGTGTTTGGCACCGGGTTTACTCTACCAAGTTCAACATTTCGTTTGGGTTTGCTTATGCATCCCTCAAAGAAGAAGTTCATTGTTTTTCTGTGGCATTCTCACATGGTGAAAGGCACCATGTGTTGTTGACGGTTGTTCCTAAAGCCTCATTGGTGAATTTCAAGGTGCCGCTAGAGTCCGGGATTGTCAACTAAGAAGAGGTTGGTACAAAAAAATGCATCAAAGTCTTGAAGGGAGTCGAGTTGAGTTGAGTAAGTCATTTGTCTTGTACTTGTAAAAATACCAAACTTAGTGGACTTAAGGCTAGGTCCGTCCGAGGTTTTTTCCCATTGTGGGTTGTTCCTCGTACATCGCGGCAGAGTGGTTATTTGTGTATTTTATCTTTTGCAAAATTCACCTTAGATGCATGCTTAGGTAAAAAGATAAAATTGGTTTAAATCACTACTCATGCTTAAGGTGGTGCTAAATGAATTTGGGTAATGTTTAATTAATTTAGTTCAAGTCATTAACTTTATTTGATAAAATTTGGTTTGGTATAATATTGCAAATGGATTAATTATTTGTTAGGAAAATTTCTAGGACTTGGGTTGAATTAATTTGTTTAAGTGAAGAATGTATTTGTTGATTAATTTAATTTCACTTTGTGTTTAAGTTTAATTTTAATTTAAAAAGAAATTTAAATTTGTTGTTTGTGTTTATTTGAACCGTCTCGCTTCCGCATCTTTAAAAGGAAATTGATAAAAAAATTAAATTTGGGGGTCATCATTTTCAACAATATGGGAACAATAATCCAATAGAAAAATGATCATAGGTTATTTGAATACCTAAAACCATGAAAGGTTGTGTAATAACCTAGGGTTTTAATAGGGTGCGTGAATACCTATTTGATTGTTTTATTGTTTATGACGTACATATGCTGCTTGCTATCGAGTGGAGGTTGCGCGTTGGGGACAATCATGCCTTAAGGATCCTTCTGGTGGGATATTGAATTGTAGCACTAGAGGACAGAACCTAGTACGGACTATCTGTGAGAACGATAGTGATGACGGTCGTATGGGTGTGTAGGTATGTGCGTAGCCCATCGACTTGGAGCTATGTTCGCCTCCAATATGTGTGATTTATTTGATGGTTCGTGAGAAATTGAACCTATAGTCTTTTATGCAATGAGTGATGCAACGGGATATGATAGCAGAGTATGCAGGCACCGCAGCTTTGTCTCGGGGTGCAGTATAGTATATTTATATAAGATAGTGTGCTTATATATATACACGTACTTGTGATGATATCTACTATGTGAATTAAGTAAACAGGAATAATAATAAAATCTGAAATGAATAGTAGTCCTCCATGCAGTGAGTAATGCACCGGGACATGATAATAGAGTATGCATTGAGCCAAGAAGTCTTAACCTAGGGGTGCAAGATTAGAATATATATATATATATATATATATATATATATATATATATATATATGTGTGTGTGTGTGTGTGTGTGGAGTGATTAAATATATATACTGGTAAAAAATTCTACTGTGTGTAATTAGTAGAGGTGAATGTCATCATAAGTAAAATAATATTAGTGAGAAAATGATTAACTATACAAATGATGAACGTACTTGACTTTTCACTATAAACTATTTTGATATCGTATCATATGAGTGATACGGGTATTCTAGAGTGAATGTTGGTAGTAATAGCAATGGGTTGAACTAATGTCATATTTAGTGTATATATATATATATATATATATGTGTGTGCGTGTGTGTGTGTGTGTGTGTGTGTGTGTGTGTGTGTGTATAGAGCAATAGATAGATAGTATGTAACTAAGTATTGTCAGTATTGAGGTAATATTTAAAAATATTCGTAAGCTAAGAATTTACATATGTGATTCTAATCATAAAAGTACACTTAACTTGCGATGGGAGGATTAACGGGATAGTTATGTAGGTGTTATGGAATAGTTGGATAGAGAAACGACTAGGCAGAATAAATGAATGCGATAGGTGTGCACTATAGAAGAGATGTAAGATTGTCCTCAAGAGACTGCGACCGTAAAAGCAATTATGAACATTATATACTACACATTTCATTTATTGCAATAAAATTCTTGCTAAACATTTTTATATATCGGGCTCTGACCCGTTTCTTTTACTTTTTCTCTCTTGTCTATATATATGTATATTAATAGGTGTCCAGCCACAAGGATGCCATAGTTGTCTTATTTATTCCAGGGTTACGCAGCTGCAACATTTTGGATGGTTGCAGGACTTGATTTAGACGTATCATTTCTTTATTCCTAGAGTAGGATTCTTATCTCAGTTGTAGATTCATTTAAGGTATGTTTCCCATTTTTTACTTTTAGACTCAGTGTTTGGTTTATGTATTCATTTTTGGATTATTATATTGGGATGTTGATCTGATTGTTTATTCGGTAGGTTATTTATTCATTTAGTACTGTTTTAGACTTATGGTTTGTATGTATGATTTATTTGTTATTTAGCACACATATTTAATTGTTTAATAAAAATATAAAATTTGAAATCAATCTTTTTGAATACTAGGTGGTTAGTAAAGTTTTTAAAAGTTTTCAGCAATGATGCAAAGAATGAACCCCTGAGATTCCTGTTTTAAATTTGATATAGGACTGATCACCCGGTATTTATTTTGGCAGGGTTTCACAGTTGGTATCTGAGTATCAGGTTCTTGTGTCCTTAGGATCTATACGGTTTTTCAAGATTCAACTTTGCGTTCTTTGATATAGAGCCTTATGATAGGATTGTTGAATTCCTCTACATATGCGATTTTCGTCTCCTGCGATTAAGTATAGTTGATGTGATTCATGTATGAACTCGATTTGATTTCGAACACCGAACATTATAGGATGACCAACGAGGGCCATTAGAAGGAATGTAGGAGGAAAGCGGTAGAAGCCATAGAGTAATCTAAAAATGGTGATTGCGATAGAAGTCACCATAATTGTTGTTTAGAAAAGTGATTGTAGGATAATCTCGGGGACAGTAGTTTCCCCTATCACAATCAAAGTTGATAATGGTGAAAATCTTACACTCACCCGGCGTAGTCGGTAAGGGGTGGGGAAAGTCAGAAGGAATCTTTCATGGAGCCATCAATAAGAATACTGAAAAGAGGAAGTGTGATAAGACAATGGAAGGGGAAATCCAACGACAACTGTGTAGGGTAGAGTATAGCGATATTGGGCCGTAAATTTTGGGCAACAAAGTTTAAGCTCATAGGAGCAACGTAAAGTGACGAGAGTCAGTCACTATATATAAGAAGTATATAGGATTAAATGAGAAATTTTGAGTACAATTTGATCGTTAGATTTTTTATCTGTTGTTTGGACAAAAGTGCAAAGGAAGTTTCAAAACTTATCACAAGTGAGTGAGATAGAGGCTAATCATGAGAGAGAAGTTAACTTGGTCAGTGAACTCCGTACCCAACAAAGGGGATACGAAAAGATATAAAGGGTTCGTGAGTTGAAAATAGACTCATGAGTAGAATACACAAGCATGAGTGTAAAATTTGGATAGGATGACTAGTGTCGACGTCGTCAAGGTCGTACGTTTACAAGTTTATATCAACGCTTCCATGGTAAGGAATCCTAGAGAATTGAAAATCGAGCCGAAGAGTAAGACTGAATTTAACAATGTTAGTGAATCACCACATGAGGGTATACCCAGTAGGGACCCAGTTAAATGTTTCAAATAAATTGAAATTCTACCAACCGATGGTGGATTCAGTCAGGGCCATTGAGGACAACAAAGAGTCCCAGAGGGCCAGCAAAGCCAAAGGGACAACGGGGGTAGTAATCGGGGACCCGATGATCAGGCAAGGCAGATATAATAGAGAGGTGTCTTATGTGTAAAGAGTAGGAACACATGTAGATCGTGTCTACAGAGAATCGGGGGACAAAAAAATGGGATGCTAGTAGGGGCAACATTTATAAGAAGTTTTTGTTCGGTTAGGACGATGGTGTTATGTCCAAGAACCATTTGAACCGGCAACACTTATGACAATAGAAATATGAGTTTTATCTCGAGGTGATTGAGATATATTTTGTGTGACAATAGCGAGTCACAGTAGTTGGTGAATGCTAAATTCGCATGTGAAACGGGTTTAGTAGAGATGCCGTTAATATTAATATAGTGTATATATCTTTGCCGTCGCGTAACGGGGCTCTCGTTAGTTACATCTACAGAGGAGAAGGTGTGGACACTAAGAGGATGTCGTATATTATGTGATAGTTTTTCTCCTTTTCAAGGATATGAAAGGGAGTATATTATTATCTTACGTAGTGACTGTATACCGAGGGTTGGAGCAATAGTAGACTGTATGGGGAGTCTATGGTGCTCTCTATGCCAGGGTAAGATACGTTAATTTGTAAATCATCACCTGAAAGAGGTGTGACACCCCGACTAATTAAATACCGGGTAGCTACTCCTTTATTAAATTAATTTAAAATGCCAAGTTGGCTCAGTTAATAGCATCACTGTCGAAAACATTTTATTTTTACTAACCACCTAGTAATTAAAAAGTAAGTGCCAAATTTTATTTAAAGTCTGATTAACAAGCAACAAGTGTAATGAAGAAATAAATAACACCATTCACCATACTGAAGTAAAACAAATAACCATCACAATAGAGTAAAATAAAGTCTGGAGGAAAACTCCTCACTACAATCCCAAAACTGAAATGCATAACCGAATACTGAAATAATAAATGCTAAAGTCTGAGAACTGAAAAGTAAAAATGTCTCTAAATAGAAATGGGCAACATGCCCTACAACTGATAGATAGTGACTCTGGAATCCAAAAGATAGAAGCGTCTACATGCAAATCCCTGTAGCTTCCACAAACAGCTACAGCTCGTCACCTGAATGAGAATCCTATGCTTGGTGTCCCTGTGGCTGGGCACCTAAAATGGTTTTACAAGAAAAAGAGATTTGAAAAGCAAACGGGTCAGAGCTTGAATGTGGAGTTATATTTTAAAAACCTGCAAGTGCTTTAAAAACATTTAAAACATTAAATGCAAAGTACATGTTAGGATGTGCACTCACATTATATTCTCACCTCTCGTCTAACTGTGCACTCCTAACGCAAATACCCATCTACAACGATATAAACCACTAGCTAAGTAACGACATATCTAGCTAGACTGCCAAAGGTCCTACCCATAATACTTGGTTCCATTAACATAATAATGCTCTTAATTGAATAGGGTTTAACGTAAACTCAGATACTCAATATGCAATATATATAACTATCAGTTAACTCGCTATATTATTCTCGGGACAATACCGTAATTATATTCACATCATTAACATGAAGGTTCTCATTAATTAAGTGTATATTATTCACATCATAAATATACAATACAAGCACCCCGAGAACTAAGCTGCGGTGCACACATACTCTGCTATCCATCCCGGTACATCACGTACATAAGGATCACATATTCCGAATCTCTCAGGAATAGTTCAGATAACACAAATCACAAATAGTGGAGGCGAACACAGTCACCATCACATGGGTCACGCACATACCTACGCTCCCATGATCAGCAGACTTATTAATATCACAATAAGTCCTTCTATGACCTATGTTCATCGAGGTACCAGTCTATATCCCCCCCGTAGGCACACAAGGATTAGAGGGTCCTAAGCGAACGCAACCTCCCATGATAGCAAGTATGGTAGGTATGTCATACACACAATCATATACCAATACTAAGTAAACACACGTCTTAGTAATACCGTATTTTAATCGTAGTACATATTCTCATACTAACTTATAATTAACACAATTCATACCATTTCGGTTTGTAATTGTACGCACCATAATTATCTCACATCGTAGTAGACACTCACGTCTCAACCCAAACCGTCCATGCAATACACTCTCGTATGTAAATTCCTTCTCATAAATACCCAAATGTCCCAATTCTATCATTATTACATCTACGGAATGATATCTATATCCTCGAACAAGTTTACGGAACTCCAAAAGTCAAAACAGTCCAAAAAGGACCAAACTGTCAACTCGTTAGAAGTCTCGTTCGAACGAGACTGTTCGAACGAGATTCCTCTGCCAACTCGTTAGAAGACTCGTTCGAACGAGGCTGTTCGAACGAGGTCCCAGTTCGTTCGAACGAACTGTACCTTCTAAGGATATCTCGTTCGAACGAGATATCGAACGAAATCCCTACTAGTTAGCAACGACTGGTCAACTCATTAGAAGCTCGTTCGAACGAGTTCGTTCGAACGACCTGGGGGTTGCTTCTAACGAGCTACCAGCTTCGGCCCAGATTTTTCCCCAAATCGTTTTTCATCCATTTTAACACCTCAAAACTTCTAAACTAAGTCTCAACAATCGTTTAAAGGTCTATAATCAATACTAAACATATTTAGTCACATCCTAACATGTTTTTAAGGGATCAATCCATCCTAACATCAATTAAATTTACAACTTTCTACACTTTTTCCAAATATCTCAAGAACATGAACCCTAACTACATATCATCATCAAATCCCAGAATTTAATTCGTTTTTCTTTCACCCAATCATGTATTAACATCAGATTAATCGTCTTCAAACTATTCTACATGCAATTTATCCTCAATATTCAGAACCTAAGTCCAATTAATCATGGGTTTTCATTCATCTTCCAATAACAATTATAAATCTTCAATTTTCTAACATGGAAAGAACATTTGCTGAAGTTAAACATAATTAAACCACTTGCCTTGTTTGTTTCCGGATTTGGTGTTGATTTGGTGAAGAATCTCTGCAGAATTTTCTCTCTTTCTCTCCTTCTCCAAGCTCCTTCTCCAATGGTGGCTTAAGGTGGCTAGGGTTTGTTTTGGGAACTTAGAAAACCTAAATGATAACCTACGTAGCTTTCTAGGTTAATATGGTTTGGTTAATGGGCTTAATGGGTTAAATCCACATCAGATTTACATCTCTAATTTTCGTCACTTTTAATTCTTAAAAATGTAAAATTACCAAAATACCCTTTAAGTTGCCGGTATGGCCTAAAAATACCCCGGGACCCAAACTATACCCCCGGCTAGTGTTTTCTGACTATCTCGACCCTTCTGGACGCGTTGGCGCACTCAAAACGACCATACGGATTATAGATTTTAAATTCACTTTTATTATCAAAATATTATACGGTGACGCGGCGGTCCCACGCGTCTCAACAAAATACAAAATTTCTAAAATGCCGTATATAAATCTCACGACAAATTTTATAATACCAATTACATATATACTCATATATGCACATAATCAAATACCAATTCGCATCTCATTAGTATTTATAACCCGGATTAATTTCCAATTAATACGCATTTAATTAATTAATCCCAAAAATAAATATAGACAAAAGTACGGGGTATTACATACTTCCCCCCTAATAACTGAATTTCGTCCCGAAATTCGAAACTAGAAAGTACCTGCTAAAAATAGCTCTGGATAACGCTCGCGCATCTCATCCTCGCGCTCCCATGTGGACTCCTCGACATTGTGATGTCGCCACTGAACACGCACTAACGGGACTATCTTTGACCGCAGTTTCCTCTCGCTTCGGTCCAAAATAGCAATTGGCCCCTCCTCGTAGGAGCTATCCGGATGGAGATCGATGTCCTCCACAGCAATGTGAGAATGAGCCAAATCATCTCTAAGGTATTTCCTCAGCGAGGAAATATGGAACACGTCGTGAATCCGATGCAAGTGCTCCGGTAGCCCGAGTCTATACGCAACCGGTCCGATCCGCTCAATAATAGGAAACGGCCCCACATACCTCGGTGCCAACTTCCCCTTCTTCCCAAAACGCATAATCCCCTTCATAGGAGATACTCTGAGCAAAACCTGGTCCCCCACTTGGAACTCCCTGAAATATCTCTTCGCATCAGCATAACTCTTCTGCCTGTCTTGAGCTACCCGAATGCGACTCCGAATCAACTCAATCCTTGCCGAAGTATCCTGAATCACTTCCGGCCCAAGTAGTTTGTTGTCCCCCACCTCCAACCAACATGCTGGGGAACGACAAGGCCTACCGTACAACGCCTCAAACGGAGCCATGCCAATAGTGAACTGATAGGAGTTGTTGTAAGCAAACTCCACCAGTGGAAGGTACTGCTCCCATCCACCCCCGAAGTCAATAATGCACATGCGTAGCATGTCCTCCAACATCTGATTGGTGCGCTCTGTCTGCCCATCGGTCTACGGATGATAAGACGTACTCAACCGCAATTCCGTGCCCATGGCCTCCTGGAAACTCTCCCAAAACCTCGAAACAAATATCTTGTCTCTGTCAGACACGATATTTAGGGGCACACCGTGAAGTCTCACAATCTCTGAAATGAAGAGCTGAGCATACTGTCCTGTAGTGTAGTCAGTCCTTACGGGTAAGAAGTGAGCGACAACCTGTCCACAATTACCCAAACGGATTCGTGACCCCTCTGCGACGTCGGCAACCCCATGATGAAGTCCATGGATATGCTTTCCCACATCCACATCGGGACCTCCAATGGCTGTAGCAATCCTGCCGGTCTCTGGTGATCCACTTTTACGAGCTGACAAGTGGCGCATTTCGAGACAAACTCAGCGATATCTCTTTTCATACCGCTCCACCAATACTACCGTCTCATGTCTTGGTACATTTTGTCCCCTCCGGGATGTACCGCGAACCGTGAGCCGTGCGACTCTGCCATCACCTCGTGTCGCAATTCTTCCCCTTTCGGAACTACCAACCTCCCATTGAAGCGTAATCCCCCGTCTAAGCTAACGGTATAGGACTCGGCTCCCTCTGCTAGTAATCGAACTATCTGCTCCTGACAGAACGAGTCATTAGCCTGTGCCCGTACTACCTTCGTGACAATCTGCGGTGTAACGGTCATCACGGACATAAAAGATCGGGCCACTGCATCCTGGTGTCCCAATTCCTTCCACTTTGCCACCTCTGCCACCTCATCTGCTGGCCTACGGCTCAACGCGTCTGCTACCACGTTAGCCTTACCCGGGTGGTACTGGATGTCGAACTGGTAATCCTTCACAAATTCAAGCCACCTACGCTGCCGCAAATTCAATTCCTTCTGCGTGAACAGATACTGTAGTGACTTGTGGTCCGTGAACAGCTGAAACTTCTCCCCCAAAAGATAGTGCCTCCAAATCCGTAAGGCAAATACCACTGCTGCCAACTCCAAATCATGCGTGGGGTAATTCTTCTCATGAGGCTTAAGCTTACGGGAAGCATAAGCTATGGCCTGTCTCTCCTGTTGCAATACACCTCCCAGTCCTTGTAAAGACGCATCGGTGTAAACCAAATACTCAACTCCCGGTCTCGGCAATGCTAACACAGGTGCTGAGGTCAATTTGTCCTTTAATTCATCGAATGCCAACTGACAGGCATCACTCCAGATGTAGGGCACACCCTTACGAGTCAAATGTGTCAAAGGACCTGCTATCTCCGAGAAACCCCGAATAGACCTCCTGTAGTATCCTGCTAGGCCCAAGGAACTACGAATCTCAGTTGGTGTCGTGGGCTGTCCCCACTCCCTCACCGCTGACACCTTCCCCGGATCAACAGATATTCCCTGGTCGGAAATGATATGCCCCAAAAACTGGACTTCCTTCAGCCAAAACCCTCACTTCTCATATTTTGCATACAACTCGTTCTGACGGAGTGTCTGCAAAACCTGCCTCAAATGCTCGGCGTGCTCCTCCTCTATCTGAGAGTAAACCAGAATATCATCAATGAAGATAATGACAAACTGGTCTAGGAAATCCCTGAACACTCTGTTCATCAAGTCCATAAACACTGCTGGAGCGTTGATCAAGCCGAAAGGCATAACCCGAAACTCGTAAGAACCATATCTCGATAAGAACGCAGTCTTCGAGACATCCTCCTCCCTGATACGCAACTGATGGTATCCCGATCTCAAGTCAATCTTCGAGAAGAAAGAAGCTCCTCTCAACTGGTCGAATAAGTCATCGATTCGAGGCAACGGATACTTATTCCGTATCGTGACCTTATTCAACTCTCGGTAGTCCACACACAATCTCAGTGAACCATCCCTCTTCTTCACAAACAAAACTGGAGCGCCCCAAGGTGAGGTACTCCTGCGAATAAAGCCTTGCCCTAACAGCTGTTCTATCTGATCCCGTAGCTCTCTCATCTCAGCTGGAGCCATACGGTACGGTGCGCGTGCTATAGGTCTCGTACCCGGTAGCAAATCTATAACGAAGTCTATCTCTCGACTGGGTGGTAAGCCTGGTATCTCCTGAAACACATCCGAATACTCCCTGACAAATGGGATCGAATCTAAAGGAATCACAACCTCCTTAGAGGTATCCTCCTCAATGTAATACAGATGAGCGGTCGATCCTCCCTTTGGGCGAGGCATCGCCACTACAAACATCTCTTGCCCCGGAATGGCAAAAACAATGCTCCCGCTGAAGCAATCAATCATGGCCCTATATGCTACGAGCCAATCCATACCGATGATCACATCGTGAACATGCATGTCTAACACTAACATGTCTGCAGGCAATACCAAACTACCGACCTCTACTCCCACTCCCCGGCATATAAAGAAAATAAGTGACCCACTCCCTAATGGTGAGTCGACACACGTCACTGTGCTCTCTGCCGTAGCTAACAATCCTAAAGCTTTCGCGAAGTGTGTAGCTATAAAACAATGTGTAGCACCCGTATCAAATAACACCCGACCCATAGTGCCATGGATAGGAAACGTACCCTCGATCGCGGGCGGTGCCTGTGGAACTGCAGCCTGGTGGACGTTGTAGACACGTCCATACTAGAGCTTCCCCTGCTGAGCTGGGACTGCTGGAATGGGTGGCAATGCTGCCATCTGTGGCGGTGCGGGAAGAGCGGCGGGAAACATAGGCCTCTGTGGCTCCTGGCGAGCACCCTGCTGCTGCTGCTGTGGGGCCCTGCCCCTATCAGGACAATCCTGCTTCTTATGGCCAGTTTTACCACAAACAAAGCACTTTCCTGGGAAGTTCCCTCCCCCCTGCCCCTGCTGTCCCCGGCCCTGGTGGCCGTTACCGTTCCTCCCTTGGCCCTACTGGCCCTGGTGAAACTGCTGCCCATTCTGTCCCTGTTGGCCCTGATGGCCGTTTGGACCCTGATGGCCCTGACGGAAACCTCCCTGTCCCTGCCTGTAGTTCCCTGACCGGAACCTCTTATTATCCCCCTGCTGGGAACCCTGCTCAGTCTGTCTCTGCCCCTGACCCGATTGTGCCCCGCTGGCACCATGTCCTCCAGTCCTGCCCTGATGGCTAGACTCTCCCGACCTTTTGCCCTCGGCCATATGAAAACGGTGGTCCTGGCAGTGTAACAATGCAGCGTTAACCACATCAGAATAAGTGGCCAACGATAGGTTCCCCAGCAGATGCTGACGGATCCTCCAATTCAACCCATCGGTGAACTTCTCAATCTTCTTCTTCTCTGTTGGTATCTCGTCTGGAATGATGTTCAACAGATTAGTGAACTCGGCCTCATACTCGGCCACTGTCTTGCCTTCCTGCTTCAAACTCATCAGCTTCCTCCTCATCTCTGTATGAACTGCGGACGGAAAGTACTTGCGGTCAAACCGCACCCAAAACTCCTGAATCGTGAGAGTATCCCTCTCCTCTGCGGTGGTAATAGACTCCCACCACTGTAGTGCAGATCCCACTAGCTTGAAAGTAGCTAGCACCTGTTTCTGAACATCAATGCACTCATGCATCCTCAAATTCCTCTGCATGTCCTTCCTCCATTGGCTCGAGACTACCACATCTGAGCTACCTGCAAACTCTGGCGGATGCGCTTTCTGAAAAGCGTCTCGTACACGCTCCTAAGCAGACGGAAATGCATTAACCTGTGCTGGCGCGGCAACCGGCGCCTGAGGTGGTGCCTGCTGAACAACGGCAATGGCGGCATTCACCGCTTGAGCTACTATAGCTGCAACCTCAGCGGCGTTCAACATGCCCTGAACTGGAGCGGGCTGGGGTTCAGGCATTGCATTCCTGAGAACTCGTCGTGCACGTCATGGAGGCATCTGAAATAAGAACAAAGTTTATAAGTTCACGGTTATAAACTTAATAAAGCTGAAGAACGAAGCATACACAATAAGAGTACAACAATCCTAAAATATAGGGCTCTATATCAAAGAAACGTAGCGGAAACATAATAGCCGTACAGATCCTAAAGGACACTAGAACCTGATGCTCTGATACCACCTGTGACACCCCGACTAATTAAATACCGGGTAGCTACTCCTTTATTAAATTAATTCAAAATGCCAAGTTGGCTCAGTTAATATCATCACTGTCGAAAACATTTTATTTTTACTAACCACCTAGTAATTAAAAAGTAAGTGCCAAATTTTATTTAAAGTCTGATTAACAAGCAACAAGTGTAATGAAGAAATAAATAACACCATTCACCATACTGAAGTAAAACAAATAACCATCACAATAGAGTAAAATAAAGTCTGGAGGAAAACTCCTCACTACAATCCCAAAACTGAAATGCATAACCGAATACTGAAATAATAAATGCTAAAGTTTGAGAACTGAAAAGTAAAAATGTCTCTAAATAGAAATGGGCAACATGCCCTACAACTGATAGATAGTGACTCTGGAATCCAAAAGATAGAAGCGTCTACATGCAAATCCCTGTAGCTTCCACAAATAGCTACAGCTCGTCACCTGAATGAGAATCCTATGCTTGGTGTCCCTGTGGCTGGGCACCTAAAATGGTTTTACAAGAAAAAGAGATTTGAAAAGCAAACGGGTCAGAGCCCGAATGTGGAGTTATATTTTAAAAACCTGCAAGTGCTTTAAAAACATTTAAAACATTAAATGCAAAGTACATGTTAGGACGTGCACTCACATTATATTCTCACCTCTCGTCTAACTGTGCACTCCTAACGTAAATACCCATCTACAACGATATAAACCAGTAGCTAAGTAACGACATATCTAGCTAGACTGCCAAAGGTCCTACCCATAATACTTGGTTCCATTAACATAATAACGCTCTTAATTGAATAGGGTTTAACGTAAACTCAGATACTCAATATGCAATATATATAACTATCAGTTAACTCGCTATATTATTCTCGGGACAATACCGTAATTATATTCACATCATTAACATGAAGGTTCTCATTAATTAAGTGTATATTATTCACATCATAAATATACAATACAAGCACCCCGAGAACTAAGCTGCGGTGCACACATACTCTGCTATCCATCCCGGTACATCACGTACATAAGGATCACATATTCCGAATCTCTCAGGAATAGTTCAGATAACACAAATCACAAATAGTGGAGGCGAACACAGTCACCATCACATGGGTCACGCACATACCTACACTCCCATGATCAGCAGACTTATTAATATCACAATAAGTCCTTCTATGACCTATGTTCATCGAGGTACCAGTCTATATCCCCCCCGTAGGCACACAAGGATTAGAGGGTCCCAAGCGAACGCAACCTCCCGTGATAGCAAGTATGGTAGGTATGTCATACACACAATCATATACCAATACTAAGTAAACACACGTCTTAGTAATACCGTATTTTAATCGTAGTACATATTCTCATACTAACTTATAATTAACACAATTCATACCATTTCGGTTTGTAATTGTACGCACCATAATTATCTCACATCGTAGTAGACACTCACGTCTCAACCCAAACCGTCCATGCAATACACTCTCGTATGTAAATTCCTTCTCATAAATACCCCAATGTCCCAATTCTATCATTATTACATCTACGGAATGATATCTATATCCTCGAACAAGTTTACGAAACTCCAAAAGTCAAAACAGTCCAAAAAGGACCAAACTGTCAACTCGTTAAAAGTCTCGTTCGAACGAGACTGTTCGAACGAGATTCCTCTGCCAACTCGTTAGAAGACTCGTTCGAACGAGGCTGTTCGAACGAGGTCCCAGTTCGTTCGAACGAACTGTACCTTCTAACGATATCTCGTTCGAACGAGATATCGAACGAAATCCCTACTCGTTAGCAACGACTGGTCAACTCGTTAGAAGCTCGTTCGAACGAGTTCGTTCGAACGACCTGGGGGTTTCTTCTAACGAGCTACTAGCTTCGGCCCAGATTTTTCCCCAAATCGTTTTTCATCCATTTTAACACCTCAAAACTTCTAAACTAAGTCCCAACAATCGTTTAAAGGTCTATAATCAATACTAAACATATTTAGTCACATCCTAACATGTTTTTAAGGGATCAATCCATCCTAACATCAATTAAATTTACAACTTTCTACACTTTTTCCAAATATCTCAAGAACATGAACCCTAACTACATATCATCATCAAATACTAGAATTTAATTCGTTTTTCTTTCACCCAATCATGTATTAATATCAGATTAATCGTCTCCAAACTATTCTACATGCAATTTATCCTCAATATTCAGAACCTAAGTCCAATTAATCATGGGTTTTCATTCATCTTCCAATAACAATTATAAATCTTCAATTTTCTAACATGGAAAGAACATTTGCTGAAGTTAAACATAATTAAACCACTTGCCTTGTTTGTTTCCGGATTTGGTGTTGATTTGGTGAAGAATCTCTGCAGAATTTTCTCTCTTTCTCTCCTTCTCCAAGCTCCTTCTCCAATGGTGGCTTAAGGTGGCTAGGGTTTGTTTTGGGAACTTAGAAAACCTAAATGATAACCTACGTAGCTTTCTAGGTTAATATGGTTTGGTTAATGGGCTTAATGGGTTAAATCCACATCAGATTTACATCTCTAATTTTCGTCACCTTTAATTCTTAAAAATGTAAAATTACCAAAATACCCTTTAAGTTGCCGGTATGGCCTAAAAATACCCCGGGACCCAAACAATACCCCCGGCTAGTGTTTTCGGACTATCTCGACCCTTCCGGACGCGTTGGCGCACTCAAAACGACCATACGGATTATAGATTTTAAATTCACTTTTATTATCAAAATATTATACGGTGACGCGGCGGTCCCACGCGTCTCAACAAAATACAAAATTTCTAAAATGCCGTATATAAATCTCACGACAAATTTTATAATACCAATTACATATATACTCATATATGCACATAATCAAATACCAATTCGCATCTCATTAGTATTTATAACCGGGATTAATTTCCAATTAATACGCATTTAATTAATTAATCCCAAAAATAAATATAGACAAAAGTACGGGGTATTACAAGAGGGTAGAGCCAAAACAAATTGTATTATATTGTAGACTTCGACGAGTAAAATGGTGTTATTACTTTTAATCCCAGTGAGTGGGGTCTTCTACCTACGTAATTCAAGGTATATAGGGTTTACCGTTGAGCAAGGGGATTTAACTCATTATTGTCTACGTATTGAGAATTTAGTGATAGGTAGAACATCGTAATGTGTGACACCTCAAGAGACGTAGGCTTAGGTAATTGAATTATGTGTCGAGAGACAGGATTCGTGATATCTTAGTTATGTGCTTTGGACCTACGAATTTGGTTGAAAATGCTAAAGAATAGTGCACTGAGAAATTTCTTTGAACTTAGTTGCAGGATGTTACATGTAGGGACCTTAATTTACGTCCACAGTGATGAAACGTAGTTGGATGCTAATGCATCGGTGTTAAAATTTTAATTATTGAATGTGTAGAGAAAACACCTTAAGCTGAGAGCTATTAAAAATATAGTGCCAGTGGATGAATATATATTATAGTGTACATATACAAGTATATATGTGATACTGTGTTTCATAATGGACATATGGGAATATGTTGGCATTGTTATATGTAATATCGATGAGTAGGGACATTTACTGATGTGGGTTGGGGTAGACTGACTTATTATCGAGCGCGGGAATATAGCTCGTGATTTATTCGCGCTAAGAAACTAGTGATAGTAAGAGCGTTGTTTTATATGTTATCTTGTGTAACATGGGAGTGGACGAGTATACTTTTGTGTTAAGAGATGGGGAATTGGGGGTATGTGCTATGGACTGAGGGCTTAACGAATCTCAACGACCAATAATGGTAGGTAGTAGTGTATCGGGGGGTTCCTTGTTTAGATTTCGCTTTGCGAGACATTCCACGCATGAAACTTAGCTCAGCGTTGGAAGTGGGGAGATTTTTGGCCATTAGGACACGGGTTTGGTACCTTGGTTATTATACATATATATAATTATAACTGTGAGTTGATAATTATACTACGACTTAAGGTCGGTAAATCCGTATAGTGTTGATGTGATAAAACATTGTAGAACACTCTCACCATTAGTAGATCGGTGGGATAAATTAGATGATAATTAAGTTGCAATTGGTAAGGTAGTTGAGTATAACCTTACCGTATAATCAAGTCAAATGTGAAAGGCTTAGTGAGAGAAAGTCTATTACATTAAATTGAATTGGGCAGTTACTTGCAGTATTTAGGGTGTATGGGCGCCCTAGGTGGTTAAATTTCTATATGTTATCCGCAGTTGATAGATGTGTAAATAAATGTACCAAAAGAGTAAACGAATAAGGGAGTTATCGCAAGGGGATGTTGGAGTTTTCCCCAGTCGAGGGGGAATGGTATCCATTAGTAATTAGGCTCATAGTAGTGTCAGAAGCTGGAAGCTTCAAAGTGTTGTGTAGGCAATAATGTGAGATGATAAATTATATGACGAAATGTTTTAGTATGAGATGACTAAAGAAAATTGGCCACGTGATTGAACGGTGGTATAGGGACCGTTAGACTAAGGGGTATCGTTAGGAGAAGTATAACCAGAATATCATAACAATGTAGATTTTGTGGGAAATGAGGGGTGTGTAAGAGAACACATCCAAAGCTTTCAGTATTAGTCTTACCCGAATTTCGAGGACGAAATTCCTTTGTAAGGGGGGACAGGGGGAGTATGTAATACCCTGTATTTTTGATGATATATAAATTAATTAAATTAGTGATTTGAAATTTATTTAATTTGGTGATTTAATTTATTTAAATTGGAGAAATTATTGAAACTGGAGATTTAGAACTTTCATTTATATTTGGGGATGTAGAAATTTAAATTAATTCAGACTATTTCAATTTTTTTCACATGTGTCGCATTTTGAGGTTGAAATGGGAAAATTTTATAAGGTGTCTCGGATGACAATTTTGAGTGCACGGTTGACTCTAGAAGGGTCGATATAGTAGAAAAAGAGTATCCGAGGGTAATAAAGTGGTCTCGGGTGATTTTTAGACATGACTGAGCCCATCGAGGGCATTTAAGTCATTTTTAATTTGCCAATAGGCTTAATTACGGGATTGAGGAATTTTAACCTAGGTTTAAGTGTGTTGGGAATCCATGAGTCATTACAAAACATAAAGGGTTGAGAGAGGAGAGAAAGGATAAAGAAGAATAAGGAAAGAAGGATGACAAGAGCAACCCGGACAAGAATTTCGACATGGGATCGCCGGATTTGATCCATCAAGGCAAGTGTTTTCTTACTTTATTTTGAGTTGTAGTTAATGATGTAAATAGTTGTAATTATGTCAATTAATTTTGGAAATTTGGAAGTAGGAATTTGAATTGAAATTTTTGGGTTTATGGTGAAGAAGATGAAGAGTAACCATTAATGGGGGTTTTTAATTTTGTGAGAAATTAGGGTAATAGTGAGATTATAACTTAATTTGAGAAGTGAATAACATGATTAGATCTTGTTTTTGAATCTCCATTAGTGATATTGTTGGAAGAAATTGTTAATGAGGAAGTTTGGGTGGATTTAGGATGAATCTTGGGAGGTTTTGAGGGTAAAAGATCTGGGCATAATTGCAGGTTTTAGAGCTTTAATGGCGATTCTGTTGGCGTAGCCTTGTAGAAAATCGCATTTTCTAAATTTTGTTCTCTCACGCGCTTCCTCCAAAACTGCTTCTGGGCAGAATGTGGGGCAAATTTTTAAGAAAGTTTTTTTTTTAAATCTTCTTTGAGGTGAATCTTTATAATGCCCTAACTTTTGCATACGGACTCTGATTAGTGTGTCGTTCGCGGCCACACATATATAACAAAGAGTATTATGCTGTCCTATGAATGTTTTTAATTCGACACAAAAAAATGAAAGGTCAAAAATACCCTTGAATATGGAACGAGTTATTGGATTTTTAGCATAACTTTGAATAATCATAGCTTTATCATGAGAATTCGAATTTACGTGCCATTTGCTGTCACGCGTAGCTAACGGAGAGTAGTATGCTGCCATATAGAAATAATTATTTAGGCATAAGGTGTGAAGTGTCTAAAATTCCCTTGGAGTTTTATTTAGAGATGAAACTTTCTCGAATTGGAACTAAAATTTTTGGGAACCTTTATGAAATTAATAGGGTATATATGAGGTGGAATATACCATCCTATGAATTGTAATAAATAGCGGGGTGCAGCTATTTTGGTATTGGAACGTATCTAGTACGAATGAACTCGTTAATAATTGGGATATATATATAAATGTGTGAATTATATATACAAATACGGGAACACATAATCCAATAGAAAAATGATGATAGGTTGTGTGAATACCTAAAACAATTAAAGGTTGGGTAATTACCTAAGGTTTTAATAGGGTGCGTGAATACCTATTTGATTGTTTTATTATGTGTATGACATACCTACGCTGCTTGTTATCGAGTGGAGGTTGCGCGTTGGGGGAAATCATGCCTTGAGGATCCTTTGGGTGGGATATTGAATTGTACCACTAGAGCCTAGAACCAAGGTACGAACTATCGGTGAGAACGATAGTGATGACAGTCGTATTGGTGGGTAGGTATGTACATAGCCCATCGACTTGGAACTATGTTTGCCTCCAATATGTGTGATTTGTTTTATGGTTCATAAAAAATTTAACCTATAGTCCTTTATTCAATGAGTGATGCAACGGGGAACGATAGCAGAGTATGCAGGCACCGAAACTTTGTCTTGGGGTGCAGTATAGTATATTTATATAAGTTAGTGTGCTTATATATATACATGTACTTTTGATGATATATACTGTGTGAATTAAGTAGACACGAATAATAATAAAATCTGAAATGAATAGTAGTCCTCCATGCAGTGAGTAATGCACCGGGACATGGTAACCGAATATGTATTGCGCCAAGACGTCTTAACCTAGGGGTGCATGATTAGAATATATATATATATATATATATATATGTGTGTGTGTGTGTGTGTGTGTGTGTGTGTGTGGAGTGATTAAATATATACACTGGTAAACAATTCTACTGTGTGTAATTAGTAGAGGTGAATGTCATGATAAGAAAAATAATCTTAGTGAGAAAAGGATTAACTACACAAATGATGAACGTACTTGACTTTTCGGTACAAACTATTTTGATATCGTACCGTATGGGTGATACGGGTATTCTAGAGTGAACGTAGGTAGTAATAACACCGGGTTGAACTAAGGTCATATTTAGTAGATATATATGGATATATATAGAGAGAGAGATAGTATGTAACTAAGCATTGTCAGTATTGAGGTAATATTTAAAAATATTGAGAACGTGTGTGCTCGCGTTCAAATGATCAAATTATATATAAAACCCTTTTAATCCAAACAAACCCTAAACATGCAGTAGTATGTGATTGAATAAATTGATAATCTACGCAAGAACATTCAAACACATGCAATTAAGGAAAAATCCCCCACAGGGGCAAAACCATTTATTTTCACTATAATTTGTAAGAAAACGGCTTACAATCGGATTACAATGAAAATACAAGTTGACTAAGAATTACCCTCGGGTATCGGATTCTGTAGTCGCGGCTGGAATTATCCCTTTCCAGTAGGGCTGCAATGAAGAAGAAGAACGGTCTCCTCCACAAGGGTTGAACAAACCACAGTTGTGTTCTTGGGTTGCAAAAGGATTCACAAATATGTGGCAAGGATGTGTGAATCAAAACATGAGTCTTGGGACTCAAAAATATGAAGACTAGAGGTATTTGGACTCTCAAAAACGTCTTTTAAAGTCTTGCAAAACAACTCCCCCGAAGTTGGTATTTATAGGGAAATACATGAAGAGACCCACGATTTTAAAATGCTGAAATTCTATCCAGCGTACAGGTACCCCGAACCGGTTCGGGTACCCTGCGAACCGGTTCGCCCCCCCGAACCGGTTTCGGACTGGGTTCGGGAAAGTGTGCTGGGGACAGGGGCTTAAACACTTAGAAAAATTTCCAGTATTTTCAATGACAATATCTCCATTTTCAACGGGCCATAACTTGTTCACCGTAGCTCGGATTGAGGTGCCGTTTCTTCCAGTATCTTTGTTGCGGTAAGCTATTCAACTTTCTAGTTGACCGGTCCTCCGGACGGTGGCTATAAAATTACCAATTTGCCCTTGAACATCCCTATCATGCCTTGTTTCACTGATTTGACTTCTTTTGCGTACCACTTGCATTACGAGCCTAGAATCAAGGAACGTGAAGTCGTTGATGCAGATAAGGGACACATTAATAGAGATAATGCATGCGTGATTCCTGGAATTCGGATAGAGGCCGTCATGTGAGATCGTGAGGTGACGTGCCAAATGTAGCGGCGTACGACATAAATAAATGAAACATTTCGGACATCAGAAAAATGTCCTTACAAATCTCCCCCTATGTCTATGCCGGTACATATATAAAAAATCCGAATTATCAAATATGAAATTGCCTATACAAATCTACCGTCCCATGAACCCAAAACTGGAAAAGGTATAAATGAATAGTCTTCATCGTTTGTTCTTCAATTCTTCAGGAATCACAGATCTTTTCTCATCAGGGTGTGCAATTCAAAGATCATCAATGTAGTACCTACACACATGAGACAAAGCAACATACCAAGTGACATATCGAGTTTGAAATGATGAGATAAACATATATATATCAATTTATGAGCAAACTCAAATTTCAAATCTCCCCCATAATTCATTCTCCCCCTTTTTTATGATGTCCCCAAATAGACAAATGAGAGAAACAAATGAAATAAGCAAGAGCGGGGTGACACTAGGATAAAACCACACCATGAATGAACACAAAGCAACCAAGTCGATGATAGCGTAAATGAAGTGGTGTGATCAAATTCGATAGGAAAATCAATGCATACAAATATGACATATGTGCACGATGAATATTGGATACTCCTAGCGAATGGACTCAAATGCTTCCTTTGGTGTAAACGAATGACAATATAAGATATTGACTCAATCAAATCAACACATCAAAGCTCAAAGTGATTTTCACACCAATAACATCCAAAATGATTTTATGCTTTTTCAGGACTTTCAAGGAAGTGAAAACCCGTTTAAAAATTCTCCAACCAAACTCCCTCAGATATAATTTTGAATAGAGGCATTCTAAATTCTAAAACTTTGGAGAATTGATGGTGAAACCTAAGTGGCCCATATTTGGCATGAAGTGCTTTTTATTGACTTTAATTTTTTCGGGATCTTTTAACCTCTTTTGACCTCGGATAAAAAAATTCCTCCATTTTTTAGGTCCTTTTTAACGGTGGCTTTTGCGCAAAGGATAACCTTTCGCAGCCCCTCCCCGTTATACCAAAACACACAGTCTCACCAAAATGATTTTTACATGCATTCCAATCTTGTCAACTTTTATCGCATATTGTACATTGTATAGACATAATTGAGATGGAAACACTCAAGCCAATATAAGATAGACAAGTGCAATAATCAAATATAGCCGTGCATGTGTGCAATAAAGGATATAGGAGTCAAACATGTAGAAAGATATCACTAATTACATCTCAAATACTCCAATCAATGTAAAGCACATGGATTAAATGATGTAGCCTCTCAAATCTCTATCAAACAGTCACATGGATATATGGAATGAAGTTGTGACTTGGCTATCTTAAATGCTCATCCATAAACGGTGCTAAAAAGAACAAAAATCTTTTTGGTATTTTTCAAAAATTTTATCAAAATAAAATCTTTTTGTGCTTTTCTTAAACAGAATAAAGAAAATATTTTTGTATTTTTCAAAAGAAATATAAAAAGCAAAAAGAATAAAACAAAGATGTACAACTAAGCAATGGTACATATAAAACAGACTAGCAATAGGAAGCATATGATATGAACATGAAGAAGAATCCTATTCTAGACATAGACCAACCCCTCAGTCAACTGTGCAAATACCCAAAGACTTCCTAAGACTCTCAAATCTAAGGGCATCTAAAGGTTTCGTGAAAATATCGGCTAACTGACGGTCGGTAGGAACAAAACTCAGGGATACGACTTTCTCTTCAACTAACTGACGAATAAAGTGCTCACGTATCCTGATGTGTTTTGTGCGCGAATGCTGAACTAAATTGCGGGATATGTGTATCGCGCTCGTGTTATCACAGGAAATGGTCATGGTGTCCTGTGATATCCCATAATCCTCCAGCATTTGCTTCATCCACAAGAGTTGTGTGCAACAACTCCCGGCGGCTATGTACTCAGCCTCCGCAGTGGACAAAGAGATGGAATTTTGTTTCTTGCTCATCCAGGAGACAAGAGCAGAACCAAAATAGAAACACCCACCAGAAGTTCTCCTACATCCATCTACATCCCCATCCCAATCGGCATCCGAATAGGCGGACAGACGGTCATCGGTATCAAAGGAATACCAAATCCCGTATGAGAGAGTCCCACTTACGTATTTAATAATACGTTTTAGAGAAAGTAAATATGACTCTTTTGGGGATGCCTGATATCGCGCATAGACTCCAACACTAAAGGCGATGTCGGGACGACTAACAGTCAAGTAGAGAAGACTACCTATCATACTCCGATATAAGGTTTGCTCTACGTCCTTGCCTGAAGTGTCCTTACTAAGCTTGGTAGTGGTACTCATAGGTGTACGGGCATGCTTAGCGGAGTCTAAGCCAAATTTCTTCACTAGGTATCTAGCATACTTGGATTGGGGATGAACATCCCATCCTCTAGCTGACGAACCTGGAGACCAAGGAAGAATGTAAGCTCACCAACCATGCTCATTTCAAACTCACTTTTCATCTCCTCCTCGAAGTGATGAGCATGCTGGGAGCATGTGGATCTAAAGACTATGTCATCCACATAGACCTGGGCAACCAAAATAGCATCGTCATATCTCCTGACAAACAACGTCATATCTACTCCCCCTCTCTTGAAGCCACGAGCTAAGAGATAGTAAGTAAGCCTCTCATACCAAGCATGGGGTGCTTGCTTCAAACCATACAAGGCTTTCCTCAGATAGTAGACGTGCTCAGGGTGCTGAGGGTCTTCAAACCCTTTTGGTTGTTCCACATAAACCTCCTCCTGTAGAATGCCATTCAAAAAGGCACTCTTGACATCCATCTGATACACCTTGAAGCGCAGATGACATGCGATGGCGAGCAGAAGACGGACGGACTCAAGCCTCGCAACAGGAGCAAATGTCTCCCCAAAGTCTACACCCTCTATTTGTGTGTATCCTTGAGCGACCAACCTAGCCTTATTCCTGATTATGGTACCATATTCATCCATTTTGTTCTTGAAAATCCACCGGGTACCTATCACATTAGTCTCACTAGGTCGGGGGACCAATTCCCAGACATTATTCTTTTTAAACTGAAGCAACTCATCCTGCATAGCAGATATCCAGTGTTCATCCTTGAGAGCTTCCTTATGGTTCTTGGGCTCGACTTTGGACGTGTAGCAAAGATGACTAACAACGTTCTCTAGCTGAGGATGAGTCTTGACCCCTAGAGTGGGATCACCAACAATGGCAGAAGGATCATGACTCTTGCGAACCCAAGCAGGTGTGTCCCCTAACACAGGAGTAGGGTCCACAGAGTGTGAAAGACACTGTCAGAACAATCCTCATCCTCACACTGAAGGTGTCTGTAGTGTGTGTGGATGCAAATAAACCCTATTCACCGTGTGGCATGCAGTAGACACTGTCTCTACCCAAAATCTCCTAGAAACTTTACGACCTAGAAGCATAGATCTATCCATCTCTTGGATCGTTCTATTCTTTCTCTCGACAATCCCATTTTGCTGAGGAGTTCTCATAGCAGAAAACTCATGTTTGATCCCAAGGCTATCACAATACAAATCCACCTTTGCTTCCTTAAATTCAGTGCCGTTGTCACTACGTATTCTGTTAATAGTGACACCGTGTTGATTTTGCAGGACACTGCACTTGGTCGTTAAAAATTCTACAGCATCGGATTTCTCTCTTAGAAAACCTACAATGGAGTACCTGGAGAAATCATCTACCATCACGAGGATATACCTCTTACCACCTAGACTCTCAGTACGAGTGGGACCCATAAGATCCATGTGAATCAACTCCAGAACACAAGAGGTGGTAATGGAATGTAACTTCCTATGAGGACTACAAATTTGTTTTCCTAACTGACAGGGTCCACAAACGGTCGAAGTTGACTTTCCAAGAGATGGTAAGCCACGTACTAGGTCCTTTTTAGCTAACCGATTAAGATCTCTAACGTTCACGTGACATAGACGTTGGTGCCACAGATCCATAAGAGTGATCATGGCGCTGTTGCAGACAAGTGAGGATGTGGGCTCAGTCCCATAACAATTATCCTCGGTCCTCACCCCTTGCATCAAAAGTTTACCGGCTTGATTGTAGACTTTACACGCGTCCCGATCAAACTTTACTGCAAAGTCAGTGTCGCACAGCTGGCTAATGCTGAGAAGGTTTGCTTTCAAACCTTTGACGTACAAAACATTTTCTAGCTTAGGAAATCCAGGTAACTCGACAGTACCACGTCCTATAATCCTAGACTTGCTCCCATCTCCAAAGGTGACTCTTCCATCCTGATAGTCCTCAAGAGTTGTAAAAAATGAGGCATCACCTGTCATGTGTCTGGAGCACCAACTATCAAAATACCACTGAGAGGTATTATGTGCCTTGAGAGCAACATGAACAACAAAGGCCTTTTTATTTTTCTTAGATACCCAAGCAGAGCTGACCTTTTATTTGCCTTTGTTGTTGTTGGTTTTAGCTGAAATGTGAGAAGTATTTACTAATGGCAAAGACATCCGTCGGAATTCTTCCATTAAACTCTGAGTCGTGGCAGCTAAGAACTCAACACGCTCTCTCAGACTAGAAAACTCATCAGTATGACGTGGTGGAGCAGTAGTACGTCGTGTTCGACCCATACTATAGCAAGATTCCCTAAGGTGGCCTTTTCTTTTGCAATAGGTACAAAAGAGCACAGTCAAAGGCGGACCTTGGTTTGCTTTTCTTGGTCGAAATCTCCTTCGAGGTTTTTGACGGTGACCATAAGGAGTTGTAGTAAACTCAGGAACTGGTCCAGGTGCAATTTGGGACGTGGAGGCACCATCATAACCAATTCCTTGACGATCACCAAAACCTAAAGCGGGGCCGAGGAGCATCTTTCCCATCTTCCCAGATCTGTCCTCGATTTGTACCTTGACTTCCCGTGCTTTCTCAAGATCATGAGTCAGCTGGGCAACAAGGGTTTCAAGTTTCTTCCGAGTCTCCACGGAGGAATGGAGCTGACTCGTAAGACTAGCCACTTGCTTAATCAAGTCCCCTCTTTCTTTCTCTAAAACACTCTCTCTCTCTCTAAACAAATTCTCATTCTCGACACATGTAGATTCTCTCTCTCTCAGGGCGGTGAAGGTGGAGAACTCTCTTTCTCTCGCTTTCCTTAAATCTTCCTCAAAGCAGGTGATCTTAAGAACTAACGCTTTGTTACGCTTTTTAGTTTTAAAAGACTCAGAATATAACTCAGTGTAGGCGTGTTGTATATCACTCTCGCTCTCACTTGTGTCATCCTCCCCCTCACTCACATCGATCTCACTGTCGAGGTGTTCCTGTGAAGCATCATCCTCAACGTCGTGAGGAGAACTAGGAGTGCTCACTTGGCTGGCCATGAATGCGGTGAAGTTACACTCATGCGGTGACTCATCTCCTGAATCCACCGTCTCGACCTCACTGTCGTCACTAAGGGTAGCATTAAGGACAACTTTTCCTTTCTCTCTATTCAGACGATTGGCACACTCAAAATCTCTATGACGCCTACCATCGCACTCAAAACATCTCTCACTTTCTTTCAGAGGAGGATTTTTGGAATCTTTTTCATTTTTCTTTTCAAACTTATTTTTCTCAAATTTCTTTTTATCTTTAAAATTGCCATTTTTCTTAAATTTGAGAATCCTCTTGAAATTTTTTGCGAAAAGAGCCAAATCATCTAAGTCAAAATCGCACTCAGAATCTGACGTGTCAGTCTCTCTCTTTCTAGATGACTCTACCCTCTTTCTAGCTGACCCCTCACTCCTTTTCTCTTGGGCTTTAAGTGCAATTCCCTTATCTTTATATTTAGCATTTTTTGGGAACATATCAATTTCATAAGTTTGCAAATCTCCTACAAGTTCTTCCAATTTTAGCGTATTTAAATTGCCCATAGAATTTAGCACAGTGACTTTAGGGATAAAACGCTTAGGCAAAGAACGAAGAATCTTTTTAACAACTCTAGCATTCGGAATATGTTCACCAAGATTAAAACTAGTATTCACAATGTCAGAAAGTCTAGCATAAAATTCATCAAAGCATTCAGAATCATGCATGGTGATTGTTTCAAATTGAGTTGTCAAGTTTTGCAACTTAGACTCTTTCACAGCATTAGTTCCTTCATGGGTGAGTTGTAAAACATCCCATGCCTCTTTTGACGTGGTACACGTCATTATGCGTTTGAACTCATCAGGTGTGACAGACCCAGATATAGCACTTAGACCCTTAGAATTAAAAGATGACCATTTAAATTCTTCATCAGTCCAAGAAGTGTCAGGTTTCAAGTTGGTCACATTATCAACAGTCACGGTGGGAGGAGTCCACCCTCGTTCAACCAAAATCCAGACACGTTCATCAATGGCTTTTAAAGCCGACCTCATACGGGCTTTCCAATAAGCATAATTTGTCCCGTCAAAAATAGGCATTTTATAATATGACTTCTCCATTTGAACACACACTTTTTTTCAAAAATCAATTTTTTCAGAAAATTGATATCCTAAAAAATTTTTGCGGAAAAAGGAATACGCGATAGATTAGCGTAACCTGCTCTGATACCAATTTGAGAACGTGTGTGCTCGTGTTCAAATGATAAAATTATATATAAAACCCTTTTAATCCAAACAAACCCTAAACATGCAGTAGTATGTGATTGAATAAATTGATAATCTACGCAAGAACATTCAAACACATGCAATTAAGGAAAAATCCCCCACAGGGGCAAAACCATTCATTTTCATTATAATTTGTAAGAAAACGTCTTACAATCGGATTACAATGAAAATACAAGTTGACTAAGAATTACCCTCGGGTATCGGATTCTGTAGTCGCGGCTGGAATTATCCCTTTCCAGTAGGGCTGCAATGAAGAAGAAGAACGGTCTCCTCCACAAGGGTTGAACAAACCACTGTTGTGTTCTTGGGTTGCAAAAGGATTCACAAATATTTGGCAAGGATGTGTGAATCAAAACATGAGTCTTGGGACTCAAAAATATGAAGACTAGAGGTATTTGGACTCTCAAAAACGTCTTTTAAAGTCTTGCAAAACAACTCCCCCGAAGTTGGTATTTATAGGGAAATACATGAAGAGACCCACGATTTTAAAATGCTGAAATTCTATCCAGCGTACAGGTACCCCGAACCGGTTCGGGTACCCTGCGAACCGGTTCGCCCCCCCGAACCGGTTTCGGACTGGGTTCGGGAAAGTGTGCTGGGGACAGGGGCTTAAACACTTAGAAAAATTTCCAGTATTTTCAATGACAATATCTCCATTTTCAACGGGCCATAACTTGTTCACCGTAGCTCGGATTGAGGTGCCGTTTCTTCCAGTATCTTTGTTGAGGCAAGCTCTTCAACTTTACAGTTGACCAGTCCTCCGGAAGGTGGCTATAAAATTACCAATTTGCCCTTGAACATCCCAATCATGCCTTGTTTCACTGATTTGACTTCTCTTGCGTACCACTTGCATTACGAGCCTAGAATCAAGGAACGTGAAGTCGTTGATGCATATAAGGGACACATTAATGGAGATAATGCATGCGTGATTCCCGGAATTTGGATAGAGGCCGTCATGTGAGATCGTGAGGTGACGTGCCAAATGTAGCGGCGTACGACATAAATAAATGAAACATTTCGGACATCAGAAAAATGTCCTTACAAATATTCGTAAAGTTGAGAATTTACATATGTGATTCTAATCATAAAAGTATGCTTAAGTTGAGGTGGGAGGATTAGCAGGCTAGTTAGATAGTTGTTATGGACTAGTTGGATAGAGAAATGCTAGGCAGAATAAATGAATGCGATAGGTGTGCACTATAGAAGAGATGTAAGATTATCCTCAAGAGACTGCGATCGTAAAAGCAATTATGAACATCATATACTGCGCATTTCATTTATTGTAATAAAATTCTTGCTAAACAATTTTATATATCGGGCTCTGACCCGTTTATTGTACTTCTTCTCTCTTGTCTATGTATATGTATATTAATAGGTGTCCAGTCACAGGGATGCCATAGCTGACTTATTTATTCCAGGGTTACGTAGCTGCAACATTTTGGATGGTTTTAGGACTTTATTTAGACGTATCATTTTTTTATTCCTAGAGTAGTATTCTTATCTCAGTTGTAGATTCATTCAAGGTATGTTTCCCCTTTTTTACTTTTAGACTCAATATTTGGTTTATGTATTCATTTTTGGATTATTATATTGGAATGTTGATCCGATTGTTTATTCGGTAGGTTATTTATTCATTTAGTACTATTTTAGACTTATGGTCTGTATGTATGATTTATTTGTTATTTAGCATGCAATTTAATTGTTTAATAAAAAGATAAAATTTGAAATCAGTCTTTTTGAATACTAGGTGGTTACAAAGTTTTTAAAAGTTTTCGGCAGTGATGCTAAGAATGAACCCCTGAGATTCTTATTTTAAATTTGATATAGGACTGATCACCTGGAGGAATTAATGAATACGATAGGTGTGCACTATAGAAGAGAGGTGAGATTATCCTCAAGAGAGTGCGACCGTAAAGGAAATTATGAACATTATATACTATGCATTACATTTATTGCAATAAAATTCTTGCTAAACATTTTTATTTATCGGGCTCTGACCCATTTCTTGTACTTCTTCTCTCTTGTCTATGTATATGTATATTAACAGGTGTCCAACCACATGGATGCCATAATTGACTTATTTATTCAAAAGGGTTACGCAGCTACAACATTGTGGATAGTTGTAGGTCTTGATTTAAACGTATCATTTCTTTATTCCTAGCGTAGGATTCTTATCTCAGGAGTAGATTCAATCAGGGTATGTTTCCCCTTTCACTTTTAGACTCAGTTTTTGCTTTATGTATTCATTTATTGGATTATTATTCACGCAACCTAAGTTCCTGAAATTTTAAATAGTATCAACGTCTCTACTATTCACTTTATCGCAACACTTCGACTTATCTCTCTAACATATACCTTTTGTCTAAGGATCTATTATTCCGCTATATCCCAATGAATACTATCTCTCTCAACTCATTACTAACTAGGGATTTAAGTCATTTGATGATAGTTTAGGTTAGTTTCTCTCACTTGGACCAGCCTAGAAAGGTTCTAACCTATCCGGGCCAAAATAAGTGTTCTGAAATCTCGTTAGAAGTCCAGGATTCTCATTAGAATGAGGTCGTTCGAACAAGGTCATTCAAACAAACTTCTCACTTCGAACAAACTCAAAATCTCGTTAGAATTCTCTTTCGAACGACCTGGGCAGGTCTTCGAACGAAAATTCTGAGGGTTCCCCTGTTCATCCAAAGTTCATTTTTCTAATCTTTTCCTCATCCAAATTCATCTGAAATCCATCCCAACACCCAATCAATGATTCTAAACTATTCCTAATCAAAATAGGGTACTTTCTAACATAGTTTAAATGACAAATCCTTACATAATCGTAGGGAATCTAAAATAATGTCTTCAATATCTAAAGTCCATTAATAATAAACCCACCATGAACAATCATTCAAACCCCCCCCAATTATTTTTTGATTATAACATAAATTTCTAGGTTTATCACTCCTACAATAGTGTTATTCATCTACATGCAAACCTATCTTTCAAATTCCACAATTTAATAGTGTTTCAGTCTCAAATTCATAGCATCAATGGTTATCTCATAATCTAGGTTGAAATGAATCATATATGATCACAATTTTAGCAAGATAAACACTTGCCTTTCCGTGATTCTCTGAATTATTTAACGAAATTGGTATGTAGGTTCTCCTCTCTTCACAATCTACGCGTTGGTGTGATTTTCGATGGAAGAACTTGAATTTTTGGTCCAAATCACCTATGTGTTCTTCTCCCTCTTAGGTTCTCTCCTTCCCTCTCACGTAAGTTGGAAACTAATAACTTCTAACCCACGTACAACCCTCATTTAATTCCTAATTTTCGTCCATTTAATTCTGCAAAAATCCCAAAAGACCAAATTACCCCTCTGGGGTGTCGTCTTGGGCTAAAATGCCTCGGACTCCAAATAAAACACCCGAGTAATGTTTTCTGACTATTTTGACCCTTCCGGACACACTGGCGTGCTCAAACAGTTCATACGAGTTACTTAAAAATAAATTATCCTTTTTATCTCAATAAATTAATATTGGCATGACTCACACGTGCGTCCCAACTAAGTGTATTGTAACTGTCGTATATTTCACTCCCGGCCAAAATAATATTCTCATATTCATATATTACTGTACTCGCTAAGTAATATTCCACGTAGTTATTTCCGATAAATACCAACTTTCATCATGCTAGTAATTATTACAATTAAATCCGAATTAATCATAAATTAAATTTTATCCATTTAAATCAATTAATCCAAATTCCATGATTAAAATAACATTAGACAAAATTACGGGGTATTACATATAGGAGGAGAAGGGAACATATAGGTCGGTGTCTACGCACATAAGTAGAAAATGATAACACCCGTGCAAATAGAGTCTAGCCCTCTTAATAAAAAAACTCCCTAGCAGAGTCGTCACTGTGGACATCCCATTTCGCTCCCCTTCCCCTGCGTGGGGAGGAGAGTGGAAGGTTTTGTGTCCTCTTAGGGATGCGCTTCAACCGTCGTCGATGTGGGGTAATGTAAAAGATGGAGTCACCAACCTATTTTGCAACAAATGGGCAAAAGAACATGTCGCCACCTTGAGAGAATGACATTAAAGACTAACTGATGCTTATGAAACCAGTAGTTTGGAGGTTCAGGGGCTAAGTTACGAAATGGGAAGGTGTTAGGCACCCATCCCGCCTTTTCGGTATCACACGGGCTTGTGTTATTATTTTCCTTAATTTTTCTAGAGTGTATGTGACGCGTATATATAGATGGATGTAACAACCCGCGTAATTTTTAGGGTATTTTCAAAAATAGAGGAAAAATAAAAATTTTGATAAAATTATTTTTATTGCTCAAATGTGTTGAGTATTGTTTTTAAAGGCGAGAATTTCAAACGGTTTCGAAATTGGAGTTAAAAAGGATTTTATATTGATTTTTAAATATTTGTCCCTTATAAAAATTTTAAGGTGAACTGCGAGATTTCCTGGGCGATCGATGGTTCGACGCCTGGGGGTCGATCGATCCATCCCTTCGGAAATCGTGTGCAGCAAGCAATTTTAAGAGTTTGCTTTGTTTTAAACTCCTACTTCTTTGCCTTATATATTAAGGTCGAGGGTGACCCTTTTGGAACAACTTTTTGGCACCAAACATATCTTCTTTTCCTCTTGATTTTATATACACTTATCCCCTTTAATCTATGCATTCAACCTTAGGTTTTTGGAGGTGTTCTTGGGGCTGTTTTGGTGTTGACTCTTGGAGATGATTTGATAATTCTTTGCAGATATTTTTGATGGTGTAATCTAATTTCTGGGCAGATTTATATTGGTATCCTTTTGGTGGTTTAAGGTATGGGGTTCTACACAAGATGCTCCTTAATCTCGCGAGTGTTACTCAATTTTGTTTCATGAGATTATTGACTCATATTTGAATTGATAAATTCTTTTGGAAATCTAGAAAATAATTGTTGGAATCTGATTTTGATTCATGTGGTATTACTATTGTGTTGGGCATATTGTCATGAGATTTTAATACGGCACGGATGTTGGGAAACCGCCAAGACTCTAATTTCCAGCTACTTAATAAAGTATGGACGCGGTATGGTGAGGCCTGGTGACTGTGATTAAGGCGTTGTTGAGAAAATATAATGATAAAAATGTTTATGAGATTCGCATTTGATTTGAATATTCGTACTCGTATGGTTAAGTTTTATTCACCACTAATATTTGTTAAGCAACTTTCCTGTCGTATTGTGTACTTACCTGTAATAACCCGTAATTTTACTGATATTTATTTAAGGGATTAATTGAATTAAATGAGAATAAATTGGAAATTAATCCGGGTATAAATACTAATGAGATGTGAGTTGGTATTTGATTATGATGTTAAAAATTTAGTATTTTCGAGTATGTATGGTAATACATGAGTATTGATGATACCTAAATTGTCATGAGATAAATATACAACAAATTGGGAAATTTAGTTGGGACGCACGTGTCAGTCGCGTCAGGAATGTAATTATTTTAATTAAAAAGGGAATTTTTATTTTTATCAACTGAATGGTCATTTTGAGTGCGCCAACGAGTCCGGAAGGGTCGAAATAGTCAGAAAACACTAGCCGGGGGTTTAGTTTGGGTCCCGGGGCATTTTTGGGCCATACCGGTAACTTAAAAGGGTATTTTGGTAATTTTAAAAATATGGGAATTGAAACCCACGAATTTGAGAGGTTTAATTTATATTATTTATGAACCCACTAAGACCATTATAAGCATTAGGTGAGTTAGAGGGCTACGAGAGTTATAGGAGAGTTTGAAGAGGTTCCAAAAGAAACCTCCAACCACCATCTTCAACCTTGGGAGAAAAATCTGTAGAAAAATGGGAGAAATCAACCTTCATTCACCAACATCAACTCAGAAGAAACGAATCTAAGGCAAGTGTTTGGATGTCATTATTTGCATTGAATATTTCCTCCATGTGTAGTGTAGAAAACTGTTACTATCTTGAAATTTTTGATGAAGAACACCCAATGGAATTATTGTGAAACTTGTGGTTTTGGGTAGGGATTTGCATGTAGAGTGATAAATGGACGATTTCAATATACAAAACATAACTTTTGATGATCTGAAAACGGATTAATAGGGGTCTTTAATTGCTCTCACACTCTAGGTTTATGTTCATAGGGTTTGGAATGAGAAATTGGGAATTTATGTAAATTGTATGTTAATTTGGAGTAATTGAACCCATAAAGATGTTAAGAAATGACCTAAGAGGATTTAGAGTGGTTTAGAATCATTAAAATGTTATTGAGGTGACCTAAGTGTGGATTTAGAGAAGAGAGGAACATAGAAAAATGAATTTAGGAATTTCTGGGCTGAATCTGCCATCTCGTTAGAAGACCTGCCCAGGTCGTTCGAACGACCTCGTTCGAACGAACTTCTAACGAGATGACAGTATCCCTTGTAACGAGTTGGTAGTTCATTCGAACGAACTCGTTCTAACGACCTCGTTCGAACGATATTTCTAACGAGTTGACAGAATGGCCTTTTAGGCCTGATTTTATTTCTAGTATCCCGTAGACTTATTTAAATGGTGAGATAACCTTCCCTTATTAACTAGTGGGTATAGTTATGAGATTGGGGTACATTGAAGAGTCAAACTTACTATCTTATAGAAAACCGGATGACATTTGTGGATTGGGAAGCGAGTACCTAATTACGACGTGAGAAGAGTTGATAACTTAAATACATATAAATCGGGGACTTGTGAGTTTAATAACACTTAATGTTGGTATAAGAATGAGAAGTATACCACTAATAAAATATTGTGATATCTAAGATGTGCGAATTCTTAGTATATGTAGTTATCTGTGTATAACATACCTACCGTACTTGCTATCATGGGAGGTCGACGTTCGATCAGGGCCATCTAATCTTTGTATGCCTACGGGGGGGGGGGGGGATTTAGATTGGTACCTCGAGGACATAGGTCAGGGAAGGACTTATTGAGAAGTTAATAAGTCTGTTGATCATGGGAGCGTAGGTAAGTGCGTGACCCATGTGATGTGAACTACGTTCTCCTCCATTGTTTGTGATTGTTGTTTAATGAAACAATTCCTGAGAGATTCGGAATGCGTGATCCTTATGTATGTGATGTACCGGGATTGGACAGCAGAGTATGTGTGCACCGCAGCTTAGTCTCGGGGTGCTAGTATTGTATATTTATGATGAGAATGATATACTATTAATTGAAATGAATTGTCATGAATAAATGTGAGTGTAATTAATAGCAATGGTTTGTAAAGTGAAAATGGAAGAATTCTAGTAATTAGTAGTACTAATATGGGAAACTGTGTAGCAAGTTATAACACTCTGTTAAATAGAAGTTGTTGGGAATTGAATTGGATAGCGTATAGTAATGTTAGATTTTGGTATCGGACTAGTTAGATATGGGAATAACTAGAATGGGTACGGGTGCGATAGGAGTGCACAATTACTTGAGAGGTGAGGAACTCATGTGAGTGCACACTATCATGTACTTTATATTCACTGTTTAATGATATTAAAGACTTGCAAATTTTTAAACTATTTTCACAATCGGGCTCTGACCCATTTGCTTTCAAATCTATTTTTGTAAAACCTTTTAGGTGCCCAACCACAAGGACACCATGCATAGGAGTTCTATTCAGGTGACGTGCTGTAGCTGCTGTGGAAGTTACAGGACCTTGACAGTAGACGCCTCCATTTTTTATCTTGACTCCATTATCAGATTTTCTCATTTGTTGGGCATGTCACCCCATTCCTTTTAGAGACATCTTACTTTTTCAGTTATTTCAGACTTGGGGTTGTAATTAATTTAGTGATGTAGACTTGGTATTTATTTATTTCAGTATTCGGATTGTTATGAGGAGTATTCCTCAAGACTCCTTATTATTTGATGGTTATTCGATTGTGACTCTGTTATGGTGGTTATGTTTGCATTTCATATTTTACTTATTGCATGTTAATCAGATTTAATTAAAATTGACAACTCACTTTTTAAATATTAGGTGGCTAGTAATTGTTAAAACGTTTTCGACAGTGATGCTATGAACTGAACCAACTTGGCATTTTTAATTAATTTAATAAAGGAGTAGCTACCCGGTATTTAATTAGTCAGGGTGTCACATTACCCATATTTTCTTTTAGTGGCATGTTATCACGGATTTTGGGGCGCTATGGAGATTGATTTTAGCTTGGATATTTTGGAAAGAATGTTCTAGCATACAAGAGATAAGATTGTATTTATTTTGATGTAGAGCATTGACAATTTATTTTTTTTCGAGATAGATAGTTGTATTATTTCGAGAGACTTGGTTGCATTTATATTTGAAGAAATTTGAGATTAGTGGTTTCCTTTATTGAGACACCCCGACTAATTAAATACCGGGTAGCTACTCCTTTATTAAATTAATACAAAATGCCAAGTTGTTTCAGTTAATAGCATCACTGTCGAAAACATTTTAATAATTACTAACCACCTAGTATTTAAAAAGTAAGTTGCCAATTTTAAATTAAATCTGATTAATCATGCGATAAAAGAAATGTAAGAGAATAACATCACCATTCACAATGAAATTTCAATAAGGTAACCAACAAATAATAAAGAGTCTGGAGGAAATACTCCTCACAACAATCCCACAATTGAAATAATGAAACAAGTCCGAATCCCGAATTAATTACAATCCACAATTTGAATAACTGAAATAGGAAATGTCTCTAATAGAAATGGGCGACATGCCCTACAAATGATGAAACTAAATATGGAGTCAAGACTAGAAAAGGAGGCGTCTACTAGCAAGGCCCTGTAACTTCCACGACAGCTACAACTCGTCACCTGAATAGAAATCTTATGCATGGTGTCCTTGTGGCTGGTCACCTAAAAAGGTTTTTACAAAAATAGATTTGAAAGCAAACGGGTCAGAGACCGAAAGTGGAGAGTATTTTAAAAATAGCAAGTGCTTTAATAACATTAAAACAATGAATGCAAAGTACATGTTAGGACGTGCTCTCACATGAAATACTCACCTCTCGTCTAATTGTGCACTCCTAACGTATCGTACCCATTCAAGTGATTCTCATAACTAACTAAGCCGACATGAGTTCTAACCTTTCTACTCAATTCCCACTATACATTCCGACGTTGTCAATTAAATAGAGAGCTTTACTCAAACTCGGATTCTCAATTATTAGCAATACAATTCATTACAGGTTATCCCTTTTTATCTTGAGCGACTATTACGATAATTACACCACACAATATAAACATGAAAGTTCTCATCATTTAACCGTATATTATTCACGTCATAAATATACAATACTAGCACCCCGAGACTAAGCTGCGGTGCACACATACTCTGCTATCCCATCCCGGTACATCACGTACATAAGGATCACGCATTTCGAATCTCTCAGGAATCGTTCCCAGATAATAGCAAGTCACACACAATGGAGGCGAACACAGTCACATCACCTGGGTCACGCACATACCTATACTCCCATGATCAGCAGACTTAATAACTTCCCAATAAGTCCTTCTTTGACCTATGTCCTCGAGGTACCAATCTAAATCCCCCCCGTAGGCACACAAAGATTAGATGGTCCTACACATAAAATCATATATACTAAGCATGCACACTTCTTAGTAATTACCATAATTTATTAGAGGTATACTTCTCATTCTCATACCAACTTATAATCTCACACAAATCATGTGTCCGGTCTACATGTATTTAAATCATTAATTATCCTCGCATCGAGATTAGTCACTCGCGCCCTAATCCACAACTATCATTTGGTTCAAATCATTCTTATATATTTTACTCCTCAATATATCCCGAATATCCCAACTATATCAATTAGTCATCAAGGAAATGTTATCTCAACCATTAAACAAGGTTACAGGACACTAGAAATCAAATCAGGCCAAAAAGGCCATTCTGTCAACTCGTTAGAAGTCTCGTTCGAACGATGTCGTTGGAACGAGAGTTCATTCAAACAAAGTGGGCATCTAACGAGCATCCAACTCGTTAGAAGGAAAACTGTCAACTCGTTAGAAGCTCGTTCGAACGAGCTCGTTCGAACGACCTGGGTAGGTCTTCTAACGAGATGCCAGTTTCGAGCCCAGAATTTTCTATCTCGTTTTTCCCAATTTTCTTCACCTCAAATCTCATCTAAAAATTGTACCAACAGTATTTTAAGTTTTCTAATCATCACTAAAGATTCGTAGGACATAAATTAACATATTTGTGAGGTAAAATCTCCCTAAACAACACCCAAATATCACATCTCCCAATTTTCCCCCAAACCTTATGTGTATGAACCCTAAAATTTTAAAGTCATCAATATTCATAATTTAATCCGTTTTTGTAACATAAAAGATGTATTTCTATCAGTATAATCGCCCAAACACAATTCTACATGCAATCTCTTTGTCAAAACATGAATTCAAATTCCAATTCCATGGGTTTTTATAAATCTCCCAAAACAATACAAATATATCAATTTTTCTAATCATGGAAGAAGCATTCGCTTGAAATTAATGAAATTAAACCACTTGCCTTGGATTATTCTCTGAATTTGGTGTTGAATTTATGAAGGTTGCTCTCTCTCCTTTTCTCCCAAGGTTGAAGGTTGAAGATGGAGGTTAAGGTTTTCTCTTTTGGGAACTTCTCTTAACTTCTCATGAAACCCCCGTAGCCCTCTAATCAGTTAAGTGTTGGTAATGGGTTAGTGGGTTATTAAATTCCCTATTTTTTTAATTCCCAAAATTCGTTGGTCATAATTCCCCAAATTTTAAAATTACCTAAATACCCTTTTAAGTTGCCGGTATGGCCCAAGAATGCCCCGGGACCCAAACTAAACCCCCAGCTAGTGTTTTCTGACCATTTCGACCCTTCCGGACACGTTGGCGCACTCAAAATGACCATACGTTTGATAAAAATAAAATCCACTTTTTTTTAATTAAAATAATTATATTCCTGACGCGACTGTCACGCGCGTCCCAACAAAATTTCCCAAATTGCCGTATTTAAATCTCGCGATAATTTCAATAGTTTCAATATTCATATAACATCATATGTACACACATTATAATCAAATACCAACTCACATCTCATTAGTATTTTTATCCGAATTAATTCTCAATTAATTCCCATTTAATTTAATTAATCCCAAAAATAAATATCAATAAAAGTACGGGGTATTACATATATATTGTGAGTTTTTAGATGCTCTATACCTTGTATCTTGTGGATTTGTTAGTTTTATCGATAGTGGCGCTCCGCTCCACTCTCCCCGGGCGGGCGAGGTGTTACAGAATGGTATCAGAGCTTAGTTATATGACCACCCTCGGGGGTCTTGGGTCTGTTGCGTTTTTGTTGCGCGTCTTTGGAGATAGAATTTTAGATGATCGTTTCGTGTTAGGCATCTAGATTTGATGTGAGGAATTTTATTTTTTGGTGACGAGGTTATTTTTGGAGATTGTTGGCCTGATTTTTTAGAGTTAGGAATTCGACGAATTTCGAGGGAGAAATTCCATTGTTAGTGGGGAAGTGTTACAACTCGCGTAATTTTGGGGGTATTTTCAAAAATAGAGGAAAAATAAAGTTTTTGATAAAATTATTTTTATTGCTCAGATATGTTGAGTATTATTTTTAAAGGCGAGAATTTCAAACGGTTTTGAAATCGGAGTTAAAACGGATTTTATATCGATTTTTAAATATTTATCCCTTATAAAAATTTTAAGGTGAACTGCCAGATTTCCTGGGCGATTGATTGATCGACGCCTGGGGGTCGATCGATCGATCCCTTCGGAAATCGTGTGCAACAAGCAATTTTAAGAGTTTGCTTTGTTTTAAACTCCTACTTCTTTTCCTTATAAATTAAGGTCGAGGGTGACCCTTTTAGAACAACTTTTTGGCAACAAACATATTTGCTTTTCCTCTCGATTTTATATACACGAATTTCGAGAGACATGGGTTAAGGGTATACAATAAGCATGCACATTAGTTGAGGGGTTAAGGATTCATGTGAGAACTCGTAACATACATGTATAAAATATTTACTGTTTAATGCAATTAAACACTTGCTGTATTTTAAAAATATTTTCACCTCGGGCTCTGACCCGTTTGCTTTCAAATATTTTTTTTTTGTAAAACCTTTTTAGGTGCCCCACCATAGGGATGCCAAGCATAAGAGTTCCACTTCATAGACGTGTTGTATCTGTTGTGGAAGTTACACGATCTTGGTAGTAAATGCCTCCACATTCTTCATTTGATTCTATTCAGGGTCATCTATCAGTTAGGGCATGTCGTCCCTTTCCATTTAGAGATAATATTCTCAAACTACCAGTTTTATATCAGTGTTTGGTTTTATTTTGTTATTCAGTATTTGTATTATTCAGGGGAGTGTTACTCTAGACTCATGTTATCATTTCATTATCATTCTATTTTGTTTTAGATGTGGATGTGGTATAGTTAGCTTATAATTTGGTTGCATGTTAATTTAATTTAATAAAATTTGATATCTCACTTTTTAAATATTAGGTGGCTAGTAATTGTTAAAATTGTTTTCGACAGTGGTGCTATGAACTAAACCAACTTGACATTTGTATTAATTTGAATAAAGAAATAGCTACCCGGTATTTAATTAGACGGGGTGTCACCGGTGGTAATAGAGCATCAGGTTCTAGTGTACTTAGGATTTGTACGGCTTATTATGTTTGTGCGAAGCGGTCTTTGATATAGAGCCTTATATTTTAGGATTTTTGTACTGCATTATGTATCCTACGTTCTTCAGCTATTTTGAAGATATTAAATGTGTACTTATAAAACTTCTCTCGTTTCAGATGCCTCCTAGATGTACAAACCGAATTCCTAGGGATGCCTAACCCGAACCTCAGCCTGCACCAGCTCAGGGTTCAATGAACGCTACTGAAGTTGCCGCTATCATAGCCCAGGCGATAAATTCCGCATTAACAGCCGTGCAACAAGCAAAACCATAGGCACCGGTGGCAGCCCCAATCCAGGCTCAGGCATTCCCGTCTACTTGGGAATGTGTCTGGGATGATTTTTAAAAAGCACACCCTCCGAAGTTTATAGGAATCTCTGACGTTATTACGACGAGCCAGTGGAAAAAGGACATCCAAAGACACTTAAGGATGTACGAATTCACGGATGTGCAGAGGTAGGTACTGGCAAGTTTCAAGCTAGTAGGATCAGCACTACAGTGGTGGGAGTCAGTTACCACCGCAGAGGAGAGAGACGTTCTTTCGATACAAGAGTTCTAGGTGCGGTTCGACCGCAAATATTTTCCTTCAGCGGTTCCAACATAAATGAGGCAATAATTAATGAACCTTAAATAGTAGGGAAAGATAGTGGTAGAATATGAGACGGAATTCACTAATCTCCTGAATATCATCCCTGATGAGATCCCCACCGAGGAGAGGAAAATCTAGAGGTTCACAGATGGGTTGACATGGAGGATTCGTCAGCACTTACTGGGAAATCTCTCATTGGCCACCTACTCAGATGTGGTTAATGTGGCCTTACTACACTGCCAGGACCACCTCTTTCACTTAACAGAAGGTAAAAGAGCAGGGCAGGATAGGGGAAATGGTGCCAATGGGACACAGTTAATTCAGGGACAGAATAAACAAGGTGACCAGGGTCCCCAGCAAGGGGATTTCAAGAGATTTAGATTAGGGGGATTTAGGCATGGCTAAGGAGGTTTTAGGCATGGCCAGCACGGTCATCAGGGCCATCAAGGTCATCAGCAATTTTAGCAGGGCTAGTATAGCCAGGCATGGTAACGGCCATCAGGGCCGCGGGCAGCAAGGTCAAAGAGGGGGGATCTTCCAGGGGAGATGTTTCCTATGTAGCAAGATTGGACACAAATGTCACGAATCTTTTAAAAAGGGCAGGGCCCCACAGCAGTAGCAGCAGCATGCTCGAAATGAGCCCCAGAGACCAATTTTTCCCGTTGCCCTCCCAGGGCCACAGCAGATGCCAGCATTGCTACAGATCCCAGCCATTCCAATCCAGTAGGGACAACTTTAGTACGGTCGGGTTTACCAATTTGAGTAGACCACAGTCCCACAGGATCTACCTGCGATTCAGGGCATGTTTTCTATTCAGGGGACTATAGGGCGCATTTTATTTGACAGGCTACGCATTGTTTTATTGCCACGAGATTTACCTACTCTATGGGATTATTAGAGACTGCGAAGAGCACCGTTACTTGTGTAGATTCACCATTTAGTAGGGGTTCCATAATTTCTCTTATATGTAGAGGTGTGGGTGTAGAGATCGGGAGGCTAACTTTGCCTGACAACATGTTAGTATTAGATATGACCGAGTATGATGCTATTATTGGTATGGATTGGCTGATTGCATATCGATCCATGATTGATTATTATAGTAGGAGTATTATTTTTGCCATACCTGGGCAAGAGATGTTTTTAGTGGCGATGCCTCGTCCTGAGGGAGGATCATCCACACACTTGTATTATATAGAGGAGGAGACCTCTAATGAGGTGGTAATACCACTAGACTCGATTCCATTTGTTTGGGAGTTCGCTAATATATTTCGGGATATTCCTGGATTTTTACCTAGTAGAGAAATAGACTTCGTTATAGATTTGGCACGAGGCACTCAGCCAATAGCCCGCGCACCTTACCATATGGCTCTAGTGGAGATGAGGGAGCTATCAGATAGAGCAGTTCTTGGGTCAGGTGTTTATCCGGAGGAGTGCATCGCCATGTGGTGATCTTGTGTTGTTTATTAAGAAAAGGGATGGATCTCTTAGGTTGTGTATCGATTACTGAGAACTGAATAAAGTCACGATACGGAATAAATATTTGTTACCCCGAATCAATGACTTATTTGACCAGTTAAGAGGAGTTGCCTTCTTCTCAAAGATTGACTTGAAATCAGGGTACCATCAATTGCGAATTAGGGAGAAGGATGTCTCAAAGACTGCCTTCCTGACAAGATACGGTTCCTACGAGTTCAGGGTTATGCCTTTTGGCCTGACCAACGCCCCAGCTGTGTTTATGGACTTGATAAATAGGGTGTTAAAAGAATTTATGGACCAGTTAGTCATTGTCTTTATTGATGACATTATAGTTTACTCCTAGACCGAGGAATAGCATACCAACCACTTAAGATAGGTTTTTGCAGACACTACGCCAGAACGAGTTGTATTCAAAATATGAAAAATGTGGGTTTTGGCTGAAGGAGGTCCAGTTTTTGGGCCATATCGTCTCGGACATGGGATTATCTGTTGATCCAGGGAAGGTATCCGCGGTGAAGGAGTGGGGAAAAACCACGACACCGACATAAATACGTAGTTTCTTAGGCCTAGAAGGATACTACAGGAGGTTTATTCGGGGGTTCTAAAAAATAGCGAGTCCTTTGACACATCTAACTTGCAAAGGTGTGCCATTTATCTGGAGCGATTCCTGTCAATTGGCATTCGACGGGTTGAAGGAAAAGTTGACCTCAGTACCAGTGTTAGCATTACCCAGGTCGGGAGGGTAGTACCTAGTCTACACATATGCATCCGTACTAGGACTTGGAGGATTACTGCAGCAGGAAAGTTAGGCCATAACTTATGCTTACCATAAGCTTAAACCTCACGAGAGGAATTACCCCACCCATGACTTGGAGATAGCGACAGTCGTCTTTGCTCTTTGGATTTGGAGACATTATCTCCTTGGGGAGAAATTCCGTTTATTCATAGATCACAAGTCGCTTCAGTACCTCTTCACCCAAAGGAGCTGAATATGCGTCAACGTCGTTGGCTAGAGTTTGTGAAGGATTATCTGTTCGATATCCAATACCACCCAGGGAAGGCTAACGTGGTAGCAGACGCATTGAGCCGTAGGCCAGTAGGTGAGGTGCCCGAGGTGTGGAAAGCCAAGTGGAAGGAGTTAGGACACTAAGGCGCAGTAGCCCGATTATTCATGTCCGTAATGACAATTACGCCCCAGATTATTGCTAGGGTAATACAGGGCCGACAACAAATCCGTTTTGTCAAGAGAAGATAGTGAATATGTTTACAGAAGGAGCCAAGTCTTATTCCATTAGTTCAGACGGGGGATTACGCTTTAATGGAAGGTTAGTTGTTCCTGAGGGGGAGGACTTACGACATGAGGTAATGAAAGAGTCGCACGACTAGCGATTCACGGTGCATCCTGGTGGGGATAAAATGTACCATGATATGAGGCGACAATATTGGTGGAGCAGAATGAAAAGAGATATTTCCGAGTTTATTTCGAAATGTTCCACGTGTCAACTAGTAAAAGTGGGCCATCATAGGCCGGCAGGACTTTTACAGCTGTTAGAAATCCTTATGCGGAAATGGGAGAGCATTTCCATGGACTTCATCACGTGATTACCTACCTCACCGAGAGGTCACGACTCCATATGGGTGATCGTAGATCGTTTGACAAAGGTTGCTCACTTTCTGCCAGCCCGAACTGATTACACGGCTGGACAGTATGCCCAGATTTTCATAAGGGAGATAGTAAGACCCACGGAGTGCCTCTCAATATCGTTTCTGAGAGAGACAAAATATTTGTGTCACGATTTTGGGAGAGTTTCCAGGAAGCCATGGGAACAAAATTGCTGTTAAGTACCGCCTATCACCCGCAGACTGATGGGCAGACTGAATGGACCAATCAGATGTTGGAAGACATGTTACGCATGTGTATACTAGACTTTGGAGGTGGTTGGGAGAAGTATCTTCCACTGGTGGATTTTGCCTATAATAACTCCTACCAGTTCACTATTGGTATGGCTCCATTCGAGGCGTTGTACGACAGACCTTGTCGTTTCCGATCATGTTGGCTAGAGGTGGGGGATAACAAACTCCTTGGGCTAGAGATGATCCAGGATACTTTAACGAGAATAGTATTGATACGGAGCCGTATTCGAGTAGCTCAGGACCGCCGGAAAAGCTATGTCGATGCCAAAAGGTTCTTTCGAGAGTTCAACGTGGGGGATCAGGTGTTGCTCAGAGTATCTCTAATGAAGGGGATTATGCATTTTGGGAAGAAGGGAAAGTTGGCACCTAGATACGTGGGGCCATTCCCTATCATCGAACGAATTGGGTCAGTCGCCTACAAACTTGGATTACCGGAACCCTTGCATAGGGTCCATGACGTATTCCACATTTCCTCACTGAGGAGATATCTTCGAGATGAGTTGGCCCATACTCACATAACTTTATAAGATATTGATATTCAGTCCGATAGCTCCTAAGAGGAAGGTCCAATTGCTATTCTAGACCATAGCGAACGGAAACTGCGGTAAAAGATAGTACCATTAGTACGTGTTCAGTGGCGACATCATAATATCGAGGTGTCTACCTGGGAGCATGTGGATGAGATGCACGAGCGTTATCCAGAGTTATTTTTTCCAGGTATAATTAAATTCCAAATTTTGGGACGAAATTCAGTTATTAGGGGGGAAGTATGTAATACCTCGTAATTTTATAGATTTTATTTAATGGGATTAATTAAACTAAATGGAAATTAATCCGAATTTAAATACTAGCGAGATATGAGTTGGTATTTGATTATGATAACAAGCATGAATATCATTTGGTAAATATAGTAATATATTTTTATTAAAATGATTAAAATTGTCGCAAGTCATAAATACGACAATTCGAGAAATTTAGTTGGGATGCGTGCATACGCTCAGGAATCAATTTAATTGAACTTAAAAGTAAAATATAATTTTACCATCCATGTGATCATTTTGAGTGTGCCATTATGTCCGAAAGGGTCGAGATAGTCATAAAACACTAGTCGAGGTTTTAGTTTGGGTCCCGGGACATTTTTAGGCCACACCGGCAACTCGGGAGGGTATTTTGGTAATTTCCATTTTTGGGGAATAGTGACCCACAAAAATTGGATCTTGCAATCAACCTATATTAAGACCCTTTGGGGTCATTAATTGTCACACCAAGCCTTTATCAAAGAGAGAAGAGAGGAGATGTTCTAAGGGGTTTCCAAAGCCACAACCACCACCCGCCGCCGCGATCGCCGAAAATTATGATCGAAAAAGAGAAGTGAAATCAACCTAGATCATCATCAAAGGATAAGAACTTATAAAGAAAGTAAAGTGATTTAATCCATTAAGATTCAGCTAATAAGTTATCCATGTTAGAGTAGGATTTGGTGATACCCTTGAAAATCTGAAAAATTCATGAAATTTGGAGATGAAACCTTATGATTAGGTTGTTTATGTAATTTTAATTCTGGAAGAAGCTCACATATTAGATCATGATCCATATGTAATTAATTTTGGATTTATGAAGATATTATAATGATTCCTGAAGAAAATTGAAAGATAATACTTTTTATGAAATTATGATGATTAATCCGAGAAAAGACCAATTGATGATGAATTGACAGTTATGGAGCCTTTAGAATCGTGTACTTAGGTTATGTAATGATCCTAGATGTTTACTATAGAATTTAACACCTTGAAATGATGATTTGAGACGAGAATTAGACTTAAAATGAAGCAAACTCGTAGCCTGCACCTGCTTGATTGATCGATCGACATTCATAGGTCGATCGATCGATGTTCATAGGTTGATCGATCGACCTCCCAAGAAATAGTAATCTTTTTCCCCTTTTTGGATTCAACCGATTCTGGCCATTTGAAAGTTGAACAAGGGGACTATGTAAAGACGTTAGTACTTAGGAGAGACCAGTAGGGACGTAATTAAAACCCCGGAACATATTCGAATAGATTGGGAATATAGTGATTGAATTTATGAGGGTTTGACAAGTACTTTCTTATTTTACGATACGAAACATGATTTATATTATTAGGAGTGATAAGTTAGGATATGAGACATAAATAAAGAGCTAAGGGTACTGAATTAATATTTGGGAAAGTTTGTAGACTTAGTAATCTCTTTGGTTAGGATTAAGTACCTAAAATTTATGACGTGAGACGTATCGACAAAATATATTATATATCATCCGAAATAACTATAGTGTATGAACTTTGACTAATGGTATAAGGCTGAAATATACCCTTAATAATATAACCTATTAATTAAGTTGTGTAAATGCTTAATATATGGACTATTATGTGTATAACATACCTATCATACTTGTTATCACGGGAGGTGGGTTATTAAAAAGGGCCATCTAATCTTTATGTGCCTACGGAGGGATTTAGATTGGTACCTCAAGGACATAGGACTTGGAATGGCTTATTTTGAGTTAATAAGTCAGCAGACCATGGGAGTGTAGGTATGTGCGTGACCTATGGTATGGGAACTATGTTTGCCTCCAATATGTGTGATTTTGGCTTATTGAAACGATTCCAGAGATATTCGAAATACGTAGTCCTTATGTACATGATGTACCGAGATTTCATAGCAGAGTATGTGTGCACCACACCTTAACCTGGGGGTTCCATATTTGTATATTTATGCTGAAAATGATATACTTGCATTTATAATGGGCTCATCGTTAAATTGTAAAAATGAATAATTGAGACATCTGAATGGGATGAACAATGGGATAATACATATAGTAATTGATGTAATAATTCTGATAAATAAAAATGTAAGTTACATGCATAATATATTAGAATAATGCGAATAGACCCTTATATTATAATGAGAAAATAGGGAGTGGTACAGACTAGTTAGTAGCAACGTAACTAGGATGGGTTAAGGGTATACAATAAGCGTGCACATTAGTTGAGGGGTTAATGGTTCATGTGAGAACTCGTAACATACATGTATAAAATATTTACTGTTTAATGTAATTAAACACTTCCTGTATTTTAAAACTGTTTCACCTAAGGCTCTGACCCATTTGTTTTCAAATATATTTTTTTTGTAAAACCTTTTAGGTGCCCTGCCACAGGGACGCCAAGCATAAGAGTTCCACTTCATAGACGTGCTGTAGCTGCTATGGAAGTTACAGGATCTCGGTAGTAGACGCCTCCACATTCTTTATTTTATTCTATTCAGGGTCATCTATCAGTTAGGGCATGTCATCCCTTTCCATTTAGAGATAATATTCTCAAACTACCAGTTTTATATCAGTTTTTTGTTTTATTTAGTCATTCAGTATTTGTATTATTCGGGGGAGTGTTACTCTAGACTCGTGTTATCATTTCATTATCATTGTATTTTGTTTTAGATGTGGATGTGGTATAGTTAGCTTATAATTTTGTTGCATGTTAATTTAATTTAATAAAATTCGACATCTCACTTTTTAAATTTTAGGTGGCTGGTAATTGGTAAAATTGTTTTTGACAGTGATGCTATGGACTGAACCGACTTGACATTTTGTATTAATTTGAATAAAGGAGTAGCTACCCGGTATTTAATTAGACGGGGGTGTCACACTTAATCTCGCGAGTGTTATTCCATTTGATTTCATGTGATTATTGACTCATATTTGAATTGATAAATTCTTTTGGTAATCTGAAAAATAATGGTTGGAATATGATTTTGATTTATGTGGTATTATTAATGTGTTGGGCATATTGTCATCAGATTTTAATATGGCACTGATATAGGGCACCCGCCAAGACTCCAATTTTTAGCTACTTGATAAATTATGGGCACGATATGGTGAGGCCTGGTGGCTCTGATTAATGTGTTGTTGAGAAATTATATTGATAAAAATGATTATGAGATTCGCATTTGGTTTGAATATTCGTATTCGTATTCGTATTGTTACGTTTTATTCACCGCTAATATTTCTTGGGCATCTTTCCCGTCGTATTGTTTAATTCCCCATATTTTCTTTTAGTGGCAGGTTAGAACGGATTTTAGGCCGCTATGGAGATTGATTTTTAGCCTGGATATTTTGGGAAGAATATTAGAGAATACAAGATGAGAAGATTGCATTTATTTTGATGTATAGAGCATTGGAGATTTATCTTTATTTCGAGATAGATAGTTGTATTATTTCGAGAGACTTGGTTGTATTTATATTTGAAGAAATTTGAGATTAGTGGTTTCCTTTCTATTGTGGGTTTTTAGATGATCTAGACCTTGTATCTTGTGGATTTGTTAGTTTTATCGCAGTGGCGCTCCGCTTCGCTCTCCCCGAGCGGGCGGGGTGTTACAATGGAGATCAAAATCGCTCGACTCATATCATGGGAAGGATAAAGTGAGGTCATCTATAAGAATGTTCCCGAAATAGTATTTAGAAAATATGATGTGTGCATTTATCGGGAGATTGATCGTATGGTGAAAAGGCAATATTTATTAGATAAAATGCCAATATGAATCACAATATATATATATATATATAATAAGTTAGGGCGGTTTTTGAATTATGTACACATTTTAACGGTCAAGATGTGTGCCACCTCCTTACACATTTTAATGGTTAAGATCAGATCTATTTCTTTTTTACAACTCTACCCCTCAATTAATTAATTTCCCCATCTTTTTTACTCACCAAACTTACATTTTAATTCAAAAATTAGGCTATTTTGGTAACCCACTCAGCCTTTACACACACACACCACCGTCTCTCTCTCTCGACATATCTCACTCACCCCCAATCAGATGTGTGCCCTCATTCCTTACAACCCCTCCCTCAAAAACCCACATTCACTCTCTACCTTCTCTCTCCTCCCAACACCCCTCCCTCGCTGCCTCCCTCCGATGCTCTCCCTTCATTGCCTCCATCGTCTGCTCGCCTTCGTCCTCGCCGTCCACTGCTTGCCCTTGCCCTTCGCTGCCGGGCTCCGCTGCCGAGATCCGGTTCACCACCACTCTTTATATTTTTTACTCTTTATAAAGGGTTGATCACCCGGTATTTAATTAGGCGGGGTGTCACAGGTGGTATCAGAGCATCAGGTTCTAGTGTCTTTAGGATCTGTACGGCTTATTTCGCTTTCAGCTTAACATTTTGTTATAGAGCCCTATTTTAGGATTGTTGTATTCTTACTTTTAAGATTATGTATTTAGCTATATGAGATTTGATAATAACTGTAGACTAATAAAATTTCTTCATGTTTCAGATGCATCCGAGACGTGCACCAAAGGATAGGCGTGCCCAAGCCGAGCAGCCAGTAGCTCCGGCTCAGGGAACGATGAATGCTAATGAGGTAGCCGCTACTATTGCTCAGGCGGTGAATACCGCACTAGCGATAGTACAGCAGGCTCCACCCCAGATTCAGGCAGTGGTGCCAGTACCTGCACAGCTTCCATCAGCATGGGAGCGGGTTAGGGATGCCTTTCAGAAGGCACATCCCCCTGAGTTCTCGGGTAGTTCAGATATCATCATCATCAGCCAATGGAAGAAAGATATCCAGAGGCATTTGCATATGTATGAGTGCACAGACGTGCAAAAATAGTTGTTTGCTTCATTTAATCTAGTGGGGGCCGCTTTATAGTGGTGGGAGTCCACCACCACCTTGGAGGAGAGGGATACTATCCCGATTCAATCATTCTGGGAGCGGTTTGACCGCAAGTATTTTCCATCCGCCGTGCAAACTGAGATGAGGCAAAAGTTACTGAACTTGAAGCAGGAGAATTCTACTATTGCTGAGTATGGAGAGGAGTTCACAAGACTTCTCACTATAGTGCCAGATGAGGCACCCACTGAGGGCAAGAAGATACTATTGTTTATGGACGGGTTAGCTTGGAGGATCCGTCAGCACCTTATAAAGAATCGTTCTCTGAGTACCTTCACAGATGTACTCAATGCTGCTTTGCTACACTGTCAGGATCACCACTTCCATCTGCAGGGAAGTAAGCGAGCAGGAGAGTCCGACCAGCAGGGCATGATAGGGGGTAGTGGCGCTAGTGGAGCACTGACATCTCAGGGGCAGACTCGTCAGTATGAGCAGAGTTCCCATCAGGGGGGCCCTACCAAGAGGTTCCGATCAGGTGATTCTAGACAAGGATTTGAGGGATTTAGGTAGGGTCAGTGGGACCAGCCTAATCAACAGGGCCAGCAAGGCCAACACCGCCAGCAGCAGGGTCAACAGCAGGGCCAACAGCGTTTTCATCAGGGCCAACAGGGCCAGTGGCAGGGCAGTAACCCCCAACAGGGTCGTGGTCAGCAGGGTCCGAAGGGAGGTAATTTTAGGGGCCGATGTTTCGTGTGCAACAAGAATGGCCATAAGATCCAGGATTGTCCAGAGGGTGATAGGGACCCATAGCAGCAGGGTGCCTGTAATGAGCCACATAAGCTACTTTTTCCAGCCGCCCTCCCAATACCAGCTCAGGTACCAGCCCTACCAACCATTCCAACCGCTCCAGTACAGCAGGGGCAGTTACAGTATGGACGTGTCTATAACATCCACCAGGCAGCATCTCCACAGGCACCGCCCGCAATTGAGGGTAAGTTTCCTATCCATGGTACTATGGGTCGGATTTTATTTGATACTGGGGTGACGCACTCTTTTATAGCTACCCATTTTACAAAGGCCTTAGGGTTACTAGCCACAGCAGAGAGCATTGTGACGTGTGTAGACTCACCACTGGGAAATGGATCGCTAATTTTCTTTATATGCCGGGGAGTGGAGGTAGAGATTGGTAGCTTGGTATTACCAGCAGACATGTTAGTCTTAGATATGCATGAGCATGATGTTATTATCGGTATGGATTGGCTCGCAGCTTACAGAGCCATGATAGATTGTATTGGTGGGAGTATTGTATTTGCCATTTCGGGGCAAGAGATGTTTGTAGTGGCGATGCCTCGCCCAGAGGGAGGCTCGACCGCTCATTTGTATTACATAGAGGAGGATACCTCTAAGGAGGTTGTGATTCCCTTAGACTCGATTCCAGTTATTCGTGAGTATTCCGATGTATTTCAGCAGATACCAGGCCTACCCCCCAGTCGAGATATAGGTTTTGTGTTGAACTTATTACCGGATACTTGACTTATAGCACATGCTCCATACTGTATAGCTCCGGCGAAGATGCGAGAGTTACGAGATCAGATAGAGCAGCTGTTAGGTCAGGTCTTCATTCGCAGGAGTAGCTCACATTGGGGCGCTCTAGTTTTGTTTGTGAAAAAGAGAGATGGTTCACTGAGGCTATGTGTAGACTACCGGGAGCTGAACAAGGTCACGATACAGAACAAGTATCCATTGCCTCGAATCGATGACCTGTTCGACCAGCTGAGGGTAGCAACTTTCTTTTTGAAGATAGATCTGAGGTCGGGGTACCATCATCTACGTATTAGGGAGTAGGATGTTTCAAAGACTACTTTCTTGACGAGATATGGGTCCTATGAGTTCAGAGAGATGCCATTTGGCCTCACAAATGCTCCAGCCGTATTCATGGACTTGATGAACCGAGTGTTCAGAGAGTTCTTGAATCAGTTTATCATCATCTTCATAGATGACATTCTGATATATTCACACTCCGAGGAGGAGCATGTTGAGCACTTGAGGCAGGTTCTTCAGACTCTACGAGAGCATCAGCTATATGCTAAGTACGAGTAGTGCGAGTTCTGGTTACGTAAAGTGCAGTTCTTGGGACATGTTGTTTTTGAACAAGGGATAGCAGTTGACCCGAGTAAAGTGTCAGCGATGAGGGAGTGGGGACAGCCCACGACACCGACGGAAGTATGTAGTTTCTTAGGATTAGCTGAATACTACAGGAGATTCATTCGGGGGTTCCCCAAAATAGCGGTTCCATTAACGAACCTGACTCGCAAGGGGGTAACATATGTATGGGACGATGCTTGTCAATTGGCCTTCGATGAGCTGAAAGACAAGCTTACTTCAACACCGGTCCTTGCTTTACCTAAATCGGGCGTGGAGTACCTGGTTTACACCGATGCCTCTTTACGGGGACTTGGGGGAGTACTTCAGCAGGAGGAGAAGGCTATAGCTTTTGCCTCCCGTAAGCTTAAGCCGCATGAGAAGAATTACCCCACACACGACCTAGAGTTAGCAGTGGTCATTTTTGCATTGAGGATATGGAGGCACTATTTATTAGGGGAGAAATTTCGCTTATTCACAGACCATAAGTCACTACAGTACCTGTTCACTCGGCGAGAGCTGAATATGCGTCAGCGCAGGTGGTTAGAGTTTGTGAAGGACTATCAGTTCGACATACAGTACCATCCGAGGAAGGCCAACGTAGTTACTGATGCGTTGAGCCGTAGATCGATAGACGATGTAGCGAACATATCGAAATCAAAGTGGAAAGAGTAGAGTCACCAGGACGCAGTAGCCCATTCCTTCATATCTGCCATGACAGTGACACCCGAGAGTGTTACGAGGGTGATACAGGCACAGACCGTAGACCCATTTTGCTAGGAGCAGATTGTACGACTTTTAGCCGAGGGTGATGAGTCCTATTCTGTTAGTTCTGATGGGGGTTTGAGGTTTAATGGGAGATTGGTGGTCCTAGAAGGAGCAGACTTACGTCATGCAGTGATGACCCAGTCTCACGGGTCTCGATTTGCGGTACATCCTGGAGGAGATAAGATGTACAAGGATATGAGGCGGCAATACTGGTGGAGTGGGATGAAAAGGATATTGTTGAGTTCATGTCCAAGTGTTCTACCTGCCAGCTGGTAAAGGTGGACCATCAGAAACCATCAGGGTTGCTTCAGCCATTGGAAATACTCGCATGGAAGTGGGAGAGTGTTTCCATGGATTTTATTACAGGGTTGCCTACATCACAGCGGGGCCACGATTCCATCTGGGTGATTTTGGACCGTTTGACCAAGGTGGCTCATTTTCTGCCGGTGCGAACAGACTATACCACGGGTCAGTATGCTCAGTTGTTCATTGCTGAGATTGTCAGATTGCATGGGGTGCCCCTGAATATTGCGTCAGATAGAGACAAGATTTTCGTGTCGCGTTTCTGGGAGAGCTTTTAGGAGGCTATGGGTACAGAGTTGAGGTTGAGTTCAGCTTATCACCCACAAACAGATGGACAAACAGAGCATACTAATCAGATGTTTGAGGATATGCTACGCATGTGTGTCCTTGATTTTGGAGGAGGTTGGGAGCCATATCTTCCACTGGTGGAGTTTGCTTATAATAACTCTTATCAATTCACTATTGGCATGGCTCCATTTGAGGCTTTGTATGGCAGGCCTTGTCATTCCCCAACTTGTTGGCTAGAGGTGGGGGATAACAAGTTGCTCGGACTAGAGGTGATTCAGGAAACCTACGCTAGGATTGAGATGATTAGGAGTCGCATTCGAGTAGCCCAGGACATGCAGAAAAGCTACGCCGATGCGAAATGATTCTTTCGAGAGTTTAATGTGGGGGACCAAGTTTTACTACGTGTATTTCCTATGAAAGGAGTGATGAGGTTCGGGAAAAAAGGGAAATTGGCCCCAAGGTACGTGGGACCATTTTCGATTATCGAGAGGGTTGGGCTGGTAGCATACAGATTGGGACTGCCAGAGCATTTACATCGCATCCACGATGTATTCCACATCTCGTCGTTGAGACGATACCTTCGGGATGATATGGCACACACCCACTCGCGATAGAAAAGATAGACTTATAGCCTAACAGCTCTTACGAGGAGAGACCAGTGGTTATCCTAGACCATAGCGAGAGGAGATTGAGGTCGAAGGCAGTTCCACTTGTACGCGTCCAGTGGGAGCATCATAATGTGGAGGAATCCACCAGGGAGCGCGAGGTAGATATGCACGAGAGATACCCAGATTTATTCTTACCAGGTATGCCTTATTTTTTGAATTTCGGGACTAAATTCCGTTATTAGGGGGGAAGTATGTAATACCCTGTATTTATATGCTTTCTAAATTTGGGGATTTATTAAATTTTATGTGAGTTATTAATTTAATATAAATTCGGAAATTAATTATTTTTATAATTACTAATGTGACGAGAGTTAGTAATCATTGGAAACTTGTTGAATATTACTAATGATCAAAGTAATATATTTTATTGGTTCTATTAAATGTCACGAGTGAATAAAATGATAATTTTGGAAATTTAAGTCGGGACGCGCCTATGTCGTGTCGGGACTAAATGTTGATTAATAAAAGTGAATAAATTATAAGTCACCCGTATGGTCATTTCGAGTGTTCCAAAGTGTTAGGAAGGGCCGAGATAGTCAAAATAATGTACCCGGGGGTTTAGTTCGGGTCTCGGGGCGTTTTCAGGCATAATTAACACCCCGGGAGGGCGTTTTGGACATTTTACATTTTTAGGCCTGAAAACCCACGAAAATTGAAAGGTTATATCAGATGCCTAGGTTTGTCTTCTAGGGTTAACACAACCAAAGATAAGTGACGGCCATTGGAGAGGGAAAGAGAGAGCTTGCCAAAGAGTTCTAGGCCAATAACTCCTCCGTTTGCGCCGCCATCGCCGCAAAACGATAGATCGCGTAACGAGGATCACCACCACACCGATTTCAGCCACAAAGCAGAAACAAAAAATCCCCAGGCAAGTATTTTTCTTGCTTAATTTCGTTAATTCTTCATTCATCTTAGTTTAGGGTTGAGTAGGATGAGTTTTTATGGAAGAAAACCCATGTTGGTAATTAGAAATCGCATATTGTAGTGATATAAACATTATTCTGGAAATCCCCTTCACATGTAGAGGTTGAACCATGGATTTATGATGGATTAGAAATAGAAATTCTATAAAAAGAATGATTTTAATTAAGTTAAAGGAATTTTTAGGGTTCATGAGAATTGTATAAATTTTGGCATTTTAATCCATGATTCTTGATGAAAACTCACATGTCTTACGTTTAATATTGTCCATTTGGGTTTAGAACGTTTGTGGTATAAATTCCTCGGAGTTTGGGGGTTAAAAATTTGGATTTGGATGATGTTGGATGATAGAACCCGTAACTGGTTTTCTGCAAAATTCGCCATACCTGCTTGATCGACCGATCGATGGTTTGATCGATCGAGCTCCTGCCATCGATCGATCGACCCCTCCTAGCAGACTCATTTTTCCCCTTCTAAATAGTTGAATTCAATTTAAATGAGTAATAATCTTTGGACATCCTTATTAAAATATTTTGGGAGATAACGAAGACCAGTAGGACTTATTAAAAATATGAAACCTTTAATGTAAGACGGGATTTACATTTTACGGCGATGTTCACATATAAGGGGCGATGGAACTATGAATTAAAGGGGGTGACGCGTAAGGTAGTTATGTTGGAAAATAAATGAGTAACTACTAAAATTTCACTTGGCATTATAGAAATTCACGAGTGTCACTTGATAAGTTGGGATAATCCCACAAATTAAAGTAAGAGACGAACCGTTATACGTAATAACTAAATAATGAGAAGCATAAATATCATAATTATGGGTTATGATATGTACCTAAATTTTATATGGTAATAGTAGTATATTTATATGACTGTGTTTATGCGTATACTATATATGTGTGAAAATCATGCCCGCGCTACTTGCTATCCCTGAGGTTACCGCACTGGGATAGTCTTATCTTGATGGGCCTTTATGGGGGATATTGACTCGTACCCTAGAAGATAGAAATCCTGTGGTACAGACTATCGGATCGATAGTCAGACGGTCCTAAGAGACGTGGGGGCATGTGCTGACCTCTTAGAGACTTGAAATCTATGCTTCGCCTCAATATTATTTGTGTTTGTGTTAATACAGTTCGAGAGTGATTCCGAACTTGTATTTCCCTTAGTACGAGTGATACGGGGATTGGATAGTAGAGTATGCCCGCACCATAATTATTATGTGGGGTGCTGTTAGAATATATATATTATATGAGTATTTAATATATATATATTTAACTCTGGAATTTGGGAACTACCTACTGTGTTTATGGTAAGTAAGAAATGAATAATTATTTCAATTGGGGAATATGTGTTTGAAAAGTACAATATGTTACAGAAAAACTTTATTAGCAAATAAGGTTTAAATGAGAACTTTGTTGTCAAATGAAATTAATATCTTAAACAATTGAATTTGTCAGCTTAATCTTACGAGCAACCTAAGATAAGATAAGATAAGTTAAACCGTTGGGAAGGTTAGTGCGATAGGCGAGCACATTAGAAGAGAGGTGAGAATTTCTCAAGGGAGTGCCGCACTAATATGTTGTTGCATTGGCTAGTAAACATTTTAAATACTTGCTAAACTAATTTTAAATCATTTTTACAATCGGGGTCTGACCCGTTTCCATTTTCTTTTCTCTCTTCTATATATATGTATATATTACAGGTGCCCAGTCATATGGGCGTCTTGCATAGGATCCTTTGGAAGGAACGCGCTGCAACTTAGGTGGCAGTTGCAGGCCTCTTGCTTAGATGACCTCATTTCTTAATTCCACTCCTAGCATTTATTTTATCCAGCTGGGCATGTGTCGCCCTTTTCCATTATTCAGTTGTTTTATTGGATATTGTAATTCATTTATTTCCAGTATTTGCAGTTTGGGATTTATTACTGTCAGGATGTTTTCCTTTAAATTTTAATGTTGGAATCAATTGGTTGAATGTTTAATTAATTGGATTATATGTTCCAGGATAGTTGTTGTGTGATTATTTAACTATGAATTAAGTAAAGTTTTAAATGTTGGTTTATAAAATAAAATTTGGGAAAGTAATGTCTAAAATGGTTTTGACACTTAGCTTAATTATTTAGGGTGTTTAATTGGAAAAGTTATTTTTCGACAGTGATGCTAAGAATGAACCAACCGTTCAACTTGATTTTAATTTAATAAAGGACTTATCACCCGGTATTTAATTAGGCGGGGTGTCACAGGAGATAACTTTGTTATAGAAATCAAAATACCATTTGTGTCCGCATAAAGCCATTCCCCATTGCAATTTTAGTTCCACCAATAATAATCATAGCATATTTTTCTCCAATCCCCTTTATTTTTAGCTTTCATTGGATGAGAAGCAAGGGCACTCACCCCAATATCACATCAAATGATTTCAGCAACATCCCTTATGCAATATCTCGCCTTAAGTTCTCTGCAGTAAAATATTATATGAGAAAGAACTCAACGAATTGCAACGACAAAATGTAGGTATTTTATTTTAAGCTTAATCAAGTACCAAAACTTGATACAAATATTATTATTTAAACTCAGATATCAACTATATAACTATTTTTTCCTAATAAAAGAGATATGTAGAGTAAAGTTTAAAAGAAATAAAGATGAGTCGCATGAATAAGTCAATATATTGCAATGAAAATTCACTAAGGAAGTTGTTCATCTAATGCTGAAACCTTTACTTTTTTCTTAATAGCTCCATGGTTGGCTTGTGAAAAGCTATTAACAATCTGTTGCAATGATCTGATGTGATTCCCATGTGAACACAAACATTTAACCCGTAAATCTAATATTTTGACAAAAATAAATAAAATATAAGACAAAAGAGAATAATACTCTAGTTAAAGGAAATTGCAGATGAAAGAAAAAAAGGAGTAACTCTAATTACTAAGGTGAAATGTCTAAACTGCATTAAAATATCCTATTATATAAATGTCAAAATGATATGCACCTGGAATTTTGCTATATCTGCAGCTTCAGCACAATGTTTGAGCTCCATGAAGGATGTGCCCCACAAGCAATGTGATTAAAAAAAACTCCAACAGATGATGTTATGGTCGTAGAAGGTGGATGAGGCCCCTGCTTGAGCCTGTAACCTAAAAAAATTATATTAAAATTTAAAATAAGCAAATAAAAAAATAGGAAAAAAAGATCCAACCCTTCCAATTTGCAAAACGGGATACACAGATCCGGGTTCAATTTTGCAGAATCGAGTTCCATTAGTTTGCCACACATATCCGAGTTCGATTGGCTGGCAGAGTCGGAATCACCACAGATTCGGAATGTAGAGATCTGCAAACCCATGTACCGATCTGCAGACCAGATTAAAATTGATGTTAAAGTAATGAATCAAAATGGTCCTCAACGTGATCAAAACATGTAGAAAAGACAAATTAATCCAGTGATCCATTATAGACGAGTTTTCCCCTTTTTCGATCCAGTATTCATATCATTCATATAAACGCGCAACCCAATGTTCATATCATAAAGGCAATAACAATAATTATTTGATTGATTCAGAAGTTCCAAATAGAATTTGGGAACCCAACCTATTCATGAATATCATAAACCTGGAAAGTAGTATCTTCTACCACCCCTTGATTAAATCTTCATTATTGGGGCCGGTAGATGATGAGCTCGACAAAGACGACTGAGAAAAGACGTCCTTTTTCTTGAGTTGTTCAGGTCTTTGATGGTAGGCAACATGCAAATGAAGTGCAAGTAATAATAGAACAATTCCAAACGTGCAAATAAAACTTGAAACGCAACATATTAATCTCATAAAGGCAACCCTAGATTTGGGCAAGAAACTGGACGCAGGGAATGAACAAATATACTGAATGTGAAACAAAGAAATAGGCGTTTGTTTTTTTAAAAGGGAGTTGGGAAAGTGAAGAGACGACAAGGAAGAGAGAAGATAAAGGACACTTGAAATGGAAATGGGTTTAAAAAGTCTCTTGGTCTCTTAAATATAAATTGAGTACGGAGAGAAGGGAATTGTAGATGGAGAACTCTTTATCAAAGTAGCATTCAAAACGCTGTATAGTGTTTTAGAGTATATATAAGATTTCATGAAAATTCTAAATTCAGGTTGTGTGTGAAGTTTGTGAAACTGTCTGTGTGTAAGAATTTATGTGTGATATTATGTGTGGTGTGTGAAATCGTGCGTGTAGTGAGTGAAACTGTGTAGTGTGTGTACGTGCAGTGTGTGAAACTTTGAGTGTGTGTAGTTTTGTGGGTGAATTTGTGAGTTTGCAGTGTGTGACACTGAAGCTATGTGTGTGTAATATTGTATGCCCAATATTATAACTACGTGATGCTGTGTGTGGTGCGTTTACGTGTCAAACTACATGTATGTGTGTGTGTGTGTGAAACTGCGTGTTCTTGTGTGAGGAACTTTTCATTCGCATTTGTGGAACCGTGTTTTCGTCTGTGTATTCTGTCAATTCCACAAATTTAATTTTGTAATTATCTAGTATTACATTACATTTAAATTTATAGATTTGGAATTCTCTGAATTAGAATACCAAGACAATTCCAAACTCACTAAGGGCGTGTTTGGCAATTGGGGTTGGACAAACACACCCTTAGTGATTCTAGAGTACTGTATCTTTTATTCTAAAAATAATGGATGACATACCTGATTAAAAGATGATATAACTTTCCACTTTAGCAATGTTGAAAAAGATATCCGTGCATTACTTTTATGGGCTCCTTACATAGATGAGGAAGAGCTAACAGGGGGACCAATAAGGACAATAACATCCAGACGTTTCTAAAACATAATTAGTGCTAGAAACCTGTTGAAAAACAAAGAAATTATTTTCTAAATCTGGCTCCAAAACATTAAAGTCCAAAAAAAATAGTTTGCAGAAGCACTCTAAATTGCCAAGAAGGAAAAAATAATTGTATTTGAATGCAAAATTAAAAATAATAATAGACTCCCATTTCAGAAATGGTCAAATACAAAGACTTACATTGGCTATCTAAAACGACAACTGAATAATCCATCCCAAGAACATAGAAGCCTCCTGACTGCTTTTTGCTACCATCTATTGTTTGAACCGCAACATATTGTTCACTAATAGAATAAGAAAGGAAGTATTTTCCATCTTCAGGGAAGATCAAGCGACAAACTTCCTCTGTTGATCAACTCTAAAAAAAAATCACTTGAAGGAAAAAAAAATAGGGTAACCCAGCTGTATTTTCTCTAAAAAATAATTCGGAAACTGCATAAAAACTCATAGGATGGCCTGGACACATTTGTAGCTTTTTGTGGTCTAAACAGGTAAAAAACACTTTAACTAAGCTGCTGCAGTTGCTAATATGTTCCCATCCAGGTTTAGAGGAATCAACAGAATTTTTTTTCACAGAGAGTTAAAAAATATGATAGGGTAAAAGAAATGATTTCAAAAAAGGGAAATATAAATAACTAGTTTTAATACTATTTGCTCAGAACTTCGGTAATATAACAGTAAAGACTACATACGGCAGCCATGTGTGCAGGGGCAAAGCCAAGGCAGTTAATAGATTTGACGTTGGATGTTTGTTCATTTAATTATTATCACAAAATAGGAGGAAAGTAAATTCACACAAAAATTTGTCAAAAAGAATACACATAATTATAAAGATATATACGCAACATTCATATATCATAGAAAGGAAAAATCACATTGCATTATATATATCCGCACAAAAATTTACAGCCATATATACACACAAACTTCCTAAAAAAATGCCCATAATATATACCATGATGCATCATACCTTGACCACGGAAGAGAAAAAGCAATATCAGAGAAAGAGAGAGCTCGAAACAAAGCATAGAAGAGACCATAAGATATGTATAAAACTCACGTATATCACACGATAAGTCCCATGTCCTGTAATACTGACTAAGGTGTAACAGTATTCATTTGGATGTCAAAATACTAAACAAACAATTACAATTCTATCGAATATACGACTTCTTCGTCTTCCTCTCCTCTCATTCAAACTCTATTAATTTTCCCAACTGATGATTAACCCTCCTCCAATTACTCCCATGTCAATCACCAGCATTATTTTAATTTAAAATCCCTATCAATTTTGCTAAACCCTGTGTTGGTATTCAAACTTTCAGATTTCCATTCAAAGAGAGGGTGTCCTTTGCCTCTACCATCGACATTGATTCATTTTGCGGTTAGATTGGAATCTTAATCGCACTTCAATGTTGTCTACCGTCAATACTCATATTATCAACCATCTTTCGATTGGTCAAATTCACTGAATTCTAGACTTTTTTATTTCTTAGGAAATTGGTTGTTATAGGTTTGGAATGTTTTTCCACTCGGCGATTATTCAATTTTTTTTTCCTTACGTGACTACGTTTGGAGTTTTCTTCTAATTTATTGATTGATCACCTAATGAACATTAGTTAATCAATTAGCTAGAGAGGATCCTTTTATGTGATGTTTTGCCTAAAAAGGATTTCTTTCCACCTCAATTACCTTTACCTCTTATATGTTGAAGCATCTGGGAGTTTTTTATGTGATGCTTTGCCTAAAAAGGATTTGTTTCCTCCGCGTGATTCGACAACTGGGTTATTTTGGGTCTTTGGGTTCGACTATGTCATCATTTATGTTATTATGGCCCCTAATTATTGGTTAAATATATTTCATTACAGACTAAGGTGTGGGAATAAACTTCTTTGGTAGAAGCTTATTATCAAGCTCGCTGCAAGTTATAAATGTCATTCTCCTTTCCTTTTACTAATGGATGAAAGGAAATTGGGGTTAATTGAATAGCATATACTTTTCACTTAGGAGTTGATAAGATTTAATTTAATATCATTAGGTTTATAGGATTGTACTACTGTCACTGAGGGATGGAGTGGATGATATTGTTTGGAGATGTATCGAATTGTTAATGTTGGCCTATATGAATAATCAAAAGTTTTTGTTTCAATTTTGGGAGTGTTGGGGAATATAATATATCTTATTAACTTGAAGCATATGATATGATTAGTTGATTCCTAGATGTTAATTCTTAGTATTGATATCCAAGATTATTCATTTTTGTTGTTTGGCAAGTTACTACAAGAAGTCCACGCATCACGTGGTAACACACTAGTAAGAATGGATAATGATTGATAATAAATTAAGCGGACCAAAGGGTAACATAAGAACCAAAAGATAAAATGAGAAGGGCTTTCAGTTGACCCTATCAGTAAGTCTAGAACATGTGCTAAACCAAAACACGCGTAAAGCACAGTAGAAATCTGAAGGTATGTGTAATCTATAGAGAAAAAGGAAGTAAAAGTGACACAACATTACAGAAATTAGTACACTATGGTGCTGAAAAGAAGCTATGCTTGGTAATGCATTATGTAAATTAGTATTAGAATGTAGATTTTGAAAATGTCGGGTTCGGCCATGGCCCCCTTCTGTCCGGGCGTGGCTTTGCCTATGCACTAGCCCATACTCATATATGATCTAATTGTCCATACATACCATTTTAATCCAAGATAGGACCCTATCAGTAATTCTTAAAGACATCAGAAGATGTGTTGTCTATACAGAAGAATAAAAGTAAAACTGGCACAATTTTACCAAAATTAGTACACTACAGTAGTGACACGAAGCAATGTTTGGATATGCAATAATATAGATTTGTACTAAAGTGTAGATTTTGAAAATGTTGGGGGAGGCCATGACCCACCTCTGGCTGGGCGTGACTTCGCCTCTGCACCTGTGTAGCCCATACTCTTATATAATCTAATTTTCCAGACTTAAAAATTTGATTTTGCATATTGCAACTTTATTTCAAGATAGTGTGTGTATTAAGAAAAAGAGTGATGCTTAAGATAGTCAATATTTCTGTAAATATTAAGACTAGAAATGCTATATTTAAGAAACAAATCCTGAGAGAGTTCAGATACCTTGTAGGTTGTGCTGGTTCGTAGGGAACGAATGGCTAGTCATTACAGATAAGTGGAATCTTGATGAGAAAATGATCAAATATGAAAATTCTAACATATTCGGAAATTAAATTTTATTGATAATGAGAAGTCGCTTATGTGCATGTGCATAAACACATAGATTTATGTTCCGGATGATGGACTCGAATCATTACTGTCATTGATATCGTCATTGAAGATGTTGGTTCCACGGCCTTTGTTGCATTTCAGGATATTATGGTTGAAAAGTGAATTAAATTTAAAAATAGTGATGTAATTTGTTGGTAAGTTGGATAGTTTAACTTATACGACACAATTGCATAACTTATAAACAAAAGAGAAAAGCGCGATGAACTTTAATGTAACTCACGATAGTTCTTTAAATTCTGAAGCCACATTTAAATCTTTTCTCAAACTTCATATATTCATCACTTATAACAAAATTTATCAAACAATCATTGTTAGCTCAATATACGAGATCCAACAAAAATGACTAGATATAGTAAGTACCAATATGCAGTTCTCAAATGTTACTTAGTGGGAAAATGTGGATAAATAAAAAAGATCCAAGATATAAAAACTTAGTGTTAGTTATTTCATGGCACCTAATATAACTATGTTTGACTCAAGGGAAAAAAGGGAAAACAAAAAAAAAACAAAAAGCAGAGATCCTCTCATTTTCTCGCATTTTCTAAAAAAAGACACTTTTTCGCTCTATAATGAATACCAGCCAAAAATCGTGCAAAAATAAAGCAGAAAGTAAATACCAATTACATGCGTGTGAGTTGTGTATCTAACCTTTAAAATGACTAATCAACAAATAAGTTCCCAAACTCTTTTGCATAATGTTTCATTGCTCGTGGACAAATACAATAGCTCCCAAAGGTTGAAGAGGTTTAGAGCCCTATATATAATTTCTAACATAGTGCTATGGTTTCTTTGTGTAGATATTAGCGGTCAAAGGTAAGACTTAGTCCACCTCTTTTTACTATAATTAAAAAAACAAACGCTGATTAGGATCATCTTGTCAATTGTTCTTACAAATTATAGAAAGAAATAGCAAGTATAGTTATATATTAATAATTGTATATTTCAAGAGATTCTTTATATATGGATATACTTATGTTTATGTCTCCAGTGACTTCTACATGTTCACATCTCATACATGTGCTCGACTCTCGATAATTGTATCCTAAAAATATAATGTTTGAGCAAATTTTTAAAAACTGTTCAGAACTCTAGCTCAACAACTAAAGAGAATAATTTTTTTCATGTATGATATTTATATTGAAATAAAGTTTATAATTATTTATTTTATTTATCAAATTCAGAACATACGTATAGCAAAAATCAGCTTGGCTATATGATAAGAGGACTTGCAATTCTAAGATTTTTTTTATGATAAGTAGAAGCTATTAATTACAAGTTTCTCAACATGCTTAAGACACTCCATTTTTATATTTAGTTATTCGATTAGATTTTTTATTTGCATAGAAAGCAAACAAACATCTTGTTGATATAAATATCTTTCTCAATTAATACAATTTCTTACTTCATATTGGCAAAGGGAAGGGGGGGGGATCTAGACTCTTTTCCAAAACTCACTCATGTTGGCCCCTAACAAACTAAGCTCATAAATAAATTAGGCATGCAAATGGATTGGATTTGGACTGGATCGAGTGTATACCTAATCAATTTCAATATGAATTTTCCACATTCATACCGGATCCGATATTCCAACGGATTTTTCAAATACCAATGCCAAATCCGGATCTGTTCAGATCTGTTAATTTTACCCAATAAGCACTTTTAGTTTTTCAAGTGTCTTTTTTATCGAATTAAACCATGCTCAGGGGTTATCGTTTTCAACAAGATGTACACTCTTTATGTAAATAGCTAAACAAAGATTCAACAAAATATGATTAGAGAGTGATTTCTATACATGATCTAAATTTCTTATTTGCGTAGAAGGTAAACAAACAACCATTCCAGATTCGGCCGGATTTGATAATCCAACGGATTTTCCAAATTCAACTGCCTAATCCCGATCTATTCAGGATCCCATACACAATTTTAGTTTTACAAGTGTATTTTTTGTCGAACTAGAACCATGCTCATGAGTTATCATTTCCAGCAAGATTTTTCTACAAATAAAGCACCTTAATGGCATTATTTTAATAAAATCGAATTACGCTTACACCTTTCTAGCACCAAGCACCTTTGAATTCAATTCAATAGATATTCACTACAAACCTACAAGCCAATGAAATTCAAAACTTTGGAGTTTGGCTTGAATTTTCCATGGGTATTGTTCATACATAGGGGTATCATTCATACGCGATTACGGTTCATTCGCGGGGGTACTGTTCCAGTGCGGGGATACCGTTAATATGCGGGCGTACTGTTCATACGTGGAGTATTGTTCATTCTTTCTCCTTTTTTAAGGAGGGTTTCAGCGACGGTTCAACACCGAAACCAACACCAACACAAATCTAGGGAGAGTCTTCTTCCAAACATCAGATTTTTGGGTGAGAGGTGCAGCATTTTCCCTCTCACCCATGGGTATTGCTCAAAAGTGGAAAAAGGTGGCAAGTGTGAGCATGAGTGTGAGCGTGAGTGTGAGTGTTTCATGTATAATAGGTGTGCTTAAGATGTAATGTGGTGGGCATTTCTCACCGAGTTACATGAGAGCGGGATATACCGAATTGGGTAAATGGGAAAAACTTAGGAAACACTCGAGGGCAAGAGATTGAAAGGGTTATTGGCTTAGATTTTGGATTAACTTGGGTGGAGAGTTGGTGTACAATGGCTATTCAGAACTTGGATAGGAGAGTAGAGGTTATGTAATTTAGGGTATGTAATTTATCCTTGTATATTCTCTATTGTACTTGTAATTTCTTCAAATATAATGAAATCGGACTTCTCCGTGGACGTAACCAAGTTAATGAACCATGTATATCTTGGTGTTGTCTCTCTTATTTACATTCTCATGTGCTTGTCATTATATCCATTTTACCTTGATTATATCCGGTGTCGTGGTTGATTGAGGGTCCCCTAACATGGGCGTTGGGGCACCGCAATTGGTATTAGATCTCTTGGCACGCACAAGGTGTTTTGTCAAAAATCCGTAATGAGATTTTGGTGTCATACCACTAGTGATGGATCGGGAAGTACCTCAAGACGGTTAGCGGTATATGTTAAGGCTTTTGGAGATATTTTCACAATCTCCAAAAATAATAAATTCCAGGGAGAAAAGTGCTCGATTATAGGTGGAGTTCATAATTCACAAGGTGCTGTATGGATTGTGTGTGATTGGTTGTTGTCGTCTGGATTGATCGTGATGGTATATTTTTAGGAAAAGTCATAAGTACCTATTATTCATACAAAACACCAAACAAATATAATACTACATAAGTTATTGTCATATAGAAACCCAAAAAATTTTAAACTTCACTTCTATTATTTCCTCTCTCTCTCTAACTTCCCTCCCGAGCCTCTCTCTCAACCTTACAACCTACTCTCATTTTCTCTCAACCTCACAAGTTAATCCCATCCACCTAAAACTCACTTTCTGGTATGTTACAACATTACAACTTACTCCCATTCCTGTATTTTACTGTCTCAATTCACTCATTTCTAGTATGAAACCCTAGCATGCAAACCCTATTATAAACCCTAGCATGCAAACCCAATTATAAACCCATTTAACAAACCTAATATGAACCCTAATATGAACATTAGTAATATATTTCATAAAAAAAAGGAAATAGACAAACTAGGGTTTTAAAACCAAAAAAAATTCTGCGAACACTGAACCCACGGTTGGCCATCACCGTAGGTGTTGGTCAACTCGGTTGAAGTTAACCGTATGTGGGATCATTTCGGTTGCATCTCACCATGGATTGTACTTTTGGAGATTTTTTGAACTAAGTGCATTTGATGGTACTCTCCATAGTGTTGTCACCTCTCATCAATGGGATAGTTTTAACCAAAAAAAATATTTCAAGAAGAAGTCAAAATGAGAAGAGTAAATAAATCCTTAAAAAGATCAATTATTTACATGTCAACAACTAACAAAAAATATCAAAACTTTAAAACCCTAATTTGGTATTCCAAAATGCTAACATCACAAAACTGAAATCTCAAAAAAGACTAACCTCGAATGAAACCCTGAAATTCCATATGAATACAAACAAATGTTATTTTCATAAACCTTACAATTATGGCAACCACTTGATCCCAAAAAGTGACTAATTTTTGTTTTTAACCATAACAAAATTAACGTAGTATTGTGAAATGATATGGATATACTAAAATATAAATATATTAAAGGGTAATTTGGGTTTGGCAGCCGTATTTTTTAGTTCTAGAGGTTTGGTCCCCATTTTAACTTTTTGGTGGAAATAGGCTATATTAGGGTTTAATTGTCATTTTTAATATTTTGTATTAGTCTTTCTTTTATTTTAGTTCTTTAATTTTCTTTTTAGCCTTTAATTGGTCTCCAAGCATGTTTGGGAGTAATTAGGTATGCTTTTAATAGTATATGTCCTTTTTGGTCATTTTAGGTAATTACTTGATTAGCAAGTAATAACCCACCTATAAATACTCTTAGAGTCTTCATTTGAAGGGACCTTTTCTATTCTTGAAATATAAGACAACTTTGGATTCTCTCTCTAACGTTATGGTTTGGTATTTTTTTTTAGCCATTGACATGTAGGTTACGTCAAAATTGGTATCAGAACGGGTGTCGCTCCACATTGGTGTATTCGTGTGTTAGTGTGTATCGATGTGTGTAGATTATTAAAATCGTACGATACTCTCTCGATGACTCTAAAGAAATCCAAACGATAGTGGGGGATTCAAAAATTGAAGAAAAGCAATCAAGAATGGAGAAAAAACATTCAATATCTCATCAAGAATGTTGACTCTCACTTCCCCCTCATCACCATAAAACCCACCATCCCGAAAACCTAAATCTTGAACCCTAATTTCCCCTAAAACCAAAATCCATTCCATAAACCCTCCATTCAAGATCCAAGATAACCCACTTCTAGGGTTTCACCTACCATTTTACAATCCAATCCACAATTTACAAACCCTAGCGTCCAAGCCTACAAAATTCCTCCACCACCACCCCGAACCCTCCAACCCACCACCCACCAAACATAAAAAAAATTACGTTTCCACCTCGATTAACTCCCGAAGCTCAATTCAAAATTATCGGTGAATTGTTTAAGATTGGTTGCTTTACCCAATCACTCTTCCTCCCTCATTCCCCCAATCGGGTCAAATCAACGATAAAAACTCTCCTCCCAAGACGTTGATTGCAAGAAAGATCAAAACGATAAAATTGGGTTATGCATTTTTTTTTTACATTTTTGTCGAGGATGGTTAGGTGACTCGTACGCAATTTCGCGAGCCGGATATATTTGATTTGGGAGAATTATTCCCAATCTTTGAGCATGGGGGTGATGATTTTGATGAGGATGGATCGATGGTTGTCTCTACCGAGGAGGAGGTGGTGATCTTGGGTGATGTGATTGATGGTGGGTATGTGGACCCATTTTTTATGACATTTGATATACGCTTGGTGGATGTAAGCGCGGTCAGGGGTGCGTGTTACCAAAAAAAGGAAATGGTCTGAAAATTCAAATTTTAGAAAAACTTAAAAGGCCACCAAAATAAATAAAATAAAATAAAAATTAAGGAAAATACAATTTCATATAAGGAAAAAAACCAGAAGTTAATTGCACTAAATTTTACTTTGATATCTTGCAACACCACACAACGGGTAATGGAATATACATAGTTGACGTATATTCGGTCGAGTGAAAATCTCTCATTTAATCCACACATGAGCACTTAGTCTAAATGGTAAGCAACATGTTAATTCCCATAGTGAATAAAAGGTCAAATGTTTTAGGTTCAAAACGATGTGATCCAAAGTGTTTTCGAATCCATTAACAATTCAATAAGGTCAGAATACAACAAAATCATTTAGACTAAGTGCAGGAGGAATAGACGACTTCAAAATCAACACTGTTATAGAAGTCTATACAAATTCTTACTCGATCTGTCCAAACCTCCATTGCAGCCTTATTCCAGCTCTATTGTCCTCCCATTTTGTTCTTCCATGTAATATTTTTTCTTCCCTCATTTGTCTTTTATTTAAATTTCTAAACAACTTTTTATGCCACGATTTCAGGCAGCGCACCTACCTTTTTTTATTTTTGCAAAATGTTTTTTGCCGATAATCATTGCTTTTCGGTTCATACTCTATACAAAAATTAATTTTGGTGAAAATACCTTTATGTTCTTCGGTGCCCAATTTTGTTCAAAAGGTGTTTTTGGCTGAAAATGATCATTTTTGTTCTTGTTTATTCATTATTTATTTATCCAAATTATTTTGGTTTTGATAGTTTGAATTTTTTTTCATATTTCCATTTTAATGAAGACTTTCTATCTAAATTTTTTTAACAGCTTCTAACTTTTCTTTTCTGTCAAATCTGAATTTTTTTTCTGATATTAGCTCATTACGTCTTCATGTTTTCATTGTGTTCTTCTGGCTGGTTTGGGATGTCAATAGGGTGTTCACCCAAATAGTTCTCTATAGGCCAACACAATAATGAGTTTCCAAGCCATTGTGTTTGTGTTAGTATTTCTCACGGTTGACAAACAGATCCGTGACACAAGGAAAGGTAAATCTAGTAGTTCTAAAAATCCCTCAACCAAATCCACCCAAATTCAAAAAAGCTAGTAGTTCTAAAACTCCCTCAACACAATGTAGAGGACTTTTCGAAGCTGGGGAGAGTTGTGGGAATCCGTTGTTATTTTTCCTTTGTTTTTTTCATTTTTATTTTCTATATTCTATTTTTAGTTCTTTTTAGGCCTTTTCTTTTCTTAAGTAGTCTCCAAGCATGTTTGGGACTAATTAGACATTCTTTTTTTTTTTAGTTGGTTGTTTTAGTCATTTTAGCTAATTAATTGATTAGCAAGTAATCCTTCCCATATAAATACCCCATGTAATCTCATTTGTACTTACTTTTTTCCATTCTTGAAATATAGGACAACTTTTGATTCTCCAAAGTTAGGGTTTGGCATTTATTATTAGACATTGACGTGTAGTTTACTTTAAAATTTGTAACAGAGCTGGTGTCATTCTGATACCAATTATTATTGTTGGATTAATTAAATTAAATTGTGAGAAATTAATTATTAATTAATCCGAATTAAAATAATTATTAACTAGCGTGCCAAGGGTTAATGCTTATTGATGAAAATTATTGAATATCATTGTGTGGATATGTAATATGGAATTATGAAATTTTATAAATTGTCGAGAGTGAGAAATACGATAGTTTGGTATACTAAGTCAGGACAGGACGCACGTGTGAGTCATGTCAGGACTAATTTAATGGATTAAAGAAGTGAATTGTTTTTAAGTAACTCGTATGGACATTTCGAGTGTGTCATTGATTCCGGAAGGGTCGAGATAGTAAGAAAAGTCTACCCAGGTCTTTTATTTGGACGCCAAAATATTTTTAGGCCTAACCGGCACCCCGTAGGGGTATTTTTGTCTTTTGGATTTTTGGGGAATTAATATGGACGAAAATTAGAAAAATAAAAGGTACTGTACGTGGGTGAGAGGAAGTTTGTCAGTTTCTAAACCTAAGAGAGGGAGAGAGAACCACAGAAGAAGAAGGAGAGTCCATAGGTGTTCTTCGTGCAAAACTCAAGAACTCACACCACAAATCCCACCAAAGGGTAAGATCGGAAGATGAGGAACAAGTCTATACCAATTTCATCAGCGGATCATAACATCATAATCGAAGCAAGTGGTTATTGATTGCTTCAAAATTGTGCTCATGTTAGTATAGGAATCAAATATGTACTTTAGAACTGATTTGGGTGAATTTAGAGAATTTAAATCATGGATTGAGAGTCATTTTGATGAAAAATTCAACCCCTATGCATGTAGAATAGGAATCCCGAAATTATGTGTTGAAATTGAGAAACGAATATGGGTTTTAATGGTTTTTGAATTGAAATTTGAAGTGCTAGGGCTTTAATGTTAAATTTGGGGATTTTATATCTCATTGATGTATTGTAAATATTTAATGATTCTAGGTTGCTAGAAATCATCTAAACATGTTAGGATATTAATTTGGGTTGTTGTTTTGGTGTTTGGGACAGAACAGTAGAGGTTTTAGACTTGTTAATGGTGGAAAAACTTAGCAGGTGCAGGATGGGGATGAAACTGCCAATTCTCATTCAAACGAGATTGAGTCTGGTTCGATCGAGACTTGATCTCGTGAGATGTCGTTCTAACAACATGCTATCTCTTTCAAATGAGATAGCTTCTGGTTCAAATGACAGGTTCAAAAATCCAGGAATTTCTATTTTTGACCCAAAGCAAGTTACACAGTTAGTTGAGTGAGGAAAACTGTTATTTGATGAGTTTAGCACAGTACAGAATCCTTAGGAAGTATTTGGGTGCAGAATTAATATATATATATATATATATATATATATATATATATATATATATATATATATATATATATATATATGTATAGTGTATCTAGTAGATATGGTAATAATAATATATGCTTTGCGCCAAGTGGTATTAACCAAGGGGTGCAGGTTTAGTATATATATAGGGATGATGTGACTATATATATAGGAATAAACTTGGGAAAATTAGTAGATAAAGCAATAATGAGAAATAAAATAATCTTAGTGAGTAAAAGATTAACCAGTCGAATGGTGAATAATGAAATTTAGTTGTGTGGGATAAACTATTTCAATAACGTATTGTATGGGCGATACGGGTATACTACTAGTGACGTAAATGGTGGTATGGTGACTTCGAACTAGTTAGGTTGGGTAGCACAATTAATATGGGGTAGATTATGTTAGACGTGCACAATAAATAAGGGGTGAGAATCTCACGGGAGAGTCCGATAAGCTAGCACGCAAATAATACTTGCTTTATTGAAAATTTTAAATACTTGCTAAAACAAATATTTTTACAACTCGAGCTCTGACCCATCTCTTGCTATTCTTCTCTGTTTTGATATATATATGTATTATATTAGGTGCCCAGCCAAAGGGTCACCAGACTTAGACGCTTGGATTGTTTAGCGAGCTGCAGCGGTTGTGGGAGTTGCAAGTCCTTCCAATTAAACGCCTCTATCATTTTTTCGGTTCGATTCAGACATTTCCTTTAGGGCATGTGTCCCCCATTCTCAGTCGTTCCATCAGAGAGATTGTTCTCAGTTTATTTTTTTGTAGTTCATTTCAGTTGGATTGAATATTTCATGGTTTATTGGTTTGAGACTTTACGCTGGAATGTTTTGTCCAGTCTTAATTATTTCAGCAATTGAATTATAACCAATATTTATTATATTTGTTGTGAATGGTAAATAGTTGATGTCTTAATATTTAGAAATTATTAATCTATTCTTTGGGTTTAACTTAAAAGTGAAAAATGTTTTGACACTGCCTTAATTATTTATTAGGTAATTATTAATGCTACATGTATTTCGACAGTGATGCTAAGAATGAACCAACTGAACACTTTGTTTTAAATTGAATAAAGGACTAATCACCCGGTATTTAATTGGGCGGGGTTTCACAGGTGGTATCAGAGCATCAGGTTCCAGTGTCCTTAGGATCTGTGCGACTTTTCACGTTTTAGCGTAGCGTTCTTTGATGTATAGCCTTATTATAGGATGGTTGTCTTCCCTTACATATGCGACTTATGTTCTGCTATGAATTATAATGGATGTGATTATACAAAATCGTGTGTGCTTCGAGCTCCGAACATTATAGGACGACCATCGAGGGCCATAAGAAGGGCTACAGGAGAAGAAGTCCGACAGAAGACATAGAATAATATGGGAATGTCGATCGTGAAAAAAGTCACCGTGAGTAGTATTTAAGCAAGTGATAATGGAATTAGCACTGGGGAATAGTGGGATCCCTAGGCACAGTCGTAGATAATGGTGGAGCAATTTCAGGATCACCTAGCGTAGTCGATAAAGGGGAAATCAGAGGAACCCTTTTGAAAAGTCATCGGGGAAGATGCGAAGAAGAAAGAGAGAAAGTGTAACAGGCCAATGGAAGTAGAAAATCTGAAGGCAATTGTGTAGAGTGGAGTGCTGCGACACTCAGAATTAAAATTGGAGTTAAAATTGTAACTCTTAGATGCGAAATAAAGTGATTAGAGTCAGTGACCACATATAAAGAAGTGTGTTTGAAATTTAAAGAGAAATTTGGGTACGATTTCACCGTGAGATCTTCCATTCGATGTTATAACAGAGATGCAAGTAAAATTTTGAAACATAGCATAGTGGGTAAGCTAGGGACCGATCGTGAGAGAATGGTTGAATTGCATAATGAACTTCGTACTTGGAAAAGGGGCATAGTATATAAAAGGGTCTACAGTTAATAAAGGACCGTGTGTAGAATAAAAGGATGGATGAGAAATCAAGCAAGCATAACTAATTTCGATGTTGTCAAGGTTATACGTTTGCAAGTTATTTCAGCGCTTACAAAAGAAGTTAGCCAGGAGGGTTAGAGAATTTGACCGAAAAGCAAAACTGAACTTCACGGTGTTAGTGAAACACCATATGAGAGTATGCCCAATAGGAAACTCATTTAGATAATTTTGATTGATTAGCTTCCTACAAAGTATCGATGAAGTCAATCAGGGTTGTAGAGGCCAACAATAGTTCTGAAAGGCCCGCATAACCAAAGGGACAATTGGAGGACAATTGGGAGCTAAGATTGCCCGGTCCGAGAGAAGGACATTCCCAAATGGTCAGGGGGACTAGTGACGGGAAATTGCTCGGGAATTTCCCATGTGTAAAGATGGGACTACCAAGGTTGAATGTGTCCACGTTGAGAAGTGAGACCGATAAGATTAGAAATGGTAAACCATGCAAGTTAGGAATGACAACTATAGGAGTGAGACTTCCATAGGAGGAATTGTTTAAGAGAATTGGATCAAGAGAATTATGCCCAAGAAGTTACAACCCGAGAGTGGTGGGTTTAGGCAGGACCAATGGAGTCCTCGGTAATAATAGCATATTAATCCTCAGGGTCATTGAAGCCCAAGAAGAAATAGGATGGGGAGTAAAGCCATAAGTGAGACCTAGAGATGTTAGGCCAACATTTCAGTGATGGGTGTGTACGCCGCAGAACAAAATAATTTTCCCACAACGAGTAGGGGGAAACTATTGGATAAAATCCTAGATGTATAACGAGTGCAAGTGATCATGGGTTGTTTTGGCAGCGAGAAGTGCATGTAAAAACCATAAGATTAGGCGAAATTGTTGAGGTTTTGCTTCATCCTTGTAAGTAAAGGATTAATTCAAGTGACATGGTGTCACAGCTTATATATAAATTGTAAACCCTAAAATTTGCATCCGAGTCGAGTATAGTGGGAACGTTAGTGTTAACTGTTTTGTTACAAGCGTATTTCTTGTTGATAGCGGGGCTTTTGATGCTGCCCTTGAGTGAACCGGGTGGGCCCTAAGACTATATGTTATTATTACAAGTTACATACTTATAGTAGAGTTTATCATAGTATGTGGAGTGATTAATTACCGAATGCTTGAATGGTAGTAAATTGAGTGATAAGACTATCGTGCTGAATACTCCGGGGGAGTAATAATAATTTTGGGCGGAGCCACCTAATATAGGGTTGGTCCCATATATATGTACATATGAAAATTTCATGGTATCATAGACCTCAACAAGTATGTGTCTAGTTATACGTAATTCCGGTGTGTAGGGATTTATTTACTGATGTGACTGGGGATGCATTGTGTTCTTTATCAAGCAGCGAGATATGGCTTGTTATATATATAGCGCCGAAACTTTGGATAATGAGAATGACATGTTTCACGTTATTTTTAAGGACATACATAGATTAATATGTCAACATACGAAAATTATGGGAAGGTACATATTATGGACTGAAGAGCTTATGAATCTCGACGACCAACATTGTTAGGTAGTAGTGTATCAGGGGGTTCCTTATTTGGATTTCGCTTCACGAGACTTCCCACTTATGAAATTGGCGAACGTCAGGAGTTGGAGAGAAGTTTGGTCTATATTACATAGGTTTCGTACCTTGGTTATTGTAAATATATGAGAATATAATTGAGAGTTGATAATTCTATTATGACTTAAGGCCGGTAGTGCCGCCTAGTCCAGATATCATTATGAATACAATAATAAAGCCACTGAAAGAGTTATTTTATGACTAGTGGGGTGGTTGAGTACACCCCTACCTTATCAGCATGTCGATTGCACAAAGATTGATTTAACCGTCGTATATTTCATTTGTACATTAATGCGCGAGTCTGGGGTGTATGGGCACCCTAGGTAATTGAAAATATTGTATCAGGCAGTAGATTATGATTGTCATGCGAATTCGACAACATTTAGCTGGGGAAGTTGAATCTTATTCCGTAAGATTTGGAAAAGCCCTACGTTTCTGAGAAACTGATTTGAGCGGGGGAAGGATCTGTGACACGCGCTGAGGAAAAGTCACATGGATCACGGGTAGAGATACATTTGAGAGAATATAAGATGTATCATGTCACAAATGACAGTGGTGATGGGATTTAATGAAGGTAAATATTGCTAAATTTGTGTTGCAAAAGTCACATGTCCCTTGGAAAAGGGTGGACCACCTGAAACCAGTAGAGGCTTCTTCAACCATTAAGGATTCCGAAGTAGTAATGGGAGAGTATTCCCAAGGATTTTATCACGAAGGTAAGTACTTTTCAGAGGGGTTGCGGTCCTATATGGGTGATAGTGGATCAGTTGAGCAAAGTAGCAACTGTTATGACAGTTAGACCTAATCATACTTAGGGATAGTATGCACAAATCTTTATAACTGCGATAGTGAGGTTACATAGGGTACCGTTAAATATTGTGTTCGATTGGGACAAGATCTTTATCTTTCGATTTTGGAAGAGTGTTCACGAGGACATAGGTACCGAGTTGTGATTGTGTACGGCCTATTATCTGCAGACGAATGGGCAGAACAAGTGGACTAATCAGATTATTAGGAAAAGAAATCATATGTGTACCCTTCGATCTTAGGGCGGGACGAGAGCAGTCTCTTCCACAAGTTGAGTTTGTGTACAATAACTCATATAAGTTCACTTTTGGGCAGGGTGCCAGTTGAGGTACGGCACGGTAAACCTTCTTTTTTCTCATGATTGTTAGTTAAAGGTGGGGGAAACAGATCCTATTGGGAAGATCAGAGATGAGTTAGCACTTATAGTATATAATGTGTGTAAAGTATATATACTGCGCCAATAACCGACTCATGTGCGATCGTCGCGAGACGAGATCGTATGTATCTAAAGAAAGATTAATCTACTAACATGCGAATAGTACAAGGATAGATAGCGAATATCTAAAATAAAGTTTAAGTAGTGAAACTTAAACGGTAAGACTTGGGCAAGAACCTACGTGACAGGTAACCTGGAGTTTAGAACGAATATTTGTGGAGTGTTCATTATTAAGGGTATTCGATAGCGTACTATATGGGTGGTACGAAGTAGTTTACTTGGGAGCGCAATGATGCGATATGCAACATATCTACAACGTTGTTCGTACCTGATATACTTTTTCGATTTTCAGGACGAAATTCCGTTGTAAGGGGGAAATATGTAACACCCATATTTTTGATGATTTTAATAATTATGGGAATAATTATTATTGTTGGATTAATTAAATTAAAATGTGAGAAATTATTTTTTAATTAATCCAGATTAAATAATTATTAACTAGCATGCCAAGGGTTAATGCTTATTGATGAAAATTATTGAATATCATTGTGTGGATATGTAATATGGAATTATCAAACTTTATAAATTGTCAAGAGTGAGAAATACGACAATTTGGTACAAAAAGTCAGGACGCGCATGTGAGTCGTGTCGGGACTAATTTAATGGATTAAATAAGTGAATTATTTTTAAGTAACTCGTATGGCCATTTCGAGTGTGCCATTGAGTCCAGAAGGGTCGAGATAGTCAGATAACTCTACCCAGGTATTTTATTTGGACTCCGGAATATGTTTAGGCCTAACCGGTACCCCGTAGCGGTATTTTTGTCCTTTGGATTTTGGGGGAATTAATATGGACGAAAATTAGAAAAATAAAAGCGAGTGTTCGTGGGTGAGAGGAAGTTTGTCAGTTTCTAAACCTAAGAGAGAGGGAGAGAGAACCACAGAGGAAAAGGAGAGTCCATAGGTATTCTTAGTGCAAAACTCAAGAACTCACACCACAAATCCCACCAAAGCGTAAGATCGAAAGAGTAGGAACAAGTCTATACCAATTTCGTCAGCGGATCAGAACATCATAATTGAAGCAAGTGTTTATCGCTTGCTTCCTATTAGCAATAATTGTGCTCATGTTACTATAAGAATCAAATACATGATTTAGAACCAATTTGGGTGAATTTAGAGAATTTAAATCATGGGTTGACAGTTATTTTGATGAAAAATTGAACCCCTATGCATGTAGACTAGGAATCCCGGAATTATATGTCGAAATTGAGAAACAAATCTGGGTTTTAATGGTTCTTGAATTGAAATTTGAAGAGCTAGGGCTTTAATGTTAAATTTGGGGATTTTATATCTAATTGATGTATTGTAAAGATTTAATGATTCTAGGTTGCTAGAAATCATCTAAACATGTTAGGATATTAATTTGGGTGGTTGTTTTGGTGTTTGGGATAGAACCGTAGAGGTTTTAGACTTGTTAATGGTGAAAAACTTAGCTGGTGCGGGATGGGGACGAAACTGCCCAATCTCATTCAAACGAGATTGAGTCTGGTTCGAGTGAGACATGATCTCGCGAGATGTCGTTATAACGCCATGCTATCTCGTTCAAAAGAGATAGCTTCTGGTTCGAACGACAAGTTCAAAAATCTGGGAATTTCTATTTTTGACCCAAACCAAGTTACACAGTTAGTTGAGTGAGGAAAGTTATTATTTGATGAGTTTAGCACAGTACAGAATCCTTAGGAAGTATTTGGGAAATAATACTCTAAATAATAGCATGGTAAGTTAACCTTGGAAATTTCGGGAGAGAGTAATCGAAATAATTGTATTACAAGTAGTAATGAGAAAATACTACGTATGGAAAATATATGTACGGGTTGGGTGAATACCCATTGATTTTAATAGGATGTGTGTATGCATATTATATGTTTATTATTATGTGTATAGAATATATACGTTGCTAGCTATCGAGACGAGGTTCTCACGCAGTGGGCAGTCTTATCACGTGTGACCCATTGGGGGGATATTTGACTTGTACCCAGAACATATGAACTTGGTTACGTGCAATCGGAGATGTAGGATAGTTTTGATAGCTGAATGGAAGCGTACGTATGTGCGTGACCCATTTGGTTGGGGATTATGTTCGCCTTTAATATTTTTGATTTGAATTTTATGGTTCGTGAGAGATTGAACCAACAGTCCTTCATGCAGTGAGCGATGCACCGGGACATGATAGCAGAGTATGCATTGCCCCAAGTGGCCTTAACCAAGGGGTCCAAAATTAATATATATATATAAGTATAGGGATGATGTGACTATATATATATATATATATATATATATACTTGTGAATATGTCTACTGTGTGTATATAGTAGATATGGTAATAATAATATATGCTTTGTGCCAAGTGGTATTAACCAAGGGGTGCAGGTTTAGTATATATATAGGGATGATGTGACTATATATATATGAATAAACTTGAGAAAATTAGTAGATTAAGCAATAATGAGAAATAAAATAATCGTAGTGGGTAAAAGATTAAACAGTCGAACGGTGAATAACGTATTGTATGGGATTAAACAGTCGAACGGTGAAATTTAGTTATGTGGGAAAAACTATTTCAATAACGTATTGTATGGGCGATACGGGTATACTACCAGTGACATAAATGGTGGTATGGTGACTTCGAAGTAGTTAGGCTGGGTAGCACAATTAATAGGGGGTAGATTACGTTGGACGTGCACAATAGATAAGAGGTGAGAATCTCATGTGAGATTACGACAAGCTAGCATGCAAATAATACTTGCTTTATTGCAAATTTTAAATACTTGCTAAAAAAAATATTTTTACAACTCGACCTCTGACCCGTCTCTTGCTATTCTTCTCTCTTTTGCTATATATATGTATTATATCAGGTGCCCAGTCACAGGGTTACCAGACTTAGACGCTTGGATTGTTTAGTGAGCTGCAGCGGTTGTGGGAGTTGCAAGTCCTTGCATTTAGACGCTTCTATCATTTTTTTCGGTTCTATTTAGACATTTCCTTTAGGGCATGTGTCCCCCATTATCAGTCGTTCTATCATAAAGATTGTACTCAGTATATTTTTTGTAGTTCGTTTCAGTTGGATTGAATATTTTATGGTTTATTGCTTTGAGACTTAAAGCTGTAATGTTTTATCCAGTCTTAGTTATTTCAGGAGTTGAATTATAACCAATATTTATTATATTTCATGTGAATGGTAAATAGTTGATGCCTTAATATTTAGAAATTATTAATGTATTCTTTGGGTTTAACTTAAAAGTGAAAAATGTTTTGACACTAGCTTAATTATTTATTAGGTGATTATTAATGCTACATGTATTTCGACAATGATGCTAAGAATGAACCAACCGAACACTTTGTTTTAAATTGAATAAAGGTCTGATCACCCGGTATTTAATTGGGTGGGGTGTCACATGTGGTATAAGAGAATCAGGTTCTAGTGTTTTAGGATCTATGTGACTTTTCACGTTTCAGCGTAGCGTTCTTTGATGTAGAGCCTTATAATAGGATTGTTGTCTTCCCTTACGTATGCGACTTACATTCTCCTGTTATGAATTATAATGGATGTGACTCATTATACAAAATCATGTGTACTTCGAGCACCGAACATTTAGGATGACCAGCGAGGGACATAAGAATGGCTACAGGAGAAGAAGTCCAACATAAGACATAGAATAATCTGGGAATGGCGATCGTGACAAAAGTTACCGTGAGTAGTATTTAAGCAAGTTATAATGGAATTATGACTGGGGAACAGGGGGATCCCCACGCACAGTCATAGATAACGGTGGAGCAATTTCAAGATCACCTAGCATAGTCGATAAAGGAGAAATCAGAGGAACCCTTTTGAAAAGTCATCGGAGAAGATGGGGAGAAGAAAGAGAGAAAGTGTAACAGGCCAATGGAAATAGAAAATCTGAAGGCAATTGTGTAGAGTGGAGTGTCGCGACACTCAAAATTAAATTTGGAGTGTAAATTGTAACTCTTAGGAGCGACAAAGTGATTAGAGTCAATCACCACATATAAAGAAGTGTGTTTGAAATTTAAAGAGAAATTTGGGTACGATTTGACCGTCAGGTCTTCCATTCGATGTTATAACAGAGATGCAAGTAAAATTTTGAAACCTAGAAAAGTAGCTAAGCTAGGGACCGATCGTGAGAGAAAGGTTGAATTGCATAATGAACTTCGTACTTGGAAAAGGGGCATAGTATATAAAAGGGACTACAGTTGATAAAGGACCGTGTGTAGAATACGAGGATGGATGAGAAATCCAGCTAGGATAACTAATTTTGATGTTGTCAAGGTTATACGTTTGCAAGTTATTTCAGGGCTTCCAGAAGAAGTGAGCTAGGAGGGTTAGAGAATTTGACCGAAAAGCAAAATTGAACTTAACGGTGTTAGTGAAACACCATATGAGAGTATGCCCAATAGGGAAGTCATTTAGATAATTTTTATTGATTAGCTTCCTACAAAGTACCGATGAAGTCAATCAGGGTTGTAGAGGCCAAAAATAGTTCTGAAAGGCCCGCATAGCCAAAGGGACAATTGGGAGCTAAGATTTCCCGGTCCGAGAGAAGGACATTCCAAAATGGTCAGTGGGACCGGTGACGGGAAATTGCTCGAGAATTTTCCCTGTGTGTAAAGAATGGGACTACCAGGGTTGAATATGTCCACATTGAGAAGTGAGACGAATAAGATTAGAAACGGTAAACCATGCCAGTTAGGTATAACAACTGGAGGAGTGAGATTTCCAGAGGAGGAATTAGATCAAGAGAATTACGCCCAAGAAGTTACAACTCGAGAGTGGTGGGTTTAGGCAGGACCAGTGGAGTCCTCGGTAATAATAGCATATTAATCCTCTGGGACACTAAAGCCCATGAAGAAATAGGATGGCCAGTAAAGCCATAAGTGAGACCTAGAGATGTTAGGCCAACATTTCAGTGATGGGTGTGTACGCCACAGAACAGAATAATTTTCCCACAACGAGGAGGGGGCAACAATTGGATAAAATCCAAGATGTATAACGAGTGAAAATCATCATGGGTTGTTTTGACAACGAGAAGTGCATGTAAGAACCATAAGATTATGCGAAATTGATGAGGATTTGCTTCATCCTTGTGAGTAAAGGATTAATTCAAGTGACATGGTGTGTCAAAGCTTATATATAAATTGTAAACCCTAAAATTCGTGTGCGAGTCGAGTTTAGTGGGAACGTTAGTTTTAACAGTTTTGTTACAAATGTATTTCTCATTGATAACGGGGCTTTTGATGCCGCCTTTGAGAGAACTGGGAAGACCGTAAGAGTATATGTTGTTATTACAAGTTACATACTTATAGTAGAGTTTATCATGGTAATGTTGAGTGATTAATTACTGAATGCTTGAACGGTAGTAAATTGAGTGATAAGACTATCGCGCTGAATACTCCGGGGGGAGTAATAATAATTTTGTGCGGCGCCACCTAATATAGGGTTGGGCCCATATATATATGTACATATAAAAATTTCATGGTATCATAGACCTCAGCAAGTATGTGTCTAGTTATACGTGATCCCGGTGCGTGGGGATTTATTTACTGATGTGACTTAGGATGCATTGTGTTCTTTATCAAGCAGCAAGACATCCCATGCATGAAACTGGCGAACCTCGGGAGTTGGAGAGAAGTTTGGTCTATAGTACATGGGTTTCGAACCTTGGTTATTGTAAATATCTGACAATATAATTGAGAATTGATAATTCTATTATGACTTAAGGCCTGTAGATTCGCCTAGTCCAGATATCATTATGAATTTAATAATAATTCCACTGAAAGAGCGATTAAGTCATGACTAATGGGGTGGTTGAGTACACCCTTACCTTATCAGCATGTCGAGTGCGCGAAGATTGATTTAACCGTAGTATATTTCATTGGTACATTAATGCATGAGATGTAGGATGTATGGGCACCCTAGGCAATTAAAAATATTGTATCAGGTAGTAGATTATGATTGTCATGTGAATTCGACAACATTTAGTGGGGGAAGTTGAAGCTTATTCCGTAAGATCTGGCAAATGCCTACGTTTCTTAGAAACTAATTTTTGAGCGGGGGAAGGACCTATGACACGCAGTGAGGCAAAGTCACATGGATCACGGTTAGAGGTACATTTAAGACAATATTAGATGTGTCATGTCATAAATGACCAGTGGTGATGGGATTTAATGAAGGGAAATATTGCTAAATTCGTTCATCAATGGTCACCTATCCATTGGAAAAGGGTGGACCACCTGAAACCAGTAGGGGTTTCTTTAACCAATAGGGATTCCGAAGTAGTAATGGAAGAGTATTCCCAAGGATTTTATGACGAAGGTAACTACTTTCCAGAGGGGTTATGTTCCTATATGGGTGATAGTGGATCGATTGACCAAAGTAGCTCGCGTTATGGCAACCTGATCATACTTGCGGATAGTATGTATAATACCCCGTATTTTTACATATATTTACTTTATCGTGAAATTATGGAAATTGGGATTAATTAACTTAAAGGGAGAAAATTTAAATTATAATTAATCCGATTTAATGTAATAATTCTAGCGTGACGAGAGTTGGTAGTTATTGAAAATAATTATGTTGAAATCATGTTGAGTAGTAACTATGTCGAACATTACGTAGTGATTAACGTAATAGATGGTTTCGAAAATAAAAATATGGTTGGGGACGAGATACACAGTAGTTAAGATATAATTAATTGGGATGCGCGTATGAGTCGAGTCACTATTCTATATTTGGGGGCTAAAAGGTAAATTATTTTTATATAACTCGAATGACTATTTTGAGTGCGCCAGTGTGTCCGGAAGGGTCAGAAATAGTCAGAAAACACTACTCAGATGTTATATTCGGAATCCGGGGCATTTTAGCCCAAAATGAAACCCCGGAAGGGTATTTTAGTCTTTTTTTTATTTTTGAGTAATTAAATGGACTAAAATTAGGATTAAAATAAAAGCTACGTGGGTTAGAGGTTACTGTCAGTTTTAACCCACGTGAAAGAAAGAGAGAGAGAGAGAGAACAAAAGAGGAAGAAGAACCCCATAGGAGCCTTTAGCCAAGAACTCTAAGTTCTCACACCAAGAATCACACCAGCGCGTAGATCGTGTCAAGAGGATCGTTCCTATACCAATTGCAGTCAGAGATTAAGAAATACATAGAAAGGTAAGTGTTTATCTTTCTCCTCTTTTAGCATATATTGTTCGTGTTAATCTAGGTTTGTTGATATAAACTTGGTGAAATGAAAACTTAGGTTTAATTAGACTGAATTGTAAAGAAACCTTATGAATTTGAGATGGGTATGCATGTAGAGGTTTTTCCCTTTGTTAGACTATTAAATTTGAAAATTTTATGTCCTAACCACGAATTATAATCAAACTTTTTGAGTACTTAAATTGCTGGGTTCATTTTATGGGAATTTTTAGAGATTTAAGTAATTGCTGGGTTTTCCTTTGAAAATATATAGATTTGAACCCTAAATTGTGTTAGAAAGTGCTCCATAATGTTAGGAATAGTTTAGAACTGTCTAATTGGATGTTGGATGAAATTAGGGTTGAGTTTGAGGTTTGATATCTTGGAAAAATCGGATTTTGGGGGAAGAACAGACATGTCCGGAATTCTCATTCGAAGACCTGCCCAGGTCGTTCGAATGACAATTCCAACGAATCATCTAACGAAATTTTTAAGTTTGTTCGAAAATAGGAGTTGGTTCGAATGTCCTCGTTCGAACGAGAATCCTTTGGCTTCTAACGAGATTCCAGAATACACTTTTTGGGCCCAGTTCAGTTAAAAATCACCCTAGGTTCATCCCAGTGAGAGAAATGACCTACGTGAATAATGAATGGCCTAAATTATGAGTTAATATTGAGTTGAGAGTGTGATTATTCTCGGGATATAGAAATTTCATAAAACCGAGGAGCAATTTAGGTTCAAGAGAGTATATACATATATATATGATCTATGGAGAGGGTAGAAATAATACTAATACTTACGTAATATATAAATTGGGTGGCGTGAACGCCTATAAAATTATATAAGTTGTGTGTATGCTTATGTATTGGAATATTATGTGTATGACATACCTAGCTACTGGCTATCGAACGGAGGTTAGCGCGTTGTGGACGACCATATCTTGTGTGCCTTAGGGGGATTTTTAGTCGTACCACTAAAGCATGGAACCTAGGTACGGGCTATCTGTGAGAACGATAGTGTTGGCGGTCGTATGGATGCGTAGGTATGTGCGTATCCCATCGTCTTGGAACTATGTTCGCCTGCAATATGTGTATATGTTTTTTTGGTTCGTGAGAGATTGAATCTGTTGTCCTTCATGCGTGAGCGTTGCAGTGGGACTAGATAGCCGAGTATGCCTAGCACCAGGGGTTTCTTAACCATGGGTGAGGTATTGATATATATTTATATGTATACATAGTGAGATTTTATAAATGTATACTGAGTTCCTATTATATGTTTCATGTTGGCCACTTTATTAAAGTATATACTTATTGGGTCACCAACTGAGAATGAAGAATGTTATGAGAATAAGTTAAAGAATCTTTAAACCTATTCCTAAATAATAGAAATATACTGTCTTCGGGTTATTTAGAGGTTTTACCTGGTATAGTGGTTATACTACGCATGGTCAGGCAGAGTATCGTGATCAGTATGGGTAGTTAGGCTCGCTAGGTGTGCAAATTAGATGAGAGGTGAGTATCTCAAGTGAGTACGCTAAGTTAACATGAATAATATTTGTGCTAATTAACCAATTTAAGCACTTACTATAATTAAGCTATTTTCTACTCGTGCTCTGACCCGTTTTTTTGCAAATCTATTTTCTTGTTCCTTTATTTTAGGTGCTCAGACACAGGGACACCAGGCTTAGGATATTCCACTCATTTGACGAGCTGTAGCTGCTGTGGAAGCTGAAAAACATTACTAGTAGACGCTTCATAGTCCATCCTTCCTTATCTATCAGTTATTTACTTCAGTTGGACATGTCGTCCCTTCCTATTTTATATTCAAGATTTAAAGGCTTTATTCTGTTAGTAGAATTTTATTTCATGACTTTGGATTATTGTACGGGATTTTGACTAGAAGTATTTACTCCAGTTCTTTATTTTAATTCAGTTAGTTCTTTCCTTACACTATTGTGATGTGTGGTGATGATTCAATATTTTCCTTTAATGATGATGGTTAATACCAAGATAAAATTTTGACAATAACTTTTTTTAAGTATTAGGTGGTTAGTTTTCAATTAAATTAAAAATTTGAGTTCTTCGACAGTGATGCATTTATCTGAACCAACTTAATATTCTGAAATTAATTAATTAAGGAATGATCACCTGGTAATTAATTAGGCGGGGCGTCACAGGTGGTATCAAAGCATCAGGTTCTAGTGTCCTTTAGGATCTGTGTGGCTTATTATGCTTCTAGGGTAGCTTTCTTTGATATAGAGCCCTATGTTTTGGATTGTTGATTTCTTTGGTGAAATTTCATTCTTCTGCTATATCTTATATATTAGTGACCCTTATTTGCGTTCGAGTGTGCTCGTGTGCCAAATAATAAAGTATGACAGGCGAGGGTCGTTGGGCGGACGACAAGAGGCAGAGCTCAATTGAGGTCATAGGAAATATTCAAGAATGATGACCGTAGTTGAGGTCACCCCAATTATGGAACGAAAGCCAGGATGGTAAAGACGGCTAGGGCACAACATTAGATTTTCATGTACCGCTATAGTGGGAAGTAGTGCCAAATTAGACTCACCCAACGTGATTGGATTAGGAGAGAGTCAGACGAAACATTGAAGAGAACCATTGGTGGAAATTCTAGAAGTACAAAGATTGTGTGTTAGTCAACGGAGGTTAATATCCAAAGGCTTGGGCATATGGCAAAGTGTGACTAACCAGAAGTGAAAATTTGGAGTAAAATTTTTTCATGGCTCATCGGAGCAAAGTTATAATGGTGAGAGTCAGCCACCACAATTAAAAGTGGAATGCTATGTCAATGGAAGGATCTTAGGTACAGTTTCACCGCAAGTTCCTTCGTCAGATGTTCAGTATAAGATGTGAACCCTGTTCTGAACTCATCACAGGAGGGCCGGACAGAGGTCCATTTGTGAAAATGAATTCAATTTTTAGCGAATCTTTTACCGGAGGAAGTAGATACAAATAGAGAAGAGGATTTCGAGTGGGAGATCGACTCGTGAGAAAAGTTAACAACACTTATAGGGAATTCTGTTGGATGGCTGATTCAGATAGTGACAATGTCACGCTTTGTCCATGAAGAAGTTAACGCTTCTTTGTGTGAGAATCTTAAAGCATCGAAGAATTTATTCGGAGGGTGAAACGGTGTTAGTGAAGCACCACAAGGGGGAGACCCATCAGGGGACCCATTTAAATGATTTGGATAGATGAATTCTTGCCAAGCGATGGCGAATTCCGTAAGGGCTTTTGAAGCAGTAGCATGTTCCTTAGGGACAACAAAGCTAAGGGAACAACAGGTGTAGCCCTCAGGATTGAAACTACCAAATTCGAAAGGAGGACAATCCTAACATTGTCAGTATGATAGGAGATAGGTTAATTAGGTGTCGAGGTATTTTGTGGAAGAGTAAAACCACATGCGTTAAATCTTTCCCCGAAGCGAGGAAAGGGACAAGGGTATGGTGCTTGCAAGGGAAATGGCTAACGTTGTTTTTCTTTTGATTTCGTTCAGACAAACGTGTTATGTCCGGGAAACCATTTGATCAACCAGGACGATTAGCAAGGTATAAGTATGAGTTTTATCCTCAGAGGATGAGGCATATTTTGTGTGACACGAGCGAGTCCCTACGTTCTGAGTATTGTGAGATTCGCATGAGAGACGAGTTTAGTGCGTATATCGACAACATTATTATTATGTGTATGTTTATTTCCCTGGTATAACAGGGTTAACTTTAGGGTTATCCGCGGAGGATAAATGGATGTATTGTTAATGGTATATACTTTATTGAGATTACTCATTTTAGTGATCTATTATACGAGTATGATATTATCCTAGTTACTACCTTATAGGAAATGGTCAGAACAATAGTGGGAAAGGTTATGGCCTTATAGGAAATGGCCAAAACGATAGTGGGCAGTTATTGCAAGGCTATTGGGGTTGTTGCCCAAGTGCAGCATGTTTTGTTATGTCAAGACCTCACCTGCGAGGGGTTGGGCTCGCACTTATACTATTTATTATAGAGACTTCGGAGGGTATAGTGGTCTCGAGATATTCGATACCGGTATGTGTGGGGACTTCATTGATATGATTTGTAATGTATTGGGTATACCGTGGAGCGGAAAAATTTAGCTCCTTATTAGGTTTAACGCTCAGGACTTAGTAATAGGAGAGCGCATTGTTATATCACTCCTTTAGAGACGGGGGGGTTAAGACTCGAAGTTATATGTCTGGGGACAGGATTTCGAGAGTGTTGATTATATGTGTACGAGGTTTATGGAATGTGATGACCAATAATGTTTATTAATAATGCCTTTAGGAAGGGAAGTTTCTCATTTAAAGGTAATTACAGAAAGAGATATAGCTTTTATGTCAAGAGACGGGAATATAGGGGTACATGTTATGGACTAAGGACCTAACGGATTTCGACGAGCGACAATACTAGGTAGTAGTGTATCAGGGGGTTCTTTATTTCGATTTCGCTTTGCGAGGCATCCCACGCATGAAACTTAGCGTAAGATTGGAAGTAGGGAGATGTTTGGTCGTTCGCCCATGAGTCCGATACCTCGGTCGTTATAGAAGTATGTAGATATAACTGTAAGTAGAAAGGTAAATCCCGATATAAGGCCAGCGGAGACGGTTGTGTGGTGAGGATGCATTGGAAATTTTGTCTTATCAGCATGAGTTGAAGGGTGGAGCGATGTTAAGGAGGATTTAAAATTTCGAATTCTGGGGTGATTGAAAATGCCCAACTATTATAGCCACGTTGTGAATACAAGGGCAATAAAGAATTAGGAGATATATGTGAAGCATATGTGATGTTTACGCCAGTATGCACTGTTTATTGAGTGTGTGGGAACCCTGGTTAGCTGATGTCAGAATCGCCCGGGTTTAAGGGGTACGGGAATAGATGTGTGAAACATATGCTTGTGGGACTAATATAACAAAATGGAAGTGGTGTAGTGGACTAAGCGTCGAGTGAGAAGAACGATAATCCATGTATACGGGTGTGATCGGATTAACACGCCCGAACTTGGTTGAAAGGCTTTAGAAAGCCATTTAAAAAAAAGGGGTATCCCTTGAGAAGACTAAAATTCATTTATTATGGAAATTTGGAGAAGAGTTCTACCCAGTAGAATGTTGAGAATGACTTGCACATGAATAGAATGGTGATGTCAATAAGGTATAAAGAATCCAGAACTACATATTGTGGCGAAAAGTGCATGGGTCCGAACTTTTGTTATACGCCGAGGGAAGAAGAGGAGCTAAGTACCACTTAATGTGAGATGTATTAAGGGGAAGTCGGTGTTGAGCGGGACATAGCGAGTAATCTCTGCGTGTACCACTCATAGATGGAAATCAATTGGAACAAGATGATTAACCAGAAAATTTGCATCAAGCCGACAGTTCTAGTAATGGAATATGGCAGTCAAGTTGGAAAATTTCTTTGATGGGTGCCAACCTCAAGTTAAGGCCAGGAGTTCCTTCAAATGCGTGGAACAAGATGACCAAAAGAAACGGTAATTGTTATTACTTCGAGGTGAGTACACTAGTAGACAGTATGCCCCAACCTTTCTTTGAAAATAAGGATCGCGCCGGTACGTGGTCCTGCCCAGTGTTGTTGTGAACTAGGATGAGATCCTTAAACCCCACCTTCAATATGGGATTTCAGGAAATAATGGGGATGACGCTTCATTTTGAGAAGGTCATATCACCTATAGACCGAGGAGTAGGCGGATGGTGATTGACGACTAGTGGAGCGGTATGAAAGTAATTTTGGACTCATTGTGATCATTTCATTTTACACAACAGATATAGCTAGTAAGTGAAGTATAGTACGATAATTGGGAGAAGATATTACCTAATGATAGAATTGTGTGAAAGCACTCGTACTTGTTTACCGTGGACAAGTTGCTTATGGAGGTTTTGCGTGGAAAGAGCTTCACGATTCTTCCACTGGATGCTTAGAGGTGTGCGGATAATCGAAATTTTGGATTGGTCAAAAGTTAGAGTCCGATGGCTATAGTGGAATAACCACAAACTGTCTTAGGTGGATTTTGACAGTCGTAAGAGTCATGTCATCGGGAACCGAGATTAGAAGAACGAACAGGAGTAGTCATATGTTCATATGGTTTCTCCAGGGATGGGAGTTTTGTGTTTAGAGAAAAATACAGGAGTTGATATGAAGTGAGGTGTGGCCTCCCAATGATATTAATATAATGGTGCTAATGATGTACAAGCTATTCGTATTCAAATGTTGTTTGGTAGGAGCACAAGGTGAGGTGTCGTTATTGAGGGTGACCCTATAATTGATAAAGTGTCGGGAGTGTTAGACAAGCTTACAGTGAAGCGGGGGCAATAGTGATCGAGCCTTACTTTGAAGTTGGTTTTGTATACCGGGGGATACCGGTTTTTACCATGAATGCCTTACTTTTCCGAATTTCGGGACGAAATTCTGTTATTAGGGGGGAAGCATGTAATACCCCGTATTTTTACTTATATTTATTTTATCAGGAAATTATGGAAATTGAGATTAAATCACTTAAATGGAGAAAATTTAAATTATAATTAATCCGATTTAATGTAATAATTACTAGCTTGACGAGAGTTAGTAGTTATCGAAAATAATTTTGTTGAAATCATGTTGAGTAATAACTACGTTGAACATTACGTAGCGAGTAACGTAATAGATGGTTTCAGAAATAATAATATGGTCGGGGACGAGATACACGACAATGAAGATATAATTAATTGGGACGCGCTTAAGAGTCGAGTCACTATTATATATTTGGGGGTTAAAAAGGTAAATTATTTTTATATAACTCGAATGACTATTTTGAGCTCGCCAGTGTGTCCGGAAGGGTCAGAAATAGTCAGAAAACACTAGTCAGGTGTTATATTCGGAATCCGGGGCATTTTAGCCCAAAATGAAACCCTGAAAGGGTATTTTAGTCTTTTTTATTTTTGAGTAATTAAATGGACGAAAATTAGGATTGATATATATTTGTATGTATACACAGTGAGATTTTATAAATGTATACTGAGTTCCTATTATGTGTTTCATGTTGGCCACTTTATTAAAGTATATACTTATTGGGTCACCAGCTGAGAATTAAGAATGTAATGAGAATAAGTTAAAGCATCTTTAAACCAATTCCTAAATGATAGAAATATACTATCTTTGAGTTATTTAGAGCTTTTATCCGGCATAGTGGTTATACTACGTATGGTCAGGCAGAGTATCATGATCAGTATGGGTAGTTAGGCTCACTAGGTGTGCACATTAGATGAGAGGTGAGTATCTCAAGTGAGTACGCTAAGTTAACATGAATAATATTTGTGCTAATTAAACAATTTAAGCACTTGCTATAATTAAACTGTTTTCTACTCGGGCTCTGACCCATTTTTCTGCAAATCTATTTTCTTGTTCCTTTATTTTAAGTGCTCAGACACAGGGACACGAAGCCAAGGAGATTCCACTCATTTGATGAGTTGTAGAAGCTGTAGAAGCTCCAGGACATTGCTAGTAGACGCTTCATAGTCCATCCTTCCTTATCTACAAGAAGAGAATTAGTGGACCTAAGTGTTTAAAATTTATCAAAATTCCTTTAGTGTTTAAATTTTTTTTGCGAAGGACCTAAGAGTTCTTTCCCAAAAAAATTACATGAACGAACAAGATGGGAGGAGAGTAGAGAAGCAATAGCGTCTTGGAGAGGAAAAAAGGGTACAACCCCTGTAGTGTTTTGGAGAGAATGAACTGCTAAAGTAAAAAGTGTCGGATTTTAAATATTAAAAGGATACACGCGTGTGGAGAAAAAAATGAAATGTTTACCCTTGCTACACACCCATGCCCGCGGGGATCATCATCGCAACCGCGATCGGGGGACATGAGTGAGCAAAGCACGGTCAGGGGTGCGTGTTACCAAAAAAAATAGAAAATTCCGATCTTAGGAAAACTTGAAGGACACCAAAAAAAACAACTAGAATAAAAATTAAGGAAAATACAATTTCATATGAAACAAAAAACGAAAGTTAGTAGCATTAAATTTTACTTTGATGTCTTGCAACACCACACAAATCACGAAAAATGGGTAAATCTCTGAGTTAATGCACACACGAGCACTAATGGTAAGCATAATGTTAATTCGCATAGTGAATTAAACGTCAAATGTTTCGGGTTCAAAATAATGCGTTCTAAAGCGTTTTCTGAATCCATTAACAATTCAACAAGGCTAGAATAAAAAAAAATCACTTACTAGACGAGACATTGCAAACCCATTGGTCTTCAACTTATATCTACCTCAAAATGCTCTTGTTTTTTATTTTTTTACATTTTTTTGTTAACAATATTTTTTTAAGGAGCACAAAAAAGACAATTTTGCCGATTGAGCTTTTACCTCACTTAGGCCAGCACTTCCCATTCCATCTCTCATCATTTTTTATAAGAATCCTCACAAGAAATGATTCTTACATGCAATGCTAAAAAATCTAGCGAAGAAAATATATTAGGCCCGATTGAGTGAAAGCAAGCAAAATCAGATTGGCTAGTAGATATGCATCGAAGATACACCCTAATTCATCTATGTGTACGTGTGTGCAAAATGGGATACTTTAGACACTAGTTGTGTGGTGTTGAAAGACGTCACCCTGACTAGTTAAAATATACACCCTGACTCGTTGTGTGGGGTGTTGAAAGACGTCAAAGTAAAATTTCATGCTATTAATATGAAATTGTATTTTCCCTAATTTTTATTTTAGTTGATTTTTTTGGGAGGTCTTTCAATTTTTTCTAAATTGTTTTTATTTGGATAGTGCACTTGTGTCTTGGCGTAGAAAGAAAAAAAAATCCAATTTTAATTGTTGACTGTCGAGGCCAAGTACATAAAAAAAATCCAATTTTAATCGTACAAGTGTTATCGTCATTTGCAACAACTAACTACCTCGGTCTCGACAGTCAACAATTAAAATTGGATTTTGGTTTCTTTCTACACCAAGACACAAGGTCACTATCCAAATAAAAACAATCTAGAAAAACTTAAAAGGCCTCCAAAAAAAATCAACTAAAATAAAAATTAAGGACAATTTAATTTCATATAAAACAAAAAAATGAAAATTAATAGCATTAAATTTTACTTTTGACATCTTTCAACACCACACAACGAGTCACTGAAATGGATGATTGACGTATATTCGGTCACCGAAAATCTCTCATTCAATCCACACATGAGCACGTATTCTAAATGGTAAGCAACATGCTAATTCCCAAAGTGAAAAAAAGGTCCAATGTTTCGGGTTCAAAACGATGTAATCTAGAGCGTTTTTCAAATCCGTTAACAATTCAATAAGGCCACAATACAAAAAAAATCACATTCTAGACGAGACATTGCAAACCCATTAGTCTTCGATTTATATCTCCCTGAAAATGCCCTTGTTTTTTTATTTTTTTTGCTAATTTTTTTTAATAATATTTTTTTAAGGAGCACATAATAGACAATTTTGCCAAAGGAGCTTTCACCTCACTTAGGGCAAAATTTCATATTGCATCTCTCATCATTTTTTATAAGAATCTTGACAAGAAATGGTTCTTACATGCAACGCTGAAAAATCTAGCGCAGAAAATGTATTAGGCCCAATCGAGTGCAAACAAGCAAAATCAGATTGGCTAGTAGATATGCATCGAATATACAACTTAATTCATTTAAGCGTACGTGTGTGCAAAATGGGAAACTTTAGACATGGGTTTATTTTATAAGTCTGTGGTGAACGAGATAAAATAGTCAAGTGAGATTATAATGAACTCTATCACGTTACTAGATACATAAAACTAAAAAGATGGGCAGTGACCAAAAGATGGGTTATAAGACTCAAATAGCAACGCAGTGTTTCAGACATCCAAGATAAAAATATTTTACGATTTTTGAAAAGACAAAAAAAATTGCAAAATATTTTTGGGATTTTCGAAATGAAGATTATTAAAGTATATAAATAACTCCGAACTGAAAATAAAAAAAATTCTTGGCACTCTTTCTACACGCATACTTCTTTACATGCTTAATCCAATGGCAATTGAGTAGAAAAAAAAATTACCTGAACGAATAAGATGGGAGGATAGTGGAGGTTCAATGGAGGTTTGGAAAAGAAAAAACAGTACACCCCTCTCAGGGTTTTGGAGAGAATAAACTGGTAAAGGAAAAAGTGTTGGTTTCTAAATATTAAAAGCATACACGCATATGGAGAAGAAACGGATATGTTTACCCCCACAGCACACAAGCGCTTATGGGGGTTATCGCCCCCACCGCAATCGGGGGACATATGCGGGCTCAAGGGTGCGTGTTACCAAAGAAAAAAAAAGGAATCGGCTAGAAAATTCCAATTTCCGATGAACTTAAAAGGCCACCAAAGAAATTGACTAAAATAAAAATTAAGGAAAATACAATTTCATATAAAATTAAAGAAATGAAAATTAATAGCATTAAATTTTACTTTGATGGCTTTCAACACCACACATCTAACCCAACTATTGACACAAATAATAGCAGTTCGAATCATCACGAGATAAATAAAAATATAAATACCAAATAAACCATTGGTTCCAAAGTAATATACAAACCATGAGTCTGATAAATAAAACTAAAAGAATGTATAAACTGAAGGGGAAACATGCCCAAATGAAAGACTGAATCATATATCCAAATCTAGGAATTAATTGAAGTGTTTAAGCAACTTCTGTACGCCTCCACAAATGGTACAACTACACATCCCTAAAATGAATCATCAAGCTCGAGTCAGAGCCCAAAACCTTTGAAAAATATTTAGCAAGTATTTAAATTACAATTATTAGATACACACGTTAGTCCAACATACACTCCATTGAGTTCACCTCCCATTTATAGTGCACACCTAACGTCTCATATCTTACCCACCTAGCCATGTTACCCAGCTTAATTAGGCCTAGGTACCTAACTAACCACACTAGGTTGAGCTCCCCTGTACTGCCCATGCAATACGATACTATCAAGCCGATATCTCATTTTAATCGAATATTATTTTCGCATCATCTATTTAAGTTTCTCATACTTAAATTACTTTTAGATATCCATTATCTCTCTTTTCTACCATCACACATAAGTAGAATAATCACATATGTATATACATGCTGCACAATAATATATACAGCTACAGCATCTCCCGGAATGACCACTGCGATGCGGGCATACTCTGCTGTCAAGTCCATGTATCTCTCGTACCAATTCATGGATTACCAGCTCGAAATGTCTCTTCGAACCATAAATCAAACAACCCACAATGGAGGCGAATATAGTTCTAAGCCTTTGGAATACGCATATACCTAACGTACCCAAATGACTTGCTAGTCCCCCTAATACACAACGCATAGTGAGCCGCCCTAAGTTCTATGTTCTGAAATACAAATCCAAACCTCAGCATAAAATTAAAAAAGATAACTTACAGATATTTCAGAGATGAACTGGCTCTGATACCACTTATCGGAGTGCGCAGATTTTGAACGGAAAACAGGATAGTCTTTTATATATCACAAGATAGGAAAACCTATCAAATTACATTATAAGAAAATTTTTGTTTGCAATAGATATATTACAAGAAAGAGAGTGATCTACTGATTGATTGATGATTACAAATGAAAGGTAGGCTCCTTTTCATAGCCTCCGGATTCCAAAGTCTTATACATTATAATACATTAAGTGGTAGAAAGGAAACGTAAATAATTGAAGCAAACAAAACGTGCGTAGGAAAAAAGAAAAGATTCCATTTCACTTTTTGTTTTTTCAAAAAATGAATAGTATTTACATAGTAACTTTTTCGTCTTTTTTACAAAGAAGTCAAAAGTAGCACAGTGTCTGAGAATGATGTTTTGTCTTCAACATGCAGGCGTCACTTTGTGCGTTATTTTTGTAGAAATTTCCACATCGTGTGCTGGATAATTTTGTAGTCGTCCAGGTGGAAAGATCTATACCATCCAATTGCTATTCTCCCATTGCATTGGCTCGGTTAGCGAATGCAACCTCATCAAAAGCATAATCATTATCTGAATCTCCAAGGTGTGGGTTTTAACTGTTTTCCTCATACATTTCAGCACTAGTTAATAATTCATAAGGAACATCCAGATTATTCTTCCTCGTTAGATTATCCAGAAATTTTTTTGCTTCAGCTTTCTGGTCATCAGTTAGCTGATAATTAACAGGCAGAGAAGTAGCGAATAGTCGTTTACCATCCGTTATCATGAACTTGAAATATTTTTTCGCATACAAACTCTAGGCCTTATTTGTAACATAAAGGAATGACTTAATCCAATATGACTCAATATCGATATAGGGAATATAAGCCATATTATATTGATCTTGCTTTTCCATTTCATCCCAATCCCATGGTTCATTCTTTTTCCATCTTTTGATTTTGTTTAAATCAAAGATTGTAATTTTGGTAGTATCATTATCAATTGAACCTCCTGTAGTGTTGCCTGAAAATTATTCAAATATTCTTGTAGACAAGAAATTAAATTTGGACAATTTATAGACATCTTCTTTTTTAACCAATTATTTTTGGTTTTCTATTTCCATTAATTGTTCGTTGGTAAAAGTGATTTCTTCTCCAACTATGTCTTTTAAAGTGATGGACTGTGTTTCAGTCGGATCACTTGATTTGATTTCCATTGTATTGAACATGAAAATAATTTCAGTATCAGAATCATCTGACTCTGATTCAGATTCTATTTCATATAATATTTCATCATCTGAGACGTCTGATAGTTCGTTTCCAAATGATATCTCAAGTTCTTGTTCTTCAAGAAACTTGATCATTTTCCTTGCGCTTTTCCCTTTGTTGGGGCATTCAGGCGCATAGTGACCTTCTTCATTGCAAATATAGCATTTGCATTTTTTAGCTGCGACATCTCCCTTTTTAGGAGATATCTTTTTCTTCTTCACATATTTTTTATGTTTAGAAGTATTAAATTTCTTTTTACGCCAAGGTTTCCATTTAAATTTCTTCTTGCTTTTCTTTAACGATTTATGGGTTTTTGGAAGTGGGTTACATCCAATTTTCCATTCTTCTTTTAATATTTTATTACAACAAAGAGATCCTGCACGGTTAACAGATATATCATTTTTGATTTGTTTTTTGGCCTTAATATCAAGACATTTTTTAGTTATGCAACGCATTACCCAATTTATTCTATGGCCAATATTATCTATGTAAACAGCATATGAGTAGACCTAGGAAGTTAATACACTCTAACCAGGAGGAAATTAACAGTTTCAGGAATGGAGGAAGAACAAAAGGGACAAAACATCCCTAGAGAGGAGCAAGGATCTTGGATTACAATAGCTAAAAAGGCTAGTAGTTCAAGAAGAATCCCATAAGCTTCGGTTAAACCAGTTGTTGCTTCAACATCCAATACACAGCCTAAAAAGGGTCATGTGTATATTGTATTTTGTGGCCGAAAACCAGGCTTTTACTATTCTTGGTACTAGTGCCAAGAACAAAAAAATGGCTTCCCCGGAGCATGTTACAAAAAATATACTAATGAAGTGGAAGCAATATCAGACTGGGAAGAATTCTTGAAAAAATTTAACCCACCCAATCTGATTTATCAATTTTTAAAATTACAGAGCAAGGAAACCATTGTTGTCTCTGAACTAACTGATTTTATAAATCCAGGAATACCTTTTCATATTTACAAACCATTAAATGATTCCTGGAGATCACATTTAGAAGTCAAGAAAAAAGATTTTCGAAAAAACCTAAGCCTTCATGCTACTAGCATTGCTGAACAAACAGCAGAGCTAGACCAACTAAAATCTTTAGCACTTCAAATATTGAAAAACATCAATTTTGAAGATGAAGATTTTTCTTTACAAAATATCAATATCTTTTTATCTACTGCAGAACTCCTGCAGAATGATTTTTTTGATAAAATTTTTAACAAAATTAGAAGAATTTGTCTCTTTTAAAAAGCTAAACAAATTCTAACAGATACCATTTTCAAGGAGGAAATTCTACCAAAAATTGAAAATCATGGTCAGAAGGTAAAAAGCCTATTGATAAACCATGGTGAATTTTTAAATGTTCTTGATGAAATACCCAAACTTCATATGCATCTTGATGACGATTGGGAAACATAAATTCTCGATTAGGGATTGTGCAATAAAATCATTTATCAAGTTCATTTACGATCTAAATTCACAGCTTTGCCCATGATGGCCAAAACAATGATCACTCATGTAATGGAATTAGTGATGTGTTTTCACTGCACTTTCACTCTGGAAATTACTGGAGGGGTAGGATGGAGACTACGCGAAATATTTTATTCTCCTTATGGATGGTAAACGACTGTTCGCTACTTCTCTGCCTGTTGATTATCAGCTAACTGATGATCAGAAAGCTGAAGCAGAAACTTTTCTGGATAATCTAAGGAGGAAGAATAATCTGGATGTTCCTTATGAATTATTAACTAGTGCTGAAATGTATGAGGAAAACAGTTTAAACCCACACCTTGGAGATTCGGATAATGATTATGATTTTGATGAGGTTGCATTCGCTAACCTAGCCAATGCAATGGGAGAATAGCAATTGCATGGTATAGATCTTTCCACCTGGACGACTACAAAATTATCCAGCACACGATGTGGAAATTTCTACACAAATAACGCACAAAGTGACGCATGCATGTTGAAGACAAAACATCATTCTCAGACACTGTGCTACTTTTGACTTCTTTGTAAAAAAGACGAAGAAGTTACTACTCAAGTACTATTCACTTTTTGAAAAAACAAAAAGTGAAATGGAGTCTTTTCTTTTTTCCTGCGCACGTTTTGTTTGCTTCAATTATTTACATTCCCTTTCTATCAGTTAATGTATTATAATGTATAAGAGTTTCGAATCCGGAGGCTATAAAAGGAAGCCTACATTTCATTTGTAATCATCGATCAATTAATATATCACTCTCCCTCTTGTAATATATCTCTTATAATTTGATAGGTTTTCCTATCTTGTGATATATAAAAGACTATCCTATTTTCCGTTCAAAATCTACGCACTCCGATAAGCTAATACATAGGTATATCTCTTTCTCCCATGGCTAGGGGAAAAGATGATATCTTCATTACCGATTTGAAGATGATACATCATTATTATTTTTCAGGTATGAAGTACCTGGCATAATAGGTACTTGAATGTTTTTCATAACAATAGCCTTGTTAGCCTTGCTTTCATTGCTACTACTTCCTTCGTGTAAGGATTTAGTGCGTTTGAATTTTTCCCAGTCATTTTCAAATAAATTAGTTTGCCAGTTTGTAGCTTTATGTTTAAAATAAACATTACTTCCCGATACTTGTATTTCCACTTCAGGTTGTTTTCTTTGTGGATTTTCTGTGATTTGGGGAATTATCCATTGTTTTGGAATTTCCAAATCTCTCCAATTTATGAGTTTACCTGACTTGCAGTCAAATTTACTAATGATGGTTGTACCTTTAGTATGATTTATCAAAACATCTTTTCGAGGAATAAAATATCCATCGAAATCAATTTGTTCATTAAGCCTTTTATAGTTGATTACCATTCGGAGCCAGTTCATCTCTGAAATATCTGTAAGTTATCTTTTTTTTTTTTTATGCTTGCTTATCATCATGAATATTAATGAAGTAACTAGATTCATATATCATCCATCATATAAAAAAGGAGAAAACTTTACATATATATATAGGGAGAGGTTCAAAAGTGAACCTAAAATATGAACATTTTAATGAACCTTAACAAAAAAAAACACCTTAACAACCCATTAATTTTAATTCCTATGTTGTAAATGGTCTGCGCTAGGGGTAACGAACAAGCGTGTTTTTTAATACACACCTTGCTCCCCACCCACCCACCCACGTGTCACACACGTGTCCGTTGCCTCTGGCGCAGACCAATTACAACATAGGAATTAAAATTAATGGGTTGTTAAGGTATTTTTTTTGTTAAGGTTCATTAAAATGTTCACCTTTTAAGTTCACTTTTGAACCTCTCCCGATAAATATATATATAGTACTGCTCTTGTGCGAACCAGTCCGCATTTTAAGAGTGTGGACCAGACATGTGTCACCTAACGGTGAGTCTAGAAATTATCGACTAAATTATAGGCACTCTCTTTTTTGGGCTTACCGCCAGGCGACACATGTTCGGTCCGCACTCATAAAATGCGGACTGGTCCGCACAAGATCAGTATTGTACATGTTTATATATATATATATATATATATATATATATATATATATATATACTCAGTATAGGTTTACACACAACCTGTAATATATTCCTTACGTAGTATTTATATCTCTCGAATACTCGACGTAGTAATAATTTGCACATATTATTTCTGTAGTTTTTCAAGTATCACTCACCAATAAAAGGGTCCCAATTATCTTTTAAGTTATTTCAGTAGTTAACACGTCACTATACTAATGGGTTTGCCTTAGGTCATGGTTTACTCCTTCCGTAACCCTAATCGTAAATTCCCAATACACATCTCAATCGGTTAACTATCGTCGGTCCCCATCCCAATTTTTCTCTCATTAAGATTAACCGAGCACTGACTAAATGTTTACTGGCCTTTTCTGAAGTCTTTATATAATCACTAAAATATTACCAAAGTCTCCCATAATTAATTTCATGGTTAAATATAACTTAAAAGGCAAAACTCATCAAAACTGGGCAACCAAATCGATTCGGCAGGGATTCCGAATCGATGCACCCACCGAATCGATTCAATCTTCAAATCGAATTGATTCAAACCTGAGTGCATCATTCTCTTCGTGCGGTCACGGGTTTTCCACATTCAATTTTTCACATTAAATATATGCGTAGGGACAATTTTTAACGTTAACACATCAAGACTAATACAAATATTTCGAAGAACAAATCAAAACCCATTATTTCATCAAAACCATAGTTTGTGTTCTTCATGCATAGTCATCATTTTACCCAAATTTCTTTCATTAATATCATCCATACTCACTGATTTCGAGTTATTTACATACAAGAATTATTATATATGAATTTTAACTCCAAATCACTACTTCTACCCACCAAAATCCAAAAAATCATCATTTAAATCACAAATTGAAAGCCCTATACTACATAGATTTTATAACAAACTCAAAGTAATGAAAGATAAGCATTTGCCTTATATTTGCAGGTCCAATTTACGTTCTGAGATGGTGAGGATGTCCTTTCCTTTTTCCGATCTCGATTCTGGTGACGTTCAAGGCGAGAAACGGTGTGGAATAGCTTTCGTTTCTTCTCCTCTTCCTCTTTATGGCCCCCTCTCTCTCCAAAGTGTTGTAACCCTAGCCTCACACTCAAATGGTTTGATATAACACTCTAATTTTCGGAGTTCCCTCTACCCTAGACTCCTAAATGATCGAAATGCCCTTACGTGATGTCGAGTTGGTCTAAAATCATCCTGAGACCTAATCAGCAGACCCGACTACGCTATTCTGACAATATTGACACATTCGGAACCAACCGCGACCTCGAAATTGCCATCCTAGTCACCCTACAATAATTTCCTATATCAACCTATATACTCTACACGCGACTCTCGGTTGCTGTCGCGTCACTATCACTCGCTATGACGTAAAATAATTATTTAATACTCACTCAGTAATTTTATTCCATAAATATTAATCTTTCTCTCCCGATTAATATTTTAATAAACACATAATGTTTTAATTTAATTAAATTACGTCACACGTGTAATTTAAAATAATCGAGTTAGTTAAATTTTAAATAGTCAGAAATATGGGGTCTTACATACTTCCCCCTTACAAATGAATTTCGTCCTCGAAATTTGGACGTACCTGGGGTGAATAACTCGGCTCTCGCATGTGATCCTCCCGCTCCTACGACGACTCGTCCACATTATGGTGCCCCCACTGAACTCGAACTAAGCTTACCACCTTAGACTGCAACTTACGCTCACTACGATCAAGTATCGCCACAAGTCTCTCCTCGTAAGAGATATCTAGCTGCTAATCTATCTCCTTCAATGGCACGTGCCAAAAAGTCAATCTCGCTCCTCTGGTACCTCTTCTGACACGTGGAATAATCCGTTGTAAATGCTCTGGTAAGTCCAGCTTATATACAACTTGTCTCGCCCTTAAATGCTCAGGTATTAAAATAATCATTTAATACTCACTCAGTAATTTTAGTCCATAAATATTAATCTCCCCCGATTAATATTTTAATAAACACATAATGTTTTAATTTAATTAAATTACGTCACACGTGTAATTTAAAATAACCGAGTTAGTTAAATTTTAAATAATCAGAAATATGGGGTGTTACATACTTCCCCCCTTATAAATGAATTTCGTCCTCGAAATTTGGACGTGCCTGCGGTGAATAACTCGGCCCTCGCATGTGATTCTCTCTCTCCTACGTTGACTCGCCCACATTATGGTGCCCCTACTGAACTCTAAATAAGTTTACCACCTTAGATCGCAACTTACACTCACTACGATCAAGTATCGGCACAAGTCTCTCCTCGTAAGAGATATCTAGCTGCAAATCTGTCCCCTTCAATGGAACGTGACAAAAAGTCAATCTCGCTCCTCTGGTACCTCTTCTGACACGTGGAATAATCCGCTGTAAATCCTTTGGTAAGTCGAGCTTATATAAAACTTGTCTCACCCTCTTGATAATTGGAAACAGTCCCAGAAAGGTATTGTAGAGAGGATTGAATCTGGGTGATTGTGGATTGGTTGACTAAGGTGGTCCATTTTAAACCTCTTCGCAAGGATTTTGAGTCAAGAGAGAGCATGCACAGTTTCCTACAGGGTCGTTTGGGGGCTGGTTTGGGTTTTCACCCCGTAACGGCTAGTTTTTAAGTCCAAGTGTAATTTTTGCAAATTATCGTCGTACTCTCAAATCGGGAGACCTGGGACTACGCGGTCAATTCCTACAAGTTGCATGGGGCCGTGCGAGGTGTTCGTACCTCCTATGGGGCCGTTTGGGGACAGGTTTGGGTTTTCACCCTTTAGCGGCTTGTTTTTAAGTCTAAGTGTGATTTTTGCAAATTATCGTCGTACTCTCAAATCGGGGTACCCAGGACTACGCGGTCAGTTCCTACAAGTTGCATTGGTCCCCTGCGAGGTGTTCGTGCCTCCTACGGGGTCGTTTGGGGGCTGGTTTGGGTTTTCACCCCTTAACGGCTAGTTTTTAAGTCTAACTGTGATTTTTGCAAATTATCGTCATACTCTCAAATCGGGAGATCCGGTACTACGCGGTCAGTTCCTACAAGTTGCATTGGTCCCGTGCGAGGTGTTAGTACCTCCTACGGGGTTTGGGGGCTGGTTTCGGTTTTCACCCTTTAATGGCTTGTTTTTAAGTCTAAGTGTGATTTTTGCAAATTATCATCATACTCTCAAGCCGGGACACCCAGGACTACGCGGTCAGTTCCTATAAGTTGCATTGGTCCCGTGCGAGGTGTTCGTGCCTCCAACGCGGTCGTTTGGGGGCTGGTTTGGGTTTTCACCCTTTAACAGCTAGTTTTTAAGTCTAAGTGTGATTTTTGCAAATTATCGTCATACTCTCAAACCAGGACACCCGAGACTACGCGGTCAGTTCCTACAAGTTGCGTTGGTCCCGTGCGAGGTGTTCGTGCCTCCTACGGGGTCGTTTGGGGGCTGGTTTGGGTTTTCACCCTTTAATGGCCTGTTTTTAAGTCTAAGTGTGATTTTTGCAAATTATTATCGTACTCTCAAACCAGGACACCCGGGACTACGCGGTCAGTTCCTAAAAGTTGCATTGGTCCCGTGCGAGGTGTTCGTGCCTCCTACGGGGCCGTGTGGGGGCTGGTTTGGGTTTTCACCCCTTAACGGCTAGTTTTTAAGTCCAAGTGTGATTTTTGCAAATTAGCATCGTACTCTCAAATCGGGAGACCCGGGACTACTCGGTCAGTTCCTACAAGTTGCATTGGTCCCGTGCGAGGTGTTCGTACCTCTTACGGGGCCGTTTGGGGACTGGTTTTGGTTTTCACCCTTTAACGGCTTATTTTTAAGTCCAAGTGTGATTTTTGCAAATTATCGTCGTACTCTCAAATCGGGATACCCAGGACTACGCGGTCAGTTCCTACAAGTTGCATTGGTCCCGTGCGAGGTGTCCGTGCCTCCTACGGGTCCGTTTAGGGACTGGTTTGGGTTTTCACCCCTTAACGGCTATTTTTTAAGTCTAAATGTGATTTTTTCAAATTATCGTCATACTTTCAAACCAGGACACCCGGTACTACGCGGTCAGTTCCTACAAGTTGCATTGGTCCCGTGCGAGGAGTTCGTGCCTCCTACGGGGTCGTTTGGGGGCTGATTTGGGTTTTCACCCCTTAACGGCTAGTTTTTAAGTCCAAGTGTGATTTTTGCAAATTATCGTCGTACTCTCAAATCGGGAGACCTGGGACTACGCGGTCAATTCCTACAAGTTGCATGGGGCCGTGCGAGGTGTCCCTGCCTCCTACAGGGCTGTTTGGGGACTGGTTTGGGTTTTCACCCCTTAATGGCTAGTTTTTAAGTCTAAATGTGATTTTTTCAAATTATCGTCATACTTTCAAACCGGGACACCCGGTACTACGCGGTCAGTTCCTACAAGTTTCATTGGTCCCGTGCGAGGTGTTCGTGCCTCCTACGGGGTCGTTTGGGGGCTGGTTTGAGTTTTCACCCCTTAACGGCTAGTTTTTAAGTCCAGGTGTGATTTTTGCAAATTATCGTCGTACTCTCAAATCGGGAGACCTGGGAGTACGCGGTCAACTCCTACAAGTTGCATTGGTCCCGGGCGAGGTGTTCGTACCACCTACGGGGCCGTTTGGGAACTGGTTTGGGTTTTCACCCTTTAACGGCTTGTTTTTAAGTCTAACTGTGATTTTTGCAAATTATCGTCGTACTCTCAAATCGGGATACCCAGGACTACGGGATCAGTTCCTACAAGTTGCATTGGTCCCGTGCGAGGTGTTCGTACCTCCTACGTGGCCGTTTGGGGACTGGTTTGGGTTTTCACCCTTTAACGGCCTGTTTTTTATTTTTGAAAATTATCCTCATACTTTCAAATCGGGAGACCCGAGACAACGTGGTAAGATTCTACAAGTTACATCGGTCGAGGTGTTCGTGCCTCCTACGGGGTCGTTTGGGGGCCGATTTGGGTTTACACCCTTTAACGGCATGTTTTTAACTCTAAGTGTGATTTTTGCAAATTATCGTCATACTCTCAAACTGGGAGCCCGGGATTATGCGGTCAGTTCCTACAAGTTACATTGGTCTCGTGCGAAGTGTTCGTGCCTCCTACGGTGTCGTTTGGGGTCGATTTGAGTTTTCACCCTTTAAGGGCCTGTTTTTAAGTTTACATGTGACTTTACAAATTATCATCCTATTTACAAACCGGGAGACCCGGGACTACGCGGTCAGTTCCTACAAGTTGCATTGGTCCCGTGTGAGGTGTTCGTACCTCCTACGGGGCCGTTTGGGGGCTGGTTTGGGTTTTCACCCTTTAACGGCCTGTTTTTAAGTCTAAGTGTGATTTTTGCAAATTATCATCGTACTCTCAAACCAGGACACCCGGGACTACGCGGTCAGTTCCTACAAGTTGCATTGGTCCCGTGCGAGGTGTCCGTGCCTCCTACGGGGCCGTTTGGGGACTGGTTTGGGTTTTCACCCCTTAACGGCTATTTTTTAAGTCAAAATGTGATTTTTTCAAATTATCGTCATACTTTCAAACCGGGACACCCGGTACTACGCGGTCAGTTCCTACAAGTTGCATTGGTCCCGTGCGAGGAGTTCGTGCCTCCTACGGGGTCGTTTGGGGGCCGGTTTGGGTTTTCACCCCGTAACGGCTAGTTTTTAAGTTCAAGTGTGATTTTTGCAAATTATCGTCGTACTCTCAAATCGGGAGACCTAGGACTACGCGGTCAATTCCTACAAGTTGCATGGGGCCGTGCGAGGTGTTCGTACCTCCTACGGGGCCGTTTGGGGACAGGTTTGGGTTTTCAATCTTTAACGGCTTGTTTTTAAGTCTAAGTGTGATTTTTGCAAATTATCGTCGTACTCTGAAATCGGGATACCCAGGACTACGCGGTCAGTTCCTACAAGTTGCATTGGTCCCGTGCGAGGTGTTCGTGCTTCCTACGGGGTCGTTTGGGGGCTGGTTTGGGTTTTCACCCCTTAACGGCTAGTTTTTAAGTCTAACTGTCATTTTTGCAAATTATCGTCATACTCTGAAATCGGGAGATCCGGTACTACGCGGTCAGTTCCTACAAGTTGCATTGGTCCCGTGCGAGGTGTTCGTGCCTCCTACTGGGACGTTTGGGGGCTGGTTTGGGTTTTCACCCCTTAACGGCTAGTTTTTAAGTCTAATTGTGATTTTTGCAAATTATCGTCATACTCTCAAATCGGGAGACCAGGGACTACGCGGTCAGTTACTACAAGTTGCATTGGTCCCGTGCGAGGTGTTAGTACCTCCTACGGGGTTTGGGGGCTGGTTTCGGTTTTCACACTTTAATGGCGTGTTTTTAAGTCTAAGTGTGATTTTTGCAAATTATCGTCATACTCTCAAGCCGGGACACCCGGGACTACGCTGTCAGTTCCTATAAGTTGCATTGGTCCCGTGCGAGGTGTTCGTGCCTCCAACGGGGTCGTTTGGGGGCTGGTTTGGGTTTTCACCCTCTAACAGCTTGTTTTTATGTCTAAGTGTGATTTTTGCAAATTATCGTCATACTCTCAAACCAGGACACCCGAGACTACGCGATCAGTTCCTACAAGTTGCATTGGTCCCGTGCGAGGTGTTTGTGCCTCCTACGGGGTCGTTTGGGGGCTGGTTTGGGTTTTCGCCCTTTAACGGCTTATTTTTAAGTCTAAGTGTGATTTTGGCAAATTATTATCGTACTCTCAAACCAGGACACCCGGAACTACGCGGTCAGTTCCTACAAGTTGCATTGGTCCTGTGCGAGGTGTTCGTGCCTCCTACGGGGCCGTGTGGGGGCTGGTTTGGGTTTTCACCCCTTAACGGCTAGTTTTTAAGTCCAAGTGTGATTTTTGCAAATTATCATCGTACTCTCAAATCGGGAGACCCGGGACTACGCGGTCAGTTCCTACAAGTTGCATTGGTTCCGTGCGAGGTGTTCGTACCTCCTACGGGGCCGTTTGGGGGCTGGTTTGGGATTTCACCCTTTAACGGCTTGTTTTTAAGTTTAAGTGTGATTTTTGCAAATTATCGTCATACTCTCAAACCGGGACACCCGGGACTACGCGGTCAGTTCCTATAAGTTGCATTGGTCCCGTGCGAGGTGTTCATGCCTCCTACGGGGTCGTTTGGCGGCTGGTTTGGGTTTTCAACCTTTAACAGCTAGTTTTTAAGTCTATGTGTGATTTTTGCAAATTATCGTCATACTCTCAAATCGGGAGATCCGGGACTTTACGGTCAGTTCCTACAAGTTGTATTGGTCCCGTGCGAGGTGTTCGTGCCTCCTACGGGGCCGTTTGGGGGCTGGTTTGGGTTTTCACCCCTTAACGGCTAGTTTTTAAGTCTAAGTGTGATTTTTGAAAATTATCGTCGTACTCTCAAACCAGGAGACCCGGAACTACGCGGTCTGTTCCTACAAGTTGTATTGGTCCCGTGCGAGGTGTTCGTGCCTCCTACGGGGTCGTTTGGGCGCTGGTTTGGGTTTTCACCCCTTAACGGCTAGTTTTTAAGTCTAAGTGTGATTTTTGGAAATTATCGTCGTACTCTCAAACCAGGAGACCCGGGACTACGCGGTCAGTTCCTACAAGTTGCATTGGTCCCGTGCGAGGTGTTCATGCCTCCTACGGGGTCGTTTGGGGGCCGGTTTGGGTTTTCACCCCTTAACGGCTTGTTTTTAAGTCTAAGTGTGATTTTTGCAAATTATCATCCTATTCACAAACCGGGAGATCCGGGACTATGCAGTCAATTCCTACAAGTTGCATTGGTCCCGTGCGAGGTGTTCGTGCCTCCTATGGGGTCGTTTGGTGGCTGGTTTGGGTTTTCACCCCATAACGGCTAGTTTTTTAAGTCTAAGTGTGATTTTTGCAAATTATTGTCATACTCTCAAATCGGGAGACCCGGGACTACGCGGTCAGTTCGTACAAGTTGCATTGGTCCTGTGCGAGGTCTTCGTACCTCCTACAGGGCCGTTTGGGGGCTGGTTTCGGTTTTCACCCTTTAACGGCTTGTTTTTAAGTCTAAGTGTGATTTTTGCAAATTATAATCCTATTCACAAACCGGGAGATCCGGGACTGTCGGTCAGTTCCTACAAGTTGCATTGGTCCCGTGCGAAGTGTTCGTGCCTCCTATGGGGTCGTTTGGGGTCGATTTGGGTTTTCACCCTTTAACGGTCTGTTTTTAAGTTTACATGTGATTTTTACAAATTATCATCCTATTTACAAACCGGAAGACCCGGGACTACGCGGTCAGTTCCTACAAGTTGCATTGGTCCCGTGCGAGGTGTTCGTACCTCCTACGGGTCCGTTTGGGGGCTGGTTTGGGTTTTCACCCTTTAATGGCCTGTTTTTAAGTCTAAGTGTGATTTTTGCAAATTATCATCGTACTCTCAAACCAGGACACCCGGGACTACGCGGTCAGTTTCTACAAGTTGCATTGGTCCCGTGCGAGCTGTTCGTGCCTCCTACGGGGTCGTTTGGGGCTGGTTTGGGTTTTCACCCCTTAACGGCTAGTTTTTAAGTCTAAGTGTGATTTTTGCAAATTATCGTCATACTCTCAAATCGGGAGACCGGGGACTACGCGGTCAGTTCCTACAAGTTGCAATGGTCCCGTGCGATGTGTTCGTACCTCCTACGGGGCCGTTTGGGGGCTGGTTTGGGTTTTCACCCTTTAACGGCTTATTTTTAAGTTTAAGTGTGATTTTTGCAAATTATCGTCATACTCTCAAACCGTGACACACCCGAGACTACGCGGTCAGTTCCTATAAGTTGCATTGGTCCCGTGCGAGGTGTTCGTGCCTCCAACGGGGTCGTTTGGGGGCTGGTTTGGGTTTTCACCCTTTAACGGCAAGTTTTTAAGTCCAAGTGTGATTTTTGCAAATTATCATCGTACTTACAAACCGGGAGATCCGGGACTACGCGGTCAGTTCCTACAAGTTGCATTGGTCCCGTGCGAGGTGTTCGTACCTCCTACGGGGCCGTTTGGGGGCTGGTTTCGGTTTTCACCCTTTAACGGCTTGTTTTCAAATTTAAGTGTGATTTTTGCAAATTATCGTCATACTCTCAAACCGGGATACACCTGGGACTACGGTTTGGGTTTTCACCCCTTAACGGCTAGTTTTTAAGTCTAAGTGTGATTTTTGCAAATTATCGTCGTACTCTCAAATCGGGAGACCCGGGACTATGCGGTCAGTTCCTACAAGTTGCATTGGTCTCGTGCGAGGTGTTCGTACCTCCTACGGGGCCGTTTGGGGGCGGGATTCGTTTTCACCCTTTAACGACTTGTTTTTAAGTCTAAGTGTGATTTTGGCAAATTATCATCATACTCTCAAACCGGGACACCCGGGACCACGCGGTCAGTTGCTACAAGTTGTATTGGTCCTATGCGAGGTGTTCGTGCCTCCTACGGGGTCGTTTGGGGGCCGGTTTGGGTTTTCACCCTTTAACGGCTTGTTTTTAAGTCCAAGTGTGATTTTTGCAAATTATCATCCTATTCACAAACCGGGAGATCCGGGACTATGCGGTCAGTTCCTACATGTTGCATTGGTCTCGTGCGAGGTGTTCGTGCCTCCTACGGGGTCGTTTGGTGGCTGGTTTGGGTTTTCACCCCTTAACGGCTAGTTTTTAAGTCTAAGTGTGATTTTTGCAAATTATCGTCATACTCTGAAATCGGGAGACCCGGGACTACGCGGTCAGTTCGTAAAAGTTGCATTGGTCTCGTGCGAGGTGTTCGTACCTCCTACAGGGCCGTTTGGGGGCTGGTTTCGGTTTTCACCCTTTAACGGCTTGTTTTTAAGTCTAAGTGTGATTTTTGCAAATTATCATCCTATTCACAAACCGGGAGATCCGGGACTATGCGGTCAGTTCCTACAAGTTGCATTGGTCCCGTGCGAGGTGTTCGTGCCTCCTACGGGGTCGTTTGGTGGTTGGTTTGGGTTTTCACCCCTTAATGGCTAGTTTTTAAGTCTAAGTGTGATTTTTGCAAATTATCGTCGTACTCTCAAATCCGGAGACCCGGGACTACGCGGTCAGTTCGTACAAGTTGCATTGGTCCCGTGCGAGGTGTTCGTACCTCCTACGGGGCCGTTTGGGGGCTGGTTTCGGTTTTCACCCTTTAACGGCTAGTTTTTAAATCTAAGTGTGATTTTTGCAAATTATCGTCGTACTCTCAAATCGGGAGATGCGGGACTATGCGGTCAGTTCCTACAAGTTGCATTGGTCCCGTGCGAGGTGTTCGTGCCTCCTACGGGGTCGTTTGGGGGCTGGTTTGGGTTTTCACCCCTTAACGGCTAGTTTTTAAGCTTAAGTGTGATTTTTGCAAATTATCGTCGTACTCTCAAATCGGGAGACCCGGGACTACGCGGTCAGTTCCTACAAGTTGCATTGGTCTCGTGCGAGGTGTTCGTACCTCCTACGGGGCCGTTTGGGTGCTGGTTTCGGTTTTCACCCTTTAACGGCTTGTTTTTAAGTCTAAGTGTGATTTTTACAAATTATCGTCATACTCTCAAACCGGGACACACGGGACCACGCGGTCAGTTCCTACAAGTTGTATTGGTCCTATGCGAGGTGTTCGTGCCTCCTACGGGGTCGTTTGGAGGCCGGTTTGGGTTTTCACCCTTTAACGCCTTGTTTTTAAGTCTAAGTGTGATTTTTGCAAATTATCATCCTATTCACAAACCGGGAGATCCGGGACTATGCGGTCAGTTCCTACAAGTTGCATTGGTCCCGTGCGAGGTGTTCGTGCCTCCTACGGGGTCGTTTGGTGGCTGGTTTGGGTTTTCACCCCTTAACGGCTAGTTTTTAAGTCTAAGTGTGATTTCTGCAAATTATCGTCGTACTCTCAAATCGGGAGACCCGGGACTACGCGGTCAGTTCGTACAAGTTGCATTGGTCCCATGCGAGGTGTTCGTACCTCCTACGGGGCTGTTTGGGGGCTAGTTTCGGGTTTCACCCTTTAACGGCTTGTTTTTAAGTCTAAGTGTGATTTTTACAAGTTATCATCATACTCTCAAACCGGGAGACCCAGGACCACGCGGTCAGTTCCTACAAGTTGCATTGGTCCTGTGCGAGGTATTCGTGCCTCCTACGGGGGCGTTTGGGGGCCGATTTGGGTTTCCACCCTTTAACGGCCTGTTTTTAAGTTTATGTTTGATTTTTGCAAATTATCGTCCTATTCACAAACCGGGAGGTCCGGGACTACGCGGTTAGTTCCTACAAGTTACATGGGTCCCGTGCGAGGTGTTCGTGCCTCCTACGGGGTCGTTTGGGGGCCGGTTTGGGTTTTCACCCTTTAACGACTTGTTTTTAAGTTTAAGTGTTGATTTTTACAAATTTTCATCATATTCTCAAACCGGAAGACCCGGGACTGCGCGATCAGTTCCTACAAGTTACATTGGTCCCATGCGAGGTGTTTGTGCCTCGTACGGGATCGTTTGGGGGTTGTTTTGGGTTTTCACCCTTTAACGACTTGTTTTTAAGTGTAAGTGTTGATTTTGCAAATTTTCGTCATACTCTCAAACCAGGACACCCGAGACTACGCGGTCAGTTCCTACAAGTTACATTGGTCCCGTGCGACGTGTTCGTGCCTCTTACGGGACCGTTTGGGGGCTGGTTTAGATTTTCACCCTCAAACGGCTTATTTTCAAGCCTAATCTACGTATTTTGAAATTATCATCATATTCTCAAACTGGAAGACCCGGGACTGCGGGGTCAGTTCAGACGAGTTACATTGGTCCCGTGGGAGGTGTTCGTGCCTCTTACGGGGCCGTTTGGGGGTTGGTTTGGGGTTTTACCCTCAAACGGCTTATTTTGAAGCCTAATCTATGTATTTTGAAATTATCATCATATTCTCAAACCGAGAGACCCGAAACTACACGATCAGTTCGTACGAGTTACATTAGTCCCGTGCGAGGTGTCCGTGCCTCTTACGGGACGGTTTGGGGGCTGGTTTGGGTTTTCACCCACAAACGGCTTGTTTTCAAGCCGAATCTACGTATTTTGAAATTATCGTCATATTCTCAAACTGGGAGACTCGGGACTACATGGTCAGTTCGTACGAGTTACATTGGTCTCGTACGAGATGTTCATGCCTCTTACGGGGCCGTTTGGGGGCTGGTTTGAGTTTTCACCCTCAAACGGCTTGTTTTCAAACCTAATCTACATATTTTGTAATTATCGTCATATACGATGTCAGTTCATACAAGTTACATTGGAGAGAGAATAGTTACAATGCACAAATCAAATTAAGGTTTCAAAAATCATTTAAAAAACAGTAAATAACTAAATGAATTCATTCAATGTTTGTAGATGATGCGTTCAAGTTGAAGCCGATGATGTTTAGACGAATATGTCATGTATGTCAACATAAAATGAACAACTAAGAGAGATTTCTATTAGAACATGATGAATTAGAATTATTAGGATATAATTTTGGAAACATTCATACGCTTTTGAATTAATGGACATAATTTGTGGTCCAAATTTTAGTGTTTCCAAATTAGTCTTATGGTTCTCAAAAAGTGAACACCAAAATCTATTTTGCCTAGGCAAAATAAATTTGGTCCTGATTTATTTTCAACACTCCCTACTTCCTCAAAACCCAAACACACGCACCCATTCCCCACCTGCTCACACTCCCTACTTGCATTGGGCCGTGCGAGGTGATCGTACCTCCTACGGGGCCGTTTGGGGACAGGTTTGGGTTTTCACCCTTTAACGGCTTGTTTTTAAGTCTAACTGTGATTTTTGTAAATTATCGTCATACTCTCAAACCAGGACACCCAAGACTACGCGGTCAGTTCCTACAAGTTGCATTGGTCCCGTGCGAGGTGTTCGTGCCTCCTACGGGGTCGTTTGGGGGCTGGTTTGGGTTTTCACCCTTTAATGGCCTGTTTTTAAGTCTAAGTGTGATTTTTGCAAATTATCATCGTACTCTCAAACCAGGACACCCGGGACTACGCGGTCAGTTCCTACAAGTTGCATTGGTCCCGTGCGAGGTGTTCGTGCCTCCTACGGGGCCGTTTGGGGGCTGGTTTGGGTTTTCACCCCTTAACGGCTAGTTTTTAAGTCCAAGTGTGATTTTTGCAAATTATCGTCGCACTCTCAAATCGGGAGACCTGGGACTACGCGGTCAATTCCTACAAGTTGCATGTGGCCGTGCGAGGTGTTCGTACCTCCTACGGGGCCGTTTGGGGACAGGATCGGGTTTTCACCCTTTAACGGCTTTTTTTTAAGTCTAAGTGTGATTTTTGCAAATTATCGTCGTACTCTCAAATCGGGAGACCCGGGACTACGCGGTCAGTTCCTACAAGTTGAATTGGTCCCGTGCGAGGTGTTCGTACCTCCTACGGGGCCGTTTGGGGGCTGGTTTGGGATTTCACCCTTTAACGGCTTGTTTTTAAGTTTAAGTGTGATTTTTGCAAATTATAGTCATACTCTCAAACCGGGACACCCGGCACTACGCGGTCAGTTCCTATAAGTTGCATTGGTCCCGTGCGAGGTGTTCGTGCCTCCTACGGGGTCGTTTGGGGGCTGGTTTGGGTTTTCACCCTTTAACAGCTAGTTTTTTAGTCTAAGTGTGATTTTTGCAAATTATTGTCATACTCTCAAATCGGGAGATCCGGGACTTTACGGTCAGTTCCTACAAGTTGTATTGGTCCCGTGCGAGGTGTTCGTGCCTCCTACGGGGCCGTTTGGGGGCTGGTTTGGGTTTTCACCCCTTAACGGCTAGTTTTTAAGTCTAAGTGTGATTTTTGAAAATTATCGTCGTACTCTCAAACCAGGAGACCCGGAACTACGCGGTCTGTTCCTACAAGTTGTATTGGTCCCGTGCGAGGTGTTCGTGCCTCCTACGGGGTCGTTTGGGCGCTGGTTTGGGTTTTCACCCCTTAACGGCTAGTTTTTAAGTCTAAGTGTGATTTTTGGAAATTATCGTCGTACTCTCAAATCAGGAGACCCGGGACTACGCGGTCAGTTCCTACAAGTTGCATTGGTCCCGTGCGAGGTGTTCATGCCTCCTACGGGGTCGTTTGGGGGCTGGTTTGGGTTTTCACCCTTTAATGGCCTGTTTTTAAGTCTAAGAGTAATTTTTGCAAATTATTATCGTACTCTCAAACCAGGACACCCGGGACTACGCGGTCAGTTCCTAAAAGTTGCATTGGTCCCGTGCGAGGTATTCGTGCCTCCTACGGGGCCGTGTGGGGGCTGGTTTGGGTTTTTACCCCTTAACGTTTTAGTTTTTAAGTCCAAGTGTGATTTTTGCAAATTATCATCGTACTCTCAAATCGGGAGACCCGGGACTACTCGGTCAGTTCCTACAAGTTGCATTGGTCCCGTGCGAGGTGTTCGTACCTCTTACGGGGCCGTTTGGGGACTGGTTTTGGTTTTCACCCTTTAACGGCTTATTTTTAAGTCTAAGTGTGATTTTTGCAAATTATCGTCGTACTCTCAAATCGGGATACCCGGGACTACGCGGTCAAATCCTACAAGTTGCATTGGTCCCGTGCGAGGTGTCCGTGCCTCCTACGGGTCCGTTTGGGGACTGGTTTGGGTTTTCACCCCTTAACGGCTATTTTTTAAGTCTAAATGTGATTTTTTCAAATTATCGTCATACTTTCAAACCGGGACACCCGGTACTACGCGGTCAGTTCCTACAAGTTGCATTGGTCCCGTGCGAGGAGTTCATGCCTCCTACGGGGTCGTTTGGGGGCTGATTTGGGTTTTCACCCCTTAACGGCTAGTTTTTAAGTCCAAGTGTGATTTTTGCAAATTATCGTCGTACTCTCAAATCGGGAGACCTGGGACTACGCGGTCAATTCCTACAAGTTGCATGGGGCCGTGCGAGGTGTCCCTGCCTCCTACAGGGCCGTTTGGGGACTGGTTTGGGTTTTCACCCCTTAACGGCTAGTTTTTAACTCTAAATGTGATTTTTTCAAATTATCGTCATACTTTCAAACCGGGACACCCGGTACTACGCGGTCAGTTCCTACAAGTTGCATTGGTCCCGTGCGAGGTGTTCGTGCGTCCTACGGGGTCGTTTGGGGGCTGGTTTGGGTTTTCACCCCTTAACGGCTAGTTTTTAAGTCCAAGTGTGATTTTTGCAAATTATCGTCGTACTCTCAAATCGGGAGACCTGGGAGTACGCGGTCAACTCCTACAAGTTGCATTGGTCCCGTGCGAGGTGTTCGTACCACCTACGGGGCCGTTTGGGAACTGGTTTGGGTTTTCACCCATCAACGGCTTGTTTTTAAGTCTAAGTGTGATTTTTGCAAATTATCGTCGTACTCTCAAATTGGGATACCCAGGAGTACGCGATCAGTTCCTACAAGTTGCATTGGTCCCGTGCGAGGTGGTCGTACCTCCTACGGGGCCGTTTGGGGACTGGTTTGGGTTTTCACCCTTTAACGGCCTGTTTTTAACTCTAAGTGTGATTTTTGAAAATTTTCCGCATACTTTCAAATCGGGAGACCCGAGACTACGTGGTAAGATTATACAAGTTACATCGGTCGAGGTGTTCGTACCTCCTACGGGGCCGTTTGGGGGCTGGTTTGGGTTTTCACCCTTTAACGGCCTGTTTTTAAGTCTAAGTGTGATTTTTGCAAATTATCATCGTACTCTCAAACCAGGACACCCGGGACTACGCGGTCAGTTCCTACAAGTTGCATTGGTCCCGTGCGAGGTGTCCGTGCCTCCTACGGGGCCGTTTGGGGACTGGTTTGGGTTTTCACCCCTTAACGGCTATTTTTTAAGTCAAAATGTCATTTTTTCAAATTATCGTCATACTTTCAAACCGGAACACCCGGTACTACGCGGTCAGTTCCTACAAGTTGCATTGGTCCCGTGCGAGGAGTTCGTGCCTCCTACGGGGTCGTTTGGGGGCTGGTTTGGGTTTTCACCCCGTAACGGCTAGTTTTTAAGTCCAAGTGTGATTTTTGCAAATTATCATCGTACTCTCAAATCGGGAGACCTGGGACTACGCGGTCAATTCCTACAAGTTGCATGGGGCCGTGCGAGGTGTTCCTACCTCCTACGGGGCCGTTTGGGGACAGGTTTGGGTTTTCACCCTTTAACGGCTTGTTTTTAAGTCTAAGTGTGATTTTTGCAAATTATCGTCGTACTCTGAAATCGAGATACCCAGGACTATGCGGTCAGTTCCTACAAGTTGCATTGGTCCCGTGCGAGGTGTTCGTGCTTCCTACGGGGTCGTTTGGGGGCTGGTTTGGGTTTTTACCCCTTAACGGCTAGTTTTTAAGTCTAATTTGTGATTTTTGCAAATTATCGTCATACTCTCAAATCTGGAGATCCGATACTACGCGGTCAGTTCCTACAAGTTGCATTGGTCCCGTGCGAGGTGTTCGTGCCTCCTACTGGGACGTTTGGGGGCTGGTTTGGGTTTTCACCCCTTAACGGCTAGTTTTTAAGTCTAATTGTGATTTTTGCAAATTATCGTCATACTCTCAAATCGGGAGACCAGGGACTACGCGGTCAGTTACTACAAGTTGCATTGGTCCCGTGCGAGGTGTTAGTACCTCCTACGGGGTTTGGGGGCTGGTTTCGGTTTTCACCCTTTAATGGCGTGTTTTTAAGTCTAAGTGTGATTTTTGCAAATTATCGTCATACTCTCAAGCCGGGACACCCTGGACTACGCTGTCAGTTCCTATAAGTTGCATTGGTTCCGTGCGAGGTGTTCGTGCCTCCAACGGGGTCGTTTGGGGGCTGGTTTGGGTTTTCACCCTTTAACAGCTTGTTTTTAAGTCTAAGTGCGATTTTTGCAAATTATCGTCATACTCTCAAACCAGGACACCCGAGACTACGCGGTCAGTTCCTACAAGTTGCATTGGTCCCGTGCGAGGTGTTCGTGCCTCCTACGGGGTCGTTTGGGGGCTGGTTTGGGTTTTAACCCTTTAACGGCTTATTTTTAAGTCTAAGTGTGATTTTTGCAAATTATTATCGTACTCTCAAACCAGGACACCCGGGACTACGCGGTCAGTTCCTAAAAGTTGCATTGGTCCTGTGCGAGGTGTTCGTGCCTCCTACGGGGCCGTGTGGGGGCTGGTTTGGGTTTTCACCCCTTAACGGCTAGTTTTTAAGTCCAAGTGTGATTTTTGCAAATTATCATCGTACTCTCAAATCGGGAGACCCGGGACTACGCGGTCAGTTCCTACAAGTTGCATTGGTTCCGGGCGAGGTGTTCGTACCTCCTACGGGGCCGTTTAGGGGCTGGTTTGGGATTTCACCCTTTAACGGCTTGTTTTTATGTTTAAGTGTGATTTTTGCAAATTATCGTCATACTCTCAAACCGGGACACCCGGGACTACGCGGTCAGTTCCTATAAGTTGCATTGGTCCCGTGCGAGGTGTTCGTGCCTCCTACGGGGTCGTTTGGGGGCTGGTTTGGGTTTTCACCCTTTAACAGCTAGTTTTTAAGTCTAAGTGTGATTTTTGCAAATTATCGTCATACTCTCAAATCGGGAGATCCGGGACTACGCGGTCAGTTCCTACAAGTTGTATTGGTCCCGTGCGAGGTGTTCGTGCCTCCTACGGGGCCGTTTGGGGGCTGGTTTGGGTTTTCACCCCTTAACGGCTAGTTTTTAAGTCTAAGTGTGATTTTTGCAAATTATCGTCGTACTCTCAAACCAGGAGACCCGGGACTACGCGGTCTGTTCCTACAAGTTGCATTGGTCCCGTGCGAGGTGTTCGTGCCTCCTACGGGGTCGTTTGGGCGCTGGTTTGGGTTTTCACCCCTTAACGGCTAGTTTTTAAGTCTAAGTGTGATTTTTGCAAATTATCGTCGTACTTTCAAACCAGGAGACCCGGGACTACTCGGTCAGTTCCTACAAGTTGCATTGGTCCCGTGCGAGGTGTTCGTGCCTCCTACGGGGTCGTTTGGTAGCTGGTTTGGGTTTTCACCCTTTAACGGCTAGTTTTTAAGTCTAAGTGTGATTTTTGCAAATTATCATCCTATTCACAAACCGGGAGATACGGGACTATGCAGTCAATTCCTACAAGTTGCATTGGTCCCGTGCGAGGTGTTCGTGCCTCCTACGGGGTCGTTTGGTGGCTGGTTTGGGTTTTCACCCCATAACGGCTAGTTTTTAAGTCTAAGTGTGATTTTTGCAAATTATCGTCATACTCTGAAATTGGGAGACCCGGGACTATGCGGTCAGTTCGTAAAAGTTGCATTGGTCCCGTGCGAGGTCTTCGTACCTCCTACAGGGCCGTTTGGGGGCTGGTTTCGGTTTTCACCCTTTAACCGCTTGTTTTTAAGTCTAAGTGTGATTTTTGCAAATTATCATCCTATTCACAAACCGGGAGATCCGGGACTATGCGGTCAGTTCCTACAAGTTGCATTGGTCCCGTGCGAAGTGTTCGTGCCTCCTATGGGGTCGTTTGGGGTCGATTTGGGTTTTCACCCTTTAACGGCCTGTTTTTAAGTTTACATGTGATTTTTACAAATTATCATCCTATTTACAAACCGGGAGACCCGGGACTACGCGGTCAGTTCCTACAAGTTGCATTGGTCCCGTGCGAGGTGTTCGTACCTCCTACGGGTCCGTTTGGGGGCTGGTTTGGGTTTTCACCCTTTAATGGCCTGTTTTTAAGTCTAAGTGTGATTTTTGCAAATTATCATCGTACTCTCAAACCAGGACACCCGGGACTACGCGGTCAGTTTCTACAAGTTGCATTGGTCCCGTGCGAGCTGTTCGTGCCTCCTACGGGGTCGTTTGGGGCTGGTTTAGGTTTTCACCCCTTAACGGCTAGTTTTGAAGTCTAAGTGTGATTTTTGCAAATTATCGTCATACTCTCAAATCGGGAGACCGGGGACTACGCGGTCAGTTCCTACAAGTTGCAATGGTCCCGTGCGATGTGTTCGTACCTCCTACGGGGCCGTTTGGGGGCTGGTTTGGGTTTTCACCCTTTAACGGCTTATTTTTAAGTTTAAGTGTGATTTTTGCAAATTATCGTCATACTCTCAAACAGTGACACACCCGAGACTACGCGGTCAGTTCCTATAAGTTGCATTGGTCCCGTGCGAGGTGTTCGTGCCTCCAACGGGGTCGTTTGGGGGCTGGTTTGGGTTTTCACCCTTTAACGGCAAGTTTTTAAGTCCAAGTGTGATTTTTGCAAATTATCATCGTATTTACAAACCGGGAGATCCGGGACTACGCGGTCAGTTCCTACAAGTTACATTGGTCCCGTGCGAGGTGTCCGTACCTCCTACGGGGCCGTTTGGGGGCTGGTTTCGGTTTTCACCCTTTAACGGCTTGTTTTTAAATTTAAGTGTGATTTTTGCAAATTATCGTCATACTCTCAAACCGGGACACACCCCGGACTACGGTTTGGGTTTTCACCCCTTAACGGCTAGTTTTTAAGTCTAAGTGTGATTTTTGCAAATTATCGTCGTACTCTCAAATCGGGAGACCCGGGACTACGCGGTCAGTTCCTACAAGTTGCATTGGTCTCGTGCGAGGTGTTCGTACCTCCTACGGGGCCGTTTGGGGGCTGGTTTCGTTTTCACCCTTTAACGACTTGTTTTTAAGTCTAAGTGTGATTTTTGCAAATTATCGTCATACTCTCAAACCGGGACACCCGGGACCACGCGGTCAGTTGCTACAAGTTGTATTGGTCCTATGCGAGGTGTTCGTGCCTCCTACGGGGTCGTTTGGGGGCCGGTTTGGGTTTTCACCCTTTAACGACTTGTTTTTAAGTTTAAGTGTTGATTTTTACAAATTTTCATCATATTCTCAAACCGGAAGACCCGGGACTGCGCGATCAGTTCCTACAAGTTACATTGGTCCCATGCGAGGTGTTTGTGCCTCGTACGGGATCGTTTGGGGGTTGTTTTGGGTTTTCACCCTTTAACGGCTTGTTTTTAAGTGTAAGTGTTGATTTTGCAAATTTTCGTCATACTCTCAAACCAGGACACCCGAGACTACGCGGTCAGTTCCTACAAGTTACATTGGTCCCGTGCGACGTGTTCGTGCCTCTTACGGGACCGTTTGGGGGCTGGTTTAGATTTTCACCCTCAAACGGCTTATTTTCAAGCCTAATCTACGTATTTTGAAATTATCATCATATTCTCAAACTGGAAGACCCGGGACTGCGGGGTCAGTTCAGACGAGTTACATTGGTCCCGTGGGAGGTGTTCGTGCCTCTTACGGGGCCGTTTGGGGGTTGGTTTGGGGTTTTACCCTCAAACGGCTTATTTTGAAGCTTAATCTATGTATTTTGAAATTATCGTCATATTCTCAAACCGAGAGACCCGAAACTACACGATCAGTTCGTACGAGTTACATTAGTCCCGTGCGAGGTGTCCGTGCCTCTTATGGGACGGTTTGGGGGCTGGTTTGGGTTTTCACCCACAAATGGCTTGTTTTCAAGCCGAATCTACGTATTTTGAAATTATCGTCATATTCTCAAACTAGGAGACTCGGGACTACATGGTCAGTTCGTACGAGTTACATTGGTCTCGTACGAGATGTTCATGCCTCTTACGGGTCCGTTTGGGGGCTGGTTTGAGTTTTCACCCTCAAACGGCTTGTTTTCAAGCCTAATCTACATATTTTGTAATTATCGTCATATACGATGTCAGTTCATACAAGTTACATTGGAGCGAGAATAGTTACAATGCACAAATCAAATTAAGGTTTCAAAAATCATTTAAAAAACAGTAAATAACTAAATGAATTCATTCAATGTTTGTAGATGATGCGTTCAAGTTGAAGCCGATGATGTTTAGACGAATATGTCATGTATGTCAACATAAAATGAACAACTAAGAGAGATTTCTATTAGAACATGATGAATTAGAATTATTAGGATATAATTTTGGAAACATTCATACGCTTTTGAATTAATGGACATAATTTGTGGTCCAAATTTTAGTGTTTCCAAATTAGTCTTATGGTTCTCAAAAAGTGAACACCAAAATCTATTTTGCCTAGGCAAAATAAATTTGGTCCTGATTTATTTTCAACACTCCTTACTTGCTCAAAACCCAAACACACGCACCCATTCCCCACCTGCTCACACTCCCTACTTGCATGGGGCCGTGCGAGGTGTTCGTGCCTCCTACGGGGTCGTTTGGGAGCTAGTTTGGCTTTTCACCCTTTAATGGCCTGTTTTTAAGTCTAAGTGTGATTTTTGCAAATTATCATCGTACTCTCAAACCAGGACACCCGGGACTACGCGGTCAGTTCCTACAAGTTTCATTGGTCCCGTGCGAGGTGTTCGTGCCTCCTACGGGGCCGTTTGGGGGCTGGTTTGGGTTTTCACCCCTTAACGGCTAGTTTTTAAGTCCAAGTGTGATTTTTGCAAATTATCGTCGTACTCTCAAATCGGGAGACCTGGGACTACGCGGTCTATTCCTACAAGTTGCATGTGGCCGTGCGAGGTGTTCGTACCTCCTACGGGGCCGTTTGGGGACAGGTTCGGGTTTTCACCCTTTAACGGCTTTTTTTTAAGTCTAAGTGTGATTTTTGCAAATTATCGTCGTACTCTCAAATCGGGATACCCAGGACTACGCGGTCAGTTCCTACAAGTTGCATTGGTCCCGTGCGAGGTGTTCGTGCCTCCTACGGGGTCGTTTGGGGCCTGGTTTGGGTTGTCACCCCTTAACTGCTGGTATTTAAGTCTAACTGTGATTTTTGCAAATTATCGTCATACTCTCAAATCGGGAGATCGGTACTACGCGGTCAGTTCCTACAAGTTGCATTGGTCCCGTGCGAGGTGTTCGTGCCTCCTATTGGGACGTTTGGGGGTTGGTTTGGGTTTTCACCCCTTAACGGCTAGTTTTTAAGTCTAATTGTGATTTTTGCAAATTATCGTCATACTCTCAAATCGGGATACCAGGGACTACGCGGTCAGTTACTACAAGTTGCATTGGTCCCGTGCGAGGTGTTAGTACCTCCTACGGGGTTTGGGAGCTGGTTTCGATTTTCACCCTTTAATGGCTTGTTTTTAAGTCAAAGTGTGATTTTTGCAAATTATCATCATACTCTCAAGCTGGGACACCCGGGACTACGCGGTCAATTCCGATAAGTTGCATTGGTCCCGTGCGAGGTGTTCGTGCCTCCAACGGGGTCGTTTGGGGGCTGGTTTGGGTTTTCACCCTTTAACAGCTTGTTTTTAACACTAAGTGTGATTTTTGCAAATTATCGTCATACTCTCAAACCAGGACACCCGAGACTACGCGGTCAGTTCCTACAAGTTGCATTGGTCCCGTGCGAGGTGTTCGTGCCTCCTACGGGGTCGTTTGGGGGCTGGTTTGGGTTTTCACCCTTTAATGGCCTGTTTTTAAGTCTAAGTGTGATTTTTGCAAATTATTATCGTACTCTCAAACCAGGACACCCGGGACTACGCGGTCAGTTCCTAAAAGTTGCATTGGTCCCGTGCGAGGTGTTCGTGCCTCCTACGGGGCCGTGTGGGGGCTGGTTTGGGTTTTCACCCCTTAACGTTTTAGTTTTTAAGTCCAAGTGTGATTTTTGCAAATTATCATCGTACTCTCAAATCGGGAGACCCGGGACTACTCGGTCAGTTCCTACAAGTTGCATTGGTCCCGTGCGAGGTGTTCGTACCTCTTACGGGGCCGTTTGGGGACTGGTTTTGGTTTTCACCCTTTAACGGCTTATTTTTAAGTCTAAGTGTGATTTTTGCAAATTATCGTCGTACTCTCAAATCGGGATACCCGGGACTACGCGGTCAAATCCTACAAGTTGCATTGGTCCCGTGCGAGGTGTCCGTGCCTCCTACGGGTCCGTTTGGGGACTGGTTTGGGTTTTCACCCCTTAACGGCTATTTTTTAAGTCTAAATGTGATTTTTTCAAATTATCATCATACTTTCAAACCGGGACACCCGGTACTACGCGGTCAGTTCCTATAAGTTGCATTGGTCCCGTGCGAGGAGTTCATGCCTCCTACGGGGTCGTTTGGGGTCTGATTTGGGTTTTCACCCCTTAACGGCTAGTTTTTAAGTCCAAGTGTGATTTTTGCAAATTATCATCGTACTCTCAAATCGGGAGACCTGGGACTACGCGGTCAATTCCTACAAGTTGCATGGGGCCGTGCGAGGTGTCCCTGCCTCCTACAGGGCCGTTTGGGGACTGGTTTGGGTTTTCACCCCTTAACGGCTAGTTTTTAAGTCTAAATGTGATTTTTTCAAATTATCGTCATACTTTCAAACCGGGACACCCGGTACTACGCGGTCAGTTCCTACAAGTTGCATTGGTCCCGTGCGAGGTGTTCGTGCCTCCTACGGGGTCGTTTGGGGGCTGGTTTGGGTTTTCACCCCTTAACGGCTAGTTTTTAAGTCCAAGTGTGATTTTTGCAAATTATCGTCGTACTCTCAAATCGGGAGACCTGGGAGTACGCGGTCAACTCCTACAAGTTGCATTGGTCCCGTGCGAGGTGTTCGTACCACCTACGGGGCCGTTTGGGAACTGGTTTGGGTTTTCACCCTTCAACGGCTTGTTTTTAAGTCTAAGTGTGATTTTTGTAAATTATCGTCGTACTCTTAAACCAGGAGACCCGGGACTACGCTGTCAGTTCCTATAAGTTGCATTGGTCCCGTGCGAGGTGTTCGTGCCTCCAACGGGGTCGTTTGGGGGCTGGTTTGGGTTTTCACCCTTTAACAGCTAGTTTTTAAGTCTAAGTGTGATTTTTGCAAATTATCGTCATACTCTCAAACCAGGACACCCGAGACTACGCGGTCAGTTCCTACAAGTTGCGTTGGTCCCGTGCGATGTGTTCGTGCCTCCTACGGGGTCGTTTGGGGGCTGGTTTGGGTTTTCACCCTTTAATGGCCTGTTTTTAAGTCTAAGTGTGATTTTTGCAAATTATTATCGTACTCTCAAACCAGGACACCCGGGACTACGCGGTCAGTTCCTAAAAGTTGCATTGGTCCCGTGCGAGGTGTTCGTGCCTCCTACGGGGCCGTGTGGGGGCTGGTTTGGGTTTTCACCCCTTAACGGCTAGTTTTTAAGTCCAAGTGTGATTTTTGCAAATTAGCATCGTACTCTCAAATCGGGAGACCCGGGACTACTCGGTCAGTTCCTACAAGTTGCATTGGTCCCGTGCGAGGTGTCCGTGCCTCCTACGGGTCCGTTTAGGGACTGGTTTGGGTTTTCACCCCTTAACGACTATTTTTTAAGTCTAAATGTGATTTTTTCAAATTATCGTCATACTTTCAAACCGGGACACCCGGTACTACGCGGTCAGTTCCTACAAGTTGCATTGGTCCCGTGCGAGGAGTTCGTGCCTCCTACGGGGTCGTTTGGGGGCTGGTTTGGGTTTTCACCCCGTAACGGCTAGTTTTTAAGTCCAAGTGTGATTTTTGCAAATAATCATCGTACTCTCAAATCGGGAGACCTGGGACTACGCGGTCAATTCCTACAAGTTGCATGTGGCCGTGCGAGGTGTTCGTACCTCCTACGGGGCCGTTTGGGGACAGGTTTGGGTTTTCTCCCTTTAACGGCTTGTTTTTAAGTCTAAGTGTGATTTTTGCAAATTATCGTCGTACTCTAAAATCGGGATACCCAGGACTATGCGGTCAGTTCCTACTAGTTGCATTGGTCCCGTGCGAGGTGTTCGTGCTTCCTACGGGGTCGTTTGGGGGCTGGTTTGGGTTTTTACCCCTTAACGGCTAGTTTTTAAGTCTAACTGTGATTTTTGCAAATTATCGTCATACTCTCAAATCGGGAGATCCGGTACTACGCGGTCAGTTCCTACAAGTTGCATTGGTCCCGTGCGAGGTGTTCGTGCCTCCTACTGGGACGTTTGGGGGCTGGTTTGGGTTTTCACCCCTTAACGGCTAGTTTTTAAGTCTAATTGTGATTTTTGCAAATTATCGTCATACTCTTAAATCAGGAGACCAGGGACTACGCGGTCAGTTACTACAAGTTGCATTGGTCACGTGCGAGGTGTTAGTACCTCCTACGGGGTTTGGGGGCTGGTTTGGGTTTTCACCCTATAATGGCGTGTTTTTAAGTCTAAGTGTGATTTTTGCAAATTATCGTCATACTCTCAAGCCGGGACACCCTGGACTACGCTGTCAGTTCCTATAAGTTGCATTGGTCCCGTGCGAGGTGTTCGTGCCTCCAACGGGGTCGTTTGGGGGCTGGTTTGGGTTTTCACCCTTTAACAGCTTGTTTTTAAGTCTAAGTGTGATTTTTGCAAATTATCATCATACTCTCAAACCAGGACACTCGAGACTACGCGGTCAGTTCCTACAAGTTGCATTGGTCCCGTGCGAGGTGTTCGTGCCTCCTACGGGGTCGTTTGGGGGCTGGTTTGGGTTTTCACCCTTTAACGGCTTATTTTTAAGTCTAAGTGTGATTTTTGCAAATTATTATCGTACTCTCAAACCAGGACACCCGGGACTACGCGGTCAGTTCCTAAAAGTTACATTGGTCCTGTGCGAGGTGTTCGTGCCTCCTACGGGGCCGTGTGGGGGCTGGTTTGGGTTTTCACCCCTTAACGGCTAGTTTTTAAGTCCAAGTGTGATTTTTGCAAATTATCATCGTACTCTCAAATCGGGAGAACCGGGACTACGCGGTCAGTTCCTACAAGTTGCATTGGTTCCGTGCGAGGTGATCGTACCTCCTACGGGGCCGTTTGGGGGCTGGTTTGGGATTTCACCCTTTAACGGCTTGTTTTAAAGTTTAAGTGTGATTTTTGCAAATTATCGTCATACTCTCAAATCGGGACACCCGGGACTACGCGGTCAGTTCCTATAAGTTGCATTGGTCCCGTGCGAGGTGTTCGTGCCTCCCACGGGGTCGTTTGGTGGCTGGTTTGGGTTTTCACCCTTTAACAGCTAGTTTTTAAGTCTAAGTGTGATTTTTGCAAATTATCGTCATACTCTCAAATCGGGAGATCCGGGACTACGCGGTCAGTTCCTACAAGTTTTATTGGTCCCTTGCGAGGTGTTCGTGCCTCCTACGGGGCCGTTTGGGGGCTGGTTTGGGTTTTCACCCCTTAACGGCTAGTTTTTAAGTCTAAGTGTGATTTTTGCAAATTATCGTCGTACTCTCAAACCAGGAGACCCGGGACTACACGGTCTGTTCCTACAAGTTGCATTGGTCCCGTGCGAGGTGTTCGTGCCTCCTACGGGGTCGTTTGGGCGCTGGTTTGGGTTTTCACCCCTTAACGGCTAGTTTTTAAGTCCAAGTGTGATTTTTGCAAATTATCGTCGTACTCTCAAACCAGGAGACCCGGGACTACGCGGTCAGTTCCTACAAGTTGCATTCGTCCCGTGCGAGGTGTTCGTGCCTCCTACGGGGTCGTTTGGGGGCTGGTTTGGGTTTTCACACCTTAATGGCTAGTTTTTAAGTCTAAGTGTGATTTTGGCAAATTATCGTCGTACTCTCAAACCAGGAGACCCGGGACTACGCGGTCTATTCCTACTAGTTGCATTGGTCCCGTGCAAGTTGCATTGGTCCCGTGCGAGGTGTTCGTGCCTCCTACGGGGTCGTTTGGGGGCTGGTTTGGGTTTTCACCCCTTAACAGCTAGTTTTTAAGTCTAAGTGTGATTTTTGCAAATTATCGTCGTACTCTCAAACCAGGAGACCCGGGACTACGCGGTCAGTTCCTACAAGTTGCATTGGTCCCGAGCGAGGTGTTCGTGCCTCCTACGGGGTCGTTTGGGGGCCGGTTTGGGTTTTCACCCCTTAACGGCTTGTTTTTAAGTCTAAGTGTGATTTTTGCAAATTATCATCCTATTCAAAAACCGGGAGATCCAGGACTATGCAGTCAATTCCTACAAGTTGCATTGGTCCCGTGCGAGGTGTTCGTGCCTCCTACGGGGTCGTTTGGTGGCTGGTTTGGGTTTTCACCCCATAACGGCTAGTTTTTAAGTCTAAGTGTGATTTTTGCAAATTATCGTCATACTCTGAAATCGGGAGACCCGGGACTACGCGGTCAGTTCGTACAAGTTGCATTGGTCCCGTGCGAGGTCTTCGTACCTCCTACAGGGCCGTTTGGGGGCTGGTTTCGGTTTTCACCCTTTAACGGCTTATTTTTAAGTCTAAGTGTGATTTTTACAAATTATCATCCTATTCACAAACTGGGAGATCCGGGACTATGCAGTCAGTTCCTACAAGTTGCATTGGTCCCGTGCGAAGTGTTCGTGCCTCCTATGGGGTCGTTTGGGGTCGATTTGGGTTTTCACCCTTTAACGGCCTGTTTTTAAGTTTACATGTGATTTTTACGAATTATCATCCTATTTACAAACCGGGAGACCCGGGACTACGCGGTCAGTTCCTACAAGTTGCATTGGTCCCGTGCGAGGTGTTCATACCTCCTACGGGTCCGTTTGGGGGCTGGTTTGGGTTTTCACCCTTTAATGGCCTGTTTTTAAGTCTAAGTGTGATTTTTGCAAATTATCATCGTACTCTCAAACCAGGACACCCGGGACTACGCGGTCAGTTTCTACAAGTTGCATTGGTCCCGTGCGAGGTGTTCGTGCCTCCTACGGGGTCGTTTGGGGCTGGTTTGGGATTTCACCCCTTAACGGCTAGTTTTTAAGTCTAAGTGTGATTTTTGGAAATTATCGTCATACTCTCAAATCGGGAGACCGGGGACTACGCGGTCAGTTCCTACAAGTTGCAATGGTCCCGTGCGATGTGTTCGTACCTCCTACGGGGCCGTTTGGGGGCTGGTTTGGGTTTTCACCCTTTAACGGCTTATTTTTAAGTTTAAGTGTGATTTTTGCAAATTATCGTCATACTCTCAAACAGTGACACACCCGAGACTACGCGGTCAGTTCCTATAAGTTGCATTGGTCCCGTGCGAGGTGTTCGTGCCTCCAACGGGGTCGTTTGGGGGCTGGTTTGGGTTTTCACCCTTTAACAGCAAGTTTTTAAGTCCAAGTGTGATTTTTGCAAATTATCATCGTATTTACAAACCGGGAGATCCGGGACTACGCGGTCAGTTCCTACAAGTTACATTGGTCCCGTGCGAGGTGTCCGTACCTCCTACGGGGCCGTCTGGGGGCTGGTTTCGGTTTTCACCCTTTAACGGCTTGTTTTTAAATTTAAGTGTGATTTTTGCAAATTATCGTCATACTCTCAAACCGGGACACACCCCGGACTACGGTTTGGGTTTTCACCCCTTAACGGCTAGTTTTTAAGTCTAAGTGTGATTTTTGCAAATTATCGTCGTACTCTCAAATCGGGAGACCCGGGACTACGCAGTCAGTTCCTACAAGTTGCATTGGTCTCGTGCGAGGTGTTCGTACCTCCTACGGGGCCGTTTGGGGGCTGGTTTCGTTTTCACCCTTTAACGACTTGTTTTTAAGTCTAAGTGTGATTTTTGCAAATTATCGTCATACTCTCAAACCGGGACACCCGGGACCACGCGGTCAGTTGCTACAAGTTGTATTGGTCCTATGCGAGGTGTTCGTGCCTCCTACGGGGTCGTTTGGGGGCCGGCTTGGGTTTTCACCCTTTAACGGCTTGTTTTTAAGTCCAAGTGTGATTTTTGCAAATTATCATCCTATTCACAAACCGGGAGATCCGGGACTATGCGGTCAGTTCCTACATGTTGCATTGGTCCCGTGCGAGGTGTTCGTGCCTCCTACGGGGTCGTTTGGTGGCTGGTTTGGGTTTTCACCCCTTAACGGCTAGTTTTTAAGCCTAAGTGTGATTTTTGCGAATTATCGTCGTACTCTCAAATCGGGAGACCCGGGACTACGCGGTCAGTTCGTAAAAGTTGCATTGGTCCCGTGCGAGGTGTTCGTACCTCCTACAGGGCCGTTTGGGGGCTGGTTTCGGTTTTCACCCTTTAACGGCTTGTTTTTAAGTCTAAGTGTGATTTTTGCAAATTATCATCCTATTCACAAACCGGGAGATCCGGGACTATGCGGTCAGTTCCTACAAGTTGCATTGGTCCCGTGCGAGGTGTTCGTGCCTGCTACGGGGTCGTTTGGTGGTTGGTTTGGGTTTCCACCCCTCAATGGCTAGTTTTTAAGTCTAAGTGTGATTTTTGCAAATTATCGTCGTACTCTCAAATCGGGAGACCCGGGACTACGCGGTCAGTTCGTACAAGTTGCATTGGTCCCGTGCGAGGTGTTCGTACCTCCTACGGGCCCGTTTGGGGTTAAGTCTAAGTGTGATTTTTGCAAATTATCGTCATACTCTCAAATCGGGAGATACGGGACTATGCGGTCAGTTCCTACAAGTTGCATTGGTCCCGTGCGAGGTGTTCGTGCCTCCTACGGGGTCGTTTGGGGGCTGGTTTGGGTTTTCACCCCTTAACGGCTAGTTTTTAAGCTTAAGTGTGATTTTTGCAAATTATCGTCGTACTCTCAAATCGAGAGACCCGGGACTACGCGGTCAGTTCCTACAAGTTGCATTGGTCTCGTGCGAGGTGTTCGTACCTCCTACGGGGCCGTTTGGGTGCTGGTTTCGGTTTTCACCCTTAACGGCTTGTTTTTAAGTCTAAGTGTGATTTTTGCAAATTATCATCCTATTCACAAACCGGGAGATCCGGGACTATGCGGTCAGTTCCTACAACTTGCATTGGTCCCGTGCGAGGTGTTCGTGCCTCCTACGGGGTCGTTTGGTGGCTGGTTTGGGTTTTCACCCCTTAACGGCTAGTTTTTAAGTCTAAGTGTGATTTCTGCAAATTATCGTCGTACTCTCAAATCGGGAGACCCGGGACTACGCGGTCAGTTCATACAAGTTGCATTGGTCCCATGCGAGGTGTTCGTACCTCCTACGGGGCTGTTTGGGGGCTGGTTTCGGGTTTCCCCTTTAACGGCTTGTTTTTAAGTCTAAGTGTGATTTTTACAAATTATCATCATACTCTCAAACCGGGAGACCCAGGACCACGCGGTCAGTTCCTACAAGTTGCATTGGTCCTGTGCGAGGTATTCGTGCCTCTTACGGGGTCGTTTAGGGGCCGATTTGGGTTTCCACCCTTTAAGGGCCTGTTTTTAAGTTTATGTTTGATTTTTGCAAATTATCGTCCTATTCACAAACCGGGAGGTCCGGGACTACGCGGTCAATTCCTACAAGTTACATGGGTCCCTTGCGAGGTGTTCGTGCCTCCTACGGGGTCGTTTGGGGGCCGGTTTGGGTTTTCACCCTTTAACGACTTGTTTTTAAGTTTAAGTGTTGATTTTTACAAATTTTCATCATATTCTCAAACCGGAAGACCCGGGACTGCGCGATCAGTTCCTACAAGTTACATTGGTCCCATGCGAGGTGTTTGTGCCTCGTACGGGATCGTTTGGGGGTTGTTTTGGGTTTTCACCCTTTAACGGCTTGTTTTTAAGTGTAAGTGTTGATTTTGCAAATTTTCGTCATACTCTCAAACCAGGACACCCGAGACTACGCGGTCAGTTCCTACAAGTTACATTGGTCCCGTGCGACGTGTTCGTGCCTCTTACGGGACCGTTTGGGGGCTGGTTTAGATTTTCACCCTCAAACGGCTTATTTTCAAGCCTAATCTACGGATTTTGAAATTATCATCATATTCTCAAACTGGAAGACCCGGGACTGCGGGGTCAGTTCAGACGAGTTACATTGGTCCCGTGGGAGGTGTTCGTGCCTCTTACGGGGCCGTTTGGGGGTTGGTTTGGGGTTTTACCCTGAAACGGCTTATTTTGAAGCCTAATCTATGTATTTTGAAATTATCGTCATATTCTCAAACCGAGAGACCCGAAACTACACGATCAGTTCGTACGAGTTACATTAGTCCCGTGCGAGGTGTCCGTGCCTCTTGTGGGACGGTTTGGGGGCTGGTTTGGGTTTTCACCCACAAACGACTTGTTTTCAAGCCGAATCTACGTATTTTGAAATTATCGTCATATTCTCAAACTGGGAGACTCGGGACTACATGGTTAGTTCGTACGAGTTACATTGGTCTCGTACGAGATGTTCATGCCTCTTACGGGGCCGTTTGGGGGCTGGTTTGAGTTTTCACCCTCAAACGGCTTGTTTTCAAGCCTAATCTACGTATTTTGTAATTATCGTCATATACGATGTTAGTTCATACAAGTTACATTGGAGCGAGAATAGTTACAATGCACAAATAAAATTAAGGTTTCAAAAATCATTTAAAAAACAGTAAATAACTAAATGAATTCATTCAATGTTTGTAGATGATGCGTTCAAGTTGAAGCCGATGATGTTTAGACGAATATGTCATGTATGTCAACATAAAATGAACAACTAAGAGAGATTTCTATTAGAACATGATGAATTATAATTATTAGGATATAATTTTGGAAACATTCATACGCTTTTGAATTAATGGACATAATTTGTGGTCCAAATTTTAATGTTTCCAAATTAGTCTTATGGTTCTCAAAAAGTGAACACCAAAATCTATTTTGCCTAGGCAAAATAAATTTGGTCCTGATTTATTTTCAACACTCCCTACTTGCTCAAAACCCAAAAACACGCACCCATTCCCCACCTGCTCACACTCCCTACTTGCATGGGGCCGTGCGAGGTGATCGTACCTCCTTCGGGGCCGTTTGGGGATAGGTTTGGGTTTTCACCCTTTAACGGCTTGTTTTTAAGTCTAAGTGTGATTTTTGCAAATTATCGTCATACTCTCAAACCAGGACACCCAAGACTACGCGGTCAGTTCCTACAAGTTGCATTGGTCCCGTGCGAGGTGTTCGTGCCTCCTACGAGGTCGTTTGGGGGATGGTTTGGGTTTTCACCCTTTAATGGCCTGTTTTTAAGTCTAAGTGTGATTTTTGCAAATTATCATCGTACTCTCAAACCAGGACACCCGGGACTACGCGGTCAGTTCCTACAAGTTGCATTGGTCCCGTGCGAGGTGTTCGTGCCTCCTATGGGGCCGTTTGGGGGCTGGTTTGGGTTTTCACCCCTTAACGGCTAGTTTTTAAGTCCAAGTGTGATTTTTGCAAATTATCGTCGTACTCTCAAATCGGGAGACCTGGGACTACGCGGTCAATTCCTACAAGTTGCATGGGGCCGTGCGAGGTGTCCCTGCCTCCTACAGGGCCGTTTGGGGACTGGTTTGGGTTTTCACCCCTTAACGGCTAGATTTTAAGTCTAAATGTGATTTTTTCAAATTATCGTCATACTTTCAAACCGGGACACCCGGTACTACGCAGTCAGTTCCTACAAGTTGCATTGGTCCCGTGCGAGGTGTTCGTGCCTCCTACGGGGTCGTTTGGGGGCTGGTTTGGGTTTTCACCCCTTAACGGCTAGTTTTTAAGTCCAAGTGTGATTTTTGCAAATTATCGTCGTACTCTCAAATCGGGAGACCTGGGAGTACGCGGTCAACTCCTACAAGTTGCATTGGTCCCGTGCGAGGTGTTCGTACCACCTACGGGGCCGTTTGGGAACTGGTTTGGGTTTTCACCCTTCAACGGCTTGTTTTTAAGTCTAAGTGTGATTTTTGCAAATTATCGTCGTACTCTCAAATTGGGATACCCAGGAGTACGCGATCAGTTCCTACAAGTTGCATTGGTCCCGTGCGAGGTGTTCGTACCTCCTACGGGGCCGTTTGGGGACTGGTTTGGGTTTTCACCCTTTAACGGCCTGTTTTTAACTCTAAGTGTGATTTTTGAAAATTATCCTCATACTTTCAAATCGGGAGACCCGAGACTACGTGGTAAGATTCTACAAGTTACATCGGTCGAGGTGTTCGTGCCTCCTACGGGGTCGTTTGGGGGCTGGTTTGGGTTTTCACCCTTTAACGGCTTATTTTTAAGTCTAAGTGTGATTTTTGCAAATTATTATCGTAATCTCAAACCAGGACACCCGGGACTACGCGGTCAGTTCCTAAAAGTTGCATTGGTCCTGTGCGAGGTGTTCGTGCCTCCTACGGGCCGTGTGGGGGCTGGTTTGGATTTTCATTCCTTAACGGCTAGTTTTTAAGTCCAACTGTGATTTTTGCAAATTATCATCATACTCTCAAATCGGGAGACCCGGGACTACGCGGTCAGTTCCTACAAGTTGCATTGGTTCCGTGCGAGGTGTTCGTACCTCCTACGGGGCCGTTTGGGGGCTGGTTTGGGATTTCACCCTTTAACGGCTTGTTTTTAAGTTTAAGTGTGATTTTTGCAAATTATCGTCATACTCTCAAACCGGGACACCCGGGACTACGCGGTCAGTTCCTATAAGTTGCATTGGTCCCGTGCGAGGTGTTCGTGCCTCCTACGGGGTCGTTTGGGGGCTGGTTTGGGTTTTCACCCTTTAACAGCTAGTTTTTAAGTCTAAGTGTGATTTTTGCAAATTATCATCATACTCTCAAATCGGGAGATCCGGGACTACGCGGTCAGTTCCTACAAGTTGTATTGGTCCCGTGCGAGGTGTTCGTGCCTCCTACGGGGCCGTTTGGGGGCTGGTTTGGGTTTTCACCCCTTAACGGCTAGTTTTTAAGTCTAAGTGTGATTTTTGCAAATTATCGTCGTACTCTCAAACCAGGAGACCCGGAACTACGCGTTCTGTTCCTACAAGTTGCATTGGTCCCGTGCGAGGTGTTCGTGCCTCCTACGGGGTCGTTTGGGCGCTGGTTTGGGTTTTCACCCCTTAACGGCTAGTTTTTAAGTCTAAGTGTGATTTTTGCAAATTATTGTCGTACTCTCAAACCAGGAGACCCGGGACTACGCGGTCAGTTCATACAAGTTGCATTGGTCCCGTGCGAGGTGTTCGTGCCTCCTACGGGGTCGTTTGGGGGCTAGTTTGGGTTTTCACCCCTTAACGGCTAGTTTTTAAGTCTAAGTGTGATTTTTGCAAATTATCGTCATACTCTCAAATCGGGAGATCCGCGACTACGCGGTCAGTTCCTAGACGTTGCATTGGTCCCGTGCGAGATGTTCGTGCCTCCTACGGGGACGTTTGGGGGCTGGTTTGGGTTTTCACCCCTTAACGGCTAGTTTTTAAGTCTAAGTGATTTTGGCAAATTATCGTTGTACTCTCAAACCAGGAGACCCAGAACTACGCGGTCTATTCCTACAAGTTGCATTGGTCCCGTGCAAGTTGCATTGGTCCCGTGCAAGTTGCATTGGTCCCGTGCGAGGTGTTCGTGCCTCCTACGGGATCGTTTGGGGGCTGGTTTGGGTTTTCACCCCTTAACGGCTAGTTTTTAAGTCTAAGTGTGATTTTTGTAAATTATCGTCGTACTCTCAAACCAGGAGACCCGGGACTACGCGGTCAGTTCCTACAAGTTGCATTGGTCCCGAGCCAGGTGTTCGTGCCTCCTACGGGGTCGTTTGGGGGCCGGTTTGGGTTTTCACCCCTTAACGGCTTGTTCTTAAGTCTAAGTGTGATTTTTGCAAATTATCATCCTATTCACAAACCGGGAGATCCGGGACTATGCAGTCAATTCCTACAAGTTGCATTGGTCCCGTGCGAGGTGTTCGTGCCTCCTTCGGGGTCGTTTGGTGGCTGGTTTGGGTTTTCACCCCATAACGGCTAGTTTTTAAGTCTAAGTGTGATTTTTGCAAATTATCGTCATACTCTGAAATCGGGAGACCCGGGACTACACGGTCAGTTCGTACAAGTTGCATTGGTCCCGTGCGAGGTCTTCGTACCTCCTACAGGGCCGTTTGGGGGCTGGTTTCGGTTTTCACCCTTTAACGGCTTGTTTTTAAGTCTAAGTGTGATTTTTGCAAATTATCATCCTATTCACAAACCGGGAGATCCGGGACTATGCGGTCAGTTCCTACAAGTTGCATTGGTCCCGTGCGAAGTGTTCGTGCCTCCTATGGGGTCGTTTGGGGTCGATTTGGGTTTTCACCCTTTAACGGCCTGTTTTTAAGTTTACATGTGATTTTTACAAATTATCATCCTATTTACAAACAGGGAGACCCGGGACTACGCGGTCAGTTCCTACAAGTTGTATTGGTCCCGTGCGAGGTGTTCGTACCTCCTACGGGTCCGTTTGGGGGCTGGTTTGGGTTTTCACCCTTTAATGGCCTGTTTTTAAGTCTAAGTGTGATTTTTGCAAATTATCATCGTACTCTCAAACCAGGACACCCGGGACTACGCGGTCAGTTTCTACAAGTTGCATTGGTCCCGTGCGAGGTGTTCGTGCCTCCTACGGGGTCGTTTGGGGCTGGTTTGGGTTTTCACCCCTTAACGGCTAGTTTTTAAGTCTAAGTGTGATTTTTGCAAATTATCGTCATACTCTCAAATCGGGAGACCGGGGACTACGCGGTCAGTTCCTACAAGTTGCAATGGTCCCGTGCGATGTGTTCGTACCTCCTACGGGGCTGTTTGGGGGCTGGTTTGGGTTTTCACCCTTTAACGGCTTATTTTTAAGTTTAAGTGTGATTTTTGCAAATTATCGTCATACTCTCAAACCGGGACACACCCGAGACTACGCGGTCAGTTCCTATAAGTTGTATTGGTCCCGTGCGAGGTGTTCGTGCCTCCAACGGGGTCGTTTGGGGGTTGGTTTCGGTTTTCACCCTTTAACGGCAAGTTTTTAAGTCCAAGTGTGATTTTTGCAAATTATCATCGTACTTACAAACCGGGAGATCCGGGACTACGCGGTCAGTTCCTACAAGTTGCATTGGTCCCGTGTGAGGTGTTCGTACCTCCTACGGGGCCGTTTGGGGGCTGGTTTCGGTTTTCACCCTTTAACGGCTTGTTCTTAAGTTTAAGTGTGATTTTTGCAAATTATCGTCATACACTCAAACCGGGACACACCCCGGACTACGGTTTGGGTTTTCACCCCTTAACGGCTAGTTTTTAAGTCTAAGTGTGATTTTTGCAAATTATCATCGTACTCTCAAATCGGGAGACCCGGGACTACGCGGTCAGTTCCTACAAGTTGCATTGGTCTCGTGCGAGGTGTTCGTACCTCCTACGAGGCCGTTTGGGGGCTGGTTTCGTTTTCACCCTTTAACGACTTGTTTTTAAGTCTAAATGTGATTTTTGCAAATTATCGTCATACTCTCAAACCGGGACACCCGGGACCACGCGGTCAGTTGCTACAAGTTGTATTGGTCCTATGCGAGGTGTTCGTGCCTCCTACGGGGTCGTTTGGGGGCCGGTTTGGGTTTTCACCCTTTAACGGCTTGTTTTTAAGTCCAAGTGTGATTTTTGCAAATTATCATCCTATTCACAAACCGGGAGATCCGGGACTATGCGGTCAGTTCCTACATGTTACATTGGTCCCGTGCAAGGTGATCGTGCCTCCTACGGGGTCGTTTGGTGGCTGGTTTGGGTTTTCACCCCTTAACGGCTGGTTTTTAAGTCTAAGTGTGATTTTTGCGAATTATCGTCGTACTCTCAAATCGGGAGACCCGGGACTACGCGGTCAGTTCGTAAAAGTTGCATTGGTCCCGTGCGAGGTGTTCGTACCTCCTACAGGGCCGTTTGGGGGTTGGCTTCGGTTTTCACCCTTTAACGGCTTGTTTTTAAGTCTAAGTGTGATTTTTGCAAATTATCATCCTATTCACAAACCGGGAGATCCGGGACTATGCGGTCAGTTCCTACAAGTTGCATTGGTCCCGTGCGAGGTGTTCGTGGCTCCTACGGGGTCGTTTGGTGGTTGGTTTGGGTTTTCACCCCTTAACGGCTAGTTTTTAAGTCTAAGTGTGATTTTTGCAAATTATCGTCGTACTCTCAAATCGGGAGACCCGAGACTACGCGGCCAGTTCCTGCAAGTTGCATTGGTCTCGTGCGAGGTGTTCGTACCTCCTACGGGGCCGTTTGGGTGCTGGTTTCGGTTTTCACCCTTTAACGGCTTGTTTTTAAGTCTAAGTGTGATTTTTGCAAATTATCGTCATACTCTCAAACCGGGACACACGGGACCACGCAGTCAGTTCCTACAAGTTGTATTGGTCCTATGCGAGGTGTTCGTGCCTCCTACGGGGTCGTTTGGACGCCGGTTTGGGTTTTCACCCTTTAACGGCTTGTTTTTAAGTCTAGGTGTGATTTTTGCAAATTATCATCCTATTCACAAACCGGGAGATCCGGGACTATGTGGTCAGTTCCTACAAGTTGCATTGGTCCCGTGCGAGGTGTTCGTGCCTCCTACGGGGTCGTTTTGTGGCTGGTTTGGGTTTTCACCCCTTAACGGCTAGTTTTTAAGTCTAAGTGTGATTTCTGCAAATTATCGTCGTACTCTCAAATCGGGAGACCCGGGACTACGCGGTCAGTTCGTACAAGTTGCATTGGTCCCATGCGAGGTGTTCGTACCTCCTACGGGGCTGTTTGGGGGCTGGTTTCGGTTTTCACCCTTTAACGGCTTGTTTTTAAGTCTAAGTGTGATTTTTACAAATTATCATCATACTCTCAAACCGGGAGACCCAGGACCACGCGGTCAGTTCCTACAAGTTGCATTGGTCCTGTGCGAGGTGTTCGTGCCTCCTACGGGGTCGTTTGGGGGCCGATTTGGGTTTCCACCCTTTAACGGCCTGTTTTTAAGTTTATGTTTGATTTTTGTAAATTATCGTCCTATTCACAAACCGGGAGGTCCGAGACTACGCGGTCAGTTCCTACAAGTTACATTGGTCCCATGCGAGGTGTTTGTGCCTCGTACGGGATCGTTTGGGGGTTGTTTTGGGTTTTCACCCTTTAACGGCTTGTTTTTAAGTGTAAGTGTTGATTTTGCAAATTTTCGCCATACTCTCAAACCAGGACACCCGAGACTACGCGGTCAGTTCCTACAAGTTACATTGGTCCCGTGCGACGTGTTCGTGCCTCTTACGGGACCGTTTGGGGGCTGGTTTAGATTTTCACCCTCAAACGGCTTATTTTCAAGCCTAATCTACGTATTTTGAAATTATCATCATATTCTCAAACTGGAAGACCCGGGACTGCGGGGTCAGTTCAGACGAGTTACATTGGTCCCGTGGGAGGCGTTCGTGCCTCTTACGGGGCCGTTTGGGGGTTGGTTTGGGGTTTTACCCTCAAACGGCTTATTTTGAAGCCTAATCTATGTATTTTGAAATTATCGTCATATTCTCAAACCGAGAGACCCGAAACTACACGGTCAGTTCGTACGAGTTACATTAGTCCCGTGCGAGGTGTCCGTGCCTCTTACGGGACGGTTTGGGGACTGGTTTGGGTTTTCACCCACAAACGGCTTATTTTCAAGCCGAATCTACGTATTTTGAAATTATCGTCATATTCTCAAACTGGGAGACTCGGGACTACATGGTCAGTTCGTACGAGTTACATTGGTCTCGTACGAGATGTTCATGCCTCTTACGGGGCCGTTTGGGGGCTGGTTTAAGTTTTCACCCTCAAACGGCTTGTTTTCAAGCCTAATCTACGTATTTTGTAATTATCGTCATATACGATGTCAGTTCATACAAGTTACATTGGAGCGAGAATAGTTGCAATGCACAAATAAAATTAAGGTTTCAAAAATCATTTAAAAAACAGTAAATAACTAAATGAATTCATTCAATGTTTGTAGATGATGCGTTCAAGTTGAAGCCGATGATGTTTAGACGAATATGTCATGTATGTCAACATAAAATGAACAACTAAGAGAGATTTCTATTAGAACATGATGAATTAGAATTATTAGGATATAATTTTGGAAACATTCATACGCTTTTGAATTAATGGACATAATTTGTGGTCCAAATTTTAGTGTTTCCAAATTAGTCTTATGGTTCTCAAAAAGTGAACACCAAAATCTATTTTGCCTAGGCAAAATAAATTTGGTCCTGATTTATTTTCAACACTCCCTACTTGCTCAAAACCCAAACACACGCACCCATTCCCCACCTGCTCACACTCCCTACTTTCATGGGGCCGTGCGAGGTGATCGTACCTCCTACGGGGCCGTTTGGGGACAGGTTTGGGTTTTCACCCTTTAACGGCTTGTTTTTAAGTCTAAGTGTGATTTTTGCAAATTATCGTCATACTCTCAAACCAGGACACCCAAGACTACACGGTCAGTTCCTACAAGTTGCATTGGTCCCGTGCGAGGTGTTCGTGCCTCCTACGGGGTCGTTTGGGGGCTAGTTTGGGTTTTCACCCTTTAATGGCCTGTTTTTAAGTCTAAGTGTGATTTTTGCAAATTATCATCGTACTCTTAAACCAGGACACCCGGGACTACGCGGTTAGTTCCTACAAGTTGCATTGGTCCCGTGCGAGGTGTTCGTGCCTCCTACGGGGCCGTTTGGTGGCTGGTTTGGGTTTTCACCCCTTAACGGCTAGTTTTTAAGTCCAAGTGTGATTTTTGCAAATTATCGTCGTACTCTCAAATCGAGAGACCTGGGACTACGCGGTCAATTCCTACAAGTTGCATCTGGCCGTACGAGGTGTTCATGCCTCCTACGTGGCCGTTTGGGGACAGGTTCGGGTTTTCACCCTTTAACGACTTTTTTTTAAGTCTAAGTGTGATTTTTGCAAATTATCGTCGTACTCTCAAATCGGGATACCCAGGACTACGCGGACAGTTCCTACAAGTTGCATTGGTCCCGTGCGAGGTGTTCGTGCCTCCTACGGGGTCGTTTGGGGCCTGGTTTGGGTTTTCACCCCTTAACGGCTAGTTTTTAAGTCTAACTGTGATTTTTGCAAATTATCGTCATACTCTCAAATCGGGAGATCCGGTACTACGCGGTCAGTTCCTACAAGTTGCATTGGTCCCGTGCGAGGTGTTCATGCCTCCTACTGGGACGTTTGGGGGCTGGTTTGGGTTTTCACTCCTTAACGGCTAGTTTTTAAGTCTAATTGTGATTTTTGCAAATTATCGTCATACTCTCAAATCGGGATACCAGGGACTACGCGGTCAGTTACTACAAGTTGCATTGGTCCCGTGCGAGGTGTTAGTACCTCCTACGGGGTTTGGGGGCTGGTTTCGATTTTCACCCTTTAATGGCTTGTTTTTAAGTCAAAGTGTGATTTTTGCAAATTATCGTCATACTCTCAAGTCGGGACACCCGGGACTACGCGGTCAATTCTATAAGTTGCATTGGTCCCGTGCGAGGTGTTCGTGCCTCCAACGGGGTCGTTTGGGGGCGGGTTTGGGTTTTCACCCTTTAATAACTTGTTTTTAACACTAAGTGTGATTTTTGCAAATTATCGTCATACTCTCAAACCAGGATACCCGAGACTACGCGGTCAGTTCCTACAAGTTGCATTGGTCCCGTGCGAGGTGTTCGTGCCTCCTACGGGGTCGTTTGGGGGCTGGTTGGGGTTTTCACCCTTTAATGGCCTGTTTTTAAGTCTAAGTGTGATTTTTGCAAATTATTATCGTACTCTCAAACCAGGACACCCGGGACTACACGGTCAGTTCCTAAAAGTTGCATTGGTCCCGTGCGAGGTGTTCGTGCCTCCTACGGGGCCGTGTGGGGACTTGTTTGGGTTTTCACCCCTTAACGTTTTAGTTTTTAAGTCCAAGTGTGATTTTTGCAAATTATCATCGTACTCTCAAATCGGGAGACCCGGGACTACTCGGTCAGTTCCTACAAGTTGCATTGGTCCCATGCGAGGTGTTCGTACCTCTTACGGGGCCGTTTGGGGACTAGTTTTGGTTTTCACCCTTTAACGGCTTATTTTTAAGTCTAAGTGTGATTTTTACAAATTATCGTCGTACTCTCAAATCGGGATACCCGGGACTACGCGGTCAAATCCTACAAGTTGCATTGGTCCCGTGCGAGGTGTCCGTGCCTCCTACGGGTCCGTTTGGGGACTGGTTTGGGTTTTCACCCCTTAACGGCTATTTTTTAAGTCTAAATGTGATTTTTTCAAATTATCGTCATACTTTCAAACCGGGACACCCGGTACTACGCGGTCAGTTCCTACAAGTTGCATTGGTCCCGTGCGAGGAGTTCGTGCCTCCTACGGGGTCGTTTGGGGTCTGATTTGGGTTTTCACCCCTTAACGGCTAGTTTTTAAGTCCAAGTGTGATTTTTGCAAATTATCGTCGTACTCTAAAATCGGGAAACCTGGGACTACGCGGTCAATTCCTACAAGTTGCATGGGGTCGTGCGAGGTGTCCGTGCCACCTACAGGGCCGTTTGGGGACTGTTTGGGTTTTCACCCCTTAACGGCTAGTTTTTAAGTCTAAATGTGATTTTTTCAAATTATCGTCATACTTTCAAACCGGGACACCCGGTACTACGCGGTCAGTTCCTACAAGTTGCATTGGTCCCGTGCGAGGTGTTCGTGCCTCCTACGGGGTCGTTTGGGGGTTGGTTTGGGTTTTCACCCTTTAACGGCTAGTTTTTAAGTCTAAGTGTGATTTTTGCAAATTATCGTCGTACTCTCAAATCGGGATACCTAGGACTACGCGGTCAATTCCTACAAGTTGCATGGGGCCGTGCGAGGTGTCCCTGCCTCCTACAGGGCCGTTTGGGGACTGGTTTGGGTTTTCACCCCTTAACGGCTAGTTTTTAAGTCTAAATGTGATTTTTTCAAATTATCGTCATACTTTCAAACCGGGACACCCGGTACTACGCGGTCAGTTCCTACATGTTGCATTGGTCCCGTGCGAGGTGTTCGTGCCTCCTACGGGGTCGTTTGGGGGCTGGTTTGGGTTTTCACCCCTTAACGGCTAGTTTTTAACTCTAAGTGTGATTTTTGAAAATTATCCTCATACTTTCAAATCGGGAGACCCGAGACTACGTGGTAAGTTCACCCCTTAACGGCTAGTTTTTAAGTCCAAGTGTGATTTTTGCAAATTATCATCGTACTCTCAAATCGGGAGACCCGGGACTACGCGGTCAGTTCCTACAAGTTGCATTGGTCCCGTGCGAGGTGTTCGTGCCTCCTACGGAGCCGTTTGGGGGCTGGTTTGGGTTTTCACCCCTTAACGGCTAGTTTTTAAGTCCAAGTGTGATTTTTGCAAATTATCATCGTACTTACAAACCGGGAGATCCGGGACTACGCGATCAGTTCCTACAAGTTGCATTGGTCCCGTGCGAGGTGTTCGTACCTCCTACGGGGCAGTTTGTGGACTGGTTTGGGTTTTCACCCTTTAACGGCCTGATTTTAACTCTAAGTGTGATTTTTGAAAATTATCCTCATACTCTCAAATCGGGAGACCCGAGACTACGTGGTCAGATTCTACAAGTTACATCGGTCCCATACGAGGTGTTCGTGCCTCCTACGGGGTCGTTTGGGGGCCGGTTTGGATTTTCACCCTTTAACGGCATGTTTTTAACTCTAAGTGTGATTTTTGCAAATTATCGTCATACTCACAAACAGGGAAACTCGGGACTATGCGGTCAGTTCCTACAAGTTACATTGGTCCCGTGCGAAGTGTTCGTGCCTCCAATGGGGTCATTTGGGGTCGATTTGGGTTTTCACCCTTTAACGGCCTGTGTTTAAGTTTACATTCGATTTTTACAAATTATCATCCTATTTACAAACCGGGAGACCCGGGACTACGTGGTCAGTTCCTATAAGTTGCATTGGTCCCGTGCGAGGTGTTCGTACCTCCTACGGGGCCGTTTGGGGGTTGGTTTGGGTTTTCACCCTTAAATGGCCTGTTTTTAAGTCTAAGTGTGATTTTTGCAAATTATCATCGTACTCTCAAACCAGGACACCCGGGACTACGCGGTCAGTTCCTACAAGTTGCATTGGTCCCGTGCGAGGTGTCCGTGCCTCCTACAGGGCCGTTTGGGGACTGGTTTGGGTTTTCACCCCATAACGGCTAGTTTTTAAGTCCAAATGTGATTTTTTCAAATTATCGTCATACTTTCAAACCGGGACACCCGGTACTACGCGGTCAGTTCCTACAAGTTGCATTGGTCCCGTGCGAGGTGTTCGTGCCTCCTACGGGGTCGTTTGGGGGCTGGTTTGGGTTTTCACCCCTTAACGGCTAGTTTTTAAGTTCAAGTGTGATTTTTACAAATTATCGTCGTACTCTCAAAACGGGAGACCTGGGAGTACGCGGTCAATTCCTACAAGTTGCATTCGTCCCGTGCGAGGTGTTCGTACCACCTACGGGGCCGTTTGGGAAATGGTTTGGGTTTTCACCCTTCAACGGCTAGTTTTTAAGTCTAAGTGTGATTTTTGCAAATTATCGTCGTACTCTCAAATTGGGATACCCAGGAGTACGCGATCAGTTCCTACAAGTTGCATTGGTCCCGTGCGAGGTGTTCGTACCTCCTACGGGGCCGTTTGGGGACTGGTTTGGGTTTTCACCCTTTAACGGCCTGTTTTTAACTCTAAGTGTGATTTTTGAAAATTATCCTCATACTTTCAAATCGGGAGACCCGAGACTACGTGGTAAGTTCACCCCTTAACGGCTAGTTTTTAAGTCCAAGTGTGATTTTTGCAAATTATCATCGTACTCTCAAATCGGGAGACCCGGGACTACGCGGTCAGTTCCTACAAGTTGCATTGGTCCCGTGCGAGGTGTTCGTGCCTCCTACGGAGCCGTTTGGGGGCTGGTTTGGGTTTTCACCCCTTAACGGCTAGTTTTTAAGTCCAAGTGTGATTTTTGCAAATTATCATCGTACTTACAAACCGGGAGATCCGGGACTACGCGGTCAGTTCCTACAAGTTGCATTGGTCCCGTGCGAGGTGTTCGTACCTCCTACGGGGCAGTTTGTGGACTGGTTTGGGTTTTCACCCTTTAACGGCCTGATTTTAACTCTAAGTGTGATTTTTGAAAATTATCCTCATACTCTCAAATCGGGAGACCCGAGACTACGTGGTCAGATTCTACAAGTTACATCGGTCCCATACGAGGTGTTCGTGCCTCCTACGGGGTCGTTTGGGGGCCGGTTTGGATTTTCACCCTTTAACGGCATGTTTTTAACTCTAAGTGTGATTTTTGCAAATTATCGTCATACTCACAAACAGGGAAACTCGGGACTATGCGGTCAGTTCCTACAAGTTACATTGGTCCCGTGCGAAGTGTTCGTGCCTCCTATGGGGTCATTTGGGGTCGATTTGGGCTTTCACCCTTTAACGGCCTGTGTTTAAGTTTACATTCGATTTTTACAAATTATCATCCTATTTACAAACCGGGAGACCCGGGACTACGTGGTCAGTTCCTATAAGTTGCATTGGTCCCGTGCGAGGTGTTCGTACCTCCTACGGGGCCGTTTGGGGGTTGGTTTGGGTTTTCACCCTTAAATGGCCTGTTTTTAAGTCTAAGTGTGATTTTTGCAAATTATCATCGTACTCTCAAACCAGGACACCCGGGACTACGCGGTCAGTTCCTACAAGTTGCATTGGTCCCGTGCGAGGTGTCCGTGCCTCCTACAGGGCCGTTTGGGGACTGGTTTGGGTTTTCACCCCATAACGGCTAGTTTTTAAGTCCAAATGTGATTTTTTCAAATTATCGTCATACTTTCAAACCGGGACACCCGGTACTACGCGGTCAGTTCCTACAAGTTGCATTGGTCCCGTGCGAGGTGTTCGTGCCTCCTACGGGGTCGTTTGGGGGCTGGTTTGGGTTTTCACCCCTTAACGGCTAGTTTTTAAGTTCAAGTGTGATTTTTGCAAATTATCGTCGTACTCTCAAATCGGGAGACCTGGGAGTACGCGGTCAATTCCTACAAGTTGCATTCGTCCCGTGCGAGGTGTTCGTACCACCTACGGGGCCGTTTGGGAAATGGTTTGGGTTTTCACCCTTTAACGGCTTGTTTTTAAGTCTAAGTTTGATTTTTGCAAATTATCGTCGTACTTTCAAATCGGGATACCCAGGACTACGCGGTCAGTTCCTACAAGTTGCATTGGTCCCGTACGAGGTGTTCGTGCCTTCTACGGGGTCGTTTGGGGGCTGGTTTGTGTTTTCACCCCTTAACGGCTAGTTTTTAAGTCTTACTGTGATTTTTGCAAATTATCGTCATACTCTCAAATCAGGAGATCCGGTACTACGCGATCAGTTCCTACAAGTTGCATTGGTCCCGTGCGAGGTGTTCGTGCCTCCTACTGGGTCGTTTGTTGGCTGGTTTGGGTTTTCACCCCTTAACGGCTAGTTTTTAAGTCTAATTGTGATTTTTGCAAATTATCGTCAAACTCTCAAATCGGGAGACCAGGGACTACGCGGTCAGTTACTACAAGTTGCATTGGTCCCGTGCGAGGTGTTCGTACCTCCTACGGGGCCGTTTGGTGGCTGGTTTCGGTTTTCACCCTTTAATGGTTGGTTTTTAAGTCTAAGTGTGATTTTTACAAATTATCGTCATACTCTTAAGCCGGTACACCCGGGAATACGCGGTCAGTTCCTATAGGTTGCATTGTTCCCGTGCGAGGTGTTCGTGCCTCCAACGGGGTCGTTTGGGGACTGGTTTGGGTTTTCACCCTTTAACAGCTTATTTTTAAGTCTAAGTGTGATTTTTGCAAATTATCGCCATACTCTCAAACCAGGACACCCGGGACTACGCGGTCAGTTCCTACAAGTTGCATTGGTCCCGTGCGAGGTGTTCGTGCCTCCTACGGGGCCGTTTGGTGGTTGGTTTGGGTTTTCACCCCTTAACGGCAAGTTTTTATGTCCAAGTGTGATTTTTGCAAATTATCATCGTACTTACAAACCGGGAGATCCGGCACTACGCGGTCAGTTCCTACAAGTTGCATTGGTCCCGTGCGAGGTGTTCGTACCTCCTACGGGGCCGTTTAGCGACTGGTTTGGGTTTTCACCCTTTAACGGCCTGTTTTTAACTCTAAGTGTGATTTTTGAAAATTATCCTCATACTTTCAAATCGGGAGACCCGAGACTACGTGGTAAGATTCTACAAGTTACATCGGTCCCATACGAGGTGTTCGTGCCTCCTACGGGGTCGTTTGGGGGCCGATTTGGGTTTTCACCCTTTAACGACATGTTTTTAACTCTAAGTGTGATTTTTGCAAATTATCGTCATACTCTCAAACTGGGAGACACGGGACTATGCGGTCAGTTCCTACAAGTTACATTGGTCCCGTGCGAAGTGTTCGTGCCTCCTACGGGGTCGTTTGGGGTCGATTTGGGTTTTCACCCTTTAACGGCCTGTTTTTAAGTTTACATGTGATTTTTACAAATTATCATCCTATTTACAAACCGGGAGACCCGGGACTACGCGGTCAGTTCCTACAAGTTGCATTGGTCCCGTGCGAGGTGTTCGTACCTCCTACGGGGCCGTTTGGGGGCTGGTTTGGGTTTTCACCCTTTAATGGCCTGTTTTTAAGTCTAAGTATGATTTTTGCAAATTATCATTGTACTCTCAAACCAGGACACCCGGGACTACGCGGTAAGTTCCTACAAGTTGCATTGGTCCCGTGCGAGGTGTCCGTGCCTCCTACGGGGCCGTTTGGGGACTGGTTTGGGTTTTCACTCCTTAACGGCTAGGTTTTAAGTCCAAGTGTGCTTTTTGCAAATTATCATCGTACTCTCAAATCGGGAGACCTGGGACTACGCGGTCAATTCCTACAAGTTGCATGGGGCCGTGCGAGGTGTTCGTACCTCCTACGGGGCCGTTTGGGGACAGGTTTGGGTTTTCATCCTTTAACGGCAAGTTTTTAAGTCCAGTTTTTAGGTCCAAGTGTGATTTTTGCAAATTATCATCGTACTTACAAACCGGGAGATCCGGGAGTACGCGGTCAGTTCCTACAAGTTGCATTGGTCCCGTGCGAGGTGTTCGTGCCTCCTACGGGGTCGTTTGGGGGCTGGTTTGGGTTTACACCCCTTAATGGCTAGTTTTTAAGTCCAAGTGTGATTTTTGCAAATTATCGTCGTACTCTCAAATCGGGAGACCTGGGAGTACGCGGTCAAGTCCTACAAGTTGCATTGGTCCCGTGCGAGGTGTTCGTACCACCTACGGGGCCGTTTGGGAACTGGTTTTGATTTTCACCCTTTAACGGCTTATTTTTAAGTCTAAGTGTGATTTTTGCAAATTATCGTCGTACTCTCAAATCGGGATACCCAGGACTACGCGGTCAGTTCCTACAAGTTGCATTGGTCCCGTGCGAGGTGTTCGTACCTCCTACGGGGCCGTTTGGGGACTGGTTTGGGTTTTCACCCTTTAACGGCCTGTTTTTAACTTTAAGTGTGATTTTTTAAAATTATCCTCATACTTTCAAATCGGGAGACCCGAGACTACGTGGTAAGATTCTACAAGTTACATCGGTCCCATACGAGGTGTTCGTGCCTCCTACGGGGTCGTTTGGGGGCCGATATGGGTTTTCACCCTTTAACGGCATGTTTTTAACTCTAAGTGTGATTTTTGCAAATTATCGTCATACTCTCAAACTGGGAGACACGGGACTATGCGGTCAGTTCCTACAAGTTACATTGGTCCCGTGCGAAGTGTTCGTGCCTCCTACGGGGTCGTTTGGGGTCGATTTGGGTTTTCACCCTTTAACGGCCTGTTTTTAAGTTTACATGTGATTTTTACAAATTATCATCCTATTTACAAACCAGGAGACCCGGGACTACGCGGTCAGTTCCTACAAGTTGCATTGGTCCCGTGCGAGGTGTTCGTACCTCCTACGGGGCCGTTTGGGGGCTGGTTTGGGTTTTCACCCTTTAATGGCCTGTTTTTAAGTCTAAGTGTGATTTTTGCAAATTATCATCTTACTCTCAAACCAGGACACCCGGGACTACGCGGTCAGTTCCTACAAGTTGCACTGGTCCCGTACGAGGTGTCCGTGCCTCCTAAGGGGCCGTTTGGGGACTGGTTTGGGTTTTCACCCCTTAACGGCTATTTTTTAAGTCAAAATGTGATTTTTTCAAATTATCGTCATACTTTCAAACCGGGACACCCGGTACTACGCGGTCAGTTCCTACAAGTTGCATTGGTCCCGTGCGAGGAGTTCGTGCCTCCTACGGGGTCGTTTGGGGGCTGGTTTGGGTTTTCACCCCTTAACGGCTAGTTTTTAAGTCCAAGTGTGATTTTTGCAAATTATCATCGTACTCTCAAATCGGGAGACCTGGGACTACGCGGTTAATTCCTACAAGTTGCATGGGGCCTTGCGATGTGTTTGTACCTCCTACGGGGCCGTTTGGGGACAGGTTTGGGTTTTCACCCTTTAACGGCAAGTTTTTAAGTCCAGTTTTTAGGTCCAAGTGTGATTTTTGCAAATTATCATCGTACTTACAAACCGGGAGATCCGAGACTACGCGGTCAATTCCTACAAGTTGCATTGGTCCCGTGCGAGGTGTTCGTACCTCCTACGGGGCCGTTTGGGGACTGGTTTGGGTTTTCACCCTTTAACGGCCTGTTTTTAACTCTAAGTGCGATTTTTGAAAATTATCCTCGGACTTTCAAACCGGGAGATCCGAGACTACGTGGTAAGTGACTACAAGTTACATCGGTCCCATACGAGGTGTTCGTGCCTCCTACGGGGTCGTTTGGGGGCCGATTTTGGTTTTCACCCTTTAACTTCATGTTTTTAACTCTAAGTGTGATTTTTGCAAATTATCGTCATACTTTCAAACTGGGAGACCCGGGACTATGCGGTCAGTTCCTACAAGTTACATTGGTCCCGTGCGAAGTGTTCGTGCCTCCTACGGGGTCGATTTGGGTTTTCACCCTTTAACGGCTATTTTTTAAGTCTAAATGTGATTTTTTCAAATTATCGTCATACTTTCAAACCGGGACACCCGGTACTACGCGGTCAGTTCCTACAAGTTGCATTGGTCCCGTGCGAGGAGTTCGTGCCTCCTACGGGATCGTTTGGGGCTGATTTGGGTTTTCACCCCTTAACGGCTAGTTTTTAAGTCCAAGTGTGATTTTTGCAAATTATCGTCGTACTCTCAAATCGGGAGACCTGGGACTACGCGGTCAATTCCTACAAGTTGCATGGGTCCGTGCGAGGTGTCCGTGCCTCCTACAGGGCCGTTTGGGGACTGGTTTGGGTTTTCACCCCTTAACGGCTAGTTTTTAAGTCTAAATGTGATTTTTTCAAATTATCATCATACTTTCAAACCGGGACACCCGGTACTACGCGGTCAGTTCCTACAAGTTGCATTGGTCCCGTGCGAGGAGTTCGTGCCTCCTACGGGGTCGTTTGGGCTGATTTGGGTTTTCACCCCTTAACGGCTAGTTTTTAAGTCCAAGTGTGATTTTTGCAAATTATCGTCGTACTCTCAAATCGGGAGACCTGGGACTACGCGGTCAATTCCTACAAGTTGCATGGGTCCGTGCGAGGTGTCCGTGCCTCCTACAGGGCCGTTTGGGGACTGGTTTGGGTTTTCACCCCTTAACGGCTAGTTTTTAAGTCTAAATGTGATTTTTTTAAATTATCGTCATACTTTCAAACTGGGACACCCGGTACTACGCGGTCAGTTCCTACAAGTTGCATTAGTCCCGTGCGAGGTGTTCGTGCCTCCTACGGGGTCGTTTGGGGGCTGGTTTGGGTTTTCACCCCTTAACGGCTAGTTTTTAAGTCCAAGTGTGATTTTTGCAAATTATCGTCGTACTCTCAAATCGGGAGACCTGGGAGTACGCGGTCAACTCCTACAAGTTGCATTGGTCCCGTGCGAGGTGTTCGTACCACCTACGGGGCCGTTTGGGAACTGGTTTGGGTTTTCACCCTTTAACGGCTTGTTTTTAAGTCTAAGTGTGATTTTTGCAAATTATCGTCGTACTCTCAAATCGGGATACCCAGGACTACGCGGTCAGTTCCTACAAGTTGCATTGGTCCCGTGCGAGTTGTTCGTACCTCCTACGGGGCCGTTTGGGGACTGGTTTGGGTTTTCACCCTTTAACGGCCTGTTTTTAACTCTAAGTGTGATTTTTGAAAATTATCCTCATACTTTCAAATCGGGAGACCCGAGACTACGTGGTAAGATTCTACAAGTTACATCGGTTCCATACGAGGTGTTCGTGCCTCCTACGGGGTCGTTTGGGGGCCGATATGGGTTTTCACCCTTTAACGGCATGTTTTTAACGCTAAGTGTGATTTTTGCAAATTATCGTCATACTCTCAAACTGGGAGACCCGGGACTATGCGGTCAGTTCCTACAAGTTACATTGGTCCCGTGCGAAGTGTTCGTGCCTCCTACGGAGTCGTTTTGGGTCGATTTGGGTTTTCACCCTTTAACGGCCTGTTTTTAAGTTTACATGTGACTTTACAAATTATCATCCTATTTACAAACCGGGAGACCCGGGACTACGCGGTCAGTTCCTACAAGTTGCATTGGTCCCGTGCGAGGTGTTCGTACCTCCTACGGGGCCGTTTGGGGGCTGGTTTGGGTTTTCACCCTTTAATGGCCTGTTTTTAAGTCTAAGTGTGATTTTTGCAAATTATTATCGTACTCTCAAACCAGGACACCCGGGACTACGCGGTCAGTTCCTACAAGTTGCATTGGTCCCGTGCGAGGTGTCCGTGCCTCCTACGGGGACGTTTGGGGACTGGTTTGGGTTTTCACCCCTTAACGGCTATTTTTTAAGTCAAAATGTGATTTTTTCAAATTATCGTCATACTTTCAAACCGGGACACCCGGTACTACGCGGTCAGTTCCTCCAAGTTGCATTGGTCCCATGCGAGGAGTTCGTGCCTCCTACGGGGTCGTTTGGGGGCTGGTTTGGGTTTTCACCCCGTAACGGCTAGTTTTTAAGTCCAAGTGTGATTTTTGCAAATTATCGTCGTACTCTCAAATCGGGAGACCTGGGACTACGCGATCAATTCCTACAAGTTGCATGGGGCCGTGCGAGGTGTTCGTACCTCCTACGGGGCCGTTTCGGGACAGGTTTGGGTTTTCACCCTTTAACGGCTTGTTTTTAAGTCTATGTGTGATTTTTGCAAATTATCATCGTACTCTCAAATCGGGATACCCAGGACTACGCGGTCAGTTCCTACAAGTTGCATTGGTCCCGTGCGAGGTGTTCGTGCCTCCTACGGGGTCGTTTGGGGGTTGGTTTGGGTTTTCACCCCTTAACGGCTAGTTTTTAAGTCTAACTGTGATTTTTGCAAATTATCGTCATACTCTCAAATCGGGAGATCCGGTACTACGCGGTCAGTTCCTACAAGTTGCATTGGTCCCGTGCGAGGTGTTCGTGCCTCCTACTGGGACGTTTGGGGGCTGGTTTGGGTTTTCACCCCTTAACGGCTAGTTTTTAAGTCTAATTGTGATTTTTGCAAATTATCGTCATACTCTCAAATCGGGAGACCAGGGACTACGCGGTCAGTTCCTACAAGTTGCATTGGTCCCGTGAGAGGTGTTCGTACCTCCTACGGGGCCGTTTGGGGACTGGTTTGGGTTTTCACCCTTTAACGGCCTGTTTTTAACTCTAAGTGTGATTTTTGAAAATTATCCTCATACTTTCAAATCGGGAGACCCGAGACTACGTGGTAAGATTCTACAAGTTACATCGGTTCCATACGAGGTGTTCGTGCCTCCTACGGGGTCGTTTGGGGGCCGATATGGGTTTTCACCCTTTAACGGCATGTTTTTAACTCTAAGTGTGATTTTTGCAAATTATCGTCATACTCTCAAACTGGGAGACCCGGGACTATGCGGTCAGTTCCTACAAGTTACATTGGTCCTGTGCGAAGTGTTCGTGCCTCCTACGGAGTCGTTTGGGGTCGATTTGGGTTTTCACCCTTTAACGGCCTGTTTTTAAGTTTACATGTGACTTTACAAATTATCATCCTATTTACAAACCGGGAGCCCCGGGACTACGCGGTCAGTTCCTACAAGTTGCATTGGTCCCGTGCGAGGTGTTCGTACCTCCTACGGGGCCGTTTGGGGACTGGTTTGGGTTTTCACCCCTTAACGGCTATTTTTTAAGTCAAAATGTGATTTTTTCAAATTATCATCATACTTTCAAACCGGGACACCCGGTACTACGCGGTCAATTCCTCCAAGTTGCATTGGTCCCGTGCGAGGTGTTCGTGCCTCCTACGGGGTCGTTTGGGGGCAGGTTTGGGTTTTCACCCCGTAACGGCTAGTTTTTAAGTCCAAGTGTGATTTTTGCAAATTATCGTCGTACTCTCAAATCGGGAGACCTGGGACTACGCGGTCAATTCCTACAAGTTGCATGGGGCCGTGCGAGGTGTTCGTACCTCCTACGGGGCCGTTTGGGGACAGGTTTGGGTTTTCACCCTTTAACGGCTTGTTTTTAAGTCTAAGTGTGATTTTTGCAAATTATCGTCGTACTCTCAAATCGGGATACCCAGGACTACGCGGTCAGTTCCTACAAGTTGCATTGGTCCCGTGCGAGGTGTTCGTGCCTCCTACGGGGTCGTTTGGGGGCTGGTTTGGGTTTTCACCCCTTAACTGCTAGTTTTTAAGTCTAACTGTGATTTTTGCAAATTATCGTCATACTCTCAAATCGGGAGATCCGGTACTACGCGGTCAGTTCCTACAAGTTGCATTGGTCCCGTGCGAGGTGTTCGTACCTCCTACGGGGCCGTTTCGGGACAGGTTTGGGTTTTCACCCTTTAACGGCTTGTTTTTAAGTCTATGTGTGATTTTTGCAAATTATCGTCATACTCTCAAATCGGGATACCCAGGACTACGCGGTCAGTTCCTACAAGTTGCATTGGTCCCGTGCGAGGTGTTCGTGCCTCCTACTGGGACGTTTGGGGGCTGGTTTGGGTTTTCACCCCTTAACGGCTAGTTTTTAAGTCTAATTGTGATTTTTGCAAATTATCGTCATACTCTCAAATCGGGAGACCAGGGACTACGCGGTCAGTTGCTACAAGTTGCATTGGTCCCGTGCGAGGTGTTAGTACCTCCTACGGGGTTTGGGGGCTGGTTTCGGTTTTCACCCTTTAATTGCTTGTTTTTAAGTCTAAGTGTGATTTTTGCAAATTATCGTCATACTCTCAAGCCGGGACTACGCGGTCAGTTCCTATAAGTTGCATTGGTCCCGTGCGAGGTGTTCGTGCCTCCAACGGGGTCGTTTGGGGGCTGGTTTGGGTTTTCACCCTTTAACAGCTTGTTTTTAAGTCTAAGTGTGATTTTTGCAAATTATCGTCATACTCTCAAACCAGGACACCCGAGACTACGCGGTCAGTTCCTACAAGTTGCATTGGTCCCGTGCGAGGTGTTCGTGCCTCCTACGGGGTCGTTTGGGGGCTGGTTTGGGTTTTCACCCTTCAATGGCCTGTTTTTAAGTCTAAGTGTGATTTTTGCAAATTATTATCATACTCTCAAACCAGGACACCCGGGACTACGCGGTCAGTTCCTAAAAGTTGCATTGGTCCCGTGCGAGGTGTTCGTGTCTCCTACGGGGCCGTGTGGGGGCTGGTTTGGGTTTTCACCCCTTAACGGCTAGTTTTTAAGTCCAACTGTGATTTTTGCAAATTATCATCGTACTCACAAATCGGGAGACCCGGGACTACGCGGTCAGTTCCTACAAGTTGCATTGGTCCCGTGCGAGGTGTTCGTACCTCTTACGGGGCCGTTTGGGGACTGGTTTTGGTTTTCACCCTTTAACGGCTTATTTTTAAGTCTAAGTGTGATTTTTGCAAATTATCGTCGTACTCTCAAATCGGGATACCCGGGACTACGCGGTCAGTTCCTACAAGTTGCATTGGTCCCGTGTGAGCTGTTCGTGCCTCCTACGGGGTCGTTTGGGGGCTGGTTTGGGTTTTCACCCCTTAACGACTAGTTTTTAAGTCTAAGTGTGATTTTTGCAAATTATCGTCATACTCTGAAATCGGGAGATCGGGGACTACGCGGTCAGTTCCTACAAGTTGCATTGGTTCCGTGCGAGGTGTTCGTACCTCTTACGGGGCCGTTTGGGGGCGGGTTTCGGTTTTCAGCCTTTAATGGCTTGTTTTTAAATCTAAGTGTGATTTTTGCAAATTATCGTCATACTCGCAAGCCGGGACACCCGGGAATACGCGGTCAGTTCCTATAGGTTGCATTGTTACCGTGCGAGGTGTTCGTGCCTCCAACGGGGTCGTTTGGGGGCTGGTTTGGGTTTTAACCCTTTAACAGCTTGTTTTTAAGTCTAAGTGTGATTTTTACAAATTATCGTCATACTCTCAAACCAGGACACCCGGTACTACGCGGTCAGTTCCTACAAGTTGCATTGGTCCCGTGCGAGGTGTTCGTGCCTCCTACGGGGCCGTTTGGGGGCTGGTTTGGGTTTTCACCCCTCAACGGCAAGTTTTTAAGTCCAAGTGTGATTTTTGCAAATTATCATCGTACTTACAAACCGGGAGATCCGGGACTACGCGGTCAGTTCCTACAAGTTGCATTGGTCCCGTGCGAGGTGTTCGTACCTCCTACGGGGCCGTTTGGCGACTGGTTTGGGTTTTCACCCTTTAATGGCCTGTTTTTAACTCTAAGTGTGATTTTTGAAAATTATCCTCATACTTTCAAATCGGGAGACCCGAGACTACGTGGTAAGATTCTACAAGTTACATCGGTCCCATACGAGGTGTTCGTGCCTCCTACGGGGTCGTTTGGGGACCGATTTGGGTTTTCACCCTTTAACGGCATGTTTTTAACTCTAAGTGTGATTTTTGCAAATTATCGTCATACTCTCAAACTGGGAGACACGGGACTATGCGGTCAGTTCCTACAAGTTACATTGGTCCCATGCGAAGTGTTCGTGCCTCCTACGTGGTCATTTGGTGTCGATTTGGGTTTTCACCCTTTAACGGCCTGTTTTTAAGTTTACATGTGATTTTTACAAATTATCATCCTATTTACAAACCGGGAGACCCGGGACTACGCGGTCAGTTCCTACAAGTTTCATTGGTCCCGTGCGAGGTGTTCGTACCTTCTACGGGGCCGTTTGGGGGCTGGTTTGGGTTTTCACCCTTTAATGGCCTGTTTTTAAGTCTAAGTGTGATTTTTGCAAATTATCATCGTACTCTCAAACCAGGACACCCGGGACTACGCGGTCAGTTCCTACAAGTTGCATTGGTCCCGTGCGAGGTGTCCGTGCCTCCTACGGGGCCGTTTGGGGACTGGTTTGGGTTTTCACCCCTTAACGGCTATTTTTTAAGTCTAAATGTGATTTTTTCAAATTATCGTCATACTTTCAAACCGGGACACCCGGTACTACGCGGTCAGTTCCTACAAGTTGCATTGGTCCCGTGCGAGGAGTTCGTGCCTCCTACGGGGTCGTTTGGGGGCTGATTTGGGTTTTAACCCCTTAACGGCTAGTTTTTAAGTCCAAGTGTTATTTTTGCAAATTATCATCGTACTCTCTATACGGGAGACCTGGGACTACGCGGTCAATTCCTACAAGTTGCATGGGGCCGTGCGAGGTGTCCCTGCCTCCTACAGGGCCGTTTGGGGACTGGTTTGGGTTTTCATCCCTTAACGGCTAGTTTTTAAGTCTAAATGTGATTTTTTCAAATTATCGTCATACTTTCAAACCGGGACACCCGGTACTACGCGGTCAGTTCCTACAAGTTGCATTGGTCCCGTGCGAGGTGTTCGTGCCTCCTACGGGGTCGTTTGGGGGCTGGTTTGGGTTTTCACCCCTTAACGACTAGTTTTTAAGTCCAAGTGTGATTTTTGCAAATTATCATCGTACTCTCAAATCGGGAGACCTGGGAGTACGCGGTCAACTCCTACAAGTTGCATTGGTCCCGTGCGAGGTGTTCGTACCACCTACGGGGCCGTTTGGGAAGTGGTTTGGGTTTTCACCCTTTAAGGGTTGTTTTTAGGTCTAAGTGTGATTTTTGCAAATTATCGTCGTACTCTCAAATCGGGATACCCAGGACTACGCGATCAGTTCCTACAAGTTGCATTGGTCCCGTGCGAGGTGTTCGTACCTCCTACGGGGCCGTTTGGGGACTGGTTTGGGTTTTCACCCTTTAACGGCCTGTTTTTAACTCTAAGTGTGATTTTCGAAAATTATCCTCATACTTTCAAACCGGGAGACCCGAGACTACGTCGTAAGATTCTACAAGTTACATCGGTACCATACGAGGTGTTCGTGCCTCCTACGGGGTCGTTTGGGGGCCGATTTGGGTTTTCACCCTTTAACGGCAAGTTTTTAACTCTAAGTGTGATTTTTGCAAATTATCGTCATACTCTCAAACTGCGAGACCCGGGACTATGCGGTCAGTTCCTACAAGTTACATTGGTCCCGTGCGCAGTGTTCGTGCCTCCTACGGGGTCGTTTGGGGTCGATTTGGGTTTTCACCCTTTAACGGCCTGTTTTTAAGTTTACATGTGATTTTTACAAATTATCATCCTATTTACAAACCGGGAGACCCGGGACTACGCGGTCAGTTCCTACAAGTTTCATTGCTCCCGTGCGAGGTGTTCGTACCTCCTACGGGGCCGTTTGGGGGCTGGTTTGGGTTTTCACCCTTTAATGGCCTGTTTTTAAGTCTAAGTGTGATTTTTGCAAATTATCATCGTACTCTCAAACCAAGACACCCGGAACTACGCGGCCAGTTCCTACAAGTTGCATTGGTCCCGTGCGAGGTGTCCGTGCCTCCTACGGGTCCGTTTGGGGACTGGTTTGGGTTTTCACCCCTTAACGGCTATTTTTTAAGTCTAAATGTGATTTTTTCAAATTATCGTCATACTTTCAAACCGGGACACCCGGTACTACGCGGTCAGTTCCTACAAGTTGCATTGGTCCCGTGCGAGGAGTTCGTGCCTCCTACGGGGTCGTTTGGGGGCTGATTTGGGTTTTCACCCCTTAACGGCTAGTTTTTAAGTCCAAGTGTAATTTTTGCAAATTATCGTCGTACTCTCAAATCGGGAGACTTGGGACTACGCGGTCAATTCCTACAAGTTGAATGGGGCCGTGCGAGGTGTCCGTGCCTCCTATAGAGCCGTTTGGGGAGTGGTTTGGGTTTTCACCCCTTAACGGCTAGTTTTTAAGTCTAAATGTCATTTTTTCAAATTATCGTCATACTTTCAAACCGGGACACCCGGTACTACGCGGTCAGTTCCTACAAGTTGCATTGGTCCCGTTCGAGGTGTTCGTGCCTCCTACGGGGTCGTTTGGGGGCTGGTTTGGGTTTTCACCCCTTAACGGCTAGTTTTTAAGTCCAAGTGTGATTTTTGCAAATTATCGTCGTACTCTCAAATCGGGAGACCTGGGAGTACGCGGTCAACTCCTACAAGTTGCATTGGTCCCGTGCGAGGTGTTCGTACCACCTACGGGGCCGTTTGGGAACTGGTTTGGGTTTTCACCCTTTAACGGCCTGTTTTTAACTCTAAGTGTGATTTTTGAAAATTATCCTCATACTTTCAAATCGGGAGACCCGAGACTACGTGGTAAGATTCTACAAGTTACATCGGTTCCATACGAGGTGTTCGTGCCTCCTACGGGGTCGTTTGGGGGCCGATATGGGTTTTCACCCTTTAACGGCTTGGTTTTAAGTCTAAGTGTGATTTTTGCAAATTATCGTCGTACTCTCAAATCGGGATACCCAGGACTACGCGATCAGTTCCTACAAGTTGCATTCGTCCCGTACGAGGTGTTCGTACCTCCTACGGGGCCGTTTGGGGACTAGTTTGGGTTTTCACCCTTTAACGGCCTGTTTTTAACTCTAAGTGTGATTTTTGAAAATTATCCTCATACTTTCAAATCGGGAGACCCGAGACTACGTGGTAAGATTCTACAAGTTACATCGGTCGAGGTGTTCGTACCTCCTACGGGATCGTTTGGGGGCCGATTTAGGTTTTCACCCTTTAACGGCATGTTTTTAACTCTAAGTGTGATTTTTGCAAATTATATTCATACTCTCAAACTGGGAGACCCGGGACTAAGCGGTCAGTTCCTAAGAGTTACATTGGTCCCGTGCGAAGTGTTCGTGCCTCCTACGGAGTCGTTTGGGGTCGATTTGGGTTTTCACCCTTTAACGGCCTGTTTTTAAGTTTACATGTGCTTTACAAATTATCATCCTATTTACAAACCGGGAGACCCGGGACTACGCGGTCAGTTCCTACAAGTTGTATTGGTCCCGTGCGAGGTGTTCGTACCTCCTACGGGGCCGTTTGGGTGCTGGTTTGGGTTTTCACCCTTTAATGGCCTGTTTTTAAGTCTAAGTGTGATTTTTGCAAATTATCATCGTACTCTCAAACCAGGACACCCGGGACTACGCGGTCAGTTCCTACAAGTTGCATTGATCCCGTGCGAGGTGTCCGTGCCTCCTACGGGGCCGTTTGGGGACTGGTTTGGGTTTTCACCCCTTAACGGCTATTTTTTAAGTCAAAATATGATTTTTTCAAATTATCGTCATACTTTCAAACCGGGACACCCGGTACTACGTGGTCAGTTCCTACAAGTTGCATTGGTCCCGTGCGAGGAGTTCGTGCCTCCTACGGGGTCGTTTGGGGGCTGGTTTGGGTTTTCACCCCGTAACGGCTAGTTTTTAAGTCCAAGTGTGATTTTTGCAAATTATCGTCGTACTCTCAAATCGGAAGACCTGGGACTACGCGGTCAATTCCTACAAGTTGCATGGGGCCGTGCGAGGTGTTCGTACCTCCTACGGGGCCGTTTGGGGACGGGTTTGGGTTTTCACCCTTTAACGACTTGTTTTTAAGTCTAAGTGTGATTTTTGCAAATTATCGTCGTACTCTCAAATCGGGATACCCAGGACTACGCGGTCAGTTCCTACAAGTTGCATTGGTCCCGTGAGAGGTGTTTGTGCCTCCTACGGGGTCGTTTGGGGGCTGGTTTGGGTTTTCACCCCTTAACGGCTAGTTTTTAAGTCTAACTGTGATTTTTGCAAATTATCATCATACTCTCAAATCGGGAGATCCGGTACTACGCGGTCAGTTCCTACAAGTTGCATTGGTCTCGTGCGAGGTGTTCGTACCTCTTACGGGGCCGTTTGGGGACTGGTTTTGGTTTTCACCCTATAACGGCTTATTTTTAAGTCCAAGTGTGATTTTTGCAAATTGTCGTCGTACTCTCAAATCGGGATACCCGGGACTACGCGGTCAGTTCCTACAAGTTGCATTGGTCCCGTGCGAGGTGTCCGTGCCTCCTACAGGTCCGTTTAGGGACTGGTTTGGGTTTTCACCCCTTAACGGCTATTTTTTAAGTCTAAATGTGATTTTTTCAAATTATCGTCATACTTTCAAACCGGGACCCCCGGTACTACGCGGTCAGTTCCTACAAGTTGCATTGGTCCCGTGCGAGGTGTTCGTGCCTCCTACGGGGTCGTTTGGGGGCTGGTTTGGGTTTTCACCCCTTAACGGCTAGTTTTTAAGTCCAAGTGTGATTTTTGCAAATTATCGTCGTACTCTCAAATCGGGAGACCTGGGAGTACGCGGTCAACTCCTACAAGTTGCATTGGTCCCGTGCCAGGTGTTCGTACCACCTACGGGGCCGTTTGGGAACTGGTTTGGGTTTTCACCCTTTAACGGCTTGTTTTTAAGTCTAAGTGTGATTTTTGCAAATTATCGTCGTACTCTCAAATCGGGATACCCAGGACTACGCGATCAGTTCCTACAAGTTGCATTGGTCCCGTGCGAGGTGTTCGTACCTCCTACGGGGCCGTTTGGGGACTGGTTTGGGTTTTCACCCTTTAACGGCCTGTTTTTTATTTTTGAAAATTATCCTCATACTTTCAAATCCGGAGACCCGAGACTACGTGGTAAGATTCTACAAGTTACATCGGTCGAGGTGTTCGTGCCTCCTACGGGGTCGTTTGGGGGCCGATTTGGGTTTTCACCCTTTAACGGCATGTTTTTAACTCTAAGTGTGATTTTTGCAAATTATCGTCATACTCTCAAACTGCGAGACCCGGGACTATGCGGTCAGTTCCTACAAGTTACATTGGTCTCGTGCGAAGTGTTCGTGCCTCCTACGGAGTCGTTTGGGGTCGATTTGAGTTTTCACCCTTTAACGGCCTGTTTTTAAGTTTACATGTGACTTTACAAATTATCATCCTATTTACAAACCGGGAGACCCAGGACTACGCGATCAGTTCCTACAAGTTGCATTCGTCCCGAGCGAGGTGTTCGTACCTCCTACGGGGCCGTTTGGGGACTGGTTTGGGTTTTCACCCTTTAACGGCCTGTTTTTAACTCTAAGTGTGATTTTTGAAAATTATCCTCATACTTTCAAATCGGGAGACCCGAGACTACGTGGTAAGATTCTACAAGTTACATCGGTCGAGGTGTTCGTACCTCCTACGGGATCGTTTGGGGGCCGATTTAGGTTTTCACCCTTTAACGGCATGTTTTTAACTCTAAGTGTGATTTTTGCAAATTATATTCATACTCTCAAACTGGGAGACCCGGGACTATGCGGTCAGTTCCTAAGAGTTACATTGGTCCCGTGCGAAGTGTTCGTGCCTCCTACGGAGTCGTTTGGGGTCGATTTGGGTTTTCACCCTTTAACGGCCTGTTTTTAAGTTTACATGTGCTTTACAAATTATCATCCTATTTACAAACCGGGAGACCCGGGACTACGCGGTCAGTTCCTACAAGTTATATTGGTCTCGTGCGAGGTGTTCGTACCTCCTACGGGGCCGTTTGGGTGCTGGTTTGGGTTTTCACCCTTTAATGGCCTGTTTTTAAGTCTAAGTGTGATTTTTGCAAATTATCATCGTACTCTCAAACCAGGACACCCGGGACTACGCGGTCAGTTCCTACAAGTTGCATTGGTCCCGTGCGAGGTGTCCGTGCCTCCTACGGGGCCGTTTGGGGACTGGTTTGGGTTTTCACCCCTTAACGGCTATTTTTTAAGTCAAAATATGATTTTTTCAAATTATCGTCATACTTTCAAACCGGGACACCCGGTACTACGTGGTCAGTTCCTACAAGTTGCATTGGTCCCGTGCGAGGAGTTCGTGCCTCCTACGGGGTCGTTTGGGGGCTGGTTTGGGTTTTCACCCCGTAACGGCTAGTTTTTAAGTCCAAGTGTGATTTTTGCAAATTATCGTCGTACTCTCAAATCGGGAGACCTGGGACTACGCGGTCAATTCCTACAAGTTGCATGGGGCCGTGCGAGGTGTTCGTACCTCCTACGGGGCCGTTTGGGGACAGGTTTGGGTTTTCACCCTTTAACGGCTTGTTTTTAAGTCTAAGTGTGATTTTTGAAAATTATCGTCGCACTCTCAAATCGGGATACCCAGGACTACGCGGTCAGTTCCTACAAGTTGCATTGGTCCCGTGAGAGGTGCTCGTGCCTCCTACAGGGTCGTTTGGGGGCTGGTTTGGGTTTTCACCCCTTAACGGCTAGTTTTTAAGTCTAACTGTGATTTTTGCAAATTATCGTCATACTCTCAAATCGGGAGATCCGGTACTACGCGGTCAGTTCCTACAAGTTGCATTGGTCCCGTGCGAGGTGTTAGTACCTCCTACGGGGTTTGGGGTCTGGTTTCGGTTTTCACCCTTTAATGGCTTGTTTTTAAGTCTAAGTGTGATTTTTGCAAATTATCTTCATACTCTCAAGCCGGGACACCCGGGACTACGCGGTCAGTTCCTATAAGTTGCATTGGTCCCGTGCGAGGTGTTCGTGCCTCCAACGGGGTCGTTTGGGGGCTGGTTTGGGTTTTCACCCTTTAACAACTTGTTTTTAAGTCTAAGTGTGATTTTTGCAAATTATCGTCATACTCTCAAACCAGGACACCCGAGACTACGCGGTCAGTTCCTACAAGTTGCGTTGGTCCCGTGCGAGGTGTTCGTGCCTCCTACGGGGTCGTTTGGGGGCTGGTTTGGGTTTTCACCCTTTAATGGCCTGTTTTTAAGTCTAAGTGTGATTTTTGCAAATTATTATCGTACTCTCAAACCAGGACACCCGGGACTACGCGGTCAGTTCCTAAAAGTTGCATTGGTCCCGTGCGAGGTGTTCGTGCCTCCTACGGGGCCGTGTGGGGGCTGGTTTCAGTTTTCACCCCTTAACGGCTAGTTTTTAAGTCCAAGTGTGAATTTTGCAAATTAGCATCGTACTCTCAAATCGGGAGACCCGGGACTACGCGGTCAGTTCCTACAAGTTGCATTGGTCCCGTGCGAGGTGTTCGTACCTCTTACGGGGCCGTTTGGGGACTGGTTTTGGTTTTCACCCTATAACGGCTTATTTTTAAGTCCAAGTGTGATTTTTGCAAATTATCGTCGTACTCTCAAATCGGGATACCCGGGACTACGCGGTCAGTTCCTACAAGTTGCATTGGTCCCGTGCGAGGTGTCCGTGCCTCCTACAGGTCCGTTTAGGGACTGGTTTGGGTTTTCACCCCTTAACGGCTATTTTTTAAGTCTAAATGTGATTTTTTCAAATTATCGTCATACTTTCAAACCGGGACCCCCGGTACTACGCGGTCAGTGCCTACAAGTTGCATTGGTCCCGTACGAGGTGTTCGTGCCTCCTACGGGGTCGTTTGGGGGCTGGTTTGGGTTTTCACCCCTTAACGGCTAGTTTTTAAGTCCAAGTGTGATTTTTGCAAATTATCGTCGTACTCTCAAATCGGGAGACCTGGGAGTACGTGGTCAACTCCTACAAGTTGCATTGGTCCCGTGCGAGGTGTTCGTACCACCTACGGGGCCGTTTGGGAACTGGTTTGGGTTTTCACCCTTTAACGGCTTGTTTTTAAGTCTAAGTGTGATTTTTGCAAATTATCGTCAAACTCTCAAATCGGGATACCCAGGACTACGCGATCAGTTCCTACAAGTTGCATTAGTCCCGTGCGAGGTGTTCGTACCTCCTACGGGGCCGTTTGAGGACTGGTTTGGGTTTTCACCCTTTAATGGCCTGTTTTTTATTTTTGAAAATTATCCTCATACTTTCAAATCCGGAGACCCGAGACTACGTGGTAAGATTCTACAAGTTACATCGGTCGAGGTGTTCGTGCCTCCTACGGGGTCGTTTGGGGGCCGATTTGGGTTTTCACCCTTTAACGGCATGTTTTTAACTCTAAGTGTGATTTTTGCAAATTATCGTCATACTCTCAAACTGCGAGACCCGGGACTATGCGGTCAGTTCCTACAAGTTACATTGGTCTCGTGCGAAGTGTTCGTGCCTCCTACGGAGTCGTTTGGGGTCGATTTGAGTTTTCACCCTTTAACGGCCTGTTTTTAAGTTTACATGTGACTTTACAAATTATCATCCTATTTACAAACCGGGAGACCCAGGACTACGCGATCAGTTCCTACAAGTTGCATTCGTCCCGTGCGAGGTGTTCGTACCTCCTACGGGGCCGTTTGGGGACTGGTTTGGGTTTTCACCCTTTAACGGCCTGTTTTTAACTCTAAGTGTGATTTTTGAAAATTATCCTCATACTTTCAAATCGGGAGACCCGAGACTACGTGGTAAGATTCTACAAGTTACATCGGTCGAGGTGTTCGTACCTCCTACGGGATCGTTTGGGGGCCGATTTAGGTTTTCACCCTTTAACGGCATGTTTTTAACTCTAAGTGTGATTTTTGCAAATTATATTCATACTCTCAAACTGGGAGACCCGGGACTATGCGGTCAGTTCCTAAGAGTTACATTGGTCCCGTGCGAAGTGTTCGTGCCTCCTACGGAGTCGTTTGGGGTCGATTTGGGTTTTCACCCTTTAACGGCCTGTTTTTAAGTTTACATGTGCTTTACAAATTATCATCCTATTTACAAACCGGGAGACCCGGGACTACGCGGTCAGTTCCTACAAGTTGTATTGGTCCCGTGCGAGGTGTTCGTACCTCCTACGGGGCCGTTTGGGTGCTGGTTTGGGTTTTCACCCTTTAATGGCCTGTTTTTAAGTCTAAGTGTAATTTTTGCAAATTATCATCGTACTCTCAAACCAGGACACCCGGGACTACGCGGTCAGTTCCTACAAGTTGCATTGGTCCCGTGCGAGGTGTCCGTGCCTCCTACGGGGCCGTTTGGGGACTGGTTTGGGTTTTCACCCCTTAACGGCTATTTTTTAAGTCAAAATATGATTTTTTCAAATTATCGTCATACTTTCAAACCGGGACACCCGGTACTACGTGGTCAGTTCCTACAAGTTGCATTGGTCCCGTGCGAGGAGTTCGTGCCTCCTACGGGGTCGTTTGGGGGCTGGTTTGGGTTTTCACCCCGTAACGGCTAGTTTTTAAGTCCAAGTGTGATTTTTGCAAATTTTCGTCGTACTCTCAAATCGGGAGACCTGGGACTACGCGGTCAATTCCTACAAGTTGCATGGGGCCGTGCGAGGTGTTCGTACCTCCTACGGGGCCGTTTGGGGACAGGTTTGGGTTTTCACCCTTTAACGGCTTGTTTTTAAGTCTAAGTGTAATTTTTGCAAATTATCGTCGTACTCTCAAATCGGGATACCCAGGACTACGCGGTCAGTTCCTACAAGTTGCATTGGTCCCGTGAGAGGTGCTCGTGCCTCCTACAGGGTCGTTTGGGGGCTGGTTTGGGTTTTCACCCCTTAACGGCTAGTTTTTAAGTCTAACTGTGATTTTTGCAAATTATCGTCATACTCTCAAATCGGGAGATCCGGTACTACGCGGTCAGTTCCTACAAGTTGCATTGGTCCCGTGCGAGGTGTTAGTACCTCCTACGGGGTTTGGGGTCTGCTTTCGGTTTTCACCCTTTAATGGCTTGTTTTTAAGTCTAAGTGTGATTTTTGCAAATTATCTTCATACTCTCAAGCCGGGACACCCGGGACTACGCGGTCTGTTCCTATAAGTTGCATTGGTCCCGTGCGAGGTGTTCGTGCCTCCAACGGGGTCGTTTGGGGGCTGGTTTGGGTTTTCACCCTTTAACAACTTGTTTTTAAGTCTAAGTGTGATTTTTGCAAATTATCGTCATACTCTCAAACCAGGACACCCGAGACTACGCGGTCAGTTCCTACAAGTTGCGTTGGTCCCGTGCGAGGTGTTCGTGCCTCCTACGGGGTCGTTTGGGGGCTGGTTTGGGTTTTCACCCTTTAATGGCCTGTTTTTAAGTCTAAGTGTGATTTTTGCAAATTATTATCGTACTCTCAAACCAGGACACCCGGGACTACGCGGTCAGTTCCTAAAAGTTGCATTGGTCCCGTGCGAGGTGTTCGTGCCTCCTACGGGGCCGTGTGGGGGCTGGTTTCAGTTTTCACCCCTTAACGGCTAGTTTTTAAGTCCAAGTGTGAATTTTGCAAATTAGCATCGTACTCTCAAATCGGGAGACCCGGGACTACGCGGTCAGTTCCTACAAGTTGCATTGGTCCCGTGCGAGGTGTTCGTACCTCTTACGGGGCCGTTTGGGGACTGGTTTTGGTTTTCACCCTATAACGGCTTATTTTTAAGTCCAAGTGTGATTTTTGCAAATTATCGTCGTACTCTCAAATCGGGATACCCGGGACTACGCGGTCAGTTCCTACAAGTTGCATTGGTCCCGTGCGAGGTGTCCGTGCCTCCTACAGGTCCGTTTAGGGACTGGTTTGGGTTTTCACCCCTTAACGGCTATTTTTTAAGTCTAAATGTGATTTTTTCAAATTATCGTCATACTTTCAAACCGGGACCCCCGGTACTACGTGGTCAGTTCCTACAAGTTGCATTGGTCCCGTGCGAGGTGTTCGTGCCTCCTACGGGGTCGTTTGGGGGCTGGTTTGGGTTTTCACCCCTTAACGGCTAGTTTTTAAGTCCAAGTGTGATTTTTGCAAATTATCGTCGTACTCTCAAATCGGGAGACCTGGGAGTACGCGGTCAACTCCTACAAGTTGCATTGGTCCCATGCGAGGTGTTCGTACCACCTACGGGGCCGTTTGGGAACTGGTTTGGGTTTTCACCCTTTAACGGCTTGTTTTTAAGTCTAAGTGTGATTTTTGCAAATTATCGTCAAACTCTCAAATCGGGATACCCAGGACTACGCGATCAGTTCCTACAAGTTGCATTAGTCCCGTGCGAGGTGTTCGTACCTCCTACGGGGCCGTTTGAGGACTGGTTTGGGTTTTCACCCTTTAATGGCCTGTTTTTTATTTTTGAAAATTATCCTCATACTTTCAAATCCGGAGACCCGAGACTACGTGGTAAGATTCTACAAGTTACATCGGTCGAGGTGTTCGTGCCTCTTACGGGGTCGTTTGGGGGCCGATTTGGGTTTTCACCCTTTAACGGCATGTTTTTAACTCTAAGTGTGATTTTTGCAAATTATCGTCATACTCTCAAACTGCGAGACCCGGGACTATGCGGTCAGTTCCTACAAGTTACATTGGTCTCGTGCGAAGTGTTCGTGCCTCCTACGGAGTCGTTTGGGGTCGATTTGAGTTTTCACCCTTTAACGGCCTGTTTTTAAGTTTACATGTGACTTTACAAATTATCATCCTATTTACAAACCGGGAGACCCAGGACTACGCGATCAGTTCCTACAAGTTGCATTCGTCCCGTGCGAGGTGTTCGTACCTCCTACGGGGCCGTTTGGGGACTGGTTTGGGTTTTCACCCTTTAACGGCCTGTTTTTAACTCTAAGTGTGATTTTTGAAAATTATCCTCATACTTTCAAATCGGGAGACCCGAGACTACGTGGTAAGATTCTACAAGTTACATCGGTCGAGGTGTTCGTACCTCCTACGGGATCGTTTGGGGGCCGATTTAGGTTTTCACCCTTTAACGGCATGTTTTTAACTCTAAGTGTGATTTTTGCAAATTATATTCATACTCTCAAACTGGGAGACCCGGGACTATGCGGTCAGTTCCTAAGAGTTACATTGGTCCCGTGCGAAGTGTTCGTGCCTCCTACGGAGTCGTTTGGGGTCGATTTGGGTTTTCACCCTTTAACGACCTGTTTTTAAGTTTACATGTGCTTTACAAATTATCATCCTATTTACAAACCGGGAGACCCGGGACTACGCGGTCAGTTCCTACAAGTTGTATTGGTCCCGTGCGAGGTGTTCGTACCTCCTACGGGGCCGTTTGGGTGCTGGTTTGGGTTTTCACCCTTTAATGGCCTGTTTTTAAGTCTAAGTGTGATTTTTGCAAATTATCATCGTACTCTCAAACCAGGACACCCGGGACTACGCGGTCAGTTCCTACAAGTTGCATTGGTCCCGTGCGAGGTGTCCGTGCCTCCTACGGGGCCGTTTGGGGACTGGTTTGGGTTTTCACCCCTTAACGGCTATTTTTTAAGTCAAAATATGATTTTTTCAAATTATCGTCATACTTTCAAACCGGGACACCCGGTACTACGTGGTCAGTTCCTACAAGTTGCATTGGTCCCGTGCGAGGAGTTCGTGCCTCCTACGGGGTCGTTTGGGGGCTGGTTTGGGTTTTCACCCCGTAACGGCTAGTTTTTAAGTCCAAGTGTGATTTTTGCAAATTTTCGTCGTACTCTCAAATCGGGAGACCTGGGACTACGCGGTCAATTCCTACAAGTTGCATGGGGCCGTGCGAGGTGTTCGTACCTCCTACGGGGCCGTTTGGGGACAGGTTTGGGTTTTCACCCTTTAACGGCTTGTTTTTAAGTCTAAGTGTGATTTTTGCAAATTATCGTCGTACTCTCAAATCGGGATACCCAGGACTACGCGGTCAGTTCCTACAAGTTGCATTGGTCCCGTGAGAGGTGCTCGTGCCTCCTACAGGGTCGTTTGGCGGCTGGTTTGGGTTTTCACCCCTTAACGGCTAGTTTTTAAGTCTAACTGTGATTTTTGCAAATTATCGTCATACTCTCAAATCGGGAGATCCGGTACTACGCGGTCAGTTCCTACAAGTTGCATTGGTCCCGTGCGAGGTGTTAGTACCTCCTACGGGGTTTGGGGGCTGGTTTCGGTTTTCACCCTTTAATGGCTTGTTTTTAAGTCTAAGTGTGATTTTTGCAAATTATCTTCATACTCTCAAGCCGGGACACCCGGGACTACGCGGTCAGTTCCTATAAGTTGCATTGGTCCCGTGCGAGGTGTTCGTGCCTCCAACGGGGTCGTTTGGGGGCTGGTTTGGGTTTTCACCCTTTAACAACTTGTTTTTAAGTCTAAGTGTGATTTTTGCAAATTATCGTCATACTCTCAAACCAGGACACCCGAGACTACGCGGTCAGTTCCTACAAGTTGCGTTGGTCCCGTGCGAGGTGTTCGTGCCTCCTACGGGGTCGTTTGGGGGCTGGTTTGGGTTTTGACCCTTTAATGGCCTGTTTTTAAGTCTAAGTGTGATTTTTGCAAATTATTATCGTACTCTCAAACCAGGACACCCGGGACTACGCGGTCAGTTCCTAAAAGTTGCATTGGTCCCGTGCGAGGTGTTCGTGCCTCCTACGGGGTCGTGTGGGGGCTGGTTTCAGTTTTCACCCCTTAACGGCTAGTTTTTAAGTCCAAGTGTGATTTTTGCAAATTAGCATCGTACTCTCAAATCGGGAGACCCGGGATTACGCGGTCAGTTCCTACAAGTTGCATTGGTCCCGTGCGAGGTGTTCGTACCTCTTACGGGGCCGTTTGGGGACTGGTTTTGGTTTTCACCCTATAACGGCTTATTTTTAAGTCCAAGTGTGATTTTTGCAAATTATCGTCGTACTCTCAAATCGGGAAACCCGGGACTACGCGGTCAATTCCTACAAGTTGCATTGGTCCCGTGCGAGGTGTCCGTGCCTCCTACAGGTCCGTTTAGGGACTGGTTTGGGTTTTCACCCCTTAACGGCTATTTTTTAAGTCTAAATGTGATTTTTTCAAATTATCGTCATACTTTCAAACCGGGACCTCGGTTACTACGCGGTCAGTTCCTACAAGTTGCATTGGTCCCGTGCGAGGTGTTCGTGCCTCCTACAGGGTCGTTTGGGGGCTGGTTTGGGTTTTCACCCCTTAACGGCTAGTTTTTAAGTCCAAGTGTGATTTTTGCAAAATTATCGTCGTACTCTAAAATCGGGAGACCTGGGAGTACGCGGTCAACTCCTACAAGTTGCATTGGTCCCGTGCGAGGTGTTCGTACCACCTACGGGGCCGTTTGGGAACTGGTTTGGGTTTTCACCCTTTAACGGCTTGTTTTTAAGTCTAAGTGTGATTTTTGCAAATTATCGTCGTACTCTCAAATCGGGATACCCAGGACTACGCGATCAGTTCCTACAAGTTGCATTGGTCCCGTGCGAGGTGTCCGTACCTCCTACGGGGCCGTTTGGGGACTGGTTTGGGTTTTCACCCTTTAACGGCCTATTTTTTATTTTTGAAAATTATCCTCATACTTTCAAATCGGGAGACCCGAGACTACGTGGTAAGATTCTACAAGTTACATCGGTCGAGGTGTTCGTGCCTCCTACGGGGTCGTTTGGGGGCCGATTTGGGTTTTCACCCTTTAACGGCATGTTTTTAACTCTAAGTGTGATTTTTGCAAATTATCGTCATACTCTCAAACTGCGAGACCCGGGACTATGCGGTCAGTTCCTACAAGTTACATTGGTCTCGTGCGAAGTGTTCGTGCCTCCTACGGAGTCGTTTGGGGTCGATTTGAGTTTTCACCCTTTAACGGCCTGTTTTTAAGTTTACATGTGACTTTACAAATTATCATCCTATTTACAAACCGGGAGACCCAGGACTACGCGATCAGTTCCTACAAGTTGCATTCGTCCCGTGCGAGGTGTTCGTACCTCCTACGGGGCCGTTTGGGGACTGGTTTGGGTTTTCACCCTTTAACGGCCTGTTTTTAACTCTAAGTGTGATTTTTGCAAATTATCATCGTACTCTCAAATCGGGAGACCCGAGACTACGTGGTAAGATTCTACAAGTTACATCGGTCGAGGTGTTCGTACCTCCTACGGGATCGTTTGGGGGCCGATTTAGGTTTTCACCCTTTAACGGCATGTTTTTAACTCTAAGTGTGATTTTTGCAAATTATATTCATACTCTCAAACTGGGAGACCCGGGGCTATGCGGTCAGTTCTTAAGAGTTACATTGGTCCCGTGCGAAGTGTTCGTGCCTCCTACGGAGTCGTTTGGGGTCGATTTGGGTTTTCACCCTTTAACGGCCTGTTTTTAAGTTTACATGTGCTTTAAAAATTATCATCCTATTTACAAACCGGGAGACCCGGGACTACGCGGTCAGTTCCTACAAGTTGCATTGGTCCCGTGCGAGGTGTTCGTACCTCCTACGGGGCCGTTTGGGTGCTGGTTTGGGTTTTCACCCTTTAATGGCCTGTTTTTAAGTCTAAGTGTGATTTTTGCAAATTATCATCGTACTCTCAAACCAGGACACCCGGGACTACGCGGTCAGTTCCTACAAGTTGCATTGGTCCCGTGCGAGGTATCCGTGCCTCCTACGGGGCCGTTTGGGGACTGGTTTGGGTTTTCACCCCTTAACGGCTATTTTTTAAGTCAAAATATGATTTTTTCCAAATTATCGTCATACTTTCAAACCGGGACACCCGGTACTATGTGGTCAGTTCCTACAAGTTGCATTGGTCCCGTGCGAGGAGTTCGTGCCTCCTACGGGGTCGTTTGGGGGCTGGTTTGGGTTTTCACCCCGTAACGGCTAGTTTTTAAGTCCAAGTGTGATTTTTGCAAATTATCGTCGTACTCTCAAATCGGGAGACCTGGGACTACGCGGTCAATTCCTACAAGTTGCATGGGGCCGTGCGAGGTGTTCGTACCTCCTACGGGGCCGTTTGGGGACAGGTTTGGGTTTTCACCCTTTAACGGCTTGTTTTTAAGTCTAAGTGTGATTTTTGCAAATTATCGTCGTACTCTCAAATCGGGATACCCAGGACTACGCGGTCAGTTCCTACAAGTTGCATTGGTCCCGTGAGAGGTGTTCGTGCCTCCTACGGGGTCGTTTGGGGGCTGGTTTGGGTTTTCACCCCTTAACGGCTAGTTTTTAAGTCTAACTGTGATTTTTGCAAATTATCGTCATACTCTCAAATTGGGAGATCCGGTACTACGCGGTCAGTTCCTACAAGTTGCATTGGTCCCATGCGAGGTGTTAGGACCTCCTACGGGGTTTGGGGGCTGGTTTCGGTTTTCACCCTTTAATGGCTTGTTTTTAAATCTAAGTGTGATTTTTGCAAATTATCTTCATACTCTCAAGCCGGGACACCCGGGACTACGCGGTCAGTTCCTATAAGTTGCATTGGTCCCGTGCGAGGTGTTCGTGCCTCCAACGGGGTCGTTTGGGGGCTGGTTTAGGTTTTCACCCTTTAACAGCTTGTTTTTAAGTCTAAGTGTGATTTTTGCAAATTATCGTCATACTCTCAAACCAGGACACCCGAGACTACGCGGTCAGTTCCTACAAGTTGCGTTGGTCCCGTGCGAGGTGTTCGTGCCTCCTACGGGGTCGTTTGGGGGCTGGTTTGGGTTTTCACCCTTTAATGGCCTGTTTTTAAGTCTAAGTGTGATTTTTGCTAATTATTATCGTACTCTCAAACCAGGACACCCGGGACTACGCGGTCAGTTCCTAAAAGTTGCATTGGTCCCGTGCGAGGTGTTCGTGCCTCCTACGGGGCCGTGTGGGGGCTGGTTTGGGTTTTCACCCCTTAACGGCTAGTTTTTAAGTCCAAGTGTGATTTTTGCAAATTAGCATCGTACTCTCAAAACGGGAGACCCGGGACTACGCGGTCAGTTCCTACAAGTTGTATTGGTCCCGTGCGAGGTGTCCGTACCTCCTACGGGTCCGTTTGGGGGCTGGTTTGGGTTTTCACCCTTTAATGGCCTGTTTTTAAGTCTAAGTGTGATTTTTGCAAATTATCATCGTACTCTCAAACCGTGACACCCGGGACTACGCGGTCAGTTCCTACAAGTTGCATTGGTCCCGTGCGAGGTGTCCGTGCCTCCTACGGGGCCGTTTGGGGACTGGTTTGGGTTTTCACCCCTTAACGGCAATTTTTTAAGTCAAAATGTGATTTTTTCAAATTATCGTCATACTTTCAAACCGGGACACCCGGTACTACGCGGTCAGTTCCTACAAGTTGCATTGGTCCCGTGCGAGGAGTTCGTGCCTCCAACGGGGTCGTTTGGGGGCTGGTTTGGGTTTTCACCCCGTAACGGCTAGTTTTTAAGTCCAAGTGTGATTTTTGCAAATTATCGTCGTACTCTCAAATCGGGAGACCTGGGACTACGCGGTCAATTCCTACAAGTTGCATGGGGCCGTGCGAGGTGTTCGTACGTCCTACAGGGCCGTTTGGGGACAGGTTTGGGTTTTCACCCTTTAACGGCTTGTTTTTAAGTCTAAGAGTGATTTTTGCAAATTATCATCGTACTCTCAAATCGGGATACCCAGGACTACGCGGTCCGTTCCTACAAGTTGCATTGGTCCCGTGCGAGGTGTTCGTGCCTCCTACGGGATCGTTTGGGGGCTGGTTTGGGTTTTCACCCCTTAACGGCTAGTTTTTAAGTCTAACTGTGATTTTTGCAAATTATCGTCATACTCTCAAATCGGGAGATCCGGTACTACGCAGTCAGTTCCTACAAGTTGAATTGGTCCCGTGCGAGGTGTTCGTGCCTCCTACTGGGATGTTTGAGGGCTGGTTTGGGTTTTCACCCCTTAACGGCTAGTTTTTAAGTCTAATTGTGATTTTTGCAAATTATCGTCATACTCTCAAATCGGAAGACCAGGGACAACACGGTCAGTTACTACAAGTTGCATTGGTCCCCTGCGAGGTGTTAGTACCTCCTACGGGGCTTGGGGGCTGATTTCGGTTTTCACCCTTTAATGGCTTGTTTTTAAGTCTAAGTGTGATTTTTGCAAATTATCATCATACTCTCAAGCCGGGACACCCGGGACTACGCGGTCAGTTCCTATAAGTTGCATTGGTCCCGTGCGAGGTGTTCGTGCCTCCAACGGGGTCGTTTGGGGGCTGGTTTGGGTTTTCACCCTTTAACAGCTTGTTTTTAAGTCTAAGTGTGATTTTTGCAAATTATCGTCATACTCTCAAACCAGGACACCCGAGACTACGCGGTCAGTTCCTACAAGTTGCATTGGTCCCGTGCGAGGTGTTCGTGCCTCCTACGGGGTCGTTTGGGGGCTGGTTTGGGTTTTCACCCCTTAACGGCTAGTTTTTAAGTCCAAGTGTGATTTTTGCAAATTATCGTCGTACTCTCAAATCGGGAGACCTGGGAGTACGCGATCAACTCCTACAAGTTGCATTGGTCCCGTGCGAGGTGTTCGTACCACCTACGGGGCCGTTTGGGAACTGGTTTGGGTTTTCACCCCTTAACGGCTATTTTTTAAGTCAAAATATGATTTTTTTCAAATTATCGTCATACTTTCAAACCGGGACACCCGGTACTATGTGGTCAGTTCCTACAAGTTGCATTGGTCCCGTGCGAGGTGTTCGTGCCTCCTACGGGGTCGTTTGGGGGCTGGTTTGGATTTTCACCCCGTAACGGCTAGTTTTTAAGTCCAAGTGTGATTTTTGCAAATTATCGTCGTACTCTCAAATCGGGAGACCTGGGACTACGCGGTCAATTCCTACAAGTTGCATGGGGCCGTGCGAGGTGTTCGTACCTCCTACGGGGCCGTTTGGGGACAGGTTTGGGTTTTCACCCTTTAACGGCTTGTTTTTAAGTCTAAGTGTGATTTTTGCAAATTATCGTCGTACTCTCAAATCGGGATACCCAGGACTACGCGGTCAGTTCCTACAAGTTGCATTGGTCCCGTGAGAGGTGTTCGTGCCTCCTACGGGGTCGTTTTGGGGCTGGTTTGGGTTTTCACCCCTTAACGGCTAGTTTTTAAGTCTAACTGTGATTTTTGCAAATTATCGTCATACTCTCAAATTGGGAGATCCGTTACTACGCGGTCAGTTCCTACAAGTTGCATTGGTCCCATGCGAGGTGTTAGGACCTCCTACGGGGTTTGGGGGCTGGTTTCGGTTTTCACCCTTTAATGGCTTGTTTTTAAGTCTAAGTGTGATTTTTGCAAATTATCTTCATACTCTCAAGCCGGGACACCCGGGACTACGCGGTCAGTTCCTATAAGTTGCATTGGTCCCGTGCGAGGTGTTCGTGCCTCCAACGGGGTCGTTTGGGGGCTGGTTTAGGTTTTCACCCTTTAACAGCTTGTTTTTAAGTCTAAGTGTGATTTTTGCAAATTATCGTCATACTCTCAAACCAGGACACCCGAGACTACGCGGTCAGTTCCTACAAGTTGCGTTGGTCCCGTGCGAGGTGTTCGTGCCTCCTACGGGGTCGTTTGGGGGCTGGTTTGGGTTTTCACCCTTTAATGGCCTGTTTTTAAGTCTAAGTGTGATTTTTGCAAATTATTATCGTACTCTCAAACCAGGACACCCGGGACTACGCGGTCAGTTCCTAAAAGTTGCATTGGTCCCGTGCGAGGTGTTCGTGCCTCCTACGGGGCCGTGTGGGGGCTGGTTTGGGTTTTCACCCCTTAACGGCTAGTTTTTAAGTCCAAGTGTGATTTTTGCAAATTAGCATCGTACTCTCAAAACGGGAGACCCGGGACTACGCGGTCAGTTCCTACAAGTTGTATTGGTCCCGTGCGAGGTGTCCGTACCTCCTACGGGTCCGTTTGGGGGCTGGTTTGGGTTTTCACCCTTTAATGGCCTGTTTTTAAGTCTAAGTGTGATTTTTGCAAATTATCATCGTACTCTCAAACCGTGACACCCGGGACTACGCGGTCAGTTCCTACAAGTTGCATTGGTCCCGTGCGAGGTGTCCGTGCCTCCTACGGGGCCGTTTGGGGACTGGTTTGGGTTTTCACCCCTTAACGGCAATTTTTTAAGTCAAAATGTGATTTTTTCAAATTATCGTCATACTTTCAAACCGGGACACCCGGTACTACGCGGTCAGTTCCTACAAGTTGCATTGGTCCCGTGCGAGGAGTTCGTGCCTCCAACGGGGTCGTTTGGGGGCTGGTTTGGGTTTTCACCCCGTAACGGCTAGTTTTTAAGTCCAAGTGTGATTTTTGCAAATTATCGTCGTACTCTCAAATCGGGAGACCTGGGACTACGCGGTCAATTCCTACAAGTTGCATGGGGCCGTGCGAGGTGTTCGTACCTCCTACAGGGCCGTTTGGGGACAGGTTTGGGTTTTCACCCTTTAACGGCTTGTTTTTAAGTCTAAGAGTGATTTTTGCAAATTATCATCGTACTCTCAAATCGGGATACCCAGGACTACGCGGTCAGTTCCTACAAGTTGCATTGGTCCCGTGCGAGGTGTTCGTGCCTCCTACGGGATCGTTTGGGGGCTGGTTTGGGTTTTCACCCCTTAACGGCTAGTTTTTAAGTCTAACTGTGATTTTTGCAAATTATCGTCATACTCTCAAATCGGGAGATCCGGTACTACGCAGTCAGTTCCTACAAGTTGAATTGGTCCCGTGCGAGGTGTTCGTGCCTCCTACTGGGATGTTTGAGGGCTGGTTTGGGTTTTCACCCCTTAACGGCTAGTTTTTAAGTCTAATTGTGATTTTTGCAAATTATCGTCATACTCTCAAATCGGAAGACCAGGGACAACACGGTCAGTTACTACAAGTTGCATTGGTCCCGTGCGAGGTGTTAGTACCTCCTACGGGGCTTGGGGGCTGATTTCGGTTTTCACCCTTTAATGGCTTGTTTTTAAGTCTAAGTGTGATTTTTGCAAATTATCATCATACTCTCAAGCCGGGACACCCGGGACTACGCGGTCAGTTCCTATAAGTTGCATTGGTCCCGTGCGAGGTGTTCGTGCCTCCAACGGGGTCGTTTGGGGGCTGGTTTGGGTTTTCACCCTTTAACAGCTTGTTTTTAAGTCTAAGTGTGATTTTTGCAAATTATCGTCATACTCTCAAACCAGGACACCCGAGACTACGCGGTCAGTTCCTACAAGTTGCATTGGCCCCGTGCGAGGTGTTCGTGCCTCCTACGGGGTCGTTTGGGGGCTGGTTTGGGTTTTCACCCCTTAACGGCTAGTTTTTAAGTCCAAGTGTGATTTTTGCAAATTATCGTCGTACTCTCAAATCGGGAGACCTGGGAGTACGCGATCAACTCCTACAAGTTGCATTGGTCCCGTGCGAGGTGTTCGTACCACCTACGGGGCCGTTTGGGAACTGGTTTGGGTTTTCACCCTTTAACGGCTTGTTTTTAAGTCTAAGTGTGATTTTTGCAAATTATCGTCGTACTCTCAAATCGGGATACCCAGGACTACGCGGTCAGTTCCTACAAGTTGCATTGGTCCCGTGCGAGGTGTTCGTACCTCCTACGGGGCCGTTAGGGGACTGGTTTGGGTTTTCACCCTTTAACGGCCTATTTTTAACTCTAAGTGTGATTTTTGAAAATTATCCTCATACTTTCAAATCGGGAGACCCGAGACTACGTGGTAAGATTCTACAAGTTACATCGGTCCCATACGAGGTGTTCGTGCCTCCTACGGGATCGTTTGGGGGCCGATATGGGTTTTCACCCTTTAACGGCATGTTTTTAACTCTAAGTGTGATTTTTGCAAATTATCGTCATACTCTCAAACTGGGAGACCCGGGACTATGCGGTCAGTTCCTACAAGTTACATTGGTCCCGTGCGAAGTGTTCGTGCCTCCTACGGAGTCGTTTGGGGTCGACTTGGGTTTTCACCCTTTAACGGCCTGTTTTTAAGTTTACATGTGACTTTACAAATTATCATCCTATTTACAAACTGGGAGACCCGGGACTACGCGGTCAGTTCCTACAAGTTGCATTGGTCCCGTGCGAGGTGTTCGTACCTCCTACGGGGCCGTTTGGGGGCTGGTTTGGGTTTTCACCCTTTAATGGCCTGTTTTTAAGTCTAAGTGTGATTTTTGCAAATTATCATCGTACTCTCAAACCAGGACACCCGGGACTACGCGGTCAGTTCCTACAAGTTGCATTGGTCCCGTGCGAGGTGTCCGTGCCTCCTACGGGGCCGTTTGGGGACTGGTTTGGGTTTTCACCCCTTAACGGCTATTTTTTAAGTCAAAATGTGATTTTTTTCAAATTATCGTCATACTTTCAAACCGGGACACCCGGTACTACGCGGTCAGTTCCTACAAGTTGCATTGGTCCCGTGCGAGGAGTTCGTGCCTCCTACGGGGTCGTTTGGGGTCTGATTTGGGTTTTCACCCCTTAACGGCTAGTTTTTAAGTCCAAGTGTGATTTTTGCAAATTATCGTCGTACTCTCAAATCGGGAGACCTGGGACTACGCGGTCAATTCCTACAAGTTGCATGGGGCTGTGCGAGGTGTCCGTGCCTCCTACAGGGCCGTTTGGGGACTGGTTTGGGTTTTCACCCCTTAACGGCTAGTTTTTAAGTCTAAATGTGATTTTTTCAAATTATCGTCATACTTTCAAACCGGGACACCCGGTACTACGCGGTCAGTTCCTACAAGTTGCATTGGTCCCGTGCGAGGTGTTCGTGCCTCCTACGGGGTCGTTTGGAGGCTGGTTTGGGTTTTCACCCCGTAACGGCTAGTTTTTAAGTCTAAGTGTGGTTTTTGCAAATTATCGTCATACTCTCAAGCCGGGACACCCGGGACTACGCGGTCAGTTCCTATAAGTTGCATTGGTCCCGTGCGAGGTGTTCGTGCCTCCAACGGGGTCGTTTGGGGGCTGGTTTGGGTTTTCACCCTTTAACAGCTTGTTTTTAAGTCTAAGTGTGATTTTTGCAAATTATCGTCATACTCTCAAACCAGGACACCCGAGATTACGCGGTCAGTTCCTACAAGTTGCATTGGTCCCGTGCGAGGTGTTCGTGCCTCCTACATGGTCGTTTGGGGGCTGGTTTGGGTTTTCACCCTTTAATGGCCTGTCTTTAAGTCTAAGTGTGATTTTTGCAAATTATTATCGTACTCTGAAACCAGGACACCCGGGACTACGCGGTCAGTTCCTACAAGTTGCATTGGTCCCGTGCGAGGTGTCCGTGCCTCCTACGGGGCCGTTTGCGGACTGGTTTGGGTTTTCACCCCTTAACGGCTATTTTTTAAGTCAAAATGTGATTTTTTCAAATTATCGTCATACTTTCAAACGGTACACCCGGTACTACGCGGTCAGTTCCTACAAGTTGCATTGGTCCCGTGCGAGGTGTTCGTGCCTCCTACGGGGCCGTTTGGGGGCTGGTTTGGGTTTTCACCCTTTAACAGCTTGTTTTTAAGTCTAAGTGTGATTTTTGCAAATTATCGTCGTACTCTCAAATCGGGATACCCGGGACTACGCGGTCAGTTCCTACAAGTTGCATTGGTCCCGTGTGATCTGTTCGTGCCTCCTACGGGGTCGTTTGGGGGCTGGTTTGGGTTTTCACCCCTTAACGACTAGTTTTTAAGTCTAAGTGTGATTTTTGCAAATTATCGTCATACTCTGAAATCGGGAGACCGGGGACTACGCGGTCAGTTCCTACAAGTTGCTTTGGTCCCGTGCGAAGTGTTCGTGCCTCCTACGGGGTCGTTTGGGGTCGATTTGGGTTTTCACCCTTTAACGGCCTGTTTTTAAGTTTACATGTGATTTTTACAAATTATCATCCTATTTACAAACCGGGAGACCCGGGACTACGCGGTCAGTTCCTACAAGTTGCATTGGTCCCGTGCGAGGTGTTCGTACCTCCTACGGGGCCGTTTGGGGGCTGGTTTCGGTTTTCACCCTTTAATGGCTAGTTTTTAAGTCTAAGTGTGATTTTTGCAAATTATCATCATACTCTCAAGCCGGGACACCCGGGAATACGCGGTCAGTTCCTATAGGTTGCATTGTTACCGTGCGAGGTGTTCGTGCCTCCAACGGGGTCGTTTGGGGGCTGATTTGGGTTTTCACCCTTTAACAGCTTGTTTTTAAGTCTAAGTGTGATTTTTGCAATTTATCGTCACACTCTCAAACCAGGACACCCGGGACTACGCGGTCAGTTCCTACAAGTTGCATTGGTCCCGTGCGAGGTGTTCGTGCCTCCTACGGGGCCGTTTGAGGGCTGGTTTGGGTTTTCACCCCTTAACGGCAAGTTTTTAAGTCCAAGTGTGATTTTTGCAAATTATCATCGTACTTACAAACCGGGAGATCCGGGACTACGCGGTCAGTTCCTACAAGTTGTATTGGTCCCGTGCGAGGTGTTCGTACCTCCTACGGGGCCGTTTGGCGACTGGTTTGGGTTTTTACCCTTTAACGGCAAGTTTTTAAGTCCAAGTGTGATTTTCGCAAATTATCGTCATACTCTCAAACTGGGAGACACGGGACTATGCGGTCAGTTCCTACAAGTTACATTGGTCCCGTGCGAAGTCTTCGTGCCTCCTACGTGGTCGTTTGTGGTCGATTTGGGTTTTCACACTTTAACGGCCTGTTTTTAAGTTTACATGTGATTTTTACAAATTATCATCCGATTTACACACCGGGAGACCCGGGACTACGCGGTCAGTTCCTACAAGTTGCATTGGTCCCGTGCGAGGTGTTCGTACCTCCTACGGGGCCGTTTGGGGGCTGGTTTGGGTTTTCACCCTTTAATGGCCTGTTTTTAAGTCTAAGTGTGATTTTTGCAAATTATCATCGTACTCTCAAACCAGGACACCCGGGACAACGCGGTCAGTTCCTACAAGTTGCATTGGTCCCGTGCGAGGTGTCCGTGCCTCCTACGGGGCCGTTTGGGGACTGGCTTGGGTTTTCACCCGTTAACGGCTATTTTTTAAGTCTAAATGTGATTTTTTCAAATTATCGTCATACTTTCAAACCGGGACACCCGGTACTACGCGGTCAGTTCCTACAAGTTGCATTGGTCCCGTGCGAGGAGTTCGTGCCTCCTACTGGGTCGTTTGGGGGCTGGTTTGGGTTTTCACCCCTTAACGGCTAGTTTTTAAGTCCAAGTGTGAATTTTGCAAATTATCGTCGTACTCTCAAATCGGGAGACCTGGGACTACGCGGTCAATTCCTACAAGTTGAATGGGGCCGTGCGAGGTGTTCGTACCTTCTACGGGGCCGTTTGGTGACAGGTTTGGGTTTTCACCCTTTAACGGCAAGTTTTTAAGTCCAAGTGTGATTTTCGCAAATTATCATCGTACTTACAAACCGGGAGATCCGGGACTACGCGGTCAGTTCCTACAAGTTGCATTGGTCCCGTGCGAGGTGTTCGTACCTCCTACGGGGCCGTTTGGGGACTGGTTTGGGTTTTCACCCTTTAACGGCCTGTTTTTAACTCTAAGTGTGATTTTTGAAAATTATCCTCATACTTTCAAACCGGGAGACCCGAGACTACGTGGTAAGATTCTACAAGTTACATCGGTCCCATACGAGGTGTTCGTGCCTCCTACGGGGTCGTTTGGGGGCCGATTTGGGTTTTCACCCTTTAACGGCAAGTTTTTAACTCTAAGTGTGATTTTTGCAAATTATCGTCATACTCTCAAACTGCGAGACCCGGGACTATGCGGTCAGTTCCTACAAGTTACATTGGTCCCGTGCGAAGTGTTCGTGCCTCCTACGGGGTCGTTTGGGGTCGATTTGGGTTTTCACCCTTTAACGGCCTGTTTTTAAGTTTACATGTGATTTTTACAAATTATCATCCTATTTACAAACCGGGAGACCCGGGACTACGCGGTCAATTCCTACAAGTTGCATTGGTCCCGTGCGAGGTGTTCGTACCTCATTCGGGGCCGTTTAGGGGTTGGTTTGGGTTTTCACCCTTTAATGGCCTGTTTTTAAGTCTAAGTGTGATTTTTGCAAATTATCATCGTACTCTCAAACCAGGACACCCGGGACTACGCGGTCAGTTCCTACAAGTTGCATTGGTCCCGTGCGAGGTGTCCGTGCCTCCTACGGGTCCGTTTGGGGACTGGTTTGGGTTTTCACCCCTTAACGGCTATTTTTTAAGTCTAAATGTGATTTTTTCAAATTATCGTCATACTTTCAAACCGGGACACCCGGTACTACGCGGTCAGTTCCTACAAGTTGCATTGGTCCCGTGCGAGGAGTTCGTGCCTCCTACGGGGTCGTTTGGGGGCTGATTTGGGTTTTCACCCCTTAACGGCTAGTTTTTAAGTCCAAGTGTGATTTTTGCAAATTATCGTCGTACTCTCTATACGGGAGACCTGGGACTACGCGGTCAATTCCTACAAGTTGCATGGGGCCGTGCGAGGTGTCCCAGCCTCCTACAGGGCCGTTTGGGGACTGGTTTGGGTTTTCACCCCTTAACGGCTAGTTTTTAAGTCTAAATGTGATTTTTTCAAATTATCGTCATACTTTCAAACCGGGACACCCGGTACTACGCGGTCAGTTCCTGCAAGTTGCATTGGTCCCGTGCGAGGTGTTCGGGCATCCTACGGGGTCGTTTGGGGGCTGGTTTGGGTTTTCACCCCTTAACGGCTAGTTTTTAAGTCCAAGTGTGATTTTTGCAAATTATCGTCGTACTCTCAAATCGGGAGACCTGGGAGTACGCGGTCAACTCCTACAAGTTGCATTGGTCCCGTGCGAGGTGTTCGTACCACCTACGGGGCCGTTTGGGAACTCGTTTGGGTTTTCACCCTTTAAGGGCTTGTTTTTAGGTCTAAGTGTGATTTTTGCAAATTATCGTCGTACTCTCAAATCGGGATACCCAGGACTACGCGATCAGTTCCTACAAGTTGCATTGGTCCCGTGCGAGGTGTTCGTACCTCCTACGGGGCCGTTTGGGGACTGGTTTGGGTTTTCACCCTTTAACGGCCTGTTTTTAACTCTAAGTGTGATTTTCGAAAATTATCCTCATACTTTCAAACCGGGAGACCCGAGACTACGTGGTAAGATTCTACAAGTTACATCGGTACCATACGAGGAGTCCGTGCCTCCTACGGGGTCGTTTGGGGGCCGATTTGGGTTTTCACCCTTTAACGGCAAGTTTTTAACTCTAAGTGTGATTTTTTTAAATTATCGTCATACTCTCAAACTGCGAGACCCGGGACTATGCGGTAAGTTCCTACAAGTTACATTGGTCCCGTGCGAAGTGTTCGTGCCTCCTACGGGGTCGTTTGGGGTCGATTTGGGTTTTCACCCTTTAACGGCCTGTTTTTAAGTTTACATGTGATTTTTACAAATTATCATCCTATTTACAAACCGGGAGACCCGGGACTACGCGGTCAGTTCCTACAAGTTGCATTGGTCCCGTGCGAGGTGTTCGTACCTCCTACGGGGCCGTTTGGGGGCTGGTTTGGGTTTTCACCCTTTAATGGCCTGTTTTTAAGTCTAAGTGTGGTTTTTGCAAATTATCATCGTACTCTCAAACCAGGACACCCGGGACTACGCGGCCAGTTCCTACAAGTTGCATTGGTCCCGTGCGATGTGTTCGTGCCTCCTACGGGTCCGTTTGGGGACTGGTTTGGGTTTTCACCACTTAACGGCTATTTTTTAAGTCTAAATGTGATTTTTTCAAATTATCGTCATACTTTCAAACCGGGACACCCGGTACTACGCGGTCAGTTCCTACAAGTTGCATTGGTCCCGTGCGAGGAGTTCGTGCCTCCTACGGGGTCGTTTGGGGGCTGATTTGGGTTTTCACCCCTTAACGGCTAGTTTTTAAGTCCAAGTGTAATTTTTGCAAATTATCGTCGTACTCTCAAATCGGGAGACCTGGGACTACGCGGTCAATTCCTACAAGTTGCATGGGGCCGTGCGAGGTGTCCGTGCCTCCTACAGAGCCGTTTGGGGACTGGTTTGGGTTTTCACCCCTTAACGGCTAGTTTTTAAGTCCAAATGTCATTTTTTCAAATTATCGTCATACTTTCAAACCGGGACACCCGGTACTACGCGGTCAGTTCCTACAAGTTGCATTGGTCCCGTGCGAGGTGTTCGGGCATCCTACGGGGTCGTTTGGGGGCTGGTTTGGGTTTTCACCCCTTAACGGCTAGTTTTTAAGTCCAAGTGTGATTTTTGCAAATTATCGTCGTACTCTCAAATCGGGAGACCTGGGAGTACGCGGTCAACTCCTACAAGTTGCATTGGTCCCGTGCGAGGTGTTCGTACCACCTATGGGGCCGTATGGGAACTGGTTTGGGTTTTCACCCTTAACGGCTTGTTTTTAAGTCTAAGTGTGATTTTTGCAAATTATCGTCGTACTCTCAAATCGGGATACCCAGGACTACGCGATCAGTTCCTACAAGTTGCATTGGTCCCGTGCGAGGTGTTCGTACCTCCTACGGGGCCGTTTGGGGACTGGTTTGGGTTTTCACCCTTTAACGGCCTGTTTTTAACTCTAAATGTGATTTTTTAAAACTATCCTCATACTTTCAAATCGGGAGACCCGAGACTACGTGGTAAGATTCTACAAGTTACATCGGTCGAGGTGTTCGTACCTCCTACGGGATCGTTTGGGGGCCGATTTGGGTTTTCACCCTTTAACGGCATGTTTTTAACTCTAAGTGTGATTTTTGCAAATTATAGTCATACTCTCAAACTGGGAGACCCGGGACTATGCGGTCAGTTCCCAAGAGTTACATTGGTCCCGTACGAAGTGTTCGTGCCTCCTACGGAGTCGTTTGTGGTCGATTTGGGTTTTCACCCTTTAACGGCCTGTTTTTAAGTTTACATGTGCTTTAATAATTATCATCCTATTTACAAACCGGGAGACCCGGGACTACGCGGTCAGTTCCTACAAGTTGCATTGGTCCCGTGCGAGGTGTTCGTACCTCCTACGGGGCCGTTTGGGTGCTGGTTTGGGTTTTCACCCTTTAATGGCCTGTTTTTAAGTCTAAGTGTGATTTTTGCAAATTATCATCGTACTCTCAAACCAGGACACCCGGGACTATGCGGTCAGTTCCTACAAGTTGCATTGGTCCCGTGCGAGGTGTCCGTGCCTCCTACGGGGCCGTTTGGGGACTGGTTTGGGTTTTCACCCCTTAACGGCTATTTTTTAAGTCAAAATATGATTTTTTTCAAATTATCGTCATACTTTCAAACCGGGACACCCGGTACTACGCGGTCAGTTCCTACAAGTTGCATTGGTCCCGTGCGAGGAGTTCGTGCCTCCTACGGGGTCGTTTGGGGGCTGGTTTGGGTTTTCACCCCGTAACGGCTAGTTTTTAAGTCCAAGTGTGATTTTTACAAATTATCATCGTACTCTCAAATCGGGAGACCTGGGACTACGCGGTCAATTCCTACAAGTTGCATGGGGCCGTGCGAGGTGTTCGTACCTCCTACGGGGCCGTTTGGGGACAGGTTTGGGTTTTCACCCTTTAACGGCTTGTTTTTAAGTCTAAGTGTGATTTTTGCAAATTATCGTCGTACTCTCAAATCAAGATACCCAGGACTACGCGGTCAGTTCCTACAAGTTGCATTGGTCCCGTGAGAGGTGTTCGTGCCTCCTACGGGGTCGTTTGGGGGCTGGTTTGGGTTTTCACCCCTTAACGGCTAGTTTTTAAGTCTAACTGTGATGTTTTCAAATTATCGCCATACTCTCAAATCGGGAGATCCGGTACTACGCGGTCAGTTCCTACAAGTTGCATTGGTCCCGTGCGAGGTGTTAGTACCTCCTACGGGGTTTGGGGGCTGGTTTCGGTTTTCAACCTTTAATGGCTTGTTTTTAAGTCTAAGTGTGATTTTTGCAAATTATCGTCTTACTCTCAAGCCGGGACACCCGGGACTACGCTGTCAGTTCCTATAAGTTGCAATGGTCCCGTGCGAGGTGTTCGTGCCTCCAACGGGGTCGTTTGTGGGCTGGTTTGGGTTTTCACCCTTTAACAGCTTGGTTTTAAGTCTAAGTGTGATTTTTGCAAATTATCGTCATACTCTCAAACCAGGACACCCGAGACTACGCGGTCAGTTCCTACAAGTTGCGTTGGTCCCGTGCGAGGTGTTCGTGCCTCCTACGGGGTCGTTTGGGGGCTGGTTTGGGTTTTCACCCTTTAATGGCCTGTTTTTAAGTCTAAGTGTGATTTTTGCAAATTATTATCGTACTCTCAAACCAGGACACCCGGGACTACGCGGTCAGTTCCTAAAAGTTGCATTGGTCCAGTGCGAGGTGTTCGTGCCTCCTACGGGGCCGTGTGGGGGCTGGTTTGGGTTTTCACCCCTTAACGGCTAGTTTTTGAGTCCAAGTGTGATTTTTGCAAATTAGCATCGTACTCTCAAATCGGGAGACCCGGGACTACGCGGTCAGTTCCTACAAGTTGCATTGGTCCCGTGCGAGGTGTTCGTACCTCTTAAGGGGCCGTTTGGGGACTGGTTTTGGTTTTCACCCTTTAACGGCTTGTTTTTAAGTCTAAGTGTGATTTTTGGAAATTATCGTCATACTCTCAAACCAGGACACCCGGGACTACGCGGTCAGTTCCTACAAGTTGCATTGGTCCCGTGCGAGGTGTCCGTGCCTCCTACGGGGCCGTTTGGGGACTGGTTTGGGTTTTCACCCTTTAACGGCTTGTTTTTAAGTCTAAGTGTGATTTTTGCAAATTATCGTCGTACTCTGAAATCGAGATACCCAGGACTACGCGGTCAGTTCCTACAAGTTGCATTGGTCCCGTGCGAGGTGTTCGTGCTTCCTACGGGGTCTTTTGGGGGCTGGTTTGGGTTTTCACCCCTTAACGGCTAGTTTTTAAGTCTAACTGTGATTTTTGCAAATTATCGTCATACTCTCAAATCGGCAGATCCGGTACTACGCGGTCAGTTCCTACAAGTTGCATTGGTCCCGTGCGAGGTGTCCGTGCCTCTTACTGGGACGTTTGGGGGCTGGTTTGGGTTTTCATCCCTTAACGGCTAGTTTTTAAGTCTAATTGTGATTTTTGCAAATTATCGTCATACTCTCAAATAGGGAGACCAGGGACTACGCGGTCAGTTACTACAAGTTGCATTGGTCCCGTGCGAGGTGTTAGTACCTCCTACGGGGTTTGGGGGCTGGTTTCGGTTTTCACCCTTTAATGGCGTGTTTTTAAGTATAAGTGTGATTTTTGCAAATTATCGTCATACTCTCAAACCAGGACACCCGGGACTACGCGGTCAGTTCCTAAAAGTTGCATTGGTCCTGTGCGAGGTGTTCGTGCCTCCTACGGGGCCGTGTGGGTCTGGTTTGGGTTTTCACCCTTTAATGGCCTATTTTTAAGTCTAAGTGTGATTTTTGCAAATTATTATCGTACTCTTAAACCAGGACACCCGGGACTACGCGGTCAGTTCCTAAAAGTTGCATTGGTCCCGTGCGAGGTGTTCGTGCCTCCTACGGGGCCGTGTGGGGGCTGGTTTGGGTTTTCACCCCTTAACGGCTAGTTTTTAAGTCAAAGTGTGATTTTTGCAAATTATCATCGTACTCTCAAATCGGGAGACCCGGGACTACGCGGTCAGTTCCTACAAGTTGCATTGGTCCCGTGCGAGGTGTGAGTACCTCTTACGGGGCCGTTTGGGGACTGGTTTTGGTTTTCACCCTTTAACGGCTTATTTTTAAGTCTAAGTGTGATTTTTGCAAATTATCATCGTACTCTCAAATCGGGATACCCGGGACTATGCGGTCAGTTCCTACAAGTTGTATTGGTCCCGTGCGAGGTGTTCGTGCCTCCTACGGGGCCGTTTGGGGGCTGGTTTGGGTTTTCACCCCTTAACGGCTAGTTTTTAAGTCTAAGTGTCATTTTTGCAAATTATCGTCGTACTCTCAAACCAGGAGACCCGGGACTACGCGGTCTGTTCCTACAAGTTGCATTGGTCCCGTGCGAGGTGTTCGTGCCTCCTACGGGGTCGTTTGGGCGCTGGTTTGGGTTTTCACCCCTTAACGACTAGTTTTTAAGTCTAAGTGTGATTTTTGCAAATTATCGTCGTACTCTCAAACCAGGAGACCCGGGACTACGCGGTCAGTTCCTACAAGTTGCATTGGTCCCGTGCGAGGTGTTCGTGCCTCCTACGGGGTCGTTTGGGGGCTGGTTTCGGTTTTCACCCCTTAACGGCTAGTTTTTAAGTCTAAGTGTGATTTTTGCAAATTATCATCATACTCTCAAATCGGGAGATCCACGACTACGCGGTCAGTTCCTACAAGTTGCATTGGTCCCGTGCGAGGTGTTCGTGCCTCCTACGGGGCCGTTTGGGGGCTGGTTTGGGTTTTCACCCCTTAACGGCTAGTTTTTAAGTCTAAGTGTGATTTTGGCAAATTATCGTCGTACTCTCAAACCAGGAGACCCGGGACTACGCGGTCTGTTCCTACAAGTTGCATTGGTCCCGTGAAAGTTGCATTGGTCCCGTACGAGGTGTTCGTGCCTCCTACGAGGTCGTTTGGGGGCTGGTTTGGATTTTCACCCCTTAACGGCTAGTTTTTAAGTCTAAGCGTGATTTTTGCAAATTATCGTCGTACTCTCAAACCAGGAGACCCGGGACTACGCGGTCAGTTCCTGCAAGTTGCATTGGTCCCGAGCGAGGTGTTCGTGCCTCCTACGGGGTCGTTTGGGGGCCGGTTTGGGTTTTCACCCCCTAACGGCTTATTTTTAAGTCTGAGTGTGATTTTTGAAAATTATCATCCTATTCACAAACCGGGAGATCCGGGACTATGCAGTCAATTCCTACAAGTTGCATTGGTCCCGTGCGAGGTGTTGTGCCTCCTACGGGGTCGTTTGGTGGCTGGTTTGGGTTTTCACCCCATAACGGCTAGTTTTTAAGTCTAAGTGTGATTTTTGCAAATTATTGTCATACTCTGAAATCGGGAGACCCGGGACTACGCGGTCAGTTCGTACAAGTTGCATTGGTCCCGTGCGAGGTCTTCGTACCTCCTACAGGGCCGTTTGGGGGCTGGTTTCGGTTTTCACCCTTTAACGGCTTGTTTTTAAGTCTAAGTGTGATTTTTGCAAATTATCATCCTATTCACAAACCGGGAGATCCGGGACTATGCGATCAGTTCCTACAAGTTGCATTGGTCCCGTGCGAAGTGTTCGTGCCTCCTATGGGGTCGTTTGGGGTCAATTTGGGTTTTCACCCTTTAACGGCCTATTTTTAAGTTTACATGTGATTTTTACAAATTATCATCCTATTTACAAACCGGGAGACCCGGGACTACGCGATCAGTTCCTACAAGTTGCATTGGTCCCGTGCGAGGTGTTCGTACCTCCTACGGGTCCGTTTGGGGGCTGGTTTGGGTTTTCACCCTTTAATGGCCTGTTTTTAAGTCTAAGTGTGATTTTTGCAAATTATCATCGTACTCTCAAACCAGGACACCCGGGACTACGCGGTCAGTTCCTACAAGTTACATTGGTCCCGTGCGAGGTGTCCGTGCCTCCTAAGGGGCCGTTTGGGGACTGGTTTGGGTTTTCACCCCTTGACGGCTATTTTTTAAGTCAAAATGTGATTTTTTCAAATTATCGTCATACTTTCAAACCGGGACACCCGGTACTACGCGGTCAGTTCCTACAAGTTGCATTGGTCCCGTGCGAGGAGTTCGTGCCTCCTACGGGGTCGTTTGGGGGCTGATTTGGGTTTTCACCCCTTAACGGCTAGTTTTTAAGTCCAAGTGTGATTTTTGCAAATTATCGTCGTACTCTCTAATCGGGAGACCTGGGACTACGCGGTCAATTCCTACAAGTTGCATGGGGTCGTGCGAGGTGTCCCTGCCTCCTACAGGGCCGTTTGGGGACTGGTTTGGGTTTTCACCCCATAACGGCTAGTTTTTAAGTCTAAATGTGATTTTTTCAAATTATCGTCATACTTTCAAACCGGGACCCCCGGTACTACGCGGTCAGTTCCTACAAGTTGCATTGGTCCCGTGCGAGGAGTTCGTGCCTCCAACGGGGTCGTTTGGGGGCTGATTTGGGTTTTCACCCCGTAACTGCTAGTTTTTAAGTCCAAGTGTGATTTTTGCAAATTATCGTCGTACTCTCAAATCGGGAGACCTGGGACTACGCGGTCAATTCCTACAAGTTGCATGGGGCCGTGCGAGGTGTTCGTACCTCCTACAGGGCCGTTTGGGGACAGGTTTGGGTTTTCACCCTTTAACGGCTTGTTTTTAAGTCTAAGAGTGATTTTTGCAAATTATCGTCGTACTCTCAAATCGGGATACCCAGGACTACGCGGTCAGTTCCTACAAGTTGCATTGGTCCCGTGCGAGGTGTTCGTGCCTCCTACGGGGTCGTTTGGGGGCTGGTTTGGGTTTTCACCCCTTAACGGCTAGTTTTTAAGTCTAACTGTGATTTTTGCAAATTATCGTCGTACTCTCAAATCGGGAGATCCGGTACTACGCAGTCAGTTCCTACAAGTTGCATTGGTCCCGTGCAAGGTGTTCGTGCCTCCTACTGGGATGTTTGGGGGCTGGTTTGGGTTTTCACCCCTTAACGGCTAGTTTTTAAGTCTAATTGTGATTTTTGCAAATTATCGTCATACTCTCAAATCGGAAGACCAGGGACTACGCGGTCAGTTACTACAAGTTGCATTGGTCCCGTGCGAGGTGTTAGTACCTCCTACGGGGTTTGGGGGCTGGTTTCGGTTTTCACCCTTTAATGGCTTGTTTTTAAGTCTAAGTGTGATTTTTGCAAATTATCGTCAACTCTCAAGCCGGGACACCCGGGACTACGCGGTCAGTTCCTATAAATTGCATTGGTCCCGTGCGAGGTGTTCGTGCCTCCAACGGGGTCGCTTGGGGGCTGGTTTGGGTTTTCAACCTTTAACAGCTTGTTTTTAAGTCTAAGTGTGATTTTTGCAAATTATCGTCATACTCTCAAACCAGGACACCCGAGACTACGCGGTCAGTTCCTACAAGTTGCATTGGTCCCGTGCGAGGTGTTCGTGCCTCCTACGGGGTCGTTTGGGGGCTGGTTTGGGTTTTCACCCTTTAATGGCCTATTTTTAAGTCTAAGTGTGATTTTTACAAATTATTATCGTACTCTCAAACCAGGACACCCGGGACTACGCGGTCAGTTCCTAAAAGTTGCATTGGTCCCGTGCGAGGTGTTCGTGCCTCCTACGGGGCCGTGTGGGTGCTGGTTTGGGTTTTCACCCCTTAACGGCTAGTTTTTAAGTCCAAGTGTGATTTTTGCAAATTATCATCGTACTCTCAAATCGGGAGACCCGGGACTACGCGGTCAGTTCCTACAAGTTGCATTGGTCCCGTGCGAGGTGTGCGTACCTCTTACGGGGCCGTTTGGGGACTGGTTTTGGTTTTCACCCTTTAACGGCTTATTTTTAAGTCTAAGTGTGATTTTTGCAAATTATCGTCGTACTCTCAAATCGGGATACCCGGGACTACGCGGTCAGTTCCTACAAGTTGCAATGGCCCCGTGCGAGGTGTCCGTGCCTCCTACGGGTCCGTTTGGGGACTGGTTTGGGTTTTCACCCCTTAACGGCTAGTTTTTAAGTCTAAGTGTGATTTTTGCAAATTATTGTCATACTCTCAAATCGGGAGATCCGCGACTACGCGGTCAGTTCCTACAAGTTGCATTGGTCCCGTGCGAGGTGTTCGTGCCTCCTACGGGGTCGTTTGGGGGCTGCTTTGGGTTTTCACCCCTTAACGGCTAGTTTTTAAGTCTAAGTGTGATTTTGGCAAATTATCATCGTACTCTCAAACCAGGAGACCCGGGACTACGCGGTCTGTTCCTACAAGTTGCATTGGTCCCGTGCAAGTTGCATTGGTCCCGTGCGAGGTGTTCGTGCCTCCTACGGGGTCGTTTGGGAGCTGGTTTGGGTTTTCACCCCTTAACGGCTTGTTTTTAAGTCTAAGTGTGATTTTTGCAAATTATCATCCTATTCACAAACCGGGAGATCCGGGACTATGCAGTCAATTCCTACAAGTTGCATTGGTCCCGTGCGAGGTGTTCGTGCCTCCTACGGGGTCGTTTGGTGGCTGGTTTGGGTTTTCACCCCATAACGGCTAGTTTTTAAGTCTAAGTGTGATTTTTGCAAATTATCTTCATACTCTGAAATCGGGAGACCCGGGACTACGCGGTCAGTTCGTACAAGTTGCATTTGTCCCGTGCGAGGTCTTCGTACCTCCTACAGGGCCGTTTGGGGGCTGGTTTCGGTTTTCACCCTTTAACAGCTTGTTTTTAAATTTAAGTGTGATTTTTGCAAATTATCATCATACTCTCAAACCGGGACACACCCGGGACTACGGTTTGGGTTTTCACCCCTTAACGGCTAGTTTTTAAGTCTAAGTGTGATTTTTGCAAATTATCGTCGTACTCTCAAATCGGGACACCCGGCACAACGCGGTCTGTTCCTACAAGTTGCATTGGTCCCGTGCGAGGAGTTCGTGCCTCCTACGAGGTCGTTTGGGGGCTGGTTTGGGTTTTCACCCCTTAACGGCTAGTTTTTAAGTCCAAGTGTGATTTTTGCAAATTATCGTCGTACTCTCAAATCGGGAGACCTGGGACTACGCGGTCAATTCCTACAAGTTGCATGGGGCCGTGCGAGGTGTTCGTACCTCCTACGGGATCGTTTGGGGCTGGTTTGAGTTTTCACCCCTTAACGGCTAGTTTTTAAGTCTAACTGTGATTTTTGCAAATTATCGTCTTACTCTCAAATCGGGAGATCCGGTACTACGCGTTCAGTTCCTACAAGTTGCATTGGTCCCGTGCGAGGTGTTCGTGCCTCCTACTGGGACGTTTGGGGGCTGGTTTGGGTTTTCACCCCTTAACGGCTAGTTTTTAAGTCTAATTGTGGTTTTTGCAAATTATCGTCATACTCTCAAATCGGGATACCAGGGACTACGCGGTCAGTTACTACAAGTTGCATTGTTCCCGTGCGAGGTGTTAGTACCTCCTACGGGGTTTGGGGGCTGGTTTCGGTTTTCACCCTTTAATGGCTTGTTTTTAAGTCTAAGTGTGATTTTTGCAAATTATCGTCATACTCTCAAGCCGGGACACCCGGGACTACGCGGTCAGTTCCTATAAGTTGCATTGGTCCCGTGCGAGGTGTTCGTGCCTCCAACGGGGTCGTTTGGGGGTTGGTTTGGGTTTTGACCCTTTAACAGCTTATTTTTAAGTCTAAGTGTGATTTTTGCAAATTATCATCATACTCTCAAACCAGGACACCCGAGACTACGCGGTCAGTTCCTACAAGTTGCATTGGTCCCGTACGATGTGTTCGTGCCTCCTACGGGGTCGTTTGGGGGCTGGTTTGGGTTTTCACCCTTTAATGGCCTGTTTTTAAGTCTAAGTGTGATTTTTGCAAATTATTATCTTACTCTCAAACCAGGACACCCGAGACTACGCGGTCAGTTCCTAAAAGTTGCATTGGTCCCGTGCGAGGTGTTCGTGCCTCCTACGGGGCCGTGTGGGGGCTGGTTTGGGTTTTCACCCCTTAACGACTAGTTTTTAAGTCCAAGTGTGATTTTTGAAAATTATCGTCGTACTCTCAAACCAGGACACCCGGGACTACGCGGTCAGTTCCTACAAGTTGCATTGGTCCCGTGCGAGGTGTCCATGCCTCCTACGGGTCCGTTTGGGGACTGGTTTGGGTTTTCACCCCTTAATGGCTATTTTTTAAGTCTAAATGTGATTTTTTCAAATTATCGTCGTACTTTCAAACCGGGACACCCGGTACTACGTGGTCAGTTCCTACAAGTTGCATTGGTCCCGTGCGAGGAGTTCGTGCCTCCTACGGGGTCGTTTGGGGGCTGATTTCGGTTTTCACCTCTTAACGGCTAGTTTTTAAGTCCAAGTGTGATTTTTGCAAATTATCGTCGTACTCTCAAATCGGGAGACCTGGGACTACGCGGTCAATTCCTACAAGTTGCATGGGGCCGTGAGAGGTGTCCGTGCCTCCTACAGGGCCGTTTGGGGACTGGTTTGGGTTTTCACCCCTTAACGGCTTGTTTTTAAGTCTAAATGTGATTTTTTCAAATTATCGTCATACTTTCAAACCGGGACACCCGGTACTACGCGGTCAGTTCCTACAAGTTTCATTGGTCCCGTGCGAGGTGTTCGTGCCTCCGACGGGGTCGTTTGGGGGCTGGTTTGGGTTTTCACCCCTTAACGGCTAGTTTTTAAGTCCAAGTGTGATTTTTTGCAAATTATCGTCGTACTCTCAAATCGGGAGACCTGGGAGTACGCGGTCAACTCCTACAAGTTGCATTGGTCCCGTGCGAGGTGTTCGTACCACCTACGGGGCCGTTTGGGAACTGGTTTGGGTTTTCACCCTTTAACGGCTTGTTTTTAAGTCTAAGTGTGATTTTTGCAAATTATCGTCTTACTCTCAAATCGGGATACCCAGGACTACGCGGTCAGTTCCTACAAGTTGCATTGGTCCCGTGCGAGGTGTTCGTACCTCCTACGGGGCCGTTTGGGGACAGGTTTGGGTTTTCACCCTTTAACGGCCTGTTTTTAACTCTAAGTGTGATTTTTGAAAATTATCCTCATACTTTCAAATCGGGAGACCCGAGACTACCTGGTAAGATTCTACAAGTTACATCGGTCCCATACGAGGTGTTCGTGCCTCCTACGGGGTCGTTTGGGGGCCGATTTGGGTTTTCACCCTTTAACGGCATGTTTTTAACTCTAAGTGTGATTTTTGCAAATTATTATCGTACTCTCAAACTGGGAGACCCGGGACTATGCGGTCAGTTCCTACAAGTTACATTGGTCCCGTGCGAAGTGTCCGTGCCTCCTACGGAGACGTTTGGGGTCGATTTGGGTTTTCACCCTTTAACGACCTATTTTTAAGTTTAGATGTGACTTTACAAATTATCATCCTATTTTCAAACCGGGAGACCCGAGACTACGCGGTCAGTTCCTACAAGTTGCATTGGTCCCGTGCGAGGTGTTCGTACCTCCTACGGGGCCGTTTGGGGGCTGGTTTGGGTTTTCACCCTTTAATGGCCTGTTTTTAAGTTTAAGTGTGATTTTTTAAAATTATCATCGTACTCTCAAACCAGGACACCCGGGACTACGCGGTCAGTTCTTACAAGTTGCGTTGGTCTCGTGCGAGGTGTCCGTGCCTCCTACGGGGCCGTTTGGGGACTGGTTTGGGTTTTCACCCCTTAACGGCAATTTTTTAAGTCAAAATGTGATTTTTTCAAATTATCGTCATATTTTCAAACCGGGACACCCAGTACTACGCGGTCAGTTCCTACAAGTTGCATTGGTCCCGTGCGAGGAGTTCGTGCCTCCTACGGGGTCGTTTGGGGGCTGGTTTGGGTTTTCACCCCGTAACGGCTAGTTTTTAAGTCCAAGTGTGATTTTTGCAAATTATCGTCGTACTCTCAAATCGGGAGACCTAGGACTACGCGGTCAATTCCTAAAAGTTACATGGGGCCGTGCGAGGTGTTCGTACCTCCTACAGGGCCGTTTGGGGACAGGTTTGGGTTTTCACCCTTTAACGGCTTGTTTTTAAGTCTAAGAGTGATTTTTGCAAATTATCGTCGTACTCTCAAATCGGGATACCCAGGACTACGCGGTCAGTTCCTACAAGTTGCATTGGTCCCGTGCGAGGTGTTCGTGCCTCCTACGGGGTCGTTTGGTGGCTGGTTTGGGTTTTCACCCTTTAACGGCTAGTTTTTAAGTCTAACTGTGATTTTTCCAAATTATCGTCATACTCTCAAATCGGGAGATCCGGTACTACGCGGTCAGTTCGTACAAGTTGCATTGGTCCCGTGCGAGGTGTTCGTGCCTCCTACTGGGACGTTTGGGGGCTGGTTTGGGTTTTCACCTCTTAACGGCAAGTTTTTAAGTCTAATTGTGATTTTTGCAAATTATCGTCATACTCTCAAATCGGGAGACCAGGGACTACGCGGTCAGTTACTACAAGTTGCATTGGTCCCGTGCGAGGTGTTAGTACCTCCTACGGGGTTTGGGGGCTGGTTTCGGGTTTCACCCTTTAATGGCTTGTTTTTAAGTCTAAGTGTGATTTTTGCAAATTATCGTCATACTCTCAAGCCGGGACACCCGGGACTACGCGGTTTGTTCCTATAAGTTGCATTGGTCCCGTGCGAGGTGTTCGTGCCTCCAACGGGGTCGTTTGGGGGCTGGTTTGGGTTTTCACCCTTTAACAGCTTATTTTTAAGTCTAAGTGTGATTTTTGCAAATTATCCTCATACTCTCAAGCCAGGACACCCGAGACTACGCGGTCAGTTCCTACAAGTTGCATTGGTCCCGTGCGAGGTGTTCGTGCCTCCTACGGGGTCGTTTGGTGGCTGGTTTGGGTTTTCAACCATTAATGGCCTATTTTTAAATCTGAGTGCGATTTTTGCGAATTATTATCGTACTCTAAAACCAGGACACCCGTGACTACGCGGTCACTTCCTAAAAGTTGCATTGGTCCCGTGCGAGGTGTTCGTGCCTCCTACTGGGCCGTATGGGGGCTGGTTTGGGTTTTCACCCCTTAACGGCTAGTTTTTAAGTCCAAGTGTGATTTTTGCAAATTATCGTCGTACTCTCAAATCGGGATACCCGGGACTACGCGGTCAGTTCCTACAAGTTGCAATGGTCCCGTGCGAGGTGTCCGTGCCTCCTACGGGTCCGTTTGGGGACTGGTTTGGGTTTTCACCCCTTAACGGCTATTTTTTAATTCTAAATGTGATTTTTTCAAATTATCGTCATACTTTCAAACCGGGACACCCGGTACTACGCGGTCAGTTCCTACAAGTTGCATTGGTCCCGTGCGAGGAGTTCGTGCCTCCTACGGGGTCGTTTGGGGCTGATTTGGGTTTTCACCCCTTAACGGCTAGTTTTTAAGTCCAAGTGTGATTTTTGCAAATTATCGTCGTACTCTCAAATCGGGAGACCTGGGACTACGCGGTCAATTCCTACAAGTTGCATGGGGCCGTGCGAGGTGTCCGTGCCTCCTACAGGGCCGTTTGGGGACTGGTTTGGGTTTTCACCCCTTAACGGCTAGTTTTTAAGTCTAAATGTAATTTTTTCAAATTATCGTCATACTTTCAAACCGGGACACCCGGTAGTACGCGGTCAGTTCCTACAAGTTGCATTGGTCCCGTGCGAGGTGTTCGTGCCTCCTACGGGGTCGTTTGGGGGCTGGTTTGGGTTTTCACCCCTTAACGGCTAGTTTTTAAGTCCAAGTGTGATTTTTGCAAATTATCGTCGTACTTTCAAATCGGGAGACCTGGGAGTACGCGGTCAACTCCTACAAGTTGCATTGGTCCCGTGCGAGGTGTTCGTACCACCTACGGGGCCGTTTGGGAACTGGTTTGGGTTTTCACCCTTTAACGGCTTGTTTTTAAGTCTAAGTGTGATTTTTGCAAATTATCGTCGTACTCTCAAATCGGGATACCCAGGACTACGCGGTCAGTTCCTACAAGTTGCATTGGTCCCGTGCGAGGTGTTCGTACCTCCTACGGGGCCGTTTGTGGACAGGTTTGGGTTTTCACCCTTTAACGGCTTGTTTTTAAGTCTAAGTGTGATTTTTGCAAATTATCGTCGTACTCTCAAATCGGGATACCCAGGACTATGCGGTTAGTTCCTCCAAGTTGCATTGGTCCCGTGCGAGGTGTTCGTGCCTCCTACGGGGTCGTTTGGGGGCTGGTTTGGGTTTTCACCCCTTAACGGCTAGTTTTTAAGTCTAACTGTGATTTTTGCAAATTATCGTCATACTCTCAAATCGGGAGATCCGGTACTACGCGGTCAGTTCCTACAAGTTGCATTGGTCCCGTGCGAGGTGTTCGTGCCTCCTACTGGGACGTTTGGGGGCTGGTTTGGGTTTTCACCCCTTAACGGCTAGTTTTTAAGTCTAATTGTGATTTTTGCAAATTATCGTCATACTCTCAAACCAGGACACCCGAGACTACGCGGTCAGTTCCTACAAGTTGCATTGGTCCCGTGCGAGGTGTTCGTGCCTCCTACGGGGTCGTTTGGGGGCTGGTTTGGGCTTTCACCCTTTAATGGCCTATTTTTAAGTCTAAGTGTGATTTTTGCAAATTATTATCGTACTCTCAAACCAGGACACCCGGGACTATGCTGTCAGTTCCTAAAAGTTGCATTGGTCCCGTGCGAGGTGTTCGTGCCTCCTACGGGGCCGTGAGGGGGCTGGTTTGGGTTTTCACCCCTTAACGGCTAGTTTTTAAGCCCAACTGTGATTTTTGCAAATTATCATCGTACTCACAAATCGGGAGACCCGGGACTACGTGGTCAGTTCCTACAAGTTGCATTGGTCCCGTGCGAGGTGTTCGTACCTCTTACGGGGCCGTTTGGGGACTGGTTTTGGTTTTCACCCTTTAACGGCTTATTTTTAAGTCTAAGTGTGATTTTTGCAAATTATCGTCGTACTCTCAAATCGGGATACCCGGGACTACGCGGTCAGTTCCTACAAGTTGCATTGGTCCCGTGTGAGCTGTTCGTGCCTCCTACGGGGTCGTTTGGGGGCTAGTTTGGGTTTTCACCCCTTAACGACTAGTTTTTAAGTCTAAGTGTGATTTTTGCAAATTATCGTCATACTCTGAAATCGGGAGACCGGGGACTACGCGGTCAGTTCCTACAAGTTGCATTGGTTCCGTGCGAGGTCTTCGTACCTCCTACGGGGCCGTTTGGGGGCTGGTTTCAGTTTTCACCCTTTAATGGCTTGTTTTTAAGTATAAGTGTGATTTTTGCAAATTATCGTCATACTCTCAAGCCGGGACACCCGGGAATACGCGGTCAGTTCCTATAGGTTGCATTGGTCCCGTGCGAGGTGTTCGTGCCTCCAACGGGGTCGTTTGGGGGCTGGTTTGGGTTTTAACCCTTTAACAGCTTGTTTTTAAGTCTAAGTGTGATTTTTGCAAATTATCGTCATACTATCAAACCAGGACACCCGGGACTACGCGGTCAGTTCCTACAAGTTGCATTGGTCCCGTGGGAGGAGTTCGTGCCTCCTACGGGGCCGTTTGGGGGCTGGTTTGGGTTTTCACCCCTTAACGGCAAGTTTTTAAGTCCAAGTGTGATTTTTGCAAATTATCATCGTACTTACAAACCGAGAGATCCGGGTCTACGCGGTCAGTTCCTACAAGTTGCATTGGTCCCGTGCGAGGTGTTCGTACCTCCTACGGGGCCGTTTGGCGACTGGTTTGGGTTTTCACCCTTTAATGGCCTGTTTTTAACTCTAAGTGTGATTTTTGAAAATTATCCTCATACTTTCAAATTGGGAGACCCGAGACTACGTGGTAAGATTCTACAAGTTACATCGGTCCCATACGAGGTGTTCGTGCCTCCTACGGGGTCGTTTGGGGGCCGATTTGGGTTTTCACCCTTTAACGGCATGTTTTTAACTCTAAGTGTGATTTTTGCAAATTATCGTCATACTCTCAAACTGGGAGACACAGGACTATGCGGTCAGTTCCTACAAGTTACATTGGTCCCGTGCGAAGTGTTCGTGCCTCCTACGTGGTCGTTTGGGGTCGATTGGGTTTTCACCCTTTAACGGCCTGTTTTTAAGTTTACATGTGATTTTTACAAATTATCATCCTATTTACAAACCGGGAGACCCGGTACTACGCGGTCAGTTCCTACAAGTTGCATTGGTCCCGTGCGAGGAGTTCGTGCCTCCTACGGGGTCATTTGGGGCTGATTTGGGTTTTCACCCCTTAACGGCTAGTTTTTAAGTCCAAGTGTGATTTTTGCAAATTATCGTCGTACTCTCAAATCGGGAGACCTGGGACTACGCGGTCAATTCCTACAAGTTGCATGGGGCCGTGCGAGGTGTCCGTGCCTCCTACAGGGCCGTTTGGGGACTGGTTTGGGTTTTCACCCCTTAACGGCTAGTTTTTAAGTCTAAATGTAATTTTTTCAAATTATCGTCATACTTTCAAACCGGGACACCCGGTACTACGCGGTCAGTTCCTACAAGTTGCATTGGTCCCGTGCGAGGTGTTCGTGCCTCCTACGGGGTCGTTTGGGGGCTGGTTTGGGTTTTCACCCCTTAACGGCTAGTTTTTAAGTCCAAGCGTGATTTTTGCAAATTATCGTCGTACTTTCAAATCGGGAGACCTGGGAGTACGCGGTCAACTCCTACAAGTTGCATTGGTCCCGTGCGGGTGTTCGTACCACCTACGGGGCCGTTTGGGAACTGGTTTGGGTTTTCACCCTTTAACGGCTTGTTTTTAAGTCTAAGTGTGATTTTTGCAAATTATCGTCGTACTCTCAAATCGGGATACCCAGGACTACGCGGTCAGTTCCTACAAGTTGCATTGGTCCCGTGCGAGGTGTTCGTACCTCCTACGGGGCCGTTTGGGGACAGGTTTGGGTTTTCACCCTTTAACGGCTTGTTTTTAAGTCTAAGTGTGATTTTTCCAAATTATCGTCGTACTCTCAAATCGGGATACCCAGGACTATGCGGTCAGTTCCTCAAAGTTGCATTGGTCCCGTGCGAGGTGTTCGTGCCTCCTACGGGGTCGTTTGGGGGCTGGTTTGGGTTTTCACCCCTTAACGGCTAGTTTTTAAGTCTAACTGTGATTTTTGCAAATTATCGTCATACTCTCAAATCGGGAGATCCGGTACTACGCGGTCAGTTCCTACAAGTTGCATTGGTCCCGTGCGAGGTGTTCGTGCCTCCTACTGGGACGTTTGGGGGCTGGTTTGGGTTTTCACCCCTTAACGGCTAGTTTTTAAGTCTAATTGTGATTTTTGCAAATTATCGTCATACTCTCAAATCGGGAGATCCGGTACTACGCGGTCAGTTACTACAAGTTGCATTGGTCCCGTGCGAGGTGTTAGTACCTCCTACGGGGTTTGGGGGCTGGTTTCGATTTTCACCCTTTAATGGCTTGTTTTTAATTCTAAGTGTGATTTTTGCAAATTATCGTCATACTCTCAAGCCGGGACACCCGGGACTACGCGGTCAGTTCCTATAAGTTGCATTGGTCCCGTGCGAGGTGTTCGTGCCTCCAACGGGGTCGTTTGGGGGCTGGTTTGGGTTTTCACCCTTTAACAGCTTGTTTTTAAGTCTAAGTGTGATTTTTGCAAATTATCGTCATACTCTCAAACCAGGACACCCGAGACTACGCGGTCAGTTCCTACAAGTTGCATTGGTCCCGTGCGAGGTGTTCGTGCCTCCTACGGGGTCGTTTGGGGGCTGGTTTGGGTTTTCACCCTTTAATGGCCTATTTTTAAGTCTAAGTGTGATTTTTGCAAATTATTATCGTACTCTCAAACCAGGACACCCGGGACTACGCGGTCAGTTCCTAAAAGTTGCATTGGTCCCGTGCGAGGTGTTCGTGCCTCCTACGGGGCCGTGTGGGGGCTGGTTTGGGTTTTCACCCCTTAACGGCTAGTTTTTAAGGCCAACTGTGATTTTTGCAAATTATCATCGTACTCACAAATCGGGAGACCCGGGACTACGTGGTCAGTTCCTACAAGTTGCATTGGTCCCGTGCGAGGTGTTCGTACCTCTTACGGGGCCGTTTGGGGACTGGTTTTGGTTTTCACCCTTTAACGGCTTATTTTTAAGTCTAAGTGTGATTTTTGCAAATTATCGTCGTACTCTCAAATCGGGATACCCGGGACTACGCGGTCAGTTCCTACAAGTTGCATTGGTCCCGTGTGAGCTGTTCGTGCCTCCTACGGGGTCGTTTGGGGGCTGGTTTGGGTTTTCACCCCTTAACGACTAGTTTTTAAGTCTAAGTGTGATTTTTGCAAATTATCGTCATACTCTGAAATCGGGAGACCAGGGACTACGCGGTCAGTTCCTACAAGTTGCATTGGTTCCGTGCGAGGTGTTCGTACCTCCTACGGGGCCGTTTGGGGGCTGGTTTCAGTTTTCACCCTCTAATGGCTTGTTTTTAAGTCTAAGTGTGATTTTTACAAATTATCGTCATACTCTCAAGCCGAGACACCCGGGAATACGCGGTCAGTTCCTATAGGTTGCATTGGTCCCGTGCGAGGTGTTCGTGCCTCCAACGGGGTCGTTTGGGGGCTGGTTTGGGTTTTAACCCTTTAACAGCTTGTTTTTAAGTCTAAGTGTGATTTTTGCAAATTATCGTCATACTCTCAAACCAGGACACCCGGGACTACGCGGTCAGTTCCTACAAGTTGCATTGGTCCCGTGCGAGGAGTTCGTGCCTCCTACGGGGCCGTTTGGGGGCAGGTTTGGGTTTTCACCCCTTAACGGCAAGTTTTTAAGTCCAAGTGTGATTTTCGCAAAAGTGCTCACATGGTTCGAGCAAAAGTGCTTACTTGGAAGAAGGACAGAAGGAACTATGCAAACTGGATGGCTTGTATGTACTGGAACATTCCTGAAGATAGTCTTCTGTACTATGGAGTAGGCTAGTTTTTGGCCCTTCTTGTTCTTTTGTTTGCCTTTGGGGTATGCCCTGGGGTTCTTTTTCTTTTGTTAAGGTTTTTTCCTCTGTAAATTCTTAGTTTTTTTTATATATACTCAATCTTCCCCAAAAAAAAAAAGTGTGATTTTCGCAAATTATCATCGTACTTAGAAACTGGGAGATCCGGGACTACGCGGTCAGTTCCTACAAGTTGCATTGGTCCCGTGCGAGGTGTTCGTACCTCCTACGGGGCCGTTTGGGGACTGGTTTGGGTTTTCACCCTTTAACGGCCTGTTTTTAACTCTAAGTGTGATTTTTGAAAATTATCCTCATACTTTCAAACCGGGAGACCCGAGACTACATGGTAAGATTCTACAAGTTACATCGGTCCCATACGAGGTGTTCGTGCCTCCTACGGGGTCGTTTGGGGGCCGATTTGGGTTTTCACCCTTTAACGGCAAGTTTTTAACTCTAAGTGTGATTTTTGCAAATTATCGTCATACTCTCAAACTGCGAGACACAGGACTATGCGGTCAGTTCCTACAAGTTACATTGGTCCCGTGCGAAGTGTTCGTGCCTCCTACGGGGTCGTTTGGGGTCGATTTGGGTTTTCACCCTTTAACGGCCTGTTTTTAAGTTTACATGTGATTTTTACAAATTATCATTCTATTTACAAACCGGGAGACCCGGGACTACGCGGTCAGTTCCTACAAGTTGCATTGGTCACGTGCGAGGTGTTCGTACCTCCTACGGGGCCGTTTAGGGGCTGGTTTGGGTTTTCACCCTTTAATGGCCTGTTTTTAAGTCTAAGTGTGATTTTTGCAAATTATCATCGTACTCTCAAACCAGGACACCCGGGACTACGCGGTCAGTTCCTACAAGTTGCATTGGTCCCGTGCGAGGTGTCCGTGCCTCCTACGGGTCCGTTGGGGGACTGGTTTGGGTTTTCACCCCTTAACGGCTATTTTTTAAGTATAAATGTGATTTTTTCAAATTATCGTCATACTTTCAAACCGGGACACCCGGTACTACGCGGTCAGTTCCTACAAGTTGCATTGGTCCCGTGCGAGGAGTTCGTGCCTCCTACGGGGTCGTTTGGGGGCTGATTTGGGTTTTCACCCCTTAACGGCTAGTTTTTAAGTCCAAGTGTGATTTTTGCAAATTATCGTCGTACTCTCTAATCAGGAGACCTGGGACTACGCGGTCAATTCCTACAAGTTGCATGGGGTCGTGCGAGGTGTCCCTGCCTCCTACAGGGCCGTTTGGGGACTGGTTTGGGTTTTCACCCCTTAACGGCTAGTTTTTAAGTCTAAATGTGATTTTTTCAAATTATCGTCATACTTTCAAACCGGGACACCCGGTACTACGCGGTCAGTTCCTACAAGTTGCATTGGTCCCGTGCGAGGTGTTCGTGCCTCCCACGGGGTCGTTTGGGGGCTGGTTTGGGTTTTCAGCCCTTAACCGCTAGTTTTTAAGTCCAAGTGTGATTTTTGGAAATTATCGTCGTACTCTCAAATTGGGAGACCTGGGAGTACGCGGTCAAGTCCTACAAGTTGCATTGGTCCCGTGCGAGGTGTTCGTACCACCTACGGGGCCGTTTGGGAACTGGTTTGGGTTTTCACCCTTTAAGGGCTTGTTTTTAGGTCTAAGTGTGTTTTTTGCAAATTATCGTCGTACTCTCAAATCGGGATACCCAGGACTAAGTGATCAGTTCCTACAAGTTGCATTGGTCCCGTGCGAGGTGTTCGTACCTCCTACGGGGCCGTTTGGGGACTGGTTTGGGTGTTCACCCTTTAACGGCCTGTTTTTAACTCTAAGTGTGATTTTTGAAAATTATCCTCATACTTTCAAACCGGGAGACCCGAGACTACGTGGTAAGATTCTACAAGTTACATCGGTACCATACGAGGTGTTCGTGCCTCCTACGGGGTCGTTTGGGGGCCGATTTGGGTTTTCACCCTTTAACGGCAAGTTTTTAACTCTAAGTGTGATTTTTGCAAATTATCGTCATACTCTCAAACTGCGAGACCCGGGACTATGCGGTCAGTTCCTACAAGTTACATTGGTCCCGTGCGAAGTGTTCGTGCCTCCTACGGGGTCGTTTGGGGTCGATTTGGGTTTTCACCCTTTAACGGCCTGTTTTTAAGTTTACATGTGATTTTTACAAATTATCATCCTATTTACAAACCGGGAGACCCGGGACTACGCGGTCAGTTCCTACAAGTTGCATTGGTCCCGTGCGAGGTGTTCGTACCTCCTACGGGGCCGTTTGGGGGCTGGTTTGGGTTTTCACCCTTTAAGGGCCTGTTTTTAAGTCTAAGTGTGATTTTTGCAAATTATCATCGTACTCTCAAACCAGGACACCCGGGACTACGCGGTCAGTTCCTACAAGTTGCATTGGTCCCGTGCGAGGTGTCCGTGCCTCCTTCGGGTCCGTTTGGGGACTGGTTTGGGTTTTCACCCCTTAACGGCTATTTTTTAAGTCTAAATGTGATTTTTTCAAATTATCGTCATACTTTCAAACCGGGACACCCGGTACTACGCGGTCAGTTCCTACAAGTTGCATTGGTCCCGTGCGAGGAGTTCGTGCCTCCTACGGGGTCGTTTGGGGGCTGATTTGGGTTTTCACCCCTTAACGGCAAGTTTTTAAGTCCAAGTGTAATTTTTGCAAATTATCGTCGTACTCTCAAATCGGGAGACCTGGGACTACGCGGTCAATTCCTACAAGTTGCATGGGGCCGTGAGAGGTGTCCGTGCCTCCTACAGAGCCGTTTGGGGACTGGTTTGGGTTTTCACCCCTTAACGGCTAGTTTTTAAGTCTAAATGTCATTTTTTCAAATTATCGTCATACTTTCAAACCGGGACACCCGGTACTACGCGGTCAGTTCCTACAAGTTGCATTGGTCCCGTGCGAGGTGTTCGTGCCTCCTACGAGGTCGTTTGGGGGCTGGTTTGGGTTTTCACCCTTTAACGGCTAGTTTTTAAGTCCAAGTGTGATTTTTGCAAATTATCGTCATACTCTCAAATCGGGGGACCTGGGAGTACGCGGTCAACTCCTACAAGTTGCATTGGTCCCGTGCGAGGTGTTCGTACCACCTACGGGGCCGTTTGGGAACTGGTTTGGGTTTTCACCCTTTAACGGCTTGTTTTTAAGTCTAAGTGTGATTTTTGCAAATTATCATCGTACTCTCAAATCGGGATACCCAGGACTACGCGATCAGTTCCTACAAGTTGCATTGGTCCCGTGCGAGGTGTTCGTACCTCCTACGGGGCCGTTTGGGGACTGGTTTGGGTTTTCACCCTTTAACGGCCTGTTTTTAACTCTAAGTGTGATTTTTGCAAATTATAGTCATACTCTCAAACTGGGAGACCCGGGACTATGCGGTCAGTTCCTACAAGTTACATTGGTCCCGTGCGAAGTGTTCGTGCCTCCTACGGTGTCATTTGGGGTCGATTTGGGTTTTCACCCTTTAACGGCCTATTTTTAAGTTTACATGTGCTTTACAAATTATAATCCTATTTACAAACCGGGAGACCCGGGACTACGCGGTCAGTTCCTACAAGTTGCATTGGTCTCGTGCGAGGTGTTCGTACCTCCTACGGGGCTGTTTGGGGGCTGGTTTGGGTTTTCACCCCTTAACGGCTATTTTTTAAGTCAAAATGTGATTTTTTCAAATTATCGTCATACTTTCAAACCGGGACACCCGGTACTACGCGGTCAGTTCCTACAAGTTGCATTGGTCCCGTGCGAGGAGTTCGTGCCTCCTACGGGGTCGTTTGGGGGCTGGTTTGGGTTTTCACCCCGTAACGGCTAGTTTTTAAGTCCAAGTGTGATTTTTGCAAATTATCATCGTACTCTCAAATCGGGAGACCTGGGACTACGCGGTCAATTCCTACAAGTTGCATGGGGCCGTGCGAGGTGTTCGTACCTCCTACGGGGCTGTTTGGGGGCTGGTTTGGGTTTTCACCCCTTAACGGCTATTTTTTAAGTCAAAATGTGATTTTTTCAAATTATCGTCATACTTTCAAACCGGGACACCCGGTACTACGCGGTCAGTTCCTACAAGTTGCATTGGTCCCGTGCGAGGAGTTCGTGCCTCCTACGGGGTCGTTTGGGGGCTGGTTTGGGTTTTCACCCCGTAACGGCTAGTTTTTAAGTCTAAGTGTGATTTTTGCAAATTATCGTCGTACTCTCAAATCGGGATACCCAGGACTACGCGGTCAGTTCCTACAAGTTGCATTGGTCCCGTGCGAGGTGTTCGTACCTCCTACGGGGCCGTTTGGGGACAGGTTTGGGTTTTCACCCTTTAACGGCTTGTTTTTAAGTCTAAGTGTGATTTTTCCAAATTATCGTCGTACTCTCAAATCGGGATACCCAGGACTATGCGGTCAGTTCCTCCAAGTTGCATTGGTCCCGTGCGAGGTGTTCGTGCCTCCTACGGGGTCGTTTGGGGGCTGGTTTGGGTTTTCACCCCTTAACGGCTAGTTTTTAAGTCTAACTGTGATTTTTGCAAATTATCGTCATACTCTCAAATCGGGAGATCCGGTACTACGCGGTCAGTTCCTACAAGTTGCATTGGTCCCGTGCGAGGTGTTCGTGCCTCCTACTGGGACGTTTGGGGGCTGGTTTGGGTTTTCACCCCTTAACGGCTAGTTTTTAAGTCTAATTGTGATTTTTGCAAATTATCGTCATACTCTCAAATCGGGAGATCCGGTACTACGCGGTCAGTTACTACAAGTTGCATTGGTCCCGTGCGAGGTGTTAGTACCTCCTACGGGGTTTGGGGGCTGGTTTCGATTTTCACCCTTTAATGGCTTGTTTTTAAGTCTAAGTGTGATTTTTGCAAATTATCGTCATACTCTCAAGCCGGGACACCCGGGACTACGCGGTCAGTTCCTATAAGTTGCATTGGTCCCGTACGAGGTGTTCGTGCCTCCAACGGGGTCGTTTGGGGGCTGGTTTGGGTTTTCACCCTTTAACAGCTTGTTTTTAAGTCTAAGTGTGATTTTTGCAAATTATCGTCATACTCTCAAACCAGGACACCCGAGACTACGCGGTCAGTTCCTACAAGTTGCATTGGTCCCGTGCGAGGTGTTCGTTCCTCCTACGGGGTCGTTTGGGGGCTGGTTTGGGTTTTCACCCTTTAATGGCCTATTTTTAAGTCTAAGTGTGATTTTTGCAAATTATTATCGTACTCTCAAACCAGGACACCCGGGACTACGCGGTCAGTTCCTAAAAGTTGCATTGGTCCCGTGCGAGGTGTTCGTGCCTCCTACGGGGCCGTGTGGGGGCTGGTTTGGGTTTTCACCCCTTAACGGCTAGTTTTTAAGGCCAACTGTGATTTTTGCAAATTATCATCGTACTCACAAATCGGGAGACCCGGGACTACGTGGTCAGTTCCTACAAGTGGCATTGGTCCCGTGCGAGGTGTTCGTACCTCTTACGGGGCCGTTTGGGGACTGGTTTTGGTTTTCACCCTTTAACGGCTTATTTTTAAGTCTAAGTGTGATTTTTGCAAATTATCGTCGTACTCTCAAATCGGGATACCCGGGACTACGCGGTCAGTTCCTACAAGTTGCATTGGTCCCGTGTGAGCTGTTCGTGCCTCCTACGGGGTCGTTTGGGGGCTGGTTTGGGTTTTCACCCCTTAACGACTAGTTTTTAAGTCTAAGTGTGATTTTTGCAAATTATCGTCATACTCTGAAATCGGGAGACCGGGGACTACGCGGTCAGTTCCTACAAGTTGCATTGGTTCCGTGCGAGGTGTTCGTACCTCCTACGGGGCCGTTTGGGGGCTGGTTTCAGTTTTCACCCTTTAATGGCTTGTTTTTAAGTCTAAGTGTGATTTTTACAAATTATCGTCATACTCTCAAGCCGAGACACCCGGGAATACGCGGTCAGTTCCTATAGGTTGCATTGGTCCCGTGCGAGGTGTTCGTGCCTCCAACGGGGTCGTTTGGGGGCTGGTTTGGGTTTTAACCCTTTAACAGCTTGTTTTTAAGTCTAAGTGTGATTTTTGCAAATTATCGTCATACTCTCAAACCAGGACACCCGGGACTACGCGGTCAGTTCCTACAAGTTGCATTGGTCCCGTGCGAGGAGTTCGTGCCTCCTACGGGGCCGTTTGGGGGCAGGTTTGGGTTTTCACCCCTTAACGGCAAGTTTTTAAGTCCAAGTGTGATTTTCGCAAATTATCATCGTACTTAGAAACTGGGAGATCCGGGACTACGCGGTCAGTTCCTACAAGTTGCATTGGTCCCGTGCGAGGTGTTCGTACCTCCTACGGGGCCGTTTGGGGACTGGTTTGGGTTTTCACCCTTTAACGGCCTGTTTTTAACTCTAAGTGTGATTTTTGAAAATTATCCTCATACTTTCAAACCGGGAGACCCGAGACTACATGGTAAGATTCTACAAGTTACATCGGTCCCATACGAGGTGTTCGTGCCTCCTACGGGGTCGTTTGGGGGCCGATTTGGGTTTTCACCCTTTAACGGCAAGTTTTTAACTCTAAGTGTGATTTTTGCAAATTATCGTCATACTCTCAAACTGCGAGACACAGGACTATGCGGTCAGTTCCTACAAGTTACATTGGTCCCGTGCGAAGTGTTCGTGCCTCCTACGGGGTCGTTTGGGGTCGATTTGGGTTTTCACCCTTTAACGGCCTGTTTTTAAGTTTACATGTGATTTTTACAAATTATCATTCTATTTACAAACCGGGAGACCCGGGACTACGCGGTCAGTTCCTACAAGTTGCATTGGTCACGTGCGAGGTGTTCGTACCTCCTACGGGGCCGTTTAGGGGCTGGTTTGGGTTTTCACCCTTTAATGGCCTGTTTTTAAGTCTAAGTGTGATTTTTGCAAATTATCATCGTACTCTCAAACCAGGACACCCGGGACTACGCGGTCAGTTCCTACAAGTTGCATTGGTCCCGTGCGAGGTGTCCGTGCCTCCTACGGGTCCGTTGGGGGACTGGTTTGGGTTTTCACCCCTTAACGGCTATTTTTTAAGTATAAATGTGATTTTTTCAAATTATCGTCATACTTTCAAACCGGGACACCCGGTACTACGCGGTCAGTTCCTACAAGTTGCATTGGTCCCGTGCGAGGAGTTCGTGCCTCCTACGGGGTCGTTTGGGGGCTGATTTGGGTTTTCACCCCTTAACGGCTAGTTTTTAAGTCCAAGTGTGATTTTTGCAAATTATCGTCGTACTCTCTAATCGGGAGACCTGGGACTACGCGGTCAATTCCTACAAGTTGCATGGGGTCGTGCTAGGTGTCCCTGCCTCCTACAGGGCCGTTTGGGGACTGGTTTGGGTTTTCACCCCTTAACGGCTAGTTTTTAAGTCTAAATGTGATTTTTTCAAATTATCGTCATACTTTCAAACCGGGACACCCGGTACTACGCGGTCAGTTCCTACAAGTTGCATTGGTCCCGTGCGAGGTGTTCGTGCCTCCCACGGGGTCGTTTGGGGGCTGGTTTGGGTTTTCAGCCCTTAACCGCTAGTTTTTAAGTCCAAGTGTGATTTTTGGAAATTATCGTCGTACTCTCAAATTGGGAGACCTGGGAGTACGCGGTCAAGTCCTACAAGTTGCATTGGTCCCGTGCGAGGTGTTCGTACCACCTACGGGGCCGTTTGGGAACTGGTTTGGGTTTTCACCCTTTAAGGGCTTGTTTTTAGGTCTAAGTGTGTTTTTTGCAAATTATCGTCGTACTCTCAAATCGGGATACCCAGGACTACGTGATCAGTTCCTACAAGTTGCATTGGTCCCGTGCGAGGTGTTCGTACCTCCTACGGGGCCGTTTGGGGACTGGTTTGGGTGTTCACCCTTTAACGGCCTGTTTTTAACTATAAGTGTGATTTTTGAAAATTATCCTCATACTTTCAAACCGGGAGACCCGAGACTACGTGGTAAGATTCTACAAGTTACATCGGTACCATACGAGGTGTTCGTGCCTCCTACGGGGTCGTTTGGGGGCCGATTTGGGTTTTCACCCTTTAACGGCAAGTTTTTAACTCTAAGTGTGATTTTTGCAAATTATCGTCATACTCTCAAACTGCGAGACCCGGGACTATGCGGTCAGTTCCTACAAGTTACATTGGTCCCGTGCGAAGTGTTCGTGCCTCCTACGGGGTCGTTTGGGGTCGATTTGGGTTTTCACCCTTTAACGGCCTGTTTTTAAGTTTACATGTGATTTTTACAAATTATCATCCTATTTACAAACCGGGAGACCCGGGACTACGCGGTCAGTTCCTACAAGTTGCATTGGTCCCGTGCGAGGTGTTCGTACCTCCTACGGGGCCGTTTGGGGGCTGGTTTGGGTTTTCACCCTTTAAGGGCCTGTTTTTAAGTCTAAGTGTGATTTTTACAAATTATCATCGTACTCTCAAACCAGGACACCCGGGACTACGCGGTCAGTTCCTACAAGTTGCATTGGTCCCGTGCGAGGTGTCCGTGCCTCCTTCGGGTCCGTTTGGGGACTGGTTTGGGTTTTCACCCCTTAACGGCTATTTTTTAAGTCTAAATGTGATTTTTTCAAATTATCGTCATACTTTCAAACCGGGACACCCGGTACTACGCGGTCAGTTCCTACAAGTTGCATTGGTCCCGTGCGAGGAGTTCGTGCCTCCTACGGGGTCGTTTGGGGGCTGATTTGGGTTTTCACCCCTTAACGGCAAGTTTTTAAGTCCAAGTGTAATTTTTGCAAATTATCGTCGTACTCTCAAATCGGGAGACCTGGGACTACGCGGTCAATTCCTACAAGTTGCATGGGGCCGTGAGAGGTGTCCGTGCCTCCTACAGAGCCGTTTGGGGACTGGTTTGGGTTTTCACCCCTTAACGGCTAGTTTTTAAGTCTAAATGTCATTTTTTCAAATTATCGTCATACTTTCAAACCGGGACACCCGGTACTACGCGGTCAGTTCCTACAAGTTGCATTGGTCCCGTGCGAGGTGTTCGTGCCTCCTACGAGGTCGTTTGGGGGCTGGTTTGGGTTTTCACCCTTTAACGGCTAGTTTTTAAGTCCAAGTGTGATTTTTGCAAATTATCGTCATACTCTCAAATCGGGGGACCTGGGAGTACGCGGTCAACTCCTACAAGTTGCATTGGTCCCGTGCGAGGTGTTCGTACCACCTACGGGGCCGTTTGGGAACTGGTTTGGGTTTTCACCCTTTAACGGCTTGTTTTTAAGTCTAAGTGTGATTTTTGCAAATTATCGTCGTACTCTCAAATCGGGATACCCAGGACTACGCGATCAGTTCCTACAAGTTGCATTGGTCCCGTGCGAGGTGATCGTACCTCCTACGGGGCCGTTTGGGGACTGGTTTGGGTTTTCACCCTTTAACGGCCTGTTTTTAACTCTAAGTGTGATTTTTGCAAATTATAGTCATACTCTCAAACTGGGAGACCCGGGACTATGCGGTCAGTTCCTACAAGTTACATTGGTCCCGTGCGAAGTGTTCGTGCCTCCTACGGTGTCATTTGGGGTCGATTTGGGTTTTCACCCTTTAACGGCCTATTTTTAAGTTTACATGTGCTTTACAAATTATCATCCTATTTACAAACCGGGAGACCCGGGACTACGCGGTCAGTTCCTACAAGTTGCATTGGTCTCGTGCGAGGTGTTCGTACCTCCTACGGGGCTGTTTGGGGGCTGGTTTGGGTTTTCACCCCTTAACGGCTATTTTTTAAGTCAAAATGTGATTTTTTCAAATTATCGTCATACTTTCAAACCGGGACACCCGGTACTACGCGGTCAGTTCCTACAAGTTTTATTGGTCCCGTGCGAGGAGTTCGTGCCTCCTACGGGGTCGTTTGGGGGCTGGTTTGGGTTTTCATCCCGTAACGGCTAGTTTTTAAGTCCAAGTGTGATTTTTGCAAATTATCGTCGTACTCTCAAATCGGGAGACCTGGGACTACGCGGTCAATTCCTACAAGTTGCATGGGGCCGTGCGAGGTGTTCGTACCTCCTACGGGGCCGTTTGGGGACAGGTTTGTGTTTTCACCCTTTAACGGCTTATTTTTAAGTCTAAGTGTGATTTTTGCAAATTATCGTCGTACTCTCAAATCGGGATACCCAGTACTACGCGGTCAGTTCCTACAAGTTGCATTGGTCCCGTGCGAGGTGTTCGTGCTTCCTACGGGGTCGTTTCGGAGCTGGTTTGGGTTTTCACCCCTTAACGGCTAGTTTTTAAGTCTAACTGTGATTTTTGCAAATTATCGTCATACTCTCAAATCGGGAGATCCGGTACTACGCGGTCAGTTCCTAAAAGTTGCATTGGTCCCGTGCGAGGTGTTAGTACCTCCTACGGGGTTTGGGGGCTGGTTTCGGTTTTCACCCTTTAATGGCTTGTTTTTAAGTCTAAGTGTGATTTTTGCAAATTATCGTCATACTCTCAAGCCGGGACACCCGGGACTACGCGGTCAGTTCCTATAAGTTGCATTGGTCCCGTGCGAGGTGTTCGTGCCTCCAACGGGGTCGTTTGGGGGCTGGTTTGGGTTTTCACCCTTTAACAGTTTGTTTTTAAGTCTAAGTGTGATTTTTACAAATTATCGTCATACTCTCAAACCAGGACACCCGAGACTACGCGGTAAGTTCCTACAAGTTGCGTTGGTCCCGTGCGAGGTGTTCGTGCCTCCTACGGGGTCGTTTGGGGGCTGGTTTGGGTTTTCACCCTTTAATGGCCTGTTTTTAAGTCTAAGTGTGATTTTTGCAAATTATTATCGTACTCTCAAACCAGGACACCCGGGACTACGCGGTCAGTTCCTAAAAGTTGCATTGGTCCCGTGCGAGGTGTTCGTGCCTCCTACGGGGCCGTGTGGGGGCTGGTTTGGGTTTTCACCCCTTAACGGCTAGTTTTTAAGTCCAAGTGTGATTTTTGCAAATTAGCATCGTACTCTCAAATCGGGAGACCCGGGACTACTCGGTCAGTTCCTACAAGTTGCATTGGTCCCGTGCGAGGTGTTTGTACCTCTTACGGGGCCGTTTGGGGACTGGTTTGGGTTTTCACCCTTTAACGGCTTATTTTTAAGTCCAAGTGTGATTTTTGCAAATTATCTTCGTACTCTCAAATCGAGATACCCGGGACTACGCGGTCAGTTCCTACAAGTTGCATTGGTCCCGTGCGAGGTGTCCGTGCCTCCTACGGGTCCGTTTAGGGACTGGTTTGGGTTTTCACCCCTTAACGGCTATTTTTTAAGTCTAAATGTGATTTTTTCAAATTATCGTCATACTTTCAAACCGGGACACCCGGTACTACGGGGTAGTTCCTATAAGTTGCATTGGTCCCGTGCGAGGAGTTCGTGCCTCCTACGGGGTCGTTTGGGGGCTGATTTGGGTTTTCACCCCTTAACGGCTAGTTTTTAAGTCCAAGTGTGATTTTTGCAAATTATCGTTGTACTCTCAAATCGGGAGACCTGGGACTACGCGGTCAATTCCTACAAGTTGCATAGGGCCGTGCGAGGTGTCCCTGCCTCCTACAGGTCCGTTTGGGGACTGGTTTGGGTTTTCACCCCTTAACGGCTAGTTTTTAAGTCTAAATGTGATTTTTTCAAATTATCGTCATACTTTCAAACCGGGACCCCCGGTACTACGCGGTCAGTTCCTACAAGTTGCAATGGTCCCGTGCGAGGTGTTCGTGCCTCCTACGGGGTCGTTTGGGGGCTGGTTTGGGTTTTCACCCCTTAACGGCTAGTTTTTAAGTCCAAGTGTGATTTTTGCAAATTATCGTCGTACTCTCAAATCGGGAGACCTGAGAGTACGCGGTCAACTCCTACAAGTTGCGTTGGTCCCGTGCGAGGTGTTCGTACCACCTACGGGGCCGTTTGGGAACTGGTTTGGGTTTTAACCCTTTAACGGCTTGTTTTTAAGTCTAAGTGTGATTTTTGCAAATTATCGTCGTACTCTCAAATCGGGAAACCCAGGACTACGCGATCAGTTCCTACAAGTTGCATTGGTCCCGTGCGAGGTGTTCGTACCTCCTACGGGGCCGTTTGGGGACTGGTTTGGGTTTTCACCCTTTAACGGCCTATTTTTGATTTTTGAAAATTATCCTCATACTTTCAAATCGGGAGACCCGAGACTACGTGGTAAGATTCTACAAGTTACATCGGTCGAGGTGTTCGTGCCTCCTACGGGGTCGTTTGGTGGCCGATTTGGGTTTTCACCCTTTAACGGCATGTTTTTAACTCTAAGTGTGATTTTTGCAAATTATTGTCATACTCTCAAACTGGGAGACCTGGGACTATGCGGTCAGTTCCTACAAGTTACATTGGTCTCGTGCGAAGTGTTCGTGCCTCCTACGGAGTCGTGTGGGGTCGATTTGAGTTTTCACCCTTTAACGGCTTATTTTTAAGTTTAAGTGTGATTTTTGCAAATTATCGTCATACTCTCAAACCGGGACACCCGGGACTACGCGGTCAGTTCCTATAAGTTGCATTGGTCCCGTCCGAGGTGTTCGTACCTCCTACGGGGCCGTTTGGGGGCTGGTTTGGGTTTTCACCCTTTAATGGCCTGTTTTTAAGTCTAAGTGTGATTTTTGCAAATTATCATCGTACTCTCAAACCAGGACACCCGGGACTACGCGGTCAGTTCCTACAAGTTGCATTGGTCCCGTGCGAGGTGTTCGTGCCTCCTACGGGGCCGTTTGGGGGCTGGTTTGGGTTTTCACCCCTTAACGGCTAGTTTTTAAGTCCAAGTGTGATTTTTGCAAATTATCGTCGTACTCTCAAATCGGGAGACCTGGGACTACGCGGTCAATTCCTACAAGTTGCATGTGGCCGTGCGAGGTGTTCGTACCTCCTACGGGGCCGTTTGGGGACAGGTTCGGGTTTTCACCCTTTAACGGCGTTTTATTAAGTCTAAGTGTGATTTTTGCAAATTATCGTCGTACTCTCAAATCGGGATACCCAGGACTACGCGGTCAGTTCCTACAAGTTGCATTGGTCCCGTGCGAGGTGTCCGTGCCTCCTACGGGGCCGTTTGGGGACTGGTTTGGGTTTTCACCCCTTAACGGCTATTTTTAAGTCAAAATGTGATTTTTTCAAATTATCGTCATACTTTCAAACCGGGACACCCGGTACTACGCGGTCAGTTCCTACAAGTTGCATTGGTCCCGTGCGAGGAGTTCGTGCCTCCTACGGGGTCGTTTGGGGGCTGGTTTGGGTTTTCACCCCGTAACGGCAAGTTTTTAAGTCCAAGTGTGATTTTTTCAAATTATCGTCGTACTCTCAAATCGGGAGACCTGGGACTACGCGGTCAATTCCTACAAGTTGCATGGGGCCGTGCGAGGTGTTCGTACCTCCTACGGGGCCGTTTGGGGACAGGTTTGGGTTTTCACCCTTTAACGGCTTGTTTTTAAGTCTAAGTGTGATTTTTGCAAATTATCGTCGTACTCTGAAATCGGGATACCCAGGACTACGCGGTCAGTTCCTACAAGTTGCATTGGTCCCGTGCGAGGTGTTCGTGCTTCCTACGGGGTCGTTTGGGGGCTGGTTTGGGTTTTCACCCCTTAACGGCTAGTTTTTAAGTCTAACTGTGATTTTTGCAAATTATCGTCATACTCTCAAATCGGGAGATCCGGTACTATGCGGTCAGTTCCTACAAGTTGCATTGGTCCCGTGCGAGGTGTTCGTGCCTCCTACTGGGACGTTTGGGGGCTGGTTTGGGTTTTCACCCTTTAACGGCTAGTTTTTAAGTCTAATTGTGATTTTTGCAAATTATCGTCATACTCTCAAATCGGGAGACCAGGGACTACGCGGTCAGTTACTACAAGTTGCATTGGTCCCGTGCGAGGTGTTAGTACCTCCTACGGGGTTTGGGGGCTAGTTTCGGTTTTCACCCTTTAGTGGCGCGTTTTTAAGTCTAAGTGTGATTTTTACAAATTATCGTCATACTCTCAAGCCGGGACACCCGGGACTACGCTGTCAGTTCCTATAAGTTGCATTGGTCCCGTGCGAGGTGTTCGTGCCTCCAACGGGGTCGTTTGGGGGCTGGTTTGGGTTTTCACCCTTTAACAGCTTGTTTTTAAGTCTAAGTGTGATTTTTGCAAATTATCGTCATACTCTCAAACCAGGTCACCCGAGACTACGCGGTCAGTTCCTACAAGTTGCATTGGTCCGGTGCGAGGTGTTCGTGCCTCCTACGGGGTCGTTTGGGGGCTAGTTTGGGTTTTCACCCTTTAACGGCTTATTTTTAAGTCTAAGTGTGATTTTTGCAAATTATTATCGTACTCTCAAATCAGGACACCCGGGACTACGCGGTCAGTTCCTAAAAGTTGCATTGATCCTGTGCGAGGTGTTCGTGCCTCCTACGGGGCCGTGTGGAGGCTGGTTTGGGTTTTCACCCCTTAACGGCTAGTTTTTAAGTCCAAGTGTGATTTTTGCAAATTATCATCGTACTCTCAAATCGGGAGACCCGGGACTACGCGGTCAGTTCCTACAAGTTGCATTGGTTCCGTGCGAGGTGTTCGTACCTCCTACGGGGCCGTTTGGGGGCTGGTTTGGGATTTCACCCTTTAACGGCTTGTTTTTAAGTCTAAATGTGATTTTTTCAAATTATCGTCATACTTTCAAACCGGGACACCCGGGACTACGCGGTCAGTTCCTACAAGTTGCATTGGTCCCGTGCGAGGAGTTCGTGCCTCCTACGGGGTCGTTTGGTGGCTGGTTTGGGTTTTCACCCCTTAACGGCTAATTTTTAAGTCCAAGTGTGATTTTTGCAAATTATCGTCATACTCTCAAATCGGGAGACCTGGGACTACGCGGTGAATTCCTACAAGTTGCATGGGGCCGTGCGAGGTGTTCGTACCTCCTACGGGGCCGTTTGGTGACAGGTTTGGGTTTTCACCCTTTAACGGCAAGTTTTTAAGTCCAAGTGTGATTTTCGCAAATTAACATCGTACTTACAAACCGGGAGATCCGGGACTACGCGGTCAGTTCCTACAAGTTTCATTGGTCCCGTGCGAGGTGTTCGTACCTCCTACGGGGCCGTTTGGGGACTGGTTTGGGTTTTCACCCTTTAACGGCCTGTTTTTAACTCTAAGTATGATTTTTGATAATTATCCTCATACTTTCAAACCGGGTTACCCGAGACTACGTGGTAAGATTCTACAAGTTACATCGGTCCCATACGAGGTGTTCGTGCCTCCTACGGGGTCGTTTGGGGGCCGATTTGGGTTTTCACCCTTTAACGGCAAGTTTTTAACTCTAAGTGTGATTTTTGCAAATTATCGTCATACTCTCAAACTGCGAGACCCGGTACTATGCGGTCAGTTCCTACAAGTTACATTGGTCCCGTGCGAAGTGTTCGTGCCTCCTACGGGGTCGTTTGGGGTCGATTTGGGTTTTCACCCTTTAACGGCCTGTTTTTAAGTTTACATGTGATTTTTACAAATTATCATCCTATTTACAAACCGGGAGACCCGGGACTACGCGGTCAGTTCCTACAAGTTGCATTGGTCCCGTGCGTGGTGTCCGTGCCTCCTACGGGTCCGTTTTGGGACTGGTTTGGGTTTTCACCCCTTAACGGCTATTTTTTAAGTCTAAATGTGATTTTTTCAAATTATCGTCATACTTTCAAACCGGGACACCGGGTGCTACGCGGTCAGTTCCTACAAGTTGCATTGGTCCCGTGCGAGGAGTTCGTGCCTCCTACGGGGTCGTTTGGGGGCTGATTTGGGTTTTCACCCCTTAACGGCTAGTTTTTAAGTCCAAGTGTGATTTTGGCAAATTATCGTCGTACTCTCTAATCGGGAGACCTGGGACTACGCGGTTAATTCCTACAAGTTGCATGGGGCCGTGCGAGGTGTCCCTGCCTCCTACAGGGCCGTTTGGGGACTGGTTTGGGTTTTCACCCCTTAACGGCTAGTTTTTAAGTCTAAATGTGATTTTTTCAAATTATCATCATACTTTCAAACCGGGACACCCGGTACTACGCGGTCAGTTCCTACAAGTTGCATTGGTCCCGTGCGAGGTGTTCGTGCCTCCTACGGGGTCGTTTGGGAGCTGGTTTGGGTTTTCACCCCTTAACGGCTAGTTTTTAAGTGCAAGTGTGATTTTTGCAAATTATCGTCGTACTCTCAAATCGGGAGACTTGGGAGTACGCGGTCAACTCCTACAAGTTGCATTGGTCCCGTGCGAGGTGTTCGTACCACCTACGGGGCCGTTTGGGAACTGGTTTGGGTTTTCACCCTTTAAGGGCTTGTTTTTAGGTCTAAATGTGATTTTTGCAAATTATCGTCGTACTCTCAAATCGGGATACCCAGGACTACGCGATCAGTTCCTACAAGTTGCATTGGTCCCATGCGAGGTGTTCGTACCTCCTACGGGGCCGTTTGGGGACTGGTTTGGGTTTTCACCCTTTAACGGGCTGTTTTTAACTCTAAGTGTGATTTTTGAAAATTATCCTCATACTTTCAAACCGGGAGACCCGAGACTACGTGGTAAGATTCTACAAGTTACATCGGTACCATACGAGGTGTTCGTGCCTCATACGGGGTCGTTTGGGGGCCGATTTGGGTTTTCACCCTTTAATGGCAAGTTTTTAACTCTAAGTGTGATTTTTGCAAATTATCGTCATACTCTCAAACTGCGAGACCCGGGACTATGCGGTCAGTTCCTACAAGTTACATTGGTCCCGTGCGAAGTGTTCGTGCCTCCTACGGGGTCGTTTGGGGTCGATTTGGGTTTTCACCCTTTAACGGCCTGTTTTTAAGTTTACATGTGATTTTTACAAATTATCATCCTATTTACAAACCGGGAGACCCGGGACTACGCGGTCAGTTCCTACAAGTTGCATTGGTCCCGTGCGAGGTGTTCGTACCTCCTACGGGGCCGTTTGGGGGCTGGTTTGGGTTTTCACCCTTTAATGGCCTGTTTTTAAGTCTAAGTGTGATTTTTGCAAATTATCATCGTACTCTTAAACCAGGACACTCGGGACTACGCGGTCAGTTCCTACAAGTTGCATTGGTCACGTGCGAGGTGTCCGTGCCTCCTACGGGTCCGTTTGGGGACTGGTTTGGGTTTTCACCCCTTAACGGCTATTTTTTAAGTCTAAATGTGATTTTTTCAAATTATCGTCATACTTTCAAACCGGGACACCCGGTATTACGCGGTCAGTTCCTACAAGTTGCATTGGTCCCGTGCGAGGTGTTCGTGCCTCCTACGGGGTCGTTTGGGGGCTGGTTTGGGTTTTCACCCCTTAACGGCTAGTTTTTAAGTGCAAGTGTGATTTTTGCAAATTATCGTCGTACTCTCAAATCGGGAGACCTGGGAGTACGCGGTCAACTCCTACAAGTTGCATTGGTCCCGTGCGAGGTGTTCGTACCACCTACGGGGCCGTTTGGGAACTGGTTTGGGTTTTCACCCTTTAAGGGCTTGTTTTTAGGTCTAAATGTGATTTTTGCAAATTATCGTCGTACTCTCAAATCGGGATACCCAGGACTACGCGATCAGTTCCTACAAGTTGCATTGGTCCCGTGCGAGGTGTTCGTACCTCCTACGGGGCCGTTTGGGGACTGGTTTGGGTTTTCACCCTTTAACGGCCTGTTTTTAACTCTAAGTGTGATTTTTGAAAATTATCCTCATACTTTCAAACCGGGAGACCCGAGACTACGTGGTAAGATTCTACAAGTTACATCGGTACCATACGAGGTGTTCGTGCCTCATACGGGGTCGTTTGGGGGCCGATTTGGGTTTTCACCCTTTAACGGCAAGTTTTTAACTCTAAGTGTGATTTTTGCAAATTATTGTCATACTCTCAAACTGCGAGACCCGGGACTATGCGGTCAGTTCCTACAAGTTACATTGGTCCCGTGCGAAGTGTTCGTGCCTCCTACGGGGTCGTTTGGGGTCGATTTGGGTTTTCACCCTTTAACGGCCTGTTTTTAAGTTTACATGTGATTTTTACAAATTATCATCCTATTTACAAACCGGGAGACCCGGGACTACGCGGTCAGTTCCTACAAGTTGTATTGGTCCCGTGCGAGGTGTTCGTACCTCCTACGGGGCCGTTTGGGGGCTGGTTTGGGTTTTCACCCTTTAATGGCCTGTTTATTAGTCTAAGTGTGATTTTCGCAAATTATCATCGTACTCTTAAACCAGGACACTCGGGACTACGCGGTCAGTTCCTACAAGTTGCATTGGTCCCGTGCGAGGTGTCCGTGCCTCCTACGGGTCCGTTTGGGGACTGGTTTGGGTTTTCACCCCTTAACGGCTATTTTTTAAGTCTAAATGTGATTTTTTCAAATTATCGTCATACTTTCAAACCGGGACACCCGGTACTACGCGGTCAGTTCCTACAAGTTGCATTGGTCCCGTGCGAGGAGTTCGTGCCTCCTACGGGGTCGTTTGGGGGCTGATTTGGGTTTTCACCCCTTAACGGCTAGTTTTTAAGTCCAAGTGTAATTTTTGCAAATTATCGTCGTACTCTCAAATCGGGAGACCTGGGACTACGCGGTCAATTCCTACAAGTTGCATGGGGCCGTGCGAGGTGTCCGTGCCTCCTACAGAGCCGTTTGGGGACTGATTTGGGTTTTCACCCCTTAACGGCTAGTTTTTAAGTCTAAATGTCATTTTTTCAAATTATCGTCATACTTTCAAACCGGGACACCCGGTACTACGCGGTCAGTTCCTACAAGTTGCATTGGTCCCGTGCGAGGTGTTCGTGCCTCCTACGGGGTCGTTTGGGGGCTGGTTTGGGTTTTCACCCCTTAACGGCTAGTTTTTAAGTCCAAGTGTGATTTTTGCAAATTATCGTCGTACTCTCAAATCGGGAGACCTGGGAGTACGCGGTCAACTCCTACAAGTTGCATTGGTCCCGTGCGAGGTGTTCGTACCACCTACGGGGCCGTTTGGGAACTGGTTTGGGTTTTCACCCTTTAACGACTTGTTTTTAAGTCTAAGTGTGATTTTTGCAAATTATCGTCGTACTCTCAAATCGAGATACCAAGGACTACGCGATCAGTTCCTACAAGTTGCATTGGTCCCGTGTGAGGTGTTCGTACCTCCTACGGGGCCGTTTGGGGACTGGTTTGGGTTTTCACCCTTTAACGGCCTGTTTTTTACTCTATGTGTGATTTTTGAAAATTATCCTCATACTTTCAAATCGGGAGACCCGAGACTACGTGGTAAGATTCTACAAGTTACATCGGTCGAGGTGTTCGTGCCTCCTACGGGATCGTTTGGGGGCCGATTTGGGTTTTCACCCTTTAACGGCATGTTTTTAACTCTAAGTGTGATTTTTGCAAATTATAGTCATACTCTCAAACTGGGAGACCCGGGACTATGCGGTCAGTTCCTACAAGTTACATTGGTCCCGTGCGAAGTGTTCGTGCCTCCTACGGAGTCGTTTGGGGTCGATTTGGGTTTTCACCCTTTAACGGCCTGTTTTTAAGTTTACATGTGCTTTACAAATTATCATCCTATTTACAAACCGGGAGACCCGGGACTACGCGGTCAATTTCTACAAGTTGCATTGGTCCCGTGCGAGGTGTTCGTACCTCCTACGGGGCCGTTTGGGTGCTGGTTTGGGTTTTCACCCTTTAATGGCCTGTTTTTAAGTCTAAGTGTGATTTTTGCAAATTATCATCGTACTCTCAAACCAGGACACCCGGGACTACGCGGTCAGTTCCTACAAGTTGCATTGGTCCCGTGCGAGGTGTCCGTGCCTCCTAAGGGGCCGTTTGGGGACTGGTTTGGGTTTTCACCCCTTAACGGCTATTTTTTAAGTCAAAATGTGATTTTTTCAAATTATCGTCATACTTTCAAACCGGGACTCCCGGTACTACGCGGTCAGTTCCTACAAGTTGCATTGGTCCCGTGCGAGGAGTTCGTGCCTCCTACGGGGTCGTTTGGTGGCTGGTTTGGGTTTTCACTCCGTAACGACTAGTTTTTAAGTCCAAGTGTGATTTTTGCAAATTATCATCGTACTCTCAAATCGGGAGACCTGGGACTACGCGGTCAATTCCTACAAGTTGCATGGGGCCGTGCGAGGTGTTCGTACCTCCTACGGGGCCGTTTGGGGACTGGTTTGGGTTTTCACTCTTTAACGGCTTGTTTTTAAGTCTAAGTGTGATTTTTGCAAATTATCGTCGTACTCTCAAATCGGGATACCCAGGACTACGCGGTCAGTTCCTACAAGTTGCATTGGTCCCGTGCGAGGTGTTCGTGCCTCCTACGGGGTCGTTTGGGGGCTGGTTTGGGTTTTCACCCCTTAACGGCTAGTTTTTAAGTCTAACTGTGATTTTTGCAAATTATCGTCATACTCTCAAATCGGGAGATCCGGTACTACGCGGTCAGTTCCTACAAGTTGCATTGGTCCCGTGCGAGGTGTTATTACCTCCTACGGGGTTTGGGGGCTGGTTTCAGTTTTCACCCTTTAATGGTTGTTTTTAAGTCTAAGTGTGATTTTTGCAAATTATCGTCATACTCTCAAGCAGGGACACCCGGGACTACGCGGTCAGTTCCTATAAGTTGCATTGGTCACGTGCGAGGTGTTCGTGCCTCCAACGGGGTCGTTTGGGGGCTGGTTTGGGTTTTCACCCTTTAACAGCTTGTTTTTAAGTCTAAGTGTGATTTTTGCAAATTATCGTCATACTCTCAAACCAGGACACCCGAGACTACGCAGTCAGTTCCTACAAGTTGCGTTGGTCCCGTGCGAGGTGTTTGTGCCTCCTACGGGGTCGTTTGGGGGCTGGTTTGGGATTTCACCCTTTAACGGCTTGTTTTTAAGTCCAAGTGTGATTTTTGCAAATTATCATCGTACTCTCAAACCGGGACACCCGGGACTACGGGGTCAGTTCCTACAAGTTGCATTGGTTCCGTGCGAGGTGTTCGTACCTCCTACGGGGCCGTTTGGGGGCTGGTTTGGGTTTTAACCCTTTAATAGCTAGTTTTTAAGTCTAAGTGTGATTTTTGCAAATTATCGTCATACTCTCAAATCGGGAGATCTGGGACTACGCGGTCAGTTCCTACAAGTTGTATTCATCCCGTGCGAGGTGTTCGTGCCTCCTACGGGGCCGTTTGGGGGCTGGTTTGGGTTTTCACCCTTTAATAGCTAGTTTTTGAGTCTAAGTGTGATTTTTGCAAATTATCGTCATACTCTCAAATCGGGAGATCCGGGACTACGCGGTCAGTTGCTACAAGTTGTATTGGTCCCGTGCGAGGTGTTCGTGCCTCCTACGGGGCCGTTTGGGGGCTGGTTTGGGTTTTCACCCCTTAACGGCTAGTTTTTAAGTCTAAGTGTGATTTTTGCAAATTATCATCGTACTCTCAAACCAGGAGACCCGGGACTACGCGGTCTGTTCCTACAAGTTGCATTGGTCCCGTGCGAGGTGTTCGTGCCTCCTACGGGGTCGTTTGGGCGCTGGTTTAGGTTTTCACCCCTTAACGGCTAGTTTTTAAGTCTAAGTGTGATTTTTGCAAATTATCGTCGTACTCTCAAACCAGGAGACCCGGGACTACGCGGTCAGTTCCTACAAGTTGCATTGGTCCCGTGCGAGGTGTTCGTGCCTCCTACGGGGTCGTTTGGGGGCTGGTTTCGGTTTTCACCCCTTAACGGCTAGTTTTTAAGTCTAAGTGTGATTTTTGCAAATTATCATCATACTCTCAAATCGGGAGATCCGCGACTACGCAGTCAGTTCCTACAAGTTGCATTGGTCCCGTGCGAGGTGTTCGTGCCTCCTACGGGGCCGTTTGGGGGCTGGTTTGGGTTTTCACCCCTTAACGGCTAGTTTTTAAGTCTAAGTGTGATTTTGGAAAATTATTGTCGTACTCTCAAACCAGGAGACCCGGGACTACGCTGTCTGTTCCTACAAGTTGCATTGGTCCCGTGCAAGTTGCATTGGTCCCGTGCGAGGTGTTCGTGCCTCCTACGGGGTCGTTTGGGGGCTGGTTTGGATTTTCACCCCTTAACAGCTAGTTTTTAAGTCCAAGCGTGATTTTTGCAAATTATCATCGTACTCTCAAACCAGGAGACCCGGGACTTCGCGGTCAGTTTCTACAAGTTGCATTGGTCCCGAGCGAGGTGTTCGTGCCTCCTACGGGGTCGTTTGGGGGCCGGTTTGGGTTTTCACCCCTTAACGGCTTGTTTTTAAGTCTGAGTGTGATTTTTGCAAATTATCATCCTATTCACAAACCGGGAGATCCGGGACTATGCAGTCAATTCCTACAAGTTGCATTGGTCCCGTGCGAGGTGTTCGTGCCTCCTACGGGGTCGTTTGGTGGCTGGTTTGTGTTTTCACCGCATAACGGCTAGTTTTTAAGTCTAAGTGTGATTTTTGCAAATTATCGTCATACTCTGAAATCGGGAGACCCGGGACTACGCGGTCAGTTCGTACAAGTTGCATTGGTCCCGTGCGAGGTCTTCGTACCTCCTACAGGGCCGTTTGGGGGCTGGTTTCGGTTTTCACCCTTTAACGGCTTGTTTTTAAGTCTAAGTATGATTTTTGCAAATTATCATCCTATTCACAAACCGGGAGATCCGGGACTATGCGGTCAGTTCCTACAAGTTGCATTGGTCCCGTGCGAAGTGTTCGTGCCTCCTACGGGGTCGTTTGGGGTCGATTTGGGTTTTCACCCTTTAACGGCCTGTTTTTAAGTTTACATGTGATTTTTACAAATTATCATCCTATTTACAAACCGGGAGACCCGGGACTACGCGGTCAGTTCCTACAAGTTGCATTGGTCCCGTGCAAGGTGTTCGTACCTCCTACGGGTCCGTTTGGGGACTGGTTTGGGTTTTCACCCTTTAATGGCCTGTTTTTAAGTCTAAGTGTGATTTTTGCAAATTATCGTCGTACTCTCAAATCGGGATACCCAGGACTACGCGATCAGTTCCTATAAGTTGCATTGGTCCCGTGCGAGGTGTTCGTACCTCCTACGGGGCCGTTTGGGGACTGGTTTGGGTTTTCACCCTTTAACGGCCTGTTTTTGATTTTTGAAAATTATCCTCATACTTTCAAATCGGGAGACCCGAGACTACGTGGTAAGATTCTACAAGTTACATCGGTCGAGGTGTTCGTGCCTCCTACGGGGTCGTTTGGGGGCCGATTTGGGTTTTCACCCTTTAACGGCATGTTTTTAACTCTAAGTGTGATTTTTGCAAATTATCGTCATACTCTCAAACTGGGAGACCCGGGACTATGCGGTCAGTTCCTACAAGTTACATTGGTCTCGTGCGAAGTGTTCGTGCCTCCTACGGAGTCGTTTGGGGTCGATTTGAGTTTTCACCCTTTAACGGCCTGTTTTTAAGTTTACATGTGACTTTACAAATTATCATCCTATTTACAAACCGGGAGACCCGGGACTACGCGGTCAGTTCCTACAGCATTGGTCCCGTGCGAGGTGTTCGTACCTCCTACGGGGCCGTTTGGGGGCTGGTTTGGGTTTTCACCCTTTAATGGCCTGTTTTTAAGTCTAAGTGTGATTTTTGCAAATTATCATCGTACTCTCAAACCAGGACACCCGGGACTACGCGGTCAGTTCCTACAAGTTGCATTGGTCCCGTGTGAGGTGTCCGTGCCTCCTACGGGGCCGTTTGGGGACTGGTTTGGGTTTTCACCCCTTAACGGCTATTTTTTAAGTCAAAATGTGATTTTTTCAAATTATCGTCATACTTTCAAACCGGGACACCCGGTACTACGCGGTCAGTTCCTACAAGTTGCATTGGTCCCGTGCGAGGAGCTCGTGCCTCCTACGGGGTCGTTTGGGGGCTTGTTTGGGTTTTCACCCCGTAACGGCTAGGTTTTAAGTCCAAGTGTGATTTTTGCAAATTATCGTCGTACTCTCAAATCGGGAGACCTGGGACTAAGCGGTCAATTATTACAAGTTGCATGGGGCCGTGCGAGGTGTTCGTACCTCCTACGGGGCCGTTTGGGGACAGGTTTGGGTTTTCACCCTTTAACGGCTTGTTTTTAAGTCTAAGTGTGATTTTTGCAAATTATCGTCATACTCTGAAGCCGGGACAGCCGGGACTACGCTGTCAGTTCCTACAAGTTGCATTGGTCCCGTGCGAGGTGTTCGTGCCTCCTACGGGGTCGTTTGGGGGCTGGTTTGGGTTTTCACCCTTTAACGGCTTATTTTTAAGTCTAAGTGTGATTTTTGCAAATTATTATCGTACTCTCAAACCAGGACACCCGGGACTACGCGGTCAGTTCCTAAAAGTTGTATTGGTTCCGTGCGAGGTGTTCGTACCTCCTACGGGGCCGTTTGGGGGCTGGTTTGGGTTTTAACCCTTTAATAGCTAGTTTTTAAGTCTAAGTGTGATTTTTGCAAATTATCGTCATACTCTCAAATCGGGAGATCCGGGACTACGCGGTCAGTTCCTACAAGTTGTATTCATCCCGTGCGAGGTGTTCGTGCCTCCTACGGGGCCGTTTGGGGGCTGGTTTGGGTTTTCACCCTTTAATAGCTAGTTTTTAAGTCTAAGTGTGATTTTTGCAAATTATCGTCATACTCTCAAATCGGGAGATCCGGGACTACGCGGTCAGTTGCTACAAGTTGTATTGGTCCCGTGCGAGGTGTTCGTGCCTCCTACGGGGCCGTTTGGGGGCTGGTTTGGGTTTTCACCCCTTAACGGCTAGTTTTTAAGTCTAAGTGTGATTTTTGCAAATTATCATCGTACTCTCAAACCAGGAGACCCGGGACTACGCAGTCTGTTCCTACAAGTTGCATTGGTCCCGTGCGAGGTGTTCGTGCCTCCTACGGGGTCGTTTGGGCGCTGGTTTAGGTTTTCACCCCTTAACGGCTAGTTTTTAAGTCTAAGTGTGATTTTTGCAAATTATCGTCGTACTCTCAAACCAGGAGACCCGGGACTACGCGGTCAGTTCCTACAAGTTGCATTGGTCCCGTGCGAGGTGTTCGTGCCTCCTACGGGGTCGTTTGGGGGCTGGTTTCGGTTTTCACCCCTTAACGGCTAGTTTTTAAGTCTAAGTGTGATTTTTGCAAATTATCATCATACTCTCAAATCGGGAGATCCGCGACTACGCAGTCAGTTCCTACAAGTTGCATTAGTCCCGTGCGAGGTGTTCGTGCCTCCTACGGGGCCGTTTGGGGGCTGGTTTGGGTTTTCACCCCTTAACGGCTAGTTTTTAAGTCTAAGTGTGATTTTGGAAAATTATTGTCGTACTCTCAAACCAGGAGACCCGGGACTACGCTGTCTGTTCCTACAAGTTGCATTGGTCCCGTGCAAGTTGCATTGGTCCCGTGCGAGGTGTTCGTGCCTCCTACGGGGTCGTTTGGGGGCTGGTTTGGATTTTCACCCCTTAACAGCTAGTTTTTAAGTCCAAGCGTGATTTTTGCAAATTATCATCGTACTCTCAAACCAGGAGACCCGGGACTTCGCGGTCAGTTCCTACAAGTTGCATTGGTCCCGAGCGAGGTGTTCGTGCCTCCTACGGGGTCGTTTGGGGGCCGGTTTGGGTTTTCACCCCTTAACGGCTTGTTTTTAAGTCTGAGTGTGATTTTTGCAAATTATCATCCTATTCACAAACCGGGAGATCCGGGACTATGCAGTCAATTCCTACAAGTTGCATTGGTCCCGTGCGAGGTGTTCGTGCCTCCTACGGGGTCGTTTGGTGGCTGGTTTGTGTTTTCACCGCATAACGGCTAGTTTTTAAGTCTAAGTGTGATTTTTGCAAATTATCGTCATACTCTGAAATCGGGAGACCCGGGACTACGCGGTCAGTTCGTACAAGTTGCATTGGTCCCGTGCGAGGTCTTCGTACCTCCTACAGGGCCGTTTGGGGGCTGGTTTCGGTTTTCACCCTTTAACGGCTTGTTTTTAAGTCTAAGTATGATTTTTGCAAATTATCATCCTATTCACAAACCGGGAGATCCGGGACTATGCGGTCAGTTCCTACAAGTTGCATTGGTCCCGTGCGAAGTGTTCGTGCCTCCTATGGGGTCGTTTGGGGTCGATTTGGGTTTTCACCCTTTAACGGCCTGTTTTTAAGTTTACATGTGATTTTTACAAATTATCATCCTATTTACAAACCGGGAGACCTGGGACTACGCGGTCAGTTCCTACAAGTTGCATTGGTCCCGTGCGAGGTGTTCGTACCTCCTACGGGTCCGTTTGGGGACTGGTTTGGGTTTTCACCCTTTAATGGCCTGTTTTTAAGTCTAAGTGTGATTTTTGCAAATTATCGTCGTACTCTCAAATCGGGATACCCAGGACTACGCGATCAGTTCCTATAAGTTGCATTGGTCCCGTGCGAGGTGTTCGTACCTCCTACGGGGCCGTTTGGGGACTGGTTTGGGTTTTCACCCTTTAACGGCCTGTTTTTGATTTTTGAAAATTATCCTCATACTTTCAAATCGGGAGACCCGAGACTACGTGGTAAGATTCTACAAGTTACATCGGTCGAGGTGTTCGTGCCTCCTACGGGGTCGTTTGGGGGCCGATTTGGGTTTTCACCCTTTAACGGCATGTTTTTAACTCTAAGTGTGATTTTTGCAAATTATCGTCATACTCTCAAACTGGGAGACCCGGGACTATGCGGTCAGTTCCTACAAGTTACATTGGTCTCGTGCGAAGTGTTCGTGCCTCCTACGGAGTCGTTTGGGGTCGATTTGAGTTTTCACCCTTTAACGGCCTGTTTTTAAGTTTACATGTGACTTTACAAATTATCATCCTTTTTACAAACCGGGAGACCCAGGACTACGCGGTCAGTTCCTACAAGTTGCATTGGTCCCGTGCGAGGTGTTCGTACCTCCTACGGGGCCGTTTGGGGGCTGGTTTGGGTTTTCACCCTTTAATGGCCTGTTTTTAAGTCTAAGTGTGATTTTTGCAAATTATCATCGTACTCTCAAACCAGGACACCCGGGACTACGCGGTCAGTTCCTACAAGTTGCATTGGTCCCATGTGAGGTGTCCGTGCCTCCTACGGGGCCGTTTGGGGACTGGTTTGGGTTTTCACCCCTTAACGGCTATTTTTTAAGTCAAAATGTGATTTTTTCAAATTATCGTCATACTTTCAAACCGGGACACCCGGTACTACGCGGTCAGTTCCTACAAGTTGCATTGGTCCCGTGCGAGGAGCTCGTGCCTCCTACGGGGTCGTTTGGGGGCTTGTTTGGGTTTTCACCCCGTAACGGCTAGGTTTTAAGTCCAAGTGTGATTTTTGCAAATTATCGTCGTACTCTCAAATCGGGAGACCTGGGACTAAGCGGTCAATTATTACAAGTTGCATGGGGCCGTGCGAGGTGTTCGTACCTCCTACGGGGCCGTTTGGGGACAGGTTTGGGTTTTCACCCTTTAACGGCTTGTTTTTAAGTCTAAGTGTGATTTTTGCAAATTATCGTCGTACTCTGAAATCGGGATACCCAGGACTACGCGGTCAGTTCCTACAAGTTGCATTGGTCCCGTGCGAGGTGTTCGTGCCTCCTACGGGGTCGTTTGGGGGCTGGTTTGGGTTTTCACCCCTTAACGGCTAGTTTTTAAGTCTAACTGTGATTTTTGCAAATTATCGTCATACTCTCAAATCGGGAGATCCGGTACTACGCGGTCAGTTCCTACAAGTTGCATTGGTCCCGTGCGAGGTGTTATTACCTCCTACGGGGTTTGGGGGCTGGTTTCAGTTTTCACCCTTTAATGGTTGTTTTTAAGTCTAAGTGTGATTTTTGCAAATTATCGTCATACTCTCAAGCAGGGACACCCGGGACTACGCGGTCAGTTCCTATAAGTTGCATTGGTCACGTGCGAGGTGTTCGTGCCTCCAACGGGGTCGTTTGGGGGCTGGTTTGGGTTTTCACCCTTTAACAGCTTGTTTTTAAGTCTAAGTGTGATTTTTGCAAATTATCGTCATACTCTCAAACCAGGACACCCGAGACTACGCAGTCAGTTCCTACAAGTTGCGTTGGTCCCGTGCGAGGTGTTCGTGCCTCCTACGGGGTCGTTTGGGGGCTGGTTTGGGTTTTCACCCTTTAATGGCCTGTTTTTAAGTCTAAGTGTGATTTTTGCAAATTATTATCGTACTCTCAAACCAGGACACCCGGGACTACGCGGTCAGTTCCTAAAAGTTGCATTGGTCCCGTGCGAGTTGTTCGTGCCTCCTACAGGGCCGTTTGGGGGCTAGTTTGGGTTTTCACCCCTTAACGGCTATTTTTTAAGTCAAAATGTGATTTTTTCAAATTATCGTCATACTTTCAAACCGGGACTCCCGGTACTACGCGGTCAGTTCCTACAAGTTGCATTGGTCCCGTGCGAGGAGTTCGTGCCTCCTACGGGGTCGTTTGGGGGCTGGTTTGGGTTTTCACCCCGTAACGGCTAGTTTTTAAGTCCAAGTGTGATTTTTGCAAATTATCGTCGTACTCTCAAATCGGGATACCCAGGACTACGCGATCAGTTCCTACAAGTTGCATTGGTCCCGTGCGAGGTGTTCGTACCTCCTACGGGGCCGTTTGGGGGCTGGTTTGGGATTTCACCCTTTAACGGCTTGTTTTTAAGTTTAAGTGTGATTTTTGCAAATTATCGTCATACTCTCAAACCGGGACACCCGGGACTACGCGGTCAGTTCCTATAAGTTGCATTGGTCCCGTACGAGGTGTTCGTGCCTCCTACGGGGTCGTTTGGGGGCTGGTTTGGGTTTTCACCCTTTAACAGCTAGTTTTTAAGTCTAAGTGTGATTTTTGCAAATTATCGTCATACTATCAAATCGGGAGATCCGGGACTACGCGGTCAGTTCCTACAAGTTGTATTGGTCCCGTGCGAGGTGTTCGTGCCTCCTACGGGGCCGTTTGGGGGCTGGTTTGGGTTTTCACCCCTTAACGGCTAGTTTTTAAGTCTAAGTGTGATTTTTGCAAATTATCGTCGTGCTCTCAAACCAGGAGACCCGGGATTACGCGGTCTGTTCCTACAAGTTGCATTGGTCCCGTGCGAGGTGTTCGTGCCTCCTACGGGGTCGTTTGCGCGCTGGTTTGGGTTTTCACCCCTTAACGGCTAGTTTCTAAGTCTAAGTGTGATTTTTGAAAATTATCGTCGTACTCTCAAACCAGGAGACCCGGGACTACGCGGTCAGTTCCTACAAGTTGCATTGGTCTCGTGCGAGGTGTTCGTGCCTCCTACGGGGTCGTTTGGGGGCTGGTTTGGGTTTTCACCCCTTAACGGCTAGTTTTTAAGTCTAAGTGTGATTTTTGCAAATTATCGTCATACTCTCAAATCGGGAGATTCGCGACGACGCGATCAGTTCCTACAAGTTGCATTGGTCCCGTGCGAGGTGTTCGTGCCTCCTACGGGGCCGTTTAGGGGCTGGTTTGGGTTTTCACCCCTTAACGGCTAGTTTTTAAGTCTAAGTGTGATTTTGGCAAATTATCGCCGTACTCTCAAACCAGGAGACCCGGGACTACGCGGTTTGTTCCTACAAGTTGCATTGGTCCCGTGCAAGTTGCATTGGTCCCGTGCGAGGTGTTCGTGCCTCCTACGGGGTCGTTTGGGGGCTGGTTTGGGTTTTCACCCCTTAACGGCTAGTTTTTAAGTCTAAGTGTGATTTTTGCAAATTATCGTCGTACTCCCAAACCGGGAGACTCGGGACTACGCGGTCAGTTCCTACAAGTTGCATTGGTCCCGAGCGAGGTGTTCGTGCCTCCTACGGGGTCGTTTGGGGGCCGGTTTGGGTTTTCACCCCTTAACGGCTTGTTTTTAAGTCTAAGTGTGATTTTTGCAAATTATCATCCTATTCACAAACCGGGAGATCCGGGACTATGCAGTCAATTCCTACAAGTTGCATTGGTCCCGTGCGAGGTGTTGTGCCTCCTACGGGGTCGTTTGGTGGCTGGTTTGGGTTTTCACCCCATAACGGCTAGTTTTTAAGTCTAAGTGTGATTTTTGCAAATTATCGTCATACTCTGAAATCGGGAGACCCGGGACTACGCGGTCAGTTCGTACAAGTTGCATTGGTCCCGTGCGAGGTCTTCGTACCTCCTACAGGGCCGTTTGGGGGCTGGTTTCGGTTTTCACCCTTTAACGGCTTGTTCTAAAGTCTAAGTGTGATTTTTGCAAATTATCATCCTATTCACAAACCGGGAGATCCGGGACTATGCGGTCAGTTCCTACAAGTTGCATTGGTCCCGTGCGAAGTGTTCGTGCCTCCTATGGGGTCGTTTGGGGTCGATTTGGGTTTTCACCCTTTAACGGCCTGTTTTTAAGTTTACATGTGATTTTTACAAATTATCATCCTATTTACAAACCGGGAGACCCGGGACTACGCGGTCAGTTCCTATAAGTTGCATTGGTCCCGTGCGAGGTGTTCGTACCTCCTACGGGTCCGTTTGGGGGCTGGTTTGGGTTTTCACCCTTTAATGGCCTGTTTTTAAGTCTAAGTGTGATTTTTGCAAATTATCATCGTACTCTCAAACCAGGACACCCGGGACTACGCGGTCAGTTCCTACAAGTTGCATTGGTCCCGTGCGAGGTGTCCGTGCCTCCTACGGGGCCGTTTGGGGACTGGTTTGGGTTTTCACCCCTTAACGGTAATTTTTTAAGTCAAAATGTGATTTTTTCAAATTATATTCATACTTTCAAACCGGGACACCCGGTACTACGCGGTCAGTTCCTACAAGTTGCATTGGTCCCGTGCGAGGAGTTCGTGCCTCCAACGGGGTCGTTTGGGGGCTGGTTTGGGTTTTCACCCCGTAACGGCTAGTTTTTAAGTCCAAGTGTGATTTTTGCAAATTATCGCCGTACTCTCAAATCGGGAGACCTGGGACTACGCGGTCAATTCCTACAAGTTGCATGGGGCCGTGCGAGGTGTTCGTACCTCCTACGGGGCCGTTTGGGGACAGGTTTGGGTTTTCACCCTTTAATGGCTTGTTTTTAAGTCTAAGAGTGATTTTTGCAAATTATCGTCGTACTCTCAAATCGGGATACCCAGGACTACGCGGTCAGTTCCTACAAGTTGCATTGGTCCCGTGCGAGGTGTTCGTGCCTCCTACGGGGTCGTTTGGGGGCTGGTTTGGGTTTTCACCCCTTAACGGCTAGTTTTTAAATCTAATTGTGATTTTTGCAAATTATCGTCATACTCTCAAATCGGGAGACCAGGGACTACGCGATCAGTTACTACAAGTTGCATTGGTCCCGTGCGAGGTGTTAGTACCTCCTACGGGGTTTGGGGGCTGGTTTCGGTTTTCACCCTTTAATGGCTTGTTTTTAAGTCTAAGTTTGATTTTTGCAAATTATCGTCATACTCTCAAGCCGGGACACCCGGGACAACGCGGTCAGTTCCTATAAGTTGCATTGGTCCCGTGCGAGGTGTTCGTGCCTCCAACGGGGTCGTTTGGGGGCTGGTTTGGGTTTTCACCCTTTAACAGCTTGTTTTTAAGTCTAAGTGTGATTTTTGCAAATTATCGTCATACTCTCAAACCAGGACACCCGAGACTACGCGGTCAGTTCCTACAAGTTGCATTGGTCCCGTGCGAGGTGTTCGTGCCTCCTACGGGGTCGTTTGGGGGTTGGTTTGGGTTTTCACCCTTTAATGGCCTATTTTTAAGTCTAAGTGTGATTTTTGCAAATTATTATCGTACTCTTAAACCAGGACACCCGGGACTACGCGGTCAGTTCCTAAAAGTTGCATTGGTCCCGTGCGAGGTGTTCGTGCCTCCTACGGGGCCGTGTGGGGGCTGGTTTGGGTTTTCACCCCTTAACGGCTAGTTTTTAAGTCCAAGTGTGATTTTTGCAAATTATCATCGTACTCTCAAATCGGGAGACCCGGGACTACGCGGTCAGTTCCTACAAGTTGCATTGGTCCCGTGCGAGGTGTTCGTACGTCTTGCGGGGCCGTTTGGGGACTGGTTTTGGTTTTCACCCTTTAACGGCTTATTTTTAAGTCTAAGTGTGATTTTTGCAAACTATCGTCGTACTCTCAAATCGGGATACCCGAGACTACGCGGTCAAATCCTACAAGTTGCAATGGTCCCGTGCGAGGTGTCCGTGCCTCCTACGGGTCCGTTTGGGGACTGGTTTGGGTTTTCACCCCTTAACGGCTATTGTTTAAGTCAAAATGTGATTTTTTCAAATTATCGTCATACTTTCAAACCGGGACACCCGGTACTACGCGGTCAGTTCCTACAAGTTGCATTGGTCCTGTGCGAGGAGTTCGTGCCTCCTACGGGGTCGTTTGGGGCTGATTTGGGTTTTCACCCCTTAACGGCTAGTTTTTAAGTCCAAGTGTGATTTTTGCAAATTATCGTCGTACTCTCAAATCGGGAGACCTGGGACTACGCGGTCAATTCCTACAAGTTGCATGGGGCCGTGCGAGGTGTCCGTGCCTCCTACAGGGGCCGTTTGGGGACTGGTTTGGGTTTTCACCCCTTAACGGCTAGTTTTTAAGTCTAAATGTGATTTTTTCAAATTATCGTCATACTTTCAAACCGGGACACCCGGTACTACGCGGTCAGTTCCTACAAGTTGCATTGGTCCCGTGCGAGGTGTTCGTGCCTCCTACGGGGTCGTTTGGGGGCTGGTTTGGGTTTTCACCCCGTAACGGCTAGTTTTTAAGTCCAAGTGTGATTTTTGCAAATTATCGTCGTACTCTCAAATCGGGAGACCTGGGAGTACGCGGTCAACTCCTACAAGTTGCATTGGTCCCGTGCGAGGTGTTCGTACCACCTACGGGGCCGTTTGGGAACTGGTTTGGGTTTTCACCCTTTAACGGCTTGTTTTTAAGTCTAAGTGTGATTTTTGCAAATTATCGTCGTACTCTCAAATCGGGATACCCAGGACTACGCGGTCAGTTCCTACAAGTTGCATTGGTCCCGTGCGAGGTGTTCGTACCTCCTACGGGGCCGTTTGGGGACTGGTTTGGGTTTTCACCCTTTAACGGCCTGTTTTTAACTCTAAGTGTGATTTTTGAAAATTATCCTCATACTTTCAAATCGGGAGACCCGAGACTACGTGGTAAGATTCTACAAGTTACATCGGTCCCATACGAGGTGTTCATGCCTCCTACGGGGTCGTTTGGGAGCCGATATGGGTTTTCACCCTTTAACGGCATGATTTTAACTCTAAGTGTGATTTTTGCAAATTATCGTCATACTCTCAAACTGGGAGACCCGGGACTATGCAGTCAGTTCCTACAAGTTACATTGGTCCCGTGCGAAGTGTTCGTGCCTCCTACGGAGTCGTTTGGGGTCGATTTGGGTTTTCACCCTTTAACGGCCTGTTTTTAAGTTTACATGTGACTTTAAAAATTATCATCCTATTTACAAACCGGGAGACCCGGGACTACGCGGTCAGTTCCTACAAGTTGCATTGGTCCCGTGCGAGGTGTTCGTACCTCCTACGGGGCCGTTTGGGGGCTGGTTTGGGTTTTCACCCTTTAATGGCCTGTTTTTAAGTCTAAGTGTGATTTTTGCAAATTATCATCGTACTCTCAAACCAGGACACCCAGGACTACGCGGTCAGTTCCTACAAGTTGCATTGGTCCCGTACGAGGTGTTCGTGCCTCCTACGGGGCCGTTTGGGGACTGGTTTGGGTTTTCACCCCTTAACGGCTATTTTTTAAGTCAAAATGTGATTTTTTCAAATTATCGTCATACTTTCAAACCGGGACACCCGGTACTACGCGGTCAGTTCCTCCAAGTTGCATTGGTTCCGTGCGAGGAGTTCGTGCCTCCTACGGGGTCGTTTGGGGGCTGGTTTGGGTTTTCACCCCGTAACGGCTACTTTTTAAGTCTAAGTGTGATTTTGGTAAATTATCATCATACTCTCAAGCTGGGACACCCGGGACTACGCGGTCAGTTCCTATAAGTTGCATTGGTCCCGTGCGAGGTGTTCGTGCCTCCAACGGGGTCGTTTGGGGGCTGGTTTGGGTTTTCACCCTTTAACAACTTGTTTTTAAGTCTAAGTGTGATTTTTGCAAATTATCGTCATACTCTCAAACCAGGACACCCGAGACTACGCGGTCAGTTCCTACAAGTTGCGTTGGTCCCGTGCGAGGTGTTCGTGCCTCCTACGGGGTCGTTTGGGGGCTGGTTTGGGTTTTCACCCTTTAATGGCCTGTTTTTAAGTCTAAGTGTGATTTTTGCAAATTATTATCGTACTTACAAACCGGGAGATCCGGGACTACGCGCTCAGTTCCTACAAGTTGCATTGGTCCCGTACCACCTACGGGGTCGTTTGGGGCTTTCACCCTTTAACGGCTTGTTTTTAAGTCTAAGTGTGATTTTTGCAAATTATCGTCATACTCTCAAACCAGGACACCCGAGACTACGCGGTCAGTTCCTACAAGTTGCATTGGTCCCGTGCGAGGTGTTCGTGCCTCCTACGGGGTCGTTTGGGGGCTAGTTTGGGTTTTCACCCTTTAATGGCCTGTTTTTAAGTCTAAGTGTGATTTTTGCAAATTATTATCGTACTCTCAAACCAGGACACCCGGGACTACGCGGTCAGTTCCTAAAAGTTGCATTGGTCCCGTGAGAGGTGTTCGTGCCTCCTACGGGGCCGTGTGGGGGCTGGTTTGGGTTTTCACCCCTTAACGGCTAGTTTTTAAGTCCAACTGTGATTTTTGCAAATTATCATCGTACTCACAAATCGGGAGACCCGGGACTACGCGGTCAGTTCCTACAAGTTGCATTGGTCCCGTGCGAGGTGTTCGTACCTCTTACGGGGCCGTTTAGGGACTGGTTTTGGTTTTCACCCTTTAACGGCTTATTTTTAAGTCTAAGTGTGATTTTTGCAAATTATCGTCGTACTCTCAAATCGGGATACCCGGGACTACGCGGTCAGTTCCTACAAGTTGCATTGGTCCCGTGTGAGCTGTTCGTGCCTCCTACGGGGTCGTTTGGGGGCTGGTTTGGGTTTTCACCCCTTAACGACTAGTTTTTAAATCTAAGTGTGATTTTTGCAAATTATCGTCATACTCTAAAATCGGGAGACCGGGGACTACGCGGTCAGTTCCTACAAGTTGCATTGGTTCCGTGCGAGGTGTTCGTACCTCCTACGGGGCCGTTTGGGGGCTGGTTTCGGTTTTCACCCTTTAATGGCTTGTTTTTAAGTCTAAGTGTGATTTTTGCAAATTATCATCATACTCTCAAGCCGGGACACCCGGGAATACGCGGTCAGTTCCTATAGGTTGCATTGTTACCGTGCGAGGTGTTCGTGCCTCCAACGGGGTCGTTTGGGGGCTGGTTTGGGTTTTCACCCTTTAACAGCTTGTTTTTAAGTCTAAGTGTGATTTTTGGAAATTATCGTCATACTCTCAAACCAGGACACCCGGGACTACGCGGTCAGTTCCTACAAGTTGCATTGGTCCCGTGCGAGGTGTTCGTACCTCCTACGGGGCCGTTTGGGGGCTGGTTTGGGTTTTCACCCCTTAACGGCAAGTTTTTAAGTCCAAGTGTGATTTTTGCAAATTATCATCGTACTTACAAACCGGGAGATCCGGGACTACGCGGTCAGTTCCTACAAGTTGCATTGGTCCCGTGCGAGGTGTTCGTACCTCCTACGGGGCCATTTGTGGACTGGTTTGGGTTTTCACCCTTTAACGGCCTGTTTTTAACCCTAAGTGTGATTTTTGAAAATTATCCTCATACTTTCAAATCGGGAGACCCGAGTCTACGTGGTAAGAGTCTACAAGTTACATCGGTCCCATACGAGGTGTTCGTGCCTCCTACGGGGTCGTTTGGGGGCCGATTTGGGTTTTCACCCTTTAACGGCATGTTTTTAACTCTAAGTGTGATTTTTGCAAATTATCGTCATACTCTCAAACTGGGAGACACGGGACTATGCGGTCAGTTCCTACAAGTTACATTGGTCTCGTGCGAAGTGTTCGTGCCTCCTATGGGGTCGTTTGGGGTCGATTTGGGTTTTCACCCTTTAACGGCCTTTTTTTAAGTTTAAATGTGATTTTTACAAATTATTATCCTATTTACAAACCGGGAGACCCGGGACTACGCGGTCAGTTCCTACAAGTTGCATTGGTCCCGTGCGAGGTGTTCGTACCTCCTACGGGGCCGTTTGGGGGCTGGTTTGGGTTTTCACCCTTTAATGGCCTGTTTTTAAGTCTAAGTGTGATTTTTGCAAATTATCATCGTACTCTCAAACCAGGACACCCGGGACTACGCGGTCAGTTCCTACAAGTTGCATTGGTCCCGTGCGAGGTGTCCGTGCCTCCTACGGGTCCGTTTGGGGACTGGTTTGGGTTTTCACCCCTTAACGGCTATTTTTTAAGTCTAAATGTGATTTTTTCAAATTATCGTCATACTTTCAAACCGGGACACCCGGTACTACGCGGTCAGTTCCTACAAGTTGCATTGGTCCCGTGCGAGGAGCTCGTGCCTCCTACGGGGTCGTTTGGGGGCTTGTTTGGGTTTTCACCCCGTAACGGCTAGGTTTTAAGTCCAAGTGTGATTTTTGCAAATTATCGTCGTACTCTCAAATCGGGAGACCTGGGACTAAGCGGTCAATTATTACAAGTTGCATGGGGCCGTGCGAGGTGTTCGTACCTCCTACGGGGCCGTTTGGGGACAGGTTTGGGTTTTCACCCTTTAACGGCTTATTTTTAAGTCTAAGTGTGATTTTTGCAAATTATCGTCGTACTCTCAAATCGGGATACCCAGGACTACGCGGTCAGTTCCTACAAGTTGCATTGGTCCCGTGCGAGGAGTTCGTGCCTCCTACGGGGTCGTTTGGGGGCTGGTTTGGGTTTTCACCCTTTAACGGCTAATTTTTAAGTCCAAGTGTAATTTTTGCAAATTATCGTCGTACTCTCAAATCGGGAGACCTGGGACTACGCGGTCAATTCCTACAAGTTGCATGGGGCCGTGCGAGGTGTTCGTACCTCCTACGGGGCCGTTTGGTGACAGGTTTGGGTTTTCACCCTTTAACGACAAGTTTTTAAGTCCAAGTGTGATTTTCGCAAATTATCATCGTTCTTACAAACCGGGAGATTCGGGACTACGCGGTCAGTTCCTACAAGTTGCATTGGTCCCGTGCGAGGTGTTCGTACCTCCTACGGGGCCGTTTGGGGACTGGTTTGGGTTTTCACCCTTTAACGGCCTGTTTTTAACTCTAAGTGTGATTTTTGAAAATTATCCTCATACTTTCAAACCGGGAGACCCGAGACTACGTTGTAAGATTCTACTAGTTGCATCGGTCCCATACGAGGTGTTCGTGCCTCCTACGGGGTCGTTTGGGGGCCGATTTGTGTTTTCACCCTTTAACGGCAAGTTTTTAACTCTAAGTGTGATTTTTGCAAATTATCGTCATACTCTCAAACTGCGAGACCCGAGACTATGCGGTCAGTTCCTACAAGTTACATTGGTCCCGTGCGAAGTGTTCGTGCCTCCTACGGGGTCGTTTGGGGTCGATTTGGGTTTTCACCCTTTAACGGCCTGTTTTTAAGTTTACATGTGATTTTTACAAATTATCATCCTATTTACAAACCGGGAGACCCGGGACTACGCGGTCAGTTCCTACAAGTTGCATTGGTCCCGTGCGAGGTGTTCGTACCTCCTACGGGGCCGTTTAGGGGCTGGTTTGGGTTTTCACCCTTTAATGGCCTGTTTTTAAGTCTAAGTGTGATTTTTGCAAATTATCATCGTACTCTCAAACCAGGACACCCGGGACTACGCGGTCAGTTCCTACAAGTTGCATTGGTCCCGTGCGAGGTGTCCGTGCATCCTACGGGTCCGTTTGGGGACTGGTTTGGGTTTTCACCCCTTAACGGCTATTTTTTAAGTCTAAATGTCATTTTTTCAAATTATCGTCATACTTTCAAACCGGGACACCCGGTACTACGCGGTCAGTTCCTACAAGTTGTATTGGTCCCGTGCGAGGTGTTCGTGCCTCCTACGGGGTCGTTTGGGGGCTGGTTTGGGTTTTCACCCCTTAACGGCTAGTTTTTAAGTCCAAGTGTGATTTTTGCAAATTATCGTCGTACTTTCAAATTGGGAGACCTGGGAGTACGCGGTCAACTCCTACAAGTTGCATTGGTCCCGTGCGAGGTGTTCGTACCACCTACGGGGCCGTTTGGGAACTGGTTTGGGTTTTCACCCTTTAACGGCTTGTTTTTAAGTCTAAGTGTGATTTTTGCAAATTATCGTCGTACTCTCAAATCGGGATACCCAGGACTACGCGGTCAGTTCCTACAAGTTGCATTGGTCCCGTGCGAGGTGTCCGTGCCTCCTACGGGGTCGTTTGGGGGCTGGTTTGGGTTTTCACCCCTTAACGGCTAGTTTTTAAGTCCATGTGTGATTTTTGCAAATTATCGTCGTACTCTCAAATCGGGAGACCTGGGACTACGCGGTCAATTCCTACAAGTTGCATGGGGCCGTGCGAGGTGTCCCTGCCTCCTACAGGGCCGTTTGGGGACTGGTTTGGGTTTTCACCCCTTAACGGCTAGTTTTTAAGTCTAAATGTGATTTTTTCAAATTATCGTCATACTTTCAAACCGGGACCCCCGGTACTACGCGGTCAGTTCCTACAAGTTGCATTGGTCCCGTACGAGGTGTTCGTGCCTCCTACGGGGTCGTTTGGGGGCTGGTTTGGGTTTTCACCCCTTAACGGCTAGTTTTTAAGTCCAAGTGTGATTTTTGCAAATTATCGTCGTACTCTCAAATCGGGAGACCTGGGAGTACGCGGTCAACTCCTACAAGTTGCATTGGTCCCGTGCGAGGTGTTCGTACCACCTACGGGGCCGTTTGGGAACTGGTTTGGGTTTTCACTCTTTAACGGCTTGTTTTTAAGTCTAAGTGTGATTTTTGCAAATTATCGTCGTACTCTCAAATCGGGATACCCAGGACTACGCGATCAGTTCCTACAAGTTGCATTGGTCCCGTGCGAGGTGTTCGTACCTCCTATGGGGCCGTTTGGGGACTGGTTTGGGTTTTCACCCTTTAACGGTCTGTTTTTGATTTTTGAAAATTATCCTCATACTTTCAAATCGGGAGACCCGAGACTACGTGGTAAGATTCTACAAGTTACATCGGTCGAGGTGTTCGTGCCTCCTACGGGGTCGTTTGGGGGCCGATTTGGGTTTTCACCCTTTAACGGCATGTTTTTAACTCTAAGTGTGATTTTTGCAAATTATCGTCATACTCTCAAACTGGGAGACTCGGGACTATGCGGTCAGTTCCTACAAGTTGCATTGGTCCCGTGCGAAGTGTTCGTACCTCCTACGGGGCCGTTTGGGGGCTGGTTTGGGTTTTCACCCTTTAACGGCCTATTTTTAAGTCTAAGTGTGATTTCTGCAAATTATCATCGTACTCTCAAACCAGGACACCCGGGACTACGCGGTCAGTTCCTACAAGTTGCATTGGTCCCGTGCGAGGTGTCTGTGCCTCCTACGGGGCCGTTTGGGGACTGGTTTGGGTTTTCACCCCTTAACGGCTATTTTTTAAGTCAAAATGTGATTTTTTCAAATTATCGTCATACTTTCAAACCGGGAAACCCGGTACTACGCGGTCAGTTCCTACAAGTTGCATTGGTCCCGTGCGAGGAGTTCGTGCCTCCTACGGGGTCGTTTAGGGGCTGGTTTGGGTTTTCACCCCGTAACGGCTAGTTTTTAAGTCCAAGTGTGATTTTTGCAAATTATCGTCGTACTCTCAAATCGGGAGACCTGGGAATACGCGGTCAATTCCTACAAGTTGCATGGGGCCGTGCGAGGTGTTCGTACCTCCTACGGGGCCGTTTGGGGACAGGTTTGGGTTTTCACCCTTTAACGGCAAGTCTAAGTGTGATTTTTGCAAATTATCGTCGTACTCTGAAATCGGGATACCCAGGACTACGCGGTCAGTTCCTACAAGTTGCATTGGTCCCGTGCGAGGTGTTCGTGCTTCCTACGGGGTCGTTTGGGGGCTTGTTTGGGTTTTCACCCCTTAACGGCTAGTTTTTAAGTCTAACTGTGATTTTTGCAAATTATCGTCATACTCTCAAATCGGGAGATCCGGTACTACGCGGTCAGTTCCTATAAGTTGCATTGGTCCCGTGCGTGGTGTTCGTGCCTCCTACTGGGACGTTTGGGGGCTGGTTTGGGTTTTCACCCCTTAACGGCTAGTTTTTAAGTCTAATTGTGATTTTTGCAAATTATCGTCATACTCTCAAATCGGGAGACCAGGGACTACGCGGTCAGTTACTACAAGTTACATTGGGCCCGTGCGAGGTGTTAGTACCTCCTACGGGGTTTGGGGGCTGGTTTCGGTTTTCACCCTTTAATGGCTTTTTTTTAAGTCTAAGTGTGATTTTTGCAAATTATCGTCATACTCTCAAGCCGGGACACCCGGGACTACGCTGTCAGTTCCTATAAGTTGCATTGGTCCCGTGCGAGGTGTTCGTGCCTCCAACGGGGTCGTTTGGGGGCTGGTTTGGGTTTTCACCCTTTAACGGCTTATTTTTAAGTCTAAGTGTGATTTTTGCAAATTATTATCGTACTCTCAAACCAGGACACGCGGGACTACGCGGTCAGTTCCTAAAAGTTGCATTGGTCCTGTGCGAGGTGTTCGTGCCTCCTACGGGGCCGTGTGGGGGCTGGTTTGGGTTTTCACCCCTTAACGGCTAGTTTTTAAGTCCAAGTGTGATTTTTGCATTTTATCATCGTACTCTCAAATCGGGAGACTCGGGACTACGCGGTCAGTTCCTACAAGTTGCATTGGTTCCGTGCGAGGTGTTCGTAGCTCCTACGGGGCCGTTTGGGGGCTGGTTTGGGATTTCACCCTTTAACGGCTTGTTTTTAAGTTTAAGTGTGATTTTTGCAAATTATCGTCATACTCTCAAACCGGGACACCCGGGACTACGCGGTCAGTTCCTATAAGTTGCATTGGTCCCGTGCGAGGTGTTCGTGCCTCCTACGGAGTCGTTTGGGGGCTGGTTTGGGTTTTCACCCTTTAACAGCTAGTTTTTAAGTCTAAGTGTGATTTTTGCAAATTATCGTCATACTCTCAAATCGGGAGATCCGGGACTACGCGGTCAGTTCCTACAAGTTGTATTGGTCCCGTGCGAGGTGTTCGTGCCTCCTACGGGGCCGTTTCAGGGCTGGTTTGGGTTTTCACCCCTTAACGGCTAGTTTTTAAGTCTAAGTGTGATTTTTGCAAATTATCATTGTACTCTCAAACCAGGAGACCCGGGACTACGCGGTCTGTTCCTACAAGTTGCATTGGTCCCGTGCGAGGTGTTCGTGCCTCCTACGGGGTCGTTTGGGCGCTGGTTTGGGTTTTCACCCCTTAACGGCTAGTTTTTAAGTCTAAGTGTGATTTTTGCAAATTATCGTCATACTCTCAAACTAGGAGACCCGGGACTACGCGGTCAGTTCCTACAAGTTGCATTGGTCCCGTGCGAGGTGTTCGTGCCTCCTACGGGGTCGTTTGGGGGCTGGTTTCGGTTTTCACCCCTTAACGGCTAGTTTTTAAGTCTAAGTGTGATTTTTGCAAATTATCGTCATACTCTCAAATCGGGACATCCGCGACTACGCGGTCAGTTCCTACAAGTTGCATTGGTCCCGTGCGAGGTGTTCGTGCCTCCTACGGGGCTGTTTGGGGGCTGGTTTGGGTTTTCACCCCTTAACGGCTAGTTTTTAAGTCTAAGTGTGATTTTGGCAAATTATCGTCGTACTCTCAAACCAGGAGACCCGGGACTACGCGATATGTTCCTACAAGTTGCATTGGTCCCGTGCAAGTTGCATTGGTCCCATACGAGGTGTTCGTGCCTCCTACGGGGTCGTTTGGGGGCTGGTTTGGGTTTTTACCCCTTAACGGCTAGTTTTTAAGTCTAAGTGTGATTTTTGTAAATTATCGTCGTACTCTCAAACCAGGTGACCCGGAACTACGCGGTCAGTTCCTACAAGTTGCATTGGTCCCGAGCGAGGTGTTCGTGCCTCCTACGGGGTCGTTTGGGGGCCGGTTTGGGTTTTCACCCCTTAACGGCTAGTTTTTAAGTCTAAGTGTGATTTTTGCAAATTATCGTCGTACTCTCAAACCAGGAGACCCGGGACTACGCGGTCAGTTCCTACAAGTTGCATTGGTCCCGTGCGAGGAGTTCGTGCCTCCTACGGGGTCGTTTGGTATCGATTTGGGTTTTCACCCTTTAACGGCCTATTTTTAAGTTTACATGTGATTTTTACAAATTATCATCCTATTTACAAACCGGGAGACCCGGGACTACGCGGTCAGTTCCTACAAGTTGCATTGGTCCCGTGCGAGGTGTTCGTACCTCCTACGGGTCCGTTTGGGGGCTGGTTTGGGTGTTCACCCTTTAATGGCCTGTTTTTAAGTCTAAGTGTGATTTTTGCAAATTATCATCGTACTCTCAAACCAGGACACCCGGGACTACGCGGTCAGTTTCTACAAGTTGCATTGGTCCCGTGCGAGGTGTTCGTGCCTCCTACGGGGTCGTTTGGGGCTGGTTTGGGTTTTCACCCCTTAACGGCTAGTTTTTAAGTCTAAGTGTGATTTTTGCAAATTATCGTCATACTCTCAAATCGGGAGACCGGGGACTACGCGGTCATTTCCTACAAGTTGCAATGGTCCCGTGCGATGTGTTCGTACCTCCTACGGGGCCGTTTGGGGGATGGTTTGGGTTTTCACCCTTTAACGGCTTATTTTTAAGTTTAAGTGTGATTTTTGCAAATTATCGTAATACTCTCAAACCGAGACACACCCGAGACTACGCGGTCAGTTCCTATAAGTTGCATTGGTCCCGTGCGAGGTGTTCGTGCCTCCAACGGGGTCGTTTGGGGGCTGGTTTGGGTTTTCACCCTTTAACGGCAAGTTTTTAAGTCCAAGTGTGATTTTTGCAAATTATCATCGTACTTACAAACCGGGAGATCCGGGACTACGCGGTCAGTTCCTACAAGTTGCATTGGTCCCGTGCGAGGTGTTCGTACCTCATACGGGGCCGTTTGGGGGCTGGTTTCGGTTTTCACCCTTTAACGGCTTGTTTTTAAATTTAAGTGTGATTTTTGCAAATTATCATCATACTCTCAAACCGGGACACACCCGGGACTACGGTTTGGGTTTTCACCCCTTAACGGCTAGTTTTTAAGTCTAAGTGTGATTTTTGCAAATTATCGTCGTACTCTCAAATCGGGAGACCCGGGACTACGCGGTCAGTTCCTACAAGTGGCATTGGTCTCGTGCGAGGTGCTCGTACCTCCTACGGGGCCGTTTGGGGGCTGGTTTCGTTTTTACCCTTTAACGACTTGTTTTTTAGTCTAAGTGTGATTTTTGCAAATTATCGTCATATTCTCAAACCGGGACACCCGGGACCACGCGATCAGTTGCTACAAGTTGTATTGGTCTTATGCGAGGTGTTCGTGCCTCCTACGGGGTCGTTTGGTGGCCGGTTTGGGTTTTCACCCCTTAACGGCTAGTTTTTAAGTCTAAGTGTGATTTTTGCAAATTATCGTCGTACTCTCAAATCGGGAGACCCGGGACTACGCGGTCAGTTCATAAAAGTTGCATTGGTCCCGTGCGAGGTGTTCGTACCTCCTACAGGGCCGTTTGGGGGCTGGTTTCGGTTTTCACCCTTTAACGGCTTGTTTTTAAGTCTAAGTGTGATTTTTGCAAATTATCATCCTATTCACAAACTGGGAGATCCGGGACTATGCGGTCAGTTCCTACAAGTTGCATTGGTCCCGTACGAGGTGTTCGTGCCTCCTACGGGGTCGTTTGGTGGTTGGTTTGGGTTTTCAACCCTTAAGGGCTAATTTTTAAGTCTAAGTGTGATTTTTGCAAATTATCGTCGTACTCTCAAATCGGGAGACCCGGGACTACGCGGTCAGTTCGTACAAGTTTCATTGGTCCCGTGCGAGGTGTTCGTACCTCCTACGGGGCCGTTTGGGGGCTGGTTTCGGTTTTCACCCTTTAACGGCTAGTTTTTAAGTCTAAGTGTGATTTTGGCAAATTATCGTCGTACTCTCAAATCGGGAGATGCGGGACTATGCGGTCAGTTCCTACAAGTTGCATTGGTCCCGTGCGAGGTGTTCGTGCCTCCTACGGGGTCGTTTGGGGGCTGGTTTGGGTTTTCACCCCTTAACGGCTAGTTTTTAAGCTTAAGTGTGATTTTTGCAAATTATCGTCGTACTCTTAAATCGGGAGACCCGGGACTACGCGGTCAGTTCCTACAAGTTGCATTGGTCTCGTGCGAGGTGTTCGTACCTCCTACGGGGCCGTTTGGGTGCTGGTTTCGGTTTTCACCCTTTAACGGCTTGTTTTTAAGTCTAAGTGTGATTTTTGCAAATTATCGTCATACTCTCAAACCGGGACACACGGGACCACGCGGTCAGTTCCTACAAGTTGTATTGGTCCTATGCGAGGTGTTCGTGCCTCCTACGGGGTCGTTTGGAGGCCGATTTGGGTTTTCACCCTTTAACGGCTTGTTTTTAAGTCTAAGTGTGATTTTTGCAAATTATCATCCTATTCACAAACCGGGAGATCCGGGACTATGCAGTCAGTTCCTACAAGTTGCATTGGTCCCGTGCGAGGTGTTCGTGCCTCCTACGGGGTCGTTTGGTGGCTGGTTTGGGTTTTCACCCCTTAACGGCTAGTTTTTAAGTGTAAGTGTGATTTCTGCAAATTATCGTCGTACTCTCAAATCGGGAGACCCGGGACTACGCGGTCAGTTCGTACAAGTTGCATTGGTCCCATGCGAGGTGTTCGTACCTCCTACGGGGCTGTTTGGGGGCTGGTTTCGGGTTTCACCCTTTAACGGCTTGTTTTTAAGTCTAAGTGTGATTTTTACAAATTATCATCATACTCTCAAATCGGGAGACCCAGGACCACGCGGTCAGTTCCTACAAGTTGCATTGGTCCTGTGCGAGGTGTTCGTGCCTCCTACGGGGTCGTTTGGGGGCCGATTTGGGTTTCCACCCTTTAACGACCTGTTTTTAAGTTTATGTTTGATTTTTGCAAAATTATCGTCCTATTCACAAACCGGGAGGTCCGGGACTACGCGGTTAGTTCCTACAAGTTACATGGGTCCCGTGCGAGGTGTTCGTGCCTCCTACGGGGTCGTTTGGGGGCCGGTTTGGGTTTTCACCCATTAACGACTTGTTTTTAAGTTTAAGTGTTGATTTTTAAAAATTTTCATCATATTCTCAAACCGGAAGACCCGGGACTGCGCGATCAGTTCCTACAAGTTACATTGGTCCCATGCGAGGTGTTTGTGCCTCGTACGGGATCGTTTGGGGGTTGTTTTGGGTTTTCACCCTTTAACGGCTTGTTTTTAAGTGTAAGTGTTGATTTTGCAAATTTTCGTCATACTCTCAAACCAGGACACCCGAGACTACGCGGTCAGTTCCTACAAGTTACATTGGTCCCGTGCGACGTGTTCGTGCCTCTTACGGGACCGTTTGGGGGCTGGTTTAGATTTTCACCCTCAAACGGCTTATTTTCAAGCCTAATCTACGTATTTTGAAATTATCATCGTATTCTCAAACTGGAAGACCCGGGACTGCGGGGTCAGTTCAGACGAGTTACATTGGTCCCGTGGGAGGTGTTCGTGCCTCTTACGGGGCCGTTTGGGGGTTGGTTTGGGGTTTTACCCTCAAACGGCTTATTTTGAAGCCTAATCTATGTATTTTGAAATTATCGTCATATTCTCAAACCGAGAGACCCGAAACTACACGGTCAGTTCGTACGAGTTACATTAGTCCCGTGCGAGGTGTCCGTGCCTCTTACGGGACGGTTTGGGGGCTGGTTTGGGTTTTCACCCACAAACGGCTTGTTTTCAAGCCGAATCTACGTATTTTGAAATTATCGTCATATTCTCGAACTGGGAGACTCGGGACTACATGGTCAGTTCGTACGAGTTACATTGGTCTCGTACGAGATGTTCATGCCTCTTACGGGGCCGTTTGGGGGCTGGTTTGAGTTTTCACCCTCAAACGGCTTGTTTTCAAGCCTAATCTACGTATTTTGTAATTATCGTCATATACGATGTCAGTTCATACAAGTTACATTGGAGCGAGAATAGTTACAATGCACAAATCAAATTAAGGTTTCAAAAATCATTTAAAAAACAGTAAATAACTAAATGAATTCATTCAATGTTTGTAGATGATGCGTTCAAGTTGAAGCCGATGATGTTTAGACGAATATGTCATGTATGTCAACATAAAATGAACAACTAAGAGAGATTTCTATTAGAACATGATGAATTAGAATTATTAGGATATAATTTTGGAAACATTCATACGCTTTTGAATTAATGGACATAATTTGTGGTCCAAATTTTAGTGTTTCCAAATTAGTCTTATGGTTCTCAAAAAGTGAACACCAAAATCTATTTTGCCTAGGCAAAATAAATTTGGTCCTGATTTATTTTCAACACTCCCTACTTGCTCAAAACCCAAACACACGCACCCATTCCCCACCTGCTCACACTCCCTACTTGCATGGGGCCGTGCGAGATGATCGTACCTCCTACGGGGCCGTTTGGGGACAGGTTTGGGTTTTCACCCTTTAACGGCTTGTTTTTAAGTCTAAGTGTGATTTTTGCAAATTATCATCATACTCTCAAACCAGGACACCCAAGACTACGCGGTCAGTTCCTACAAGTTGCATTGGTCCCGTGCGAGGTGTTCGTGCCTCCTACGGGGTCGTTTGGGGGCTGGTTTGGGTTTTCACCCTTTAATGGCCTGTTTTTAAGTCTAAGTGTGATTTTTGCAAATTATCATCGTACTCTCAAACCAGGACACCCGGGACTACGCGGTCAGTTCCTACAAGTTGCATTGGTCCCGTGCGAGGTGTTCGTGCCTCCTACGGGGCCGTTTGGGGGCTGGTTTGGGTTTTCACCCCTTAACGGCTAGTTTTTAAGTCCAAGTGTGATTTTTGCAAATTATCGTCGTACTCTCAAATCGGGAGACCTGGGACTACGCGGTCAATTCCTACAAGTTGCATGTGGCCGTGCGAGGTGTTCGTACCTCCTACGGGGCCGTTTGGGGACAGGTTCGGGTTTTCACCCTTTAACGGCTTTTTATTAAGTCTAAGTGTGAGTTTTGCAAATTATCGTTGTACTCTCAAATCGGGATACCCAGGACTACGCGGTCAGTTCCTACAAGTTGCATTGGTCCCGTGCGAGGTGTTCGTGCCTCCTACGGGGTCGTTTGGGGCCTGGTTTGGGTTTTCACCCCTTAACGGCTAGTTTTTAAGTCTAACTGTGATTTTTGCAAATTATCGTCATACTCTCAAATCGGGAGATCCGGTACTACGCGGTCAGTTCCTACAAGTTGCATTGGTCCCGTGCGAGGTGTTCGTGCCTCCTACGGGGTCGTTTGGGGGCTGGTTTGGGTTTTCACCCCTTAACGGCTAGTTTTTAAGTCTAATTGTGATTTTTGCAAATTATCATCATACTCTCAAATCGGGAGATCCGGTACTACGCGGTCAGTTCCTACAAGTTGCATTGGTCCCGTGCGAGGTGTTCGTGCCTCCTACTGGGACGTTTGGGGGCTGGTTTGGGTTTTCACCCCTTAACGGCTAGTTTTTAAGTCTAATTGTGATTTTTGCAAATTATCGTCATACTCTCAAATCGGGATACCAGGGACTACGCGGTCAGTTACTACAAGTTGCATTGGTCCCGTGCGAGGTGTTAGTACCTCCTACGGGGTTTGGGGGCTGGTTTCGATTTTCACCCTTTAATGGCTTGTTTTTAAGTCAAAGTGTGAGTTTTGCAAATTATCGTCATACTCTCAAGCCGGGACACCCGGGACTACGCGGTCAATTCCTACCAGTTGCACTGGTCCCGTGCGAGGTGTTCATGCCTCCTACGGGGTCGTTTGGGGGCTGGTTTGGGTTTTCACCCTTTAATGGCCTGTTTTTAAGTCTAAGTGTGATTTTTGCAAATTATTATCGTACTCTCAAACCAGGACACCCGGGACTACGCGGTCAGTTCCTAAAAGTTGCATTGGTCCCGTGCGAGGTGTTCGTGCCTCCTACGGGGCCGTGTGGGGGCTGGTTTGGGTTTTCACCCCTTAACGTTTCAGTTTTTAAGTCCAAGTGTGATTTTTGCAAATTATCATCGTACTCTCAAATCGGGAGACCCGGGACTACTCGGTCAGTTCCTATAAGTTGCATTGGTCCCGTGCGAGGTGTTCGTACCACTTACGGGTCCGTTTGGGGACTGGTTTTGGTTTTCACCCTTTAACGGCTTATTTTTAAGTCTAAGTGTGATTTTTGCAAATTATCGTCGTACTCTCAAATCGGGATACCCGGGACTACGCGGTCAAATCCTACAAGTTGCATTGGTCCCGTGCGAGGTGTCCGTGCCTCCTACGGGTCCGTTTGGGGACTGGTTTGGGTTTTCACCCCTTAACGGCTATTTTTTAAGTCTAAATGTGATTTTTTCAAATTATCGTCATACTTTCAAACCGGGACACCCGGTACTACGCGGTCAGTTCCTACAAGTTGCATTGGTCCCGTGCGAGGAGTTCATGCCTCCTACGGGGTCCTTTGGGGGCTGATTTGGGTTTTCACCCCTTAACGGCTAGTTTTTAAGTCTAAATGTGATTTTTTCAAATTATCGTCATACTTTCAAACCGGGACACCCGGTACTACGCGGTCAGTTCCTACAAGTTGCATTGGTCCCGTGCGAGGTGTTCGTGCCTCCTACGGGGTCGTTTGGGGGCTGGTTTGGGTTTTCACCCCTTAACGGCTAGTTTTTAAGTCCAAGTGTGATTTTTGCAAATTATCGTCGTACTCTCAAATCGGGAGACCTGGGAGTACGCGGTCAACTCCTACAAGTTGCATTGGTCCCGTGCGAGGTGTTCGTACCACCTACGGGGCCGTTTGGGAACTGGTTTGTGTTTTCACCCTTCAACGGCTTGTCTTTAAGTCTAAGTGTGATTTTTGCAAATTATCGTCGTACTCTCAAATTGGGATACCCAGGACTACGCGATCAGTTCCTACAAGTTGCATTGGTCCCGTGCGAGGTGTTCGTACCTTCTACGGGGCCGTTTGGGGACTGGTTTGGGTTTTCACCCTTTAACGGCCTGTTTTTAACTCTAAGTGTGATTTTTGAAAATTATCCTCATACTTTCAAATCGGGAGACCCGAGACTACGTGGTAAGATTCTACAAGTTACATCGGTCGAGGTGTTCGTGCCTCCTACGGGGTCGTTTGGGGGCTGGTTTGGGTTTTCACCCTTTAACGGCTTATTTTTAAGTCTAAGTGTGATTTTTGCAAATAATTATCGTACTCTCAAACCAGGACACCCGGGACTACACGTCAGTTCCTAAAAGTTGCATTGGTCCTGTGCGAGGTGTTCGTGCCTCCTACGGGGCCGTGTGGGGGCTGGTTTGGGTTTTCACCCCTTAACGGCTAGTTTTTAAGTCCAAAAGTGTGATTTTTGCAAATTATCATCGTACTCTCAAATCGGGAGACCCGGGACTACGCGGTCAGTTCCTACAAGTTGCATTGGTTCCGTGCGAGGTGTTCGCACCTCCTACGGGGCCGTTTGGGGGCTGGTTTGGGATTTCACCCTTTAACGGCTTGTTTTTAAGTTTAAGTGTGATTTTTGCAAATTATCGTCATACTCTCAAACCAGGACACCCGGGACTACGCGGTCAGTTCCTATAAGTTGCATTGGTCCCGTGCGAGGTGTTCGTGCCTCCTACGGGGTCGTTTGGGGGCTGGTTTGGGTTTTCACCCTTTAACAGCTAGTTTTTAAGTCTAATTGTGATTTTTGCAAATTATCGTCATACTCTCAAATCGGGAGATCCGGTACTACGCGGTCAGTTCCTACAAGTTGTATTGGTCCCGTGCGAGGTGTTCGTGACTCCTACGGGGCCGTTTGGGGGCTGGTTTGGGTTTTCACCCCTTAACGGCTAGTAGTCTAAGTGTGATTTTTGCAAATTATCGTCGTACTCTTAAACCAGGAGACCCGGGACTATGCGGTTTGTTCCTACAAGTTGCATTGGTCCCGTGCGAGGTGTTCGTGCCTCCTACGGGGTCGTTTGGGCGCTGGTTTGGGTTTTCACCCCTTAACGGCTAGTTTTTAAGTTTAAGTGTGATTTTTGCAAATTATCGTCGCACTCTCAAACCAGGAGACCCGGGACTACGCGGTCAGTTCCTACAAGTTTCATTGGTCCCGTGCGAGGTGTTCGTACCTCCTACGGGGCCGTTTGGGGGCTGGTTTCGGTTTTCACCCTTTAACGGCTAGTTTTTAAGTCTAAGTGTGATTTTTGCAAATTATCGTCGTACTCTCAAATCGGGAGATGCGGGACTATGCGGTCAGTTCCTACAAGTTGCATTGGTCCCGTGCGAGGTGTTCGTGCCTCCTACGGGGTCGTTTGGGGGCTGGTTTGGGTTTTCACCCCTTAACGGCTAGTTTTTAAGCTTAAGTGTGATTTTTGCAAATTATCGTCGTACTCTCAAATCGGGAGACCCGGGACTACGCGGTCAGTTCCTACATGTTGCATTGGTCTCCTGCGAGGTGTTCGTACCTCCTACGGGGCCGTTTGGGTGCTGGTTTCGGTTTTCACCCTTTAACGGCTTGTTTTTAAGTCTAAGTGTGATTTTTGCAAATTATCGTCATACTCTCAAACCGGGACACACGGGACCACGCGGTCAGTTCCTACAAGTTGTATTGGTCCTATGCGAGGTGTTCGTGCCTCCTACGGGGTCGTTTGGAGGCCGGTTTGGGTTTTCACCCTTTAACGGCTTGTTTTTAAGTCTAAGTGTGATTTTTGCAAATTATCATCCTATTCACAAACCGGGAGATCCGGGACTATGCGGTCAGTTCCTACAAGTTGCATTGGTCCCGTGCGAGGTGTTCGTGCCTCCTACGGGGTCGTATGGTGGCTGGTTTGGGTTTTCACCCCTTAACGGCTAGTTTTTAAGTCCAAGTGTGATTTCTGCAAATTATCGTCTTACTCTCAAATCGGGAGACCCGGGACTACGCTGTCAGTTCGTACAAGTTGCATTGGTCCCATGCGAGGTGTTCGTACCTCCTACGGGGCTGTTTGGGGGCTGGTTTCGGGTTTCACCCTTTAACGGTTTGTTTTTAAGTCTAAGTGTGATTTTTACAAATTATCATCATACTCTCAAACCGGGAGACCCAGGACCACGCGGTCAGTTCCTACAAGTTGCATTGGTCCTGTGCGAGGTGTTCGTGCCTCCTACGGGGTCGTTTGGGGGCCGATTTGGGTTTCCACCCTTTAACGGCCTGTTTTTAAGTTTATGTTTGATTTTTGCAAATTATCGTCCTATTCACAAACCGAGAGGTCCGGGACTACGCGGTCAGTTCCTACAAGTTACATGGGTCCCGTGCGAGGTGTTCGTGCCTCCTACGGGTTCGTTTGGGGGCCGGTTTGGGTTTTCACCCATTAACGACTTGTTTTTAAGTTTAAGTGTTGATTTTTACAAATTTTCATCATATTCTCAAACCGGAAGACCCGGGACTGCGCGATCAGTTCCTACAAGTTACATTGGTCCCATGCGAGGTGTTTGTGCCTCGTACGGGATCGTTTGGGGGTTGTTTTGGGTTTTCACCCTTTAACGGCTTGTTTTTAAGTGTAAGTGTTGATTTTGCAAATTTTCGTCATACTCTCAAACCAGGACACCCGAGACTACGCGGTCAGTTCCTACAAGTTACATTGGTCCCGTGCGACGTGTCCGTGCCTCTTACGGGACCGTTTGGGGGCTGGTTTAGATTTTCACCCTCAAACGGCTTATTTTCAAGCCTAATCTACGTATTTTGAAATTATCATCGTATTCTCAAACTGGAAGACCCGGGACTGCGGGGTCAGTTCAGACGAGTTACATTGGTCCCGTGGGAGGTGTTCGTGCCTCTTACGGGGCCGTTTGGGGGTTGGTTTGGGGTTTTACCCTCAAACGGCTTATTTTGAAGCCTAATCTATGTATTTTGAAATTATCGTCATATTCTCAAACCGAGAGACCCGAAACTACACGGTCAGTTCGTACGAGTTACATTAGTCCCGTGCGAGGTGTCCGTGCCTCTTACGGGACGGTTTGGGGGCTGGTTTGGGTTTTCACCCACAAACGGCTTGTTTTCAAGCCGAATCTACGTATTTTGAAATTATCGTCATATTCTCGAACTGGGAGACTCGGGACTACATGGTCAGTTCGTACGAGTTACATTGGTCTCGTACGAGATGTTCATGCCTCTTACGGGGCCGTTTGGGGGCTGGTTTGAGTTTTCACCCTCAAACGGCTTGTTTTCAAGCCTAATCTACGTATTTTGTAATTATCGTCATATACGATGTCAGTTCATACAAGTTACATTGGAGCGAGAATAGTTACAATGCACAAATCAAATTAAGGTTTCAAAAATCATTTAAAAAACAGTAAATAACTAAATGAATTCATTCAATGTTTGTAGATGATGCGTTCAAGTTGAAGCCGATGATGTTTAGACGAATATGTCATGTATGTCAACATAAAATGAACAACTAAGAGAGATTTCTATTAGAACATGATGAATTAGAATTATTAGGATATAATTTTGGAAACATTCATACGCTTTTGAATTAATGGACATAATTTGTGGTCCAAATTTTAGTGTTTCCAAATTAGTCTTATGGTTCTCAAAAAGTGAACACCAAAATCTATTTTGCCTAGGCAAAATAAATTTGGTCCTGATTTATTTTCATCACTCCCTACTTGCTCAAAACCCAAACACACGCACCCATTCACCACCTGCTCACACTCCCTACTTGCATGGGGCCGTGCGAGATGATCGTACCTCCTACGGGGCCGTTTGGGGACAGGTTTGGGTTTTCACCCTTTAACGGCTTGTTTTTAAGTCTAAGTGTGATTTTTGCAAATTATCGTCATACTCTCAAACCAGGACACCCAAGACTACACGGTCAGTTCCTACAAGTTGCATTGGTCCCGTGCGAGGTGTTCGTGCCTCCTACGGGGTCGTTTGGGGGCTGGTTTGGGTTTTCACCCTTTAATGGCCTGTTTTTAAGTCTAAGTGTGATTTTTGCAAATTATCATCGTACTCTCAAACCAGGACACCCGGGACTACGCGGTCAGTTCCTACAAGTTGCATTGGTCCCGTGCGAGGTGTTCGTGCCTCCTACGGGGCCGTTTGGGGGCTGGTTTGGGTTTTCACCCCTTAACGGCTAGTTTTTAAGTCCAAGTGTGATTTTTGCAAATTATCGTCGTACTCTCAAATCGGGAGACCTGGGACTACGCGGTCAATTCCTACAAGTTGCATGTGGCCGTGCGAGGTGTTCGTACCTCCTACGGGGCCGTTTGGGGACAGGTTCGGGTTTTCACCCTTTAACGGCTTTTTATTAAGTCTAAGTGTGATTTTTGCAAATTATCGTCGTACTCTCAAATCGGGATACCCAGGACTACGCGGTCAGTTCCTACAAGTTGCATTGGTCCCGTGCGAGGTGTCCGTGCCTCCTACGGGGTCGTTTGGGGCCTGGTTTGGGTTTTCACCCCTTAACGGCTAGTTTTTAAGTCTAACTGTGATTTTTGCAAATTATCGTCATACTCTCAAATCGGGAGATCCGGTACTACGCGGTCAGTTCCTACAAGTTGCATTGGTCCCGTGCGAGGTGTTCGTGCCTCCTACGGGGTCGTTTGGGGGCTGGTTTGGGTTTTCACCCCTTAACGGCTCGTTTTTAAGTCTAATTGTGATTTTTGCAAATTATCGTCATACTCTCAAATCGGGAGATCCGGTACTACGCGGTCAGTTCCTACAAGTTGCATTGGTCCCGTGCGAGGTGTTCGTGCCTCCTACTGGGACGTTTGGGGGCTGGTTTGGGTTTTCACCCCTTAACGGCTAGTTTTTAAGTCTAATTGTGATTTTTGCAAATTATCGTCATACTCTCAAATCGGGATACCAGGGACTACGCGGTCAGTTACTACAAGTTGCATTGGTCCCGTGCGAGGTGGTAGTACCTCCTACGGGGTTTGGGGGCTGGTTTCGATTTTCACCCTTTAATGGCTTGTTTTTAAGTCACAGTGTGATTTTTGCAAATTATCGTCATACTCTCAAGCCGGGACACCCGGGACTACGCGGTCAATTCCTATAAGTTGCATTGGTCCCGTGCGAGGTGTTCGTGCCTCCTACGGGGTCGTTTGGGGGCTGGTTTGGATTTTCACCCTTTAATGGCCTGTTTTTAAGTCTAAGTGTGATTTTTGCAAATTATTATCATACTCTCAAACCAGGACACCCGGGACTACGCGGTCAGTTCCTAAAAGTTGCATTGGTCCCGTGCGAGGTGTTCGTGCCTCCTACGGGGCCGTGTGGGGGCTGGTTTGGGTTTTCACCCCTTAACGTTTTAGTTTTTAAGTCCAAGTGTGATTTTTGCAAATTATCATCGTACTCTCAAATCGGGATACCCGAGACTACGCGGTCAAATCCTACAAGTTGCATTGGTCCCGTGCGAGTGTCCGTGCCTCCTACGGGTCCGTTTGGGGACTGGTTTGGGTTTTCACCCCTTAACGGCTATTTTTTAAGTCAAAATGTGATTTTTTCAAATTATCGTCATACTTTCAAACCGGGACACCCGGTACTACGCGGTCAGTTCCTACAAGTTGCATTGGTCCCGTGCGAGGAGTTCGTGCCTCCTACGGGGTCGTTTGGGGGCTGATTTGGGTTTTCACCCCTTAACGGCTACTTTTTAAGTCCAAGTGTGATTTTTGCAAATTATCGTCGTACTCTCAAATCGGGAGACCTGGGACTACGTGGTCAATTCCTACAAGTTGCATGGGGCCATGCGAGGTGTCCCTGCCTCCTACAGGGCCGTTTGGGGACTGGTTTGGGTTTTCACCCCTTAACGGCTAGTTTTTAAGTCTAAATGTGATTTTTTCAAATTATGGTCATACTTTCAAACCGGGACACCCGGTACTACGCGGTCAGTTCCTACAAGTTGCATTGGTCCCGTGCGAGGTGTTCGGGCCTCCTACGGGGTCGTTTGGGGGCTGGTTTGGGTTTTCACCCCTTAACGGCTAGTTTTTAAGTCTAAATGTGATTTTTTCAAATTATCGTCATACTTTCAAAGCGGGACCCCCGGTACTACGCGGTCAGTTCCTACAAGTTGCATTGGTCCCGTGCGAGGTGTTCGTGCCTCCTACGGGGTCGTTTGGGGGCTGGTTTGAGTTTTCACCCCTTAACGGCTAGTTTTTAAGTCCAGGTGTGATTTTTGCAAATTATCGTCGTACTCTCAAATCGGGAGACCTGGGAGTACGCGGTCAACTCCTACAAGTTGCATTGGTCCCGTGCGAGGTGTTCGTACCACCTACGGGGCCGTTTGGGAACTGGTTTGGGTTTTCACCCTTCAACGGCTTGTTTTCAAGTCTAAGTGTGATTTTTGCAAATTATCGTCGTACTCTCAAATTGGGATACCCAGGACTACGCGATCAGTTCCTACAAGATGCATTGGTCCCGTGCGAGGTGTTCGTACCTCCTACGGGGCCGTTTGGGGACTGGTTTGGGTTTTCACCCTTTAACGGCCTGTTTTTAACTCTAAGTGTGATTTTTGAAAATTATCCTCATACTTTCAAATCGGGAGACCCGAGACTACGTGGTAAGATTCTACAAGTTACATCGGTCAAGGTGTTCGTGCCTCCTACGGGGTCGTTTGGGGGCTGGTTTGGGTTTTCACCCTTTAACGGCTTATTTTTAAGTCTAAGTGTGATTTTTGCAAATTATTATCATACTCTCAAACCAGGACACCCGGGACTACGCGTCAGTTCCTAAAAGTTGCATTGGTCCTGTGCGAGGTGTTCGTGCCTCCTACGGGGCCGTGTGGGGGCCGGTTTGGGTTTTCACCCCTTAACGGCTAGTTTTTAAGTCCAAAAGTGTGATTTTTGCAAATTATCATCGTACTCTCAAATCGGGAGACCCGGGACTACGCGGTCAATTCCTACAAGTTGCATGGGGCCGTGCGAGGTGTTCGTACCTCCTACGGGGCCGTTTGGGGGCTGGTTTGGGATTTCACCCTTTAACGGCTTGTTTTTAAGTTTAAGTGTGATTTTTGCAAATTATCGTCATACTCTCAAACCGGGACACCCGGGACTACACGGTCAATTCCTATAAGTTGCATTGGTCCCGTGCGAGGTGTTTGTGCCTCCTACGGGGTCGTTTGGGGGCTGGTTTGGGTTTTCACCCTTTAACAGCTAGTTTTTAAGTCTAAGTGTGATTTTTGCAAATTATCGTCATACTCTCAAATCGGGAGATCCGGGACTACGCGGTCAGTTGCTACAAGTTGTATTGGTCCCGTGCGAGGTGTTCGTGCCTCCTACGGGGCCGTTTGGGGGCTGGTTTGGGTTTTCACCCCTTAACGGCTAGTTTTTAAGTCTAAGTGTGATTTTTGCAAATTATCGCCGTACTCTCAAACCAGGAGACCCGGGACTACGCTGTTTGTTCCTACAAGTTGCATTGGTCCCGTGCGAGGTGTTCGTGCCTCCTACGGGGTCGTTTGGGCAATGGTTTGGGTTTTCACCCCTTAACGGCTAGTTTTTAAGTCTAAGTGTGATTTTTGCAAATTATCATCGTACTCTCAAACCAGGAGACCCGTGACTACGCGGTCAGTTCCTACAAGTTGCATTGGTCCCGTGCGAGGTGTTCGTGCCTCCTACGGGGTCGTTTGGGGGCTGGTTTGGGTTTTCACCCCTTAACGGCTAGTTTTTAAGTCTAAGTGTGATTTTTGCAAATTAACGTCATACTCTAAAATCGGGAGATCCGCGACTACGCGGTCAGTTCCTACAAGTTGCATTGGTCCCGTGCGAGGTGTTCGTGCCTCCTACGGGGCCGTTTGGGGGCTGGTTTGGGTTTTCACCCCTTAACGGCTAGTTTTTAAGTCTAAGTGATTTTGGGATATTATCGTTGTACTCTCAAACCAGGAGACCCGGAACTACGCGGTCTGTTCGTACAAGTTGCATTGGTCCCGTGCAAGTTGCATTGGTCCCGTGCGAGGTGTTCGTGCCTCCTACGGGGTCGTTTGGGGGATGGTTTGGGTTTTCACCCCTTAACGGCTAGTTTTTAAGTCTAAGTGTGATTTTTGCAAATTATCGTCGTACTCTCAAACCAGGAGACCCGGGACTACGCGGTCAGTTCCTACAAGTTGCATTGGTCCCGAGCGAGGTGTTCGTGCCTCCTACGGGGTCGTTTGGGGGCCGGTTTGGGTTTTCACCCCTTAACGGCTTGTTTTTAAGTCTAAGTGTGGTTTTTCCAAATTATCATCCTATTCACAAACCGGGAGATCCGGGACTATGCAGTCAATTCCTACAAGTTGCATTGGTCCCGTGCGAGGTGTTCGTGCCTCCTACGGGGTCGTTTGGTGGCTGGTTTGGGTTTTCACCCCATAACGGCTAGTTTTTAAGTCTAAGTGTGATTTTTGCAAATTATCGTCATACTCTGAAATCGGGAGACCCGGGACTACGCGGTCAGTTCGTACAAGTTGCATTGGTCCCGTGCGAGGTCTTCGTACCTCCTACAGGGCCGTTTGGGGGCTAGTTTCGGTTTTCACCCTTTAACGGCTTGTTTTTAAGTCTAAGTGTGATTTTTGAAAATTTTCATCCTATTCACAAACCGGGAGATCCGGGACTATGCGGTCAGTTCCTATAAGTTGCATTGGTCCCGTGCGAAGTGTTCGTGCCTCCTATGGGGTCGTTTGGGGTCGATTTGGGTTTTCACCCTTTAACGGCCTGTTTTTAAGTTTACATGTGATTTTTACAAATTATCATCCTATTTACAAACCGGGAGACCCGGGACTACGCGGTCAGTTCCTACAAGTTGCATTGGTCCCGTGCGAGGTGTTCGTACCTCCTACGGGTCCGTTTGGGTGCTGGTTTGGGTTTTCACCCTTTAATGGCCTGTTTTTAAGTCTAAGTGTGATTTTTGCAAATTATCATCGTACTCTCAAACCAGGACACCCGGGACTACGCGGTCAGTTCCTACAAGTTGCATTGGTCCCGTGCGAGGTGTCCGTGCCTCCTACGGGGCCGTTTGGGGACTGGTTTGGGTTTTCACCCCTTAACGGCTATTTTTTAAGTCAAAATGTGATTTTTTCAAATTATCGTCATACTTTCAAACCGGGACACCCGGTACTACGCGGTCCGTTCCTACAAGTTGCATTGGTCCCGTGCGAGGAGTTCGTGCCTCCTACGGGGTCGTTTGGGGGCTGGTTTGGGTTTTCACCCCGTAACGGCTAGTTTTTAAGTCCAAGTGTGATTTTTGCAAATTATCGTCGTACTCTCAAATCGGGAGAGCCGGGACTACGCGGTCAATTCCTACAAGTTGTATGGGGCCGTGCGAGGTGTTCGTACCTCCTACGGGGCCGTTTGGGGACAGGTTTGGGTTTTCACCCTTTAACGGCTTGTTTTTAAGTCCAAGTGTGATTTTTGCAAATTATCGTCGCACTCTCAAACCAGGAGACCCGTGACTACGCGGTCAGTTCCTACAAGTTGCATTGGTCCCGTGCGAGGTGTTCGTGCCTCCTACGGGGTCGTTTGGGGGCTGGTTTGGGTTTTCACCCCTTAACGGCTAGTTTTTAAGTCTAATTGTGATTTTTGCAAATTATCGTCATACTCTCAAATCGGGAGATCCGGTACTACGCGGTCAGTTCCTACAAGTTGCATTGGTCCCGTGCGAGGTGTTAGTACCTCCTACGGGGTTTGGGGGCTGGTTTCGGTTTTCACCCTTTAATGGCTTGTTTTTAAGTCTAAGTGTGATTTTTGCAAATTATCGTCATACTCTCAAGCCGGGACACCCGGGACAACGCGGTCAGTTCCTATAAGTTGCATTGGTCCCGTGTGAGGTGTTCGTGCCTCCAACGGGGTCGTTTGGGGGCTGGTTTGGGTTTTCACCCTTTAACAGCTAGTTTTTAAGTCTAAGTGTGATTTTTCCAAATTATCGTCATACTCCCAAACCAGGACACCCGAGACTACGCGGTCAGTTCCTACAAGTTGCGTTGGTCCCGTGCGAGGTGTTCGTGCCTCCTACGGGGTCGTTTGGGGGCTGGTTTGGATTTTCACCCTTTAATGGCCTGTTTTTAAGTCTAAGTGTGATTTTTGCAAATTATTATCGCACTCTCAAACCACGACACCCGGGACTACGCGGTCAGTTCCTACAAGTTGCATTGGTCCCGTGCGAGGTGTTCGTGCCTCCTACTGGGACGTTTGGGGGCTGGTTTGGGTTTTCACCCCTTAACGGCTAGTTTTTAAGTCTAATTGTGATTTTTGCAAATTATCGTCATACTCTCAAATTGGGAGACCAGGGACTACGCGGTCAGTTACTACAAGTTGCATTGGTCCCGTGCGAGGTGTTAGTACCTCCTACGGGATTTGGGGGCTGGTTTCGGTTTTCACCCTTTAATGGCGTGTTTTTAAGTCTAAGTGTGACTTTTGCAAATTATCGTCATACTCTCAAGCTGGGACACCCGGGACTACGCTGTCAGTTCCTATAAGTTACATTGGTCCCGTGCGAGGTGTTCGTGCCTCCAACGGGGTCGTTTGGGGGCTGGTTTGGGTTTTCACCCTTTAACAGCTTGTTTTTAAGTCTAAGTGTGATTTTTGCAAATTATCGTCATATTCTCAAACCAGGACACCCGAGACTACGCGGTCAGTTCCTACAAGTTGCATTGGTCCCGTGCGAGGTGTTCGTGCCTCCTACGGGGTCGTTTGGGGACTGGTTTGGGTTTTCACCCTTTAACGGCTTATTTTTAAGTCTAAGTGTGATTTTTGCAAATTATTATCGTACTCTCAAACCTGGACACCCGGGACTACGCGGTCAGTTCCTAAAAGTTGCATTGGTCCTATGCGAGGTGTTCGTGCCTCCTACGGGGCCGTGTGGGGGCTGGTTTGGGTTTTCACCCCTTAACGGCTTGTTTTTAAGTCCAAGTGTGATTTTTGCAAATTATCGTCGTACTCTCAAATCGGGAGACCCGGGACTATGCGGTCAGTTCCTACAAGTTGCATTGGTTCCGTGCGAGGTGTTCGTACCTCCTACGGGGCCGTTTGGGGGCTGGTTTGGGATTTCACCCTTTAACGGCTTGTTTTTAAGTTTATGTGTGATTTTTGCAAATTATCGTCATACTCTCAAACCGGGACACCCGGGACTATGCGGTCTGTTCCGATAAGTTGCAATGGTCCCGTGCGAGGTGTTCGTGCCTCCCACGGGGTCGTTTGGGGGCTGGTTTGGGTTTTCACCCTTTAACAGCTAGTTTTTAAGTCTAAGTGTGATTTTTACAAATTATCGTCATACTCTCAAATCGGGAGATCCGAGACTACGCGGTCAGTTCCTACAAGTTGTATTGGTCCCGTGCGAGGTGTTCGTGCCTCCTACGGGGCCGTTTGGGGGCTAGTTTGGGTTTTTAACCCTTAACGGCTAGTTTTTAAGTCTAAGTGTGATTTTTGCAAATTATCGTCGTACTCTCAAACCAGGAGACCCGTGACTACGCGGTCAGTTCCTACAAGTTGCATTGGTCCCGTGCGAGGTGTTCGTGCCTCCTACGGGGTCGTTTGGGGGCTGGTTTGGGTTTTCACCCCTTAACGGCTAGTTTTTAAGTCTAAGTGTGATTTTTGCAAATTAACGTCATACTCTAAAATCGGGAGATCCGCGACTACGCGGTCAGTTCCTACAAGTTGCATTGGTCCCGTGCGAGGTGTTCGTGCCTCCTACGGGGCCGTTTGGGGGCTGGTTTGGGTTTTCACCACTTAACGGCTAGTTTTTAAGTCTAAGTGATTTTGGCAAATTATCGTTGTACTCTCAAACCAGGAGACCCGGAACTACGCGGTCTGTTCGTACAAGTTGCATTGGTCCCGTGCAAGTTGCATTGGTCCCGTGCGAGGTGTTCGTGCCTCCTACGGGGTCGTTTGGGGGATGGTTTGGGTTTTCACCCCTTAACGGCTAGTTTTTAAGTCTAAGTGTGATTTTTGCAAATTATCGTCGTACTCTCAAACCAGGAGACCCGGGACTACGCGGTCAGTTCCTACAAGTTGCATTGGTCCCGAGCGAGGTGTTCGTGCCTCCTACGGGGTCGTTTGGGGGCCGGTTTGGGTTTTCACCCCTTAACGGCTTGTTTTTAAGTCTAAGTGTGGTTTTTCCAAATTATCATCCTATTCACAAACCGGGAGATCCGGGACTATGCAGTCAATTCCTACAAGTTGCATTGGTCCCGTGCGAGGTGTTCGTGCCTCCTACGGGGTCGTTTGGTGGCTGGTTTGGGTTTTCACCCCATAACGGCTAGTTTTTAAGTCTAAGTGTGATTTTTGCAAATTATCATCATACTCTGAAATCGGGAGACCCGGGACTACGCGGTCAGTTCGTACAAGTTGCATTGGTCCCGTGCGAGGTCTTCGTACCTCCTAAGGGCCGTTTGGGGGCTAGTTTCGGTTTTCACCCTTTAACGGCTTGTTTTTAAGTCTAAGTGTGATTTTTACAAATTATCATCCTATTCACAAACCGGGAGATCCGGGACTATGCGGTCAGTTCCTATAAGTTGCATTGGTCCCGTGCGAAGTGTTCGTGCCTCCTATGGGGTCGTTTGGGGTCGATTTGGGTTTTCACCCTTTAACGACCTGTTTTTAAGATTACATGTGATTTTTACAAATTATCATCCTATTTACAAACCGGGAGACCCGGGACTACGCGGTCAGTTCCTACAAGTTGCATTGGTCCCGTGCGAGGTGTTCGTACCTCCTACGGGTCCGTTTGGGGGCTGGTTTGGGTTTTCACCCTTTAATGGCCTGTTTTTAAGTCTAAGTGTGATTTTTGCAAATTATCATCGTACTCTCAAACCAGGACACCCGGGACTACGCGGTCAGTTCCTACAAGTTGCATTGGTCCCGTGCGAGGTGTCCGTGCCTCCTACGGGGCCGTTTGGGGACTGGTTTGGGTTTTCACCCCTTAACGGCTATTTTTTAAGTCAAAATGTGATTTTTTCAAATTATCGTCATACTTTCAAACCGGGACACCCGGTACTACGCGGTCCGTTCCTACAAGTTGCATTGGTCCTGTGCGAGGAGTTCGTGCCTCCTACGGGGTCGTTTGGGGGCTGGTTTGGGTTTTCACCCCGTAACGGCTAGTTTTTAAGTCCAAGTGTGATTTTTGCAAATTATCGTCGTACTCTCAAATCGGGAGACCCGGGACTACGCGGTCAATTCCTACATGTTGTATGGGGCCGTGCGAGGTGTTCGTACCTCCTACGGGGCCGTTTGGGGACAGGTTTGGGTTTTCACCCTTTAACGGCTTGTTTTTAAGTCCAAGTGTGATTTTTCCAAATTATCGTCGCACTCTCAAACCAGGAGACCCGTGACTACGCGGTCAGTTCCTACAAGTTGCATTGGTCCCGTGCGAGGTGTTCGTGCCTCCTACGGGGTCGTTTGGGGGCTGGTTTGGGTTTTCACCCCTTAACGGCTAGTTTTTAAGTCTAATTGTGATTTTTGCAAATTATCGTCATACTCTCAAATCGGGAGATCCGGTACTACGCGGTCAGTTCCTACAAGTTGCATTGGTCCCGTGCGAGGTGTTAGTACCTCCTACGGGGTTTGGGGGCTGGTTTCGGTTTTCACCCTTTAATGGCTTGTTTTTAAGTCTAAGTGTGATTTTTGCAAATTATCGTCATACTCTCAAGCCGGGACACCCGGGACAACGCGGTCAGTTCCTATAAGTTGCATTGGTCCCGTGCGAGGTGTTCGTGCCTCCAACGGGGTCGTTTGGGGGCTGGTTTGGGTTTTCACCCTTTAACAGCTAGTTTTTAAGTCTAAGTGTGATTTTTGCAAATTATCGTCATACTCCCAAACCAGGACACCCGAGACTACGCGGTCAGTTCCTACAAGTTGCGTTGGTCCCGTGCGAGGTGTTCGTGCCTCCTACGGGGTCGTTTGGGGGCTGGTTTGGATTTTCACCCTTTAATGGCCTGTTTTTAAGTCTAAGTGTGATTTTTGCAAATTATTATCTCACTCTCAAACCACGACACCCGGGACTACGCGGTCAGTTCCTACAAGTTGCATTGGTCCCGTGCGAGGTGTTCGTGCCTCCTACTGGGACGTTTGGGGGCTGGTTTGGGTTTTCACCCCTTAACGGCTAGTTTTTAAGTCTAATTGTGATTTTTGCAAATTATCGTCATACTCTCAAATTGGGAGACCAGGGACTACGCGGTCAGTTACTACAAGTTGCATTGGTCCCGTGCGAGGTGTTAGTACCTCCTATGGGATTTGGGGGCTGGTTTCGGTTTTCACCCTTTAATGGCGTGTTTTTAAGTCTAAGTGTGATTTTTGCAAATTATCGTCATACTCTCAAGCTGGGACACCCGGGACTACGCTGTCAGTTCCTATAAGTTACATTGGTCCCGTGCGAGGTGTTCGTGCCTCCAACGGGGTCGTTTGGGGGCTGGTTTGGGTTTTCACCCTTTAACAGCTTGTTTTTAAGTCTAAGTGTGATTTTTGCAAATTATCGTCATATTCTCAAACCAGGACACCCGAGACTACGCGGTCAGTTCCTACAAGTTGCATTGGTCCCGTGCGAGGTGTTCGTGCCTCCTACGGGGTCGTTTGGGCACTGGTTTGGGTTTTCACCCTTTAACGGCTTATTTTTAAGTCTAAGTGTGATTTTTGCAAATTATTATCGTACTCTCAAACCTGGACACCCGGGACTACGCGGTCAGTTCCTAAAAGTTGCATTGGTCCTATGCGAGGTGTTCGTGCCTCCTACGGGGCCGTGTGGGGGCTGGTTTGGGTTTTCACCCCTTAACGGCTAGTTTTTAAGTCCAAGTGTGATTTTTGCAAATTATCGTCGTACTCTCAAATCGGGAGACCCGGGACTATGCGGTCAGTTCCTACAAGTTGCATTGGTTCCGTGCGAGGTGTTCGTACCTCCTACGGGGCCGTTTGGGGGCTGGTTTGGGATTTCACCCTTTAACGGCTTGTTTTTAAGTTTATGTGTGATTTTTGCAAATTATCGTCATACTCTCAAACCGGGACACCCGGGACTATGCGGTCAGTTCCTATAAGTTGCAATGGTCCCGTGCGAGGTGTTCGTGCCTCCCACGGGGTCGTTTGGTGGCTGGTTTGGGTTTTCACCCTTTAACAGCTAGTTTTTAAGTCTAAGTGTGATTTTTACAAATTATCGTCATACTCTCAAATCGGGAGATCCGAGACTACGCGGTCAGTTCCTACAAGTTGTATTGGTCCCGTGCGAGGTGTTCGTACCTCCTACGGGGCCGTTTGGGGGCTGGTTTGGGTTTTTAACCCTTAACGGCTAGTTTTTAAGTCTAAGTGTGATTTTTGCAAATTATCGTCGTACTCTCAAACCAGGAGACCCGGGACTACGCGGGCTGTTCCTACAAGTTGCATTGGTCCCGTGCGAGGTGTTCATGCCTCCTACGGGGTCGTTTGGGCGCTGGTTTGGGTTTTCACCCCTTAACGGCTAGTTTTTAAGTCTAAGTGTGATTTTTGCAAATTATCGTCGTACTCTCAAACCAGGAGACCCGGGACTACGCGGTCAGTTCCTACAAGTTGCATTGGTCCCGTGCGAGGTGTTCGTGCCTCCTATGGGGTCGTTTGGGGGCTGGTTTGTGTTTTCACCCCTTAACGGCTAGTTTTTAAGTCTAAGTGTGATTTTTGCAAATTATCGTCATACTCTCAAATCGGGAGATACGCGACAACGCGGTCAGTTCCTACAAGTTGCATTGGTCCCGTGCGAGGTGTTCGTGCCTCCTACGGGGCCGTTTGGGGGCTGGTTTGGGTTTTCACCCCTTAACGGCTAGTTTTTAAGTCTAAGTGTGATTTTGGCAAATTATCGTCGTACTCTCAAACCAGGAGACCCGGGACTACGCGGTCTGTTCCTACAAGTTGCATTGGACCCGTGCAAGTTGCATTGGTCCGGTGCGAGGTGTTCGTGCCTCCTACGGGGTCGTTTGGGGGCTGGTTTGGGTTTTCACCCCTTAACGGCTAGTTTTTAAGTCTGAGTGTGATTTTTGCAAATTATCGTCGTACTCCCAAACCAGGAGACCCGGGACTACGCGGTCAGTTCCTACAAGTTGCATTGGTCCCGAGCGAGGTGTTCGTGCCTCCTGCGGGGTCGTTTGGGGGTCGGTTTGGGTTTTCACCCCTTAACGGCTTGTTTTTAAGTCTAAGTGTGATTTTTGCAAATTATCATCCTATTCACAAACCGGGAGATCCGGGACTATGCAGTCAATTCCTACAAGTTGCATTGGTCCCGTGCGAGGTGTTGTGCCTCCTACGGGGTCGTTTGGTGGCTGGTTTGGGTTTTCACCCCATAACGGCTAGTTTTTAAGTCTAAGTGTGATTTTCGCAAATTATCGTCATACTCTGAAATCGGGAGACCCAGGACTACGCGGTCAGTTCGTACAAGTTGCATTGGTCCCGTGCGAGGTCTTCGTACCTCCTACAGGGCCGTTTGGGGGCTAGTTTCGGTTTTCACCCTTTAACGGCTTGTTTTTAAGTATAAGTGTGATTTTTGCAAATTATCATCCTATTCACAAACCGGGAGATCCGGGACTATGCGGTCAGTTCCTACAAGTTGCATTGGTCCCGTGCGAAGTGTTCGTGCCTCCTATGGGGTCGTTAGGGGTCGATTTGGGTTTTCACCCTTTAACGGCCTGTTTTTAAGTTTACATGTGATTTTTACAAATTATCATCCTATTTACAAACCGGGAGACCCGGGACTACGCGGTCAGTTCCTACAAGTTGCATTGGTCCCGTGCGAGGTGTTCGTACCTCCTACGGGTCCGTTTGGGGGCTGGTTTGGGTTTTCACCCTTTAATGGCCTGTTTTTAAGTCTAAGTGTGATTTTTGCAAATTATCATCGTACTCTCAAACCAGGACACCCGGGACTACGCGGTCAGTTCCTACAAGTTGCATTGGTCCCGTGCGAGGTGTCCGTGCCTCCTACGGGGCCGTTTGGGGACTGGTTTGGGTTTTCACCCCTTAACGACAATTTTTAAAGTCAAAATGGGATTTTTTCAAATTATCGTCATACTTTCAAACCGGGACACCCGGTACTAAGCGGTCAGTTCCTACAAGTTGCATTGGTCCCGTGCGAGGAGTTCGTGCCTCCAACGGGGTCGTTTGGGGGATGGTTTGGGTTTTCACCCCGTAACGGCTAGTTTTTAAGTCCAAGTGTGATTTTTGCAAATTATCGTCGTAATCTCAAATCGGGAGACCTGGGACTACGCGGTCAATTCCTACAAGTTGCATGGGGCCGTGCGAGGTGTTCGTACCTCCTACGGGGCCGTTTGGGGACAGGCTTGGGTTTTCACCCTTTAACGGCTTGTTTTTATGTCTAAGAGTGATTTTTGCAAATTATCGTCGTACTCTCAAATCGGGATACCCAGGACTACGCGGTCAGTTCCTACAAGTTGCATTGGTCCTGTGCGAGGTGTTCGTGCCTCCTACGGGGTCGTTTGGGGGCTGGTTTGGGTTTTCACCCCTTAACGACTAGTTTTTAAGTCTAACTGTGATTTTTGCAAATTATCGTCATACTCTCAAATCGGGAGATCCGGTAGTACGCAGTCAGTTCCTACAAGTTGCATTTGTCCCGTGCGAGGTGTTCGTGCCTCCTACTTGGACGTTTGGGGGCTGGTTTGGGTTTTCACCCCTTAACGGCTAGTTTTTAAGTCTAATTGTGATTTTTGCAAATTATCGTCATACTCTCAAATCGGGAGACCAGGGACTACGCGGTCAGTTACTACAAGTTGCATTGGTCCCGTGCGAGGTGTTAGTACCTCCTACGGGGTTTGGGGGCTGGTTTCGGTTTTCACCCTTTAATGGCTTGTTTTTAAGTCTAAGTGTGATTTTTGCAAATTATCGTCATACTCTCAAGCCGGGACACCCGGGACAACGCGGTCAGTTCCTATAAGTTGCATTGGTCCCGTGCGAGGTGTTCGTCCCTCCAACGGGGTCGTTTGGGGGCTGGTTTGGGTTTTCACCCTTTAACAGCTTGTTTTTAAGTCTAAGTGTGATTTTTGCAAATTATCGTCATACTCTCAAACCAGGAAACTCGAGACTACGCGGTCAGTTCCTACAAGTTGCATTGGTCCCGTGCGAGGTGTTCGTGCCTCCTACGGGGTCGTTTGGGGGTTGGTTTGGGTTTTCACCCTTTAATGGCCTATTTTTAAGTCTAAGTGTGATTTTTGCAAATTATTATTGTACTCTTAAACCAGGACACCCGGGACTACGCGGTCAGTTCCTAAAAGTTGCATTGGTCCCGCGCGAGGTGTTGGTGCCTCCTACGGGGCCGTGTGGGGGCTGGTTTGGGTTTTCACCCCTTAACGGCTAGTTTTTATGTCCAAGTGTGATTTTTGCAAATTATCATCCTACTCTCAAATCGAGAGACCCGGGACTACGCGGTCAGTTCCTACAAGTTGCATTGGTCTCGTGCGAGGTGTTCGTACCTCTTACGGGGCCGTTTGGGGACTGGTTTTGGTTTTCACCCTTTAACGGCTTATTTTTAAGTCTAAGTGTGATTTTTGCAAACTATCGTCGTACTCTCAAATCGGGATACCCGGGACTACGCGGTCAGTTCCTACAAGTTGCAATGGTCCCGTGCGAGGTGTCCGTGCCTCCTACGGGTCCGTTTGGGGACTGGTTTGGGTTTTCACCCCTTAACGGCTATTTTTTAAGTCTAAATGTGATTTTTTCAAATTATCGTCATACTTTCAAACCGGGACACCCGGTACTACGCGGTTAGTTCCTAGAAGTTGCATTGGTCCCGTACGAGGAGTTCGTGCCTCCTACGGGGTCGTTTGGGGGCTGATTTGGGTTTTCACCCCTTAACGGCTAGTTTTTAAGTCCAAGTGTGATTTTTGCAAATTATCGTCGTACTCTCAAATCGGGAGACCAGGGACTACGCGGTCAATTCCTACAAGTTGCATGGGGCCGTGCGAGGTGTCCGTGCCTCCTACAGGGCCGTTTGGGGACTGGTTTGGGTTTTCACCCCTTAACGGCTAGTTTTTAAGTCTAAATGTGATTTTTTCAAATTATCGTCATACTTTCAAACCGGGACACCCGGTACTACGCGGTCAGTTCCTACAAGTTGCATTGGTCCCGTGCGAGGTGTTCGTGCCTCCTACGGGGTCGTTTGGGGGCTGGTTTGGGTTTTCACCCTTTAACAGCTAGTTTTTAAGTCTAAGTGTGATTTTTGCAAATTATCGTCATACACTCAAATTGGGAGATCCGGGACTACGCGGTCAGTTCCTACAAGTTGTATTGGTCCCGTGCGAGGTGTTCGTGCCTCCTACGGGGCCGTTTGGGGGCTGGTTTGGGTTTTCACCCCTTAACGGCTAGTTTTTAAGTCTAAGTGTGATTTTTGCAAATTATCGTCGTACTCTCAAACCAGGAGACCCGGGACTACGCGGTTTGTTCCTACAAGTTGCATTGGTCCCGTCCGAGGTATTCGTGCCTCCTCCGGGGTCGTTTGGGCGCTGGTTTGGGTTTTCACCCCTTAACGGCTAATTTTTAAGTCCAAGTGTGATTTTTGCAAATTATCGTCGTACTCTCAAATCGGGAGACCTGGGAGTACGCGGTCAACTCCTACAAGTTGCATTGGTCCCGTGCGAGGTGTTCGTACCACCTACGGGGGCGTTTGGGAACTGGTTTGGGTTTTCACCCTTTAACGGCTTGTTTTTTAGTCTAAGTGTGATTTTTGCAAATTATCGTCGTACTCTCAAATCGGGATACCCAGGACTACGCGGTCAGTTCCTACAAGTTGCATTGGTCCCGTGCGAGGTGTTCATACCACCTACGGGGCCGTTTGGGAACTGGTTTGGGTTTTCACCCTTTAACGGCTTATTTTTAAGTCTAAGTGTGATTTTTGCAAATTATCGTCGTACTCTCAAATCGGGATACCCGGGACTACGCGGTCAGTTCCTACAAGTTGCATTGGTCCCGTGCGAGTGTCCGTGCCTCCTACGGGTCCGTTTGGGGACTGGTTTGGGTTTTCACCCCTTAACGGCTATTTTTTAAGTCTAAATGTGATTTTTTCAAATTATCGTCATACTTTCAAACCGGGACACCCGGTACTACGCGGTCAGTTCCTACAAGTTGCATTGGTCCTGTGCGAGGAGTTCATGCCTCCTACGGGGTCGTTTGGGTGCTGATTTGGGTTTTCATCCCTTAACGGCTAGTTTTTAAGTCCAAGTGTGATTTTTGCAAATTATCGTCGTACTCTCAAATCGGGAGACCTGGGACTACGCGGTCAATTCCTACAAGTTGCAAGGGGCCGTGCGAGGTGTTCGTACCTCCTACGGGGCCGTTTGGGGACTGGTTTGGGTTTTCACCCTTTAACGGCCTGTTTTTAACTCTAAGTGTGATTTTTGAAAATTATCCTCATACTTTCAAATCGGGAGACCCGAGACTACGTGGTAAGATTCTACAAGTTACATCGGTCGAGGTGTTCGTGCCTCCTACAGGGTCGTTTGGGGGCTGGTTTGGGTTTTCACCCTTTAAGGGCTTATTTTTAAGTCTAAGTGTGATTTTTGCAAATTATTATCGTACTCTCAAACCAGGACACCCGGGACTGCGCGTCAGTTCCTAAAAGTTGTATTGGTCCCGTGCGAGGTGTTCGTGCCTCCTACGGGGCCGTGTGGGGGCTGGTTTGGGTTTTCACCCCTTAACGACTAGTTTTTAAGTCCAAGTGTGATTTTTGCAAATTAGCATCGTACTCTCAAATCGGGAGACCCGGGACTACGCGGCAGTTCCTACAAGTTGCATTGGTTCCGTGCGAGGTGTTCGTACCTCCTACGGGGCCGTTTGGGGGCTGGTTTGGGATTTCACCCTTTAACGGCTTGTTTTTAAGTTTAAGTGTGATTTTTGCAAATTATCGTCATACTCTCAAACCGGGACACCCGGGACTACGCGGTCAGTTCCTATAAGTTGCATTGGTCCCGTGCGAGGTGTTCGTGCCTCCTACGGGGTCGTTTGGGGGCTGGTTTGGGTTTTCACCCTTTAACAGCTAGTTTTTAAGTCTAAGTGTGATTTTTGCAAATTATCGTCATACTCTCAAATCGGGAGATCCGGGAATACGCGGTCAGTTCCTACAAGTTGTATTGGTCCCGTGCGAGGTGTTCGTGCCTCCTACGGGGCCGTTTGGGGGCTGGTTTGGGTTTTCACCCCTTAACGGCTAGTTTTTAAGTCTAAGTGTGATTTTTGCAAATTATCGTCGTACTCTCAAACCAGGAGACCCGGGACTACGCGGTTTGTTCCTACAAGTTGCATTGGTCCCGTGCGAGGTATTCGTGCCTCCTCCGGGGTCGTTTGGGCGCTGGTTTGGGTTTTCACCCCTTAACGGCTAGTTTTTAAGTCTAAGTGTGATTTTTGCAAATTATCGTCGTACTCTCAAACCAGGAGACCCGTGACTACGCGGTCAGTTCCTACAAGTTGCATTGGTCCCGTGCGAGGTGTTCGTGCCTCCTACGGGGTCGTTTGGGGGCTGGTTTGGGTTTTCACCCCTTAACGGCTAGTTTTTAAGTCTAAGTGTGATTTTTGCAAATTAACGTCATACTCTCAAATCGGGAGATCCGCGACTACGCGGTCAGTTCCTACAAGTTGCATTGGTCCCGTGCGAGGTGTTCGTGCCTCCTACGGGGCCGTTTGGGGGCTGGTTTGGGTTTTCACCCCTTAACGACTAGTTTTTAACTCTAAGTGATTTTGGCAAATTATCGTTGTACCCTCAAACCAGGAGACCCGGAACTACGCGGTCTGTTCCTACAAGTTGCATTGGTCCCGTGCAAGTTGCATTGGTCCCGTGCGAGGTGTTCGTGCCTCCTACGGGGTCGTTTGGGGGCTGGTTTGGGTTTTCACCCCTTAACGGCTAGTTTTTGAGTCTAAGTGTGATTTTTGCAAATTATCGTCGTACTCTCAAACCAGGAGACCCGGGACTACGCGGTCAGTTCCTACAAGTTGCATTGGTCCCGAGCGAGGTGTTCGTGCCTCCTACGGGGTCGTTTGGGGGCCGGTTTGGGTTTTCACCCCTTAACGGCTTGTTTTTAAGTCTAAGTGTGGTTTTTGCAAATTATCATCCTATTCACAAACCGGGAGATCCGGGACTATGCAGTCAATTCCTATAAGTTGCATTGGTCCCATGCGAGGTGTTCGTGCCTCCTACGGGGTCGTTTGGTGGCTGGTTTGGGTTTTCACCCCATAACGGCTAGTTTTTAAGTCTAAGTGTGATTTTTGCAAATTATCGTCATACTCTGAAATCGGGAGACCCGGGACTACGCGGTCAGTTCGTACAAGTTGCATTGGTCCCGTGCGAGGTCTTCGTACCTCCTACAGGGGCGTTTGGGGGCTGTTTTCGGTTTTCACCCTTTAACGGCTTATTTTTAAGTCTAAGTGTGATTTTTGCAAATTATCATCCTATTCACAAACCGGGAGATCCGGGACTATGCGGTCAGTTCCTACAAGTTGCATTGGTCCCGTGCGAAGTGTTCGTGCCTCCTATGGGGTTGTTTGGGGTCGATTTGGGTTTTCACCCTTTAACGGCCTGTTTTTAAGTTTACATGTGATTTTTACAAATTATCATCCTATTTACAAACCGGGAGACCCGGGACTACGCGATCAGTTCCTACAAGTTGCATTGGTCCCGTGCGAGGTGTTCGTACCTCCTACGGGTCCGTTTGGGGGCTGGTTTGGGTTTTCACCCTTTAATGGCCTGTTTTTAAGTCTAAGTGTGATTTTTGCAAATTATCATCGTACTCTCAAACCAGGACACCCGGGACTACGCGGTCAGTTCCTACAAGTTGCATTGGTCCCGTGCGAGGTGTCCGTGCCTCCTACGGGGCCGTTTGGGGACTGGTTTAGGTTTTCACCCCTAAACGGCTATTTTTTAAGTCAAAATGTGATTTTTTCAAATTATCGTCATACTTTCAAACCGGGACACCCGGTACTACGCGGTCAGTTCCTACAAGTTGCATTGGTCCCGTGCGAGGAGTTTGTGCCTCCTACGGGGTCGTTTGGTGGCTGGTTTGGGTTTTCACCCCGTAACGGCTAGTTTTTAAGTCCAAGTGTGATTTTTGCAAATTATCGTCGTACTCTCAAATCGGGAGACCTGGGACTACGCGGTCAATTCCTACAAGTTGCATGGGGCCGTGCGAGGTGTTCGTACCTCCTACGGGGCCGTTTGGGGACAGGTTTGGGTTTTCACCCTTTAACGACTTGTTTTTAAGTCTAAGTGTGATTTTTGCAAATTATCGTCGTACTCTCAAATCGGGATACCCAGGACTACGCGGTCTGTTCCTATAAGTTGCATTGGTCCCGTGCGAGGTGTTCGTGCCTCTAACGGGGTCGTTTGGGGGCTGGTTTGGGTTTTCACCCTTTAACAGCTAGTTTTTAAGTCTAAGTGTGATTTTTGCAAATTATCGTCATACTCTCAAACCAGGACACCCGAGACTACGCGGTCAGTTCCTACAAGTTGCGTTGGTCCCGTGCGAGGTGTTCGTGCCTCCTACGGGGTCGTTTGGGGGCTGGTTTGGGTCTTCACCCTTTAATGGCCTGTTTTTAAGTCTAAGTGTGATTTTTGAAAATTATTATCGCACTCTCAAACCAGGACACCCGGGACTACGCGGTCAGTTCCTACAAGTTGCATTGGTCCCGTGCGAGGTGTTCGTGCCTCCTACTGGGACGTTTGGGGGCTGGTTTGGGTTTTCACCCCTTTACGGCTAGTTTTTAAGTCTAATTGTGATTTTTGCAAATTATCGTCATACTCTCAAATCGGGAGACCAGGGACTACACGGTCAGTTACTACAAGTTGCATTGGTCCCGTGCGAGGTGTTAGTACCTCCTACTGGGTTTGGGGGCTGGTTTCGGTTTTCACCCTTTAATGGCCTGTTTTTAAGTCTAAGTGTGATTTTTGCAAATTATCATCGTACTCTCAAACCAGGACACCCGGGACTACGCGGTCAGTTCCTACAAGTTGCATTGGTCCCGTGCGAGGTGTCCGTGCCTCCTACGGGGCCGTTTGGGGACTGGTTTGGGTTTTCACCCCTTAACGACAATTTTTAAAGTCAAAATGGGATTTTTTCAAATTATCGTCATACTTTCAAACCGGGACACCCGGTACTAAGCGGTCAGTTCCTACAAGTTGCATTGGTCCCGTGCGAGGAGTTCGTGCCTCCAACGGGGTCGTTTGGGGGATGGTTTGGGTTTTCACCCCGTAACGGCTAGTTTTTAAGTCCAAGTGTGATTTTTGCAAATTATCGTCGTAATCTCAAATCGGGAGACCTGGGACTACGCGGTCAATTCCTACAAGTTGCATGGGGCCGTGCGAGGTGTTCGTACCTCCTACGGGGCCGTTTGGGGACAGGCTTGGGTTTTCACCCTTTAACGGCTTGTTTTTATGTCTAAGAGTGATTTTTGCAAATTATCGTCGTACTCTCAAATCGGGATACCCAGGACTACGCGGTCAGTTCCTACAAGTTGCATTGGTCCTGTGCGAGGTGTTCGTGCCTCCTACGGGGTCGTTTGGGGGCTGGTTTGGGTTTTCACCCCTTAACGACTAGTTTTTAAGTCTAACTGTGATTTTTGCAAATTATCGTCATACTCTCAAATCGGGAGATCCGGTAGTACGCAGTCAGTTCCTACAAGTTGCATTTGTCCCGTGCGAGGTGTTCGTGCCTCCTACTTGGACGTTTGGGGGCTGGTTTGGGTTTTCACCCCTTAACGGCTAGTTTTTAAGTCTAATTGTGATTTTTGCAAATTATCGTCATACTCTCAAATCGGGAGACCAGGGACTACGCGGTCAGTTACTACAAGTTGCATTGGTCCCGTGCGAGGTGTTAGTACCTCCTACGGGGTTTGGGGGCTGGTTTCGGTTTTCACCCTTTAATGGCTTGTTTTTAAGTCTAAGTGTGATTTTTGCAAATTATCGTCATACTCTCAAGCCGGGACACCCGGGACAACGCGGTCAGTTCCTATAAGTTGCATTGGTCCCGTGCGAGGTGTTCGTCCCTCCAACGGGGTCGTTTGGGGGCTGGTTTGGGTTTTCACCCTTTAACAGCTTGTTTTTAAGTCTAAGTGTGATTTTTGCAAATTATCGTCATACTCTCAAACCAGGAAACTCGAGACTACGCGGTCAGTTCCTACAAGTTGCATTGGTCCCGTGCGAGGTGTTCGTGCCTCCTACGGGGTCGTTTGGGGGTTGGTTTGGGTTTTCACCCTTTAATGGCCTATTTTTAAGTCTAAGTGTGATTTTTGCAAATTATTATTGTACTCTTAAACCAGGACACCCGGGACTACGCGGTCAGTTCCTAAAAGTTGCATTGGTCCCGCGCGAGGTGTTGGTGCCTCCTACGGGGCCGTGTGGGGGCTGGTTTGGGTTTTCACCCCTTAACGGCTAGTTTTTATGTCCAAGTGTGATTTTTGCAAATTATCATCCTACTCTCAAATCGAGAGACCCGGGACTACGCGGTCAGTTCCTACAAGTTGCATTGGTCTCGTGCGAGGTGTTCGTACCTCTTACGGGGCCGTTTGGGGACTGGTTTTGGTTTTCACCCTTTAACGGCTTATTTTTAAGTCTAAGTGTGATTTTTGCAAACTATCGTCGTACTCTCAAATCGGGATACCCGGGACTACGCGGTCAGTTCCTACAAGTTGCAATGGTCCCGTGCGAGGTGTCCGTGCCTCCTACGGGTCCGTTTGGGGACTGGTTTGGGTTTTCACCCCTTAACGGCTATTTTTTAAGTCTAAATGTGATTTTTTCAAATTATCGTCATACTTTCAAACCGGGACACCCGGTACTACGCGGTTAGTTCCTAGAAGTTGCATTGGTCCCGTACGAGGAGTTCGTGCCTCCTACGGGGTCGTTTGGGGGCTGATTTGGGTTTTCACCCCTTAACGGCTAGTTTTTAAGTCCAAGTGTGATTTTTGCAAATTATCGTCGTACTCTCAAATCGGGAGACCAGGGACTACGCGGTCAATTCCTACAAGTTGCATGGGGCCGTGCGAGGTGTCCGTGCCTCCTACAGGGCCGTTTGGGGACTGGTTTGGGTTTTCACCCCTTAACGGCTAGTTTTTAAGTCTAAATGTGATTTTTTCAAATTATCGTCATACTTTCAAACCGGGACACCCGGTACTACGCGGTCAGTTCCTACAAGTTGCATTGGTCCCGTGCGAGGTGTTCGTGCCTCCTACGGGGTCGTTTGGGGGCTGGTTTGGGTTTTCACCCTTTAACAGCTAGTTTTTAAGTCTAAGTGTGATTTTTGCAAATTATCGTCATACACTCAAATTGGGAGATCCGGGACTACGCGGTCAGTTCCTACAAGTTGTATTGGTCCCGTGCGAGGTGTTCGTGCCTCCTACGGGGCCGTTTGGGGGCTGGTTTGGGTTTTCACCCCTTAACGGCTAGTTTTTAAGTCTAAGTGTGATTTTTGCAAATTATCGTCGTACTCTCAAACCAGGAGACCCGGGACTACGCGGTTTGTTCCTACAAGTTGCATTGGTCCCGTCCGAGGTATTCGTGCCTCCTCCGGGGTCGTTTGGGCGCTGGTTTGGGTTTTCACCCCTTAACGGCTAATTTTTAAGTCCAAGTGTGATTTTTGCAAATTATCGTCGTACTCTCAAATCGGGAGACCTGGGAGTACGCGGTCAACTCCTACAAGTTGCATTGGTCCCGTGCGAGGTGTTCGTACCACCTACGGGGGCGTTTGGGAACTGGTTTGGGTTTTCACCCTTTAACGGCTTGTTTTTTAGTCTAAGTGTGATTTTTGCAAATTATCGTCGTACTCTCAAATCGGGATACCCAGGACTACGCGGTCAGTTCCTACAAGTTGCATTGGTCCCGTGCGAGGTGTTCATACCACCTACGGGGCCGTTTGGGAACTGGTTTGGGTTTTCACCCTTTAACGGCTTATTTTTAAGTCTAAGTGTGATTTTTGCAAATTATCGTCGTACTCTCAAATCGGGATACCCGGGACTACGCGGTCAGTTCCTACAAGTTGCATTGGTCCCGTGCGAGTGTCCGTGCCTCCTACGGGTCCGTTTGGGGACTGGTTTGGGTTTTCACCCCTTAACGGCTATTTTTTAAGTCTAAATGTGATTTTTTCAAATTATCGTCATACTTTCAAACCGGGACACCCGGTACTACGCGGTCAGTTCCTACAAGTTGCATTGGTCCTGTGCGAGGAGTTCATGCCTCCTACGGGGTCGTTTGGGTGCTGATTTGGGTTTTCATCCCTTAACGGCTAGTTTTTAAGTCCAAGTGTGATTTTTGCAAATTATCGTCGTACTCTCAAATCGGGAGACCTGGGACTACGCGGTCAATTCCTACAAGTTGCAAGGGGCCGTGCGAGGTGTTCGTACCTCCTACGGGGCCGTTTGGGGACTGGTTTGGGTTTTCACCCTTTAACGGCCTGTTTTTAACTCTAAGTGTGATTTTTGAAAATTATCCTCATACTTTCAAATCGGGAGACCCGAGACTACGTGGTAAGATTCTACAAGTTACATCGGTCGAGGTGTTCGTGCCTCCTACAGGGTCGTTTGGGGGCTGGTTTGGGTTTTCACCCTTTAAGGGCTTATTTTTAAGTCTAAGTGTGATTTTTGCAAATTATTATCGTACTCTCAAACCAGGACACCCGGGACTGCGCGTCAGTTCCTAAAAGTTGTATTGGTCCCGTGCGAGGTGTTCGTGCCTCCTACGGGGCCGTGTGGGGGCTGGTTTGGGTTTTCACCCCTTAACGACTAGTTTTTAAGTCCAAGTGTGATTTTTGCAAATTAGCATCGTACTCTCAAATCGGGAGACCCGGGACTACGCGGCAGTTCCTACAAGTTGCATTGGTTCCGTGCGAGGTGTTCGTACCTCCTACGGGGCCGTTTGGGGGCTGGTTTGGGATTTCACCCTTTAACGGCTTGTTTTTAAGTTTAAGTGTGATTTTTGCAAATTATCGTCATACTCTCAAACCGGGACACCCGGGACTACGCGGTCAGTTCCTATAAGTTGCATTGGTCCCGTGCGAGGTGTTCGTGCCTCCTACGGGGTCGTTTGGGGGCTGGTTTGGGTTTTCACCCTTTAACAGCTAGTTTTTAAGTCTAAGTGTGATTTTTGCAAATTATCGTCATACTCTCAAATCGGGAGATCCGGGAATACGCGGTCAGTTCCTACAAGTTGTATTGGTCCCGTGCGAGGTGTTCGTGCCTCCTACGGGGCCGTTTGGGGGCTGGTTTGGGTTTTCACCCCTTAACGGCTAGTTTTTAAGTCTAAGTGTGATTTTTGCAAATTATCGTCGTACTCTCAAACCAGGAGACCCGGGACTACGCGGTTTGTTCCTACAAGTTGCATTGGTCCCGTGCGAGGTATTCGTGCCTCCTCCGGGGTCGTTTGGGCGCTGGTTTGGGTTTTCACCCCTTAACGGCTAGTTTTTAAGTCTAAGTGTGATTTTTGCAAATTATCGTCGTACTCTCAAACCAGGAGACCCGTGACTACGCGGTCAGTTCCTACAAGTTGCATTGGTCCCGTGCGAGGTGTTCGTGCCTCCTACGGGGTCGTTTGGGGGCTGGTTTGGGTTTTCACCCCTTAACGGCTAGTTTTTAAGTCTAAGTGTGATTTTTGCAAATTAACGTCATACTCTCAAATCGGGAGATCCGCGACTACGCGGTCAGTTCCTACAAGTTGCATTGGTCCCGTGCGAGGTGTTCGTGCCTCCTACGGGGCCGTTTGGGGGCTGGTTTGGGTTTTCACCCCTTAACGACTAGTTTTTAACTCTAAGTGATTTTGGCAAATTATCGTTGTACCCTCAAACCAGGAGACCCGGAACTACGCGGTCTGTTCCTACAAGTTGCATTGGTCCCGTGCAAGTTGCATTGGTCCCGTGCGAGGTGTTCGTGCCTCCTACGGGGTCGTTTGGGGGCTGGTTTGGGTTTTCACCCCTTAACGGCTAGTTTTTGAGTCTAAGTGTGATTTTTGCAAATTATCGTCGTACTCTCAAACCAGGAGACCCGGGACTACGCGGTCAGTTCCTACAAGTTGCATTGGTCCCGAGCGAGGTGTTCGTGCCTCCTACGGGGTCGTTTGGGGGCCGGTTTGGGTTTTCACCCCTTAACGGCTTGTTTTTAAGTCTAAGTGTGGTTTTTGCAAATTATCATCCTATTCACAAACCGGGAGATCCGGGACTATGCAGTCAATTCCTATAAGTTGCATTGGTCCCATGCGAGGTGTTCGTGCCTCCTACGGGGTCGTTTGGTGGCTGGTTTGGGTTTTCACCCCATAACGGCTAGTTTTTAAGTCTAAGTGTGATTTTTGCAAATTATCGTCATACTCTGAAATCGGGAGACCCGGGACTACGCGGTCAGTTCGTACAAGTTGCATTGGTCCCGTGCGAGGTCTTCGTACCTCCTACAGGGGCGTTTGGGGGCTGTTTTCGGTTTTCACCCTTTAACGGCTTATTTTTAAGTCTAAGTGTGATTTTTGCAAATTATCATCCTATTCACAAACCGGGAGATCCGGGACTATGCGGTCAGTTCCTACAAGTTGCATTGGTCCCGTGCGAAGTGTTCGTGCCTCCTATGGGGTTGTTTGGGGTCGATTTGGGTTTTCACCCTTTAACGGCCTGTTTTTAAGTTTACATGTGATTTTTACAAATTATCATCCTATTTACAAACCGGGAGACCCGGGACTACGCGATCAGTTCCTACAAGTTGCATTGGTCCCGTGCGAGGTGTTCGTACCTCCTACGGGTCCGTTTGGGGGCTGGTTTGGGTTTTCACCCTTTAATGGCCTGTTTTTAAGTCTAAGTGTGATTTTTGCAAATTATCATCGTACTCTCAAACCAGGACACCCGGGACTACGCGGTCAGTTCCTACAAGTTGCATTGGTCCCGTGCGAGGTGTCCGTGCCTCCTACGGGGCCGTTTGGGGACTGGTTTAGGTTTTCACCCCTAAACGGCTATTTTTTAAGTCAAAATGTGATTTTTTCAAATTATCGTCATACTTTCAAACCGGGACACCCGGTACTACGCGGTCAGTTCCTACAAGTTGCATTGGTCCCGTGCGAGGAGTTTGTGCCTCCTACGGGGTCGTTTGGTGGCTGGTTTGGGTTTTCACCCCGTAACGGCTAGTTTTTAAGTCCAAGTGTGATTTTTGCAAATTATCGTCGTACTCTCAAATCGGGAGACCTGGGACTACGCGGTCAATTCCTACAAGTTGCATGGGGCCGTGCGAGGTGTTCGTACCTCCTACGGGGCCGTTTGGGGACAGGTTTGGGTTTTCACCCTTTAACGACTTGTTTTTAAGTCTAAGTGTGATTTTTGCAAATTATCGTCGTACTCTCAAATCGGGATACCCAGGACTACGCGGTCTGTTCCTATAAGTTGCATTGGTCCCGTGCGAGGTGTTCGTGCCTCTAACGGGGTCGTTTGGGGGCTGGTTTGGGTTTTCACCCTTTAACAGCTAGTTTTTAAGTCTAAGTGTGATTTTTGCAAATTATCGTCATACTCTCAAACCAGGACACCCGAGACTACGCGGTCAGTTCCTACAAGTTGCGTTGGTCCCGTGCGAGGTGTTCGTGCCTCCTACGGGGTCGTTTGGGGGCTGGTTTGGGTCTTCACCCTTTAATGGCCTGTTTTTAAGTCTAAGTGTGATTTTTGAAAATTATTATCGCACTCTCAAACCAGGACACCCGGGACTACGCGGTCAGTTCCTACAAGTTGCATTGGTCCCGTGCGAGGTGTTCGTGCCTCCTACTGGGACGTTTGGGGGCTGGTTTGGGTTTTCACCCCTTTACGGCTAGTTTTTAAGTCTAATTGTGATTTTTGCAAATTATCGTCATACTCTCAAATCGGGAGACCAGGGACTACACGGTCAGTTACTACAAGTTGCATTGGTCCCGTGCGAGGTGTTAGTACCTCCTACTGGGTTTGGGGGCTGGTTTCGGTTTTCACCCTTTAATGGCGTGTTTTTAAGTCTAAGTGTGATTTTTGCAAATTATCGTCATACTCTCAAGCCGGGACACCCGGGACTACGCTGTCAGTTCCTACAAGTTGCATTGGTCCCGTGCGAGGTGTTCGTGCCTCCAACGGGGTCGTTTGGGGGCTGGTTTGGGTTTTCACCCTTTAACAGCTTGTTTTTAAGTCTAAGTGTGATTTTTGCAAATTATCGTCATACTCTCAAACCAAAACACCCGAGACTACGCGGTCAGTTCCTACAAGTTGCATTGGTCCCGTGCGAGGTGTTCGTGCCTCCTATGGGGTCGTTTGGGGGCTGGTTTGGGTTTTCACCCTTTAACGGCTTATTTTTAAGTCTTAAGTGTGATTTTTGCAAATTATTATCGTACTCTCAAACCTGGACACCCGGGACTACGCGGTCAGTTCCTAAAAGTTGCATTGGTCCTATGCGAGGTGTTCGTGCCTCCTACGGGGCCGTGTGGGGGCTGGTTTGGGTTTTCACCCCTTAACGGCTAGTTTTTAAGTCTAAGTGTGATTTTTGCAAATTATCGTCGTACTCTCAAATCGGGAGACCCGGGACTATGCGGTCAGTTCCTACAAGTTGCATTGGTTCCGTGCGAGGTGTTCGTACCTCCTACGGGGCCGTTTGGGGGCTGGTTTGGGATTTCACCCTTTAACGGCTTGTTTTTAAGTTTAAGTGTGATTTTTGCAAATTATTGTCATACTCTCAAACCGGGACACCCGGGACTACGCGGCCAGTTCCTATAAGTTGCATTGGTCCCGTGCGAGGTGTTCGTGCCTCCTACGGGGTCGTTTGGGGGCTGGTTTGGGTTTTCACCCTTTAACAACTAGTTTTTAAGTCTAAGTGTGATTTTTGCAAATTATCGTCATACTCTCAAATCGGGAGATCCGAGACTACGCGATCAGTTCCTACAAGTTGTATTGGTCCCGTGCGAGGTGTTCGTGCCTCCTACGGGGTCGTTTGGGTTTTCACCCCTTAACGGCTAGTTTTTAAGTCTAAGTGTGATTTTTGCAAATTATCGTCATACTCTCAAACCAGGACACCCGAGACTACGCGGTCAGTTCCTACAAGTTGCGTTGGTCCCGTGCGAGGTGTTCGTGCCTCCTACGGGGTCGTTTGGGGGCTGGTTTGGGTTTTCACCCTTTAATGGCCTATTTTTAAGTCTAAGTGTGATTTTTGCAAATTATTATCGCACTCTCAAACCAGGACACCCGGGACTACGCGGTCAGTTCCTACAAGTTGAATTGGTCCCGTCCGAGGTGTTCGTGCCTCCTACTGGGACGTTTGGGGGCTGGTTTGGGTTTTCACCCCTTAATGGCTAGTTTTTAAGTCTAATTGTGATTTTTGCAAATTATCGTCATACTCTCAAATCGGGAGACCAGGGACTACGCGGTCAGTTACAACAAGTTGCATTGGTCCCGTGCGAGGTGTTAGTACCTCCTACGGGGTTTGGGGGGCTGGTTTCGGTTTTCACCCTTTAATGGCGTGTTTTTAAGTCTAAGTGTGATTTTTGCAAATTATCGTCATACTCTCAAGCCGGGACACCCGGGACTACGCGGTCAGTTCCTAAAAGTTGCATTGGTCCTATGCGAGGTGTTCGTGCCTCCTACGGGGCCGTGTGGGGGCTGGTTTGGGTTTTCACCCCTTAACGGCTAGTTTTTAAGTCCAAGTGTGATTTTTGCAAATTATCGTCGTACTCTCAAATCGGGAGACCCGGGACTACGCGGTCAGTTCCTACAAGTTGCATTGGTTCCGTTCGAGGTGTTCGTACCTCCTACGGGGCCGTTTGGGGGCTGGTTTGGGATTTCACCCTTTAACGGCTTGTTTTAAAGTTTAAGTGTGATTTTTGCAAATTATCGTCATACTCTCAAACCGGGACACCCGGGACTACGCGGTCAGTTCCTATAAGTTGCATTAGTCCCGTGCGAGGTGTTCGTGCCTCCTACGGGGTCGTTTGGTGGCTGGTTTGGGTTTTCACCCTTTAACAGCTAGTTTTTAAGTCTAAGTGTGATTTTTGCAAATTATCGTCATACTCTGAAATCGGGAGACCCGAGACTACGCGGTCAGTTCCTACAAGTTGTATTGGTCCCGTGCGAGGTGTTCGTGCCTCCTACGGGGTCGTTTGGGTGCTGGTTTGGGTTTTCACCCCGTAACGGCTAGTTTTTAAGTCCAATTGTGATTTTTGCGAATTATCGTCGTACTCTCAAACCGGGAGATCCGGGACTATGCGGTCAGTTCCTACAAGTTGCATGGGGCCGTGCGAGGTGTTCGTGCCTCCTATCGGGTCGTTTGGGGTCGATTTGGGTTTTCACCCTTTAACGACCTATTTTTAAGTTTACATGTGATTTTTACAAATTATCATCCTATTTACAAACCGGGAGACCCGGGACTACGCGGTCAGTTCCTACAAGTTGCATTGGTCCCGTGCGAGGTGTTCGTACCTCCTAAGGGTCCGTTTGGGGGCTGGTTTGGGTTTTCACCCTTTAATGGCCTGTTTTTAAGTCTAAGTGTGATTTTTGCAAATTATCATCGTACTCTCAAACCAGGACACCCGGTACTACGCGGTCAGTTCCTACAAGTTGCATTGGTCCCGTGCGAGGTGTCCGTGCCTCCTACGGGGCCGTTTGGGGACTGGTTTGGGTTTTCACCCCTTAACGGCAATTTTTTAAGTCAAAATGTGATTTTTTCAAATTATCGTCATACTTTCAAACCGGGACACCCGGTACTATGCGGTCAGTTCCTACAAGTTGCATTGGTCCCGTGTGAGGAGTTCGTGCCTCCAACGGGGTCGTTTGGGGGCTGGTTTGGGTTTTCACCCCGTAACGGCTAGTTTTTAAGTCCAAGTGTGATTTTTGCAAATTATCGTCGTAATATCAAATCGGGAGACCTGGAACTACGCGATCAATTCCTACAAGTTGCATGGGGCCGTGCGAGGTGTTCGTACCTCCTACGGGGCCGTTTGGGGACAGGCTTGGGTTTTCACCCTTTAACGGCTTGTTTTTAAGTCTAAGAGTGATTTTTGCAAATTATCGTCGTACTCTCAAATCGGGATACCCAGGACTACGCGCTCAGTTCCTACAAGTTGCATTGGTCCCGTGCGAGGTTTTCGTGCCTCCTACGGGGTCGTTTGGGGGCTGGTTTGGGTTTTCACCCCTTAACGGCTAGTTTTTAAGTCCAAGTGTGATTTGTGCAAATTATCGTCATACTCTCAAATCGGGAGATCCGGTAGTACGCGGTCAGTTCCTACAAGTTGCATTTGTACCGTGCGAGGTGTTCGTGCCTCCTACTGGGACGTTTGGGGGCTGGTTTGGGTTTTCACCCCTTAACGGCTAGTTTTTAAGTCTAATTGTGATTTTTCCAAATTATCGTCATACTGTCAAATCGGGAGACCAGGGACTACGCGGTCAGTTTCTACAAGTTGCATTGGTCCCGTGCGAGGTGTTAGTACCTCCTACGGGGTTTGGGGGCTGGTTTCGGTTTTCACCCTTTAATGGCTTGTTTTTAAGTCTAAGTGTGATTTTTGCAAATTATCGTCATACTCTCAAGCCGGGACACCCGGGACAACGCGGTCAGTTCCTATAAGTTGCATTGGTCCCGTGCGAGGTGTTCGTGCCTCCAACGGGGTCGTTTGGGGGCTGGTTTGGGTTTTCACCCTTTAACAGCTTGTTTTTAAGTCTAAGTGTGATTTTTACAAATTATCGTCATACTCTCAAACCTGGACACTCGAGACTACGCGGTCAGTTCCTACAAGTTGCATTGGTCCCGTGCGAGGTGTTCGTGCCTCCTACGGGGTCTTTTGGGGGTTGGTTTGGGTTTTCACACTTTAATGGCCTATTTTTAAGTCTAAGTGTGATTTTTGCAAATTATTATGGTACTCTTAAACCAGGACACCCGGGACTACGCGGTCAGTTCCTAAAAGTTGCATTGGTCCTGTGCGAGGTGTTCGTGCCTCCTACGGGGCCGTGTGGGGGCTGGTTTGGGTTTTCACCCCTTAACGGCTAGTTTTTAAGTCCAAGTGTGATTTTTGCAAATTATCATCGTACTCTCAAATCGAGAGACCCGGGACTACGCGGTCAGTTCCTACAAGTTGCATTGGTCCCGTGCGAGGTGTTCGTACCTCTTACGGGGCCGTTTGGGGACTGGTTTTGGTTTTCACCCTTTAACGGCTTGTTTTTAAGTCTAAGTGTGATTTTTGCAAACTATCGTCGTACTCTCAAATCGGGATACCCGGGACTACGCGGTCAGTTCCTACAAGTTGCAATGGTCCCGTGCGAGGTGTCCGTGCCTCCTACGGGTCCGTTTGGGGACTGGTTTGGGTTTTCACCCCTTAACGGCTATTTTTTAAGTCTAAATGTGATTTTTTCAAATTATCGCCATACTTTCAAACCGGGACACCCGGTACTACGCGGTCAGTTCCTACAAGTTGCATTGATCCCGTGCGAGGAGTTCGTGCCTCCTACGGGGTCGTTTGGGGCTGATTTGGGTTTTCACCCCTAAACAGCTAGTTTTTAAGTCCAAGTGTGATTTTTGCAAATTATCGTCGTACTCTCAAATCGGGAGACCTGGGACTACGCGGTCAATTCCTACAAGTTGCATGGGGCCGTGCGAGGTGTCCGTGCCTCCTACAGGGCCGTTTGGGGACTGGTTTGGGTTTTCACCCCTTAACGGCTAGTTTTTAAGTCTAAATGTGATTTTTTCAAATTATCGTCATACTTTCAAACCGGGACACCCGGTACTACGCGGTCAGTTCCTACAAGTTGCATTGGTCCCGTGCGAGGTGTTCGTGCCTCCTACGGGGTCGTTTGGGGGCTGGTTTGGGTTTTCACCCCTTAACGGCTAGTTTTTAAGTCCAAGTGTGATTTTTGCAAATTATCGTCGTACTCTCAAATCGGGAGACCTGGGAGTACGCGGTCAACTCCTACAAGTTGCATTGGTCCCGTGCGAGGTGTTCGTACCACCTACGGGGCCGTTTGGGAACTGGTTTGGGTTTTCACCCTTTAACGGCTTGTTTTTTAATCTAAGTGTGATTTTTGCAAATTATCGTCGTACTCTCAAATCGGGATACCCAGGACTACGCGGTCAGTTCCTACAAGTTGCATTGGTCCCGTGCGAGGTGTTCGTACCTCCTACGGGGCCGTATGGGGACTGGTTTGGGTTTTCACCCTTTAACGGCCTGTTTTTAACTCTAAGTGTGATTTTTGAAAATTATCCTCATACTTTCAAATCGGGAGACCCGAGACTACGTGGTAAGATTCTACAAGTTACATCGGTCCCATACGAGGTGTTCGTGCCTCCTACGGGGTCGTTTGGGGGCCGATATGGGTTTTCACCCTTTAACGGCATGTTTTTAACACTAAGTGTGATTTTTGCAAATTATCGTCATACTCTCAAACTGGGAGACCCGGGACTATGCGGTCAGTTCCTACAAGTTACATTGGTCCCGTGCGAAGTGTTCGTGCCTCCTACGGAGTCGTTTGGGGTCGATTTGGGTTTTCAGCCTTTAACGGCCTGTTTTTAAGTTTACATGGGACTTTACAAATTATCATCCTATTTACAAACCGGGAGACCCGGGACTACGCGGTCAGTTCCTACAAGTTGCATTGGTTCCGTGCGAGGTGTTCGTACCTCCTACGGGGCCATTTGGGGGCTGGTTTGGGTTTTCACCCTTTAATGGCCTGTTTTTAAGTCTAAGTGTGATTTTTGCAAATTATCATCGTACTCTCAAACCAGGACACCCGGGACTACGCGGTCAGTTCCTACAAGTTGCATTGGTCCCGTACGAGGTGTCCGTGCCTCCTACGGGGCCGTTTGGGGACTGGTTTGGGTTTTCACCCCTTAACGGCTATTTTTTAAGTCAAAATGTTATTTTTTCAAATTATCGTCATACTTTCAAACCGGGACACCCGGTACTACGCGGTCAGTTCCTCCAAGTTGCATTGATCCCGTGCGGGGAGTTCGTGCCTCCTACGGGGTCGTTTGGGGGCTAGTTTGGGTTTTCACCCCGTAACGGCTAGTTTTTAAGTCTAAGTGTGATTTTGGCAAATTATCATCATACTCTCAAGCCGGGACACCCGGGACTACGCGGTCAGTTCCTATAAGTTGCATTGGTCCCGTGCGAGGTGTTCGTGCCTCCAACGGGGTCGTTTGGGGGCTGGTTTGGGTTTTCACCCTTTAACGGCTTGTTTTTAAGTCTAAGTGTGTTTTTTGCAAATTATCGTCATACTCTCAAACCAGGACACCCGCCGAGACTACGCGGTCAGTTCCTACAAGTTGGATTGGTCCCGTGCGAGGTGTTCGTGCCTCCTACGGGGTCGTTTGGGGGCTGGTTTGGGTTTTCACCCTTTAATGGCCTGTTTTTAAGTCTAAGTGTGATTTTTGCAAATTATTATCGTACTCTCAAACCAGGACACCCGGGACTACGCGGTCAGTTCCTAAAAGTTGCAATGGTCCCGTGCGAGGTGTTTGTGCCTCCTACGGGGCCGTGTGGGTGCTGGTTTGGGTTTTCACCCCTTAACGGCTAGTTTTTAAGTCCAACTGTGATTTTTGCAAATTATCATCGAACTCACAAATCGGGAGACCCGGGACTACGCGGTCAGTTCCTACAAGTTGCATTGGTCCCGTGCGAGGTGTTCGTACCTCTTACGGGGCCGTTTAGGGACTGGTTTTGGTTTTCACCCTTTAACGGCTTATTTTTAAGTCTAAGTGTGATTTTTGCAAATTATCGTCGTACTCTCAAATCGGGATACCCGGGACTACGCGGTCAGTTCCTACAAGTTGCATTGGTCCCGTGTGAGCTGTTCGTGCCTCCTACGGGGTCGTTTGGGGGCTGGTTTGGGTATTCACCCCTTAACGACTAGTTTTTAAGTCTAAGTGTGATTTTTGCAAATTATCGTCATACTCTGAAATCGGGAGACCGGGGACTACGCGGTCAGTTCCTACAAGTTGCATTGGTTCCGTGCGAGGTGTTCGTACCTCCTACGGGGCCGTTTGGGGGCTGGTTTCGGTTTTCACCCTTTAATGGCTTGTTTTTAAGTCTAAGTGTGATTTTTGCAAATTATCGTCATACTCACAACCCGGGACACCCGGGAATACGCGGTCAGTTCCTATAGGTTGCATTGTTACCGTGCGAGGTGTTCGTGCCTCCAACGGGGTCGTTTGGGGGCTGGTTTGGGTTTTCACCCTTTAACAGCTTGTTTTTAAGTCTAAGTGTGATTTTTACAAATTATCGTCATACTCTCAAACCAGGACACCCGGGACTACGCGGTCAGTTCCTACAAGTTGCATTGGTCCCGTGCGAGGTGTTCGTGCCTCCTACGGGGCCGTTTGGGGGCTGGTTTGGGTTTTCACCCCTTAACGGCAAGTTTTTAAGTCCAAGTGTGATTTTTGCAAATTATCATCGTACTTACAAACTGGGAGATCCGGGACTACGCGGTCAGTTCCTACAAGTTGCATTGGTCCCGTGCGAGGTGTTCGTACCTCCTACGGGGCCGTTTGGCGACTGGTTTGGGTTTTCACCCTTTAACGGCCTGTTTTTAACTCTAAGTGTGATTTTTGAAAATTATCCTCATACTTTCAAACCGGGAGACCCGAGACTACGTGGTAAGATTCTACAAGTTACATCGGTCCCATACGAGGTGTTCGTGCCTCCTACGGGGTCGTTTGGGGGCCGATTTGGGTTTTCACCCTTTAACGGCAAGTTTTTAACTCCAAGTGTGATTTTTGCAAATTATCGTCATACTCTCAAACTGCGAGACCCGGTACTATGCGGTCAGTTCCTACAAGTTACATTGGTCCCGTGCGAAGTGTTCGTGCCTCCTACGGGGTCGTTTGGTGTCGATTTGGGTTTTCACCCTTTAACGGCCTGTTTTTAAGTTTACATGTGATTTTTACAAATTATCATCCTATTTACAAACCGGGAGACCCGGGACTACGCGGTCAGTTCCTACAAGTTGCATTGTACCCGTGCGAGGTGTTCGTGCCTCCAACGGGGTCGTTTGGGGGCTGGTTTGGGTTTTCACCCTTTAACGGCTTGTTTTTAAGTCTAAGTGTGATTTTTGCATCGTACTCTCAAACCAGGACACCCGGGACTACGCGGTCAGTTCCTACAAGTTGCATTGGTCCCGTGCGAGGTGTCCGTGCCTCCTACGGGTCCGTTTGGGAACTGGTTTGGGTTTTCACCCCTTAACGGCTATTTTTTAAGTCTAAATGTCATTTTTTCAAATTATCGTCATACTTTCAAACCGGGACACCCGGTACTACGCGGTCAGTTCCTACAAGTTGCATTGGTCCCGTGCGAGGTGTTCGTGCCTCCTACGGGGTCGTTTGGGGGCTGGTTTGGGTTTTCACCCCTTAACGGCTAGTTTTTAAGTCCAAGTGTGATTTTTGCAAATTATCGTCGTACTCTCAAATTGGGAGACCTGGGAGTACGCGGTCAACTCCTACAAGTTGCATTGGTCCCGTGCGAGGTGTTCGTACCACCTACGGGGCCGTTTGGGAACTGGTTTGGGTTTTCACCCTTTAACGGCTTGTTTTTAAGTCTAATTGTGATTTTTGCAAATTATCGTCGTACTCTCAAATCGGGATACCCAGGACTACGCGATCAGTTCCTACAAGTTGCATTGGTCCCGTGCGAGGTGTTCGTACCTCCTACGGGGCCGTTTGGGGACTGGTTTGGGTTTTCACCCTTTAACGGCCTGTTTTTAACTCTTAAGTGTGATTTTTGAAAATTATCCTCATACTTTCAAATCGGGAGACCCGAGACTATGTGGTCAGTTCCTACAAGTTGCATTGGTCCCGTGCGAGGTGTTAGTACCTGCAAGTTACATCGGTCGAGGTGTTCGTGCCTCCTACGGAGTCGTTTGGGGGCCGATTTGGGTTTTCACCCTTTAACGGCATGTTTTTAACTCTAAGTCTGATTTTTGCAAATTATAGTCATACTCTCAAACTGGGAGACCCGGGACTATGCGGTCAGTTCCTACAAGTTACATTGGTCCCGTGCGAAGTGTTCGTGCCTCCTACGGAGTCGTTTGGGGTCGATTTGGGTTTTCACCCTTTAACGCCCTGTTTTTAAGTTTACATGTGCTTCACAAATTATCATCCTATTTACAAACCGGGAGACTCGGGACTACGCGGTCAGTTCCTACAAGTTGCATTGGTCCCGTGCGAGGTGTTCGTACCTCCTACGGGGCCGTTTGGGGGCTGGTTTGGGCGCTCACCCTTTAATGGCCTGTTTTTAAGTCTAAGTGTGATTTTTGCAAATTATCATCGTACTCTCAAACCAGGACACCCGAGACTACGCGGTCAGTTCCTACAAGTTGCATTGGTCCCGTGCGAGGTGTCCGTGCCTCCTACGGGACTGTTTGGGGACTGGTTTGGGTTTTCACCCTTTAACGGCAAGTTTTTAAGGCCAAGTGTGATTTTTGCAAATTATCGTCGTACTCTCAAATCGGGAGACCTGGGACTACGCGGTCAATTCCTACAAGTTGCATGGGGCCGTACGAGGTGTTCGTACCACCTACGGGGCCGTTTGGGGACAGGTTTGGGTTTTCACCCTTTAACGGCTTGTTTTTAAGTCTAAGTGTGATTTTTGCAAATTATCGTCGTACTCTCAAATCGGGATACCCAGGACTACGCGGTCAGTTCCTACAAGTTGCATTGGTCCCGTGCGAGGTGTTCGTGCCTCCTACGGGGTCGTTTGGGGGCTGGTTTGGGTTTTCACCCCTTAACGGCTAGTTTTTAAGTCTAACAGTGATTTTTGCAAATTATCGTCATACTCTCAAATCGGGAGATCCGGTACTACGCGGTCAGTTCCTACAAGTTGCATTGGTCCCGTGCGAGGTGCTAGTACCTCCTACGGGGTTTGGGGGCTGGTTTCGGTTTTCACCCTTTAATGGCTTGTTTTTAAGTCTAAGTGTGATTTTTGCAAATTATCGTCATACTCTCAAGCCGGGACACCCGGGACTATGCGGTCAGTTCCTATAAGTTGCATTGGTCCCGTGCGAGGTGTTCGTGCCTCCTACGGGGTCGTTTGGGGGCTGGTTTGGGTATTCACCCTTTAATGGCCTGTTTTTAATTCTAAGTGTGATTTTTGCAAATTATTATCGTACTCTCAAACCAGGACACCCGGGACTACGCGGTCAGTTCCTAAAAGTTGCATTGGTCCCGTGCGAGGTGTTCGTGCCTCCTACGGGGCCGTGTGGGGGCTGGTTTGGGTTTTCACCCCTTAACGACTAGTTTTTAAGTCCAAGTGTGATTTTTGCAAATTAGCATCGTACTCTCAAATCGGGAGACCCGGGACTACTCGGTCAGTTCCTACAAGTTGCATTGGTCCCGTGCGAGGTGTTCGTACCTCTTACGGGGCCGTTTGGGGACTGGTTTTGGTTTTCACCCTTTAACGGCTTATTTTTAAGTCCAAGTGTGATTTTTGCAAATTATCGTCGTACTCTCAAATCGGAATACCCGGGACTACGCGGTCAGTTCCTACAAGTTGCATTGGTCCCGTACGAGGTGTCCGTGCCTCCTACGGGTCCGTTTAGGGACTGGTTTGGGTTTTCACCCCTTAACGGCTATTTTTTAAGTCTAAATGTGATTTTTTCAAATTATCGTCATACTTTCAAACCAGGACACCCGGTTCTACGCGGTCAGTTCCTACAAGTTGCATTGGTCCCGTGCGAGGAGTTCGTGCCTCCTACGGGGTCGTTTGGGGGCTGATTTGGGTTTTCACCCCTTAACGGCTAGTTTTTAAGTCCAAGTGTGATTTTTGCAAATTATCGTCGTACTCTCAAATCGGGAGACCTGGGAGTACGCGGTCAATTCCTACAAGTTGCATGGGGCCGTGCAAGGTGTCCCTGCCTCCTACAGGGCCGTTTGGGGACTGGTTTGGGTTTTCACCCCTTAACGGCTATTTTTTAAGTCAAAATGTGATTTTTTCAAATTATCGTCATACTTTCAAACCGGGACACCCGGTACTACGCGGTCAGTTCCTACAAGTTGCATTGGTCCCGTGCGAGGAGTTCGTGCCTCCTACGGGGCCGTTTGGGGGCTGGTTTGGGTTTTCACCCCGTAACGGCTAGTTTTTAAGTCCAAGTGTGATTTTTGCAAATTATCGTCGTACTCTCAAATCGGGAGACCTGGGAGTACGCGGTCAACTCCTACAAGTTGCATTGGTCCCGTGCGAGGTGTTCGTACCACCTACGGGGCCGTTTGGGAACTGGTTTGGGTTTTCACCCTTTAACGGCTTGTTTTTAAGTCTAAGTGTGATTTTTGCAAATTATCGTCGTACTCTCTAATCGGGATACCCAGGACTACGCGATCAGTTCCTACAAGTTGCATTGGTCCCGTGCGAGGTGTTCGTACCTCCTACGGGGCCGTTTGGGGACTGGTTTGGGTTTTCACCCTTTAGCGGCCTGTTTTTGATTTTTGAAAATTATCCTCATACTTTCAAATCGGGAGACCCGAGACTACGTGGTAAGATTCTACAAGTTACATCGGTCGAGGTGTTCGTGCCTCCTACGGGGTCGTTTGGGGGCCGATTTGGGTTTTCACCCTTTAACGGCATGTTTTTAACTCTAAGTGTGATTTTTGCAAATTATCGTCATACTCTCAAACAGGGAGACCCGGGACTATGCGGTCAGTTCCTACAAGTTACATTGGTCTCGTGCGAAGTGTTCGTGCCTCCTACGGAGTCGTTTGGGGTCGATTTGAGTTTTCACCCTTTAACGGCCTGTTTTTAAGTTTACATGTGACTTTACAAATTATCATCCTATTTACAAACCGGGAGACCCAGGACTACGCGGTCAGTTCCTACAAGTTGCATTGGTCCCGTGTGAGGTGTTCGTACCTCCTACGGGGCCGTTTGGGGGCTGGTTTGGGTTTTCACCCTTTAACGGCCTGTTTTTAAGTCTCAGTGTGATTTTTGCAAATTATCATCGTACTCTCAAACTAGGACACCCGGGACTACGCGGTCAGTTCCTACAAGTTGCATTGGTCCCGTGCGAGGTGTCCGTGCCTCCTACGGGGCCGTTTGGGGACTGGTTTGGGTTTTCACCCCTTAACGGCTATTTTTTTAGTCAAAATGTGATTTTTTCAAATTATCGTCATACTTTCAAACCGGGACACCCGGTACTACGCGGTCAGTTCCTACAAGTTGCATTGGTCCCGTGCGAGGAGTTCGTGCCTCCTACGGGGTCGTTTGGGGGCTGGTTTGGGTTTTCACCCCGTAACGGCTAGTTTTTAAGTCCAAGTGTGATTTTTGCAAATTATCATCGTACTCTCAAATCGGGAGACCTGGGACTACGCGATCAATTCCTACAAGTTACATGGGGTCGTGCGAGGTGTTCGTACCTCCTACGGGGCCGTTTGGGGATAGGTTTGGGTTTTCACCCTTTAACGGCTTGTTTTTAAGTCAGTGTGATTTTTGCAAATTATCGTCGTACTCTGAAATCGGGATACCCAGGACTACGCGGTCAGTTCCTACAAGTTGCATTGGTCCCGTGCGAGGTGTTCGTGCTTCCTACGGGGTCGTTTGGGGGCTGGTTTGGGTTTTCACCCCTTAACGGCTAGTTTTTAAGTCTAACTCTGATTTTTGCAAATTATCGTCATACTCTCAAACCACGACACCCGGGACTACGCGGTCAGTTCCTAAAAGTTGCATTGGTCCTGTGCGAGGTGTTCGTGCCTCCTACGGGGCCGTCTGGGGGCTGGTTTGGGTTTTCACCCCTTAACGGCTAGTTTTTAAGTCCAAGTGTGATTTTTGCAAATTATCCTCGTACTCTCAAGCCGGGACACCCGGGACTACGCTGTCAGTTCCTACAAGTTGCATTGGTCCCGTGCGAGGTGTTCGTGCCTCCTACGGGATCGTTTGGGGGCTGGTTTGGGATTTCACCCTTTAACGGCTTGTTTTTAAGTTTAAGTGTGATTTTTGCAAATTATTGTCATACTCTCAAACCGGGACACCCGGGACTACGCGGTCAGTTCCTATAAGTTGCATTGGTCCCGTGCGAGGTGTTCGTGCCTCCTACGGGGTCGTTTGGGGGTTGGTTTGGGTTTTCACCCTTTAACAGCTAGTTTTTAAGTCTAAGTGTGATTTTTGCAAATTATCGTCATACTCTCAAATCGGGAGATCCGGGACTACGCGGTCAGTTCCTACAAGTTGTATTGGTCCCGTGCGAGGTGTTCGTGCCTCCTACGGGGCCGTTTCGGGGCTGGTTTGGGTTTTCACCCCTTAACGGCTAGTTTTTAAGTCTAAGTGTGTTTTTTGCAAATTATCGTCGTACTCTCAAACCAGGAGACCCGGGACTACGCGGTCTGTTCCTACAAGTTGCATTGGTCCCGTGCGAGGTGTTCGTGCCTCCTACGGGGTCGTTTGGCGGCTGGTTTGGGTTTTCACCCCTTAACGGCTATTTTTTAAGTCTAAGTGTGATTTTTGCAAATTATCGTCGTACTCTCAAACCAGGAGACCCGGGACTACGCGGTCAGTTCCTACAAGTTGCATTGGTCCCGTGCGAGGTGTTCGTGCCTCCTACGGGGTCGTTTGGGGGCTGGTTTGGGTTTTCACCCCTTAACGGCTAGTTTTTAAGTCTAAGTGTGATTTTTGCAAATTATCGTCATACTCTCAAATCGGGAGATCCGCGACTACGCGGTCAGTTCTTACAAGTTGCATTGGTCCCGTGCGAGGTGTTCGTGCCTCCTACGGGGCCGTTTGGGGGCTGGTTTGGGTTTTCACCCCTTAACGGCTAGTTTTTAAGTCTAAGTGTGATTTTGGCAAATTATCATCGTACTCTCAAACCAGGAGACCCGGGACTACGCGGTCTGTTCCTACAAGTTGCATTGGTCCCGTGCAAGTTGCATTGGTCCCGTGCGAGGTGTTCGTGCCTCCTACGGGGTCGTTTGGGGGCTGGTTTGGGTTTTCACCCCTTAACGGCTAGTTTTTAAGTCTAAGTGTGATTTTTGCAAATTATCGTCGTACTCTCAAACCAGGAGACCCGGGACTACGCGGTCAGTTCCTACAAGTTGCATTGGTCCCGTGCGAGGTGTTCGTGCCTCCTACGGGGTCGTTTGGGGGCCGGTTTGGGTTTTCACCCTTTAACGGCTTGTTTTTAAGTCTATGTGTGATTTTTGCAAATTATCATCCTATTCACAAACCGGGAGATCCGGGACTATGCAGTCATTTCCTACAAGTTGCATTGGTCCCGTGCGAGGTGTTCGTGCCTCCTACGGGGTCGTTTGGTGGCTGGTTTGGGTTTTCACCCCATAACGGCTAGTTTTTAAGTCTAAGTGTGATTTTTGCAAATTATCGTCATACTCTGAAATCGGGAGACCCGGGACTACGCGGTCAGTTCGTACAAGTTGTATTGGTCCCGTGCGAGGTCTTCGTACCTCCTACAGGGCCGTTTGGGGGCTGGTTTCGGTTTTCACCCTTTAACGGCTTGTTTTTAAGTCTAAGTGTGATTTTTGCAAATTATCATCCTATTCACAAACCGGGAGATCCGGGACTATGCGGTCAGTTCCTACAAGTTGCATTGGTCCCGTGCGAAGTGTTCGTGCCTCCTATGGGGTCGTTTGGGGTCGATTTGGGTTTTCACCCTTTAACGGCCTGTTTTTAAGTTTACATGTGATTTTTACAAATTATCATCCTATTTACAAACCGGGAGACCCGGGACTACGCGGTCAGTTCCTACAAGTTGCATTGGTCCCGTGCGAGGTGTTCGTACCTCCTACGGGTCCGTTTGGGGGCTGGTTTGGGTTTTCACCCTTTAATGGCCTGTTTTTAAGTCTAAGTGTGATTTTTGCAAATTATCATCGTACTCTCAAACCAGGACACCCGGGACTACGCGGTCAGTTCCTACAAGTTGCATTGGTCCCGTGCGAGGTGTTCGTGCCTCCTACGGGGTCGTTTGGGGCTGGTTTGGGTTTTCACCCCTTAACGGCTAGTTTTTAAGTCTAAGTGTGATTTTTGCAAATTATCGTCATACTCTCAAATCGGGAGACCGAGGACTACGCGGTCAGTTCCTACAAGTTGCAATGGTCCCGTGCGATGTGTTCGTACCTCCTACGGGGCCGTTTGGGGGCTGGTTTGCGTTTTCACCCTTTAACGGCTTATTTTTAAGTTTAAGTGTGATTTTTGCAAATTATCGTCATACTCTCAAACCGGGACACACCCAAGACTACGCGGTCAGTTCCTATAAGTTGCATTGGTCCCGTGCGAGGTGTTCGTGCCTCCAACGGGGTCGTTTGGGGGCTGGTTTGGGTTTTCACCCTTTAACGGCAAGTTTTTAAGTCCAAGTGTGATTTTTGCAAATTATCATCGTACTTACAAACCGGGAGATCCGGGACTACGCGGTCAGTTCCTACAAGTTGCATTGGTCCCGTGCGAGGTGTTCGTACCTCCTACGGGGCCGTTTGGGGGCTGGTTTCGGTTTTCACCCTTTAACGGCTTGTTTTTAAATTTAAGTGTGATTTTTGCAAATTATCGTCATACTCTCAAACCGGGACACACCCGGGACTACGGTTTGGGTTTTCACCCCTTAACGGCTAGTTTTTAAGTCTAAGTGTGATTTTTGCAAATTATCGTCGTACTCTCAAATCGGGAGACCCGGGACTACGCGGTCAGTTCCTACAAGTTGCATTGGTCTCGTGCGAGGTGTTCGTACCTCCTACGGGGCCGTTTGGGGGCTGGTTTCGTTTTCACCCTTTAACGACTTATTTTTAAGTCTAAGTGTGATTTTTGCAAATTATCGTCATACTCCCAAACCGGGACACCCGGGACCACGCGGTCAGTTGCTACAAGTTGTATTGGTTCTATGCGAGGTGTTCGTGCCTCCTACGGGGTCGTTTGGGGGCCGGTTTGGGTTTTCACCCTTTAACGGCTTGTTTTTAAGTCCAAGTGTGATTTTTTCAAATTATCATCCTATTCACAAACCGGGAGATCCGGGACTATGCGGTCAGTTCCTACATGTTGCATTGGTCCCGTGCGAGGTGTTCGTGCCTCCTACGGGGTCGTTTGGTGGCTGGTTTGGGTTTTCACCCCTTAACGGCTAGTTTTCAAGTCTAAGTGTGATTTTTCAAATTATCGTCGTACTCTCAAATCGGGAGACCCGGGACTACGCGGTCAGTTCGTAAAAGTTGCATTGGTCCCGTGCGAGGTGTTCGTACCTCCTACAGGGCCGTTTGGGGGCTGGTTTCGGTTTTCACCCTTTAACGGCTTGTTTTTAAGTCTAAGTGTGATTTTTGCAAATTATAATCCTATTCACAAACCGGTAGATCCGGGACTATGCGTTCAGTTCCTACAAGTTGCATTGGTCCCGTGTGAGGTGTTCGTGCCTCCTACGGGGTCGTTTGGGCGCTGGTTTGGGTTTTCACCCCTTAACGGCTAGTTTTTAAGTCTAAGTGTGATTTTTGCAAATTATCGTCGTAGTCTCAAATCGGGAGACCCGGGACTACGCGGTCAGTTCCTACAAGTTGCATTGGTCCCGTGCGAGGTGTTCGTACCTCCTACGGGGCCGTTTGGGGGCTGGTTTCGGTTTTCACCCTTTAACGGCTAGTTTTTAAGTCTAAGTGTGATTTTTGCAAATTATCGTCGTACTCTCAAATCGGGAGATGCGGGACTATGCGGTCAGTTCCTACAAGTTGCATTGGTCCCGTGCGAGGTGTTCGTGCCTCCTACGGGGTCGTTTGGGGGCTGGTTTGGGTTTTCACCCCTTAACGGCTAGTTTTTAAGCTTAAGTGTGATTTTAGCAGATTATCGTCGTACTCTCAAATCGGGAGACCCGGGACTACGCGGTCAGTTCCTACAAGTTGCATTGGTCTCGTGCGAGGTGTTCGTACCTCCTACGGGGCCGTTTGGGTGCTGGTTTCGGTTTTCACCCTTTAACGGCTTGTTTTTAAGTCTAAGTGTGATTTTTGCAAATTATCGTCATACTCTCAAACCGGGACACACGGGACCACGCGGTCAGTTCCTACAAGTTGTATTGGTCCTATGCGTGGTGTTCGTGCCCCCTACGGGGTCGTTTGGAGGTCGGTTTGGGTTTTCACCCTTTAATGGCTTGTTTTTAAGTCTAAGTGTGATTTTTGCAAATTATCATCCTATTCACAAACCGGGAGATCCGGGACTATGCGGTCAGTTCCTACAAGTTGCATTGGTCCCGTACGAGGTGTTCGTGCCTCCTACGGGGTCCTTTGGTGGCTAGTTTGGGTTTTCACCCCTTAACGGCTAGTTTTTAAGTCTAAGTGTGATTTCTGCAAATTATCGTCGTACTCTCAAATCGGGAGACCCGGGACTACGCGGTCAGTTCGTACAAGTTGCATTGGTCCCATGCGAGGTGTTCGTACCTCCTACGGGGCTGTTTGGGGGCTGGTTTCGGGTTTCACCCTTTAACGTCTTGTTTTTAAGTCTAAGTGTGATTTTTACAAATTATCATCATACTCTCAAATCGGGAGACCCAGGACCACACGGTCATTTCCTACAAGTTGCATTGGTCCTGTGCGAGGTGTTCGTGCCTCCTACGGGGTCGTTTGGGGGCCGATTTGGGTTTCCACCCTTTAACGGCCTGTTTTTAAGTTTATGTTTGATTTTTGCAAATTATCGTCCTATTCACAAACCGGGAGGTCCGGGACTACGCAGTCAGTTCCTACAAGTTACATGGGTCCCGTGCGAGGTGTTCGTGCCTCCTACGGGGTCGTTTGGGGGCCGGTTTGGGTTTTCACCCTTTAACGACTTGTTTTTAAGTTTAAGTGTTGATTTTTACAAATTTTCATCATATTCTCAAACCGGAAGACCTGGGACTGCGCGATCAGTTCCTACAAGTTACATTGGTCCCATGCGAGGTGTTTGTGCCTCGTACGGGATCGTTTGGGGGTTGTTTTGGGTTTTCACCCTTTAACGGCTTGTTTTTAAGTGTAAGTGTTGATTTTGCAAATTTTCGTCACACTCTCAAACCAGGACACCCGAGACTACGCGGTCAGTTCCTACAAGTTACATTGGTCCCGTGCGACGTGTTCGAGCCTCTTACGGGACCGTTTGGGGGCTGGTTAAGTCTAAGTGTGATTTTTGCAAATTATCATCGTACTCTCAAACCAGGAGACCCGTGACTACGCGGTCAGTTCCTACAAGTTGCATTGGTCCCGTGCGAGGTGTTCGTGCCTCCTACGGGGTCGTTTGGGGGCTGGTTTGGGTTTTCACCCCTTAACGGCTAGTTTTTAAGTCTAAGTGTGATTTTTGCAAATTAACGTCATACTCTAAAATCGGGAGATCCGCGACTACGCGGTCAGTTCCTACAAGTTGCATTGGTCCCGTGCGAGGTGTTCGTGCCTCCTACGGGGCCGTTTGGGGGCTGGTTTGGGTTTTCACCCCTTAACGGCTAGTTTTTAAGTCTAAGTGATTTTGGGATATTATCGTTGTACTCTCAAACCAGGAGACCCGGAACTACGCGGTCTGTTCGTACAAGTTGCATTGGTCCCGTGCAAGTTGCATTGGTCCCGTGCGAGGTGTTCGTGCCTCCTACGGGGTCGTTTGGGGGATGGTTTGGGTTTTCACCCCTTAACGGCTAGTTTTTAAGTCTAAGTGTGATTTTTGCAAATTATCGTCGTACTCTCAAACCAGGAGACCCGGGACTACGCGGTCAGTTCCTACAAGTTGCATTGGTCCCGAGCGAGGTGTTCGTGCCTCCTACGGGGTCGTTTGGGGGCCGGTTTGGGTTTTCACCCCTTAACGGCTTGTTTTTAAGTCTAAGTGTGGTTTTTCCAAATTATCATCCTATTCACAAACCGGGAGATCCGGGACTATGCAGTCAATTCCTACAAGTTGCATTGGTCCCGTGCGAGGTGTTCGTGCCTCCTACGGGGTCGTTTGGTGGCTGGTTTGGGTTTTCACCCCATAACGGCTAGTTTTTAAGTCTAAGTGTGATTTTTGCAAATTATCGTCATACTCTGAAATCGGGAGACCCGGGACTACGCGGTCAGTTCGTACAAGTTGCATTGGTCCCGTGCGAGGTCTTCGTACCTCCTACAGGGCCGTTTGGGGGCTAGTTTCGGTTTTCACCCTTTAACGGCTTGTTTTTAAGTCTAAGTGTGATTTTTGAAAATTTTCATCCTATTCACAAACCGGGAGATCCGGGACTATGCGGTCAGTTCCTATAAGTTGCATTGGTCCCGTGCGAAGTGTTCGTGCCTCCTATGGGGTCGTTTGGGGTCGATTTGGGTTTTCACCCTTTAACGGCCTGTTTTTAAGTTTACATGTGATTTTTACAAATTATCATCCTATTTACAAACCGGGAGACCCGGGACTACGCGGTCAGTTCCTACAAGTTGCATTGGTCCCGTGCGAGGTGTTCGTACCTCCTACGGGTCCGTTTGGGTGCTGGTTTGGGTTTTCACCCTTTAATGGCCTGTTTTTAAGTCTAAGTGTGATTTTTGCAAATTATCATCGTACTCTCAAACCAGGACACCCGGGACTACGCGGTCAGTTCCTACAAGTTGCATTGGTCCCGTGCGAGGTGTCCGTGCCTCCTACGGGGCCGTTTGGGGACTGGTTTGGGTTTTCACCCCTTAACGGCTATTTTTTAAGTCAAAATGTGATTTTTTCAAATTATCGTCATACTTTCAAACCGGGACACCCGGTACTACGCGGTCCGTTCCTACAAGTTGCATTGGTCCCGTGCGAGGAGTTCGTGCCTCCTACGGGGTCGTTTGGGGGCTGGTTTGGGTTTTCACCCCGTAACGGCTAGTTTTTAAGTCCAAGTGTGATTTTTGCAAATTATCGTCGTACTCTCAAATCGGGAGAGCCGGGACTACGCGGTCAATTCCTACAAGTTGTATGGGGCCGTGCGAGGTGTTCGTACCTCCTACGGGGCCGTTTGGGGACAGGTTTGGGTTTTCACCCTTTAACGGCTTGTTTTTAAGTCCAAGTGTGATTTTTGCAAATTATCGTCGCACTCTCAAACCAGGAGACCCGTGACTACGCGGTCAGTTCCTACAAGTTGCATTGGTCCCGTGCGAGGTGTTCGTGCCTCCTACGGGGTCGTTTGGGGGCTGGTTTGGGTTTTCACCCCTTAACGGCTAGTTTTTAAGTCTAATTGTGATTTTTGCAAATTATCGTCATACTCTCAAATCGGGAGATCCGGTACTACGCGGTCAGTTCCTACAAGTTGCATTGGTCCCGTGCGAGGTGTTAGTACCTCCTACGGGGTTTGGGGGCTGGTTTCGGTTTTCACCCTTTAATGGCTTGTTTTTAAGTCTAAGTGTGATTTTTGCAAATTATCGTCATACTCTCAAGCCGGGACACCCGGGACAACGCGGTCAGTTCCTATAAGTTGCATTGGTCCCGTGTGAGGTGTTCGTGCCTCCAACGGGGTCGTTTGGGGGCTGGTTTGGGTTTTCACCCTTTAACAGCTAGTTTTTAAGTCTAAGTGTGATTTTTCCAAATTATCGTCATACTCCCAAACCAGGACACCCGAGACTACGCGGTCAGTTCCTACAAGTTGCGTTGGTCCCGTGCGAGGTGTTCGTGCCTCCTACGGGGTCGTTTGGGGGCTGGTTTGGATTTTCACCCTTTAATGGCCTGTTTTTAAGTCTAAGTGTGATTTTTGCAAATTATTATCGCACTCTCAAACCACGACACCCGGGACTACGCGGTCAGTTCCTACAAGTTGCATTGGTCCCGTGCGAGGTGTTCGTGCCTCCTACTGGGACGTTTGGGGGCTGGTTTGGGTTTTCACCCCTTAACGGCTAGTTTTTAAGTCTAATTGTGATTTTTGCAAATTATCGTCATACTCTCAAATTGGGAGACCAGGGACTACGCGGTCAGTTACTACAAGTTGCATTGGTCCCGTGCGAGGTGTTAGTACCTCCTACGGGATTTGGGGGCTGGTTTCGGTTTTCACCCTTTAATGGCGTGTTTTTAAGTCTAAGTGTGACTTTTGCAAATTATCGTCATACTCTCAAGCTGGGACACCCGGGACTACGCTGTCAGTTCCTATAAGTTACATTGGTCCCGTGCGAGGTGTTCGTGCCTCCAACGGGGTCGTTTGGGGGCTGGTTTGGGTTTTCACCCTTTAACAGCTTGTTTTTAAGTCTAAGTGTGATTTTTGCAAATTATCGTCATATTCTCAAACCAGGACACCCGAGACTACGCGGTCAGTTCCTACAAGTTGCATTGGTCCCGTGCGAGGTGTTCGTGCCTCCTACGGGGTCGTTTGGGGACTGGTTTGGGTTTTCACCCTTTAACGGCTTATTTTTAAGTCTAAGTGTGATTTTTGCAAATTATTATCGTACTCTCAAACCTGGACACCCGGGACTACGCGGTCAGTTCCTAAAAGTTGCATTGGTCCTATGCGAGGTGTTCGTGCCTCCTACGGGGCCGTGTGGGGGCTGGTTTGGGTTTTCACCCCTTAACGGCTTGTTTTTAAGTCCAAGTGTGATTTTTGCAAATTATCGTCGTACTCTCAAATCGGGAGACCCGGGACTATGCGGTCAGTTCCTACAAGTTGCATTGGTTCCGTGCGAGGTGTTCGTACCTCCTACGGGGCCGTTTGGGGGCTGGTTTGGGATTTCACCCTTTAACGGCTTGTTTTTAAGTTTATGTGTGATTTTTGCAAATTATCGTCATACTCTCAAACCGGGACACCCGGGACTATGCGGTCTGTTCCGATAAGTTGCAATGGTCCCGTGCGAGGTGTTCGTGCCTCCCACGGGGTCGTTTGGGGGCTGGTTTGGGTTTTCACCCTTTAACAGCTAGTTTTTAAGTCTAAGTGTGATTTTTACAAATTATCGTCATACTCTCAAATCGGGAGATCCGAGACTACGCGGTCAGTTCCTACAAGTTGTATTGGTCCCGTGCGAGGTGTTCGTGCCTCCTACGGGGCCGTTTGGGGGCTAGTTTGGGTTTTTAACCCTTAACGGCTAGTTTTTAAGTCTAAGTGTGATTTTTGCAAATTATCGTCGTACTCTCAAACCAGGAGACCCGTGACTACGCGGTCAGTTCCTACAAGTTGCATTGGTCCCGTGCGAGGTGTTCGTGCCTCCTACGGGGTCGTTTGGGGGCTGGTTTGGGTTTTCACCCCTTAACGGCTAGTTTTTAAGTCTAAGTGTGATTTTTGCAAATTAACGTCATACTCTAAAATCGGGAGATCCGCGACTACGCGGTCAGTTCCTACAAGTTGCATTGGTCCCGTGCGAGGTGTTCGTGCCTCCTACGGGGCCGTTTGGGGGCTGGTTTGGGTTTTCACCACTTAACGGCTAGTTTTTAAGTCTAAGTGATTTTGGCAAATTATCGTTGTACTCTCAAACCAGGAGACCCGGAACTACGCGGTCTGTTCGTACAAGTTGCATTGGTCCCGTGCAAGTTGCATTGGTCCCGTGCGAGGTGTTCGTGCCTCCTACGGGGTCGTTTGGGGGATGGTTTGGGTTTTCACCCCTTAACGGCTAGTTTTTAAGTCTAAGTGTGATTTTTGCAAATTATCGTCGTACTCTCAAACCAGGAGACCCGGGACTACGCGGTCAGTTCCTACAAGTTGCATTGGTCCCGAGCGAGGTGTTCGTGCCTCCTACGGGGTCGTTTGGGGGCCGGTTTGGGTTTTCACCCCTTAACGGCTTGTTTTTAAGTCTAAGTGTGGTTTTTCCAAATTATCATCCTATTCACAAACCGGGAGATCCGGGACTATGCAGTCAATTCCTACAAGTTGCATTGGTCCCGTGCGAGGTGTTCGTGCCTCCTACGGGGTCGTTTGGTGGCTGGTTTGGGTTTTCACCCCATAACGGCTAGTTTTTAAGTCTAAGTGTGATTTTTGCAAATTATCGTCATACTCTGAAATCGGGAGACCCGGGACTACGCGGTCAGTTCGTACAAGTTGCATTGGTCCCGTGCGAGGTCTTCGTACCTCCTACAGGGCCGTTTGGGGGCTAGTTTCGGTTTTCACCCTTTAACGGCTTGTTTTTAAGTCTAAGTGTGATTTTTGAAAATTTTCATCCTATTCACAAACCGGGAGATCCGGGACTATGCGGTCAGTTCCTATAAGTTGCATTGGTCCCGTGCGAAGTGTTCGTGCCTCCTATGGGGTCGTTTGGGGTCGATTTGGGTTTTCACCCTTTAACGGCCTGTTTTTAAGTTTACATGTGATTTTTACAAATTATCATCCTATTTACAAACCGGGAGACCCGGGACTACGCGGTCAGTTCCTACAAGTTGCATTGGTCCCGTGCGAGGTGTTCGTACCTCCTACGGGTCCGTTTGGGTGCTGGTTTGGGTTTTCACCCTTTAATGGCCTGTTTTTAAGTCTAAGTGTGATTTTTGCAAATTATCATCGTACTCTCAAACCAGGACACCCGGGACTACGCGGTCAGTTCCTACAAGTTGCATTGGTCCCGTGCGAGGTGTCCGTGCCTCCTACGGGGCCGTTTGGGGACTGGTTTGGGTTTTCACCCCTTAACGGCTATTTTTTAAGTCAAAATGTGATTTTTTCAAATTATCGTCATACTTTCAAACCGGGACACCCGGTACTACGCGGTCCGTTCCTACAAGTTGCATTGGTCCCGTGCGAGGAGTTCGTGCCTCCTACGGGGTCGTTTGGGGGCTGGTTTGGGTTTTCACCCCGTAACGGCTAGTTTTTAAGTCCAAGTGTGATTTTTGCAAATTATCGTCGTACTCTCAAATCGGGAGAGCCGGGACTACGCGGTCAATTCCTACAAGTTGTATGGGGCCGTGCGAGGTGTTCGTACCTCCTACGGGGCCGTTTGGGGACAGGTTTGGGTTTTCACCCTTTAACGGCTTGTTTTTAAGTCCAAGTGTGATTTTTGCAAATTATCGTCGCACTCTCAAACCAGGAGACCCGTGACTACGCGGTCAGTTCCTACAAGTTGCATTGGTCCCGTGCGAGGTGTTCGTGCCTCCTACGGGGTCGTTTGGGGGCTGGTTTGGGTTTTCACCCCTTAACGGCTAGTTTTTAAGTCTAATTGTGATTTTTGCAAATTATCGTCATACTCTCAAATCGGGAGATCCGGTACTACGCGGTCAGTTCCTACAAGTTGCATTGGTCCCGTGCGAGGTGTTAGTACCTCCTACGGGGTTTGGGGGCTGGTTTCGGTTTTCACCCTTTAATGGCTTGTTTTTAAGTCTAAGTGTGATTTTTGCAAATTATCGTCATACTCTCAAGCCGGGACACCCGGGACAACGCGGTCAGTTCCTATAAGTTGCATTGGTCCCGTGTGAGGTGTTCGTGCCTCCAACGGGGTCGTTTGGGGGCTGGTTTGGGTTTTCACCCTTTAACAGCTAGTTTTTAAGTCTAAGTGTGATTTTTCCAAATTATCGTCATACTCCCAAACCAGGACACCCGAGACTACGCGGTCAGTTCCTACAAGTTGCGTTGGTCCCGTGCGAGGTGTTCGTGCCTCCTACGGGGTCGTTTGGGGGCTGGTTTGGATTTTCACCCTTTAATGGCCTGTTTTTAAGTCTAAGTGTGATTTTTGCAAATTATTATCGCACTCTCAAACCACGACACCCGGGACTACGCGGTCAGTTCCTACAAGTTGCATTGGTCCCGTGCGAGGTGTTCGTGCCTCCTACTGGGACGTTTGGGGGCTGGTTTGGGTTTTCACCCCTTAACGGCTAGTTTTTAAGTCTAATTGTGATTTTTGCAAATTATCGTCATACTCTCAAATTGGGAGACCAGGGACTACGCGGTCAGTTACTACAAGTTGCATTGGTCCCGTGCGAGGTGTTAGTACCTCCTACGGGATTTGGGGGCTGGTTTCGGTTTTCACCCTTTAATGGCGTGTTTTTAAGTCTAAGTGTGACTTTTGCAAATTATCGTCATACTCTCAAGCTGGGACACCCGGGACTACGCTGTCAGTTCCTATAAGTTACATTGGTCCCGTGCGAGGTGTTCGTGCCTCCAACGGGGTCGTTTGGGGGCTGGTTTGGGTTTTCACCCTTTAACAGCTTGTTTTTAAGTCTAAGTGTGATTTTTGCAAATTATCGTCATATTCTCAAACCAGGACACCCGAGACTACGCGGTCAGTTCCTACAAGTTGCATTGGTCCCGTGCGAGGTGTTCGTGCCTCCTACGGGGTCGTTTGGGGACTGGTTTGGGTTTTCACCCTTTAACGGCTTATTTTTAAGTCTAAGTGTGATTTTTGCAAATTATTATCGTACTCTCAAACCTGGACACCCGGGACTACGCGGTCAGTTCCTAAAAGTTGCATTGGTCCTATGCGAGGTGTTCGTGCCTCCTACGGGGCCGTGTGGGGGCTGGTTTGGGTTTTCACCCCTTAACGGCTTGTTTTTAAGTCCAAGTGTGATTTTTGCAAATTATCGTCGTACTCTCAAATCGGGAGACCCGGGACTATGCGGTCAGTTCCTACAAGTTGCATTGGTTCCGTGCGAGGTGTTCGTACCTCCTACGGGGCCGTTTGGGGGCTGGTTTGGGATTTCACCCTTTAACGGCTTGTTTTTAAGTTTATGTGTGATTTTTGCAAATTATCGTCATACTCTCAAACCGGGACACCCGGGACTATGCGGTCTGTTCCGATAAGTTGCAATGGTCCCGTGCGAGGTGTTCGTGCCTCCCACGGGGTCGTTTGGGGGCTGGTTTGGGTTTTCACCCTTTAACAGCTAGTTTTTAAGTCTAAGTGTGATTTTTACAAATTATCGTCATACTCTCAAATCGGGAGATCCGAGACTACGCGGTCAGTTCCTACAAGTTGTATTGGTCCCGTGCGAGGTGTTCGTGCCTCCTACGGGGCCGTTTGGGGGCTAGTTTGGGTTTTTAACCCTTAACGGCTAGTTTTTAAGTCTAAGTGTGATTTTTGCAAATTATCGTCGTACTCTCAAACCAGGAGACCCGTGACTACGCGGTCAGTTCCTACAAGTTGCATTGGTCCCGTGCGAGGTGTTCGTGCCTCCTACGGGGTCGTTTGGGGGCTGGTTTGGGTTTTCACCCCTTAACGGCTAGTTTTTAAGTCTAAGTGTGATTTTTGCAAATTAACGTCATACTCTAAAATCGGGAGATCCGCGACTACGCGGTCAGTTCCTACAAGTTGCATTGGTCCCGTGCGAGGTGTTCGTGCCTCCTACGGGGCCGTTTGGGGGCTGGTTTGGGTTTTCACCACTTAACGGCTAGTTTTTAAGTCTAAGTGATTTTGGCAAATTATCGTTGTACTCTCAAACCAGGAGACCCGGAACTACGCGGTCTGTTCGTACAAGTTGCATTGGTCCCGTGCAAGTTGCATTGGTCCCGTGCGAGGTGTTCGTGCCTCCTACGGGGTCGTTTGGGGGATGGTTTGGGTTTTCACCCCTTAACGGCTAGTTTTTAAGTCTAAGTGTGATTTTTGCAAATTATCGTCGTACTCTCAAACCAGGAGACCCGGGACTACGCGGTCAGTTCCTACAAGTTGCATTGGTCCCGAGCGAGGTGTTCGTGCCTCCTACGGGGTCGTTTGGGGGCCGGTTTGGGTTTTCACCCCTTAACGGCTTGTTTTTAAGTCTAAGTGTGGTTTTTCCAAATTATCATCCTATTCACAAACCGGGAGATCCGGGACTATGCAGTCAATTCCTACAAGTTGCATTGGTCCCGTGCGAGGTGTTCGTGCCTCCTACGGGGTCGTTTGGTGGCTGGTTTGGGTTTTCACCCCATAACGGCTAGTTTTTAAGTCTAAGTGTGATTTTTGCAAATTATCATCATACTCTGAAATCGGGAGACCCGGGACTACGCGGTCAGTTCGTACAAGTTGCATTGGTCCCGTGCGAGGTCTTCGTACCTCCTAAGGGCCGTTTGGGGGCTAGTTTCGGTTTTCACCCTTTAACGGCTTGTTTTTAAGTCTAAGTGTGATTTTTGCAAATTATCATCCTATTCACAAACCGGGAGATCCGGGACTATGCGGTCAGTTCCTATAAGTTGCATTGGTCCCGTGCGAAGTGTTCGTGCCTCCTATGGGGTCGTTTGGGGTCGATTTGGGTTTTCACCCTTTAACGACCTGTTTTTAAGTTTACATGTGATTTTTACAAATTATCATCCTATTTACAAACCGGGAGACCCGGGACTACGCGGTCAGTTCCTACAAGTTGCATTGGTCCCGTGCGAGGTGTTCGTACCTCCTACGGGTCCGTTTGGGGGCTGGTTTGGGTTTTCACCCTTTAATGGCCTGTTTTTAAGTCTAAGTGTGATTTTTGCAAATTATCATCGTACTCTCAAACCAGGACACCCGGGACTACGCGGTCAGTTCCTACAAGTTGCATTGGTCCCGTGCGAGGTGTCCGTGCCTCCTACGGGGCCGTTTGGGGACTGGTTTGGGTTTTCACCCCTTAACGGCTATTTTTTAAGTCAAAATGTGATTTTTTCAAATTATCGTCATACTTTCAAACCGGGACACCCGGTACTACGCGGTCCGTTCCTACAAGTTGCATTGGTCCTGTGCGAGGAGTTCGTGCCTCCTACGGGGTCGTTTGGGGGCTGGTTTGGGTTTTCACCCCGTAACGGCTAGTTTTTAAGTCCAAGTGTGATTTTTGCAAATTATCGTCGTACTCTCAAATCGGGAGACCCGGGACTACGCGGTCAATTCCTACATGTTGTATGGGGCCGTGCGAGGTGTTCGTACCTCCTACGGGGCCGTTTGGGGACAGGTTTGGGTTTTCACCCTTTAACGGCTTGTTTTTAAGTCCAAGTGTGATTTTTGCAAATTATCGTCGCACTCTCAAACCAGGAGACCCGTGACTACGCGGTCAGTTCCTACAAGTTGCATTGGTCCCGTGCGAGGTGTTCGTGCCTCCTACGGGGTCGTTTGGGGGCTGGTTTGGGTTTTCACCCCTTAACGGCTAGTTTTTAAGTCTAATTGTGATTTTTGCAAATTATCGTCATACTCTCAAATCGGGAGATCCGGTACTACGCGGTCAGTTCCTACAAGTTGCATTGGTCCCGTGCGAGGTGTTAGTACCTCCTACGGGGTTTGGGGGCTGGTTTCGGTTTTCACCCTTTAATGGCTTGTTTTTAAGTCTAAGTGTGATTTTTGCAAATTATCGTCATACTCTCAAGCCGGGACACCCGGGACAACGCGGTCAGTTCCTATAAGTTGCATTGGTCCCGTGCGAGGTGTTCGTGCCTCCAACGGGGTCGTTTGGGGGCTGGTTTGGGTTTTCACCCTTTAACAGCTAGTTTTTAAGTCTAAGTGTGATTTTTGCAAATTATCGTCATACTCCCAAACCAGGACACCCGAGACTACGCGGTCAGTTCCTACAAGTTGCGTTGGTCCCGTGCGAGGTGTTCGTGCCTCCTACGGGGTCGTTTGGGGGCTGGTTTGGATTTTCACCCTTTAATGGCCTGTTTTTAAGTCTAAGTGTGATTTTTGCAAATTATTATCTCACTCTCAAACCACGACACCCGGGACTACGCGGTCAGTTCCTACAAGTTGCATTGGTCCCGTGCGAGGTGTTCGTGCCTCCTACTGGGACGTTTGGGGGCTGGTTTGGGTTTTCACCCCTTAACGGCTAGTTTTTAAGTCTAATTGTGATTTTTGCAAATTATCGTCATACTCTCAAATTGGGAGACCAGGGACTACGCGGTCAGTTACTACAAGTTGCATTGGTCCCGTGCGAGGTGTTAGTACCTCCTATGGGATTTGGGGGCTGGTTTCGGTTTTCACCCTTTAATGGCGTGTTTTTAAGTCTAAGTGTGATTTTTGCAAATTATCGTCATACTTTCAAACCGGGACACCCGGTACTACGCGGTCCGTTCCTACAAGTTGCATTGGTCCCGTGCGAGGAGTTCGTGCCTCCTACGGGGTCGTTTGGGGGCTGGTTTGGGTTTTCACCCCGTAACGGCTAGTTTTTAAGTCCAAGTGTGATTTTTGCAAATTATCGTCGTACTCTCAAATCGGGAGAGCCGGGACTACGCGGTCAATTCCTACAAGTTGTATGGGGCCGTGCGAGGTGTTCGTACCTCCTACGAGGCCGTTTGGGGACAGGTTTGGGTTTTCACCCTTTAACGGCTTGTTTTTAAGTCCAAGTGTGATTTTTGCAAATTATCGTCGCACTCTCAAACCAGGAGACCCGTGACTACGCGGTCAGTTCCTACAAGTTGCATTGGTCCCGTGCGAGGTGTTCGTGCCTCCTACGGGGTCGTTTGGGGGCTGGTTTGGGTTTTCACCCCTTAACGGCTAGTTTTTAAGTCTAATTGTGATTTTTGCAAATTATCGTCATACTCTCAAATCGGGAGATCCGGTACTACGCGGTCAGTTCCTACAAGTTGCATTGGTCCCGTGCGAGGTGTTAGTACCTCCTACGGGGTTTGGGGGCTGGTTTCGGTTTTCACCCTTTAATGGCTTGTTTTTAAGTCTAAGTGTGATTTTTGCAAATTATCGTCATACTCTCAAGCCGGGACACCCGGGACAACGCGGTCAGTTCCTATAAGTTGCATTGGTCCCGTGTGAGGTGTTCGTGCCTCCAACGGGGTCGTTTGGGGGCTGGTTTGGGTTTTCACCCTTTAACAGCTAGTTTTTAAGTCTAAGTGTGATTTTTCCAAATTATCGTCATACTCCCAAACCAGGACACCCGAGACTACGCGGTCAGTTCCTACAAGTTGCGTTGGTCCCGTGCGAGGTGTTCGTGCCTCCTACGGGGTCGTTTGGGGGCTGGTTTGGATTTTCACCCTTTAATGGCCTGTTTTTAAGTCTAAGTGTGATTTTTGCAAATTATTATCGCACTCTCAAACCACGACACCCGGGACTACGCGGTCAGTTCCTACAAGTTGCATTGGTCCCGTGCGAGGTGTTCGTGCCTCCTACTGGGACGTTTGGGGGCTGGTTTGGGTTTTCACCCCTTAACGGCTAGTTTTTAAGTCTAATTGTGATTTTTGCAAATTATCGTCATACTCTCAAATTGGGAGACCAGGGACTACGCGGTCAGTTACTACAAGTTGCATTGGTCCCGTGCGAGGTGTTAGTACCTCCTACGGGATTTGGGGGCTGGTTTCGGTTTTCACCCTTTAATGGCGTGTTTTTAAGTCTAAGTGTGACTTTTGCAAATTATCGTCATACTCTCAAGCTGGGACACCCGGGACTACGCTGTCAGTTCCTATAAGTTACATTGGTCCCGTGCGAGGTGTTCGTGCCTCCAACGGGGTCGTTTGGGGGCTGGTTTGGGTTTTCACCCTTTAACAGCTTGTTTTTAAGTCTAAGTGTGATTTTTGCAAATTATCGTCATATTCTCAAACCAGGACACCCGAGACTACGCGGTCAGTTCCTACAAGTTGCATTGGTCCCGTGCGAGGTGTTCGTGCCTCCTACGGGGTCGTTTGGGGACTGGTTTGGGTTTTCACCCTTTAACGGCTTATTTTTAAGTCTAAGTGTGATTTTTGCAAATTATTATCGTACTCTCAAACCTGGACACCCGGGACTACGCGGTCAGTTCCTAAAAGTTGCATTGGTCCTATGCGAGGTGTTCGTGCCTCCTACGGGGCCGTGTGGGGGCTGGTTTGGGTTTTCACCCCTTAACGGCTTGTTTTTAAGTCCAAGTGTGATTTTTGCAAATTATCGTCGTACTCTCAAATCGGGAGACCCGGGACTATGCGGTCAGTTCCTACAAGTTGCATTGGTTCCGTGCGAGGTGTTCGTACCTCCTACGGGGCCGTTTGGGGGCTGGTTTGGGATTTCACCCTTTAACGGCTTGTTTTTAAGTTTATGTGTGATTTTTGCAAATTATCGTCATACTCTCAAACCGGGACACCCGGGACTATGCGGTCTGTTCCGATAAGTTGCAATGGTCCCGTGCGAGGTGTTCGTGCCTCCCACGGGGTCGTTTGGGGGCTGGTTTGGGTTTTCACCCTTTAACAGCTAGTTTTTAAGTCTAAGTGTGATTTTTACAAATTATCATCATACTCTCAAATCGGGAGATCCGAGACTACGCGGTCAGTTCCTACAAGTTGTATTGGTCCCGTGCGAGGTGTTCGTGCCTCCTACGGGGCCGTTTGGGGGCTAGTTTGGGTTTTTAACCCTTAACGGCTAGTTTTTAAGTCTAAGTGTGATTTTTGCAAATTATCGTCGTACTCTCAAACCAGGAGACCCGTGACTACGCGGTCAGTTCCTACAAGTTGCATTGGTCCCGTGCGAGGTGTTCGTGCCTCCTACGGGGTCGTTTGGGGGCTGGTTTGGGTTTTCACCCCTTAACGGCTAGTTTTTAAGTCTAAGTGTGATTTTTGCAAATTAACGTCATACTCTAAAATCGGGAGATCCGCGACTACGCGGTCAGTTCCTACAAGTTGCATTGGTCCCGTGCGAGGTGTTCGTGCCTCCTACGGGGCCGTTTGGGGGCTGGTTTGGGTTTTCACCACTTAACGGCTAGTTTTTAAGTCTAAGTGATTTTGGCAAATTATCGTTGTACTCTCAAACCAGGAGACCCGGAACTACGCGGTCTGTTCGTACAAGTTGCATTGGTCCCGTGCAAGTTGCATTGGTCCCGTGCGAGGTGTTCGTGCCTCCTACGGGGTCGTTTGGGGGATGGTTTGGGTTTTCACCCCTTAACGGCTAGTTTTTAAGTCTAAGTGTGATTTTTGCAAATTATCGTCGTACTCTCAAACCAGGAGACCCGGGACTACGCGGTCAGTTCCTACAAGTTGCATTGGTCCCGAGCGAGGTGTTCGTGCCTCCTACGGGGTCGTTTGGGGGCCGGTTTGGGTTTTCACCCCTTAACGGCTTGTTTTTAAGTCTAAGTGTGGTTTTTCCAAATTATCATCCTATTCACAAACCGGGAGATCCGGGACTATGCAGTCAATTCCTACAAGTTGCATTGGTCCCGTGCGAGGTGTTCGTGCCTCCTACGGGGTCGTTTGGTGGCTGGTTTGGGTTTTCACCCCATAACGGCTAGTTTTTAAGTCTAAGTGTGATTTTTGCAAATTATCGTCATACTCTGAAATCGGGAGACCCGGGACTACGCGGTCAGTTCGTACAAGTTGCATTGGTCCCGTGCGAGGTCTTCGTACCTCCTACAGGGCCGTTTGGGGGCTAGTTTCGGTTTTCACCCTTTAACGGCTTGTTTTTAAGTCTAAGTGTGATTTTTGAAAATTTTCATCCTATTCACAAACCGGGAGATCCGGGACTATGCGGTCAGTTCCTATAAGTTGCATTGGTCCCGTGCGAAGTGTTCGTGCCTCCTATGGGGTCGTTTGGGGTCGATTTGGGTTTTCACCCTTTAACGGCCTGTTTTTAAGTTTACATGTGATTTTTACAAATTATCATCCTATTTACAAACCGGGAGACCCGGGACTACGCGGTCAGTTCCTACAAGTTGCATTGGTCCCGTGCGAGGTGTTCGTACCTCCTACGGGTCCGTTTGGGTGCTGGTTTGGGTTTTCACCCTTTAATGGCCTGTTTTTAAGTCTAAGTGTGATTTTTGCAAATTATCATCGTACTCTCAAACCAGGACACCCGGGACTACGCGGTCAGTTCCTACAAGTTGCATTGGTCCCGTGCGAGGTGTCCGTGCCTCCTACGGGGCCGTTTGGGGACTGGTTTGGGTTTTCACCCCTTAACGGCTATTTTTTAAGTCAAAATGTGATTTTTTCAAATTATCGTCATACTTTCAAACCGGGACACCCGGTACTACGCGGTCCGTTCCTACAAGTTGCATTGGTCCCGTGCGAGGAGTTCGTGCCTCCTACGGGGTCGTTTGGGGGCTGGTTTGGGTTTTCACCCCGTAACGGCTAGTTTTTAAGTCCAAGTGTGATTTTTGCAAATTATCGTCGTACTCTCAAATCGGGAGAGCCGGGACTACGCGGTCAATTCCTACAAGTTGTATGGGGCCGTGCGAGGTGTTCGTACCTCCTACGGGGCCGTTTGGGGACAGGTTTGGGTTTTCACCCTTTAACGGCTTGTTTTTAAGTCCAAGTGTGATTTTTGCAAATTATCGTCGCACTCTCAAACCAGGAGACCCGTGACTACGCGGTCAGTTCCTACAAGTTGCATTGGTCCCGTGCGAGGTGTTCGTGCCTCCTACGGGGTCGTTTGGGGGCTGGTTTGGGTTTTCACCCCTTAACGGCTAGTTTTTAAGTCTAATTGTGATTTTTGCAAATTATCGTCATACTCTCAAATCGGGAGATCCGGTACTACGCGGTCAGTTCCTACAAGTTGCATTGGTCCCGTGCGAGGTGTTAGTACCTCCTACGGGGTTTGGGGGCTGGTTTCGGTTTTCACCCTTTAATGGCTTGTTTTTAAGTCTAAGTGTGATTTTTGCAAATTATCGTCTTACTCTCAAGCCGGGACACCCGGGACAACGCGGTCAGTTCCTATAAGTTGCATTGGTCCCGTGCGAGGTGTTCGTGCCTCCAACGGGGTCGTTTGGGGGCTGGTTTGGGTTTTCACCCTTTAACAGCTAGTTTTTAAGTCTAAGTGTGATTTTTGCAAATTATCGTCATACTCCCAAACCAGGACACCCGAGACTACGCGGTCAGTTCCTACAAGTTGCGTTGGTCCCGTGCGAGGTGTTCGTGCCTCCTACGGGGTCGTTTGGGGGCTGGTTTGGATTTTCACCCTTTAATGGCCTGTTTTTAAGTCTAAGTGTGATTTTTGCAAATTATTATCTCACTCTCAAACCACGACACCCGGGACTACGCGGTCAGTTCCTACAAGTTGCATTGGTCCCGTGCGAGGTGTTCGTGCCTCCTACTGGGACGTTTGGGGGCTGGTTTGGGTTTTCACCCCTTAACGGCTAGTTTTTAAGTCTAATTGTGATTTTTGCAAATTATCGTCATACTCTCAAATTGGGAGACCAGGGACTACGCGGTCAGTTACTACAAGTTGCATTGGTCCCGTGCGAGGTGTTAGTACCTCCTATGGGATTTGGGGGCTGGTTTCGGTTTTCACCCTTTAATGGCGTGTTTTTAAGTCTAAGTGTGATTTTTGCAAATTATCGTCATACTCTCAAGCTGGGACACCCGGGACTACGCTGTCAGTTCCTATAAGTTTCATTGGTCCCGTGCGAGGTGTTCGTGCCTCCAACGGGGTCGTTTGGGGGCTGGTTTGGGTTTTCACCCTTTAACAGCTTGTTTTTAAGTCTAAGTGTGATTTTTGCAAATTATCGTCATATTCTCAAACCAGGACACCCGAGACTACGCGGTCAGTTCCTACAAGTTGCATTGGTCCCGTGCGAGGTGTTCGTGCCTCCTACGGGGTCGTTTGGGCACTGGTTTGGGTTTTCACCCTTTAACGGCTTATTTTTAAGTCTAAGTGTGATTTTTGCAAATTATTATCGTACTCTCAAACCTGGACACCCGGGACTACGCGGTCAGTTCCTAAAAGTTGCATTGGTCCTATGCGAGGTGTTCGTGCCTCCTACGGGGCCGTGTGGGGGCTGGTTTGGGTTTTCACCCCTTAACGGCTAGTTTTTAAGTCCAAGTGTGATTTTTGCAAATTATCGTCGTACTCTCAAATCGGGAGACCCGGGACTATGCGGTCAGTTCCTACAAGTTGCATTGGTTCCGTGCGAGGTGTTCGTACCTCCTACGGGGCCGTTTGGGGGCTGGTTTGGGATTTCACCCTTTAACGGCTTGTTTTTAAGTTTATGTGTGATTTTTGCAAATTATCGTCATACTCTCAAACCGGGACACCCGGGACTATGCGGTCAGTTCCTATAAGTTGCAATGGTCCCGTGCGAGGTGTTCGTGCCTCCCACGGGGTCGTTTGGTGGCTGGTTTGGGTTTTCACCCTTTAATAGCTAGTTTTTAAGTCTAAGTGTGATTTTTACAAATTATCGTCATACTCTCAAATCGGGAGATCCGAGACTACGCGGTCAGTTCCTACAAGTTGTATTGGTCCCGTGCGAGGTGTTCGTGCCTCCTACGGGGCCGTTTGGGGGCCGGTTTGGGTTTTTAACCCTTAACGGCTAGTTTTTAAGTCTAAGTGTGATTTTTGCAAATTATCGTCGTACTCTCAAACCAGGAGACCCGGGACTACGCGGGCTGTTCCTACAAGTTGCATTGGTCCCGTGCGAGGTGTTCATGCCTCCTACGGGGTCGTTTGGGCGCTGGTTTGGGTTTTCACCCCTTAACGGCTAGTTTTTAAGTCTAAGTGTGATTTTTGCAAATTATCGTCGTACTCTCAAACCAGGAGACCCGGGACTACGCGGTCAGTTCCTACAAGTTGCATTGGTCCCGTGCGAGGTGTTCGTGCCTCCTATGGGGTCGTTTGGGGGCTGGTTTGTGTTTTCACCCCTTAACGGCTAGTTTTTAAGTCTAAGTGTGATTTTTGCAAATTATCGTCATACTCTCAAATCGGGAGATGCGCGACAACGCGGTCAGTTCCTACAAGTTGCATTGGTCCCGTGCGAGGTGTTCGTGCCTCCTACGGGGCCGTTTGGGGGCTGGTTTGGGTTTTCACCCCTTAACGGCTAGTTTTTAAGTCTAAGTGTGATTTTGGCAAATTATCGTCGTACTCTCAAACCAGGAGACCCGGGACTACGCGGTCTGTTCCTACAAGTTGCATTGGACCCGTGCAAGTTGCATTGGTCCGGTGCGAGGTGTTCGTGCCTCCTACGGGGTCGTTTGGGGGCTGGTTTGGGTTTTCACCCCTTAACGGCTAGTTTTTAAGTCTAAGTGTGATTTTTGCAAATTATCGTCGTACTCCCAAACCAGGAGACCCGGGACTACGCGGTCAGTTCCTACAAGTTGCATTGGTCCCGAGCGAGGTGTTCGTGCCTCCTGCGGGGTCGTTTGGGGGTCGGTTTGGGTTTTCACCCCTTAACGGCTTGTTTTTAAGTCTAAGTGTGATTTTTGCAAATTATCATCCTATTCACAAACCGGGAGATCCGGGACTATGCAGTCAATTCCTACAAGTTGCATTGGTCCCGTGCGAGGTGTTGTGCCTCCTACGGGGTCGTTTGGTGGCTGGTTTGGGTTTTCACCCCATAACGGCTAGTTTTTAAGTCTAAGTGTGATTTTCGCAAATTATCGTCATACTCTGAAATCGGGAGACCCAGGACTACGCGGTCAGTTCGTACAAGTTGCATTGGTCCCGTGCGAGGTCTTCGTACCTCCTACAGGGCCGTTTGGGGGCTAGTTTCGGTTTTCACCCTTTAACGGCTTGTTTTTAAGTATAAGTGTGATTTTTGCAAATTATCATCCTATTCACAAACCGGGAGATCCGGGACTATGCGGTCAGTTCCTACAAGTTGCATTGGTCCCGTGCGAAGTGTTCGTGCCTCCTATGGGGTCGTTAGGGGTCGATTTGGGTTTTCACCCTTTAACGGCCTGTTTTTAAGTTTACATGTGATTTTTACAAATTATCATCCTATTTACAAACCGGGAGACCCGGGACTACGCGGTCAGTTCCTACAAGTTGCATTGGTCCCGTGCGAGGTGTTCGTACCTCCTACGGGGTTTGGGGGCTGGTTTCGGTTTTCACCCTTTAATGGCTTGTTTTTAAGTCTAAGTGTGATTTTTGCAAATTATCGTCATACTCTCAAGCCGGGACACCCGGGACAACGCGGTCAGTTCCTATAAGTTGCATTGGTCCCGTGCGAGGTGTTCGTGCCTCCAACGGGGTCGTTTGGGGGCTGGTTTGGGTTTTCACCCTTTAACAGCTAGTTTTTAAGTCTAAGTGTGATTTTTGCAAATTATCGTCATACTCCCAAACCAGGACACCCGAGACTACGCGGTCAGTTCCTACAAGTTGCGTTGGTCCCGTGCGAGGTGTTCGTGCCTCCTACGGGGTCGTTTGGGGGCTGGTTTGGATTTTCACCCTTTAATGGCCTGTTTTTAAGTCTAAGTGTGATTTTTGCAAATTATTATCTCACTCTCAAACCACGACACCCGGGACTACGCGGTCAGTTCCTACAAGTTGCATTGGTCCCGTGCGAGGTGTTCGTGCCTCCTACTGGGACGTTTGGGGGCTGGTTTGGGTTTTCACCCCTTAACGGCTAGTTTTTAAGTCTAATTGTGATTTTTGCAAATTATCGTCATACTCTCAAATTGGGAGACCAGGGACTACGCGGTCAGTTACTACAAGTTGCATTGGTCCCGTGCGAGGTGTTAGTACCTCCTATGGGATTTGGGGGCTGGTTTCGGTTTTCACCCTTTAATGGCGTGTTTTTAAGTCTAAGTGTGATTTTTGCAAATTATCGTCATACTTTCAAACCGGGACACCCGGTACTACGCGGTCCGTTCCTACAAGTTGCATTGGTCCCGTGCGAGGAGTTCGTGCCTCCTACGGGGTCGTTTGGGGGCTGGTTTGGGTTTTCACCCCGTAACGGCTAGTTTTTAAGTCCAAGTGTGATTTTTGCAAATTATCGTCGTACTCTCAAATCGGGAGAGCCGGGACTACGCGGTCAATTCCTACAAGTTGTATGGGGCCGTGCGAGGTGTTCGTACCTCCTACGAGGCCGTTTGGGGACAGGTTTGGGTTTTCACCCTTTAACGGCTTGTTTTTAAGTCCAAGTGTGATTTTTGCAAATTATCGTCGCACTCTCAAACCAGGAGACCCGTGACTACGCGGTCAGTTCCTACAAGTTGCATTGGTCCCGTGCGAGGTGTTCGTGCCTCCTACGGGGTCGTTTGGGGGCTGGTTTGGGTTTTCACCCCTTAACGGCTAGTTTTTAAGTCTAATTGTGATTTTTGCAAATTATCGTCATACTCTCAAATCGGGAGATCCGGTACTACGCGGTCAGTTCCTACAAGTTGCATTGGTCCCGTGCGAGGTGTTAGTACCTCCTACGGGGTTTGGGGGCTGGTTTCGGTTTTCACCCTTTAATGGCTTGTTTTTAAGTCTAAGTGTGATTTTTGCAAATTATCGTCATACTCTCAAGCCGGGACACCCGGGACAACGCGGTCAGTTCCTATAAGTTGCATTGGTCCCGTGTGAGGTGTTCGTGCCTCCAACGGGGTCGTTTGGGGGCTGGTTTGGGTTTTCACCCTTTAACAGCTAGTTTTTAAGTCTAAGTGTGATTTTTCCAAATTATCGTCATACTCCCAAACCAGGACACCCGAGACTACGCGGTCAGTTCCTACAAGTTGCGTTGGTCCCGTGCGAGGTGTTCGTGCCTCCTACGGGGTCGTTTGGGGGCTGGTTTGGATTTTCACCCTTTAATGGCCTGTTTTTAAGTCTAAGTGTGATTTTTGCAAATTATTATCGCACTCTCAAACCACGACACCCGGGACTACGCGGTCAGTTCCTACAAGTTGCATTGGTCCCGTGCGAGGTGTTCGTGCCTCCTACTGGGACGTTTGGGGGCTGGTTTGGGTTTTCACCCCTTAACGGCTAGTTTTTAAGTCTAATTGTGATTTTTGCAAATTATCGTCATACTCTCAAATTGGGAGACCAGGGACTACGCGGTCAGTTACTACAAGTTGCATTGGTCCCGTGCGAGGTGTTAGTACCTCCTACGGGATTTGGGGGCTGGTTTCGGTTTTCACCCTTTAATGGCGTGTTTTTAAGTCTAAGTGTGACTTTTGCAAATTATCGTCATACTCTCAAGCTGGGACACCCGGGACTACGCTGTCAGTTCCTATAAGTTACATTGGTCCCGTGCGAGGTGTTCGTGCCTCCAACGGGGTCGTTTGGGGGCTGGTTTGGGTTTTCACCCTTTAACAGCTTGTTTTTAAGTCTAAGTGTGATTTTTGCAAATTATCGTCATATTCTCAAACCAGGACACCCGAGACTACGCGGTCAGTTCCTACAAGTTGCATTGGTCCCGTGCGAGGTGTTCGTGCCTCCTACGGGGTCGTTTGGGGACTGGTTTGGGTTTTCACCCTTTAACGGCTTATTTTTAAGTCTAAGTGTGATTTTTGCAAATTATTATCGTACTCTCAAACCTGGACACCCGGGACTACGCGGTCAGTTCCTAAAAGTTGCATTGGTCCTATGCGAGGTGTTCGTGCCTCCTACGGGGCCGTGTGGGGGCTGGTTTGGGTTTTCACCCCTTAACGGCTTGTTTTTAAGTCCAAGTGTGATTTTTGCAAATTATCGTCGTACTCTCAAATCGGGAGACCCGGGACTATGCGGTCAGTTCCTACAAGTTGCATTGGTTCCGTGCGAGGTGTTCGTACCTCCTACGGGGCCGTTTGGGGGCTGGTTTGGGATTTCACCCTTTAACGGCTTGTTTTTAAGTTTATGTGTGATTTTTGCAAATTATCGTCATACTCTCAAACCGGGACACCCGGGACTATGCGGTCTGTTCCGATAAGTTGCAATGGTCCCGTGCGAGGTGTTCGTGCCTCCCACGGGGTCGTTTGGGGGCTGGTTTGGGTTTTCACCCTTTAACAGCTAGTTTTTAAGTCTAAGTGTGATTTTTACAAATTATCATCATACTCTCAAATCGGGAGATCCGAGACTACGCGGTCAGTTCCTACAAGTTGTATTGGTCCCGTGCGAGGTGTTCGTGCCTCCTACGGGGCCGTTTGGGGGCTAGTTTGGGTTTTTAACCCTTAACGGCTAGTTTTTAAGTCTAAGTGTGATTTTTGCAAATTATCGTCGTACTCTCAAACCAGGAGACCCGTGACTACGCGGTCAGTTCCTACAAGTTGCATTGGTCCCGTGCGAGGTGTTCGTGCCTCCTACGGGGTCGTTTGGGGGCTGGTTTGGGTTTTCACCCCTTAACGGCTAGTTTTTAAGTCTAAGTGTGATTTTTGCAAATTAACGTCATACTCTAAAATCGGGAGATCCGCGACTACGCGGTCAGTTCCTACAAGTTGCATTGGTCCCGTGCGAGGTGTTCGTGCCTCCTACGGGGCCGTTTGGGGGCTGGTTTGGGTTTTCACCACTTAACGGCTAGTTTTTAAGTCTAAGTGATTTTGGCAAATTATCGTTGTACTCTCAAACCAGGAGACCCGGAACTACGCGGTCTGTTCGTACAAGTTGCATTGGTCCCGTGCAAGTTGCATTGGTCCCGTGCGAGGTGTTCGTGCCTCCTACGGGGTCGTTTGGGGGATGGTTTGGGTTTTCACCCCTTAACGGCTAGTTTTTAAGTCTAAGTGTGATTTTTGCAAATTATCGTCGTACTCTCAAACCAGGAGACCCGGGACTACGCGGTCAGTTCCTACAAGTTGCATTGGTCCCGAGCGAGGTGTTCGTGCCTCCTACGGGGTCGTTTGGGGGCCGGTTTGGGTTTTCACCCCTTAACGGCTTGTTTTTAAGTCTAAGTGTGGTTTTTCCAAATTATCATCCTATTCACAAACCGGGAGATCCGGGACTATGCAGTCAATTCCTACAAGTTGCATTGGTCCCGTGCGAGGTGTTCGTGCCTCCTACGGGGTCGTTTGGTGGCTGGTTTGGGTTTTCACCCCATAACGGCTAGTTTTTAAGTCTAAGTGTGATTTTTGCAAATTATCATCATACTCTGAAATCGGGAGACCCGGGACTACGCGGTCAGTTCGTACAAGTTGCATTGGTCCCGTGCGAGGTCTTCGTACCTCCTAAGGGCCGTTTGGGGGCTAGTTTCGGTTTTCACCCTTTAACGGCTTGTTTTTAAGTCTAAGTGTGATTTTTGCAAATTATCATCCTATTCACAAACCGGGAGATCCGGGACTATGCGGTCAGTTCCTATAAGTTGCATTGGTCCCGTGCGAAGTGTTCGTGCCTCCTATGGGGTCGTTTGGGGTCGATTTGGGTTTTCACCCTTTAACGACCTGTTTTTAAGTTTACATGTGATTTTTACAAATTATCATCCTATTTACAAACCGGGAGACCCGGGACTACGCGGTCAGTTCCTACAAGTTGCATTGGTCCCGTGCGAGGTGTTCGTACCTCCTACGGGTCCGTTTGGGGGCTGGTTTGGGTTTTCACCCTTTAATGGCCTGTTTTTAAGTCTAAGTGTGATTTTTGCAAATTATCATCGTACTCTCAAACCAGGACACCCGGGACTACGCGGTCAGTTCCTACAAGTTGCATTGGTCCCGTGCGAGGTGTCCGTGCCTCCTACGGGGCCGTTTGGGGACTGGTTTGGGTTTTCACCCCTTAACGGCTATTTTTTAAGTCAAAATGTGATTTTTTCAAATTATCGTCATACTTTCAAACCGGGACACCCGGTACTACGCGGTCCGTTCCTACAAGTTGCATTGGTCCTGTGCGAGGAGTTCGTGCCTCCTACGGGGTCGTTTGGGGGCTGGTTTGGGTTTTCACCCCGTAACGGCTAGTTTTTAAGTCCAAGTGTGATTTTTGCAAATTATCGTCGTACTCTCAAATCGGGAGACCCGGGACTACGCGGTCAATTCCTACATGTTGTATGGGGCCGTGCGAGGTGTTCGTACCTCCTACGGGGCCGTTTGGGGACAGGTTTGGGTTTTCACCCTTTAACGGCTTGTTTTTAAGTCCAAGTGTGATTTTTCCAAATTATCGTCGCACTCTCAAACCAGGAGACCCGTGACTACGCGGTCAGTTCCTACAAGTTGCATTGGTCCCGTGCGAGGTGTTCGTGCCTCCTACGGGGTCGTTTGGGGGCTGGTTTGGGTTTTCACCCCTTAACGGCTAGTTTTTAAGTCTAATTGTGATTTTTGCAAATTATCGTCATACTCTCAAATCGGGAGATCCGGTACTACGCGGTCAGTTCCTACAAGTTGCATTGGTCCCGTGCGAGGTGTTAGTACCTCCTACGGGGTTTGGGGGCTGGTTTCGGTTTTCACCCTTTAATGGCTTGTTTTTAAGTCTAAGTGTGATTTTTGCAAATTATCGTCATACTCTCAAGCCGGGACACCCGGGACAACGCGGTCAGTTCCTATAAGTTGCATTGGTCCCGTGCGAGGTGTTCGTGCCTCCAACGGGGTCGTTTGGGGGCTGGTTTGGGTTTTCACCCTTTAACAGCTAGTTTTTAAGTCTAAGTGTGATTTTTGCAAATTATCGTCATACTCCCAAACCAGGACACCCGAGACTACGCGGTCAGTTCCTACAAGTTGCGTTGGTCCCGTGCGAGGTGTTCGTGCCTCCTACGGGGTCGTTTGGGGGCTGGTTTGGATTTTCACCCTTTAATGGCCTGTTTTTAAGTCTAAGTGTGATTTTTGCAAATTATTATCTCACTCTCAAACCACGACACCCGGGACTACGCGGTCAGTTCCTACAAGTTGCATTGGTCCCGTGCGAGGTGTTCGTGCCTCCTACTGGGACGTTTGGGGGCTGGTTTGGGTTTTCACCCCTTAACGGCTAGTTTTTAAGTCTAATTGTGATTTTTGCAAATTATCGTCATACTCTCAAATTGGGAGACCAGGGACTACGCGGTCAGTTACTACAAGTTGCATTGGTCCCGTGCGAGGTGTTAGTACCTCCTATGGGATTTGGGGGCTGGTTTCGGTTTTCACCCTTTAATGGCGTGTTTTTAAGTCTAAGTGTGATTTTTGCAAATTATCGTCATACTTTCAAACCGGGACACCCGGTACTACGCGGTCCGTTCCTACAAGTTGCATTGGTCCCGTGCGAGGAGTTCGTGCCTCCTACGGGGTCGTTTGGGGGCTGGTTTGGGTTTTCACCCCGTAACGGCTAGTTTTTAAGTCCAAGTGTGATTTTTGCAAATTATCGTCGTACTCTCAAATCGGGAGAGCCGGGACTACGCGGTCAATTCCTACAAGTTGTATGGGGCCGTGCGAGGTGTTCGTACCTCCTACGAGGCCGTTTGGGGACAGGTTTGGGTTTTCACCCTTTAACGGCTTGTTTTTAAGTCCAAGTGTGATTTTTGCAAATTATCGTCGCACTCTCAAACCAGGAGACCCGTGACTACGCGGTCAGTTCCTACAAGTTGCATTGGTCCCGTGCGAGGTGTTCGTGCCTCCTACGGGGTCGTTTGGGGGCTGGTTTGGGTTTTCACCCCTTAACGGCTAGTTTTTAAGTCTAATTGTGATTTTTGCAAATTATCGTCATACTCTCAAATCGGGAGATCCGGTACTACGCGGTCAGTTCCTACAAGTTGCATTGGTCCCGTGCGAGGTGTTAGTACCTCCTACGGGGTTTGGGGGCTGGTTTCGGTTTTCACCCTTTAATGGCTTGTTTTTAAGTCTAAGTGTGATTTTTGCAAATTATCGTCATACTCTCAAGCCGGGACACCCGGGACAACGCGGTCAGTTCCTATAAGTTGCATTGGTCCCGTGTGAGGTGTTCGTGCCTCCAACGGGGTCGTTTGGGGGCTGGTTTGGGTTTTCACCCTTTAACAGCTAGTTTTTAAGTCTAAGTGTGATTTTTCCAAATTATCGTCATACTCCCAAACCAGGACACCCGAGACTACGCGGTCAGTTCCTACAAGTTGCGTTGGTCCCGTGCGAGGTGTTCGTGCCTCCTACGGGGTCGTTTGGGGGCTGGTTTGGATTTTCACCCTTTAATGGCCTGTTTTTAAGTCTAAGTGTGATTTTTGCAAATTATTATCGCACTCTCAAACCACGACACCCGGGACTACGCGGTCAGTTCCTACAAGTTGCATTGGTCCCGTGCGAGGTGTTCGTGCCTCCTACTGGGACGTTTGGGGGCTGGTTTGGGTTTTCACCCCTTAACGGCTAGTTTTTAAGTCTAATTGTGATTTTTGCAAATTATCGTCATACTCTCAAATTGGGAGACCAGGGACTACGCGGTCAGTTACTACAAGTTGCATTGGTCCCGTGCGAGGTGTTAGTACCTCCTACGGGATTTGGGGGCTGGTTTCGGTTTTCACCCTTTAATGGCGTGTTTTTAAGTCTAAGTGTGACTTTTGCAAATTATCGTCATACTCTCAAGCTGGGACACCCGGGACTACGCTGTCAGTTCCTATAAGTTACATTGGTCCCGTGCGAGGTGTTCGTGCCTCCAACGGGGTCGTTTGGGGGCTGGTTTGGGTTTTCACCCTTTAACAGCTTGTTTTTAAGTCTAAGTGTGATTTTTGCAAATTATCGTCATATTCTCAAACCAGGACACCCGAGACTACGCGGTCAGTTCCTACAAGTTGCATTGGTCCCGTGCGAGGTGTTCGTGCCTCCTACGGGGTCGTTTGGGGACTGGTTTGGGTTTTCACCCTTTAACGGCTTATTTTTAAGTCTAAGTGTGATTTTTGCAAATTATTATCGTACTCTCAAACCTGGACACCCGGGACTACGCGGTCAGTTCCTAAAAGTTGCATTGGTCCTATGCGAGGTGTTCGTGCCTCCTACGGGGCCGTGTGGGGGCTGGTTTGGGTTTTCACCCCTTAACGGCTAGTTTTTAAGTCTAAGTGTGATTTTTGCAAATTATCGTCGTACTCCCAAACCAGGAGACCCGGGACTACGCGGTCAGTTCCTACAAGTTGCATTGGTCCCGAGCGAGGTGTTCGTGCCTCCTGCGGGGTCGTTTGGGGGTCGGTTTGGGTTTTCACCCCTTAACGGCTTGTTTTTAAGTCTAAGTGTGATTTTTGCAAATTATCATCCTATTCACAAACCGGGAGATCCGGGACTATGCAGTCAATTCCTACAAGTTGCATTGGTCCCGTGCGAGGTGTTGTGCCTCCTACGGGGTCGTTTGGTGGCTGGTTTGGGTTTTCACCCCATAACGGCTAGTTTTTAAGTCTAAGTGTGATTTTCGCAAATTATCGTCATACTCTGAAATCGGGAGACCCAGGACTACGCGGTCAGTTCGTACAAGTTGCATTGGTCCCGTGCGAGGTCTTCGTACCTCCTACAGGGCCGTTTGGGGGCTAGTTTCGGTTTTCACCCCTTAACGGCTTGTTTTTAAGTCTAAGTGTGATTTTTGCAAATTATCATCCTATTCACAAACCGGGAGATCCGGGACTATGCAGTCAATTCCTACAAGTTGCATTGGTCCCGTGCGAGGTGTTGTGCCTCCTACGGGGTCGTTTGGTGGCTGGTTTGGGTTTTCACCCCATAACGGCTAGTTTTTAAGTCTAAGTGTGATTTTCGCAAATTATCGTCATACTCTGAAATCGGGAGACCCAGGACTACGCGGTCAGTTCGTACAAGTTGCATTGGTCCCGTGCGAGGTCTTCGTACCTCCTACAGGGCCGTTTGGGGGCTAGTTTCGGTTTTCACCCTTTAACGGCTTGTTTTTAAGTATAAGTGTGATTTTTGCAAATTATCATCCTATTCACAAACCGGGAGATCCGGGACTATGCGGTCAGTTCCTACAAGTTGCATTGGTCCCGTGCGAAGTGTTCGTGCCTCCTATGGGGTCGTTAGGGGTCGATTTGGGTTTTCACCCTTTAACGGCCTGTTTTTAAGTTTACATGTGATTTTTACAAATTATCATCCTATTTACAAACCGGGAGACCCGGGACTACGCGGTCAGTTCCTACAAGTTGCATTGGTCCCGTGCGAGGTGTTCGTACCTCCTACGGGGTTTGGGGGCTGGTTTCGGTTTTCACCCTTTAATGGCTTGTTTTTAAGTCTAAGTGTGATTTTTGCAAATTATCGTCATACTCTCAAGCCGGGACACCCGGGACAACGCGGTCAGTTCCTATAAGTTGCATTGGTCCCGTGCGAGGTGTCCGTGCCTCCTACGGGGCCGTTTGGGGACTGGTTTGGGTTTTCACCCCTTAACGACAATTTTTAAAGTCAAAATGGGATTTTTTCAAATTATCGTCATACTTTCAAACCGGGACACCCGGTACTAAGCGGTCAGTTCCTACAAGTTGCATTGGTCCCGTGCGAGGAGTTCGTGCCTCCAACGGGGTCGTTTGGGGGATGGTTTGGGTTTTCACCCCGTAACGGCTAGTTTTTAAGTCCAAGTGTGATTTTTGCAAATTATCGTCGTAATCTCAAATCGGGAGACCTGGGACTACGCGGTCAATTCCTACAAGTTGCATGGGGCCGTGCGAGGTGTTCGTACCTCCTACGGGGCCGTTTGGGGACAGGCTTGGGTTTTCACCCTTTAACGGCTTGTTTTTATGTCTAAGAGTGATTTTTGCAAATTATCGTCGTACTCTCAAATCGGGATACCCAGGACTACGCGGTCAGTTCCTACAAGTTGCATTGGTCCTGTGCGAGGTGTTCGTGCCTCCTACGGGGTCGTTTGGGGGCTGGTTTGGGTTTTCACCCCTTAACGACTAGTTTTTAAGTCTAACTGTGATTTTTGCAAATTATCGTCATACTCTCAAATCGGGAGATCCGGTAGTACGCAGTCAGTTCCTACAAGTTGCATTTGTCCCGTGCGAGGTGTTCGTGCCTCCTACTTGGACGTTTGGGGGCTGGTTTGGGTTTTCACCCCTTAACGGCTAGTTTTTAAGTCTAATTGTGATTTTTGCAAATTATCGTCATACTCTCAAATCGGGAGACCAGGGACTACGCGGTCAGTTACTACAAGTTGCATTGGTCCCGTGCGAGGTGTTAGTACCTCCTACGGGGTTTGGGGGCTGGTTTCGGTTTTCACCCTTTAATGGCTTGTTTTTAAGTCTAAGTGTGATTTTTGCAAATTATCGTCATACTCTCAAGCCGGGACACCCGGGACAACGCGGTCAGTTCCTATAAGTTGCATTGGTCCCGTGCGAGGTGTTCGTCCCTCCAACGGGGTCGTTTGGGGGCTGGTTTGGGTTTTCACCCTTTAACAGCTTGTTTTTAAGTCTAAGTGTGATTTTTGCAAATTATCGTCATACTCTCAAACCAGGAAACTCGAGACTACGCGGTCAGTTCCTACAAGTTGCATTGGTCCCGTGCGAGGTGTTCGTGCCTCCTACGGGGTCGTTTGGGGGTTGGTTTGGGTTTTCACCCTTTAATGGCCTATTTTTAAGTCTAAGTGTGATTTTTGCAAATTATTATTGTACTCTTAAACCAGGACACCCGGGACTACGCGGTCAGTTCCTAAAAGTTGCATTGGTCCCGCGCGAGGTGTTGGTGCCTCCTACGGGGCCGTGTGGGGGCTGGTTTGGGTTTTCACCCCTTAACGGCTAGTTTTTATGTCCAAGTGTGATTTTTGCAAATTATCATCCTACTCTCAAATCGAGAGACCCGGGACTACGCGGTCAGTTCCTACAAGTTGCATTGGTCTCGTGCGAGGTGTTCGTACCTCTTACGGGGCCGTTTGGGGACTGGTTTTGGTTTTCACCCTTTAACGGCTTATTTTTAAGTCTAAGTGTGATTTTTGCAAACTATCGTCGTACTCTCAAATCGGGATACCCGGGACTACGCGGTCAGTTCCTACAAGTTGCAATGGTCCCGTGCGAGGTGTCCGTGCCTCCTACGGGTCCGTTTGGGGACTGGTTTGGGTTTTCACCCCTTAACGGCTATTTTTTAAGTCTAAATGTGATTTTTTCAAATTATCGTCATACTTTCAAACCGGGACACCCGGTACTACGCGGTTAGTTCCTAGAAGTTGCATTGGTCCCGTACGAGGAGTTCGTGCCTCCTACGGGATCGTTTGGGGCTGATTTGGGTTTTCACCCCTTAACGGCTAGTTTTTAAGTCCAAGTGTGATTTTTGCAAATTATCGTCGTACTCTCAAATCGGGAGACCTGGGACTACGCGGTCAATTCCTACAAGTTGCATGGGGCCGTGCGAGGTGTCCGTGCCTCCTACAGGGCCGTTTGGGGACTGGTTTGGGTTTTCACCCCTTAACGGCTAGTTTTTAAGTCTAAATGTGATTTTTTCAAATTATCGTCATACTTTCAAACCGGGACACCCGGTACTACGCGGTCAGTTCCTACAAGTTGCATTGGTCCCGTGCGAGGTGTTCGTGCCTCCTACGGGGTCGTTTGGGGGCTGGTTTGGGTTTTCACCCTTTAACAGCTAGTTTTTAAGTCTAAGTGTGATTTTTGCAAATTATCGTCATACACTCAAATTGGGAGATCCGGGACTACGCGGTCAGTTCCTACAAGTTGTATTGGTCCCGTGCGAGGTGTTCGTGCCTCCTACGGGGCCGTTTGGGGGCTGGTTTGGGTTTTCACCCCTTAACGGCTAGTTTTTAAGTCTAAGTGTGATTTTTGCAAATTATCGTCGTACTCTCAAACCAGGAGACCCGGGACTACGCGGTTTGTTCCTACAAGTTGCATTGGTCCCGTCCGAGGTATTCGTGCCTCCTCCGGGGTCGTTTGGGCGCTGGTTTGGGTTTTCACCCCTTAACGGCTAATTTTTAAGTCCAAGTGTGATTTTTGCAAATTATCGTCGTACTCTCAAATCGGGAGACCTGGGAGTACGCGGTCAACTCCTACAAGTTGCATTGGTCCCGTGCGAGGTGTTCGTACCACCTACGGGGGCGTTTGGTAACTGGTTTGGGTTTTCACCCTTTAACGGCTTGTTTTTTAGTCTAAGTGTGATTTTTGCAAATTATCGTCGTACTCTCAAATCGGGATACCCAGGACTACGCGGTCAGTTCCTACAAGTTGCATTGGTCCCGTGCGAGGTGTTCATACCACCTACGGGGCCGTTTGGGAACTGGTTTGGGTTTTCACCCTTTAACGGCTTATTTTTAAGTCTAAGTGTGATTTTTGCAAATTATCGTCGTACTCTCAAATCGGGATACCCGGGACTACGCGGTCAGTTCCTACAAGTTGCATTGGTCCCGTGCGAGTGTCCGTGCCTCCTACGGGTCCGTTTGGGGACTGGTTTGGGTTTTCACCCCTTAACGGCTATTTTTTAAGTCTAAATGTGATTTTTTCAAATTATCGTCATACTTTCAAACCGGGACACCCGGTACTACGCGGTCAGTTCCTACAAGTTGCATTGGTCCTGTGCGAGGAGTTCATGCCTCCTACGGGGTCGTTTGGGTGCTGATTTGGGTTTTCATCCCTTAACGGCTAGTTTTTAAGTCCAAGTGTGATTTTTGCAAATTATCGTCGTACTCTCAAATCGGGAGACCTGGGACTACGCGGTCAATTCCTACAAGTTGCAAGGGGCCGTGCGAGGTGTTCGTACCTCCTACGGGGCCGTTTGGGGACTGGTTTGGGTTTTCACCCTTTAACGGCCTGTTTTTAACTCTAAGTGTGATTTTTGAAAATTATCCTCATACTTTCAAATCGGGAGACCCGAGACTACGTGGTAAGATTCTACAAGTTACATCGGTCGAGGTGTTCGTGCCTCCTACAGGGTCGTTTGGGGGCTGGTTTGGGTTTTCACCCTTTAAGGGCTTATTTTTAAGTCTAAGTGTGATTTTTGCAAATTATTATCGTACTCTCAAACCAGGACACCCGGGACTGCGCGTCAGTTCCTAAAAGTTGTATTGTTCCCGTGCGAGGTGTTCGTGCCTCCTACGGGGCCGTGTGGGGGCTGGTTTGGGTTTTCACCCCTTAACGACTAGTTTTTAAGTCCAAGTGTGATTTTTGCAAATTAGCATCGTACTCTCAAATCGGGAGACCCGGGACTACGCGGCAGTTCCTACAAGTTGCATTGGTTCCGTGCGAGGTGTTCGTACCTCCTACGGGGCCGTTTGGGGGCTGGTTTGGGATTTCACCCTTTAACGGCTTGTTTTTAAGTTTAAGTGTGATTTTTGCAAATTATCGTCATACTCTCAAACCGGGACACCCGGGACTACGCGGTCAGTTCCTATAAGTTGCATTGGTCCCGTGCGAGGTGTTCGTGCCTCCTACGGGGTCGTTTGTGGGCTGGTTTGGGTTTTCACCCTTTAACAGCTAGTTTTTAAGTCTAAGTGTGATTTTTGCAAATTATCGTCATACTCTCAAATCGGGAGATCCGGGAATACGCGGTCAGTTCCTACAAGTTGTATTGGTCCCGTGCGAGGTGTTCGTGCCTCCTACGGGGCCGTTTGGGGGCTGGTTTGGGTTTTCACCCCTTAACGGCTAGTTTTTAAGTCTAAGTGTGATTTTTGCAAATTATCGTCGTACTCTCAAACCAGGAGACCCGGGACTACGCGGTTTGTTCCTACAAGTTGCATTGGTCCCGTGCGAGGTATTCGTGCCTCCTCCGGGGTCGTTTGGGCGCTGGTTTGGGTTTTCACCCCTTAACGGCTAGTTTTTAAGTCTAAGTGTGATTTTTGCAAATTATCGTCGTACTCTCAAACCAGGAGACCCGTGACTACGCGGTCAGTTCCTACAAGTTGCATTGGTCCCGTGCGAGGTGTTCGTGCCTCCTACGGGGTCGTTTGGGGGCTGGTTTGGGTTTTCACCCCTTAACGGCTAGTTTTTAAGTCTAAGTGTGATTTTTGCAAATTAACGTCATACTCTCAAATCGGGAGATCCACGACTACGCGGTCAGTTCCTACAAGTTGCATTGGTCCCGTGCGAGGTGTTCGTGCCTCCTACGGGGCCGTTTGGGGGCTGGTTTGGGTTTTCACCCCTTAACGACTAGTTTTTAACTCTAAGTGATTTTGGCAAATTATCGTTGTACCCTCAAACCAGGAGACCCGGAACTACGCGGTCTGTTCCTACAAGTTGCATTGGTCCCGTGCAAGTTGCATTGGTCCCGTGCGAGGTGTTCGTGCCTCCTACGGGGTCGTTTGGGGGCTGGTTTGGGTTTTCACCCCTTAACGGCTAGTTTTTGAGTCTAAGTGTGATTTTTGCAAATTATCGTCGTACTCTCAAACCAGGAGACCCGGGACTACGCGGTCAGTTCCTACAAGTTGCATTGGTCCCGAGCGAGGTGTTCGTGCCTCCTACGGGGTCGTTTGGGGGCCGGTTTGGGTTTTCACCCCTTAACGGCTTGTTTTTAAGTCTAAGTGTGGTTTTTGCAAATTATCATCCTATTCACAAACCGGGAGATCCGGGACTATGCAGTCAATTCCTATAAGTTGCATTGGTCCCATGCGAGGTGTTCGTGCCTCCTACGGGGTCGTTTGGTGGCTGGTTTGGGTTTTCACCCCATAACGGCTAGTTTTTAAGTCTAAGTGTGATTTTTGCAAATTATCGTCATACTCTGAAATCGGGAGACCCGGGACTACGCGGTCAGTTCGTACAAGTTGCATTGGTCCCGTGCGAGGTCTTCGTACCTCCTACAGGGGCGTTTGGGGGCTGTTTTCGGTTTTCACCCTTTAACGGCTTATTTTTAAGTCTAAGTGTGATTTTTGCAAATTATCATCCTATTCACAAACCGGGAGATCCGGGACTATGCGGTCAGTTCCTACAAGTTGCATTGGTCCCGTGCGAAGTGTTCGTGCCTCCTATGGGGTTGTTTGGGGTCGATTTGGGTTTTCACCCTTTAACGGCCTGTTTTTAAGTTTACATGTGATTTTTACAAATTATCATCCTATTTACAAACCGGGAGACCCGGGACTACGCGATCAGTTCCTACAAGTTGCATTGGTCCCGTGCGAGGTGTTCGTACCTCCTACGGGTCCGTTTGGGGGCTGGTTTGGGTTTTCACCCTTTAATGGCCTGTTTTTAAGTCTAAGTGTGATTTTTGCAAATTATCATCGTACTCTCAAACCAGGACACCCGGGACTACGCGGTCAGTTCCTACAAGTTGCATTGGTCCCGTGCGAGGTGTCCGTGCCTCCTACGGGGCCGTTTGGGGACTGGTTTAGGTTTTCACCCCTAAACGGCTATTTTTTAAGTCAAAATGTGATTTTTTCAAATTATCGTCATACTTTCAAACCGGGACACCCGGTACTACGCGGTCAGTTCCTACAAGTTGCATTGGTCCCGTGCGAGGAGTTTGTGCCTCCTACGGGGTCGTTTGGTGGCTGGTTTGGGTTTTCACCCCGTAACGGCTAGTTTTTAAGTCCAAGTGTGATTTTTGCAAATTATCGTCGTACTCTCAAATCGGGAGACCTGGGACTACGCGGTCAATTCCTACAAGTTGCATGGGGCCGTGCGAGGTGTTCGTACCTCCTACGGGGCCGTTTGGGGACAGGTTTGGGTTTTCACCCTTTAACGACTTGTTTTTAAGTCTAAGTGTGATTTTTGCAAATTATCGTCGTACTCTCAAATCGGGATACCCAGGACTACGCGGTCTGTTCCTATAAGTTGCATTGGTCCCGTGCGAGGTGTTCGTGCCTCTAACGGGGTCGTTTGGGGGCTGGTTTGGGTTTTCACCCTTTAACAGCTAGTTTTTAAGTCTAAGTGTGATTTTTGCAAATTATCGTCATACTCTCAAACCAGGACACCCGAGACTACGCGGTCAGTTCCTACAAGTTGCGTTGGTCCCGTGCGAGGTGTTCGTGCCTCCTACGGGGTCGTTTGGGGGCTGGTTTGGGTCTTCACCCTTTAATGGCCTGTTTTTAAGTCTAAGTGTGATTTTTGAAAATTATTATCGCACTCTCAAACCAGGACACCCGGGACTACGCGGTCAGTTCCTACAAGTTGCATTGGTCCCGTGCGAGGTGTTCGTGCCTCCTACTGGGACGTTTGGGGGCTGGTTTGGGTTTTCACCCCTTTACGGCTAGTTTTTAAGTCTAATTGTGATTTTTGCAAATTATCGTCATACTCTCAAATCGGGAGACCAGGGACTACACGGTCAGTTACTACAAGTTGCATTGGTCCCGTGCGAGGTGTTAGTACCTCCTACTGGGTTTGGGGGCTGGTTTCGGTTTTCACCCTTCAATGGCGTGTTTTTAAGTCTAAGTGTGATTTTTGCAAATTATCGTCATACTCTCAAGCCGGGACACCCGGGACTACGCTGTCAGTTCCTACAAGTTGCATTGGTCCCGTGCGAGGTGTTCGTGCCTCCAACGGGGTCGTTTGGGGGCTGGTTTGGGTTTTCACCCTTTAACAGCTTGTTTTTAAGTCTAAGTGTGATTTTTGCAAATTATCGTCATACTCTCAAACCAAAACACCCGAGACTACGCGGTCAGTTCCTACAAGTTGCATTGGTCCCGTGCGAGGTGTTCGTGCCTCCTATGGGGTCGTTTGGGGGCTGGTTTGGGTTTTCACCCTTTAACGGCTTATTTTTAAGTCTTAAGTGTGATTTTTGCAAATTATTATCGTACTCTCAAACCTGGACACCCGGGACTACGCGGTCAGTTCCTAAAAGTTGCATTGGTCCTATGCGAGGTGTTCGTGCCTCCTACGGGGCCGTGTGGGGGCTGGTTTGGGTTTTCACCCCTTAACGGCTAGTTTTTAAGTCTAAGTGTGATTTTTGCAAATTATCGTCGTACTCTCAAATCGGGAGACCCGGGACTATGCGGTCAGTTCCTACAAGTTGCATTGGTTCCGTGCGAGGTGTTCGTACCTCCTACGGGGCCGTTTGGGGGCTGGTTTGGGATTTCACCCTTTAACGGCTTGTTTTTAAGTTTAAGTGTGATTTTTGCAAATTATTGTCATACTCTCAAACCGGGACACCCGGGACTACGCGGCCAGTTCCTATAAGTTGCATTGGTCCCGTGCGAGGTGTTCGTGCCTCCTACGGGGTCGTTTGGGGGCTGGTTTGGGTTTTCACCCTTTAACAACTAGTTTTTAAGTCTAAGTGTGATTTTTGCAAATTATCGTCATACTCTCAAATCGGGAGATCCGAGACTACGCGATCAGTTCCTACAAGTTGTATTGGTCCCGTGCGAGGTGTTCGTGCCTCCTACGGGGTCGTTTGGGTTTTCACCCCTTAACGGCTAGTTTTTAAGTCTAAGTGTGATTTTTGCAAATTATCGTCATACTCTCAAACCAGGACACCCGAGACTACGCGGTCAGTTCCTACAAGTTGCGTTGGTCCCGTGCGAGGTGTTCGTGCCTCCTACGGGGTCGTTTGGGGGCTGGTTTGGGTTTTCACCCTTTAATGGCCTATTTTTAAGTCTAAGTGTGATTTTTGCAAATTATTATCGCACTCTCAAACCAGGACACCCGGGACTACGCGGTCAGTTCCTACAAGTTGAATTGGTCCCGTCCGAGGTGTTCGTGCCTCCTACTGGGACGTTTGGGGGCTGGTTTGGGTTTTCACCCCTTAATGGCTAGTTTTTAAGTCTAATTGTGATTTTTGCAAATTATCGTCATACTCTCAAATCGGGAGACCAGGGACTACGCGGTCAGTTACAACAAGTTGCATTGGTCCCGTGCGAGGTGTTAGTACCTCCTACGGGGTTTGGGGGGCTGGTTTCGGTTTTCACCCTTTAATGGCGTGTTTTTAAGTCTAAGTGTGATTTTTGCAAATTATCGTCATACTCTCAAGCCGGGACACCCGGGACTACGCGGTCAGTTCCTAAAAGTTGCATTGGTCCTATGCGAGGTGTTCGTGCCTCCTACGGGGCCGTGTGGGGGCTGGTTTGGGTTTTCACCCCTTAACGGCTAGTTTTTAAGTCCAAGTGTGATTTTTGCAAATTATCGTCGTACTCTCAAATCGGGAGACCCGGGACTACGCGGTCAGTTCCTACAAGTTGCATTGGTTCCGTTCGAGGTGTTCGTACCTCCTACGGGGCCGTTTGGGGGCTGGTTTGGGATTTCACCCTTTAACGGCTTGTTTTAAAGTTTAAGTGTGATTTTTGCAAATTATCGTCATACTCTCAAACCGGGACACCCGGGACTACGCGGTCAGTTCCTATAAGTTGCATTAGTCCCGTGCGAGGTGTTCGTGCCTCCTACGGGGTCGTTTGGTGGCTGGTTTGGGTTTTCACCCTTTAACAGCTAGTTTTTAAGTCTAAGTGTGATTTTTGCAAATTATCGTCATACTCTGAAATCGGGAGACCCGAGACTACGCGGTCAGTTCCTACAAGTTGTATTGGTCCCGTGCGAGGTGTTCGTGCCTCCTACGGGGTCGTTTGGGTGCTGGTTTGGGTTTTCACCCCGTAACGGCTAGTTTTTAAGTCCAATTGTGATTTTTGCGAATTATCGTCGTACTCTCAAACCGGGAGATCCGGGACTATGCGGTCAGTTCCTACAAGTTGCATGGGGCCGTGCGAGGTGTTCGTGCCTCCTATCGGGTCGTTTGGGGTCGATTTGGGTTTTCACCCTTTAACGACCTATTTTTAAGTTTACATGTGATTTTTACAAATTATCATCCTATTTACAAACCGGGAGACCCGGGACTACGCGGTCAGTTCCTACAAGTTGCATTGGTCCCGTGCGAGGTGTTCGTACCTCCTACGGGTCCGTTTGGGGGCTGGTTTGGGTTTTCACCCTTTAATGGCCTGTTTTTAAGTCTAAGTGTGATTTTTGCAAATTATCATCGTACTCTCAAACCAGGACACCCGGTACTACGCGGTCAGTTCCTACAAGTTGCATTGGTCCCGTGCGAGGTGTCCGTGCCTCCTACGGGGCCGTTTGGGGACTGGTTTGGGTTTTCACCCCTTAACGGCAATTTTTTAAGTCAAAATGTGATTTTTTCAAATTATCGTCATACTTTCAAACCGGGACACCCGGTACTATGCGGTCAGTTCCTACAAGTTGCATTGGTCCCGTGTGAGGAGTTCGTGCCTCCAACGGGGTCGTTTGGGGGCTGGTTTGGGTTTTCACCCCGTAACGGCTAGTTTTTAAGTCCAAGTGTGATTTTTGCAAATTATCGTCGTAATATCAAATCGGGAGACCTGGAACTACGCGATCAATTCCTACAAGTTGCATGGGGCCGTGCGAGGTGTTCGTACCTCCTACGGGGCCGTTTGGGGACAGGCTTGGGTTTTCACCCTTTAACGGCTTGTTTTTAAGTCTAAGAGTGATTTTTGCAAATTATCGTCGTACTCTCAAATCGGGATACCCAGGACTACGCGCTCAGTTCCTACAAGTTGCATTGGTCCCGTGCGAGGTTTTCGTGCCTCCTACGGGGTCGTTTGGGGGCTGGTTTGGGTTTTCACCCCTTAACGGCTAGTTTTTAAGTCCAAGTGTGATTTGTGCAAATTATCGTCATACTCTCAAATCGGGAGATCCGGTAGTACGCGGTCAGTTCCTACAAGTTGCATTTGTACCGTGCGAGGTGTTCGTGCCTCCTACTGGGACGTTTGGGGGCTGGTTTGGGTTTTCACCCCTTAACGGCTAGTTTTTAAGTCTAATTGTGATTTTTCCAAATTATCGTCATACTGTCAAATCGGGAGACCAGGGACTACGCGGTCAGTTTCTACAAGTTGCATTGGTCCCGTGCGAGGTGTTAGTACCTCCTACGGGGTTTGGGGGCTGGTTTCGGTTTTCACCCTTTAATGGCTTGTTTTTAAGTCTAAGTGTGATTTTTGCAAATTATCGTCATACTCTCAAGCCGGGACACCCGGGACAACGCGGTCAGTTCCTATAAGTTGCATTGGTCCCGTGCGAGGTGTTCGTGCCTCCAACGGGGTCGTTTGGGGGCTGGTTTGGGTTTTCACCCTTTAACAGCTTGTTTTTAAGTCTAAGTGTGATTTTTACAAATTATCGTCATACTCTCAAACCTGGACACTCGAGACTACGCGGTCAGTTCCTACAAGTTGCATTGGTCCCGTGCGAGGTGTTCGTGCCTCCTACGGGGTCTTTTGGGGGTTGGTTTGGGTTTTCACACTTTAATGGCCTATTTTTAAGTCTAAGTGTGATTTTTGCAAATTATTATGGTACTCTTAAACCAGGACACCCGGGACTACGCGGTCAGTTCCTAAAAGTTGCATTGGTCCTGTGCGAGGTGTTCGTGCCTCCTACGGGGCCGTGTGGGGGCTGGTTTGGGTTTTCACCCCTTAACGGCTAGTTTTTAAGTCCAAGTGTGATTTTTGCAAATTATCATCGTACTCTCAAATCGAGAGACCCGGGACTACGCGGTCAGTTCCTACAAGTTGCATTGGTCCCGTGCGAGGTGTTCGTACCTCTTACGGGGCCGTTTGGGGACTGGTTTTGGTTTTCACCCTTTAACGGCTTGTTTTTAAGTCTAAGTGTGATTTTTGCAAACTATCGTCGTACTCTCAAATCGGGATACCCGGGACTACGCGGTCAGTTCCTACAAGTTGCAATGGTCCCGTGCGAGGTGTCCGTGCCTCCTACGGGTCCGTTTGGGGACTGGTTTGGGTTTTCACCCCTTAACGGCTATTTTTTAAGTCTAAATGTGATTTTTTCAAATTATCGCCATACTTTCAAACCGGGACACCCGGTACTACGCGGTCAGTTCCTACAAGTTGCATTGGTCCCGTGCGAGGAGTTCGTGCCTCCTACGGGGTCGTTTGGGGCTGATTTGGGTTTTCACCCCTAAACAGCTAGTTTTTAAGTCCAAGTGTGATTTTTGCAAATTATCGTCGTACTCTCAAATCGGGAGACCTGGGACTACGCGGTCAATTCCTACAAGTTGCATGGGGCCGTGCGAGGTGTCCGTGCCTCCTACAGGGCCGTTTGGGGACTGGTTTGGGTTTTCACCCCTTAACGGCTAGTTTTTAAGTCTAAATGTGATTTTTTCAAATTATCGTCATACTTTCAAACCGGGACACCCGGTACTACGCGGTCAGTTCCTACAAGTTGCATTGGTCCCGTGCGAGGTGTTCGTGCCTCCTACGGGGTCGTTTGGGGGCTGGTTTGGGTTTTCACCCCTTAACGGCTAGTTTTTAAGTCCAAGTGTGATTTTTGCAAATTATCGTCGTACTCTCAAATCGGGAGACCTGGGAGTACGCGGTCAACTCCTACAAGTTGCATTGGTCCCGTGCGAGGTGTTCGTACCACCTACGGGGCCGTTTGGGAACTGGTTTGGGTTTTCACCCTTTAACGGCTTGTTTTTTAATCTAAGTGTGATTTTTGCAAATTATCGTCGTACTCTCAAATCGGGATACCCAGGACTACGCGGTCAGTTCCTACAAGTTGCATTGGTCCCGTGCGAGGTGTTCGTACCTCCTACGGGGCCGTATGGGGACTGGTTTGGGTTTTCACCCTTTAACGGCCTGTTTTTAACTCTAAGTGTGATTTTTGAAAATTATCCTCATACTTTCAAATCGGGAGACCCGAGACTACGTGGTAAGATTCTACAAGTTACATCGGTCCCATACGAGGTGTTCGTGCCTCCTACGGGGTCGTTTGGGGGCCGATATGGGTTTTCACCCTTTAACGGCATGTTTTTAACACTAAGTGTGATTTTTGCAAATTATCGTCATACTCTCAAACTGGGAGACCCGGGACTATGCGGTCAGTTCCTACAAGTTACATTGGTCCCGTGCGAAGTGTTCGTGCCTCCTACGGAGTCGTTTGGGGTCGATTTGGGTTTTCAGCCTTTAACGGCCTGTTTTTAAGTTTACATGGGACTTTACAAATTATCATCCTATTTACAAACCGGGAGACCCGGGACTACGCGGTCAGTTCCTACAAGTTGCATTGGTTCCGTGCGAGGTGTTCGTACCTCCTACGGGGCCATTTGGGGGCTGGTTTGGGTTTTCACCCTTTAATGGCCTGTTTTTAAGTCTAAGTGTGATTTTTGCAAATTATCATCGTACTTTCAAACCAGGACACCCGGGACTACGCGGTCAGTTCCTACAAGTTGCATTGGTCCCGTACGAGGTGTCCGTGCCTCCTACGGGGCCGTTTGGGGACTGGTTTGGGTTTTCACCCCTTAACGGCTATTTTTTAAGTCAAAATGTTATTTTTTCAAATTATCATCATACTTTCAAACCGGGACACCCGGTACTACGCGGTCAGTTCCTCCAAGTTGCATTGATCCCGTGCGAGGAGTTCGTGCCTCCTACGGGGTCGTTTGGGGGCTAGTTTGGGTTTTCACCCCGTAACGGCTAGTTTTTAAGTCTAAGTGTGATTTTGGCAAATTATCATCATACTCTCAAGCCGGGACACCCGGGACTACGCGGTCAGTTCCTATAAGTTGCATTGGTCCCGTGCGAGGTGTTCGTGCCTCCAACGGGGTCGTTTGGGGGCTGGTTTGGGTTTTCACCCTTTAACGGCTTGTTTTTAAGTCTAAGTGTGTTTTTTGCAAATTATCGTCATACTCTCAAACCAGGACACCCGCCGAGACTACGCGGTCAGTTCCTACAAGTTGGATTGGTCCCGTGCGAGGTGTTCGTGCCTCCTACGGGGTCGTTTGGGGGCTGGTTTGGGTTTTCACCCTTTAATGGCCTGTTTTTAAGTCTAAGTGTGATTTTTGCAAATTATTATCGTACTCTCAAACCAGGACACCCGGGACTACGCGGTCAGTTCCTAAAAGTTGCAATGGTCCCGTGCGAGGTGTTTGTGCCTCCTACGGGGCCGTGTGGGTGCTGGTTTGGGTTTTCACCCCTTAACGGCTAGTTTTTAAGTCCAACTGTGATTTTTGCAAATTATCATCGAACTCACAAATCGGGAGACCCGGGACTACGCGGTCAGTTCCTACAAGTTGCATTGGTCCCGTGCGAGGTGTTCGTACCTCTTACGGGGCCGTTTAGGGACTGGTTTTGGTTTTCACCCTTTAACGGCTTATTTTTAAGTCTAAGTGTGATTTTTGCAAATTATCGTCGTACTCTCAAATCGGGATACCCGGGACTACGCGGTCAGTTCCTACAAGTTGCATTGGTCCCGTGTGAGCTGTTCGTGCCTCCTACGGGGTCGTTTGGGGGCTGGTTTGGGTATTCACCCCTTAACGACTAGTTTTTAAGTCTAAGTGTGATTTTTGCAAATTATCGTCATACTCTGAAATCGGGAGACCGGGGACTACGCGGTCAGTTCCTACAAGTTGCATTGGTTCCGTGCGAGGTGTTCGTACCTCCTACGGGGCCGTTTGGGGGCTGGTTTCGGTTTTCACCCTTTAATGGCTTGTTTTTAAGTCTAAGTGTGATTTTTGCAAATTATCGTCATACTCACAACCCGGGACACCCGGGAATACGCGGTCAGTTCCTATAGGTTGCATTGTTACCGTGCGAGGTGTTCGTGCCTCCAACGGGGTCGTTTGGGGGCTGGTTTGGGTTTTCACCCTTTAACAGCTTGTTTTTAAGTCTAAGTGTGATTTTTACAAATTATCGTCATACTCTCAAACCAGGACACCCGGGACTACGCGGTCAGTTCCTACAAGTTGCATTGGTCCCGTGCGAGGTGTTCGTGCCTCCTACGGAGCCGTTTGGGGGCTGGTTTGGGTTTTCACCCCTTAACGGCAAGTTTTTAAGTCCAAGTGTGATTTTTGCAAATTATCATCGTACTTACAAACTGGGAGATCCGGGACTACGCGGTCAGTTCCTACAAGTTGCATTGGTCCCGTGCGAGGTGTTCGTACCTCCTACGGGGCCGTTTGGCGACTGGTTTGGGTTTTCACCCTTTAACGGCCTGTTTTTAACTCTAAGTGTGATTTTTGAAAATTATCCTCATACTTTCAAACCGGGAGACCCGAGACTACGTGGTAAGATTCTACAAGTTACATCGGTCCCATACGAGGTGTTCGTGCCTCCTACGGGGTCGTTTGGGGGCCGATTTGGGTTTTCACCCTTTAACGGCAAGTTTTTAACTCCAAGTGTGATTTTTGCAAATTATCGTCATACTCTCAAACTGCGAGACCCGGTACTATGCGGTCAGTTCCTACAAGTTACATTGGTCCCGTGCGAAGTGTTCGTGCCTCCTACGGGGTCGTTTGGTGTCGATTTGGGTTTTCACCCTTTAACGGCCTGTTTTTAAGTTTACATGTGATTTTTACAAATTATCATCCTATTTACAAACCGGGAGACCCGGGACTACGCGGTCAGTTCCTACAAGTTGCATTGTACCCATGCGAGGTGTTCGTGCCTCCAACGGGGTCGTTTGGGGGCTGGTTTGGGTTTTCACCCTTTAACGGCTTGTTTTTAAGTCTAAGTGTGATTTTTGCATCGTACTCTCAAACCAGGACACCCGGGACTACGCGGTCAGTTCCTACAAGTTGCATTGGTCCCGTGCGAGGTGTCCGTGCCTCCTACGGGTCCGTTTGGGAACTGGTTTGGGTTTTCACCCCTTAACGGCTATTTTTTAAGTCTAAATGTCATTTTTTCAAATTATCGTCATACTTTCAAACCGGGACACCCGGTACTACGCGGTCAGTTCCTACAAGTTGCATTGGTCCCGTGCGAGGTGTTCGTGCCTCCTACGGGGTCGTTTGGGGGCTGGTTTGGGTTTTCACCCCTTAACGGCTAGTTTTTAAGTCCAAGTGTGATTTTTGCAAATTATCGTCGTACTCTCAAATTGGGAGACCTGGGAGTACGCGGTCAACTCCTACAAGTTGCATTGGTCCCGTGCGAGGTGTTCGTACCACCTACGGGGCCGTTTGGGAACTGGTTTGGGTTTTCACCCTTTAACGGCTTGTTTTTAAGTCTAATTGTGATTTTTGCAAATTATCGTCGTACTCTCAAATCGGGATACCCAGGACTACGCGATCAGTTCCTACAAGTTGCATTGGTCCCGTGCGAGGTGTTCGTACCTCCTACGGGGCCGTTTGGGGACTGGTTTGGGTTTTCACCCTTTAACGGCCTGTTTTTAACTCTTAAGTGTGATTTTTGAAAATTATCCTCATACTTTCAAATCGGGAGACCCGAGACTATGTGGTCAGTTCCTACAAGTTGCATTGGTCCCGTGCGAGGTGTTAGTACCTGCAAGTTACATCGGTCGAGGTGTTCGTGCCTCCTACGGAGTCGTTTGGGGGCCGATTTGGGTTTTCACCCTTTAACGGCATGTTTTTAACTCTAAGTCTGATTTTTGCAAATTATAGTCATACTCTCAAACTGGGAGACCCGGGACTATGCGGTCAGTTCCTACAAGTTACATTGGTCCCGTGCGAAGTGTTCGTGCCTCCTACGGAGTCGTTTGGGGTCGATTTGGGTTTTCACCCTTTAACGCCCTGTTTTTAAGTTTACATGTGCTTCACAAATTATCATCCTATTTACAAACCGGGAGACTCGGGACTACGCGGTCAGTTCCTACAAGTTGCATTGGTCCCGTGCGAGGTGTTCGTACCTCCTACGGGGCCGTTTGGGGGCTGGTTTGGGCGCTCACCCTTTAATGGCCTGTTTTTAAGTCTAAGTGTGATTTTTGCAAATTATCATCGTACTCTCAAACCAGGACACCCGAGACTACGCGGTCAGTTCCTACAAGTTGCATTGGTCCCGTGCGAGGTGTCCGTGCCTCCTACGGGACTGTTTGGGGACTGGTTTGGGTTTTCACCCTTTAACGGCAAGTTTTTAAGGCCAAGTGTGATTTTTGCAAATTATCGTCGTACTCTCAAATCGGGAGACCTGGGACTACGCGGTCAATTCCTACAAGTTGCATGGGGCCGTACGAGGTGTTCGTACCACCTACGGGGCCGTTTGGGGACAGGTTTGGGTTTTCACCCTTTAACGGCTTGTTTTTAAGTCTAAGTGTGATTTTTGCAAATTATCGTCGTACTCTCAAATCGGGATACCCAGGACTACGCGGTCAGTTCCTACAAGTTGCATTGGTCCCGTGCGAGGTGTTCGTGCCTCCTACGGGGTCGTTTGGGGGCTGGTTTGGGTTTTCACCCCTTAACGGCTAGTTTTTAAGTCTAACAGTGATTTTTGCAAATTATCGTCATACTCTCAAATCGGGAGATCCGGTACTACGCGGTCAGTTCCTACAAGTTGCATTGGTCCCGTGCGAGGTGCTAGTACCTCCTACGGGGTTTGGGGGCTGGTTTCGGTTTTCACCCTTTAATGGCTTGTTTTTAAGTCTAAGTGTGATTTTTGCAAATTATCGTCATACTCTCAAGCCGGGACACCCGGGACTATGCGGTCAGTTCCTATAAGTTGCATTGGTCCCGTGCGAGGTGTTCGTGCCTCCTACGGGGTCGTTTGGGGGCTGGTTTGGGTATTCACCCTTTAATGGCCTGTTTTTAATTCTAAGTGTGATTTTTGCAAATTATTATCGTACTCTCAAACCAGGACACCCGGGACTACGCGGTCAGTTCCTAAAAGTTGCATTGGTCCCGTGCGAGGTGTTCGTGCCTCCTACGGGGCCGTGTGGGGGCTGGTTTGGGTTTTCACCCCTTAACGACTAGTTTTTAAGTCCAAGTGTGATTTTTGCAAATTAGCATCGTACTCTCAAATCGGGAGACCCGGGACTACTCGGTCAGTTCCTACAAGTTGCATTGGTCCCGTGCGAGGTGTTCGTACCTCTTACGGGGCCGTTTGGGGACTGGTTTTGGTTTTCACCCTTTAACGGCTTATTTTTAAGTCCAAGTGTGATTTTTGCAAATTATCGTCGTACTCTCAAATCGGAATACCCGGGACTACGCGGTCAGTTCCTACAAGTTGCATTGGTCCCGTACGAGGTGTCCGTGCCTCCTACGGGTCCGTTTAGGGACTGGTTTGGGTTTTCACCCCTTAACGGCTATTTTTTAAGTCTAAATGTGATTTTTTCAAATTATCGTCATACTTTCAAACCAGGACACCCGGTTCTACGCGGTCAGTTCCTACAAGTTGCATTGGTCCCGTGCGAGGAGTTCGTGCCTCCTACGGGGTCGTTTGGGGGCTGATTTGGGTTTTCACCCCTTAACGGCTAGTTTTTAAGTCCAAGTGTGATTTTTGCAAATTATCGTCGTACTCTCAAATCGGGAGACCTGGGAGTACGCGGTCAATTCCTACAAGTTGCATGGGGCCGTGCAAGGTGTCCCTGCCTCCTACAGGGCCGTTTGGGGACTGGTTTGGGTTTTCACCCCTTAACGGCTATTTTTTAAGTCAAAATGTGATTTTTTCAAATTATCGTCATACTTTCAAACCGGGACACCCGGTACTACGCGGTCAGTTCCTACAAGTTGCATTGGTCCCGTGCGAGGAGTTCGTGCCTCCTACGGGGCCGTTTGGGGGCTGGTTTGGGTTTTCACCCCGTAACGGCTAGTTTTTAAGTCCAAGTGTGATTTTTGCAAATTATCGTCGTACTCTCAAATCGGGAGACCTGGGAGTACGCGGTCAACTCCTACAAGTTGCATTGGTCCCGTGCGAGGTGTTCGTACCACCTACGGGGCCGTTTGGGAACTGGTTTGGGTTTTCACCCTTTAACGGCTTGTTTTTAAGTCTAAGTGTGATTTTTGCAAATTATCGTCGTACTCTCTAATCGGGATACCCAGGACTACGCGATCAGTTCCTACAAGTTGCATTGGTCCCGTGCGAGGTGTTCGTACCTCCTACGGGGCCGTTTGGGGACTGGTTTGGGTTTTCACCCTTTAACGGCCTGTTTTTGATTTTTGAAAATTATCCTCATACTTTCAAATCGGGAGACCCGAGACTACGTGGTAAGATTCTACAAGTTACATCGGTCGAGGTGTTCGTGCCTCCTACGGGGTCGTTTGGGGGCCGATTTGGGTTTTCACCCTTTAACGGCATGTTTTTAACTCTAAGTGTGATTTTTGCAAATTATCGTCATACTCTCAAACAGGGAGACCCGGGACTATGCGGTCAGTTCCTACAAGTTACATTGGTCTCGTGCGAAGTGTTCGTGCCTCCTACGGAGTCGTTTGGGGTCGATTTGAGTTTTCACCCTTTAACGGCCTGTTTTTAAGTTTACATGTGACTTTACAAATTATCATCCTATTTACAAACCGGGAGACCCAGGACTACGCGGTCAGTTCCTACAAGTTGCATTGGTCCCGTGTGAGGTGTTCGTACCTCCTACGGGGCCGTTTGGGGGCTGGTTTGGGTTTTCACCCTTTAACGGCCTGTTTTTAAGTCTCAGTGTGATTTTTGCAAATTATCATCGTACTCTCAAACTAGGACACCCGGGACTACGCGGTCAGTTCCTACAAGTTGCATTGGTCCCGTGCGAGGTGTCCGTGCCTCCTACGGGGCCGTTTGGGGACTGGTTTGGGTTTTCACCCCTTAACGGCTATTTTTTTAGTCAAAATGTGATTTTTTCAAATTATCGTCATACTTTCAAACCGGGACACCCGGTACTACGCGGTCAGTTCCTACAAGTTGCATTGGTCCCGTGCGAGGAGTTCGTGCCTCCTACGGGGTCGTTTGGGGGCTGGTTTGGGTTTTCACCCCGTAACGGCTAGTTTTTAAGTCCAAGTGTGATTTTTGCAAATTATCATCGTACTCTCAAATCGGGAGACCTGGGACTACGCGATCAATTCCTACAAGTTACATGGGGTCGTGCGAGGTGTTCGTACCTCCTACGGGGCCGTTTGGGGATAGGTTTGGGTTTTCACCCTTTAACGGCTTGTTTTTAAGTCAGTGTGATTTTTGCAAATTATCGTCGTACTCTGAAATCGGGATACCCAGGACTACGCGGTCAGTTCCTACAAGTTGCATTGGTCCCGTGCGAGGTGTTCGTGCTTCCTACGGGGTCGTTTGGGGGCTGGTTTGGGTTTTCACCCCTTAACGGCTAGTTTTTAAGTCTAACTCTGATTTTTGCAAATTATCGTCATACTCTCAAACCACGACACCCGGGACTACGCGGTCAGTTCCTAAAAGTTGCATTGGTCCTGTGCGAGGTGTTCGTGCCTCCTACGGGGCCGTCTGGGGGCTGGTTTGGGTTTTCACCCCTTAACGGCTAGTTTTTAAGTCCAAGTGTGATTTTTGCAAATTATCCTCGTACTCTCAAGCCGGGACACCCGGGACTACGCTGTCAGTTCCTACAAGTTGCATTGGTCCCGTGCGAGGTGTTCGTGCCTCCTACGGGATCGTTTGGGGGCTGGTTTGGGATTTCACCCTTTAACGGCTTGTTTTTAAGTTTAAGTGTGATTTTTGCAAATTATTGTCATACTCTCAAACCGGGACACCCGGGACTACGCGGTCAGTTCCTATAAGTTGCATTGGTCCCGTGCGAGGTGTTCGTGCCTCCTACGGGGTCGTTTGGGGGTTGGTTTGGGTTTTCACCCTTTAACAGCTAGTTTTTAAGTCTAAGTGTGATTTTTGCAAATTATCGTCATACTCTCAAATCGGGAGATCCGGGACTACGCGGTCAGTTCCTACAAGTTGTATTGGTCCCGTGCGAGGTGTTCGTGCCTCCTACGGGGCCGTTTCGGGGCTGGTTTGGGTTTTCACCCCTTAACGGCTAGTTTTTAAGTCTAAGTGTGTTTTTTGCAAATTATCGTCGTACTCTCAAACCAGGAGACCCGGGACTACGCGGTCTGTTCCTACAAGTTGCATTGGTCCCGTGCGAGGTGTTCGTGCCTCCTACGGGGTCGTTTGGCGGCTGGTTTGGGTTTTCACCCCTTAACGGCTATTTTTTAAGTCTAAGTGTGATTTTTGCAAATTATCGTCGTACTCTCAAACCAGGAGACCCGGGACTACGCGGTCAGTTCCTACAAGTTGCATTGGTCCCGTGCGAGGTGTTCGTGCCTCCTACGGGGTCGTTTGGGGGCTGGTTTGGGTTTTCACCCCTTAACGGCTAGTTTTTAAGTCTAAGTGTGATTTTTGCAAATTATCGTCATACTCTCAAATCGGGAGATCCGCGACTACGCGGTCAGTTCTTACAAGTTGCATTGGTCCCGTGCGAGGTGTTCGTGCCTCCTACGGGGCCGTTTGGGGGCTGGTTTGGGTTTTCACCCCTTAACGGCTAGTTTTTAAGTCTAAGTGTGATTTTGGCAAATTATCATCGTACTCTCAAACCAGGAGACCCGGGACTACGCGGTCTGTTCCTACAAGTTGCATTGGTCCCGTGCAAGTTGCATTGGTCCCGTGCGAGGTGTTCGTGCCTCCTACGGGGTCGTTTGGGGGCTGGTTTGGGTTTTCACCCCTTAACGGCTAGTTTTTAAGTCTAAGTGTGATTTTTGCAAATTATCGTCGTACTCTCAAACCAGGAGACCCGGGACTACGCGGTCAGTTCCTACAAGTTGCATTGGTCCCGTGCGAGGTGTTCGTGCCTCCTACGGGGTCGTTTGGGGGCCGGTTTGGGTTTTCACCCTTTAACGGCTTGTTTTTAAGTCTAAGTGTGATTTTTGCAAATTATCATCCTATTCACAAACCGGGAGATCCGGGACTATGCAGTCATTTCCTACAAGTTGCATTGGTCCCGTGCGAGGTGTTCGTGCCTCCTACGGGGTCGTTTGGTGGCTGGTTTGGGTTTTCACCCCATAACGGCTAGTTTTTAAGTCTAAGTGTGATTTTTGCAAATTATCGTCATACTCTGAAATCGGGAGACCCGGGACTACGCGGTCAGTTCGTACAAGTTGCATTGGTCCCGTGCGAGGTCTTCGTACCTCCTACAGGGCCGTTTGGGGGCTGGTTTCGGTTTTCACCCTTTAACGGCTTGTTTTTAAGTCTAAGTGTGATTTTTGCAAATTATCATCCTATTCACAAACCGGGAGATCCGGGACTATGCGGTCAGTTCCTACAAGTTGCATTGGTCCCGTGCGAAGTGTTCGTGCCTCCTATGGGGTCGTTTGGGGTCGATTTGGGTTTTCACCCTTTAACGGCCTGTTTTTAAGTTTACATGTGATTTTTACAAATTATCATCCTATTTACAAACCGGGAGACCCGGGACTACGCGGTCAGTTCCTACAAGTTGCATTGGTCCCGTGCGAGGTGTTCGTACCTCCTACGGGTCCGTTTGGGGGCTGGTTTGGGTTTTCACCCTTTAATGGCCTGTTTTTAAGTCTAAGTGTGATTTTTGCAAATTATCATCGTACTCTCAAACCAGGACACCCGGGACTACGCGGTCAGTTCCTACAAGTTGCATTGGTCCCGTGCGAGGTGTCCGTGCCTCCTACGGGTCCGTTTGGGAACTGGTTTGGGTTTTCACCCCTTAACGGCTATTTTTTAAGTCTAAATGTCATTTTTTCAAATTATCGTCATACTTTCAAACCGGGACACCCGGTACTACGCGGTCAGTTCCTACAAGTTGCATTGGTCCCGTGCGAGGTGTTCGTGCCTCCTACGGGGTCGTTTGGGGGCTGGTTTGGGTTTTCACCCCTTAACGGCTAGTTTTTAAGTCCAAGTGTGATTTTTGCAAATTATCGTCGTACTCTCAAATTGGGAGACCTGGGAGTACGCGGTCAACTCCTACAAGTTGCATTGGTCCCGTGCGAGGTGTTCGTACCACCTACGGGGCCGTTTGGGAACTGGTTTGGGTTTTCACCCTTTAACGGCTTGTTTTTAAGTCTAATTGTGATTTTTGCAAATTATCGTCGTACTCTCAAATCGGGATACCCAGGACTACGCGATCAGTTCCTACAAGTTGCATTGGTCCCGTGCGAGGTGTTCGTACCTCCTACGGGGCCGTTTGGGGACTGGTTTGGGTTTTCACCCTTTAACGGCCTGTTTTTAACTCTTAAGTGTGATTTTTGAAAATTATCCTCATACTTTCAAATCGGGAGACCCGAGACTATGTGGTCAGTTCCTACAAGTTGCATTGGTCCCGTGCGAGGTGTTAGTACCTGCAAGTTACATCGGTCGAGGTGTTCGTGCCTCCTACGGAGTCGTTTGGGGGCCGATTTGGGTTTTCACCCTTTAACGGCATGTTTTTAACTCTAAGTCTGATTTTTGCAAATTATAGTCATACTCTCAAACTGGGAGACCCGGGACTATGCGGTCAGTTCCTACAAGTTACATTGGTCCCGTGCGAAGTGTTCGTGCCTCCTACGGAGTCGTTTGGGGTCGATTTGGGTTTTCACCCTTTAACGCCCTGTTTTTAAGTTTACATGTGCTTCACAAATTATCATCCTATTTACAAACCGGGAGACTCGGGACTACGCGGTCAGTTCCTACAAGTTGCATTGGTCCCGTGCGAGGTGTTCGTACCTCCTACGGGGCCGTTTGGGGGCTGGTTTGGGCGCTCACCCTTTAATGGCCTGTTTTTAAGTCTAAGTGTGATTTTTGCAAATTATCATCGTACTCTCAAACCAGGACACCCGAGACTACGCGGTCAGTTCCTACAAGTTGCATTGGTCCCGTGCGAGGTGTCCGTGCCTCCTACGGGACTGTTTGGGGACTGGTTTGGGTTTTCACCCTTTAACGGCAAGTTTTTAAGGCCAAGTGTGATTTTTGCAAATTATCGTCGTACTCTCAAATCGGGAGACCTGGGACTACGCGGTCAATTCCTACAAGTTGCATGGGGCCGTACGAGGTGTTCGTACCACCTACGGGGCCGTTTGGGGACAGGTTTGGGTTTTCACCCTTTAACGGCTTGTTTTTAAGTCTAAGTGTGATTTTTGCAAATTATCGTCGTACTCTCAAATCGGGATACCCAGGACTACGCGGTCAGTTCCTACAAGTTGCATTGGTCCCGTGCGAGGTGTTCGTGCCTCCTACGGGGTCGTTTGGGGGCTGGTTTGGGTTTTCACCCCTTAACGGCTAGTTTTTAAGTCTAACAGTGATTTTTGCAAATTATCGTCATACTCTCAAATCGGGAGATCCGGTACTACGCGGTCAGTTCCTACAAGTTGCATTGGTCCCGTGCGAGGTGCTAGTACCTCCTACGGGGTTTGGGGGCTGGTTTCGGTTTTCACCCTTTAATGGCTTGTTTTTAAGTCTAAGTGTGATTTTTGCAAATTATCGTCATACTCTCAAGCCGGGACACCCGGGACTATGCGGTCAGTTCCTATAAGTTGCATTGGTCCCGTGCGAGGTGTTCGTGCCTCCTACGGGGTCGTTTGGGGGCTGGTTTGGGTATTCACCCTTTAATGGCCTGTTTTTAATTCTAAGTGTGATTTTTGCAAATTATTATCGTACTCTCAAACCAGGACACCCGGGACTACGCGGTCAGTTCCTAAAAGTTGCATTGGTCCCGTGCGAGGTGTTCGTGCCTCCTACGGGGCCGTGTGGGGGCTGGTTTGGGTTTTCACCCCTTAACGACTAGTTTTTAAGTCCAAGTGTGATTTTTGCAAATTAGCATCGTACTCTCAAATCGGGAGACCCGGGACTACTCGGTCAGTTCCTACAAGTTGCATTGGTCCCGTGCGAGGTGTTCGTACCTCTTACGGGGCCGTTTGGGGACTGGTTTTGGTTTTCACCCTTTAACGGCTTATTTTTAAGTCCAAGTGTGATTTTTGCAAATTATCGTCGTACTCTCAAATCGGAATACCCGGGACTACGCGGTCAGTTCCTACAAGTTGCATTGGTCCCGTACGAGGTGTCCGTGCCTCCTACGGGTCCGTTTAGGGACTGGTTTGGGTTTTCACCCCTTAACGGCTATTTTTTAAGTCTAAATGTGATTTTTTCAAATTATCGTCATACTTTCAAACCAGGACACCCGGTTCTACGCGGTCAGTTCCTACAAGTTGCATTGGTCCCGTGCGAGGAGTTCGTGCCTCCTACGGGGTCGTTTGGGGGCTGATTTGGGTTTTCACCCCTTAACGGCTAGTTTTTAAGTCCAAGTGTGATTTTTGCAAATTATCGTCGTACTCTCAAATCGGGAGACCTGGGAGTACGCGGTCAATTCCTACAAGTTGCATGGGGCCGTACAAGGTGTCCCTGCCTCCTACAGGGCCGTTTGGGGACTGGTTTGGGTTTTCACCCCTTAACGGCTATTTTTTAAGTCAAAATGTGATTTTTTCAAATTATCGTCATACTTTCAAACCGGGACACCCGGTACTACGCGGTCAGTTCCTACAAGTTGCATTGGTCCCGTGCGAGGAGTTCGTGCCTCCTACGGGGCCGTTTGGGGGCTGGTTTGGGTTTTCACCCCGTAACGGCTAGTTTTTAAGTCCAAGTGTGATTTTTGCAAATTATCGTCGTACTCTCAAATCGGGAGACCTGGGAGTACGCGGTCAACTCCTACAAGTTGCATTGGTCCCGTGCGAGGTGTTCGTACCACCTACGGGGCCGTTTGGGAACTGGTTTGGGTTTTCACCCTTTAACGGCTTGTTTTTAAGTCTAAGTGTGATTTTTGCAAATTATCGTCGTACTCTCTAATCGGGATACCCAGGACTACGCGATCAGTTCCTACAAGTTGCATTGGTCCCGTGCGAGGTGTTCGTACCTCCTACGGGGCCGTTTGGGGACTGGTTTGGGTTTTCACCCTTTAGCGGCCTGTTTTTGATTTTTGAAAATTATCCTCATACTTTCAAATCGGGAGACCCGAGACTACGTGGTAAGATTCTACAAGTTACATCGGTCGAGGTGTTCGTGCCTCCTACGGGGTCGTTTGGGGGCCGATTTGGGTTTTCACCCTTTAACGGCATGTTTTTAACTCTAAGTGTGATTTTTGCAAATTATCGTCATACTCTCAAACAGGGAGACCCGGGACTATGCGGTCAGTTCCTACAAGTTACATTGGTCTCGTGCGAAGTGTTCGTGCCTCCTACGGAGTCGTTTGGGGTCGATTTGAGTTTTCACCCTTTAACGGCCTGTTTTTAAGTTTACATGTGACTTTACAAATTATCATCCTATTTACAAACCGGGAGACCCAGGACTACGCGGTCAGTTCCTACAAGTTGCATTGGTCCCGTGTGAGGTGTTCGTACCTCCTACGGGGCCGTTTGGGGGCTGGTTTGGGTTTTCACCCTTTAACGGCCTGTTTTTAAGTCTCAGTGTGATTTTTGCAAATTATCATCGTACTCTCAAACTAGGACACCCGGGACTACGCGGTCAGTTCCTACAAGTTGCATTGGTCCCGTGCGAGGTGTCCGTGCCTCCTACGGGGCCGTTTGGGGACTGGTTTGGGTTTTCACCCCTTAACGGCTATTTTTTTAGTCAAAATGTGATTTTTTCAAATTATCGTCATACTTTCAAACCGGGACACCCGGTACTACGCGGTCAGTTCCTACAAGTTGCATTGGTCCCGTGCGAGGAGTTCGTGCCTCCTACGGGGTCGTTTGGGGGCTGGTTTGGGTTTTCACCCCGTAACGGCTAGTTTTTAAGTCCAAGTGTGATTTTTGCAAATTATCATCGTACTCTCAAATCGGGAGACCTGGGACTACGCGATCAATTCCTACAAGTTACATGGGGTCGTGCGAGGTGTTCGTACCTCCTACGGGGCCGTTTGGGGATAGGTTTGGGTTTTCACCCTTTAACGGCTTGTTTTTAAGTCAGTGTGATTTTTGCAAATTATCGTCGTACTCTGAAATCGGGATACCCAGGACTACGCGGTCAGTTCCTACAAGTTGCATTGGTCCCGTGCGAGGTGTTCGTGCTTCCTACGGGGTCGTTTGGGGGCTGGTTTGGGTTTTCACCCCTTAACGGCTAGTTTTTAAGTCTAACTCTGATTTTTGCAAATTATCGTCATACTCTCAAACCACGACACCCGGGACTACGCGGTCAGTTCCTAAAAGTTGCATTGGTCCTGTGCGAGGTGTTCGTGCCTCCTACGGGGCCGTCTGGGGGCTGGTTTGGGTTTTCACCCCTTAACGGCTAGTTTTTAAGTCCAAGTGTGATTTTTGCAAATTATCCTCGTACTCTCAAGCCGGGACACCCGGGACTACGCTGTCAGTTCCTACAAGTTGCATTGGTCCCGTGCGAGGTGTTCGTGCCTCCTACGGGATCGTTTGGGGGCTGGTTTGGGATTTCACCCTTTAACGGCTTGTTTTTAAGTTTAAGTGTGATTTTTGCAAATTATTGTCATACTCTCAAACCGGGACACCCGGGACTACGCGGTCAGTTCCTATAAGTTGCATTGGTCCCGTGCGAGGTGTTCGTGCCTCCTACGGGGTCGTTTGGGGGTTGGTTTGGGTTTTCACCCTTTAACAGCTAGTTTTTAAGTCTAAGTGTGATTTTTGCAAATTATCGTCATACTCTCAAATCGGGAGATCCGGGACTACGCGGTCAGTTCCTACAAGTTGTATTGGTCCCGTGCGAGGTGTTCGTGCCTCCTACGGGGCCGTTTCGGGGCTGGTTTGGGTTTTCACCCCTTAACGGCTAGTTTTTAAGTCTAAGTGTGTTTTTTGCAAATTATCGTCGTACTCTCAAACCAGGAGACCCGGGACTACGCGGTCTGTTCCTACAAGTTGCATTGGTCCCGTGCGAGGTGTTCGTGCCTCCTACGGGGTCGTTTGGCGGCTGGTTTGGGTTTTCACCCCTTAACGGCTATTTTTTAAGTCTAAGTGTGATTTTTGCAAATTATCGTCGTACTCTCAAACCAGGAGACCCGGGACTACGCGGTCAGTTCCTACAAGTTGCATTGGTCCCGTGCGAGGTGTTCGTGCCTCCTACGGGGTCGTTTGGGGGCTGGTTTGGGTTTTCACCCCTTAACGGCTAGTTTTTAAGTCTAAGTGTGATTTTTGCAAATTATCGTCATACTCTCAAATCGGGAGATCCGCGACTACGCGGTCAGTTCTTACAAGTTGCATTGGTCCCGTGCGAGGTGTTCGTGCCTCCTACGGGGCCGTTTGGGGGCTGGTTTGGGTTTTCACCCCTTAACGGCTAGTTTTTAAGTCTAAGTGTGATTTTGGCAAATTATCATCGTACTCTCAAACCAGGAGACCCGGGACTACGCGGTCTGTTCCTACAAGTTGCATTGGTCCCGTGCAAGTTGCATTGGTCCCGTGCGAGGTGTTCGTGCCTCCTACGGGGTCGTTTGGGGGCTGGTTTGGGTTTTCACCCCTTAACGGCTAGTTTTTAAGTCTAAGTGTGATTTTTGCAAATTATCGTCGTACTCTCAAACCAGGAGACCCGGGACTACGCGGTCAGTTCCTACAAGTTGCATTGGTCCCGTGCGAGGTGTTCGTGCCTCCTACGGGGTCGTTTGGGGGCCGGTTTGGGTTTTCACCCTTTAACGGCTTGTTTTTAAGTCTAAGTGTGATTTTTGCAAATTATCATCCTATTCACAAACCGGGAGATCCGGGACTATGCAGTCATTTCCTACAAGTTGCATTGGTCCCGTGCGAGGTGTTCGTGCCTCCTACGGGGTCGTTTGGTGGCTGGTTTGGGTTTTCACCCCATAACGGCTAGTTTTTAAGTCTAAGTGTGATTTTTGCAAATTATCGTCATACTCTGAAATCGGGAGACCCGGGACTACGCGGTCAGTTCGTACAAGTTGCATTGGTCCCGTGCGAGGTCTTCGTACCTCCTACAGGGCCGTTTGGGGGCTGGTTTCGGTTTTCACCCTTTAACGGCTTGTTTTTAAGTCTAAGTGTGATTTTTGCAAATTATCATCCTATTCACAAACCGGGAGATCCGGGACTATGCGGTCAGTTCCTACAAGTTGCATTGGTCCCGTGCGAAGTGTTCGTGCCTCCTATGGGGTCGTTTGGGGTCGATTTGGGTTTTCACCCTTTAACGGCCTGTTTTTAAGTTTACATGTGATTTTTACAAATTATCATCCTATTTACAAACCGGGAGACCCGGGACTACGCGGTCAGTTCCTACAAGTTGCATTGGTCCCGTGCGAGGTGTTCGTACCTCCTACGGGTCCGTTTGGGGGCTGGTTTGGGTTTTCACCCTTTAATGGCCTGTTTTTAAGTCTAAGTGTGATTTTTGCAAATTATCATCGTACTCTCAAACCAGGACACCCGGGACTACGCGGTCAGTTCCTACAAGTTGCATTGGTCCCGTGCGAGGTGTTCGTGCCTCCTACGGGGTCGTTTGGGGCTGGTTTGGGTTTTCACCCCTTAACGGCTAGTTTTTAAGTCTAAGTGTGATTTTTGCAAATTATCGTCATACTCTCAAATCGGGAGACCGAGGACTACGCGGTCAGTTCCTACAAGTTGCAATGGTCCCGTGCGATGTGTTCGTACCTCCTACGGGGCCGTTTGGGGGCTGGTTTGCGTTTTCACCCTTTAACGGCTTATTTTTAAGTTTAAGTGTGATTTTTGCAAATTATCGTCATACTCTCAAACCGGGACACACCCAAGACTACGCGGTCAGTTCCTATAAGTTGCATTGGTCCCGTGCGAGGTGTTCGTGCCTCCAACGGGGTCGTTTGGGGGCTGGTTTGGGTTTTCACCCTTTAACGGCAAGTTTTTAAGTCCAAGTGTGATTTTTGCAAATTATCATCGTACTTACAAACCGGGAGATCCGGGACTACGCGGTCAGTTCCTACAAGTTGCATTGGTCCCGTGCGAGGTGTTCGTACCTCCTACGGGGCCGTTTGGGGGCTGGTTTCGGTTTTCACCCTTTAACGGCTTGTTTTTAAATTTAAGTGTGATTTTTGCAAATTATCGTCATACTCTCAAACCGGGACACACCCGGGACTACGGTTTGGGTTTTCACCCCTTAACGGCTAGTTTTTAAGTCTAAGTGTGATTTTTGCAAATTATCGTCGTACTCTCAAATCGGGAGACCCGGGACTACGCGGTCAGTTCCTACAAGTTGCATTGGTCTCGTGCGAGGTGTTCGTACCTCCTACGGGGCCGTTTGGGGGCTGGTTTCGTTTTCACCCTTTAACGACTTATTTTTAAGTCTAAGTGTGATTTTTGCAAATTATCGTCATACTCCCAAACCGGGACACCCGGGACCACGCGGTCAGTTGCTACAAGTTGTATTGGTTCTATGCGAGGTGTTCGTGCCTCCTACGGGGTCGTTTGGGGGCCGGTTTGGGTTTTCACCCTTTAACGGCTTGTTTTTAAGTCCAAGTGTGATTTTTTCAAATTATCATCCTATTCACAAACCGGGAGATCCGGGACTATGCGGTCAGTTCCTACATGTTGCATTGGTCCCGTGCGAGGTGTTCGTGCCTCCTACGGGGTCGTTTGGTGGCTGGTTTGGGTTTTCACCCCTTAACGGCTAGTTTTCAAGTCTAAGTGTGATTTTTCAAATTATCGTCGTACTCTCAAATCGGGAGACCCGGGACTACGCGGTCAGTTCGTAAAAGTTGCATTGGTCCCGTGCGAGGTGTTCGTACCTCCTACAGGGCCGTTTGGGGGCTGGTTTCGGTTTTCACCCTTTAACGGCTTGTTTTTAAGTCTAAGTGTGATTTTTGCAAATTATAATCCTATTCACAAACCGGTAGATCCGGGACTATGCGTTCAGTTCCTACAAGTTGCATTGGTCCCGTGTGAGGTGTTCGTGCCTCCTACGGGGTCGTTTGGGCGCTGGTTTGGGTTTTCACCCCTTAACGGCTAGTTTTTAAGTCTAAGTGTGATTTTTGCAAATTATCGTCGTAGTCTCAAATCGGGAGACCCGGGACTACGCGGTCAGTTCCTACAAGTTGCATTGGTCCCGTGCGAGGTGTTCGTACCTCCTACGGGGCCGTTTGGGGGCTGGTTTCGGTTTTCACCCTTTAACGGCTAGTTTTTAAGTCTAAGTGTGATTTTTGCAAATTATCGTCGTACTCTCAAATCGGGAGATGCGGGACTATGCGGTCAGTTCCTACAAGTTGCATTGGTCCCGTGCGAGGTGTTCGTGCCTCCTACGGGGTCGTTTGGGGGCTGGTTTGGGTTTTCACCCCTTAACGGCTAGTTTTTAAGCTTAAGTGTGATTTTAGCAGATTATCGTCGTACTCTCAAATCGGGAGACCCGGGACTACGCGGTCAGTTCCTACAAGTTGCATTGGTCTCGTGCGAGGTGTTCGTACCTCCTACGGGGCCGTTTGGGTGCTGGTTTCGGTTTTCACCCTTTAACGGCTTGTTTTTAAGTCTAAGTGTGATTTTTGCAAATTATCGTCATACTCTCAAACCGGGACACACGGGACCACGCGGTCAGTTCCTACAAGTTGTATTGGTCCTATGCGTGGTGTTCGTGCCCCCTACGGGGTCGTTTGGAGGTCGGTTTGGGTTTTCACCCTTTAATGGCTTGTTTTTAAGTCTAAGTGTGATTTTTGCAAATTATCATCCTATTCACAAACCGGGAGATCCGGGACTATGCGGTCAGTTCCTACAAGTTGCATTGGTCCCGTACGAGGTGTTCGTGCCTCCTACGGGGTCCTTTGGTGGCTAGTTTGGGTTTTCACCCCTTAACGGCTTGTTTTTAAGTCTAAGTGTGATTTCTGCAAATTATCGTCGTACTCTCAAATCGGGAGACCCGGGACTACGCGGTCAGTTCGTACAAGTTGCATTGGTCCCATGCGAGGTGTTCGTACCTCCTACGGGGCTGTTTGGGGGCTGGTTTCGGGTTTCACCCTTTAACGTCTTGTTTTTAAGTCTAAGTGTGATTTTTACAAATTATCATCATACTCTCAAATCGGGAGACCCAGGACCACACGGTCATTTCCTACAAGTTGCATTGGTCCTGTGCGAGGTGTTCGTGCCTCCTACGGGGTCGTTTGGGGGCCGATTTGGGTTTCCACCCTTTAACGGCCTGTTTTTAAGTTTATGTTTGATTTTTGCAAATTATCGTCCTATTCACAAACCGGGAGGTCCGGGACTACGCAGTCAGTTCCTACAAGTTACATGGGTCCCGTGCGAGGTGTTCGTGCCTCCTACGGGGTCGTTTGGGGGCCGGTTTGGGTTTTCACCCTTTAACGACTTGTTTTTAAGTTTAAGTGTTGATTTTTACAAATTTTCATCATATTCTCAAACCGGAAGACCTGGGACTGCGCGATCAGTTCCTACAAGTTACATTGGTCCCATGCGAGGTGTTTGTGCCTCGTACGGGATCGTTTGGGGGTTGTTTTGGGTTTTCACCCTTTAACGGCTTGTTTTTAAGTGTAAGTGTTGATTTTGCAAATTTTCGTCACACTCTCAAACCAGGACACCCGAGACTACGCGGTCAGTTCCTACAAGTTACATTGGTCCCGTGCGACGTGTTCGAGCCTCTTACGGGACCGTTTGGGGGCTGGTTTAGATTTTCACCCTCAAACGGCTTATTTTCAAGCCTAATCTACGTATTTTGAAATTATCATCATATTCTCAAACTGGAAGACCCGGGACTGCGGGGTCAGTTCAGACGAGTTACATTGGTCCCGTGGGAGGCGTTCGTGCCTCTTACGGGGCCGTTTGGGGGTTGGTTTGGGGTTTTACCCTCAAACGGCTTATTTTGAAGCCTAATCTATGTATTTTGAAATTATCGTCATATTCTCAAACCGAGAGACCCGAAACTACACGGTCAGTTCGTACGAGTTACATTAGTCCCGTGCGAGGTGTCCGTGCCTCTTACGGGACGGTTTGGGGGCTGGTTTGGGTTTTCACCCACAAACGGCTTGTTTTCAAGCCGAATCTACGTATTTTGAAATTATCATCATATTCTCAAACTGGGAGACTCGGGACTACATGGTCAGTTCGTACGAGTTACATTGGTCTCGTACGAGATGTTCATGCCTCTTACGGGGCCGTTTGGGGGCTGGTTTGAGTTTTCACCCTCAAACGGCTTGTTTTCAAGCCTAATCTACGTATTTTGTAATTATCGTCATATACGATGTCAGTTCATACAAGTTACATTGGAGCGAGAATAGTTACAATGCACAAATCAAATTAAGGTTTCAAAAATCATTTAAAAAACAGTAAATAACTAAATGAATTCATTCAATGTTTGTAGATGATGCGTTCAAGTTGAAGCCGATGATGTTTAGACGAATATGTCATGTATGTCAACATAAAATGAACAACTAAGAGAGATTTCTATTAGAACATGATGAATTAGAATTATTAGGATATAATTTTGGAAACATTCATACGCTTTTGAATTAATGGACATAATTTGTGGTCCAAATTTTAGTGTTTCCAAATTAGTCTTATGGTTCTCAAAAAGTGAACACCAAAATCTATTTTGCCTAGGCAAAATAAATTTGGTCCTGATTTATTTTCAACACTCCCTACTTGCTCAAAACCCAAACACACGCACCCATTCCCCACCTGCTCACACTCCCTACTTGCATGGGGCCGTGCGAGGTGATCGTACCTCCTACGGGGCCGTTTGGGGACAGGTTTGGGTTTTCACCCTTTAACGGCTTGTTTTTAAGTCTAAGTGTGATTTTTGCAAATTATCGTCATACTCTCAAACCAGGACACCCAAGACTACGCGGTCAGTTCCTACAAGTTGCATTGGTCCCGTGCGAGGTGTTCGTGCCTCCTACGGGGTCGTTTGGGGGCTGGTTTGGGTTTTCACCCTTTAATGGCCTGTTTTTAAGTCTAAGTGTGATTTTTGCAAATTATCATCGTACTCTCAAACCAGGACACCCGGGACTACGCGGTCAGTTCCTACAAGTTGCATTGGTCCCGTGCGAGGTGTTCGTGCCTCCTACGGGGCCGTTTGGGGGCTGGTTTGGGTTTTCACCCCTTAACGGCTAGTTTTTAAGTCCAAGTGTGATTTTTGCAAATTATCGTCGTACTCTCAAATCGGGAGACCTGGGACTACGCGGTCAATTCCTACAAGTTGCATGTGGCCGTGCGAGGTGTTCGTACCTCCTACGGGGCCGTTTGGGGACAGGTTCGGGTTTTCACCCTTTAACGGCTTTTTTTTAAGTCTAAGTGTGATTTTTGCAAATTATCGTCGTACTCTCAAATCGGGATACCCAGGACTACGCGGTCAGTTCCTACAAGTTGCATTGGTCCCGTGCGAGGTGTTCGTGCCTCCTACGGGGTCGTTTGGGGCCTGGTTTGGGTTTTCACTCCTTAACGACTAGTTTTTAAGTCTAACTGTGATTTTTGCAAATTATCGTCATACTCTCAAATCGGGAGATCCGGTACTACGCGGTCAGCTCCTACAAGTTGCATTGGTCCCGTGCGAGGTGTTCGTGCCTCCTATTGGGACGTTTGGGGGCTGGTTTGGGTTTTCACCCCTTAACGGCTAGTTTTTAAGTCTAACTGTGAATTTTGCAAATTATCGTCATACTCTCAAATCGGGATACCAGGGACTACGCGGTCAGTTACTACAAGTTGCATTGGTCCCGTGTGAGGTGTTAGTACCTCCTACGGGGTTTGGGGGCTGGTTTCGATTTTCACCCTTTAATGGCTTGTTTTTAAGTCAAAGTGTGATTTTTTCAAATTATCGTCGTACTCTCAAGCCGGGACACCCGGGACTACGCGGTCAATTCCTATAAGTTGCATTGGTCCCGTGCGAGGTGTTCGTACCTCCAACGGGGTCGTTTGGGGGCTGGTTTGGGTTCTCACCCTTTAACAGCTTATTTTTAACACTAAGTGTGATTTTTGCAAATTATCGTCATACTCTCAAACCAGGACACTCGAGACTACGCGGTCAGTTCCTACAAGTAGCATTTGTCCCGTGCGAGGTGTTCGTGCCTCCTACGGGGTCGTTTGGGGGCTGGTTTGGGTTTTCACCCTTTAATGGCCTGTTTTTAAGTCTAAGTGTGATTTTTGCAAATTATTATCGTACTCTCAAACCAGGACACCCGGGACTACGCGGTCAGTTCCTAAAAGTTGCATTGGTCCCGTGCGAGGTGTTCGTGCCTCCTACGGGGCCGTGTGGGGGCTGGTTTTGGTTTTCACCCCTTAACGTTTTATTTTTTAAGTCCAAGTGTGATTTTTGCAAATTATCATCGTACTCTCAAATCGGGAGACCCGGGACTACTCGGTCTGTTCCTACAAGTTGCATTGGTCCCATGCGAGGTGTTCGTACCTCTTACGGGGCCGTTTGGGGACTGGTTTTGGTTTTCACCCTTTAACGGCTTATTTTTAAGTCTAAGTGTGATTTTTGCAAATTATCGTCGTACTCTCAAATCGGGATACCCGGGACTACGCGGTCAAATCCTACAAGTTGCATTGGTCCCGTGCGAGGTGTCTGTGCCTCCTACGGGTCCGTTTGGGGACTGGTTTGGGTTTTCACCCCTTAACGGCTATTTTTTAAGTCTAAATGTGATTTTATCAAATTATTATCATACTTTCAAATCGGGACACCCGGTACTACGCGGTCAGTTCCTACAAGTTGCATTGGTCCCGTGCGAGGAGTTCATGCCTCCTACGGGGTCGTTTGGGGGCTGATTTGGGTTTTCACCCCTTAACGGCTAGTTTTTAAGTCCAAGTGTGATTTTTGCAAATTATCGTCGTACTCTCAAATCGGGAGACCTGGGACTACGCGGTCAATTCCTACAAGTTGTATGGGGCCGTGCGAGGTGTCCCTGCCTCCTACAGGGCCGTTTGGGGACTGGTTTGGGTTTTCACCCCTTAACGGCTAGTTTTTAAGTCTAAATGTGATTTTTTCAAATTATCGTCATACTTTCAAACCGGGACACCCGGTACTACGCGGTCAGTTCCTACAAGTTGCATTGGTCCCGTGCGAGGTGTTCGTGCCTCCTACGGGGTCGTTTGGGGGCTGGTTTGGGTTTTCACCCCTTAACGGCTAGTTTTTAAGTCCAAGTGTGATTTTTGCAAATTATCGTCGTACTCTCAAATCGGGAGACCTGGGAGTACGCGGTCAACTCCTACAAGTTGCATTGGTCCCGTCCGAGGTGTTCGTACCACCTACGGGGCCGTTTGGGAACTGGTTTGGGTTTTCACCCTTCAACGGCTTGTTTTTAAGTCTAAGTGTGATTTTTGCAAATTATCGTCGTACTCTCAAATTGGGATACCCAGGACTACGCGATCAGTTCCTAGAAGTTGCATTGGTCCCGTGCGAGGTGTTCGTACCTCCTACGGGGCCGTTTGGGGACTGGTTTGGGTTTTCACCCTTTAACGGCTTGTTTTTAACTCTAAGTGTGATTTTTGAAAATTATCCTCATACTTTCAAATCGGGAGACCCGAGACTACGTGGTAAGATTCTACAAGTTACATCGGTCGAGGTGTTCGTGCCTCCTACGGGGTCGTTTGGGGGTTGGTTTGGGTTTTCACCCTTTAACGGCTTATTTTTAAGTCTAAGTGTGATTTTTGCAAATTATAATCGTACTCTCAAACCAGGACACCCGGGACTACGCGTCAGTTCCTAAAAGTTGCATTGGTCCTGTGCGAGGTGTTCGTGCCTCCTACGGGGCCGTGTGGGGGCTGGTTTGGGTTTTCACCCCTTAACGGCTAGTTTTTAAGTCCAAAAGTGTGATTTTTGCAAATTATCATCGTACTCTCAAATCGAGAGACCCGGGACTACGCGGTCAGTTCCTACAAGTTGCATTGGTTCCGTGCGAGGTGTTCGTACCTCCTACGGGGCCGTTTGGGGGCTGGTTTGGGATTTCACCCTTTAACGGCTTGTTTTTAAGTTTCAGTGTGATTTTTGCAAATTATCGTCATACTCTCAAACCGGGACACCCGGGACTACGCGGTCAGTTCCTATAAGTTGCATTGGTCCCGTGCGAGGTGTTCGTGCCTCCTACGGGGTCGTTTGGGTGCTGGTTTGGGTTTTCACCCTTTAACAGCTAGTTTTTAAGTCTAAGTGTGATTTTTGCAAATTATCGTCATACTCTCAAATTGGGAGATCCGGGACTACGCGGTCAGTTCCTACAAGTTGTATTGGTCCCGTGCGAGGTGTTCGTGCCTCCTACGGGGCCGTTTGGGGGCTGGTTTGGGTTTTCATCCCTTAACGGCTACTTTTTAAGTCTAAGTGTGATTTTTGCAAATTATCGTCGTACTCTCAAATCAGGAGACACGGGACTACGCGGTTTGTTCCTACAAGTTGCATTGGTCCCGTGCGAGGTGTTCGTGCCTCCTACGGGGTCGTTTGGGCGCTGGTTTGGGTTTTCACCCCTTAACGGCTAGTTTTAAGTCTAAGTGTGATTTTTGCAAATTATCGTCGTACTCTCAAACCAGGAGACCCGGGACTACGCGGTCAGTTGCTACAAGTTGCATTGGTCCCGTGCGAGGTGTTCGTGCCTCCTACGGGGTCGTTTGGGGGCTGGTTTGGGTTTTCACCCCTTAACGGCTAGTTTTTAAGTCTAAGTGTGATTTTTGCAAATTATCGTCATACTCTCAAATCGGGAGATCCGCGACTACGCGGTCAGTTCCTATAAGTTGCATTGGTCCCGTGCGAGGTGTCCGTGCCTCCTAAGGGGCCGTTTGGGGACTGGTTTGGGTTTCACCCCTTAACGGCTAGTTTTTAAGTCTAAATGTGATTTTTTCAAATTATCGTCATACTTTCAAAGCGGGACCCCCGGTACTACGCGGTCAGTTCCTACAAGTTGCATTGGTCCCGTGCGAGGTGTTTGTGCCTCCTACGGGGCCGTTTGGGGGCTTGTTTGGATTTTCACCCCTTAACGGCTAGTTTTTAAGTCTAAGTGATTTTGGCAAATTATCGTTGTACTCTCAAACCAGGAGACCCGGAACTACGTGGTCTGTTCCTACAAGTTGCATTGGTCCCGTGCAAGTTGCATTGGTCCCGTGCGAGGTGTTCGTGCCTCCTACGGGGTCGTTTGGGGGCTGGTTTGGGTTATCACCCCTTAACGGCTAGTTTCTAAGTCTAAGTGTGATTTTTGCAAATTATCGTCGTACTCTCAAACCAGGAGACCCGGGACTACGCGGTCAGTTCCTACAAGTTGCATTGGTCCCGAGCGAGGTGTTCGTGCCTCCTACGGGGTCGTTTGGGGGTCGATTTGGGTTTTCACCCCTTAACGGCTTGTTTTTAAGTCTAAGTGTGGTTTTTGCAAATTATCATCCTATTCATAAACCGGGAGATCCGGGACTATGCAGTCAATTCCTACAAGTTGCATTGGTCCCGTGCGAGGTGTTCGTGCCTCCTATGGGGTCGTTTGGTGGATGGTTTGGGTTTTCACCCCATAACGGCTAGTTTTTAAGTCTAAGTGTGATTTTTGCAAATTATCGTCATACTCTGAAATCGGGAGACCCGGGACTACGCGGTCAGTTCGTACAAGTTGCATTGGTCCCGTGCGAGGTCTTCGTACCTCCTACAGGGCCGTTTGGGGGCTGGTTTCGGTTTTCACCCTTTAACGGCTTGTTTTTAAGTCTAAGTGTGATTTTTGCAAATTATCATCCTATTCACAAACCGGGAGATCCGGGACTATGCGGTCAGTTCCTACAAGTTGCATTGGTCCCGTGCGAAGTGTTCGTGCCTCCTATGGGGTCGTTTGGGGTCGATTTGGGTTTTCACCCTTTAACGGCCTGTTTTTAAGTTTACATGTGATTTTTACAAATTATCATCCTATTTACAAACCGGGAGACCCGGGACTACGCGGTCAGTTCCTACAACTTGCATTGGTCCCGTGCGAGGTGTTCGTACCTCCTACGGGTCCGTTTGGGAGCTGGTTTGGGTTTTCACCCTTTAATGGCCTGTTTTTAAGTCTAAGTGTGATTTTTGCAAATTATCATCGTACTCTCAAACCAGGACACCCGGGACTACGCGATCAGTCCTACAAGTTGCATTGGTCCCGTGCGAGGTGTCCGTGCCTCCTACGGGGCCGTTTGGGGACTGGTTTGGGTTTTCACCCCTTAACAGCTATTTTTTAAGTCAAAATGTGATTTTTTCAAATTATCGTCATACTTTCAAACCGGGACACCAGGTACTACGCGGTCAGTTCCTACAAGTTGCATTGGTCCCGTTCGAGGTGTTCGTACCTCCTACGGGGTCATTTGGGGGCAGGTTTGGGTTTTCACCCTTTAACGGCTTGTTTTTAAGTCTAAGTGTGATTTTTGCAAATTATCGTCGTACTCTGAAACCGGGATACCCAGGACTACGCGGTCAGTTCCTACAAGTTGCATTGGTCCCGTGCGAGGTGTTCGTGCTTCCTACGGGGTCGTTTGGGGGCTGGTTTGGGTTTTCACCCCTTAACGGCTAGTTTTTAAGTCTAACTGTGATTTTTGCAAATTATCGTCGTACTCTCAAATCGGGAGATCCGGTACTACGTGGTCAGTTCCTACAAGTTGCATTGGTCCCGTGCAAGGTGTTCGTGTCTCCTACTGGGACGTTTGGGGGCTGGTTTGGGTTTTCACCCCTTAACGGCTAGTTTTTAAGTCTAATTGTGATTTTTGCAAATTATCGTCATACTCTCAAATCGGGAGACCAGGGACTACGCGGTCAGTTACTACAAGTTGCATTGGTCCCGTACGAGGTGTTAGTACCTCCTACGGGGTTTGGGGGCTGGTTTCGGTTTTCACCCTTTAATGGCGTGTTTTTAAGTCTAAGTGTGATTTTTGCAAATTATCGTCATACTCTCAAGCCGGGACACCCGGGACTACGCTGTCAGTTCCTATAAGTTGCATTGGTCCCGTGCGAGGTGTTCGTGCCTCCAACGGGGTCGTTTGGGGGCTGGTTTGGGTTTTTACCCTTTAACAGCTTGTTTTTAAGTCTAAGTGTGATTTTTGCAAATTATCGTCATACTCTCAAACCAGGACACCCGAGACTACGCGGTCAGTTCCTACAAGTTGCATTGGTCCCGTGCGAGGTGTTCGTGCCTCCTACGGGGTCGTTTGGGGGCTGGTTTGGGTTTTCACCCTTTAATGGCCTATTTTTAAGTCTAAGTGTGATTTTTGCAAATTATTATCGTACTCTTAAACCAGGACACCCGGGACTACGCGGTCAGTTCCCAAAAGTTTCATTGGTCCTGTGCGAGGTGTTCGTGCCTCCTACGGGGCCGTGTGGGGGCTGGTTTGGGTTTTCACCCCTTAACGGCTAGTTTTTAAGTCCAAGTGTGATTTTTGCAAATTATCATCGTACTCTCAAATCGGGAGACCCGGGACTACGTGGTCATTTCCTACAAGTTGCATTGGTTCCGTGCGAGGTGTTCGTACCTCCTACGGGGCCGTTTGGGGGCTGGTTTGGGATTTCACCCTTTAACGGCTTGTTTTTAAGTTTAAGTGTGATTTTTGCAAATTATCGTCATACTCTCAAACCGGGACACCCAGGACTACGCGGTCAGTTCCTATAAGTTGCATTGGTCCCGTGCGAGGTGTTCGTGCCTCCTACGGGGTCGTTTGGGTGCTGGTTTGGGTTTTCACCCTTTAACAGCTAGTTTTTAAGTCTAAGTGGGATTTTTGCAAATTATCATCATACTCTCAAATCGGGAGATCCGGGACTACGCGGTCAGTTCCTACAAGTTGTATTGGTCCCGTGCGAGGTGTCCGTGCCTCCTACGGGGCCGTTTGGGGGCTGGTTTGGGTTTTCACCCCTTAACGGCTAGTTTTTAAGTCTAAGTGTGATTTTTGCAAATTATCGTCGTACTCTCAAACCAGGAGACCCGGGACTATGCGGTCTGTTCGTACAAGTTGCATTGGTCCCACGCGAGGTGTTCGTGCCTCCTACGGGGTCGTTTGGGCGCTGGTTTGGGTTTTCACCCCTTAACGGCTAGTTTTTAAGTCTAAGTGTGATTTTTGCTAATTATCCTCATACTCTCAAACCTGGAGACCCGGGACTACGCGGTCAGTTCCTACAAGTTGCACTGGTCCCGTGCGAGGTGTTCGTGCCTCCTACGGGGTCGTTTGGGGGCTGGTTTGGGTTTTCACCCCTTAACGGCTAGTTTTTAAGTCTAAGTGTGATTTTTGCAAATTATCGTCATACTCTCAAATCGGGAGATCCGCGACTACGCGGTCAGTTCCTACAAGTTGCATTGGTCCCGTGCGAGATGTTCGTGCCTCCTACGGGGCCGTTTGGAGGCTGGTTTGGGTTTTCACCCCTTAACGGCTAGTTTTTAAGTCTAAGTGTGATTTTGGCAAATTATCATCGTACTCTCAAACCAGGAGACCCGGGACTACGCGGTCTGTTCCTACAAGTTGCATTGGTCCCGTGCAAGTTGCATTGGTCCCGTACGAGGTGTTCGTGCCTCCTACGGGGTCGTTTGGGGGCTGGTTTGGGTTTTCACCCCTTAACGGCTAGTTTTTAAGTGTAAGTGTGATTTTTGCAAATTATCGTCGTACTCTCAAACCAGGAGACCCGGGACTACGCGGTCAGTTCCTACAAGTTGCATTGGTCCCGAGCGAGGTGTTCGTGCCTCCTACGGGGTCGTTTGGGAGCCGGTTTGGGTTTTCACCCCTTAACGGCTTGTTTTTAAGTCTAAGTGTGATTTTTGCAAATTATCATCCTATTCACAAACCGGGAGATCCGGGACTATGCAGTCAATTCCTACAAGTTGCATTGGTCCCGTGCGAGGTGTTCGTGCCTCCTACGGGGTCGTTTGGTGGCTGGTTTGGGTTTTCACCCCATAACGGCTAGTTTTTAAGTCTAAGTGTGATTTTTGCAAATTATCGTCATACTCTGAAATCGGGAGACCCGGGACTACGCGGTCAGTTCGTACAAGTTGCATTGGTCCCGTGCGAGGTCTTCGTACCTCCTACAAGGCCGTTTGGGGGCTGGTTTCGGTTTTCACCCTTTAACGGCTTGTTTTTAAGTCTAAGTGTGATTTTTGCAAATTATCATCCTATTCAGAAACCGGGAGATCCGGGACTATGCGGTCAGTTCCTACAAGTTGCATTGGTCCCGTGCGAAGTGTTCGTGCCTCCTATGGGGTCATTTGGGGTCGATGTGGGTTTTCACCCTTTAACGGCCTGTTTTTAAGTTTACATGTGATTTTTACAAATTATCATCCTATTTACAAATCGGGAGACCCGGGACTACGCGGTCAGTTCCTACAAGTTGCATTGGTCCCGTGCGAGGTGTTCGTACCTCCTACGGGTCCGTTTGGGGGCTGGTTTGGGTTTTCACCCTTTAATGGCCTGTTTTTAAGTCTAAGTGTGATTTTTGCAAATTATCATCGTACTCTCAAACCAGGACACCCGGGACTACGCGGTCAGTTTCTACAAGTTGCATTGGTCCCGTGCGAGGTGTTCGTGCCTCCTATGGGGTCGTTTGGGGCTGGTTTGGGTTTTCACCCCTTAACGGCTAGTTTTTAAGTCTAAGTGTGATTTTTGCAAATTATCGTCATACTCTCAAATCGGGAGACCGAGGACTACGCGGTCAGTTCCTACAAGTTGCAATGGTCCCGTGCGATGTGTTCGTACCTCCTACGGGGCCGTTTGGGGGCTGGTTTGGGTTTTCACCCTTTAACGGCTTATTTTTAAGTTTAAGTGTGATTTTTGCAAATTATCGTCATACTCTCAAACCGTGACACACCCGAGACTACGCGGTCAGTTCCTATAAGTTGCATTGGTCCCGTGCGAGGTGTTCGTGCCTCCAACGGGGTCGTTTGGGGGCTGGTTTGGGTTTTCACCCTTTAACGACCTGTTTTTAAGTCTAAGTGTGATTTTTGCAAATTATCATCGTACTTACAAACCGGGAGATCCGGGACTACGCGCTCAGTTCCTACAAGTTGCATTGGTCCCGTGCGAGGTGTTCGTACCTCCTACGGGGCCGTTTGGGGGCTGGTTTGGGTTTTCACCCTTTAACGGCTTATTTTTAAGTTTAAGTGTGATTTTTGCAAATTATCGTCATACTCTCAAACCGTGACACACCCGAGACTACGCGGTCAGTTCCTATAAGTTGCATTGGTCCCGTGCGAGGTGTTCGTGCCTCCAACGGGGTCGTTTGGGGGCTGGTTTGGGTTTTCACCCTTTAACGGCAAGTTTTTAAGGCCAAGTGTGATTTTTGCAAATTATCATCGTACTTACAAACCGGGAGATCCGGGACTACGCGCTCAGTTCCTACAAGTTGCATTGGTCCCGTACCACCTACGGGGCCGTTTGGGGGTTGGTTTCGGTTTTCACCCTTTAACGGCTTGTTTTTAAATTTAAGTGTGATTTTTGCAAATTATCGTCATACTCTCAAACCGGGACACACCCGGGACTACGGTTTGGGTTTTCACCCCTTAACGGCTAGTTTTTAAGTCTAAGTGTGATTTTTGCAAATTATCGTCGTACTCTCAAATCGGGAGACCCGGGACTACGCGGTCAGTTCCTACAAGTTGCATTGGTCTCGTACGAGGTGTTCGTACCTCCTACGGGGCCGTTTGGGGGCTGGTTTCGTTTTCACCCTTTAACGACTTGTTTTTAAGTCTAAGTGTGATTTTTGCAAATTATCGTCATACTCTCAAACCGGGACACCCGGGACCACGCGGTCAGTTGCTACAAGTTGTATTGGTCCTATGCGAGGTGTTCGTGCCTCCTACGGGGTCGTTTGGGGGCCGGTTTGGGTTTTCACCCTTTAACGGCTTGTTTTTAAGTCCAAGTGTGATTTTTGCAAATTATCATCCTATTCACAAACAAGGAGATCCGGGACTATGCGGTCAGTTCCTACATGTTGCATTGGTCCCGTGCGAGGTGTTCGTGCCTCCTACGGGGTCGTTTGGTGGCTGGTTTGGGTTTTCACCCCTTAACGGCTAGTTTTTAAGTCTAAGTGTGATTTTTGCAAATTATCGTCGTACTCTCAAATCGGGAGACCCGGGACTACGCGGTCAGTTCGTAAAAGTTGCATTGGTCCCGTGCGAGGTGTTCGTACCTCCTACAGGGCCGTTTGGGGGCTGGTTTCGGTTTTCACCCTTTAACGGCTTGTTTTTAAGTCTAAGTGTGATTTTTGCAAATTATTATCCTATTCACAAATCGGGAGATCCGGGACTATGCGGTCAGTTCCTACAAGTTGCATTGGTCCCGTGCGAGGTGTTCGTGCCTCCTACGGGGTCGTTTGGTGGTTGGTTTGGGTTTTCACCCCTTAATGGCTAGTTTTTAAGTCTAAGTGTGATTTTTGCTAATTATCGTCGTACTCTCAAATCGGGAGACCCGGGACTACGCGATCAGTTCGTACAAGTTGCATTGGTCCCGTGCGAGGTGTTCGTACCTCCTACGGGGCCGCTTGGGGGCTGGTTTCGGTTTTCACACTTTAACGGCTAGTTTTAAAGTCTAAGTGTGATTTTTGCAAATTATCGTCGTACTCTCAAATCGGGAGATGCGGGACTATGCGGTCAGTTCCTACAAGTTGCATTGGTCCCGTGCGAGGTGTTCGTGCCTCCTACGGGGTCGTTTGGGGGCTGGTTTGGGTTTTCACCCCTTAAAGGCTAGTTTTTAAGCTTAAGTGTGATTTTTACAAATTATCGTCGTACTCTCAAATCGGGAGACCCGGGACTACGCGGTCAGTTCCTACAAGTTGCATTGGTCTCGTGCGAGGTGTTCGTACCTCCTACGGGGCCGTTTGGGTGCTGGTTTCGGTTTTCACCCTTTAACGGCTTGTTTTTAAGTCTAAGTGTGATTTTTGCAAATTATCGTCATACTCTCAAACCGGGACACACGGGACCACGCGGTCAGTTCCTACAAGTTGTATTGGTCCTATGCGAGGTGTTCGTGCCTCCTACGGGGTCGTTTGGAGGCCGGTTTGGGTTTTCACCCTTTAACGGCTTGTTTTTAAGTCTAAGTGTGATTTTTGCAAATTATCATTCTATTCACAAACCGGGAGATCCGGGACTATGCGGTCAGTTCCTACAAGTTGTATTGGTCCCGTGCGAGGTGTTCGTGCCTCCTACGGGGTTGTTTGGTGGCTGGTTTGGGTTTTCACCCCTTAACGGCTAATTTTTAAGTCTAAGTGTGATTTCTACAAATTATCGTCGTACTCTCAAATCGGGAGACCCGGGACTACGCGGTCAGTTCGTACAAGTTGCATTGGTCCCATGCAAGGTGTTCGTACCTCCTACGGGTGTGTGGGGGCTGGTTTCGGGTTTCACCCTTTAACGACTTGTTTTTAAGTCTAAGTGTGATTTTTACAAATTATCATCATACTCTCAAATCGGGAGACCCAGGACCACGCGGTTAGTTCCTACAAGTTGCATTGGTCCTGTGCGAGGTGTTCGTGCCTCCTACGGGGTCGTTTGGGGGCCGATTTGGGTTTCCACCCTTTAACGGCCTGTTTTTAAGTTTATGTTTGATTTTTGCAAATTATCGTCCTATTCACAAATCGGGAGGTCCGGGACTACGCGGTCAGTTCCAACAAGTTACATGGGTCCCGTGCGAGGTGTTCGTGCCTCCTACGGGGTCGTTTGGGGGCCGGTTTGGGTTTTCACCCTTTAACGACTTGTTTTTAAGTTTAAGTGTTGATTTTTACAAATTTTCATCATATTCTCAAACCGGGAGACCCGGGACTGCGCGATCAGTTCCTACAAGTTACATTGGTCCCATGCGACGTGTTTGTGCCTCGTACGGGATCGTTTGGGGGTTGTTTTGGGTTTTCACCCTTTAACGGCTTGTTTTTAAGTGTAAGTGTTGATTTTGCAAATTTTCGTCATACTCTCAAACTAGGACACCCGAGACTACGCGGTCAGTTCCTACAAGTTACATTGGTCCCGTGCGACGTGTTCGTGCCTCTTACGGGACCGTTTGGGGGCTGGTTTAGATTTTCACCCTCAAACGGCTTATTTTCAAGCCTAATCTATGTATTTTGAAATTATCATCATATTCTCAAACTGGAAGACCCGGGACTGCGGGGTCAGTTCAGACGAGTTACATTGGTCCCGTGGGAGGTGTTCGTGCCTCTTACGGGGCCGTTTGGGGGTTGGTTTGGGGTTTTACCCTCAAACGGCTTATTTTGAAGCCTAATCTATGTATTTTGAAATTATCGTCATATTCTCAAACCGAGAGACCCGAAACTACACGGTCAGTTCGTACGAGTTACATTAGTCCCGTGCGAGGTGTCCGTGCCTCTTACGGGACGGTTTGGGGGCTGGTTTGGGTTTTCACCCACAAACGGCTTGTTTTCAAGCCGAATCTACGTATTTTGAAATTATCGTCATATTCTCAAACTGGGAGACTCGGGACTACATGGTCAGTTCGTACGAGTTACATTGGTCTCGTACGAGATGTTCATGCCTCTTACGGGGCCGTTTGGGGGCTGGTTTGAGTTTTCACCCTCAAACGACTTGTTTTGAAGCCTAATCTACGTATTTTGTAATTATCGTCATATACGATGTCAGTTCATACAAGCTACATTGGAGCGAGAATAGTTACAATGCACAAATCAAATTAAGGTTTCAAAAATCATTTAAAAAACAGTAAATAACTAAATGAATTCATTCAATGTTTGTAGATGATGCGTTCAAGTTGAAGCCGATGATGTTTAGACGAATATGTCATGTATGTCAACATAAAATGAACAACTAAGAGAGATTTCTATTAGAACATGATGAATTAAAATTATTAGGATATAATTTAGGAAACATTCATACGCTTTTGAATTAATGGACATAATTTGTGGTCCAAATTTTAGTGTTTCCAAATTAGTCTTATGGTTCTCAAAAAGTGAACACCAAAATCTATTTTGCCTAGGCAAAATAAATTTGGTCCTGATTTATTTTCCACACTCCCTACTTGCTCAAAACCCAAACACACGCACCCATTCCCCACCTGCTCACACTCCCTACTTGCATGGGGCCGTGCGAGGTGATCGTACAACCTACGGGGCCGTTTGGGGACAGGTTTGGGTTTTCACCCTTTAACGGCTTGTTTTTAAGTCTAAGTGTGATTTTTGCAAATTATCGTCATACTCTCAAACCAGGACACCCAAGACTACGCGGTCAGTTCCTACAAGTTGCATTGGTCCCGTGCGAGGTGTTCGTGCCTACTACGGGGTCGTTTGGGGGCTGGTTTGGGTTTTCACCCTTTAATGGCCTGTTTTTAAGTCTAAGTGTGATTTTTGCAAATTATCATCGTACTCTCAAACCAGGACACCCGGGACTACGCGGTCAGTTCCTACAAGTTGCATTGGTCCCGTGCGAGGTGTTCGTGCCTCCTACGGGGCCGTTTGGGGGCTGGTTTGGGTTTTCACCCCTTAACGGCTAGTTTTTAAGTCCAAGTGTGATTTTTGCAAATTATCGTCGTACTCTCAAATCGGGAGACCTGGGACTACGCGGTCAATTCCTACAAGTTGCATGTGGCCGTGCGAGGTGTTCGTACCTCCTACGAGGCCGTTTGGGGACAGGTTCGGGTTTTCACCCTTTAACGGCTTTTTTTTAAGTCTAAGTGTGATTTTTGCAAATTATCGTCGTACTCTCAAATCGGGATACCCAGGACTACGCGGTCAGTTCCTACAAGTTGCATTGGTCCCGTGCGAGGTGTTCGTACCTCCTATGGGGTCGTTTGGGGCCTGGTTTGGGTTTTCACCCCTTAACGGCTAGTTTTTAAGTCTAACTGTGATTTTTGCAAATTATCGTCATACTCTCAAATCGGGAGATCCGGTACTACGCGGTCAGTTCCTACAAGTTGCATTGGTCCCGTGCGAGGTGTTCGTGCCTCCTATTGGGACGTTTGGGGGATGGTTTGAGTTTTCACCCCTTAACGGCTAGTTTTTAAGTCTAATTGTGATTTTTGCAAATTATCGTCATACTCTCAAATCGGGATACCAGGGACTACGCGGTCAGTTACTACAAGTTGCATTGGTCCCGTGCGAGGTGTTAGTACCTCCTACGGGGTTTGGGGGCTGGTTTCGATTTTCACCCTTTAATGGATTGTTTTTAAGTCAAAGTGTGATTTTTGCAAATTATCGTCATACTCTCAAGCCGGGACACCCGGGACTACGCGGTCAATTCCTATAAGTTGCATTGGTCCCGTGCGAGGTGTTCGTGCCTCCAACGGGGTCGTTTGGGGGCTGGTTTGGGTTTTCACCCTTTAATAGCTTGTTTTTAACACTAAGTGTGATTTTTGCAAATTATCGTCATACTCTCAAACCAGGACACCCGAGACTACGCGGTCAGTTCCTATAAGTTGCATTGATCCCGTGCGAGGTGTTCGTGCCTCCTACGGGGTCGTTTGGGGGCTGATTTGGGTTTTCACCCTTTAATGGCCTGTTTTTAAGTCAAAGTGTGATTTTTGCAAATTATTATCGTACTCTCAAACCAGGACACCCGGGACTACGCGGTCAGTTCCTAAAAGTTGCATTGGTCCCGTGCGAGGTGTTCGTGCCTCCTACGGGGCCGTGTGGGGGCTGGTTTGGGTTTTCACCCCTTAACGTTTTTGTTTTTAAGTCCAAGTGTGATTTTTGCAAATTATCATCATACTCTCAAATCGGGAGACCCGGGACTACTCGGTCAGTTCCTACAAGTTGCATTGGTCCCGTGCGAGGTGTTCGTACCTCTTACGGGGCCGTTTGGGGACTGGTTTTTGGTTTCACCCTTTAACGGCTTATTTTTAAGTCTAAGTGTGATTTTTGCAAATTATCGCCGTACTCTAAAATCGGGATACCCGGGACTACGCGGTCAAATCCTACAAGTTGCATTGGTCCCGTGCGAGGTGTCCGTGCCTCCTACGGGTACGTTTGGGGACTGGTTTGGGTTTTCACCCTTTAACGGCTATTTTTTAAGTCTAAATGTGATTTTTTCAAATTATCGTCATACTTTCAAACCGGGACACCCGGTACTACGCGGTCAGTTCCTACAAGTTGCATTGGTCCCGTGCGAGGAGTTCATGCCTCCTACAGGGTCGTTTGGGGGCTGATTTGGGTTTTCACCCCTTAACGGCTAGTTTTTAAGTCCAAGTGTGATTTTTGCAAATTATCGTCGTACTCTCAAATCGGGAGACCTGGGACTACGCGGTCAATTCCTACAAGTTGCATGGGGCCGCGCGAGGTGTCCCTGCCTCCTACAGGGCCGTTTGGCGACTCGTTTGGGTTTTCACCCCTTAACGGCTAGTTTTTAAGTCTAAATGTGATTTTTTCAAATTATCGTCATACTTTCAAACCGGGACACCCGGTACTACGCGGTCAGTTCCTACAAGTTGCATTGGTCCCGTGCGAGGTGTTCGTGCCTCCTACGGGGTCGTTTGGGGGCTGGTTTGGGTTTTCACCCCTTAACGGCTAGTTTTTAAGTCCAAGTGTGATTTTTGCAAATTATCGTCGTACTCTCAAATCGGGAGACCTGGGAGTACGCGATCAACTCCTACAAGTTGCATTGGTCCCGTGCGAGGTGTTCGTACCACCTACGGGGCCGTTTGGGAACTGGTTTGGGTTTTCACCCTTCAACGGCTTGTTTTTAAGTCTAAGTGTGATTTTTGCAAATTATCGTCGTACTCTCAAATCGGGATACCCAGGACTACGCGATCAGTTCCTACAAGTTGCATTGGTCCCTTGCGAGGTGTTCGTACCTCCTACGGGGCTGTTTGGGGACTGGTTTGGGTTTTCACCCTTTAACGGCATGTTTTTAACTCTAAGTGTGATTTTTGAAAATTATCCGCCTACTTTCAAATCGGGAGGCCCGAGACTACGTGGTAAGATTCTACAAGTTACATCGGTCGAGGTGTTCGTGCCTCCTACGGGGTCGTTTGGGGGCTGGTTTGGGTTTTCACCCCTTAACGGCTAGTTTTTAAGTCTAAGTGTGATTTTTGCAAATTATCGTCATACTCTCAAATAGGGACATTCGCGACTACGCGGTCAGTTCCTACAAGTTGTATTGGTCCCGTGCGACGTGTTCGTGCCTCCTACGGGGCCGTTTGGGGGCTGGTTTGGGTTTTCACCCCTTAACGGCTAGTTTTTAAGTCTAAGTGTGATTTTTGCAAATTATCGTCGTACTCTCAAACCAGGAGACCCGGGACTACGCGGTCTGTTCCTACAAGTTGCATTGGTCCCGTGCGAGGTGTTCGTGCCTCCTACGGGGTCGTTTGGGCGCTGGTTTGGGTTTTCACCCCTTAACGGCTAGTTTTTAAGTCTAAGTGTGATTTTTGCAAATTATCGTCGTACTCTCAAACCAGGAGACCCGGGACTACGCGGTCAGTTCCTACAAGTTACATTGGTCCCGTGCGAGGTGTTCGTGCCTCCTACGGGGTCGTTTGGGGGCTGGTTTGGGTTTTCACCCCTTAACGGCTAGTTTTTAAGTCTAAGTGTGATTTTTGCAAATTATCATCATACTCTCAAATCGGGAGATCCGCGACTACGCGGTCAGTTCCTACAAGTTGCATTGGTCCCGTGCGAGGTGTTCGTGCCTCCTACGGGGCCGTTTGGGGGCTGGTTTGGGTTTTCACCCCTTAACGGCTAGTTTTTAAGTCTAAGTGATTTTGGCAAATTATCGTTGTACTCTCAAACCAGGAGACCCGGAACTACGCGGTCTGTTCCTACAAGTTGCATTGGTCCCGTGCGAGGTGTTCGTGCCTCCTACGGGGTCGTTTGGGGGCTGGTTTGGGTTTTCACCCCTTAACGGCTAGTTTTTAAGTCTAAGTGTGATTTTTGCAAATTATCATCATACTCTCAAACCAGGAGACCCGGGACTACGCGGTCAGTTCCTACAAGTTGCATTGGCCCCGAGCGAGGTGTTCGTGCCTCCTACGGGGTCGTTTGGGGGCCGGTTTGGGTTTTCACCCCTTAACGGCTTGTTTTTAAGTCTAAGTGTGGTTTTTGCAAATTATCATCCTATTCACAAACCGGGAGATCCGGGACTATGCAGTCAATTCCTACAAGTTGCATTGGTCCCGTGCGAGGTGTTCGTGCCTCCTACGGGGTCGTTTGGTGGCTGGTTTGGGTTTTCACCCCATAACGGCTAGTTTTTAAGTCTAAGTGTGATTTTTGCAAATTATCGTCATACTCTGAAATCGGGAGACCCGGGACTACGCGGTCAGTTCGTACAAGTTGCATTGGTCCCGTGCGAAGTCTTCGTACCTCCTACAGGGCCGTTTGGGGGCTGGTTTCGGTTTTCACCCTTTAACGGCTTGTTTTTAAGTCTAAGTGTGATTTTTGCAAATTATCATCCTATTCACAAACCGGGAGATCCGGGACTATGCGGTCAGTTCCTACAAGTTGCATTGGTCCCGTCCGAAGTGTTCGTGCCTCCTATGGGGTCGTTTGGGGTCGATTTGGGTTTTCACCCTTTAACGGCCTGTTTTTAAGTTTACATGTGATTTTTACAAATTATCATCCTATTTAAAAACCGGGAGACCCGGGACTACGCGGTCAGTTCCTACAAGTTGCATTGGTCCCGTGCGAGGTGTTCGTACCTCCTACGGGTCCGTTTGGGCGCTGGTTTGGGTTTTCACCCTTTAATGGCCTGTTTTTAAGTCTAAGTGTGATTTTTGCAAATTATCATCGTACTCTCAAACCAGGACACCCGGGACTACGCGGTCAGTTCCTACAAGTTGCATTGGTCCCGTGCGAGGTGTCCGTGCCTCCTACGGGGCCGTTTGGGGACTAGTTTGGGTTTTCACCCCTTAACGGCTATTTTTTAAGTCAAAATGTGATTTTTTCAAATTATCGTCATACTTTCAAACCGGGACACCCGGTACTACGCGGTCAGTTCCTACAAGTTGCATTGGTCCCGTGCGAGGAGTTCGTGCCTCCTACGGGGTCGTTTGGGGGCTGGTTTGGGTTTTCACCCCGTAACGGCTAGTTTTTAAGTCCAAGTGCGATTTTTGCAAATTATCGTCGTACTCTCAAATCGGGAGACCTGGGACTACGCGGTCAATTCCTACAAGTTGCATGGGGCCGTGCGAGATGTTCGTACCTCCTACGGGGCCGTTTGGGGACAGGTTTGGGTTTTCACCATTTAACGGCTTGTTTTTAAGTCTAAGTGTGATTTTTGCAAATTATCGTCGTACTCTCAAATCGGGATACCCAGGACTACGCGGTCAGTTCCTACAAGTTGCATTGGTCCCGTGCGAGGTGTTCGTGCCTCCTACGGGGTCGTTTGGGGGCTGGTTTGGGTTTTCACCCCTTAACGGCTAGTTTTTAAGTCTAACTGTGATTTTTGCAAATTATCGTCATACTCTCAAATCGGGAGATCCGGTACTACGCGGTCAGTTCCTAAGGGTTGCATTGGTCCCGTGCGAGGTGTTAGTACCTCCTACGGGGTTTGGGGGCTGGTTTCGGTTTTCACCCTTTAATGGCTTGTTTTTAAGTCTAAGTGTGATTTTTGCAAATTATCGTCATACTCTCAAGCCGGGACACCCGGGACTACGCGGTCAGTTCCTATAAGTTGCATTGGTCCCGTGCGAGGTGTTCGTGCCTCCAACGGGGTCGTTTGGGGGCTGGTTTGGGTTTTCACCCTTTAACAGCTAGTTTTTAAGTCTAAGTGTGATTTTTGCAAATTATCGTCATACTCTCAAACCAGGACACCCGAGACTACGCGATCAGTTCCTACAAGTTGCGTTGGTCCCGTGCGAGGTGTTCGTGACTCCTACGGGGTCGTTTGGGGGCTGGTTTAGGTTTTCACCCTTTAATGGCCTGTTTTTAAGTCCAAGTGTGATTTTTGCAAATTAGCATCGTACTCTCAAATCGGGAGACCCGGGACTACTCGGTCAGTTCCTACAAGTTGCATTGGTCCCGTGCGAGGTGTTCTTACCTCTTACGGGGCCGTTTGGGGACTGGTTTTGGTTTTCACCCTTTAACGGCTTATTTTTAAGTCCAAGTGTGATTTTTGCAAATTATCGTCGTACTCTCAAATCGGGATACCCGAGACTACGCGGTCAGTTCCTACAAGTTGCATTGGTCCCGTGCGAGGTGTCCGTGCCTCCTACGGGTCCGTTTAGGGACTGGTTTGGGTTTTCACCCCTTAACGGCTATTTTTTAAGTCTAAATGTGATTTTTTCAAATTATCGTCATACTTTCAAACCAGGACACCCGGTACTATGCGGTCAGTTCCTACAAGTTGCATTGGTCCCGTGCGAGGAGTTCGTGCCTCCTACGGGGTCGTTTGGGGGCTGATTTGGGTTTTCAACCCTTAACGGCTAGTTTTTAAGTCCAAGTGTGATTTTTGCAAATTATCGTCGTACTCTCAAATCGGGAGACCTGGGACTACGCGGTCAATTCCTACAAGTTGCATGGGGCCGTGCGAGGTGTCCCTCCCTCCTACAGGGCCGTTTGGGGACTGGTTTGGGTTTCACCCCTTAACGGCTAGTTTTTAAGTCTAAATGTGATTTTTTCAAATTATCGTCATACTTTCAAACCGGGACCCCCGGTACTACGCGGTCAGTTCCTACAGGTTGCATTGGTCCCGTGCGAGGTGTTCGTGCCTCCTACGGGGTCGTTTGGGGGCTGGTTTGAGTTTTCACCCCTTAACGGCTAGTTTTTAAGTCCAGGTGTGATTTTTGCAAATTATCGTCGTACTCTCAAATCGGGAGACCTGGGAGTACGCGGTCAACTCCTACAAGTTGCATTGGTCCCGTGCGAGGTGTTCGTACCACCTACGGGGCCGTTTGGGAACTGGTTTGGGTTTTCACCCTTTAACGGCTTGTTTTTAAGTCTAAGTGTGATTTTTGCAAATTATCGTCGTACTATCAAATCGGGATACCCAGGACTACGCGATCAGTTCCTACAAGTTGCATTGGTCCCGTGCGAGGTGTTCGTACCTCCTACGGGGCCGTTTGGGGACTGGTTTGGGTTTTCACCCTTTAACGGCCTGTTTTTGCTTTTTGAAAATTATCCTCATACTTTCAAATCGGGAGACCCGAGACTACGTGGTAAGATTCTACAAGTTACATCGGTCGAGGTGTTCGTGCCTCCTACGGGGTCGTTTGGGGGACGATTTGGGTTTTCACCCTTTAACGGCATGTTTTTAACTCTAAGTGTGATTTTTGCAAATTATCGTCATACTCTCAAACTGGGAGCCCGGGACTATGCGGTCAGTTCCTAAAAGTTACATTGGTCTCGTGCGAAGTGTTCGTGCCTCCTACGGAGTCGTTTGGGGTCGATTTGAGTTTTCACCCTTTAAGGGCCTGTTTTTAAGTTTACATGTGACTTTACAAATTATCATCCTATTTACAAACCGGGAGACCCGGGACTACGCGGTCACTTCCTACAAGTTGCATTGGTGCCGTGTGAGGTGTTCGTACCTCCTACGGGGCCGTTTGGGGGCTGGTTTGGGTTTTCACCCTTTAACGGCCTGTTTTTAAGTCTAAGTGTGATTTTTGCAAATTATCATCGTACTCTCAAACCAGGACACCCGGGACTACGCAGTCAGTTCCTACAAGTTGCATTGGTCCCGTGCGAGGTGTCCGTGCCTCCTACGGGGCCGTTTGGGGACTGGTTTGGGTTTTCACCCCTTAACGGCTATTTTTTAAGTCAAAATGTGATTTTTTCAAATTATCGTCATACTTTCAAACCGGGACACCCGGTACTACGTGGTCAGTTCCTACAAGTTGCATTGGTCCCGTGCGAGGAGTTCATGCCTCCTACGGGGTCGTTTGGGGGCTGGTTTGGGTTTTCACCCCGTAACGGCTAGTTTTTAAGTCCAAGTGTGATTTTTGCAAATTATCGTCGTACTCTCAAATCGGGAGACCTGGGACTACGCGGTCAATTCCTACAAGTTGTATGGGGCCGTGCGAGGTGTTCGTACCTCCTACGGGGCCGTTTGGGGACAAGTTTGGGTTTTCACCCTTTAACGGCTTGTTTTTAAGTCTAAGTGTGATTTTTGCAAATTATCGTCGTACTCTGAAATCGGGATACCCAGGACAACGCGGTCAGTTCCTACAAGTTGCATTGGTCCCGTGCGAGGTGTTCGTGCTTCCTACGGGGTCGTTTGGGGGCTGGTTTGGGTTTTCACCCCTTAACGGCTAGTTTTTAAGTCTAACTGTGATTTTTGCAAATTATCGTCATACTCTCAAATCGGGAGATCCGGTACTACGCGGTCAGTTCCTACAAGTTGCATTGGTCCCGTGCGAGGTGTTCGTGCCTCCTACTGGGACGTTTGGGGGCTGGTTTGGGTTTTCACCCCTTAACGGCTAGTTTTTAAGTCTAATTGTGATTTTATCAAATTATCGTCATACTCTCAAATCGGGAGACCAGGGACTACGCGGTCAGTTACTACAAGTTGCATTGGTCCCGTGCGAGGTGTTAGTACCTCCTACGGGGTTTGGGGGCTGGTTTCGATTTTCACCCTTTAATTGCGTGTTTTTAAGTCTAAGTGTGATTTTTGCAAATTATCGTCATACTCTCAAGCCGGGACACCCGGGACTACGCTGTCAGTTCCTATAAGTTGCATTGGTCCCGTGCGAGGTGTTCGTGCCTCCAACGGGGTCGTTTGGGGGCTGGTTTGGGTTTTCACCCTTTAACAGCTTGTTTTTAAGTCTAAGTGTGATTTTTGCAAATTATCGTCATACTCTCAAACCAGGACACCCGAGACTACGCGGTCAGTTCCTACAAGTTGCATTGGTCCCGTGCGAGGTGTTCGTGCCTCCTACGGGGTCGTTTGGGGGCTGGTTTGGGTTTTCACCCTTTAACGGCTTCTTTTTAAGTCTAAGTGTGATTTTAGCAAATTATTATCGTACTCTCAAACCAGGACACCAGGGACTACGCGGTAAGTTCCTAAAAGTTGCATTGGTCCTGTGCGAGGTGTTCGTGCCTCCTACGGGGCCGTGTGGGGGCTGGTTTGGGTTTTCACCCCGTAACGGCTAGTTTTTAAGTCCAAGTGTGATTTTTGCAAATTATCGTCGTACTCTCAAATCGGGAGACCTGGGACTACGCGGTCAATTCCTACAAGTTGCATGGGGCCGTGCGAGATGTTCGTACCTCCTACGGGGCCGTTTGGGGACAGGTTTGGGTTTTCACCCTTTAACGGCTTGTTTTTAAGTCTAAGTGTGATTTTTGCAAATTATCGTCGTACTCTCAAATCGGGATACCCAGGACTACGCGGTCAGTTCCTACAAGTTGCATTGGTCCCGTGCGAGGTGTTCGTGCCTCCTACGGGGTCGTTTGGCGGCTGGTTTGGGTTTTCACCCCTTAACGGCTAGTTTTTAAGTCTAACTGTGATTTTTGCAAATTATCGTCATACTCTCAAATCGGGAGATCCGGTACTACGCGATCAGTTCCTACAAGTTGCATTGGTCCCGTGCGAGGTGTTAGTACCTCCTACGGGGTTTGGGGGCTGGTTTCGGTTTTCACCCTTTAATGGCTTGTTTTTAAGTCTAAGTGTGATTTTTGCAAATTATCGTCATACTCTCAAGCCGGGACACCCGGGACTACGCGGTCAGTTCCTATAAGTTGCATTGGTCCCGTGCGAGGTGTTCGTGCCTCCAACGGGGTCGTTTGGGGGCTGGTTTGGGTTTTCACCCTTTAACAGCTAGTTTTTAAGTCTAAGTGTGATTTTTGCAAATTATCATCATACTCTCAAACCAGGACACCCGAGACTACGCGGTCAGTTCCTACAAGTTGCGTTGGTCCCGTGCGAGGTGTTCGTGCCTCCTACGGGGTCGTTTGGGGGCTGGTTTGGGTTTTTACCCTTTAATGGCCTGTTTTTAAGTCTAAGTGTGATTTTTGCAAATTATTATCGTACTCTCAAACCAGGACACCCGGGACTATGCGGTCAGTTCCTAAAAGTTGCATTGGTCCCGTGCGAGGTGTTCGTGCCTCCTACGGGGCCGTGTGGGGGCTGGTTTGGGTTTTCACCCCTTAACGGCTAGTTTTTAAGTCCAAGTGTGATTTTTGCAAATTAACGTCGTACTCTCAAATCGGGAGACCCGGGACTACTCGGTCAGTTCCTACAAGTTGCATTGGTCCCGTGCGAGGTGTTCGTACCTCTTACGGGGCCGTTTGGGGACTGGTTTTTGTTTTCACGCTTTAACGGCTTATTTTTAAGTCCAAGTGTGATTTTTGCAAATTATCGTCGTACTCTCAAATCGGGATACCCGGGACTACGCGGTCAGTTCCTACAAGTTGCATTGGTCCCGTGCGAGGTGTCCGTGCCTCCTACGGGTCCGTTTAGGGACTGGTTTGGGTTTTCACCCCTTAACAGCTATTTTTTAAGTCTAAATGTGATTTTTTCAAATTATCGTCATACTTTCAAACCAGGACACCCGGTACTATGCGGTCAGTTCCTACAAGTTGCATTGGTCCCGTGCGAGGAGTTTGTGCCTCCTACGGGGTCGTTTGGGGGCTGATTTGGGTTTTCACCCCTTAACGGCTAGTTTTTAAGTCCAAGTGTGATTTTTGCAAATTATCGTCGTACTCTCAAATCGGGAGACCTGGGACTACGCGGTCAATTCCTACAAGTTGCATGGGGCCGTGCGAGGTGTCCCTCCCTCCTACAGGGCCGTTTGGGGACTGGTTTGGGTTTCACCCCTTAACGGCTAGTTTTTAAGTCTAAATGTGATTTTTTCAAATTATCGTCATACTTTCAAAGCGGGACCCCCGGTACTACGCGGTCAGTTCCTACAAGTTGCATTGGTCCCGTGCGAGGTGTTCGTGCCTCCTACGGGGTCGTTTGGGGGCTGGTTTGAGTTTTCACCCCTTAACGGCTAGTTTTTAAGTCCAGGTGTGATTTTTGCAAATTATCGTCGTACTCTCAAATCGGGAGACCTGGGAGTACGCGGTCAACTCCTACAAGTTGCATTGGTCCCGTGCGAGGTGTCCGTACCACCTACGGGGCCGTTTGGGAACTGGTTTGGGTTTTCACCCTTTAACGGCTTGTTTTTAAGTCTAAGTGTGATTTTTGCAAATTATCGTCGTACTCTCAAATCGGGATACCCAGGACTACGCGATTAGTTCCTACAAGTTGCATTGGTCCCGTGCGAGGTGTTCGTACCTCCTACGGGGCCGTTTGGGGACTGGTTTGGGTTTTCACCCTTTAACGGCCTGTTTTTGCTTTTTGAAAATTATCCTCATACTTTCAAATCGGGAGACCCGAGACTACGTGGTAAGATTCTACAAGTTACATCGGTCGAGGTGTTCGTGCCTCCTACGGGGTCGTTTGGGGCCGATTTGGGTTTTCACCCTTTAACGGCATGTTTTTAACTCTAAGTGTGATTTTTGCAAATTATCGTCATACTCTCAAACTGGGAGCCCGGGACTATGCGGTCAGTTCCTAAAAGTTACATTGGTCTCGTGCGAAGTGTTCGTGCCTCCTACGGAGTCGTTTGGGGTCGATTTGAGTTTTCACCCTTTAAGGGCCTGTTTTTAAGTTTACATGTGACTTTACAAATTATCATCCTACAAGTTACATTGGTCCCGTGCGAGGAGTTCGTGCCTCCTACGGGGTCGTTTGGGGGCTGGTTTGGGTTTTCACCCCGTAACAGCTAGTTTTTAAGTCCAAGTGTGATTTTTCCAAATTATCGTCGTACTCTCAAATCGGGAGACCTGGGACTACGCGGTCAATTCCTACAAGTTGTATGGGGCCGTGCGAGGTGTTCGTACCTCCTACGGGGCCGTTTGGGGACAGGTTTGGGTTTTCACCCTTTAACGGCTTGTTTTTAAGTCTAAGTGTGATTTTTGCAAATTATCGTCGTACTCTGAAATCGAGATACCCAGGACAACGCGGTCAGTTCCTACAAGTTGCATTGGTCCCGTGCGAGGTGTTCGTGCTTCCTACGGGGTCGTTTGGGGGCTGGTTTGGGTTTTCACCCCTTAACGGCTAGTTTTTAAGTCTAACTGTGATTTTTGCAAATTATCGTCATACTCTCAAATCGGGAGATCCGGTACTACGCGGTCAGTTCCTACAAGTTGCATTGGTCCCGTGCGAGGTGTTCGTGCCTCCTACTGGGACGTTTGGGGGCTGGTTTGGGTTTTCACCCCTTAACGGCTAGTTTTTAAGTCTAATTGTGATTTTATCAAATTATCGTCATACTCTCAAATCGGGAGACCAGGGACTACGCGGTCAGTTACTACAAGTTGCATTGGTCCCGTGCGAGGTGTTAGTACCTCCTACGGGGTTTGGGGGCTGGTTTCGGTTTTCACCCTTTAATGGCGTGTTTTTAAGTCTAAGTGTGATTTTTGCAAATTATCATCATACTCTCAAGCCGGGACACCCGGGACTACGCTGTCAGTTCCTATAAGTTGCATTGGTCCCGTGCGAGGTGTTCGTGCCTCCAACGGGGTCGTTTGGGGGCTGGTTTGGGTTTTCACCCTTTAACAGCTTGTTTTTAAGTCTAAGTGTGATTTTTGCAAATTATCGTCATACTCTCAAACCAGGACACCCGAGACTACGCGGTCAGTTCCTACAAGTTGCATTGGTCCCGTGCGAGGTGTTCGTGCCTCCTACGGGGTCGTTTGGGGGCTGGTTTGGGTTTTCACCCTTTAACGGCTTATTTTTAAGTCTAAGTGTGATTTTAGCAAATTATTATCGTACTCTCAAACCAGGACACCCGGGACTACGCGGTCAGTTCCTAAAAGTTGCATTGGTCCTGTGCGAGGTGTTCGTGCCTCCTACGGGGCCGTGTGGGGGCTGGTTTGGGTTTTCACCCCTTAACGGCTAGTTTTTAAGTCCAAGTGTGATTTTTGCAAATTATCATCGTACTCTCAAATCGGGAGACCCGGGACTACGCGGTCAGTTCCTACAAGTTGTTTTGGTTCCGTGCGAGGTGTTCGTACCTCCTACGGGGCCGTTTGGGGGCTGGTTTGGGATTTCACCCTTTAACGGCTTGTTTTTAAGTTTAAGTGTGATTTTTGCAAATTATCGTCATACTCTCAAACCGGGACACCCGGGACTACGCGGTCAGTTCCTATAAGTTGCATTGGTCCCGTGCGAGGTGTTCGTGAATCCTACGGGGTCGTTTGGGGGCTGGTTTGGGTTTTCACCCTTTAACAGCTAGTTTTTAAGTCTAAGTGTGATTTTTGCAAATTATCGTCATACTCTCAAATCGGGAGATCCGGGACTACGCGGTCAGTTCCTACAAGTTGTATTGGTCCCGTGCGACATGTTCGTGCCTCCTACGGGGCCGTTTGGGGGCTGGTTTGGGTTTTCACCCCTTAACGGCTAGTTTTTAAGTCTAAGTGTGATTTTTGCAAATTATCGTCGTACTCTCAAACCAGGAGACCCGGGACTACGCGGTCTGTTCCTACAGGTTGTATTGGTCCCGTGCGAGGTGTTCGTGCCTCCTACGGGGTCGTTTGGGCGCTGGTTTGGGTTTTCACCCCTTAACGGCTAGTTTTTAAGTCTAAGTGTGATTTTTGCAAATTATCGTCGTACTCTCAAACCAGGAGACCCGGGACTACGCGGTCAGTTCCTACAAGTTGCATTGGTCCCGTGCGAGGTGTTCGTGCCTCCTACGGGGTCGTTTGGGGGCTGGTTTGGGTTTTCACCCCTTAACGGCTAGTTTTTAAGTCTAAGTGTGATTTTGGCAAATTATCGTCGTACTCTCAAACCAGGAGACCCGGGACTACGCGGTCTGTTCCTACAAGTTGCATTGGTCCCGTGCAAGTTGCATTGGTCCCGTGCGAGGTGTTCGTGCCTCCTACGGGGTCGTTTGGGGGCTGGTTTGGGTTTTCACCCCTTAACGGCTAGTTTTTAAGTCAAAGTGTGATTTTTGCAAATTATCATCGTACTCTCAAACCAGGAGACCCGGGACTACGCGGTCAGTTCCTACAAGTTGCATTGGTCCCGAGCGAGGTGTTCGTGCCTCCTACGGGGTCGTTTGGGGGCCGGTTTGGGTTTTCACCCCTTAACGGCTTGTTTTTAAGTCTAAGTGTGATTTTTGCAAATTATCATCCTATTCACAAACCGGGAGATCCGGGGCTATGCAGTCAATTCCTACAAGTTGCATTGGTCCCGTGCGAGGTGTTCGTGCCTCCTATGGGGTCGTTTGGTGGCTGGTTTCGGTTTTCACCCTTTAACGGCTTGTTTTTAAGTCTAAGTGTGATTTTTGCAAATTATCATCCTATTCACAAACCGGGAGATCCGGGACTACGCGATCAGTTCGTACAAGTTGCATTGGTCCCGTGCGAGGTCTTCGTACCTCCTACAGGGCCGTTTGGGGGCTGGTTTCGATTTTCACCCTTTAACGGCTTGTGTTTAAGTCTAAGTGTGATTTTTGCAAATTATCATCCTATTCACAAACCGGGAGATCCGGGACTATGCGGTCTGTTCCTACAAGTTGCATTGGTCCCGTGCGAAGTGTTCGTGCCTCCTATGGGGTCGTTTGGGGTCGATTTGGGTTTTCACCCTTTAACGGCCTGTTTTTAAGTTTACATGTGATTTTTACAAATTATCATCCTATTTACAAACCGGGAGACCCGGGACTACGCGATCAGTTCCTACAAGTTGCATTGGTCCCGTACGAGGTGTTCGTACCTCCTACGGGTCCGTTTGGGGGCTGGTTTGGGTTTTCAGCCTTTAATGGCCTGTTTTTAAGTCTAAGTGTGATTTTTGCAAATTATCATCGTACTCTCAAACCAGGACACCCGGGACTACGCGGTCAGTTCCTACAAGTTGCATTGGTCCCGTGCGAGGTGTTCGTGCCTCCTACGGGGTCGTTTGGGGGCTGGTTTGGGTTTTCACCCCTTAACGGCTAGTTTTTAAGCTTAAGTGTGATTTTTGCAAATTATCATCCTATTCACAAACCGGGAGATCCGGGACTATGCAGTCAATTCCTACAAGTTGCATTGGTCCCGCGCGAGGTGTTCGTGCCTCCTATGGGGTCGGTTGGTGGCTGGTTTCGGTTTTCACCCTTTAACGGCTTGTTTTTAAGTCTAAGTGTGATTTTTGCAAATTATCATCCTATTCACAAACCGGGAGATCCGGGACTATGCGGTCTGTTCCTACAAGTTGCATTGGTCCCGTGCGAAGTGTTCGTGCCTCCTATGGGGTCGTTTGGGGTCGATTTGGGTTTTCACCCTTTAACGGCCTGTTTTTAAGTTTACATGTGATTTTTACAAATTATCATCCTATTTACAAACCGGGAGACCCGGGACTACGCGGTCAGTTCCTACAAGTTGCATTGGTCCCGTACGAGGTGTTCGTACCTCCTACGGGTCCGTTTGGGGGCTGGTTTGGGTTTTCACCCTTTAATGGCCTGTTTTTAAGTCTAAGTGTGATTTTTGCAAATTATCATCGTACTCTCAAACCAGGACACCCGGGACTACGCGGTCAGTTCCTACAGGTTGCATTGGTCCCGTGCGAGGTGTTCGTGCCTCCTACGGGGTCGTTTGGGGGCTGGTTTGGGTTTTCACCCCTTAACGGCTAGTTTTTAAGCTTAAGTGTGATTTTTGCAAATTATCGTCGTACTCTCGAATCGGGAGACCCGGGACTACGCGGTCAGTTCCTACAAGTTGCATTGGTCTCGTGCGAGGTGTTCGTACCTCCTACGGGGCCGTTTGGGTGCTGGTTTCGGTTTTCACCCTTTAACGGCTTGTTTTTAAGTCTAAGTGTGATTTTTGCAAATTATCGTCATACTCTCAAACCGGGACACACGGGACCACGCGGTCAGTTCCTACAAGTTGTATTGGTCCTATGCGAGGTGTTCGTGCCTGTTACGGGGTCGTTTGGAGGCCGGTTTGGGTTTTCACCCTTTAACGGCTTGTTTTTAAGTCTAAGTGTGATTTTTGCAAATTATCATCCTATTCACAAACCGGGAGATCCGGGACTATGCGGTCAGTTCCTACAAGTTGCATTGGTCCCGTGCGAGGTGTTCGTGCCTCCTACGGGGTCGTTTGGTGGCTGGTTTGGGTTTTCACCCCTTAACGGCTAGTTTTTAAGTCTAAGTGTGATTTCTGCAAATTATCGTCGTACTCTCAAATCGGGAGACCCGGGACTACGCGGTCAGTTCATATAAGTTGCATTGGTCCCATGCGAGGTGTTCGTACCTCCTACGGGGCTGTTTGGGGGCTGGTTTCGGGTTTCACCCTTTAACGGCTTGTTTTTAAGTCTAAGTGTGATTTTTACAAATTATCATCATACTCTCAAACCGGGAGACCCAGGACCACGCGGTCAGTTCCTACAAGTTGCATTGGTCCTGTGCGAGGTATTCGTGCCTCCTACGGGGTCGTTTGGGGGCCGATTTGGGTTTCCACCCTTTAACGGCCTGTATTTAAATTTATGTTTGATTTTTGCAAATTATCGTCCTATTCACAAACCGGGAGGTCCGGGACTACGCGGTCAGTTCCTACAAGTTACATGGGTCCCGTGCGAGGTGTTCGTGCCTCCTACGGGGTCGTTTGGGGGCCGGTTTGGGTTTTCACCCTTTAACGACTTGTTTTTAAGTTTAAGTGTTGATTTTTACAAATTTTCATCATATTCTCAAACCGGAAGACCCGGGACTGCGCGATCAGTTCCTACAAGTTACATTGGTCCCATGCGAGGTGTTTGTGCCTCGTACGGGATCGTTTGGGGGTTGTTTTGGGTTTTCACCCTTTAACGGCTTGTTTTTAAGTGTATGTGTTGATTTTGCAAATTTTCATCATACTCTCAAACCAGGACACCCGAGACTACGCGGTCAGTTCCTACAAGTTACATTGGTCCCGTGCGACGTGTTCGTGCCTCTTACGGGACCGTTTGGGGGCTGGTTTAGATTTTCACCCTCAAACGGCTTATTTTCAAGCCTAATCTACGTATTTTGAAATTATCATCATATTCTCAAACTGGAAGACCCGGGACTGCGGGGTCAGTTCAGACGAGTTACATTGGTCCCGTGGGAGGTGTTCGTGCCTCTTACGGGGCCGTTTGGGGGTTTGTTTGGGGTTTTACCCTCAAACGGCTTATTTTGAAGCCTAATCTATGTATTTTGAAATTATCATCATATTCTCAAACCGAGAGACCCGAAACTACACGATCAGTTCGTACGAGTTACATTAGTCCCGTGCGAGGTGTCCGTGCCTCTTACGGGACGGTTTGGGGGCTGGTTTGGGTTTTCACCCACAAACGGCTTGTTTTCAAGCCGAATCTACGTATTTTGAAATTATCGTCATATTCTCAAACTGGGAGACTCGGGACTACATGGTCAGTTCGTACGAGTTACATTGGTCTCGTACGAGATGTTCATGCCTCTTACGGGGCCGTTTGGGGGCTGGTTTGAGTTTTCACCCTCAAACGGCTTGTTTTCAAGCCTAATCTACGTATTTTGTAATTATCGTCATATACGATGTCAGTTCATACAAGTTACATTGGAGCGAGAATAGTTACAATGTACAAATCAAATTAAGGTTTCAAAAATCATTTAAAAAACAGTAAATAACTAAATGAATTCATTCAATGTTTGTAGATGATGCGTTCAAGTTGAAGCCGATGATGTTTAGACGAATATGTCATGTATGTCAACATAAAATGAACAACTAAGAGAGATTTCTATTAGAACATGATGAATTAGAATTATTAGGATATAATTTTGGAAACATTCATACGCTTTTGAATTAATGGACATAATTTGTGGTCCAAATTTTAGTGTTTCCAAATTAGTCTTATGCTTCTCAAAAAGTGAACACCAAAATCTATTTTGCCTAGGCAAAATAAATTTGGTCCTGATTTATTTTCAACACTCCCTACTTGCTCAAAACCCAAACACACGCACCCATTCCCCACCTGCTCACACTCCCTACTTGCATGGGGCCGTGCGAGGTGATCGTACCTCCTACGGGGCCGTTTGGGGACAGGTTTGGGTTTTCACCCTTTAACGGCTTGTTTTTAAGTCTAAGTGTGATTTTTGCAAATTATCGTCATACTCTCAAACCAGGACACCCAAGACTACGCGGTCAGTTCCTACAAGTTGCATTGGTCCCGTGCGAGGTGTTCGTGCCTCCTACGGGGTCGTTTGGGGGCTGGTTTGGGTTTTCACCCTTTAATGGCCTGTTTTTAAGTCTAAGTGTGATTTTTGCAAATTATCATCGTACTCTCAAACCAGGACACCCGGGACTACGCGGTCAGTTCCTACAAGTTGCATTGGTCCCGTGCGAGGTGTTCGTGCCTCCTACGGGGCCGTTTGGGGGCTGGTTTGGGTTTTCACCCCTTAACGGCTAGTTTTTAAGTCCAAGTGTGATTTTTGCAAATTATCGTCGTACTCTCAAATCGGGAGACCTGGGACTACGCGGTCAATTCCTACAAGTTGCATGTGGCCGTGCGAGGTGTTCGTACCTCCTACGGGGCCGTTTGGGGACAGGTTCGGGTTTTCACCCTTTAACGGCTTTTTTTTAAGTCTAAGTGTGATTTTTGCAAATTATCGTCGTACTCTCAAATCGGGATACCCAGGACTACGCGGTCAGTTCCTACAAGTTGCATTGGTCCCGTGCGAGGTGTTTGTGCCTCCTACGGGGTCGTTTGGGGCCTGGTTTGGGTTTTCACCCCTTAACGACTAGTTTTTAAGTCTAACTGTGATTTTTGCAAATTATCGTCATACTCTCAAATCGGGAGATCCGGTACTACGCGGTCAGCTCCTACAAGTTGCATTGGTCCCGTGCGAGGTGTTCGTGCCTCCTATTGGGACGTTTGGGGGCTGGTTTGGGTTTTCACCCCTTAACGGCTAGTTTTTAAGTCTAATTGTGATTTTTGCAAATTATCGTCATACTCTCAAATCGGGATACCAGGGACTACGCGGTCAGTTACTACAAGTTGCATTGGTCCCGTGCGAGGTGTTAGTACCTCCTACGGGGTTTGGGGGCTGGTTTCGATTTTCACCCTTTAATGGCTTGTTTTTAAGTCAAAGTGTGATTTTTGCAAATTATCGTCATACTCTCAAGCCGGGACACCCGGGACTACGCGGTCAATTCCTATAAGTTGCATTGGTCCCGTGCGAGGTGTTCGTGCCTCCAACGGGGTCGTTTGGGGGCTGGTTTGGGTTTTCACCCTTTAACAGCTTGTTTTTAACACTAAGTGTGATTTTTGCAAATTATCGTCATACTCTCAAACCAGGACACCCGAGACTACGAGGTCAGTTCCTACAAGTTGCATTGGTCCCGTGCGAGGTGTTCGTGCCTCCTACGGGGTCGTTTGGGGGCTGGTTTGGGTTTTCACCCTTTATTGGCCTGTTTTTAAGTCTAAGTGTGATTTTTGCAAATTATTATCGTACTCTCAAACCAGGACACCCGGGACTACGCGGTCAGTTCCTAAAAGTTGCATTGGTCCCGTGCGAGGTGTTCGTGCCTCCTACGGGGCCGTGTGGGGGCTGGTTTGGGTTTTCTCCCCTTAACGTTTTAGTTTTTAAGTCTAAGTGTGATTTTTGCAAATTATTATCGTACTCTCAAACCAGGACACCCGGGACTACGCGGTCAGTTCCTAAAAGTTGCATTGGTCCCGTGCGAGGTGTTCGTGCCTCCTACGGGGCCGTGTGGGGGCTGGTTTGGGTTTTCACCCCTTAACGTTTTAGTTTTTAAGTCCAAGTGTGATTTTTGCAAATTACCATCGTACTCTCAAATCGGGAGACCCGGGACTACTCGGTCAGTTCCTACAAGTTGCATTGGTCCCGTGCGAGGTGTTCGTACCTCTTACGGGGCCGTTTGGGGACTGGTTTTGGTTTTCACCCTTTAACGGCTTATTTTTAAGTCTAAGTGTGATTTTTGCAAATTATCGTCATACTCTCAAATCGGGATACCCGGGACTACGCGGTCAAATCTTACAAGTTGCATTGGTCCCGTGCGAGGTGTCCGTGCCTCCTACGGGTCCGTTTGGGGACTGGTTTGGGTTTTCACCCCTTAACGGCTATTTTTTAAGTCTAAATCTGATTTTTTCAGATTATCGTCATACTTTCAAACCGGGACACCCGGTACTACGCGGTCAGTTCCTACAAGTTGCATTGATCCTGTGCGGGGAGTTCATGCCTCATACGGGGTCGTTTGGGGGCTGATTTGGGTTTTCACACCTTAACGGCTAGTTTTTAAGTCCAAGAGTGATTTTTGCAAATTATCATCGTATTCTCAAATCAGGAGACCTGGGACTACGCGGTCAATTCCTACAAGTTGCATGGGGCCGTGCGAGGTGTCCCTGCCTCCTATAGGGCCGTTTGGGGACTGGTTTGGGTTTTCACCCCTTAACGGCTAGTTTTTAAGTCTAAATGTGATTTTTTCAAATTATCGTCATACTTTCAAACCGGGACACCCGGTACTACGCGGTCAGTTCCTACAAGTTGCATTGGTCCCGTGCGAGGTGTTCGTGCCTCCTACGGGGTCGTTTGGGGGCTGGTTTGGGTTTTCACCCCTTAACGGCTAGTTTTTAAGTCCAAGTGTGATTTTTGCAAATTATCGTCGTACTCTCAAATCGGGAGACCTGGGAGTACGCGGTCAACTCCTACAAGTTGCATTGGTCCCGTGCGAGGTGTTCGTACCACCTACGGGGCCGTTTGGGAACTGGTTTGGGTTTTCACCCTTCAACGGCTTGTTTTTAAGTCTAAGTGTGATTTTTGCAAATTATCGTCGTACTCTCAAATTGGGATACCCAGGAGTACGCGATCAGTTCCTACAAGTTGCATTGGTCCCGTGCGAGGTGTTCGTACCTCCTACGGGGCCGTTTGGGGACTGGTTTGGGTTTTCACCCTTTAACGGCCTGTTTTTAACTCTAAGTGTGATTTTTGAAAATTATCCGCATACTTTCAAATCGGGAGACCCGAGACTACGTGGTAAGATTCTACAAGTTACATCGGTCGAGGTGTTCGTGCCTCCTACGGGGTCGTTTGGGGGCTGGTTTGGATTTTCACCCTTTAACGGCTTATTTTTAAGTCTAAGTGTGATTTTTGCAAATTATTATCGTACTCTCAAACCAGGACACCCGGGACTACGCGGTCAGTTCCTAAAAGTTGCATTGGTCCTGTGCGAGGTGTTCGTGCCTCCTACGGGGTCGTGTGGGGGCTGGTTTGGGTTTTCACCCCTTAACGGCTAGTTTTTAAGTCCAAGTGTGATTTTTGCAAATTATCATCGTACTCTCAAATCGGGAGACCCGGGACTACGCGGCCAGTTCCTACAAGTTGCATTGGTTTCGTGCGAGGTGTTCGTACCTCCTACGGGGCCGTTTGGGGGCTGGTTTGGGATTTCACCCTTTAACGGCTTGTTTTTAAGTTTAAGTGTGATTTTTGCAAATTATCGTCATACTCTCAAACCGGGACACCCGGGACTACGCGGTCAGTTCCTATAAGTTGCATTGGTCCCGTGCGAGGTGTTCGTGCCTCCTACGGGGTCGTTTGGGGGCTGGTTTGGATTTTCACCCTTGAACATCTAGTTTTTAAGTCTAAGTGTGATTTTTCCAAATTATCGTCATACTCTCAAATCGGGAGATCCGGGACTACGCGGTCAGTTCCTACAAGTTGTATTGGTCCCGTACGAGGTGTTCGTGCCTCCTACGGGGCCGTTTGGGGGCTGGTTTGGGTTTTCACCCCTTAACGGCTAGTATTTAAGTCTAAGTGTGATTTTTGCAAATTATCGTCGTACTCTCAAACCAGGAGACCCAGGACTACGCGGTCTGTTCCTACAAGTTGCATTGGTCCCGTGTGAGGTGTTCGTGCCTCCTACGGGGTCGTTTGGGCGCTGGTTTGGGTTTTCACCCCTTAACGGCTAGTTTTTAAGTCTAAGTGTGATTTTTGCAAATTATCGTCGTACTCTCAAACCAGGAGACCCGGGACTACGCGGTCAGTTCATACAAGTTGCATTGGTCCCGTGCGAGGTGTTCGTGCCTCCTACGGGGTCGTTTGGGGGCTGGTTTGGGCTTTCACCCCTTAACGGCTAGTTTTTAAGTCTAAGTGTGATTTTTGCAAATTATCGTCATACTCTCAAATCGGGAGATCCGCGACTACGCGGTCAGTTCCTACAAGTTGCATTGGTCCCGTGCGAGGTGTTCGTGCCTCCTACGGGGCCGTTTGGGGGCTAGTTTGGGTTTTCACCCCTTAACGGCTAGTTTTTAAGTCTAAGTGTGATTTTGGCAAATTATCGTCGTACTCTGAAACCAGGAGACCCGGGACTACGCGGTCTGTTCCTACAAGTTGCATTGGTCCCGTGCATGTTGCATTGGTCCCGTGCGAGGTGTTCGTGCCTCCTACGGGGTCGTTTGGGGGCTGGTTTGGGTTTTCACCCCTTAACGGCTAGTTTTTAAGTCTAAGTGTGATTTTTGCAAATTATCATCGTACTCTCAAACCAGGAGACCCGGGACTACGCGGTCAGTTCCTACAAGTTGCATTGGTCCCGAGCGAGGTGTTCGTGCCTCCTACGGGGTCGTTTGGGGGCCGGTTTGGGTTTTCACCCCTTAACGGCTTGTTTTTAAGTCTAAGTGTGATTTTTGCAAATTATCATCCTATTCACAAACCGGGAGATCCGGGACTATGCAGTCAATTCCTACAAGTTGCATTGGTCCCGTGCGAGGTGTTCGTGCCTCCTATGGGGTCGTTTGGTGGCTGGTTTCGGTTTTCACCCTTTAACGGCTTGTTTTTAAGTCTAAGTGTGATTTTTGCAAATTATCATCCTATTCACAAACCGGGAGATCCGGGACTACGCGGTCAGTTCGTACAAGTTGCATTGGTCCCGTGCGAGGTCTTCGTACCTCCTACAGGGCCGTTTGGGGGCTGGTTTCGATTTTCACCCTTTAACGGCTTGTTTTTAAGTCTAAGTGTGATTTTTGCAAATTATCATCCTATTCACAAACCGGGAGATCCGGGACTATGCGGTCTGTTCCTACAAGTTGCATTGGTCCCGTGCGAAGTGTTCGTGCCTCCTATGGGGTCGTTTGGGGTCGATTTGGGTTTTCACCCTTTAACGGCCTGTTTTTAAGTTTACATGTGATTTTTACAAATTATCATCCTATTTACAAACCGGGAGACCCGGGACTACGCGGTCAGTTCCTACAAGTTGCATTGGTCCCGTACGAGGTGTTCGTACCTCCTACGGGTCCGTTTGGGGGCTGGTTTGGGTTTTCACCCTTTAATGGCCTGTTTTTAAGTCTAAGTGTGATTTTTGCAAATTATCATCGTACTCTCAAACCAGGACACCCGGGACTACGCGGTCAGTTCCTACAAGTTGCATTGGTCCCGTGCGAGGTGTTCGTGCCTCCTACGGGGTCGTTTGGGGGCTGGTTTGGGTTTTCACCCCTTAACGGCTAGTTTTTAAGCTTAAGTGTGATTTTTGCAAATTATCGTCGTACTCTCAAATCGGGAGACCCGGGACTACGCGGTCAGTTCCTACAAGTTGCATTGGTCTCGTGCGAGGTGTTCGTACCTCCTACGGGGCCGTTTGGGTGCTGGTTTCGGTTTTCACCCTTTAACGGCTTGTTTTTAAGTCTAAGTGTGATTTTTGCAAATTATCGTCATACTCTCAAACCGGGACACACGGGACCACGCGGTCAGTTCCTACAAGTTGTATTGGTCCTATGCGAGGTGTTCGTGCCTCTTACGGGGTCGTTTGGAGGCCGGTTTGGGTTTTCACCCGTTAACGGCTTGTTTTTAAGTCTAAGTGTGATTTTTGCAAATTATCATCCTATTCACAAACCGGGAGATCCGGGACTATGCGGTCAGTTCCTACAAGTTGCATTGGTCCCGTGCGAGGTGTTCGTGCCTCCTACGGGGTCGTTTGGTGGCTGGTTTGGGTTTTCACCCCTTAACGGCTAGTTTTTAAGTCTAAGTGTGATTTCTGCAAATTATCGTCGTACTCTCAAATTGGGATACCCAGGAGTACGCGATCAGTTCCTACAAGTTGCATTGGTCCCGTGCGAGGTGTTCGTACCTCCTACGGGGCCGTTTGGGGACTGGTTTGGGTTTTCACCCTTTAACGGCCTATTTTTAACTCTAAGTGTGATTTTTGAAAATTTTCCGCATACTTTCAAATCGGGAGACCCGAGACTACGTGGTAAGATTCTACAAGTTACATCGGTCGAGGTGTTCGTGCCTCCTACGGGGTCGTTTGGGGGCTGGTTTGGGTTTTCACCCTTTAACGGCTTATTTTTAAGTCTAAGTGTGATTTTTGCAAATTATTATCGTACTCTCAAACCAGGACACCCGGGACTACGCGGTCAGTTCCTAAAAGTTGCATTGGTCCTGTGCGAGGTGTTCGTGCCTCCTAGGGGGCCGTGTGGGGGCTGGTTTGGGTTTTCACCCCTTAACGGCTAGTTTTTAAGTCCAAGTGTGATTTTTGCAAATTATCATCGTACTCTCAAATCGGGAGACCCGGGACTACGCGGCCAGTTCCTACAAGTTGCATTGGTTCCGTGCGAGGTGTTCGTACCTCCTACGGGGCCGTTTGGGGGCTGGTTTGGGATTTCACCCTTTAACGGCTTGTTTTTAAGTTTAAGTGTGATTTTTGCAAATTATCGTCATACTCTCAAACCGGGACACCCGGGACTACGCGGTCAGTTCCTATAAGTTGCATTGGTCCCGTGCGAGGTGTTCGTGCCTCCTACGGGGTCGTTTGGGGGCTGGTTTGGGTTTTCACCCTTGAACATCTAGTTTTTAAGTCTAATTGTGATTTTTCCAAATTATCGTCATACTCTCAAATCGGGAGATCCGGGACTACGCGGTCAGTTCCTACAAGTTGTATTGGTCCCGTACGAGGTGTTCGTGCCTCCTACGGGGCCGTTTGGGGGCTGGTTTGGGTTTTCACCCCTTAACGGCTAGTATTTAAGTCTAAGTGTGATTTTTGCAAATTATCGTCGTACTCTCAAACCAGGAGACCCGGGACTACGCGGTCTGTTCCTACAAGTTGCATTGGTCCCGTGTGAGGTGTTCGTGCCTCCTACGGGGTCGTTTGGGCGCTGGTTTGGGTTTTCACCCCTTAACGACTAGTTTTTAAGTCTAAGTGTGATTTTTGCAAATTATCGTCGTACTCTCAAACCAGGAGACCCAGGACTACGCGGTCAGTTCATACAAGTTGCATTCGTCCCGTGCGAGGTGTTCGTGCCTCCTACGGGGTCGTTTGGGGGCTGGTTTGGGTTTTCACCCCTTAACGACTAGTTTTTAAGTCTAAGTGTGATTTTTGCAAATTATCGTCATACTCTCAAATCGGGAGATCCGCGACTACGCGGTCAGTTCCTACAAGTTGCATTGGTCCCGTGCGAGGTGTTCGTGCCTCCTACGGGGTCGTTTGGGGGCTGGTTTGGGTTTTCACCCCTTAACGGCTAGTTTTTAAGTCTAAGTGATTTTCGCAAATTATCGTTGTACTCTCAAACCAGGAGACCCGGAACTACGCGGTCTGTTCCTACAAGTTGCATTGGTCCCGTGCAAGTTGCATTTGTCCCGTGCGAGGTGTTCGTGCCTCCTACGGGGTCGTTTGGGGGCTGGTTTGGGTTTTCACCCCTTAACGGCTAGTTTTTAAGTCTAAGTGTGATTTTTGCAAATTATCGTCGTACTCTCAAACCAGGAGACCCGGGACTACGCGGTCAGTTCCTATAAGTTGCATTGGTCCCGTGCGAGGTGTTCGTGCCTCCAACGGGGTCGTTTGGGGGCTGGTTTGGGTTTTCACCCTTTAACAGCTAGTTTTTAAGTCTAAGTGTGATTTTTGCAAATTATCGTCATACTCTCAAACCAGGACACCCGAAACTACGCGGTCAGTTCTTTCAAGTTGCGTTGGTCCCGTGCGAGGTGTTCGTGCCTCCTACGGGGTCGTTTGGGGGCTGGTTTGGGTTTTCACCCTTTAATGGCCTGTTTTTAAGTCTAAGTGTGATTTTTGCAAATTATTATCGTACTCTCAAACCAGGACACCCGGGACTACGCGGTCAGTTCCTAAAAGTTGCATTGGTCCTGTGCGAGGTGTTCGTGCCTCCTACGGGGCCGTGTGGAGGCTGGTTTGGGTTTTCACCCCTTAACGGCTAGTTTTTAAGTCCAAGTGTGATTTTTGGAAATTAGCATCGTACTCTAAAAACGGGAGACCCGGGACTACGCGGTCAGTTCCTACAAGTTGCATTGGTCCCGTGCGAGGAGTTCGTGCCTCCTACGGGGTCGTTTGGGGGCTGATTTGGGTTTTCACCCCTAACGGCTAGTTTTTAAGTCCAAGTGTGATTTTTGCAAATTATCGTCGTACTCTCAAATCGGGAGACCTGGGACTACGCGGTCAATTCCTACAAGTTGCATGGGGCCGTGCGAGGTGTCCCTGCCTCCTACAGGGCCGTTTGGGGACTGGTTTGGGTTTTCACCCCTTAACGGCTAGTTTTTAAGTCTAAATGTGATTTTTTCAAATTATCGTCATACTTTCAAACCGGGACCCCCGGTACTACGCGGTCAGTTCCTACAAGTTGCATTGGTCCCGTGCGAGGTGTTCGTGCCTCCTACGGGGTCGTTTGGGGGATGGTTTGAGTTTTCACCCCTTGACGGCTAGTTTGTAAGTCCAGGTGTGATTTTTGCAAATTATCGTCGTACTCTCAAATCGGGAGACCTGGGAGTACGCGGTCAACTCCTACAAGTTGCATTGGTCCCGTGCGAGGTGTTCGTACCACCTACGGGGCCGTTTGGGAACTGGTTTGGGTTTTCACCCTTTAACGGCTTGTTTTTAAGTCTAAGTGTGATTTTTGCAAATTATCGTCGTACTCTAAAATCGGGATACCCAGGACTACGCGATCAGTTCCTACAAGTTGCATTGGTCCCGTGCGAGGTGTTCGTACCTCCTACGGGGCCGTTTGGGGGCTGGTTTGGGTTTTCACCCTTTAACGGCCTGTTTTTAAGTCTAAGTGTGATTTTTGCAAATTATCATCGTACTCTCAAACCAGGACACCCGGGACTACGCGGTCAGTTCCTACAAGTTGCATTGGTCCCGTGCGAGGTGTCCGTTCCTCCTACGGGGCCGTTTGGGGACTGGTTTGGGTTTTCACCCCTTAACGGCTATTTTTTAAGTCAAAATGTGATTTTTTCAAATTATCGTCATACTTTCAAACCGGGACACCCGGTACTATGCGGTCAGTTCCTACAAGTTGCATTGGTCCCGTGCGAGGAGTTCGTGCCTCCTACGGGGTCGTTTGGGGGCTGGTTTGGGTTTTCACCCCGTAACGGCTAGTTTTTAAGTCCAAGTGTGATTTTTGCAAATTATCGTCGTACTCTCCAATCGGGAGACCTGGGACTACGCGGTCAATTCCTACAAGTTGCATGGGGCCGTGCGAGGTGTTCGTACCTCCTACGGGGCCGTTTGGGGACAGGTTTGGGTTTTCACCCTTTAACGGCTTGTTTTTAAGTCTAAGTGTGATTTTTGCAAATTATCGTCGTACTCTGAAATCGGGATACCCAGGACTATGCGGTCAGTTCCTACAAGTTGCATTGGTCCCGTGCGAGGTGTTCCTGCTTCCTACGGGGTCGTTTGGGGGCTGGTTTGGGTTTTCACCCCTTAACGGCTAGTTTTTAAGTCTAACTGTGATTTTTGCAAATTATCGTCATACTCTCAAATCGGGAGATCCGGTACTACGCGGTCAGTTCCTACAAGTTGCATTGGTCCCGTGCGAGGTGTTCGTGCCTCCTACTGGGACGTTTGGGGGCTGGTTTGGGTTTTCACCCCTTAACGGCTAGTTTTTAATTCTAATTGTGATTTTTGCAAATTATCGTCATACTCTCAAATCGGGAGACCAGGGACTACGCGATCAGTTACTACAAGTTGCATTGGTCCCGTGCGAGGTGTTGGTACCTCCTACGGGGTTTGGGGGCTGGTTTCGGTTTTCACCCTTTAATGGCGTGTTTTTAAGTCTAAGTGTGATTTTTGCAAATTATCGTCATACTCTCAAGCCGGGACACCCGGGACTACGCTGTCAGTTCCTATAAGTTGCATTGGTCCCGTGCAAGGTGTTCGTGCCTCCAACGGGGTCGTTTGGGGGCTGGTTTGGGTTTTCACCCTTTAACAGCTTGTTTTTAAGTCTAAGTGTGATTTTTACAAATTATCGTCATACTCTCAAACCAGGACACCCGAGACTACGCGGTCAGTTCCTACAAGTTGCATTGGTCCCGTGCGAGGTGTTCGTGCCTCCTACGGGGTCGTTTGGGGGCTGGTTTTGGTTTTCACCCTTTAACGGCTTATTTTTAAGTCTAAGTGTGATTTTTGCAAATTATTATCGTACTCTCAAACCAGGACACCCGGGACTACGCGGTCAGTTCCTAAAAGTTGCATTGGTCCTGTGTGAGGTGTTCGTGCCTCCTACGGGGCCGTGTGGGGGCTGGTTTGGGTTTTCACCCCTTAACGGCTAGTTTTTAAGTCCAAGTGTGATTTTTGCAAATTATCATCGTACTCTCAAATCGGGAGACCCGGGACTACGCGGTCAGTTCCTACAAGTTGCATTGGTTCCATGCGAGGTGTTCGTACCTCCTACGGGGCCGTTTTGGGGCTGGTTTGGGATTTCACCCTTTAACGGCTTGTTTTTAAGTTTAAGTGTGATTTTTACAAATTATCGTCATACTCTCAAACCGGGACACCCGGGACTACGCGGTCAGTTCCTATAAGTTGCATTGGTCCCGTACGAGGTGTTCGTGCCTCCTACGAGGTCGTTTGGGGGCTGGTTTGGGTTTTCACCCTTTAACAGCTAGTTTTTAAGTCTAAGTGTGATTTTTGCAAATTATCGTCATACTCTCAAATCGGGAGATCCGGGACTACGCGGTCAGTTCCTACAAGTTGCATTGGTCCCGTGCGAGGTGTTCGTGCCTCCTACGGGGCCGTTTGGGGGCTGGTTTGGGTTTTCACCCCTTAACGGCTAGTTTTTAAGTCTAAGTGTGATTTTTGCAAATTATCGTCGTACTCTCAAACCAGGAGACCCGGGACTACGCGGTCAGTTCCTACAAGTTGAATTTGTCCCGTGCGAGGTGTTCGTGCCTCCTACGGGGTCGTTTGGGGGCTGGTTTGGGTTTTCACCCCTTAACGGCTAGTTTTTAAGTCTAAGTGTGATTTTGTCAAATTATCGTCGTACTCTCAAACCAGGAGACCCGGGACTACGCGGTCTGTTCCTACAAGTTGCATTGGTCCCGTGCAAGTTGCATTGGTCCCGTGCGAGGTGTGTGTGCCTCCTACGGGGTCGTTTGGGGGCTGCTTTGGGTTTTCACCCCTTAACGGCTAGTTTTTAAGTCTAAGTGTGATTTTTGCAAATTATCTTCGTACTCTCAAACCAGGAGACTCGGGACTACGCGGTCAGGTCCTACAAGTTGCATTGGTCCCGAGCGAGGTGTTCGTGCCTCCTTCGGGGTCGTTTGGCTGCCGGTTTGGGTTTTCACCCCTTAACGGCTTGTTTTTAAGTCTAAGTGTGATTTTTGCAAATTATCATCCTATTCACAAACCGGGAGATCCGGGACTATGCAGTCAATTCCTACAAGTTGCATTGGTCCCGTGCGAGGTGTTCGCGACTCCTACGGGGTCGTTTGGTGGCTGGTTTGGGTTTTCACCCCATAACGGCTAGTTTTTAAGTCTAAGTGTGATTTTTGCAAATTATCGCCATACTCTGAAATCGGGAGACCCGGGACTACGCGGTCAGTTCGTACAAGTTGCATTGGTCCCGTGCGAGGTCTTCGTGCCTCCTACAGGGCCGTTTGGGGGCTGATTTCGGTTTTCACCCTTTAACGGCTTGTTTTTAAGTCTAAGTGTGATTTTTGCAAATTATCATCCTATTCAAAAACCGGGAGATCCGGGACTATGCGGTCAGTTCCTACAAGTTGCATTGGTCCCGTGCGAAGTGTTCGTGCCTCCTATGGGGCCGTGTGGGAGCTGGTTTGGGTTTTCACCCCTTAACGTTTTAGTTTTTAAGTCAAAGTGTGATTTTTGCAAATTATCATCGTACTCTCAAATCAGGAGACCCGGGACTACTCGGTCAGTTCCTACAAGTTGCATTGGTCCCGTGCGAGGTGTTCGTACCTCTTACGGGGCCATTTGGGGACTGGTTTTGGTTTTCACCCTTTAACGGCTTATTTTTAAGTCTAAGTGTGATTTTTGCAAATTATCGTCGTACTCTCAAATCGGGATACCCGGGACTACGCGGTCAAATCCTACAAGTTGCATTGGTCCCGTGCGAGGTGTCCGTGCCTCCTACGGGTCCGTTTGGGGACTGGTTTGGGTTTTCACCCCTTAACGGCTATTTTTTAAGTCTAAATGTGATTTTTTCAAATTATCGTCATACTTTCAAATCGGGACAACCGGTACTACGCGGTCAGTTCCTACAAGTTGCATTGGTCCCGTGCGAGGAGTTCATGCCTCCTACGGGGTCGTTTGGGGGCTGATTTGGGTTTTCACCCCTTAACGGCTAGTTTTTAAGTCCAATTGTGATTTTTGCAAATTATCGTCATACTCTCAAATCGGGAGACCTGGGACTACGCGGTCAATTCCAACAAGTTGCATGGGGTCGTGCGAGGTGTCCCTGCCTCCTACAGGGCCGTTTGGGGACTGGTTTGGATTTTCACCCCTTAACGGCTAGTTTTTAAGTCTAAATGTGATTTTTTCAAATTATCGTCATACTTTCAAACCGGGTCACCCGGTACTACGTAGTCAGTTCCTACAAGTTGCATTGGTCCCGTGCGAGGTGTTCGTGCCTCCTACGGGGCCGTTTGGGGGCTAGTTTGGGTTTTCACCCCTTAACGGCTAGTTTTTAAGTCTAAGTGTGATTTTGGCAAATTATCGTCGTACTCTGAAACCAGGAGACCCGGGACTACGCGGTCTGTTCCTACAAGTTGCATTGGTCCCGTGCATGTTGCATTGGTCCCGTGCGAGGTGTTCGTGCCTCCTACGGGGTCGTTTGGGGGCTGGTTTGGGTTTTCACCCCTTAACGGCTAGTTTTTAAGTCTAAGTGTGATTTTTGCAAATTATCATCGTACTCTCAAACCAGGAGACCCGGGACTACGCGGTCAGTTCCTACAAGTTGCATTGGTCCCGAGCGAGGTGTTCGTGCCTCCTACGGGGTCGTTTGGGGGCCGGTTTGGGTTTTCACCCCTTAACGGCTTGTTTTTAAGTCTAAGTGTGATTTTTGCAAATTATCATCCTATTCACAAACCGGGAGATCCGGGACTATGCAGTCAATTCCTACAAGTTGCATTGGTCCCGTGCGAGGTGTTCGTGCCTCCTATGGGGTCGTTTGGTGGCTGGTTTCGGTTTTCACCCTTTAACGGCTTGTTTTTAAGTCTAAGTGTGATTTTTGCAAATTATCATCCTATTCACAAACCGGGAGATCCGGGACTACGCGGTCAGTTCGTACAAGTTGCATTGGTCCCGTGCGAGGTCTTCGTACCTCCTACAGGGCCGTTTGGGGGCTGGTTTCGATTTTCACCCTTTAACGGCTTGTTTTTAAGTCTAAGTGTGATTTTTGCAAATTATCATCCTATTCACAAACCGGGAGATCCGGGACTATGCGGTCTGTTCCTACAAGTTGCATTGGTCCCGTGCGAAGTGTTCGTGCCTCCTATGGGGTCGTTTGGGGTCGATTTGGGTTTTCACCCTTTAACGGCCTGTTTTTAAGTTTACATGTGATTTTTACAAATTATCATCCTATTTACAAACCGGGAGACCCGGGACTACGCGGTCAGTTCCTACAAGTTGCATTGGTCCCGTACGAGGTGTTCGTACCTCCTACGGGTCCGTTTGGGGGCTGGTTTGGGTTTTCACCCTTTAATGGCCTGTTTTTAAGTCTAAGTGTGATTTTTGCAAATTATCATCGTACTCTCAAACCAGGACACCCGGGACTACGCGGTCAGTTCCTACAAGTTGCATTGGTCCCGTGCGAGGTGTTCGTGCCTCCTACGGGGTCGTTTGGGGGCTGGTTTGGGTTTTCACCCCTTAACGGCTAGTTTTTAAGCTTAAGTGTGATTTTTGCAAATTATCGTCGTACTCTCAAATCGGGAGACCCGGGACTACGCGGTCAGTTCCTACAAGTTGCATTGGTCTCGTGCGAGGTGTTCGTACCTCCTACGGGGCCGTTTGGGTGCTGGTTTCGGTTTTCACCCTTTAACGGCTTGTTTTTAAGTCTAAGTGTGATTTTTGCAAATTATCGTCATACTCTCAAACCGGGACACACGGGACCACGCGGTCAGTTCCTACAAGTTGTATTGGTCCTATGCGAGGTGTTCGTGCCTCTTACGGGGTCGTTTGGAGGCCGGTTTGGGTTTTCACCCGTTAACGGCTTGTTTTTAAGTCTAAGTGTGATTTTTGCAAATTATCATCCTATTCACAAACCGGGAGATCCGGGACTATGCGGTCAGTTCCTACAAGTTGCATTGGTCCCGTGCGAGGTGTTCGTGCCTCCTACGGGGTCGTTTGGTGGCTGGTTTGGGTTTTCACCCCTTAACGGCTAGTTTTTAAGTCTAAGTGTGATTTCTGCAAATTATCGTCGTACTCTCAAATTGGGATACCCAGGAGTACGCGATCAGTTCCTACAAGTTGCATTGGTCCCGTGCGAGGTGTTCGTACCTCCTACGGGGCCGTTTGGGGACTGGTTTGGGTTTTCACCCTTTAACGGCCTATTTTTAACTCTAAGTGTGATTTTTGAAAATTTTCCGCATACTTTCAAATCGGGAGACCCGAGACTACGTGGTAAGATTCTACAAGTTACATCGGTCGAGGTGTTCGTGCCTCCTACGGGGTCGTTTGGGGGCTGGTTTGGGTTTTCACCCTTTAACGGCTTATTTTTAAGTCTAAGTGTGATTTTTGCAAATTATTATCGTACTCTCAAACCAGGACACCCGGGACTACGCGGTCAGTTCCTAAAAGTTGCATTGGTCCTGTGCGAGGTGTTCGTGCCTCCTAGGGGGCCGTGTGGGGGCTGGTTTGGGTTTTCACCCCTTAACGGCTAGTTTTTAAGTCCAAGTGTGATTTTTGCAAATTATCATCGTACTCTCAAATCGGGAGACCCGGGACTACGCGGCCAGTTCCTACAAGTTGCATTGGTTCCGTGCGAGGTGTTCGTACCTCCTACGGGGCCGTTTGGGGGCTGGTTTGGGATTTCACCCTTTAACGGCTTGTTTTTAAGTTTAAGTGTGATTTTTGCAAATTATCGTCATACTCTCAAACCGGGACACCCGGGACTACGCGGTCAGTTCCTATAAGTTGCATTGGTCCCGTGCGAGGTGTTCGTGCCTCCTACGGGGTCGTTTGGGGGCTGGTTTGGGTTTTCACCCTTGAACATCTAGTTTTTAAGTCTAATTGTGATTTTTCCAAATTATCGTCATACTCTCAAATCGGGAGATCCGGGACTACGCGGTCAGTTCCTACAAGTTGTATTGGTCCCGTACGAGGTGTTCGTGCCTCCTACGGGGCCGTTTGGGGGCTGGTTTGGGTTTTCACCCCTTAACGGCTAGTATTTAAGTCTAAGTGTGATTTTTGCAAATTATCGTCGTACTCTCAAACCAGGAGACCCGGGACTACGCGGTCTGTTCCTACAAGTTGCATTGGTCCCGTGTGAGGTGTTCGTGCCTCCTACGGGGTCGTTTGGGCGCTGGTTTGGGTTTTCACCCCTTAACGACTAGTTTTTAAGTCTAAGTGTGATTTTTGCAAATTATCGTCGTACTCTCAAACCAGGAGACCCAGGACTACGCGGTCAGTTCATACAAGTTGCATTCGTCCCGTGCGAGGTGTTCGTGCCTCCTACGGGGTCGTTTGGGGGCTGGTTTGGGTTTTCACCCCTTAACGACTAGTTTTTAAGTCTAAGTGTGATTTTTGCAAATTATCGTCATACTCTCAAATCGGGAGATCCGCGACTACGCGGTCAGTTCCTACAAGTTGCATTGGTCCCGTGCGAGGTGTTCGTGCCTCCTACGGGGTCGTTTGGGGGCTGGTTTGGGTTTTCACCCCTTAACGGCTAGTTTTTAAGTCTAAGTGATTTTCGCAAATTATCGTTGTACTCTCAAACCAGGAGACCCGGAACTACGCGGTCTGTTCCTACAAGTTGCATTGGTCCCGTGCAAGTTGCATTTGTCCCGTGCGAGGTGTTCGTGCCTCCTACGGGGTCGTTTGGGGGCTGGTTTGGGTTTTCACCCCTTAACGGCTAGTTTTTAAGTCTAAGTGTGATTTTTGCAAATTATCGTCGTACTCTCAAACCAGGAGACCCGGGACTACGCGGTCAGTTCCTATAAGTTGCATTGGTCCCGTGCGAGGTGTTCGTGCCTCCAACGGGGTCGTTTGGGGGCTGGTTTGGGTTTTCACCCTTTAACAGCTAGTTTTTAAGTCTAAGTGTGATTTTTGCAAATTATCGTCATACTCTCAAACCAGGACACCCGAAACTACGCGGTCAGTTCTTTCAAGTTGCGTTGGTCCCGTGCGAGGTGTTCGTGCCTCCTACGGGGTCGTTTGGGGGCTGGTTTGGGTTTTCACCCTTTAATGGCCTGTTTTTAAGTCTAAGTGTGATTTTTGCAAATTATTATCGTACTCTCAAACCAGGACACCCGGGACTACGCGGTCAGTTCCTAAAAGTTGCATTGGTCCTGTGCGAGGTGTTCGTGCCTCCTACGGGGCCGTGTGGAGGCTGGTTTGGGTTTTCACCCCTTAACGGCTAGTTTTTAAGTCCAAGTGTGATTTTTGGAAATTAGCATCGTACTCTAAAAACGGGAGACCCGGGACTACGCGGTCAGTTCCTACAAGTTGCATTGGTCCCGTGCGAGGAGTTCGTGCCTCCTACGGGGTCGTTTGGGGGCTGATTTGGGTTTTCACCCCTAACGGCTAGTTTTTAAGTCCAAGTGTGATTTTTGCAAATTATCGTCGTACTCTCAAATCGGGAGACCTGGGACTACGCGGTCAATTCCTACAAGTTGCATGGGGCCGTGCGAGGTGTCCCTGCCTCCTACAGGGCCGTTTGGGGACTGGTTTGGGTTTTCACCCCTTAACGGCTAGTTTTTAAGTCTAAATGTGATTTTTTCAAATTATCGTCATACTTTCAAACCGGGACCCCCGGTACTACGCGGTCAGTTCCTACAAGTTGCATTGGTCCCGTGCGAGGTGTTCGTGCCTCCTACGGGGTCGTTTGGGGGATGGTTTGAGTTTTCACCCCTTGACGGCTAGTTTGTAAGTCCAGGTGTGATTTTTGCAAATTATCGTCGTACTCTCAAATCGGGAGACCTGGGAGTACGCGGTCAACTCCTACAAGTTGCATTGGTCCCGTGCGAGGTGTTCGTACCACCTACGGGGCCGTTTGGGAACTGGTTTGGGTTTTCACCCTTTAACGGCTTGTTTTTAAGTCTAAGTGTGATTTTTGCAAATTATCGTCGTACTCTAAAATCGGGATACCCAGGACTACGCGATCAGTTCCTACAAGTTGCATTGGTCCCGTGCGAGGTGTTCGTACCTCCTACGGGGCCGTTTGGGGGCTGGTTTGGGTTTTCACCCTTTAACGGCCTGTTTTTAAGTCTAAGTGTGATTTTTGCAAATTATCATCGTACTCTCAAACCAGGACACCCGGGACTACGCGGTCAGTTCCTACAAGTTGCATTGGTCCCGTGCGAGGTGTCCGTTCCTCCTACGGGGCCGTTTGGGGACTGGTTTGGGTTTTCACCCCTTAACGGCTATTTTTTAAGTCAAAATGTGATTTTTTCAAATTATCGTCATACTTTCAAACCGGGACACCCGGTACTATGCGGTCAGTTCCTACAAGTTGCATTGGTCCCGTGCGAGGAGTTCGTGCCTCCTACGGGGTCGTTTGGGGGCTGGTTTGGGTTTTCACCCCGTAACGGCTAGTTTTTAAGTCCAAGTGTGATTTTTGCAAATTATCGTCGTACTCTCCAATCGGGAGACCTGGGACTACGCGGTCAATTCCTACAAGTTGCATGGGGCCGTGCGAGGTGTTCGTACCTCCTACGGGGCCGTTTGGGGACAGGTTTGGGTTTTCACCCTTTAACGGCTTGTTTTTAAGTCTAAGTGTGATTTTTGCAAATTATCGTCGTACTCTGAAATCGGGATACCCAGGACTATGCGGTCAGTTCCTACAAGTTGCATTGGTCCCGTGCGAGGTGTTCCTGCTTCCTACGGGGTCGTTTGGGGGCTGGTTTGGGTTTTCACCCCTTAACGGCTAGTTTTTAAGTCTAACTGTGATTTTTGCAAATTATCGTCATACTCTCAAATCGGGAGATCCGGTACTACGCGGTCAGTTCCTACAAGTTGCATTGGTCCCGTGCGAGGTGTTCGTGCCTCCTACTGGGACGTTTGGGGGCTGGTTTGGGTTTTCACCCCTTAACGGCTAGTTTTTAATTCTAATTGTGATTTTTGCAAATTATCGTCATACTCTCAAATCGGGAGACCAGGGACTACGCGATCAGTTACTACAAGTTGCATTGGTCCCGTGCGAGGTGTTGGTACCTCCTACGGGGTTTGGGGGCTGGTTTCGGTTTTCACCCTTTAATGGCGTGTTTTTAAGTCTAAGTGTGATTTTTGCAAATTATCGTCATACTCTCAAGCCGGGACACCCGGGACTACGCTGTCAGTTCCTATAAGTTGCATTGGTCCCGTGCAAGGTGTTCGTGCCTCCAACGGGGTCGTTTGGGGGCTGGTTTGGGTTTTCACCCTTTAACAGCTTGTTTTTAAGTCTAAGTGTGATTTTTACAAATTATCGTCATACTCTCAAACCAGGACACCCGAGACTACGCGGTCAGTTCCTACAAGTTGCATTGGTCCCGTGCGAGGTGTTCGTGCCTCCTACGGGGTCGTTTGGGGGCTGGTTTTGGTTTTCACCCTTTAACGGCTTATTTTTAAGTCTAAGTGTGATTTTTGCAAATTATTATCGTACTCTCAAACCAGGACACCCGGGACTACGCGGTCAGTTCCTAAAAGTTGCATTGGTCCTGTGTGAGGTGTTCGTGCCTCCTACGGGGCCGTGTGGGGGCTGGTTTGGGTTTTCACCCCTTAACGGCTAGTTTTTAAGTCCAAGTGTGATTTTTGCAAATTATCATCGTACTCTCAAATCGGGAGACCCGGGACTACGCGGTCAGTTCCTACAAGTTGCATTGGTTCCATGCGAGGTGTTCGTACCTCCTACGGGGCCGTTTTGGGGCTGGTTTGGGATTTCACCCTTTAACGGCTTGTTTTTAAGTTTAAGTGTGATTTTTACAAATTATCGTCATACTCTCAAACCGGGACACCCGGGACTACGCGGTCAGTTCCTATAAGTTGCATTGGTCCCGTACGAGGTGTTCGTGCCTCCTACGAGGTCGTTTGGGGGCTGGTTTGGGTTTTCACCCTTTAACAGCTAGTTTTTAAGTCTAAGTGTGATTTTTGCAAATTATCGTCATACTCTCAAATCGGGAGATCCGGGACTACGCGGTCAGTTCCTACAAGTTGCATTGGTCCCGTGCGAGGTGTTCGTGCCTCCTACGGGGCCGTTTGGGGGCTGGTTTGGGTTTTCACCCCTTAACGGCTAGTTTTTAAGTCTAAGTGTGATTTTTGCAAATTATCGTCGTACTCTCAAACCAGGAGACCCGGGACTACGCGGTCAGTTCCTACAAGTTGAATTTGTCCCGTGCGAGGTGTTCGTGCCTCCTACGGGGTCGTTTGGGGGCTGGTTTGGGTTTTCACCCCTTAACGGCTAGTTTTTAAGTCTAAGTGTGATTTTGTCAAATTATCGTCGTACTCTCAAACCAGGAGACCCGGGACTACGCGGTCTGTTCCTACAAGTTGCATTGGTCCCGTGCAAGTTGCATTGGTCCCGTGCGAGGTGTGTGTGCCTCCTACGGGGTCGTTTGGGGGCTGCTTTGGGTTTTCACCCCTTAACGGCTAGTTTTTAAGTCTAAGTGTGATTTTTGCAAATTATCTTCGTACTCTCAAACCAGGAGACTCGGGACTACGCGGTCAGGTCCTACAAGTTGCATTGGTCCCGAGCGAGGTGTTCGTGCCTCCTTCGGGGTCGTTTGGCTGCCGGTTTGGGTTTTCACCCCTTAACGGCTTGTTTTTAAGTCTAAGTGTGATTTTTGCAAATTATCATCCTATTCACAAACCGGGAGATCCGGGACTATGCAGTCAATTCCTACAAGTTGCATTGGTCCCGTGCGAGGTGTTCGCGACTCCTACGGGGTCGTTTGGTGGCTGGTTTGGGTTTTCACCCCATAACGGCTAGTTTTTAAGTCTAAGTGTGATTTTTGCAAATTATCGCCATACTCTGAAATCGGGAGACCCGGGACTACGCGGTCAGTTCGTACAAGTTGCATTGGTCCCGTGCGAGGTCTTCGTGCCTCCTACAGGGCCGTTTGGGGGCTGATTTCGGTTTTCACCCTTTAACGGCTTGTTTTTAAGTCTAAGTGTGATTTTTGCAAATTATCATCCTATTCAAAAACCGGGAGATCCGGGACTATGCGGTCAGTTCCTACAAGTTGCATTGGTCCCGTGCGAAGTGTTCGTGCCTCCTATGGGGCCGTGTGGGAGCTGGTTTGGGTTTTCACCCCTTAACGTTTTAGTTTTTAAGTCAAAGTGTGATTTTTGCAAATTATCATCGTACTCTCAAATCAGGAGACCCGGGACTACTCGGTCAGTTCCTACAAGTTGCATTGGTCCCGTGCGAGGTGTTCGTACCTCTTACGGGGCCATTTGGGGACTGGTTTTGGTTTTCACCCTTTAACGGCTTATTTTTAAGTCTAAGTGTGATTTTTGCAAATTATCGTCGTACTCTCAAATCGGGATACCCGGGACTACGCGGTCAAATCCTACAAGTTGCATTGGTCCCGTGCGAGGTGTCCGTGCCTCCTACGGGTCCGTTTGGGGACTGGTTTGGGTTTTCACCCCTTAACGGCTATTTTTTAAGTCTAAATGTGATTTTTTCAAATTATCGTCATACTTTCAAATCGGGACAACCGGTACTACGCGGTCAGTTCCTACAAGTTGCATTGGTCCCGTGCGAGGAGTTCATGCCTCCTACGGGGTCGTTTGGGGGCTGATTTGGGTTTTCACCCCTTAACGGCTAGTTTTTAAGTCCAATTGTGATTTTTGCAAATTATCGTCATACTCTCAAATCGGGAGACCTGGGACTACGCGGTCAATTCCAACAAGTTGCATGGGGTCGTGCGAGGTGTCCCTGCCTCCTACAGGGCCGTTTGGGGACTGGTTTGGATTTTCACCCCTTAACGGCTAGTTTTTAAGTCTAAATGTGATTTTTTCAAATTATCGTCATACTTTCAAACCGGGTCACCCGGTACTACGTAGTCAGTTCCTACAAGTTGCATTGGTCCCGTGCGAGGTGTTCGTGCCTCCTACGGGGTCGTTTGGGGGCTGGTTTGGGTTTTCACCCCTTAACGGCTAGTTTTTAAGTCCAAGTGTGATTTTTGCAAATTATCGTCGTACTCTCAAATCGGGAGACCTGGGAGTACGCGGTCAACTCCTACAAGTTGCATTGGTCCCGTACGAGGTGTTCGTACCACCTACGGGGCCGTTTGGGAACTGGTTTGGGTTCACCCTTCAACGACTTGTTTTTAAGTCTAAGTGTGATTTTTGCAAATTATCGTCGTACTCTCAAATTGGGATACCCAGGAGTACGCGATCAGTTCCTACAAGTTGCATTGGTCCCGTGCGAGGTGTTCGTACCTCCTACGGGGCCGTTTGGGGACTGGTTTGGGTTTTCACCCTTTAACGGCCTGTTTTTAACTCTAAGTGTGATTTTTGAAAATTATCCTCATACTTTCAAATCGGGAGACCCGAGACTACGTGGTAAGATTCTACAAGTTACATCGGTCGAGGTGTTCGTGCCTCCTACGGGGTCGTTTGGGGGCTGGTTTGGGTTTTCACCCTTTAACGGCTTATTTTTAAGTCTAAGTGTGATTTTTGCAAATTATTATCGTACTCTCAAACCAGGACACCCGGGACTACGCGGTCAGTTCCTAAAAGTTGCATTGGTCCTGTGCGAGGTGTTCGTGCCTCCTACGGGGCCGTGTGGGGGCTGGTTTGGGTTTTCACTCCTTAACGGCTAGTTTTTAAGTCCAAGTGTGATTTTTGCAAATTATCATCGTACTCTCAAATCGGGAGACCCGGGACTACGCGGTCAGTTCCTACAAGTTGCATTGGTTCCGTGCGAGGTGTTCGTACCTCCTACGGGGCCGTTTGGGGGCTGGTTTGGGATTTCACCCTTTAACGGCATGTTTTTAAGTTTAAGTGTGATTTTTGCAAATTATCGTCATACTCTCAAACCGGGACACCCGGGACTACACGGTCAGTTCCTATAAGTTGCATTGGTCCCGTGCGAGGTGTTCGTGCCTCCTACGGGGTCGTTTGGGGGCTGGTTTGGGTTTTCACCCTTTAACAGCTAGTTTTTAAGTCTAAGTGTGATTTTTCCAAATTATCGTCATACTCTCAAATCGGGAGATCCGGGACTACGCGGTCAGTTCCTACAAGTTGTATTGGTCCCGTGCGAGGTGTTCGTGCCTCCTACGGGGCCGTTTGGGGGCTGGTTTGGGTTTTCACCCCTTAACTGCTAGTATTTAAGTCTAAGTGTGATTTTTGCAAATTATCGCCGTACTCTCAAACCTGGAGACCCGGGACTACGCGGTCTGTTCCTACAAGTTGCATTGGTCCCGTGTGAGGTGTTCGTGCCTCCTACGGGGTCGTTTGGGCGCTGGTTTGGGTTTTCACCCCTTAACGGCTAGTTTTTAAGTCTAAGTGTGATTTTTGCAAATTATCGTCGTACTCTCAAACCAGGAGACCCGGGACTACGCGGTCAGTTCATACAAGTTGCATTGGTCCCGTGCGAGGTGTTCGTGCCTCCTACGGGGTCGTTTGGGGGCTGGTTTGGGTTTTCACCCCTTAACGGCTAGTTTTTATGTCTAAGTGTGATTTTTGCAAATTATTGTCATACTCTCAAATCGGGAGATCCGCGACTACGCGGTCAGTTCCTACAAGTTGCATTGGTCCCGTGCGAGGTGTTCGTGCCTCCTACGGGGCCGTTTGGGGGCTTGTTTGGGTTTTCGCCCCTTAACGGCTAGTTTTTAAGTCTAAGTGATTTTGGCAAATTATCGTTGTACTCTCAAACCAGGAGACCCGGAACTACGCGGTCTGTTCCTACAAGTTGCATTGGTCCCGTGCAAGTTGCATTGGTCCCGTGCGAGGTGTTCGTGCCTCCTACGGGGTCGTTTGGGGGCTGGTTTGGGTTTTCACCCCTTAACGGCTAGTTTTTAAGTCTAAGTGTGATTTTTGCAAATTATCGTCGTACTCTCAAACCAGGAGACCCGGGACTACGCGGTCAGTTCCTACAAGTTGCATTGGTCCCGAGCGAGGTGTTCGTGCCTCCTACGGGGTCGTTTGGGGGCCGGTTTGGGTTTTCACCCCTTAACGGGTTGTTCTTAAGTCTAAGTGTGATTTTCGCAAATTATCATCCTATTCACAAACCGGGAGATCCGGGACTATGCAGTCAATTCCTACAAGTTGCATTGGTCCCGTGCGAGGTGTTCGTGCCTCCTACGGGGTCGTTTGGTTGCTGGTTTGGGTTTTCACCCCATAACGGCTAGTTTTTAAGTCTAAGTGTGATTTTTGCAAATTATCGTCATACTCTGAAATCGGGAGACCCGGGACTACACGGTCAGTTCGTACAAGTTGCATTGGTCCCGTGCGAGGTCTTCGTACCTCCTACAGGGCCGTTTGGGGGCTGGTTTCGGTTGTCACCCTTTAACGGCTTGTTTTTAAGTCTAAGTGTGATTTTTGCAAATTATCATCCTATTCACAAACCGGGAGATCCGGGACTATGCGGTCAGTTCCTACAAGTTGCATTGGTCCCGTGCGAAGTGTTCGTGCCTCCTACGGGGCCGTTTGGGGGCTTGTTTGGGTTTTCACCCCTTAACGGCTAGTTTTTAAGTCTAAGTGATTTTGGCAAATTATCGTTGTACTCTCAAACCAGGAGACCCGGAACTACGCGGTCTGTTCCTACAAGTTGCATTGGTCCCGTGCAAGTTGCATTGGTCCCGTGCGAGGTGTTCGTGCCTCCTACGGGGTCGTTTGGGGGCTGGTTTGGATTTTCACCCCTTAACGGCTAGTTTTTAAGTCTAAGTGTGATTTTTGCAAATTATCGTCGTACTCTCAAACCAGGAGACCCGGGACTACGCGGTCAGTTCCTACAAGTTGCATTGGTCCCGAGCGAGGTGTTCGTGCCTCCTACGGGGTCGTTTGGGGGCCGGTTTGGGTTTTCACCCCTTAACGGGTTGTTCTTAAGTCTAAGTGTGATTTTCGCAAATTATCATCCTATTCACAAACCGGGAGATCCGGGACTATGCAGTCAATTCCTACAAGTTGCATTGGTCCCGTGCGAGGTGTTCGTGCCTCCTACGGGGTCGTTTGGTTGCTGGTTTGGGTTTTCACCCCATAACGGCTAGTTTTTAAGTCTAAGTGTGATTTTTGCAAATTATCGTCATACTCTGAAATCGGGAGACCCGGGACTACACGGTCAGTTCGTACAAGTTGCATTGGTCCCGTGCGAGGTCTCCGTACCTCCTACAGGGCCGTTTGGGGGCTGGTTTCGGTTGTCACCCTTTAACGGCTTGTTTTTAAGTCTAAGTGTGATTTTTGCAAATTATCATCCTATTCACAAACCGGGAGATCCGGGACTATGCGGTCAGTTCCTACAAGTTGCATTGGTCCCGTGCGAAGTGTTCGTGCCTCCTATGGGGTCGTTTGGGGTCGATTTGGGTTTTCACCCTTTAACGGCCTGTTTTTAAGTTTACATGTGATTTTTACAAATTATCATCCTATTTACAAACCGGGAGACCCGGGACTACGCGGTCAGTTCCTACAAGTTGCATTGGTCCCGTGCGAGGTGTTCGTACCTCCTACGGGTCCGTTTGGGGGCTGGTTTGGGTTTTCACCCTTTAATGGCCTGTTTTTAAGTCTAAGTGTGATTTTTGCAAATTATCATCGTACTCTCAAACCAGGACACCCGGGACTACGCGGTCAGTTTCTACAAGTTGCATTGGTCCCGTGCGAGGTGTTCGGGCCTCCTACGGGGTCGTTTGGGGCTGGTTTGGGTTTTCACCCCTTAACGGCTAGTTTTTAAGTCTAAGTGTGATTTTTGCAAATTAACGTCATACTCTCAAATCGGGAGACAGGGGACTACGCGGTCAGTTCCTACAAGTTGCAATGGTCCCGTGCGATGTGTTCGTACCTCCTACGGGGCCGTTTGGGGGCTGGTTTCGGTTTTCACCCTTTAACGGCTTATTTTTAAGTTTAAGTGTGATTTTTGCAAATTATCGTCATACTCTCAAACCGTGACACACCCGAGACTACGCGGTCAGTTCCTATAAGTTGCATTGGTCACGTGCGAGGTGTTCGTGCCTCCAACGGGGTCGTTTGGGGGCTGGTTTGGGTTTTCACCCTTTAACGGCAAGTTTTTAAGTCCAAGTGTGATTTTTGCAAATTATCATCGTACTTACAAACCGGGAGATCCGGGACTACGCGCTCAGTTCCTACAAGTTGCATTGGTCCCGTGCGAGGTGTTCGTACCTCCTACGGGGCCGTTTGGGTGCTGGTTTCGGTTTTCACCCTTTAACGGCTTGTTTTTAAATTTAAGTGTGATTTTTGCAAATTATCGTCATACTCTCAAACCGGGACACACCCGGGACTACGGTTTGGGTTTTCACCCCTTAACGGCTAGTTTTTAAGTCTAAGTGTGATTTTTGGAAATTATCGTCGTACTCTCAAATCGGGAGACCCGGGACTACGTGGTCAGTTCCTACAAGTTGCATTGGTCTCGTGCGAGGTGTTCGTACCTCCTACGGGGCCGTTTGGGGGCCGGTTTCGTTTTCACCCTTTAACGACTTGTTTTTAAGTCTAAGTGTGATTTTTGCAAATTATCGTCATACTCTCAAACCGGGACACCCGGGACCACGCGGTCAGTTCCTACAAGTTGTATTGGTCCTATGCGAGGTGTTCGTGCCTCCTACGGGGTCGTTTGGGGGCCGGTTTGGGTTTTCACCCTTTAACGGCTTGTTTTTAAGTCCAAGTGTGATTTTTACAAATTATCATCCTATTCACAAACCGGGAGATCCGGGACTATGCGGTCAGTTCCTGCATGTTGCATTGGTCCCGTGCGAGGTGTTCGTGCCTCCTACGGGGTCGTTTGGTGGCTGGTTTGGGTTTTCACCCCTTAACGGCTAGTTTTTAAGTCTAAGTGTGATTTTTGCAAATTATCGTTGTACTCTCAAATCGGGAGACCCGGGACTACGCGATCAGTTCGTAAAAGTTGCATTGGTCCCGTGCGAGGTGTTCGTACCTCCTACAGGGCCGTTTGGGGGCTGGTTTCGGTTTTCACCCTTTAACGGCTTGTTTTTAAGTCTAAGTGTGATTTTTGCAAATTATCATCCTATTCACAAACCGGGAGATCCGGGACTATGCGGTCAGTTCCTACAAGTTGCATTGGTCCCGTGCGAGGTGTTCGTGCCTCCTACGGGGTCGTTTGGTGGTTGGTTTGGGTTTTCACCCCTTAACGGCTAGTTTTTAAGTCTAAGTGTGATTTTTGCAAATTATCGTCGTACTCTAAAATCGGGAGACCCGGGACTACGCGGTCAGTTCGTACAAGTTGCATTGGTCCCGTGCGAGGTGTTCGTACCTCCTACGGGGCCGTTTGGGGGCTGGTTTCGATTTTCACCCTTTAACGGCTAGTTTTTAAGTCTAAGTGTGATTTTTGCAAATTATCGTCGTACTCTCAAATCGGGAGATGCGGGACTATGCGGTCAGTTCCTACAAGTTGCATTGGTCCCGTGCGAGGTTTTCGTGCCTCATATGGGGTCGTTTGGGGGCTGCTTTAGGTTTTCACCCCTTAACGGGTAGTTTTTAAGTCTAAGTGTGATTTTTGCAAATTATCGTCGTACTCTCAAATCGGGAGACCCGGGACTACGCGGTCAGTTCCTACAAGTTGCATTGGTCTCGTGCGAGGTGTTCGTACCTCCTACGGGGCCGTTTGGGTGCTGGTTTCGGTTTTCACCCTTTAACGGCTTGTTTTTAAGTCTAAGTGTGATTTTTGCAAATTATCGTCATACTCTCAAACCGGGACACACGGGACCACGCGGTCAGTTCCTACAAGTTGTATTGGTCCTATGCGAGGTGTTCGTGCCTCCTACGGGGTCGTTTGGAGGCCGGTTTGGGTTTTCACCCTTTAACGGCTTGTTTTTAAGTCTAGGTGTGATTTTTGCAAATTATCATCCTATTCACAAACCGGGAGATCCGGGACTATGCGGTCAGTTCCTACAAGTTGCATTGGTCCCGTGCGAGGTGTTCGTGCCTCCTACGGGGTCGTTTGGTGGCTGGTTTGGGTTTTCACCCCTTAACGGCTAGTTTTTAAGTCTAAGTGTGATTTCTGCAAATTATCGTCGTACTCTCAATTCGGTAGACCCGGGACTACGCGGTCAGTTCGTACAAGTTGCATTGGTCCCATGCGATGTGTTCGTACCTCCTACGGGGCCGTTTGGGGGCTGGTTTCGGTTTTCACCCTTTAACGGCTTGTTTTTAAGTCTAAGTGTGATTTTTACAAATTATCATCATACTCTCAAACCGGGAGACCCAGGACCACGCGGTCAGTTCCTACAAGTTGCATTGGTCCTGTGCGAGGTGTTCGTGCCTCCTACGGGGTCGTTTGGGGGCCGATTTGGGTTTCCACCCTTTAACGGCCTGTTTTTAAGTTTATGTTTGATTTTTGCAAATTATCGTCCTATTCACAAACCGGGAGGTCGGGGACTACGCGGTCAGTTCCTACAAGTTACATGGGTCCCGTGCGAGGTGTTCGTGCCTCCTACGGGGTCGTTTGGGGGCCGGTTTGGGTTTTCACCCTTTAACGACTTCTTTTTAAGTTTAAGTGTTGATTTTTACAAATTTTCATCATATTCTCAAACCGGAAGACCCGGGACTGCGCGATCAGTTCCTACAAGTTACATTGGTCCCATGCGAGGTGTTTGTGCCTCGTACGGGATCGTTTGGGGGTTGTTTTGGGTTTTCACCCTTTAACGGCTTGTTTTTAAGTGTAAGTGTTGATTTTGCAAATTTTCGTCATACTCTCAAACCAGGACACCCGAGACTACGCGGTCAGTTCCTACAAGTTACATTGGTCCCGTGCGACGTGTTCGTGCCTCTTACGGGACCGTTTGGGGGCTGGTTTAGATTTTCACCCTCAAACGGCTTATTTTCAAGCCTAATCTACGTATTTTGAAAATATCATCATATTCTCAAACTGGAAGATCCGGGACTGCGGGGTCAGTTCAGACGAGTTACATTGGTCCCGTGGGAGGCGTTCGTGCCTCTTACGGGGCCGTTTGGGGGTTGGTTTGGGGTTTTACCCTCAAACGGCTTATTTTGAAGCCTAATCTATGTATTTTGAAATTATCGTCATATTCTCAAACCGAGAGACCCGAAACTACACGGTCAGTTCGTACGAGTTACATTAGTCCCGTGCGAGGTGTCCGTGCCTCTTACGGGACGGTTTGGGGGCTGGTTTGGGTTTTCACCCACAAACGGCTTGTTTTCAAGCCGAATCTACGTATTTTGAAATTATCGTCATATTCTCAAAATGGGAGACTCGGGACTACATAGTCAGTTCGTACGAGTTACATTGGTCTCGTACGAGATGTTCATGCCTCTTACGGGGCCGTTTGGGGGCTGGTTTGAGTTTTCACCCTCAAACGGCTTGTTTTCAAGCCTAATCTACGTATTTTGTAATTATCGTCATATACGATGTCAGTTCATACAAGTTACATTGGAGCGAGAATAGTTACAATGCACAAATCAAATTAAGGTTTCAAAAATCATTTAAAAAACAGTAAATAACTAAATGAATTCATTCAATGTTTGTAGATGATGCGTTCAAGTTGAAGCCGATGATGTTTAGACGAATATGTCATGTATGTCAACATAAAATGAACAACTAAGAGAGATTTCTATTAGAACATGATGAATTAGAATTATTAGGATATAATTTTGGAAACATTCATACGCTTTTGAATTAATGGACATAATTTGTGGTCCAAATTTTAGTGTTTCCAAATTAGTCTTATGGTTCTCAAAAAGTGAACACCAAAATCTATTTTGCCTAGGCAAAATAGATTTGGTCCTGATTTATTTTCAACACTCCCTACTTGCTCAAAACCCAAACACACGCACCCATTCCCCACCTGCTCACACTCCCTACTTGCATGGGGCCGTGCGAGGTGATCGTACCTCCTACGGGGCCGTTTGGGGACAGGTTTGGGTTTTCACCCTTTAACGGCTTGTTTTTAAGTCTAAGTGTGATTTTTGCAAATTATCGTCATACTCTCAAACCAGGACACCCAAGACTACGCGGTCAGTTCCTACAAGTTGCATTGGTCCCGTGCGAGGTGTTCGTGCCTCCTACGGGGTCGTTTGGGAGCTAGTTTGGGTTTTCACCCTTTAATGGCCTGTTTTTAAGTCTAAGTGTGATTTTTGCAAATTATCATCGTACTCTCAAACCAGGACACCCGGGACTACGCGGTCAGTTCCTACAAGTTGCATTGGTCCCGTGCGAGGTGTTCGTGCCTCCTACGGGGCCGTTTGGGTGCTGGTTTGGGTTTTCACCCCTTAACGGCTAGTTTTTAAGTCCAAGTGTGATTTTTGCAAATTATCGTCGTACTCTCAAATCGGGAGACCTGGGACTACGCGGTCAATTCCTAAAAGTTGCATCTGGCCGTGCGAGGTGTTCGTACCTCCTACGGGGCCGTTTGGGGACAGGTTCGGGTTTTCACCCTTTAACGGCTTTTTTTTAAGTCTAAGTGTGATTTTTGCAAATTATCGTCGTACTCTCAAATCGGGATACCCAGGACTACGCGGTCAGTTCCTACAAGTTGCATTGGTCCCGTGCGAGGTGTTCGTGCCTCCTACGGGGTCGTTTGGGGCCTGGTTTGGGTTTTCACCCCTTAACGGCTAGTTTTTAAGTCTAACTGTGATTTTTGCAAATTATCGTCATACTCTCAAATCGGGAGATCCGGTACTACGCGGTCAGTTCCTACAAGTTGCATTGGTCCCGTGCGAGGTGTTCGTGCCTCCTACTGGGACGTTTGGGGGCTGGTTTGGGTTTTCACCCCTTAACAGCTAGTTTTTAAGTCTAATTGTGATTTTTGCAAATTATCGTCATACTCTCAAATCGGGATACCAGGGACTACGTGGTCAGTTACTACAAGTTGCATTGGTCCCGTGCGAGGTGTTAGTACCTCCTACGGGGTTTGGGGGCTGGTTTCGATTTTCACCCTTTAATGGCTTGTTTTTAAGTCAAAGTGTGATTTTTGCAAATTATCGTCATACTCTCAAGCCGGGACACCCGGGACTACGCGGTCAATTCCTATAAGTTGCATTGGTCCCGTGCGAGGAGTTCGTGCCTCCAACGGGGTCGTTTGGGGGCTGGTTTGGGTTTTCACCCTTTAACAGCTTGTTTTTAACACTAAGTGTGATTTTTGCAAATTATCGTCATACTCTCAAACCAGGACACCCGAGACTACGCGGTCAGTTCCTACAAGTTGCATTGGTCCCGTGCGAGGTGTTCGTGCCTCCTGCGGGGTCGTTTGGGGGCTGGTTTGGGTTTTCACCCTTTAATGGCCTGTTTTTAAGTCTAAGTGTGATTTTTACCAATTATTATCGTACTCTCAAACCAGGACACCCGGGACTACACGGTCAGTTCCTAAAAGTTGCATTGGTCCCGTACGAGGTGTTCCTGCCTCCTACGGGGCCGTGTGGGGGCTGGTTTGGGTTTTCACCCCTTAACGTTTTAGTTTTTAAGTCCAAGTGTGATTTTTGCAAATTATCATCGTACTCTCAAATCGGGAGACCCGGGACTACTCGGTCAGTTCCTACAAGTTGCATTGGTCCCGTGCGAGGTGTTCGTACCTCCTACGGGTCCGTTTGGGGGCTGGTTTCGATTTTCACCTTTTAACGGCTAGTTTTTAAGTCTAAGTGTGATTTTTGCAAATTATCGTCGTACTCTCAAATCGGGAGATGCGGGACTATGCGGTCAGTTCCTACAAGTTGCATTGATCCCGTGCGAGCTGTTCGTGCCTCATACGGGGTCGTTTGGGGGCTGGTTTAGGTTTTCACCCCTTAACGGCTAGTTTTTAAGTCTAAATGTGATTTTTTCAAATTATCGTCATACTTTCAAACCGGGACACCCGGTACTACGCGGTCAGTTCCTACAAGTTGCATTGGTCCCGTGCGAGGAGTTCATGCCTCCTACGGTGGTCGTTTGGGGGCTGATTTGGGTTTTCACCCCTTAACGGCTAGTTTTTAAGTCCACGTGTGATTTTTGCAAATTATCGTCGTACTCTCAAATCGGGAGACCTGAGACTACGCGGTCAATTCCTACAAGTTGCATGGGGCCGTGCGAGGTGTCCCTGCCTCCTACCGGGCCGTTTGGGGACTGGTTTGGGTTTTCACCCCTTAACGGCTAGTTTTTAAGTCTAAATGTGATTTTTTCAAATTATCGTCATACTTTCAAACCGGGACACCCGGTACTACGCGGTCAGTTCTTACAAGTTGTATTGGTCCCGTGCGAGGTGTTCGTGCCTCCTACGGGGTCGTTTGGGGGCTGGTTTGGGTTTTCACCCCTTAACGGCTAGTTTTTAAGTCCAAGTGTGATTTTTGCAAATTATCGTCGTACTCTCAAATCGGGAGACCTGGGAGTACGCGGTCAACTCCTACAAGTTGCATTGGTCCCGTGCGAGGTGTTCGTACCACCTACGGGGCCGTTTGGGAACTGGTTTGGGTTTTCACCCTTCAACGGCTAGTTTTTAAGTCTAAGTGTGATTTTTGCAAATTATCGTCGTACTCTCAAATTGGGATACCCAGGAGTACGCGATCAGTTCCTACAAGTTGCATTGGTCCCGTGCGAGGTGTTCGTACCTCCTACGGGGCCGTTTGGGGACTGGTTTGGGTTTTCACCCTTTAACGGCCTGTTTTTAACTCTAAGTGTGATTTTTGAAAATTATCCTCATACTTTCAAATCGGGAGACCCGAGACTACGTGGTAAGATTCTACAAGTTACATCGGTCGAGGTGTTCGTGCCTCCTACGGGGTCGTTTGGGGGCTGGTTTCGGTTTTCACCCTTTAACGGCTTATTTTTAAGTCTAAGTGTGATTTTTGCAAATTATTATCGTACTCTCAAACTAGGACACCCGGGACTACGCGGTCAGTTCCTAAAAGTTGCATTGGTCCTGTGCGAGGTGTTCGTGCCTCCTACGGGGCCGTGTGGGGGCTGGTTTGGGTTTTCACCCCTTAACGGCTAGTTTTTAAGTCCAAGTGTGATTTTTGCAAATTATCATCGTACTCTCAAATCGGGAGACCCGGGACTACGCGGTCAGTTCCTACAAGTTGCATTGGTTCCGTGTGAGGTGTTCGTACCTCCTACGGGGCCGTTTGGGGGCTGGTTTGGGATTTCACCCTTTAACGGCTTGTTTTTAAGTTTAAGTGTGATTTTTTCAAATTATCGTCATACTCTCAAACCGGGACACCCGGGACTACGCGGTCAGTTCCTATAAGTTGCATTGGTCCCGTGCGAGGTGTTCGTGCCTCCTACGGGGTCGTTTGGGGGCTGGTTTGGGTTTTCACCCTTTAACGACCTATTTTTAAGTTTACATGTGATTTTTGCAAATTATCGTCATACTCTCAAATCGGGAGATCCGAGACTACGCGGTCAGTTCCTACAAGTTGCATTGGTCCCGAGCGAGGTGTTCGTGCCTCCTACTGGGTCGTTTGGGGGCCGGTTTGGGTTTTCACCCCTTAACGGCTTGTTTTTAAGTCTAAGTGTGATTTTTGCAAATTATCATCCTATTCACAAACCGGGAGATCCGGGACTATGCAGTCAATTCCTACAAGTTGCATTGGTCCCGTGCGAGGTGTTCGTGCCTCCTACGGGGTCGTTTGGTGGCTGGTTTGGGTTTTCACCCCATAACGGCAAGTTTTTAAGTCTAAGTGTGATTTTTGCAAATTATCGTCATACTCTGAAACCAGGAGACCCGGGACTACGCGGTCAGTTCCTACAAGTTGCATTGGTCCCGTGCGAGGTGTTCGTGCCTCCTACGGGGTCGTTTGGGGGCTGGTTTGGGTTTTCACCCCTTAACGGCTAGTTTTTAAGTCTAAGTGATTTTGGCAAATTATCGTTGTACTCTCAAACCAGGAGACCCGGAACTACGCGGTCTATTCCTACAAGTTGCATTGGTCCCGTGCAAGTTGCATTGGTCCCGTGCGAGGTGTTCGTGCCTCCTACGGGGTCGTTTGGGGGCTGGTTTGGGTTTTCACCCCTTAACGGCTAGTTTTTAAGTCTAAGTGTGATTTTTGCAAATTATCGTCGTACTCTCAAACCAGGAGACCCGGGACTACGCGGTCAGTTCCTACAAGTTGCATTGGTCCCGAGCGAGGTGTTCGTGCCTCCTACTGGGTCGTTTGGGGGCCGGTTTGGGTTTTCACCCCTTAACGGCTTGTTTTTAAGTCTAAGTGTGATTTTTGCAAATTATCATCCTATTCACAAACCGGGAGATCCGGGACTATGCAGTCAATTCCTACAAGTTGCATTGGTCCCGTGCGAGGTGTTCGTGCCTCCTACGGGGTCGTTTGGTGGCTGGTTTGGGTTTTCACCCCATAACGGCAAGTTTTTAAGTCTAAGTGTGATTTTTGCAAATTATCGTCATACTCTGAAATCGGGAGACCCGGGACTACGCGGTCAGTTCGTACAAGTTGCATTGGTCCCGTGCGAGGTCTTCGTACCTCCTACAGGGCCGTTTGGGGGCTGGTTTCGGTTTTCACCCTTTAACGGCTTGTTTTTAAGTCTAGGTGTGATTTTTGCAAATTATCATCCTGTTCACAAACCGGGAGATCCGGGACTATGCGGTCAGTTCCTACAAGTTGCATTGGTCCCGTTCGAAGTGTTCGTGCCTCCTATGGGGTCGTTTGGGGCCGATTTGGGTTTTCACCCATTAACGGCCTATTTTTAAGTTTACATGTGTTTTTTACAAATTATCATCCTATTTACAAACCGGGAGACCCGGGACTACGCGGTCAGTTCCTACAAGTTGCATTGGTCCCGTGCGAGGTGTTCGTACCTCCTACGGGTCCGTTTGGGGGCTGGTTTGGGTTTTCACCCTTTAATGGCCTGTTTTTAAGTCTAAGTGTGATTTTTGCAAATTATCATCGTACTCTCAAACCAGGACACCCGGGACTACGCGGTCAGTTTCTACAAGTTGCATTGGTCCCGTGCGAGGTGTTCGTGCCTCCTACGGGGTCGTTTGGTGCTGGTTTGGGTTTTCACCCCTTAACGGATAGTTTTTAAGTCTAAGTGTTATTTTTGCAAATTATCGTCATACTCTCAAATCGGGAGACCGGGGACTACGCGGTCAGTTCCTACAAGTTGCAATGGTCCCGTGCGATGTGTTCGTACCTCCTACGGGGCCGTTTGGGGGCTGGTTTGGGTTTTCACCCTTTAACGGCTTGTTTTTAACACTAAGTGTGATTTTTGCAAATTATCGTCATACTCTCAAACCGGGACACACCCGAAACTACGCGGTCAGTTCCTATAAGTTGCATTGGTCCCGTGCGAGGTGTTCGTGCCTCCAACGGGGTCGTTTGGGGGCTGGTTTGGGTTTTCACCTTTTAACGACAAGTTTTTAAGTCCAAGTGTGATTTTTGCAAATTATCATCGTACTTACAAACCGGGAGATCCGGGACTACGCGGTCAGTTCCTACAAGTTGCATTGGTCCCGTGCGAGGTGTTCGTACCTCCTACGGGGCCGTTTGGGGGCTGGTTTCGGTTTTCACCCTTTAACGGCTTGTTTTTAAGTTTAAGTGTGATTTTTGCAAATTATCGTCATACTCTCAAACCGGGACACACCCGGGACTACGGTTTGGGTTTTCACCCCTTAACGGCTAGTTTTTAAGTCTAAGTGTGATTTTTGCAAATTATCGTCGTACTCTCAAATCGGGAGACCCGGGACTACGCGGTCAGTTCCTACAAGTTGCATTGGTCTCGTGCGAGGTGTTCGTACCTCCTACGGGGCCGTTTGGGGGCTGGTTTCGTTTTCACCCTTTAACGACTTTTTTTTAAGTCCAAGTGTGATTTTTGCAAATTATCATCCTATTCACAAACCGGGAGATCCGGGACTATGCGGTCAGTTCCTACATGTTGCATTGGTCCCGTGCGAGGTGTTCGTGCCTCCTACGGGGTCGTTTGGTGGCTGGTTTGGGTTTTCACCCCTTAACGGCTAGTTTTTAAGTCTAAGTTTGATTTTTGCAAATTATCGTCGTACTCTCAAATCGGGAGACCCGGGACTATGCGGTCAGTTCGTAAAAGTTGCATTGGTCCCGTGCGAGGTGTTCGTACCTCCTACAGGGCCGTTTGGGGGCTGGTTTCGGTTTTCACCCTTTAACGGCTTGTTTTTAAGTCTAAGTGTGATTTTTGCAAATTATCATCCTATTCACAAACCGGGAGATTCGGGACTATGCGGTCAGTTCCTACAAGTTGCATTGGTCCCGTGCGAGGTGTTCGTGCCTCCTACGGGGTCGTTTGGTGGTTGGTTTGGGTTTTCACCCCTTAGAGGCTAGTTTTTAAGTCTAAGTGTGATTTTTGCAAATTATCGTCGTACTCTCAAATCGGGAGACCCGGGACTACGCGGTCAGTTCGTACAAGTTGCATTGGCCCCGTGCGAGGTGTTCGTACCTCCTACGGGGCCGTTTGGGGGCTGGTTTCGGTTTTCACCCTTTAACGGCTAGTTTTTAAGTCTAAGTGTGATTTTTGCAAATTATTGTCGTACTCTCAAATCGGGAGATGCGGGACTATGCGGTCAGTTCCTACAAGTTGCATTGGTCCCGTGCGAGGTGTTCGTGCCTCATACGGGGTCGTTTGGGGGCTGGTTTAGGTTTTCACCCCTTAACGGGTAGTTTTTAAGTCTAAGTGTGATTTTTGCAAATTATCGTCATACTCTCAAATCGGGAGACCCGGGACTACGCGGTCAGTTCCTACAAGTTGCATTGGTCTCGTGCGAGGTGTTCGTACCTCCTACGGGGCCGTTTGGGTGCTGGTTTCGGTTTTCACCCTTTAACGGCTTGTTTTTAAGTCTAAGTGTGATTTTTGCAAATTATCATCATACTCTCAAACCGGGACACATGGGACCACGCGGTCAGTTCCTACAAGTTGTATTGGTCCTATGCGAGATGTTCGTGCCTCCTACGGGGTCATTTGGAGGCCGGTTTGGGTTTTCACCCTTTAACGGCTTGTTTTTAAGTCTAAGTGTGATTTTTGCAAATTATCATCCTATTCACAAACCGGGAGATCCGGGACTATGCGGTCAGTTCCTACAAGTTGCATTGGTCCCGTGCGAGGTGTTCGTGCCTCCTACGGGGTCGTTTGGTGGCTGGTTTGGGTTTTCACCCCTTAACGGCTAGTTTTTAAGTCTAAGTGTGATTTCTGCCAATTATCGTCGTACTCTCAAATCGGGAGACCCGGGACTACGCGGTCAGTTCGTAAAAGTTGCATTGGTCCCGTGCGAGGTGTTCGTACCTCCTACAGGGCCGTTTGGGGGCTGGTTTCGGTTTTCACCCTTTAACGGCTTGTTTTTAAGTCTAAGTGTGATTTTTGCAAATTATCATCCTATTCACAAACCGGGAGATCCGGGACTATGCGGTCAGTTCCTACAAGTTGCATTGGTCCCGTGCGAGGTGTTCGTGCCTCCTACGGGGTCGTTTGGTGGTTGGTTTGGGTTTTCACCCCTTAACGGCTAGTTTTTAAGTCTAAGTATGATTTTTGCAAATTATCGTCATACTCTCAAATCGGGAGACCCGGGACTACGCGGTCAGTTCGTACAAGTTGCATTGGTCCCGTGCGAGGTGTTCGTACCTCCTACGGGGCCGTTTGGGGGCTGGTTTCGGTTTTCACCCTTTAACGGCTAGTTTTTAAGTCTAAGTGTGATTTTTGCAAATTATCGTCGTACTCTCAAATCGGGAGATGCGGGACTATGCGGTCAGTTCCTACAAGTTGCATTGGTCCCGTGCGAGGTGTTCGTGCCTCATACGGGGTCGTTTGGGGGCTGGTTTAGGTTTTCACCCCTTAACGGCTAGTTTTTAAGTCTAAGTGTGATTTTTGCAAATTATCGTCGTACTCTCAAATCGGGAGACCCAAGACTACGTGGTAAGATTCTACAAGTTACATCGGTCGAGGTGTTCGTGCCTCCTACGGGGTCGTTTGGGGGCTGGTTTCGGTTTTCACCCTTTAACGGCTTATTTTTAAGTCTAAGTGTGATTTTTGCAAATTATTATCGTACTCTCAAACTAGGACACCCGGAACTACGCGGTCAGTTCCTAAAAGTTGCATTGGTCCTGTACGAGGTGTTCGTGCCTCCTACGGGGCCGTGTGGGGGCTGGTTTGGGTTTTCACCCCTTAACGGCTAGTTTTTAAGTCCAAGTGTGATTTTTGCAAATTATCATCGTACTCTCAAATCGGGAGACCCGGGACTACGCGGTCAGTTCCTACAAGTTGCATTGGTTCCGTGTGAGGTGTTCGTACCTCCTACGGGGCCGTTTGGGGGTTGGTTTGGGATTTCACCCTTTAAAGGCTTGTTTTTAAGTTTAAGTGTGATTTTTTCAAATTATCGTCATACTCTCAAACCGGGACACTCGGGACTACGCGGTCAGTTCCTATAAGTTACATTGGTCCCGTGCGAGGTGTTCGTGCCTCCTACGGGGTCGTTTGGGGGCTGGTTTGGGTTTTCACCCTTTAACGGCCTATTTTTAAGTTTACATGTGATTTTTGCAAATTATCGTCATACTCTCAAATCGGGAGATCCGGGACTACGCGGTCAGTTCCTACAAATTGTATTGGTCCCGTTCGAGGTGTTCGTGCCTCCTACGGGGTCGTTTGGGGGCTGGTTTGGGTTTTCACCCTTTAACGGCTAGTTTTTAACTCTAAGTGTGATTTTTGAAAATTATCCTCATACTTTCAAATCGGGAGACCCGAGACTACGAGGTAAGATTCTACAAGTTACATCGGTCGAGGTGTTCGTGCCTCCTACGGGGTCGTTTGGGGGCTGGTTTCGGTTTTCACCCTTTAACGGCTTATTTTTAAGTCTAAGTGTGATTTTTGCAAATTATTATCGTACTCTCAAACTAGGACACCCGGGACTACGCGGTCAGTTCCTAAAAGTTGCATTGGTCCTGTGCGAGGTGTTCGTGCCTCCTACGGGGTCGTTTGGGGGCTAGTTTGGGTTTTCACCCCTTAACGGCTAGTTTTTAAGTCTAAGTGATTTTGGCAAATTATCGTTGTACTCTCAAACCAGGAGACCCGGAACTACGCGGTCTGTTCCTACGAGTTGCATTGGTCCCGTGCAAGTTGCATTGGTCCCGTGCGAGGTGTTCGTGCCTCCTACGAGGTCGTTTGGGGGCTGGTTTGGGTTTTCACCCCTTAACGGCTAGTTTTTAAGTCTAAGTGTGATTTTTGCAAATTATCGTCGTACTCTCAAACCAGGAGACCCGGGACTACGCGGTCAGTTCCTACAAGTTGCATTGGTCCCGAGCGAGGTGTTCGTGCCTCCTACGGGGTCGTTTGGGGGCCGGTTTGGGTTTTCACCCCTTAACGGCTTGTTTTTAAGTCTAAGTGTGATTTTTGCAAATTATCATCCTATTCACAAACCGAGAGATCCGGGACTATGCAGTCAATTCCTACAAGTTGCATTGGTCCCGTGCGAGGTGTTCGTGCCTCCTACGGGGTCGTTTGGTGGCTGGTTTGGGTTTTCACCCCATAACGGCAAGTTTTAAGTCTAAGTGTGATTTTTGCAAATTATCGTCATACTCTGAAATCGGGAGACCCGGGACTACGCGATCAGTTCGTACAAGTTGCATTGGTCCCGTGCGAGGTCTTCGTACCTCCTACAGGGCCGTTTGGGGGCTGGTTTCGGTTTTCACCCTTTAACGGCTTGTTTTTAAGTCTAGGTGTGATTTTTGCAAATTATCATCCTATTCACAAACCGGGAGATCCGGGACTATGCGGTCAGTTCCTACAAGTTGCATTGGTCCCGTTCGAAGTGTTCGTGCCTCCTATGGGGTCGTTTGGGGCCGATTTGGGTTTTCACCCTTTAACGGCCTATTTTTAAGTTTACATGTGTTTTTTACAAATTATCATCCTATTTACAAACCGGGAGACCCGGGACTACGCGGTCAGTTCCTACAAGTTGCATTGGTCCCGTGCGAGGTGTTCGTACCTCCTACGGGTCCGTTTGGGGGCTGGTTTGGGTTTTCACCCTTTAATGGCCTGTTTTTAAGTCTAAGTGTGATTTTTGCAAATTATCATCGTACTCTCAAACCAGGACACACGGGACTACGCGGTCAGTTTCTACAAGTTGCATTGGTCCCGTGCGAGGTGTTCGTGCCTCCTACGGGGTCGTTTGGGGCTGGTTTGGGTTTTCACCCCTTAACGGCTTGTTTTTAAGTCTAAGTGTGATTTTTGCAAATTATCGTCATACTCTCAAATCGGGAGACCGGGGACTACGCGGTCAGTTCCTACAAGTTGCAATGGTCCCGTGCGATGTGTTCGTACCTCCTACGGGGCCGTTTGGGGGCTGGTTTGGGTTTTCACCCTTTAACGGCTTATTTTTAAGTTTAAGTGTGATTTTTGCAAATTATCGTCATACTCTCAAACCGGGACACACCCGAGACTACGCGGTCAGTTCCTATAAGTTGCATTGGTCCCGTGCGAGGTGTTCGTGCCTCCAACGGGGTCGTTTGGGGGCTGGTTTGGGTTTTCACCCTTAAACGACAAGTTTTTAAGTCCAAGTGTGATTTTTGCAAATTATCATCGTACTTACAAACCGGGAGATCCGGGACTACACGGTCAGTTCCTACAAGTTGCATTGGTCCCGTGCGAGGTGTTCGTACCTCCTACGGGGCCGTTTGGGGGCTGGTTTCGGTTTTCACCCTTTAACGGCTTGTTTTTAAGTTTAAGTGTGATTTTTGCAAATTATCGTCATACTCTCAAACCGGGACACACCCGGCGGTTTGGGTTTTCACCCCTTAACGGCTAGTTTTTAAGTCTAAGTGTGATTTTTACAAATTATCGTCGTACTCTCAAATCGGGAGACCCGGGACTACGCGGTCAGTTCCTACAAGTTGCATTGGTCTCGTGCGAGGTGTTCGTACCTCCTACGGGGCCGTTTGGGGGCTGGTTTCGTTTTCACCCTTTAACGACTTGTTTTTAAGTCTAAGTGTGATTTTCGCAAATTATCGTCATACTCTCAAACCGGGACACCCGGGACCACGCGGTCAGTTCCTACAAGTTGTATTGGTCCTATGCGAGGTGTTCGTGCCTCCTACGGGGTCGTTTGGGGGCCGATTTGGGTTTTCACCCTTTAACGGCTTGTTTTTAAGTCCAAGTGTGATTTTTGCAAATTATCATCCTATTCACAAACCGGGAGATCCGGGACTATGCGGTCAGTTCCTACATGTTGCATTGGTCCCGTGCGAGGTGTTCGTGCCTCCTACGGGGTCGTTTGGTGGCTGGTTTGGGTTTTCACCCCTTAACGGCTAGTTTTTAAGTCTAAGTGTGATTTTTGCAAATTATCGTCGTACTCTCAAATCGGGAGACCCGGGACTATGCGGTCAGTTCGTAAAAGTTGCATTGGTCCCGTGCGAGGTGTTCGTACCTCCTACAGGGCCGTTTGGGGGCTGGTTTCGGTTTTCACCTTTTAACGGCTTGTTTTTAAGTCTAAGTGTGATTTTTGCAAATTATCATCCTATTCACAAACCGGGAGATCCGGGACTATGCGGTCAGTTCCTACAAGTTGCATTGGTCCCGTGCGAGGTGTTCGTGCCTCCTACGGGGTCGTTTGGTGGTTGGTTTGGGTTTTCACCCCTTAGAGGCTAGTTTTTAAGTCTAAGTGTGATTTTTGCAAATTATCGTCGTACTCTCAAATCGGGAGACCCGGGACTACGCGGTCAGTTCGTACAAGTTGCATTGGCCCCGTGCGAGGTGTTCGTACCTCCTACGGGGCCGTTTGGGGGCTAGTTTCGGTTTTCACCCTTTAACGGCTAGTTTTTAAGTCTAAGTGTGATTTTTGCAAATTATTGTCGTACTCTCAAATCGGGAGATGCGGGACTATGCGGTCAGTTCCTACAAGTTGCATTGGTCCCGTGAGAGGTGTTCGTGCCTCATACGGGGTCGTTTGGGGGCTGGTTTAGGTTTTCACCCCTTAACGGGTAGTTTTTAAGTCTAAGTGTGATTTTTGCAAATTATCGTCATACTCTCAAATCGGGAGACCCGGGACTACGCGGTCAGTTCCTACAAGTTGCATTGGTCTCGTGCGAGGTGTTCGTACCTCCTACGGGGCCGTTTGGGTGCTGGTTTCCGTTTTCACCCTTTAACGGCTTGTTTTTAAGTCTAAGTGTGATTTTTGCAAATTATCATCGTACTCTCAAATCTCGAGGTCCGGGACTACGCGGTCAGTTCCTACAAGTTACATGGGTCCCGTGAGAGGTGTTCCTGCCTCCTACGGGGTCGTTTGGGGGCCGGTTTGGGTTTTCACCCTTTAACGACTTGTTTTTAAGTTTAAGTGTTGATTTTTACGAATTTTCATCATATTCTCAAACCGGAAGACCCGGGACTGCGCGATCAGTTCCTACAAGTTACATTGGTCCCATGCGAGGTGTTTGTGCCTCGTACGGGATCGTTTGGGGGTTGTTTTGGGTTTTCACCCTTTAACGGCTTGTTTTTAAGTGTAAGTGTTGATTTTGCAAATTTTCATCATACTCTCAAACCAGGACACCCGAGACTACGCGGTCAGTTCCTACAAGTTACATTGGTCCCGTGCGACCTGTTCGTACCTCTTACGGGACCGTTTGGGGGTTGGTTTAGATTTTCACCCTCAAACGGCTTATTTTCAAGCCTAATCTACGTATTTTGAAATTATCATCATATTCTCAAACTGGAAGACCCGGGACTGCGGGGTCAGTTCAGACGAGTTACATTGGTCCCGTGGGAGGCGTTCGTGCCTCTTACGGGGCCGTTTGGGGGTTGGTTTGGGGTTTTACCCTCAAACGGCTTATTTTGAAGCCTAATCTATGTATTTTGAAATTATCGTCATATTCTCAAACCAAGAGACCCGAAACTACACGGTCAGTTCGTACGAGTTACATTAGTCCCGTGCGAGGTGTCCGTGCCTCTTACGGGACGGTTTGGGGGCTGGTTTGGGTTTTCACCCACAAACGGCTTGTTTTCAAGCCGAATCTACGTATTTTGAAATTATTGTCATATTCTCAAACTGGGAGACTCGGGACTACATGGTCAGTTCGTACGAGTTACATTGGTCTCGTACGAGATGTTCATGCCTCTTACGGGGCCGTTTGGGGGCTGGTTTGAGTTTTCACCCTCAAACGGCTTATTTTCAAGCCTAATCTACGTATTTTGTAATTATCGTCATATACGATGTCAGTTCATACAAGTTACATTGGAGTGAGAATAGTTACAATGCACAAATCAAATTAAGGTTTCAAAAATCATTTAAAAAACAGTAAATAACTAAATGAATTCATTCAATGTTTGTAGATGATGCGTTCAAGTTGAAGCCGATGATGTTTAGACGAATATGTCATGTATGTCAACATAAAATGAACAACTAAGAGAGATTTCTATTAGAACATGATGAATTAGAATTATTAGGATATAATTTTGGAAACATTCATACGCTTTTGAATTAATGGACATAATTTGTGGTCCAAATTTTAGTGTTTCCAAATTAGTCTTATGGTTCTCAAAAAGTGAACACCAAAATCTATTTTGCCTAGGCAAAATAAATTTGGTCCTGATTTATTTTCAACACTCCCTACTTGCTCAAAACCCAAACACACGCACCCATTCCCCACCTGCTCACACTCCCTACTTGCATGGGGCCGTGCGAGGTGATCGTACCTCCTACGGGGCCGTTTGGGGACAGGTTTGGGTTTTCACCCTTTAACAGCTTGTTTTTAAGTCTAAGTGTGATTTTTGCAAATTATCGTCATACTCTCAAACCAGGACACCCAAGACTACGCGGTCAGTTCCTACAAGTTGCATTGGTCCCGTGCGAGGTGTTCGTGCCTCCTACGGGGTCGTTTGGGAGCTAGTTTGGGTTTTCACCCTTTAATGGCCTGTTTTTAAGTCTAAGTGTGATTTTTGCAAATTATCATCGTACTCTCAAACCAGGACACCCAGGACTACGCGGTCAGTTCCTACAAGTTGCATTGGTCCCGTGCGAGGTGTTCGTGCCTCCTACGGGGCCGTTTGGGGGCTGGTTTGGGTTTTCACCCCTTAACGGCTAGTTTTTAAGTCCAAGTGTGATTTTTGCAAATTATCATCGTACTCTCAAATCGGGAGACCTGGGACTACGCGGTCAATTCCTACAAGTTGCATCTGGCCGTGCGAGGTGTTCGTACCTCCTACGGGGTCGTTTGGGGCCTGGTTTGGGTTTTCACCCCTTAACGGCTAGTTTTTAAGTCTAACTGTGATTTTTGCAAATTATCGTCATACTCTCAAATCGGGAGATCCGGTACTACGCGGTCAGTTCCTACAAGTTGCATTGGTCCCGTGCGAGGTGTTCGTGCCTCCTACTGGGACGTTTGGGGGCTGGTTTGGGTTTTCACCCCTTAACGGCTAGTTTTTAAGTCTAATTGTGATTTTTGCAAATTATCGTCATACTCTCAAATCGGGATACCAGGGACTACGCGGTCAGTTACTACAAGTTGCATTGGTCCCGTGCGAGGTGTTAGTACCTCCTACGGGGTTTGGGGGCTGGTTTCGATTTTCACCCTTTAATGGCTTGTTTTTAAGTCAAAGTGTGATTTTTGCAAATTATCGTCATACTCTCAAGCCGGGACACCCGGGACTACGCGGTCAATTCCTATAAGTTGCATTGGTCCCGTGCGAGGTGTTCGTGCCTCCAACGGGGTCGTTTGGGGGCTGGTTTGGGTTTTCACCCTTTAACAGCTTGTTTTTAACACTAAGTGTGATTTTTGCAAATTATCGTCATACTCTCAAACCAGGACACCCGAGACTACGCGGTCAGTTCCTACAAGTTGCATTGGTCCCGTGCGAGGTGTTCGTGCCTCCTACGGGGTCGTTTGGGGGCTGGTTTGGGTTTTCACCCTTTAATGGCCTGTTTTTAAGTCTAAGTGTGATTTTTGCAAATTATTATCGTACTCTCAAACCAGGACACCCGGGACTACACGGTCAGTTCCTAAAAGTTGCATTGGTCCCGTGCGAGGTGTTCGTGCCTCCTACGGAGCCGTGTGGGGGCTGGTTTGGGTTTTCACCCCTTAACGTTTTAGTTTTTAAGTCCAAGTGTGATTTTTGCAAATTAACATCGTACTCTCAAATCGGGAGACCCGGGACTACTCGGTCAGTTCCTAAAAGTTGCATTGGTCCCGTGCGAGGTGTTCGTACCTCTTACGGGGCCGTTTGGGGACTGGTTTTGGTTTTCACCGTTTAACGGCTTATTTTTAAGTCTAAGTGTGATTTTTACAAATTATCGTCGTACTCTCAAATCGGGATACCCGGGACTACGCGGTCAAATCCTACAAGTTGCATTGGTCCCGTGCGAGGTGTCCGTGCCTCCTACGGGTCCGTTTGGGGACTGGTTTGGGTTTTCACCCCTTAACGGCTATTTTTTAAGTCTAAATGTGATTTTTTCAAATTATCGTCATACTTTCAAACCGGGACACCCGGTACTACGCGGTCAGTTCCTACAAGTTGCATTGGTCCCGTGCGAGGAGTTCATGCCTCCTACGGGGTCGTTTGGGGGCTGATTTGGGTTTTCACCCCTTAACGGCTAGTTTTTAAGTCCACGTGTGATTTTTGCAAATTATCGTCGTAGACCTGGGACTACGCGGTCAATTCCTACAAGTTGCATGGGGCCGTGCGAGGTGTCCCTGCCTCCTACAGGGCCGTTTGGGGACTGGTTTGGGTTTTCACCCCTTAACGGCTAGTTTTTAAGTCTAAATGTGATTTTTTCAAATTATCGTCATACTTTCAAATCGGGACACCCGGTACTACGCGGTCAGTTCCTACAAGTTGCATTGGTCCCGTGCGAGGTGTTCGTGCCTCCTACGGGGTCGTTTGGGGGCTGGTTTGTGTTTTCACCCCTTAACGGCTAGTTTTTAAGTCCAAGTGTGATTTTTGCAAATTATCGTCGTACTCTCAAATCGGGAGACCTGGGAGTACGCGGTCAACTCCTACAAGTTGCATTGGTCCCGTGCGAGGTGTTCGTACCACCTACGGGGCCGTTTGGGAACTGGATTGGGTTTTCACCCTTCAACGGCTAGTTTTTAAGTCTAAGTGTGATTTTTGCAAATTATCGTCGTACTCTCAAATTGGGATACCCAGGAGTACGCGATCAGTTCCTACAAGTTGCATTGGTCCCGTGCGAGGTGTTCGTACCTCCTACGGGGCCGTTTGGGGACTGGTTTGGGTTTTCACCCTTTAACGGCCAGTTTTTAACTCTAAGTGTGATTTTTGAAAATTATCCTCATACTTTCAAATCGGGAGACCCGAGACTACGTGGTAAGATTCTACAAGTTACATCGGTCGAGGTGTTCGTGCCTCCTATGGGGTCGTTTGGGGGCTGGTTTCGGTTTTCACCCTTTAACGGCTTATTTTTAAGTCTAAGTGTGATTTTTGCAAATTATTATCGTACTCTCAAACCAGGACACCCGGGACTACGCGGTCAGTTCCTAAAAGTTGCATTGGTCCTGTGCGAGGTGTTCGTGCCTCCTACGGGGCCGTGTGGGGGCTGGTTTGGGTTTTCACCCCTTAACGGCTAGTTTTTAAGTCCAAGTGTGATTTTTGCAAATTATCATCGTACTCTCAAATCGGGAGACCCGGGACTACGCGGTCAGTTCCTACAAGTTGCATTGGTTCCGTGCGAGGTGTTCGTACCTCCTACGGGGCCGTTTGGGGGCTGGTTTGGGATTTCACCCTTTAACGGCTTGTTTTTAAGTTTAAGTGTGATTTTTGCTAATTATCGTCATACTCTCAAACCGGGACACCCGGGACTACGCGGTCAGTTCCTATAAGTTGCATTGGTCCCGCGCGAGGTGTTCGTGCCTCCTACGGGGTCGTTTGGGGGCTGGTTTGGGTTTTCACCCTTTAACGGCCTATTTTTAAGTTTACATGTGATTTTTGCAGATTATCATCGTACTCTCAAATCGGGAGACCCGGGACTACGCGGTCAGTTCCTACAAGTTGCATTGGTTCCGTGCGAGGTGTTCGTGCCTCCTACGGGGCCGTTTGGGGGCTGGTTTGGGTTTTCACCCCTTAACGGCTAGTTTTTAAGTCTAAGTGTGATTTTTGCAAATTATCGTCGTACTCTCAAACCAGGAGACCCGGGACTACGCGGTCTGTTCCTACTAGTTGCATTGGTCCCGTGCGAGGTGTTCGTGCCTCCTACGGGGTCTTTTGGGCGCTGGTTTGGGTTTTCACCCCTTAACGGCTAGTTTTTAAGTCTAAGTGTGATTTTTGCAAATTATCGTCGTACTCTCAAACCAGGAGACCCGGGACTATGCGGTCAGTTCCTACAAGTTGCATTGGTCCCGTGCGAGGTGTTCGTGCCTCCTACGGGGTCGTTTGGGGGCTGGATTGGGTTTTCACCCCTTAACGGCTAGTTTTTAAGTCTAAGTGTGATTTTTGCAAATTATCGTCATACTCTCAAATCGGGAGATCCGCGACTACGCGGTCAGTTCCTACAAGTTGCATTGGTCCCGTGCGAGGTGTTCGTGCCTCCTACGGGGCCGTTTGGGGGCTGGTTTGGGTTTTCACCCCTTAACGGCTAGTTTTTAAGTCTAAGTGATTTTGGCAAATTATCGTTGTACTCTCAAACCAGGAGACCCGGAACTACGCGGTCTGTTCCTACAAGTTGCATTGGTCCCGTGCAAGTTGCATTGGTCCCGTGCGAGGTGTTCGTGCCTCCTACGGGGTCGTTTGGGGGCTGGTTTGGGTTTTCACCCCTTAACGGCTAGTTTTTAAGTCTAAGTGTGATTTTTGCAAATTATCGTCGTACTCTCAAACCAGGAGACCCGGGACTACGCGGTCAGTTCCTACAAGTTGCATTGGTCCCGAGCGAGGTGTTCGTGCCTCCTACGGGGTCGTTTGGGGGCCGGTTTGGGTTTTCACCCCTTAACGGCTTGTTTTTAAGTCTAAGTGTGATTTTTGCAAATTATCATCCTATTCACAAACCGGGAGATCCGGGACTATGCAGTCACTTCCTACAAGTTGCATTGGTCCCGTGCGAGGTGTTCGTGCCTCCTACGGGGTCGTTTGGTGGCTGGTTTGGGTTTTCACCCCATAACGGCTAGTTTTTAAGTCTAAGTCTGATTTTTGCAAATTATCGTCATACTCTAAAATCGGGAGACCCGGGACTACGCTGTCAGTTCGTACAAGTTGCATTGGTCCCGTGCGAGGTCTTCGTTCCTCCTACAGGGCCGTTTGGGGGCTGGTTTCGGTTTTCACCCTTTAACGGCTTGTTTTTAAGTCTAAGTGTGATTTTTGCAAATTATCATCCTATTCACAAACCGGGAGACCCGGGACTACGCGGTCAGTTCCTACAAGTTGCATTGGTCCCGTGCGAGGTGTTCGTACCTCCTACGGGTCCGTTTGGGGGCTGGTTTGGGTTTTCACCCTTTAATGGCCTGTTTTTAAGTCTAAGTGTGATTTTTGCAAATTATCATCGTACTCTCAAACCAGGACACCCGGGACTACGCGGTGAGTTTCTACAAGTTGCATTGGTCCCGTGCGAGGTGTTCGTGCCTCCTACGGGGTCGTTTGGGGCTGGTTTGGATTTTCACCCCTTAACGGCTAGTTTTTAAGTCTAAGTGTGATTTTTTCAAATTATCGTCATACTCTCAAATCGGGAGACCGGGGACTACGCGGTCAGTTCCTACAAGTTGCAATGGTCCCGTGCGATGTTTTCGTACCTCCTACGGGGCCGTTTGGGGGCTGGTTTGGGTTTTCACCCTTTAACGGCTTATTTTTAAGTTTAAGTGTGATTTTTGCAAATTATCGTCATACTCTCAAATCGGGACACACCCGAGACTACGCGGCCAGTTCCTATAAGTTGCATTGGTCCCGTGCGAGGTGTTCGTGCCTCCAACGGGGTCGTTTGGGGGATGGTTTGGGTTTTCACCCTTTAACGGCAAGTTTTTAAGTCCAAGTGTGATTTTTGCAAATTATCATCGTACTTACAAACCGGGAGATCCGGGACTACGCGGTCAGTTCCTACAAGTTGCATTGGTCCCGTGTGAGGTGTTCGTACCTCCTACGGGGCCGTTTGGGGGCTGGTTTCGGTTTTCACCCTTTAACGGCTTGTTTTTAAGTTTAAGTGTGATTTTTGCAAATTATCGCCATATTTAATGACTTAAGTCTAAATGTGATTTTTTCAAATTATCGTCATACTTTCAAACCGGGACACCCGGTACTACGCGGTCAGTTCCTACAAGTTGCATTGGTCCCGTGCGAGGTGTTCGTGCCTCCTACGGGGTCGTTTGGGGGCTGGTTTGGGTTTTCACCCCTTAACGGCTAGTTTTTATGTCTAAGTGTGATTTTTGCAAATTATTGTCATACTCTCAAATCGGGAGATCCGCGACTACGCGGTCAGTTCCTACAAGTTGCATTGGTCCCGTGCGAGGTGTTCGTGCCTCCTACGGGGCCGTTTGGGGGCTTGTTTGGGTTTTCACCCCTTAACGGCTAGTTTTTAAGTCTAAGTGATTTTGGCAAATTATCGTTGTACTCTCAAACCAGGAGACCCGGAACTACGCGGTCTGTTCCTACAAGTTGCATTGGTCCCGTGCAAGTTGCATTGGTCCCGTGCGAGGTGTTCGTGCCTCCTACGGGGTCGTTTGGTGGCTGGTTTGGGTTTTCACCCCTTAACGGCTAGTTTTTAAGTCTAAGTCTGATTTCTGCCAATTATCGTCGTACTCTCAAATCGGGAGACCCGGGACTACGCGGTCAGTTCGTAAAAGTTGCATTGGTCCCGTGCGAGGTGTTCGTACCTCCTACAGGGCCGTTAGGGGGCTGGTTTCGGTTTTCACCCTTTAACGGCTTGTTTTTAAGTCTAAGTGTGATTTTTGCAAATTATCATCCTATTCACAAACCGGGAGATCCGGGACTATGCGGTCAGTTCCTACAAGTTGCATTGGTCCCGTGCGAGGTGTTCGTGCCTCCTACGGGGTCGTTTGGTGGTTGGTTTGGGTTTTCACCCCTTAACAGCTAGTTTTTAAGTCTAAGTGTGATTTTTGCAAATTATCGGCGTACTCTCAAATCGGGAGACCCGGAACTACGCGGTCAGTTCCTACAAGTTGCATTGGTCTCGTGCGAGGTGTTCGTACCTCCTACGGGGCCGTTTGGGGGCTGGTTTCGTTTTCACCCTTTAACGACTTGTTTTTAAGTCTAAGTGTGATTTTTGCAAATTATCATCATACTCTCAAACCGGGACACCCGGGACCACGCGGTCAGTTCCTACAAGTTGTATTGGTCCTATGCAAGGTGTTCGTGCCTCCTACGGGGTCGTTTGGGGGCTGGTTTGGGTTTTCACCCTTTAACGGCTTGTTTTTAAGTCCAAGTGTGATTTTTGCAAATTATCATCCTATTCACAAACCGGGAGATCCGGGACTATGCGGTCAGTTCCTACATGTTGCATTGGTCCCGTGCGAGGTGTTCGTGCCTCCTACGGGGTCGTTTGGTGGCTGGTTTGGGTTTTCACCCCTTAACGGCTAGTTTTTAAGTCTAAGTGTGATTTTTGCAAATTATCGTCGTACTCTCAAATCGGGAGACCCGGGACTACGCGGCCAGTTCGTAAAAGTTGCATTGGTCCCGTGCGAAGTGTTCGTACCTCCTACAGGGCCGTTTGGGGGCTGGTTTCGGTTTTCACCCTTTAACGGCTTGTTTTTATGTCTAAGTGTGATTTTTGCAAATTATCATCCTATTCACAAACCGGGAGATCCGAGACTATGCGGTCAGTTCCTACAAGTTGCATTGGTCCCGTGCGAGGTGTTCGTGCCTCCTACGGGGTCGTTTGGTGGTTGGTTTGGGTTTTCACCCCTTAATGGCTAGTTTTTAAGTCTAAGTGTGATTTTTGCAAATTATCGTCGTACTCTCAAATCGGGAGACCCGGGACTACGCGGTCAGTTCGTACAAGTTGCATTGGTCCCGTGCGAGGTGTTCGTACCTCCTACGGGGCCATTTGGGGGCTGGTTTCGGTTTTCACCCTTTAACGGCTAGTTTTTAAGTCGAAGTGTGATTTTTGCAAATTATTGTCGTACTCTCAAATCGGGAGATGCGGGACTATGCGGTGAGTTCCTACAAGTTGCATTGGTCCCGTGCGAGGTGTTCGTGCCTCATACGGGGTCGTTTGGGGGCTGGTTTAGGTTTTCACCCCTTAACGGCTAATTTTTAAGTCTAAGTGTGATTTTTGCAAATTATTGTCGTACTCTCAAATCGAGAGACCCGGGACTACGCGGTCAGCTCCTACAAGTTGCATTGGTCTCGTGCGAGGTGTTCGTACCTCCTACGGGGCCGTTTGGGTGCTGGTTTCGGTTTTCACCCTTTAACGGCTTGTTTTTAAGTCTAAGTGTGATTTTTGCAAATTATCGTCATACTCTCAAACCGGGACACACGGGACCACGCGGTCAATTGCTACAGGTTGTATTGGTCCTATGCGAGGTGTTCGTGCCTCCTACGGGGTCGTTTGGAGGCCGGTTTGGGTTTTCACCCTTTAACGGCTTGTTTTTAAGTCTAAGTGTGATTTTTGCAAATTATCATCCTATTCACAAACCGGGAGATCCGGGACTATGCGGTCAGTTCCTACAAGTTGCATTGGTCCCGTGCGAGGTGTTTGTGCCTCCTACGGGGTCGTTTGGTGGCTGGTTTGGGTTTTCACCCCTTAACGGCTAGTTTTTAAGTCTAACTGTGATTTCTGCAAATTATCGTCGTACTCTCAAATCGGGAGACCCGGGACTATGCGGTCAGTTCGTACAAGTTGCATTGGTCCCATGCGAGGTGTTCGTACCTCCTACGGGGCTATTTGGGGGCTGGTTTCGGTTTTCACCCTTTAACGGCTTGTTTTTAAGTCTAAGTGTGATTTTTACAAATTATCATCATACTCTCAAACCGGGAGACCCAGGACCACGCGGTCAGTTCCTACAAGTTGCATTGGTCCTGTGCGAGGTGTTCGTGCCTCCTACGGGGTCGTTTGGGGGCCGATTTGGATTTCCACCCTTTAACGGCCTGTTTTTAAGTTTATGTTTGATTTTTGCCAATTATCGTCCTATTCACAAACCGGGAGGTCCGGGACTACGCGGTCAGTTCCTACAAGTTACATGGGTCCCGTGCGAGGTGTTCGTGCCTCCTACGGGGTCGTTTGGTGGCCGGTTTGGGTTTTCACCCTTTAACGACTTGTTTTTAAGTTTAAGTGTTGATTTTTACAAATTTCCATCATATTCTCAAACCGGAAGACCCGGGACTGCGCGATCAGTTCCTACAAGTTACATTGGTCCCATGCGAGGTGTTTGTGCCTCGTACGGGATCGTTTGGGGGTTGTTTTGGGTTTTCACCGTTTAACGGCTTGTTTTTAAGTGTAAGTGTTGATTTTGCAAATTTTCGTCATACTCTCAAACCAGGACACCCGAGACTACGCGGTCAGTTCCTACAAGTTACATTAGTCCCGTGCGACGTGTTCGTGCCTCTTACGGGACCGTTTGGGGGCTGGTTTAGATTTTCACCCTCAAACGGCTTATTTTCAAGCCTAATCTACGTATTTTGAAATTATCATCATATTCTCAAACTGGAAGACCCGGGACTGCGGGGTCAGTTCAGACGAGTTACATTGGTCCCGTGGGAGGTGCTCGTGCCTCTTACGGGGCCGTTTGGGGGTTGGTTTGGGGTTTTACCCTCAAACGGCTTATTTTGAAGCCTAATCTATGTATTTTGAAATTATCGTCATATTCTCAAACTGAGAGACCCGAAACTACACGGTCAGTTCGTACGAGTTACATTAGTCCCGTGCGAGGTGTCCGTGCCTCTTACGGGACGGTTTGGGGGCTGGTTTGGGTTTTCACCCACAAACGGCTTGTTTTCAAGCCGAATCTACGTATTTTGAAATTATCGTCATATTCTCAAACTGGGAGACTCGGGACTACATGGTCAGTTCGTACGAGTTACATTGGTCTCGTACGAGATGTTCATACCTTTTACGGGGCCGTTTGGGGGCTGGTTTGAGTTTTCACCCTCAAACGGCTTGTTTCAAGCCTAATCTACGTATTTTGAAATTATCGTCATATACGATGTCAGTTCATACAAGTTACATTGGAGCGAGAATAGTTACAATGCACAAATCAAATTAAGGTTTCAAAAATCATTTAAAAAACAGTAAATAACTAAATGAATTCATTCAATGTTTGTAGATGATGCGTTCAAGTTGAAGCCGATGATGTTTAGACGAATATGTCATGTATGTCAACATAAAATGAACAACTAAGAGAGATTTCTATTAGAACATGATGAATTAGAATTATTAGGATATAATTTTGGAAACATTCATACGCTTTTGAATTAATGGACATAATTTGTGGTCCAAATTTTAGTGTTTCCAAATTAGTCTTATGGTTCTCAAAAAGTGAACCCCAAAATCTATTTTGCCTAGGCAAAATAAATTTGGTCCTGATTTATTTTCAACACTCCCTACTTGCTCAAAACCCAAACACACGCACCCATTCCCCACCTGCTCACACTCCCTACTTGCATGGGGCCGTGCGAGGTGATCGTACCTCCTACGGGGCCGTTTAGGGACAGGTTTGGGTTTTCACCCTTTAACGGCTTGTTTTTAAGTCTAAGTGTGATTTTTGCAAATTATCGTCATACTCTCAAATCAGGACACCCAAGACTACACGCTCAGTTCCTACAAGTTGCATTGGTCCGGTGCGAGGTGTTCGTGCCTCCTACGGGGTCGTTTGGGGGCTGGTTTGGGTTTTCACCCTTTAATGGCCTGTTTTTAAGTCTAAGTGTGATTTTTGCAAATTATCATCGTACTCTCAAACCAGGACACCCGGGACTACGCGGTCAGTTCCTACAAGTTGCATTGGTCCCGTGCGAGGTGTTCGTGCCTCCTACGGGGCCGTTTGGGGGCTGGTTTGGGTTTTCACCCCTTAACGGCTAGTTTTTAAGTCCAAGTGTGATTTTTTCAAATTATCGTCGTACTCTCAAATCGGGAGACCTGGGACTACGCCGTCAATTCCTACAAGTTGCATGGGGCCGTACGAGGTGTTCGTACCTCCTACGGGGCCGTTTGGGGACAGGTTCAGGTTTTCACCCTTTAACGGCTTGTTTTTAAGTCTAAGTGTGATTTTTGCAAATTATCGTCGTACTCTCAAATCGGGATACCCAGGACTACGCGGTCAGTTCCTACAAGTTGCATTGGTCCCGTGCGAGGTGTTCGTGCCTCCTACGGGGTCGTTTGGGGCCTGGTTTGGGTTTTCACCCCTTAACGGCTAGTTTTTAAGTCTAACTGTGATTTTTGCAAATTATCGTCATACTCTCAAATCGGGAGATCCGGTACTACGCGGTCAGTTCCTACAAGTTGCATTGGTCCCGTGCGAGGTGTTCGTGCCTCCTACTGGGACGTTTGGGGGCTGGTTTGGGTTTTCACCCCTTAACGGCTAGTTTTTAAGTCTAATTGTGATTTTTACAAATTATCGTTATACTCTCAAATCGGGATACCAGGAACTACGCGGTCTGTTACTACAAGTTGCGTTGGTCCCGTGCGAGGTGTTAGTACCTCCTACGGGGTTTGGGGGCTGGTTTCGATTTTCACCCTTTAATGGCTTGTTTTTAAGTCTAAGTGTGATTTTTGCAAATTATCATCGTACTCACAAATCGGGAGACCCGGGACTACTCGGTCAGTTCCTACAAGTTGCATTGGTCCCGTGCGAGGTGTTCGTACCTCTTACGGGGCCATTTGGGGACTGGTTTTGGTTTTCACCCTTTAACGGCTTATTTTTAAGTGTAAGTGTGATTTTTGCAAATAATCGTCGTACTCTGAAATCGGGATACCCGGGACTACGCGGTCAAATCCTACAAGTTGCATTGGTACCGTGCGAGGTGTCCGTGCCTCCTACGGGTCCGTTTGGGGACTGGTTTGGGTTTTCACCCCTTAACGGCTATTTTTTAAGTCTAAATGTGATTTTTTCAAATTATCGTCATACTTTCAAACCGGGACACCCGGTACTACGCGGTCAGTTCCTACAAGTTGCATTGGTCCCGTGCGAGGATTTCATGCCTCCTACGGGGTCGTTTGGGGGCTGATTTGGGTTTTCACCCCTTAACGGCTAGTTTTTAAGTCCAAGTGTGATTTTTGCAAATTATCGTCGTACTCTCAAATCGGGAGACCTGGGACTACGCGGTCAATTCCTACAAGTTGCATGGGGCCGTGCGAGGTGTTTGTGCCTCCTACGGGGTCGTTTGGGGGCTGGTTTGAGTTTTCACCCCTTAACGGCTAGTTTTTAAGTACAAGTGTGATTTTTGCAAATTATCATCGTACTCTCAAATCGGGAGACCTGGGAGTACGCGGTCAGTTCCTACAAGTTGCATTGGTCCCGTGCGAGGTGTTCGTGCCTCCTACGGGGTCGTTTGGGGGTTGGTTTGGGTTTTCACCCTTTAACGGCTTGTTTTTAAGTCTAAGTGTGATTTTTACAAATTATCGTCGTACTCTCAAATCGGGATACCCAGGACTACGCGGTCAATTCCTACAAGTTGCATTGGTCCCGTGCGAGGTGTTCGTACCTCCTACGGGGCCGTTTGGGGACTAGTTTGGGTTTTCACCCTTTAACGGCTTGTTTTTAACTCTAAGTGTGATTTTTGAATATTATCCTCATACTTTCAAATCGGGAGACCCGAGGCTACGTGGTAAGATTCTACAAGTTACATCGGTCGAGGTGTTCGTGCCTCCTACGAGGTCGTTTGGGGGCCGATTTGGGTTTTCACCCTTTAACGGCATGTTTTTAACTCTAAGTGTGATTTTTGCAAATTATTGTCATACTCTCAAACTGGGAGACCCGGGACTATGCGGTCAGTTCCTACAAGTTACATTGGTCCCGTGCGAAGTGTTCGTGCCTCCTACGGAGTCGTTTGGGGTCGATTTGGGTTTTCACCCTTTAACGGCCTGTTTTTAAGTTTACATGTGACTTTACAAATTATCATCCTATTTACAAACCGGGAGATCCGGGACTACGCGGTCAGTTCCTACAAGTTGCATTGGTCCCGTGCGAGGTGTTCGTACCTCCTACGGGGCCGTTTAGGGGCTGGTTTGGGTTTTCACCCTTTAATGGCCTGTTTTTAAGTCTAAGTGTGATTTTTGCAAATTATCATCGTACTCTCAAACCAGGAAACCCGGGACTACGCGGTCAGTTCCTACAAGTTGCATTGGTCCCGTGCGAGGTGTCCGTGCCTCCTACGGGGCCGTTTGGGGACTGGTTTGGGTTTTCACCCCTTAACGGCTATTTTTTAAGTCAAAATGTGATTTTTTCAAATTATCGTCATACTTTCAAACCGGGACACCCGGTACAACGCGGTCAGTTCCTACAAGTTGCATTGGTCCCGTGCGAGGAGTTCGTGCCTCCTACGGGGTCGTTTGGGGGCTGGTTTGGGTTTTCACCCCGTAACGGCTAGTTTTTAAGTCCAAGTGTGATTTTTGCAAATTATCGTCCTACTGTCAAATTGGGAGACCTGGGACTACGCGGTCAATTCCTACAAGTTGCATGGGGCCGTGCGAGGTGTTCGTACCTCCTACGGGGCCGTTTGGGGACAGGTTTGGGTTTTCACCCTTTAACGGCTTGTTTTTAAGTCTAAGTGTGATTTTTGCAAATTATCGTCGTACTCTCAAATCGGGATACCCAGGACTACGCAGTCAGTTCCTACAAGTTGCATTGGTCCCGTGCGAGGTGTTCGTGCCTCCTATGGGGTCGTTTGGGGGCTGGTTTGGGTTTTCACCCCTTAACGGCAAGTTTTTTAGTCTAACTGTGATTTTTGCAAATTATCGTCATACTCTCAAATCGGGAGATCCGGTACTACGCGGTCAGTTCCTACAAGTTGCATTGGTCCCGTGCGAGGTGTTCGTGCCTCCTACTGGGACGTTTGGGGGCTGGTTTGGGTTTTCACTCCTTAACGGCTAGTTTTTAAGTCTAATTGTGATTTTTGCAAATTATCGTCATACTCTCAAATCGGGAGACCAGGGACCACGCGGTCAGTTACTGCAAGTTGCATTGGTCCCGTGCGAGGTGTTAGTACCTCCTACGGGGTTTGGGGGCTGGTTTCGGTTTTCACCCTTTAATGGCGTGTTTTTAAGTCTAAGTGTGATTTTTGCAAATTATCGTCATACTCTCAAACCGGGACACCCGGGACTATGCAGTCAGTTCCTACAAGTTGCATTGGTCCCGTGCGAGGTGTTCGTGCCTCCTACGGGGTCGTTTGGGGGCTGGTTTGGGTTTTCACCCTTTAACAGCTTTTTTTTAAGTCTAAGTGTGATTTTTGCAAATTATCGTCATACTCTCAAACCAGGACACCCGGGACTACGTGGTCAGTTCGTACAAGTTGCATTGGTCCCGTGCGAGGTGTTCGTACCTCCTACGGGGCCGTTTGGGGGCTAGTTTCGGTTTTCACCCTTTAACGGCTTGTTTTTAAGTTTAAGTGTGATTTTTGCAAATTATCGTCATACTCCCAAACCGGGACACACCCGGAACTACGCGGTCAGTTCCTACAAGTTGCATTGGTCCCGTGCGAGGTGTTCGTGCCTCATACGGGGTCGTTTGGGGGCTGGTTTGGGTTTTCACCCCTTAACGGCTAGTTTTTAAGTCTAAGTGTGATTTTTGCAAATTATCGTCGTACTCTCAAATCGGGAGACCCGGGACTACGCGGTCAGTTCCTACAAGTTGCATTGGTCTCGTGCGAGGTGTTCGTACCTTCTACGGGGTCGTTTGGGTGTTGGTTTCGGTTTTCACCCTTTAACGGCTTGTTTTTAAGTCTAAGTGTGATTTTTGCAAATTATCGTCATACTCTCAAACCTGGACACACGGGACCACGCAGTCAGTTCCTACAAGTTGTATTGGTCCTATGCGAGGTGTTCGTGCCTCCTCAGGGTCGTTTGGTGGCCGGTTTGGGTTTTCACCCTTTAACGGCTTGTTTTCAAGTCTAAGTGTGATTTTTGCAAATTATCATCCTATTCACAAACCGGGAGATCCGGGACTATGCGGTCAGTTCCTACAAGTTGCATTGGTCCCGTGCGAGGTGTTCGTGCCTCCTACGGGGTCGTTTGGTGGCTGGTTTGGGTTTTCAACCCTTAACGGCTAGTTTTTAAGTCTAAGTGTGATTTCTGCAAATTATCGTCGTACTCTCAAATCGGGAGACCCGAGACTACGCGGTCTGTTCCTACAAGTTGCATTGGTCCCATGCGAGGTGTTCGTACCTCCTACGGGGCCGTTTGGGGGCTGGTTTCGGTTTTCTTCCTTTAACGGCTTGTTTTTAAGTCTAAGTGTGATTTTTTTAAATTATCATCATACTCTCAAACCGGGAGACCCAGGACCACGCGGTCAGTTCCTACAAGTTGCATTGGTCCCGTGCGAGGATTTCATGCCTCCTACGGGGTCGTTTGGGGGCTGATTTGGGTTTTCACCCCTTAACGGCTAGTTTTTAAGTCCAAGTGTGATTTTTGCAAATTATCGTCGTACTCTCAAATCGGGAGACCTGGGACTACGCGGTCAATTCCTACAAGTTGCATGGGGCCGTGCGAGGTGTTCGTGCCTCCTACGGGGTCGTTTGGGGGCTGGTTTGAGTTTTCACCCCTTAACGGCTAGTTTTTAAGTACAAGTGTGATTTTTGCAAATTATCATCGTACTCTCAAATCGGGAGACCTGGGAGTACGCGGTCAGTTCCTACAAGTTGCATTGGTCCCGTGCGAGGTGTTCGTGCCTCCTACGGGGTCGTTTGGGGGTTGGTTTGGGTTTTCACCCTTTAACGGCTTGTTTTTAAGTCTAAGTGTGATTTTTGCAAATTATCGTCGTACTCTCAAATCGGGATACCCAGGACTACGCGGTCAATTCCTACAAGTTGCATTGGTCCCGTGCGAGGTGTTCGTACCTCCTACGGGGCCGTTTGGGGACTAGTTTGGGTTTTCACCCTTTAACGGCCAGTTTTTAACTCTAAGTGTGATTTTTGAATATTATCCTCATACTTTCAAATCGGGAGACCCGAGACTACGTGGTAAGATTCTACAAGTTACATCGGTCGAGGTGTCCGTGCCTCCTACGAGGTCGTTTGGGGGCCGATTTGGGTTTTCACCCTTTAACGGCATGTTTTTAACTCTAAGTGTGATTTTTGCAAATTATCGTCATACTCTCAAACTGGGAGACCCGGGACTATGCGGTCAGTTCCTACAAGTTACATTGGTCCCGTGCGAAGTGTTCGTGCCTCCTACGGAGTCGTTTGGGTTCGATTTGGGTTTTCACCCTTTAACGGCCTGTTTTTAAGTTTACATGTGACTTTACAAATTATCATCCTATTTACAAACCGGGAGACCCGGGACTACGCGGTCAGTTCCTACAAGTTGCATTGGTCCCGTGCGAGGTGTTCGTACATCCTACGGGGCCGTTTGGGAGCTGGTTTGGGTTTTCACCCTTTAATGGCCTGTTTTTAAGTCTAAGTGTGATCTTTGCAAATTATCATCGTACTCGCAAACCAGGAAACCCGGGACTACGCGGTCAGTTCCTACAAGTTGCATTGGTCCCGTGCGAGGTGTCCGTGCCTCCTACGGGGCCGTTTGGGGACTGGTTTGGGTTTTCACCCTTTAACGGCTATTTTTTAAGTCAAAATGTGATTTTTTCAAATTATCGTCATACTTTCAAACCGGGACACCCGGTACAACGCGGTCAGTTCCTACAAGTTGCATTGGTCCCGTGCGAGGAGTTCGTGCCTCCTACGGGGTCGTTTGGGGGCTGGTTTGGGTTTTCACCCCGTAACGGCTAGTTTTTAAGTCCAAGTGTGATTTTTGCAAATTATCGTCCTACTCTCAAATTGGGAGACCTGGGACTACGCGGTCAATTCCTACAAGTTGCATGGGGCCGTGCGAGGTGTTCGTACCTCCTACGGGGCCGTTTGGTGACAGGTTTGGGTTTTCACCCTTTAACGGCTTGTTTTTAAGTCTAAGTGTGATTTTTGCAAATTATCGTCGTACTCTCAAATCGGGATACCCAGGACTACGCAGTCAGTTCCTACAAGTTGCATTGGTCCCGTGCGAGGTGTTCGTGCCTCCTACGGGGTCATTTGGGGGCTGGTTTGGGTTTTCACCCCTTAACGGCTAGTTTTTAAGTCCAAGTGTGATTTTTGCAAATTATCGTCATACTCTCAAATCGGGAGATCCGGTACTACGCGGTCAGTTCCTACAAGTTGCATTGGTCCCGTGCGAGGTGTTCGTACCTCCTACGGGGCCGTTTGGGGGCTAGTTTCGGTTTTCACCCTTTAACGGCTTGTTTTTAAGTTTAAGTGTGATTTTTGCAAATTATCGTCATACTCCCAAATCGGGACACACCCGGAACTACGCGGTCAGTTCCCACAAGTTGCATTGGTCCCGTGCGAGGTGTTCGTGCCTCCTACGGGGTCGTTTGGGGGCTGGTTTGGGTTTTCACCCCTTAACGGCTAGTTTTTAAGTCTAAGTGTGATTTTTGCAAATTATCGTCGTACTCTCAAATCGGGAGACCCGGGACTACGCGGTCAGTTCCTACAAGTTGCATTGGTCTCGTGCGAGGTGTTCGTACCTCCTATGGGGTCATTTGGGTGCTGGTTTCGGTTTTCACCCTTTAACGGCTTGTTTTTAAGTCTAAGTGTGATTTTTGCAAATTATCGTCATACTCTCAAACCGGGACACACGGGACCACGCAGTCAGTTCCTACTAGTTGTATTGGTCCTATGCGAGGTGTTCGTGCCTCCTCAGGGTCGTTTGGTGGCCGGTTTGGGTTTTCACCCTTTAACGGCTTGTTTTCAAGTCTAAGTGTGATTTTTGCAAATTATCATCCTATTCACAAACTGGGAGATCCGGGACTATGCGGTCAGTTCCTACAAGTTGCATTGGTCCCGTGCGAGGTGTTCGTGCCTCCTACGGGGTCGTTTGGTGGCTGGTTTAGGTTTTCACCCCTTAACGGCTAGTTTTTAAGTCTAAGTGTGATTTCTGCAAATTATCGTCGTACTCTCAAATCGGGAGACCCGGGACTACGCGGTCTGTTCCTACAAGTTGCATTGGTCCCATGCGAGGTGTTCGTACCTCCTACGGGGCCGTTTGGGGGCTGGTTTGGGTTTTCACCCTTTAACAGCTTTTTTTTAAGTCTAAGTGTGATTTTTGCAAATTATCGTCATACTCTCAAACCAGGACACCCGGGACTACGCGGTCAGTTCCTACAAGTTGCATTGGTCCCGTGCGAGGTGTTCGTACCTCCTACGGGGCCGTTTGGGGGCTAGTTTCGGTTTTCACCCTTTAACGGCTTGTTTTTAAGTTTAAGTGTGATTTTTGCAAATTATCGTCATACTCCCAAATCGGGACACACCCGGAACTACGCGGTCAGTTCCTACAAGTTGCATTGGTCCCGTGCGAGGTGTTCGTGCCTCCTACGGGGTCGTTTGGGGGCTGGTTTGGGTTTTCACCCCTTAACGGCTAGTTTTTAAGTCTAAGTGTGATTTTTGCAAATTATCGTCGTACTCTCAAATCGGGAGACCCGGGACTACGCGGTCAGTTCCTACAAGTTGCATTGGTCTCGTGCGAGGTGTTCGTACCTCCTATGGGGTCATTTGGGTGCTGGTTTCGGTTTTCACCCTTTAACGGCTTGTTTTTAAGTCTAAGTGTGATTTTTGCAAATTATCGTCATACTCTCAAACCGGGACACACGGGACCACGCAGTCAGTTCCTACTAGTTGTATTGGTCCTATGCGAGGTGTTCGTGCCTCCTCAGGGTCGTTTGGTGGCCGGTTTGGGTTTTCACCCTTTAACGGCTTGTTTTCAAGTCTAAGTGTGATTTTTGCAAATTATCATCCTATTCACAAACTGGGAGATCCGGGACTATGCAGTCAGTTCCTACAAGTTGCATTGGTCCCGTGCGAGGTGTTCGTGCCTCCTACGGGGTCGTTTGGTGGCTGGTTTAGGTTTTCACCCCTTAACGGCTAGTTTTTAAGTCTAAGTGTGATTTCTGCAAATTATCGTCGTACTCTCAAATCGGGAGACCCGGGACTACGCGGTCTGTTCCTACAAGTTGCATTGGTCCCATGCGAGGTGTTCGTACCTCCTACGGGGCCGTTTGGGGGCTGGTTTCGGTTTTCACCCTTTAACGGCTTGTTTTGAAGCCTAATCTATGTATTTTGAAATTATCATCATATTCTCAAACCGAGAGACCCGGAACTACACGATCAGTTCGTACGAGTTACATTAGTCCCGTGCGAGGTGTCCGTGCCTCTTACGGGACGGTTTGGGGGCTGGTTTGGGTTTTCACCCACAAACGGCTTGTTTTCAAGTCGAATCTACGTATTTTGAAATTATCGTCATATTCTCAAACTGGGAGACTCGGGACTACATGGTCAGTTCGTACGAGTTACATTGGTCTCGTACGAGATGTTCATGCCTCTTACGGGGCCGTTTGGGGGCTGGTTTGAGTTTTCACCCTCAAACGGCTTGTTTTCAAGCCTAATCTACGTATTTTGTAATTATCGTCATATACGATGTCACTTCATACAAGTTACATTGGATCGAGAATAGTTACAATGCACAAATCAAATTAAGGTTTCAAAAATCATTTAAAAATAGTAAATAACTAAATGAATTCATTCAATGTTTGTAGATGATGCGTTCAAGTTGAAGCCGATGATGTTTAGACGAATATGTCATGTATGTCAACATAAAATGAACAACTAAGAGAGATTTCTATTAGAACATGATGAATTAGAACTATTAGGATATAATTTTGGAAACATTCATACGCTTTTCAATTAATGGACATAATTTGTGGTCCAAATTTTAGTGTTTCCAAATTAGTCTTATGGTTCTCAAAAAGTGAACACCAAAATCTATTTTGCCTAGGCAAAATAAATTTGGTCCTGATTTATTTTCAACACTCCCTACTTGCTCAAAACCCAAACACACGCACCCATTCCCCACCTGCTCACAGTCCCTACTTGCATGGGGCCGTGCGAGGTGATCGTACCTCCTACGGGGCCGTTTGGGGACAGGTTTGGGTTTTCACCCTTTAACGGCTTGTTTTTAAGTCTAAGTGTGATTTTTGCAAATTATCGTCATACTCTCAAACCAGGACACCCGAGACTACGCGGTCAGTTCCTACAAGTTGCATTGGTCCCGTGCGAGGTGTTCGTGCCTCCTACGGGGCCGTTTGGGGGCTGGTTTGGGTTTTCACCCTTTAATGGCCTGTTTTTAAGTCCAAGTGTGATTTTTGCAAATTATCATCGTACTTACAAACCGGGAGATCCGGGACTACGCGGTCAGTTCCTACAAGTTGCATTGGTTCCGTGCGAGGTGTTCGTACCTACTACGGGGCAGTTTGTGGACTGGTTTGGGTTTTCACCCTTTAACGGCCTGTTTTTAACTTTAAGTGTGATTTTTGAAAATTATCTCCATGCTCTCAAATCGGGAGACCCGAGACTACGTGGTAAGATTCTACAAGTTACATCGGTCCCATACGAGGTGTTCGTGCCTCTTACGGGGTCGTTTGGGGGCCGATTTGGGTTTTCACCCTTTAACGGCATGTTTTTAACTCTAAGTGTGATTTTTGCAAATTATCGTAATACTCTAAAACTGGGAGACCCGGGACTATGCGGTCTGTTCCTACAAGTTACATTGGTCCCGTGCGAAGTGTTCGTGCCTCCTACGGGGGCGTTTGGGGTCGATTTGGGTTTTCACCCTTTAACGGCCAGTTTTTAAGTTTACATGTGACTTTTACAAATTATCATCCTATTTACAAACCGGGAGACCCGGGACTACGCAGTCAGTTCCTACAAGTTGCATTGGTCCCGTGCGAGGTCTTCGTACCTCCTACGGGGCCGTTTGGGGGCTGGTTTGGATTTTCACCCTTTAATGGCCTGTTTTTAAGTCTAAGTGTGATTTTTGCAAATTATCATCGTACTCTCAAACCAGGACACCCGGGACTACGCGGTCAGTTCCTACAAGTTGCATTGGTCCCGTGCGAGGTGTCCGTGCCTCCTACTGGGCCGTTTGGGGACTGGTTTGGGTTTTCACCTCTTAACGGCTAGTTTTTAAGTCTAAATGTGATTTTTTCAAATTATCGTCATACTTTCAAACCGGGAGATCCGGTACTACGCGGTCAGTTCCTACAAGTTGCATTGGTCCCGTGCGAGGTGTTCGTGCCTCCTACGGGGTCGTTTGGGGGCTGGTTTGGGTTTTCACCCCTTAACGGCTAGTTTTTAAGTCCAAGTGTGATTTTTGCAAATTATCGTCGTACTCTCAAATCGGGAGACCTGGGAGTACGCGGTCAACTCCTACAAGTTGCATTGGTCCCGTGCGAGGTGTTCGTACCACCTACGGGGCCGTTTCGGAACCGGTTTGGGTTTTCACCCTTTAACGGCTTGTTTTTAAGTCTAAGTGTGATTTTGCAAATTATCGTCGTACTCTCAAATCGGGAGACCAGGGACTACGCGGTCAGTTACTACAAGTTGCATTGGTCCCGTGCGAGGTGTTCGTACCTCCTACGGGGCCGTTTGGGGGCTGGTTTCGGTTTTCATCCTTTAATGGCTTGTTTTTAAGTCTAAGTGTGATTTTTGCAAATTATCGTCATACTCTCAAGCCGGGACACCCGGGAATACGCTGTCAGTTCTTATAAGTTGCATTGGTCCCGTGCGAAGTGTTCATGCCTCCAACGGGGTCATTTGGGGGCTGGTTTGGGTTTTCACCCTTTAACAGCTTGTTTTTAAGTCTAAGTGTGATTTTTGCCAATTATCGTCATACTCTCAAAGTAGGACACCCAGGACTACGCGGTCAGTTCCTACAAGTTGCATTGGTCCCGTGCGAGGTGTTCGTGCCTCCTACGGGGCCGTTTGGGGGCTGGTTTGGGTTTTCACCCCTTAACGGCAAGTTTTTAAGTCCAAGTGTGATTTTTGCAAATTATCATCGTACTTACAAACCGGGAGATCCGGGACTACGCGGTCAGTTCCTACAAGTTGCATTGGTCCCGTGCGAGGAGTTCGTACCTACTACGGGGCCGTTTGGGGACTGGTTTGGGTTTTCCCCCTTTAACGGCCTGTTTTTAAGTTTACATGTGACTTTACAAATTATCATCCTATTTACAAACCGGGAGACCCGGGACTACGCGGTCAGTTCCTACAAGTTGCATTGGTCCCGTGCGAGGAGTTCGTGCCTCCTACGGGGTCGTTTGGGGGCTGATTTGGGTTTTCACCCCTTAACGGCTAGTTTTTAAGTCCCAAGTGTGATTTTTGCAAATTATCGTCGTACTCTCAAATCGGGAGACCTGGGACTACGCGGTCAATTCCTACAAGTTGCATGGGGCCGTGCGAGGTGTCCGTGCCTCCTACGGGGCCGTTTGGGGACTGGTTTGGGTTTTCACCCCTTAACGGCTAGTTTTTAAGTCTAAATGTGATTTTTTCAAATTATCGTCATACTTTCAAACCGGGACACCCGGTAGTACGCGGTCAGTTCCTAAAAGTTGCATTGGTCCCGTGCGAGGTGTTCGTGCCTCCTACGGGGTCGTTTGGGGGCTGGTTTGGGTTTTCACCCTTTAACGGCTAGTTTTTAAGTCTAGGTGTGATTTTTGCAAATTATCATCGTACTCTCAAATCGGGATACCCAGGACTACGCGGTCAGTTCCTACAAGTTGCATCGGTCCCGTGCGAGGTGTTCGTACCTCCTACGGGGTCGTTTGGGGGCCGATTTGGGTTTTCACCCTTTAACGGCATGTTTTTAACTCTAAGTGTGATTTTTGCAAATTATCGTCATACTCTCAATTTGGGAGACTCGGGACTATGCGGTCAATTCCTACAAGTTACATTGGTCCCGTGCGAAGTGTTCGTGCCTCCTACGGAGTCGTTTGGGGTCGATTTGGGTTTTCACCCTTTAACGGCCTGTTTTTAAATTTACATGTGACCTTACAAATTATCATCCTATTTACAAACCGGGAGACCCGGGACTACGCGGTCAGTTCCTACAAGTTGCATTGGTCCCGTGCGAGGTGTTCGTACCTCCTACGGGGCCGTTTGGGGGCTGGTTTGGGTTTTCACCCTTTAATGGCCTGTTTTTAAGTCTAAGTGTGATTTTTGCAAATTATCATCGTACTATCAAACCAGGACACTCGGACTACGCGGTCAGTTCCTACAAGTTGCATTGGTCCCGTGCGAGGTGTCCGTGACTCCTACGGGGCCGTTTGGGGACTGGTTTGGGTTTTCACCCCTTAACGGCTATTTTTTAAGTCAAAATGTGATTTTTTCAAATTATCGTCATACTTTCAAACCGGGACACCCGGTACTACGCGGTCAGTTCCTACAAGTTGCATTGGTCCCGTGCGAGGAGTTCGTGCCTCCTACGGGGTCGTTTGGGGCTGGTTTGGGTTTTCACCCCGTAACGGCTAGTTTTTAAGTCCAAGTGTGATTTTTGCAAATTATCGTCGTACTCTCAAATCGGGTGACCTGGGACTACGCGGTCAATTCCTACAAGTTGCATGGGGCCGTGCGAGGTGTTCCTACCTCCTACGGGGCCGTTTGGGGACAGGTTTGGGTTTTCACCCTTTAACGGCTTGTTTTTAAGTCTAAGTGTGATTTTTGCAAATTATCGTCGTACTCTCAAATCGGGATACCCAGGACTACGCGGTCAGTTCCTACAAGTTGCATTGGTCCCGTGCGAGGTGTTCGTGCCTCCTACGGGGTCGTTTGGGGGCTGGTTTGGGTTTTCACCCCTTAAGGGCTAGTTTTTAAGTCAAACTGTGATTTTTGCAAATTATCGTCATACTCTCAAATCGGGAGATCCGGTACTATACGGTCAGTTCCTACAAGTTGCATTGGTCCCGTGCGAGGAGTTCGTGCCTCCTACTGGGACGTTTGGGAGCTGGTTTGGGTTTTCACCCCTTAACGGCTAGTTTTTAAGTCTAATTGTGATTTTTGCAAATTATCGTCATACTCTCAAATCGGGAGACCAGGGACTACGCGGTCAGTTACTACAAGTTGCATTGGTCCCGTGCGAGGTGTTAGTACCTCCTACGGGGTTTGGGGGCTGGTTTCGGTTTTCATCCTTTAATGGCTTGTTTTTAAGTCTAAGTGTGATTTTTGCAAATTATAACATACTCTCAAACCGGGACACACGGGACCACGCGGTCAGTTCCTACAAGTTGTATTGGTCCTATGGGAGGTGTTCGTGCCTCCTACGGGGTCGTTTGGAGGCCGGTTTGGGTTTTCACCCTTTAACGGCTTATTTTTAAGTCTAAGTGTGATTTTTGCAAATTATCATCCTATTCACAAACCGGGAGATCCGGGACTATGCGGTCAGTTCCTACAAGTTGCATTGGTCCCGTGCGAGGTGTTCGTGCCTCCTACGGGGTCGTTTGGTGGCTGGTTTGGGTTTTCACCCCTTAACGGCTAGTTTTTAAGTCTAAGTGTGATTTCTGCAAATTATCGTCGTACTCTCAAATCGGGAGACCCGGGACTACGCGGTCAGTTCGTACAAGTTGCATTGGTCCCATGCGAGGTGTTCGTACCTCCTACGGGGCTGTTTGGGGGCTGGTTTCGGGTTTCACCCTTTAACGGCTTGTTTTTAAGTCTAAGTGTGATTTTTACAAATTATCATCATACTCTCAAACCGTGAGACCCAGGACCACGCGGTCAGTTCCTACAAGTTGCATTGGTCCTGTGCGAGGTATTCGTGCCTCCTACGGGGTCGTTTGGGGGCCGATTTGGGTTTCCACCCTTTAACGGCCTGTTTTTAAGTTTATGTTTGATTTTTGCAAATTATCGTCCTATTCACAAATCGGGAGGTCCGGGACTACGCGGTCAGTTCCTACAAGTTACATGGGTCCCGTGCGAGGTGTTCGTGCCTCCTACGGGGTCGTTTGGGGGCCGGTTTGGGTTTTCACCCTTTAACGACTTGTTTTTAAGTTTAAGTGTTGATTTTTACAAATTTTCATCATATTCTCAAACCGGAAGACCCGGGACTGCGCGATCAGTTCCTACAAGTTACATTGGTCCCATGCGAGGTGTTTGTGCCTCGTACGGGATCGTTTGGAGGTTGTTTTGGGTTTTCACCCTTTAACGGCTTGTTTTTAAGTTTAAGTGTTGATTTTGCAAATTTTCGTCATATTCTCAAACCGGGAGACTCGGGACTACGCGGTCAGTTCCTACAAGTTACATTGGTCCCATGCGACGTGTTCGTGCCTCTTACGGGACCGTTTGGGGGCTGGTTTAGATTTTCACCCTCAAACGGCTTATTTTCAAGCCTAATCTACGTATTTTGAAATTATAATCATATTCTCAAACTGGAAGACCCGGGACTGCGGGGTCAGTTCAGACGAGTTACATTGGTCCCGTGGGAGGTGTTCGTCCCTCTTACGGGGCCGTTTGGGGGTTGGTTTGGGGTTTTACCCTCAAACGGCTTATTTTGAAGCCTAATCTATGTATTTTGAAATTATCGTCATATTCTCAAACCGAGAGACCCGGAACTACACGGTCAGTTCGTACGAGTTACATTAGTCCCGTGCGAGGTGTCCGTGCCTCTTACGGGACGGTTTGGGGGCTGGTTTGGGTTTTCACCCACAAACGGCTTGTTTTCAAGTCGAATCTACGTATTTTGAAATTATCGTCATATTCTCAAACTGGGAGACTCGGGACTACATGGTCAGTTCGTACGAGTTACATTGGTCTCGTACGAGATGTTCATGCCTCTTACGGGGCCGTTTGGGGGCTGGTTTGAGTTTTCACCCTCAAACGGCTTGTTTTCAAGCCTAATCTACGTATTTTGTAATTATCGTCATATACGATGTCAGTTCATACAAGTTACATTGGAGCGAGAATAGTTACAATGCACAAATCAAATTAAGGTTTCAAAAATCATTTAAAAAACAGTAAATAACTAAATGAATTCATTCAATGTTTGTAGATGATGCGTTCAAGTTGAAGCCAATGATGTTTAGACGAATATGTCATGTATGTCAACATAAAATGAACAACTAAGAGAGATTTCTATTAGAACATGATGAATTAGAATTATTAGGATATTCTTTTGGAAACATTCATACGCTTTTGAATTAATGGACATAATTTGTGGTCCAAATTTTTGTGTTTCCAAATTAGTCTTATGGTTCTCAAAAAGTGAACACCAAAATCTATTTTTCCTAGGCAAAATAAATTTGGTCCTGATTTATTTTCAACACTCCCTACTTGCTCAAAACCCAAACACACGCACCCATTCCCCACCTGCTCACACTCCCTACTTGCATGGGGCCGTGCGAGGTGATCGTACCTCCTACGGGGCCGTTTGGGGACAGGTTTGGGTTTTCACCCTTTAACGGCTTGTTTTTAAGTCTAAGTGTGATTTTTGCAAATTATCGTCATACTCTCAAACCAGGATACCCAAGACTACGCGGTCAGTTCCTACAAGTTGCATTGGTCCCGTACGAGGTGTTCGTGCCTCCTACGGGGTCGTTTGGGGGCTGGTTTGGGTTTTCACCCTTTAATGGCCTGTTTTTAAGTCTAAGTGTGATTTTTGCAAATTATCATCGTACTCTCAAACCAGGACACCCGGGACTACGCGGTCAGTTCCTACAGGTTGCATTGGTCCCGTGCGAGGTGTTCGTGCCTCCTACGGGGTCGTTTGGGGGCTGGTTTGGGTTTTCACCCCTTAACGGCTAGTTTTTAAGTCCAAGTGTGATTTTTGCAAATTATCGTCGTACTCTCAAATCGGGATACCCGGGACTACGCGGTCAAATCCTACAAGTTGCATTGGTCCCGTGCGAGGTGTTCGTACCTCCTACGGGGCCGTTTGGGAACTGGTTTGGGTTTTCACCCTTCAACGACTAGTTTTTAAGTCTAAGTGTGATTTTTGCAAATTATCGTCGTACTCTCAAATTGGGATACCCAGGAGTACGCGATTAGTTCCTACAAGTTGCATTATTCCCGTGCGAGGTGTTCGTACCTCCTACGGGGCCGTTTGGGGACTGGTTTGGGTTTTCACCCTTTAACGGCCAGTTTTTAACTCTCAGTGTGATTTTTGAAAATTATCCTCATACTTTCAAATCGGGAGACCCGAGACTACGTGGTAAGATTCTACAAGTTACATCAGTCGAGGTGTTCGTGCCTCCTACGGGGTCGTTTGGGGGCTGGTTTCGGTTTTCACCCTTTAACGGCTTATTTTTAAGTCTAAGTGTGATTTTTGCAAATTATTATCGTACTCTCAAACCAGGACACTCGGGACTACGCGGTCAGTTCCTAAAAGTTGCATTGGTCCCGTGCGAGGTATTCGTGCCTCCTACGGGGCCGTGTGGGGGCTGGTTTGGGTTTTCACCCCTTAACGTTTTAGTTTTTAAGTCCAAGTGTGATTTTTGCAAATTATCATCGTACTCTCAAATCAGGAGACCCGGGACTACTCGGTCAGTTCCTACAAGTTGCATTGGTCCCGTGCGAGGTGTTCGTACCTCTTACGGGTCCGTTTGGGGACTGGTTTTGGTTTTCACCCTTTAACGGCTTATTTTTAAGTCTAAGTGTGATTTTTGCAAATTATCATCGTACTCTCAAATCGGGATACCCGGGACTACGCGGTCAAATCCTACAAGTTGCATTGGTCCCGTGCGAGGTGTCCGTGCCTCCTACGGGTCCGTTTGGGGACTGGTTTGGGTTTTCACCCCTTAACGGCTATTTTTTAAGTCTAAATGTGATTTTTTCAAATTATCGTCATACTTTCAAACCGGGACACCCGGTACTACGCGGTCAGTTCCTACAAGTTGCATTGGTCCCGTGCGAGGTGTTCGTGCCTCCTACGGGGTCGTTTGGGGGCTGGTTTGGGTTTTCACCCCTTAACGGCTAGTTTTTAAGTCCAAGTGTGATTTTTGCAAATTATCGTCGTACTCTCAAATCGGGAGACCTGGGAGTACACGGTCAACTCCTACAAGTTGCATTGGTCCCGTGCGAGGTGTTCGTACCACCTACGGGGCCGTTTGGGAACTGGTTTGGGTTTTCACCCTTCAACGGCTAGTTTTTAAGTCTAAGTGTGATTTTTGCAAATTATCATCATACTCTCAAATCAGGAGACCCGGGACTACTTGGTCAGTTCCTACAAGTTGCATTGGTCCCGTGCGAGGTGTTCGTACCTCTTACGGGGCCGTTTGGGGACTGGTTTTGGTTTTCACCCTTTAACGGCTTATTTTTAAGTCTAAGTGTGATTTTTGCAAATTATCATCGTACTCTCAAATCGGGATACCCGGGACTACGCGGTCAAATCCTACAAGTTGCATTGGTCCCGTGCGAGGTGTCCGTGCCTCCTACGGGTCCGTTTGGGGACTGGTTTGGGTTTTCACCCCTTAACGGCTATTTTTTAAGTCTAAATGTGATTTTTTCAAATTATCGTCATACTTTCAAACCGGGACACCCGGTACTACGCGGTCAGTTCCTACAAGTTGCATTGGTCCCGTGCGAGGAGTTCATGCCTCCTACGGGGTCGTTTGGGGGCTGATTTGGGTTTTCACCCCTTAACGGCTAGTTTTTAAGTCCACGTGTGATTTTTGCAAATTATCGTCGTACTCTCAAATCGGGAGACCTGGGACTACGCGGTCAATTCCTACAAGTTGCATGGGGCCGTGCGAGGTGTCCCTGCCTCCTACAGGGCCGTTTGGGGACTGGTTTGGGTTTTCACCCCTTAACGGCTAGTTTTTAAGTCTAAATGTGATTTTTTCAAATTATCGTCATACTTTCAAACCGGGACACCCGGTACTACGCGGTCAGTTCCTACAAGTTGCATTGGTCCCGTGCGAGGTGTTCGTGCCTCCTACGGGGTCGTTTGGGGGCTGGTTTGGGTTTTCACCCCTTAACGGCTAGTTTTTAAGTCCAAGTGTGATTTTTGCAAATTATCGTCGTACTCTCAAATCGGGAGACCTGGGAGTACGCGGTCAACTCCTACAAGTTGCATTGGTCCCGTGCGAGGTGTTCGTACCACCTACGGGGCCGTTTGGGAACTGGTTTGGGTTTTCACCCTTCAACGGCTAGTTTTTAAGTCTAAGTGTGATTTTTGCAAATTATCGTCGTACTCTCAAATTGGGATACCCAGGAGTACGCGATCAGTTCCTACAAGTTGCATTGGTCCCGTGCGAGGTGTTCGTACCTCCTACGGGGCCGTTTGGGGACTGGTTTGGGTTTTCACCCTTTAACGGCCAGTTTTTAACTCTAAGTGTGATTTTTGAAAATTATCCTCATACTTTCAAATCGGGAGACCCGAGACTACGTGGTAAGATTCTACAAGTTACATCGGTCGAGGTGTTCGTGCCTCCTACGGGGTCGTTTGGGGGCTGGTTTCGGTTTTCACCCTTTAACGGCTTATTTTTAAGTCTAAGTGTGATTTTCGCAAATCATTATCGTACTCTCAAACCAGGACACCCGGGACTACGCGGTCAGTTCGTAAAAGTTGCGTTGGTCCTGTGCGAGGTGTTCATGCCTCCTACGGGGCCGTGTGGGGGCTGGTTTGGGTTTTCACCCCTTAACGGCAAGCTTTTAAGTCCAAGTGTGATTTTTGCAAATTATCATCGTACTCTAAAATCGGGAGACCCGGGACTACGCGGTCAGTTCCTACAAGTTGCATTGGTTCCGTGCGAGGTGTTCGTACCTCCTACGGGGCCGTTTGGGGGCTGGTTTGGGATTTCACCCTTTAACGGCTTGTTTTTAAGTTTAAGTGTGATTTTTGCAAATTATCGTCATACTCTCAAACCGGGACACCCGGGACTACGCGATCAGTTCCTATAAGTTGCATTGGTCCCGTGCGAGGTGTTCGTGCCTCCTACGGGGTCGTTTGGGGGCTGGTTTGGGTTTTCACCCTTTAACGGCCTATTTTTAAGTTTACATGTGATTTTTGCAAATTATCGTCATACTCTCAAATCGGGAGATCCGGGACTACGTGGTCAGTTCCTATAAATTGTATTGGTCCCGTGCGAGGTGTTCGTGCCTCCTACGGGGCCGTTTGGGGGTTGGTTTGGGTTTTCACCCCTTAACGGCTAGTTTTTAAGTCTAAGTGTGATTTTTGCAAATTATCGTTGTACTCTCAAACCAGGAGACCCGGGACTCCGCGGTCTGTTCCTACAAGTTGCATTGGTCCCGTGCGAGGTGTTCGTGCCTCCTACGGGGTTGTTTGGGCGCTGGTTTGGGTTTTCACCCCTTAACGGCTAGTTTTTAAGTCTAAGTGTGATTTTTGCAAATTATCGTCGTACTCTCAAACCAGGAGACCCGGGACTACGCGGTCAGTTCCTACAAGTTGCATTGGTCCCGTGCGAGGTGTTCGTGCCTCCTACGGGGTCGTTTGGGGGCTGGTTTGGGTTTTCACCCCTTAACGGCTAGTTTTTAAGTCTAAGTGTGATTTTTGCAAATTATCGTCGTACTCTCAAACCAGGAGATCCGCGACTACGCGGTCAGTTCCTACAAGTTGCATTGGTCCCGTGCGAGGTGTTCGTGCCTCCTACGGGGTCGTTTGGGGGCTGGTTTGGGTTTTCACCCCTTAACGGCTAGTTTTTAAGTCTAAGTGATTTTGGCAAATTATCGTTGTACTCTCAAACCAGGAGACCCGGAACTACGCGGTCTGTTCCTACAAGTTGCATTGGTCCCGTGCAAGTTGCATTGGTCCCGTGCGAGGTGTTCGTGCCTCCTACGGGGTCGTTTGGGGGCTGGTTTGGGTTTTCACCCCTTAACGGCTAGTTTTTAAGTCTAAGTGTGATTTTTGCAAATTATCGTCGTACTCTCAAACCAGGAGACCCGGGACTACGCGGTCAGTTCCTACAAGTTGCATTGGTCCCGAGCGAGGTGTTCGTGCCTCCTACGGGGTCGTTTGGGGGCCGGTTTGGGTTTTCACCCCTTAACGGCTTATTTTTAAGTCTAAGTGTGATTTTTGCAAATTATCATCCTATTCACAAACCGGGAGATCCGGGACTATGCAGTCAATTCCTACAAGTTGCATTGGTCCCGTGTGAGGTGTTCGTGCCTCCTACGGGGTCGTTTGGTGGCTGGTTTGGGTTTTCACCCCATAACGGCTAGTTTTTAAGTCTAAGTGTGATTTTTGCAAATTATCATCGTACTCTCAAATCAGGAGACCCGGGACTACTCGGTCAGTTCCTACAAGTTGCATTGGTCCCGTGCGAGGTGTTCGTACCTCTTACGGGGCCGTTTGGGGACTGGTTTTGGTTGTCACCCTTTAACGGCTTATTTTTAAGTCTAAGTGTGATTTTTGCAAATTATCGTCGTACTCTCAAATCGGGATACCCGGGACTACGCGGTCAAATCCTACAAGTTGCATTGGTCCCGTGCGAGGTGTTCGTACCTCCTACGGGGCCGTTTGGGAACTGGTTTGGGTTTTCACCCTTCAACGACTAGTTTTTAAGTCTAAGTGTGATTTTTGCAAATTATCGTCGTACTCTCAAATTGGGATACCCAGGAGTACGCGATTAGTTCCTACAAGTTGCATTATTCCCGTGCGAGGTGTTCGTACCTCCTACGGGGCCGTTTGGGGACTGGTTTGGGTTTTCACCCTTTAACGGCCAGTTTTTAACTCTCAGTGTGATTTTTGAAAATTATCCTCATACTTTCAAATCGGGAGACCCGAGACTACGTGGTAAGATTCTACAAGTTACATCAGTCGAGGTGTTCGTGCCTCCTACGGGGTCGTTTGGGGGCTGGTTTCGGTTTTCACCCTTTAACGGCTTATTTTTAAGTCTAAGTGTGATTTTTGCAAATTATTATCGTACTCTCAAACCAGGACACTCGGGACTACGCGGTCAGTTCCTAAAAGTTGCATTGGTCCCGTGCGAGGTATTCGTGCCTCCTACGGGGCCGTGTGGGGGCTGGTTTGGGTTTTCACCCCTTAACGTTTTAGTTTTTAAGTCCAAGTGTGATTTTTGCAAATTATCATCGTACTCTCAAATCAGGAGACCCGGGACTACTCGGTCAGTTCCTACAAGTTGCATTGGTCCCGTGCGAGGTGTTCGTACCTCTTACGGGTCCGTTTGGGGACTGGTTTTGGTTTTCACCCTTTAACGGCTTATTTTTAAGTCTAAGTGTGATTTTTGCAAATTATCATCGTACTCTCAAATCGGGATACCCGGGACTACGCGGTCAAATCCTACAAGTTGCATTGGTCCCGTGCGAGGTGTCCGTGCCTCCTACGGGTCCGTTTGGGGACTGGTTTGGGTTTTCACCCCTTAACGGCTATTTTTTAAGTCTAAATGTGATTTTTTCAAATTATCGTCATACTTTCAAACCGGGACACCCGGTACTACGCGGTCAGTTCCTACAAGTTGCATTGGTCCCGTGCGAGGTGTTCGTGCCTCCTACGGGGTCGTTTGGGGGCTGGTTTGGGTTTTCACCCCTTAACGGCTAGTTTTTAAGTCCAAGTGTGATTTTTGCAAATTATCGTCGTACTCTCAAATCGGGAGACCTGGGAGTACACGGTCAACTCCTACAAGTTGCATTGGTCCCGTGCGAGGTGTTCGTACCACCTACGGGGCCGTTTGGGAACTGGTTTGGGTTTTCACCCTTCAACGGCTAGTTTTTAAGTCTAAGTGTGATTTTTGCAAATTATCATCATACTCTCAAATCAGGAGACCCGGGACTACTTGGTCAGTTCCTACAAGTTGCATTGGTCCCGTGCGAGGTGTTCGTACCTCTTACGGGGCCGTTTGGGGACTGGTTTTGGTTTTCACCCTTTAACGGCTTATTTTTAAGTCTAAGTGTGATTTTTGCAAATTATCATCGTACTCTCAAATCGGGATACCCGGGACTACGCGGTCAAATCCTACAAGTTGCATTGGTCCCGTGCGAGGTGTCCGTGCCTCCTACGGGTCCGTTTGGGGACTGGTTTGGGTTTTCACCCCTTAACGGCTATTTTTTAAGTCTAAATGTGATTTTTTCAAATTATCGTCATACTTTCAAACCGGGACACCCGGTACTACGCGGTCAGTTCCTACAAGTTGCATTGGTCCCGTGCGAGGAGTTCATGCCTCCTACGGGGTCGTTTGGGGGCTGATTTGGGTTTTCACCCCTTAACGGCTAGTTTTTAAGTCCACGTGTGATTTTTGCAAATTATCGTCGTACTCTCAAATCGGGAGACCTGGGACTACGCGGTCAATTCCTACAAGTTGCATGGGGCCGTGCGAGGTGTCCCTGCCTCCTACAGGGCCGTTTGGGGACTGGTTTGGGTTTTCACCCCTTAACGGCTAGTTTTTAAGTCTAAATGTGATTTTTTCAAATTATCGTCATACTTTCAAACCGGGACACCCGGTACTACGCGGTCAGTTCCTACAAGTTGCATTGGTCCCGTGCGAGGTGTTCGTGCCTCCTACGGGGTCGTTTGGGGGCTGGTTTGGGTTTTCACCCCTTAACGGCTAGTTTTTAAGTCCAAGTGTGATTTTTGCAAATTATCGTCGTACTCTCAAATCGGGAGACCTGGGAGTACGCGGTCAACTCCTACAAGTTGCATTGGTCCCGTGCGAGGTGTTCGTACCACCTACGGGGCCGTTTGGGAACTGGTTTGGGTTTTCACCCTTCAACGGCTAGTTTTTAAGTCTAAGTGTGATTTTTGCAAATTATCGTCGTACTCTCAAATTGGGATACCCAGGAGTACGCGATCAGTTCCTACAAGTTGCATTGGTCCCGTGCGAGGTGTTCGTACCTCCTACGGGGCCGTTTGGGGACTGGTTTGGGTTTTCACCCTTTAACGGCCAGTTTTTAACTCTAAGTGTGATTTTTGAAAATTATCCTCATACTTTCAAATCGGGAGACCCGAGACTACGTGGTAAGATTCTACAAGTTACATCGGTCGAGGTGTTCGTGCCTCCTACGGGGTCGTTTGGGGGCTGGTTTCGGTTTTCACCCTTTAACGGCTTATTTTTAAGTCTAAGTGTGATTTTCGCAAATCATTATCGTACTCTCAAACCAGGACACCCGGGACTACGCGGTCAGTTCGTAAAAGTTGCGTTGGTCCTGTGCGAGGTGTTCATGCCTCCTACGGGGCCGTGTGGGGGCTGGTTTGGGTTTTCACCCCTTAACGGCAAGCTTTTAAGTCCAAGTGTGATTTTTGCAAATTATCATCGTACTCTAAAATCGGGAGACCCGGGACTACGCGGTCAGTTCCTACAAGTTGCATTGGTTCCGTGCGAGGTGTTCGTACCTCCTACGGGGCCGTTTGGGGGCTGGTTTGGGATTTCACCCTTTAACGGCTTGTTTTTAAGTTTAAGTGTGATTTTTGCAAATTATCGTCATACTCTCAAACCGGGACACCCGGGACTACGCGATCAGTTCCTATAAGTTGCATTGGTCCCGTGCGAGGTGTTCGTGCCTCCTACGGGGTCGTTTGGGGGCTGGTTTGGGTTTTCACCCTTTAACGGCCTATTTTTAAGTTTACATGTGATTTTTGCAAATTATCGTCATACTCTCAAATCGGGAGATCCGGGACTACGTGGTCAGTTCCTATAAATTGTATTGGTCCCGTGCGAGGTGTTCGTGCCTCCTACGGGGCCGTTTGGGGGTTGGTTTGGGTTTTCACCCCTTAACGGCTAGTTTTTAAGTCTAAGTGTGATTTTTGCAAATTATCGTTGTACTCTCAAACCAGGAGACCCGGGACTCCGCGGTCTGTTCCTACAAGTTGCATTGGTCCCGTGCGAGGTGTTCGTGCCTCCTACGGGGTTGTTTGGGCGCTGGTTTGGGTTTTCACCCCTTAACGGCTAGTTTTTAAGTCTAAGTGTGATTTTTGCAAATTATCGTCGTACTCTCAAACCAGGAGACCCGGGACTACGCGGTCAGTTCCTACAAGTTGCATTGGTCCCGTGCGAGGTGTTCGTGCCTCCTACGGGGTCGTTTGGGGGCTGGTTTGGGTTTTCACCCCTTAACGGCTAGTTTTTAAGTCTAAGTGTGATTTTTGCAAATTATCGTCGTACTCTCAAACCAGGAGATCCGCGACTACGCGGTCAGTTCCTACAAGTTGCATTGGTCCCGTGCGAGGTGTTCGTGCCTCCTACGGGGTCGTTTGGGGGCTGGTTTGGGTTTTCACCCCTTAACGGCTAGTTTTTAAGTCTAAGTGATTTTGGCAAATTATCGTTGTACTCTCAAACCAGGAGACCCGGAACTACGCGGTCTGTTCCTACAAGTTGCATTGGTCCCGTGCAAGTTGCATTGGTCCCGTGCGAGGTGTTCGTGCCTCCTACGGGGTCGTTTGGGGGCTGGTTTGGGTTTTCACCCCTTAACGGCTAGTTTTTAAGTCTAAGTGTGATTTTTGCAAATTATCGTCGTACTCTCAAACCAGGAGACCCGGGACTACGCGGTCAGTTCCTACAAGTTGCATTGGTCCCGAGCGAGGTGTTCGTGCCTCCTACGGGGTCGTTTGGGGGCCGGTTTGGGTTTTCACCCCTTAACGGCTTATTTTTAAGTCTAAGTGTGATTTTTGCAAATTATCATCCTATTCACAAACCGGGAGATCCGGGACTATGCAGTCAATTCCTACAAGTTGCATTGGTCCCGTGTGAGGTGTTCGTGCCTCCTACGGGGTCGTTTGGTGGCTGGTTTGGGTTTTCACCCCATAACGGCTAGTTTTTAAGTCTAAGTGTGATTTTTGCAAATTATCGTCATACTCTGAAATCGTGAGACCCGGGACTACGCGGTCAGTTCGTACAAGTTCCATTGGTCCCGTGCGAGGTCTTCGTACCTCCTACAGGGCCGTTTGGGGGCTGGTTTTGGTTTTCACCCTTTAACAGCTTGTTTTTAAGTCTAAGTGTGATTTTTGCAAATTATCATCCTATTCACAAACCGGGAGATCCGGGACTATGCGGTCAGTTCCTACAAGTTGCATTGGTCCCGTGCGAAGTGTTCGTGCCTCCTATGGGGTCGTTTGGGGTCGATTTGGGTTTTCACCCTTTAACGGCCTGTTTTTAAGTTTACATGTGTTTTTTACAAATTATCATCCTATTTACAAACTGGGAGACCCGGGACTACGCGGTCAGTTCCTACAAGTTGCATTGGTCCCGTGCGAGGTGTTCGTACCTCCTACGGGTCCGTTTGGGGGCTGGTTTGGGTTTTCACCCTTTAATGGCCTGTTTTTAAGTCTAAGTGTGATTTTTGCAAATTATCATCGTACTCTCAAACCAGGACACCCTGGACTACGCGGTCGGTTCCTATAAGTTGGATTGGTCCCGTGCGAGGTGTTCGTGCCTCCAACGGGGTCGTTTGGGGCCTGGTTTGGGTTTTCACCCTTTAACGGCAAGTTTTTAAGTCCAAGTGTGATTTTTGCAAATTATCATCGTACTTACAAACCGGGAGATCCGGGATTACGCGGGCAGTTCCTACAAGTTGCATTGGTCCCGTGCGAGGTGTTCGTACCTCCTACGGGGCCGTTTGGGGGCTGGATTCGGTTTTCACCCTTTAACGGCTTGTTTTTAAGTTTAAGTGTGACTTTTGCAAATTATCGTCATACTCTCAAACCGGGACACACCCGGGACTACGGTTTGGGTTTTCACCCCTTAATGGCTAGTTTTTAAGTCTAAGTGTGATTTTTGCAAATTATCGTCGTACTCTCAAATCGGGAGACCCGGGACTACGCGGTCAGTTCCTACAAGTTGCATTGGTCTCGTGCGAGGTGTTCGTACCTCCTACGGGGCCGTTTGGGGGCTGGTTTCGTTTTCACCCTTTAACGACTTGTTTTTAAGTCTAAGTGTGATTTTTGCAAATTATAGTCATACTCTCAAACCGGGACACCCGGGACCACGCGGTCAGTTCCTACAAGTTGTATTGGTCCTATGCGAGGTGTTCGTGCCTCCTACGGGGTCGTTTGGGGGCCGGTTTGGGTTTTCACCCTTTAACGGCTTGTTTTTAAGTCCAAGTGTGATTTTTGCAAATTATCATCATATTCACAAACCGGGAGATCCGGGACAATGCGGTCAGTTCCTACATGTTGCATTGGTCCCGTGCGAGGTGTTCGTGCCTCCTACGGGGTCGTTTGGTGGCTGGTTTGGGTTTTCACCCCTTAACGGCTAGTTTTTAAGTCTAAGTGTGATTTTTGCAAATTATCGTCGTACTCTCAAATCGGGAGACCCGGGACTACGCGGTCAGTTCGTAAAAGTTGCGTTGGTCCCGTGCGAGGTGTTCGTACCTCCTACAGGGCCGTTTGGGGGCTGGTTTCGGTTTTCACCCTTTAACGGCTTGTTTTTAAGTCTAAGTGTGATTTTTGCAAATTATCATCCTATTCACAAATCGGGAGATCCGGGACTATGCGGTCAGTTCCTACAAGTTGCATTGGTCCCGTGCGAGGTGTTCGTGCCTCATACGGGGTCGTTTGGTGGTTGGTTTGGGTTTTCACCCCTTAACGGCTAGTTTTTAAGTCTAAGTGTGATTTTTGCAAATTATCGTCGTACTCTCAAATCGGGACACCCGGGACTACGCGGTCAGTTCGTACAAGTTGCATTGGTCCCGTGCGAGGTGTTCGTACCTCCTACGGGGCCGTTTGGGGGCTGGTTTCGGTTTTCACCCTTTAACGGCTAGTTTTTAAGTCTAAGTGTGATTTTTGCAAATTATCGTCGTACTCTCAAATCGGGAGATGCGGGACTATGCGGTCAGTTCCTACAAGTTACATTGGTCCCGTGCGAGGTGTTCGTGCCTCATACGGGGTCGTTTCGGGGCTGGTTTAGGTTTTCACCCCTTAATGGCTAGTTTTTAAGTCTAAGTGTGATTTTTGCAAATTATCGTCGTACTCTCAAATCGGGAGACCCGGGACTACGCGGTCAGTTCCTACAAGTCGCATTGGTCTCGTGCGAGGTGTTCGTACCTCCTACGGGGCCGTTTGGGTGCTGGTTTCGGTTTTCACCCTTTAATGGCTTGTTTTTAAGTCTAAGTGTGATTTTTGCAAATTATCGTCATACTCTCAAACCGGGACACACGGGACCACGCGGTCAGTTCCAACAAGTTGTATTGGTCCTATGCGACGTTTTCGTGCCTCCTACGGGGTCGTTTGGAGGCCGGTTTGGGTTTTCACCCTTTAACGGCTTATTTTTAAGTCTAGGTGTGATTTTTGCAAATTATCATCCTATTCACAAACTGGGAGATCCGGGACTATGCGGTCAGTTCCTACAAGTTGCATTGGTCCCGTGCGAGGTGTTCGTGCCTCCTACGGGGTCGTTTGGTGGCTGGTTTGGGTTTTCACCCCTTAACGGCTAGTTTTTAAGTCTAAGTGTGATTTCTGCAAATTATCGTCGTACTCTCAAATCGGGAGACCCGGGACTACGCGGTCAGTTCGTAAAAGTTGCATTGGTTCCGTGCGAGGTGTTCGTACCTCCTACAGGGCCGTTTGGGGGCTGGTTTCGGTTTTCACCCTTTAACGGCTTGTTTTTAAGTCTAAGTGTGATTTTTGCAAATTATCATCCTATTCACAAACCGGGAGATCCGGGACTATGCGGTCAGTTCCTACAAGTTGCATTGGTCCCGTGCGAGGTGTTCGTGCCTCCTACGGGGTCGTTTGGTGGTTGGTTTGGGTTTTCACCCCTTAACGGCTAGTTTTTAAGTCTAAGTGTGATTTTTGCAAATTATCGTCGTACTCTCAAATCGGGAGACCCGGGACTACGCGGTCAGTTCGTACAAGTTGCATTGGTCCCGTGCGAGGTGTTCGTACCTCCTACGGGGCCGTTTGGGGGCTGGTTTCGATTTTCACCCTTTAACGGCTAGTTTTTAAGTCTAAGTGTGATTTTTGCAAATTATCGTCGTACTCTCAAATCGGGAGATGCGGGACTATGCGGTCAGTTCCTACAAGTTGCATTGGTCCCGTGCGAGGTGTTCGTGCCTCATACGGGGTCGTTTGGGGCCTGGTTTAGGTTTTCACCCCTTAACGGCTAGTTTTTAAGTCTAAGTGTGATTTTTGCAAATTATCGTCGTACTCTCAAATCGGGAGATCCGGGACTACGCGGTCAGTTCCTACAAGTTGCATTGGTCTCGTGCGAGGTGTTCGTACCTCCTACGGGGCCGTTTGGGTGCTGGTTTCGGTTTTCACCCTTTAACGGCTTATTTTTAAGTCTAAGTGTGATTTTTGCAAATTATCGTCATACTCTCAAACCGGGACACACGGGACCACGCAGTCAGTTCCTACAAGTTGTATTGGTCCTATGCGAGGTGTTCGTGCCTCCTACGGGGTCGTTTGGAGGCCGGTTTGGGTTTTCACCCTCTAACGGCTTGTTTTTAAGTCTAGGTGTAATTTTTGCAAATTATCATCCTATTCACAAATCGGGAGATCCGGGACTATGCGATCAGTTCCTACAAGTTGCATTGGTCCCGTGCGAGGTGTTCGTGCCTCCTACGGGGTCGTTTGGTGGCTGGTTTGGGTTTTCACCCCTTAACGGCTAGTTTTTAAGTCTAAGTGTCATTTCTGCAAATTATCGTCGTACTCTCAATTCGGGAGACCCGGGACTACGCGGTCAGTTCGTACAAGTTGCATTGGTCCCATGCGAGGTGTTCGTACCTCCTACGGGGCTGTTTGGGGGCTGGTTTCGGTTTTCACCCTTTAACGGCTTGTTTTTAAGTCTAAGTGTGATTTTTACAAATTATCATCATACTCTCAAACCGGGAGACCCAGGACCACGCGGTCAGTTCCTACAAGTTGCATTGGTCCTGTGCGAGGTGTTCGTGCCTCCTACGGGGTCGTTTGGGGGCCGATTTGGGTTTCCACCCTTTAACGGCCTGTTTTTAAGTTTATGTTTGATTTTTGCAAATTATCGTCCTATTCACAAACCGGGAGGTCCGGGACTACGCGGTCAGTTCCTACAAGTTACATGGGTCCCGTGCGAGGTGTTCGTGCCTCCTACGGGGTCGTTTGGGGGCCGGTTTGGGTTTTCACCCTTTAACGACTTGTTTTTAAGTTTAAGTGTTGAGTTTTACAAATTTTCATCATATTATCAAACCGGAAGACCCGGGACTGCGCGATCAGTTCCTACAAGTTACATTGGTCCCATGCGAGGTGTTTGTGCCTCGTACGGGATCGTTTGGGGGTTGTTTTGGGTTTTCACCCTTTAACGGCTTGTTTTTAAGTGTAAGTATTGATTTTGCAAATTTTCGTCATACTCTCAAACCAGGACACCCGAGACTACGCGGTCAGTTCCTACAAGTTACATTGGTCCCGTGCGACGTGTTCGTGCCTCTTACGGGACCGTTTGGGGGCTGGTTTAGATTTTCACCCTCAAACGGCTTATTTTCAAGCCTAATCTACGTATTTTGAAATTATCATCATATTCTCAAACTGGAAGACCCGGGACTGAGGGGTCAGTTCAGACGAGTTACATTGGTCCCGTGGGAGGCGTTCGTGCCTCTTACGGGGCCGTTTGGGGGTTGGTTTGGGGTTTTACCCTCAAACGGCTTATTTTGAAGCCTAATCTATGTATTTTGAAATTATCGTCATATTCTCAAACCAAGAGACCCGAAACTACACGGTCAGTTCGTACGAGTTACATTAGTCCCGTGCGAGGTGTCCGTGCCTCTTACGGGACGGTTTGGGGGCTGGTTTGGGTTTTCACCCACAAACGGCTTGTTTTCAAGCCGAATCTACGTATTTTGAAATTATCGTCATATTCTCAAACTGGGAGACTCGGGACTACATGGTCAGTTCGTACGAGTTACATTGGTCTCGTACGAGATGTTCATGCCTCTTACGGGGCCGTTTGGGGGCTGGTTTGAGTTTTCACCCTCAAACGGCTTGTTTTCAACCCTAATCTACGTATTTTGTAATTATCGTCATATACGATGTCAGTTCATACAAGTTACATTGGAGCGAGAATAGTTACAATGCACAAATCAAATTAAGGTTTCAAAAATCATTTAAAAAACAGTGAATAACTAAATGAATTCATTCAATGTTTGTAGATGATGCGTTCAAGTTGAAGCCGATGATGTTTAGACGAATATGTCATGTATGTCAACATAAAATGAACAACTAAGAGAGATTTCTATTAGAACATGATGAATTAGAATTATTAGGATATAATTTTGGAAACATTCATACGCTTTTGAATTAATGGACATAATTTGTGGTCCAAATTTTAGTGTTTCCAAATTAGTCTTATGGTTCTCAAAAAGTGAACACCAAAATCTATTTTGCCTAGGCAAAATAAATTTGGTCCTGATTTATTTTCAACACTCCCTACTTGCTCAAAACCCAAACACACGCACCCATTCCCCACCTGCTCACACTCCCTACTTGCATGGGGCCGTGCGAGGTGATCGTACCTCCTACGGGGCCGTTTGGGGACAGGTTTGGGTTTTCACCCTTTAACGGCTTGTTTTTAAGTCTAAGTGTGATTTTTGCAAATTATCGTCATACTCTCAAACCAAGACACCCAAGACTACGCGGTCAGTTCCGACAAGTTGCATTGGTCCCGTGCGAGGTGTTCGTGCCTCCTAGGGGGTCGTTTGGGAGCTAGTTTGGGTTTTCACCCTTTAATGGCCTGTTTTTAAGTCTAAGTGTGAGTTTTGCAAATTATCATCGTACTCTCAAACCAGGACACCCGGGACTACGCGGTCAGTTCCTACAAGTTGCATTGGTCCCGTGCGAGGTGTTCGTGCCTCCTACGGGGCCGTTTGGGGGCTGGTTTGGGTTTTCACCCCTTAACGGCTAGTTTTTAAGTCTAAGTGTGATTTTTGCAAATTATCGTCGTACTCTCAAATCGGGAGACCTGGGACTACGCGGTCAATTCCTACAAGTTGCATCTGGCCGTGCGAGGTGTTCGTACCTCCTACGGGGCCGTTTGGGGACAGGTTCGGGTTTTCACCCTTTAACGGCTTTTTTTTAAGTCTAAGTGTGATTTTTGCAAATTATCGTCGTACTCTCAAATCGGGATACCCAGGACTACGCGGTCAGTTCCTACAAGTTGTATTGGTCCCGTGCGAGGTGTTCGTGCCTCCTACGGGGTCGTTTGGGGCCTGGTTTGGGTTTTCACCCCTTAACGGCTAGTTTTTAAGTCTAACTGTGATTTTTGCAAATTATCGTCATACTCTCAAATCGGGAGATCCGGTACTACGCGGTCAGTTCCTACAAGTTGCATTGGTCCCGTGCGAGGTGGTCGTGCCTCCTACTGGGACGTTTGGGGGCTGGTTTGGGTTTTCACCCCTTAACGGCTAGTTTTTAAGTCTAATTGTGATTTTTTGCAAATTATCGTCATACTCTCAAATCGGGATACCAGGGACTACGCGGTCAGTTACTACAAGTTGCATTGGTCCCGTGCGAGGTGTTAGTACCTCCTACGGGGTTTGGGGGCTGGTTTCGATTTTCACCCTTTAATGGCTTGTTTTTAAGTCAAAGTGTAATTTTTGCAAATTATCGTCATACTCTCAAGACGGGACACCCGGGACTACGCGGTCAATTCCTATAAGTTGCATTGGTCCCGTGCGAGGTGTTCGTGCCTCCAACGGGGTCGTTTGGGGGCTGGTTTGGGTTTTCACCCTTTAACAGCTTGTTTTTAACACTAAGTGTGATTTTTGCAAATTATCGTCATACTCTCAAACCAGGACACCCGAGACTACGCGGTCAGTTCCTACAAGTTGCATTGGTCCCGTGCGAGGTGTTCGTGCCTCCTACGGGGTCGTTTGGGGCCGATTTGGGTTTTCACCCTTTAACGGCCTGTTTTTAAGTTTACATGTGATTTTTACAAATTATCATCCTATTTACAAACCGGGAGACCCGGGACTACGCGGTCAGTTCCTACAAGTTGCATTGGTCCCGTGCGAGGTGTTCGTACCTCCTACGGGGCCGTTTGGGGGCTGGTTTGGGTTTTCACCCTTTAATGGCCTGTTTTTAAGTCTAAGTGTGATTTTTGCAAATTATCATCGTACTCTCAAACCAGGACACCCGGGACTACACGGTCAGTTCCTAAAAGTTGCATTGGTCCCGTGCGAGGTGTTCGTGCCTCCTACGGGGCCGTGTGGGGGCTGGTTTGGGTTTTCACCCCTTAACGTTTTAGTTTTTAAGTCCAAGTGTGATTTTTGCAAATTATCATCGTACTCTCAAATCAGGAGACCCGGGACTACTCGGTCAGTTCCTACAAGTTGCATTGGTCCCGTGCGAGGTGTTCGTACCTCTTACGGGGCCGTTTGGGGACTGGTTTTGGTTGTCACCCTTTAACGGCTTATTTTTAAGTCTAAGTGTGATTTTTGCAAATTATCGTCGTACTCTCAAATCGGGATACCCGGGACTACGCGGTCAAATCCTACAAGTTGCATTGGTCCCGTGCGAGGTGTTCGTACCTCCTACGGGGCCGTTTGGGAACTGGTTTGGGTTTTCACCCTTCAACGACTAGTTTTTAAGTCTAAGTGTGATTTTTGCAAATTATCGTCGTACTCTCAAATTGGGATACCCAGGAGTACGCGATTAGTTCCTACAAGTTGCATTGTTCCCGTGCGAGGTGTTCGTACCTCCTACGGGGCCGTTTGGGGACTGGTTTGGGTTTTCACCCTTTAACGGCCAGTTTTTAACTCTCAGTGTGATTTTTGAAAATTATCCTCATACTTTCAAATCGGGAGACCCGAGACTACGTGGTAAGATTCTACAAGTTACATCAGTCGAGGTGTTCGTGCCTCCTACGGGGTCGTTTGGGGGCTGGTTTCGGTTTTCACCCTTTAACGGCTTATTTTTAAGTCTAAGTGTGATTTTTGCAAATTATTATCGTACTCTCAAACCAGGACACTCGGGACTACGCGGTCAGTTCCTAAAAGTTGCATTGGTCCCGTGCGAGGTATTCGTGCCTCCTACGGGGCCGTGTGGGGGCTGGTTTGGGTTTTCACCCCTTAACGTTTTAGTTTTTAAGTCCAAGTGTGATTTTTGCAAATTATCATCGTACTCTCAAATCAGGAGACCCGGGACTACTCGGTCAGTTCCTACAAGTTGCATTGGTCCCGTGCGAGGTGTTCGTACCTCTTACGGGTCCGTTTGGGGACTGGTTTTGGTTTTCACCCTTTAACGGCTTATTTTTAAGTCTAAGTGTGATTTTTGCAAATTATCATCGTACTCTCAAATCGGGATACCCGGGACTACGCGGTCAAATCCTACAAGTTGCATTGGTCCCGTGCGAGGTGTCCGTGCCTCCTACGGGTCCGTTTGGGGACTGGTTTGGGTTTTCACCCCTTAACGGCTATTTTTTAAGTCTAAATGTGATTTTTTCAAATTATCGTCATACTTTCAAACCGGGACACCCGGTACTACGCGGTCAGTTCCTACAAGTTGCATTGGTCCCGTGCGAGGTGTTCGTGCCTCCTACGGGGTCGTTTGGGGGCTGGTTTGGGTTTTCACCCCTTAACGGCTAGTTTTTAAGTCCAAGTGTGATTTTTGCAAATTATCGTCGTACTCTCAAATCGGGAGACCTGGGAGTACACGGTCAACTCCTACAAGTTGCATTGGTCCCGTGCGAGGTGTTCGTACCACCTACGGGGCCGTTTGGGAACTGGTTTGGGTTTTCACCCTTCAACGGCTAGTTTTTAAGTCTAAGTGTGATTTTTGCAAATTATCATCATACTCTCAAATCAGGAGACCCGGGACTACTCGGTCAGTTCCTACAAGTTGCATTGGTCCCGTGCGAGGTGTTCGTACCTCTTACGGGGCCGTTTGGGGACTGGTTTTGGTTTTCACCCTTTAACGGCTTATTTTTAAGTCTAAGTGTGATTTTTGCAAATTATCATCGTACTCTCAAATCGGGATACCCGGGACTACGCGGTCAAATCCTACAAGTTGCATTGGTCCCGTGCGAGGTGTCCGTGCCTCCTACGGGTCCGTTTGGGGACTGGTTTGGGTTTTCACCCCTTAACGGCTATTTTTTAAGTCTAAATGTGATTTTTTCAAATTATCGTCATACTTTCAAACCGGGACACCCGGTACTACGCGGTCAGTTCCTACAAGTTGCATTGGTCCCGTGCGAGGAGTTCATGCCTCCTACGGGGTCGTTTGGGGGCTGATTTGGGTTTTCACCCCTTAACGGCTAGTTTTTAAGTCCACGTGTGATTTTTGCAAATTATCGTCGTACTCTCAAATCGGGAGACCTGGGACTACGCGGTCAATTCCTACAAGTTGCATGGGGCCGTGCGAGGTGTCCCTGCCTCCTACAGGGCCGTTTGGGGACTGGTTTGGGTTTTCACCCCTTAACGGCTAGTTTTTAAGTCTAAATGTGATTTTTTCAAATTATCGTCATACTTTCAAACCGGGACACCCGGTACTACGCGGTCAGTTCCTACAAGTTGCATTGGTCCCGTGCGAGGTGTTCGTGCCTCCTACGGGGTCGTTTGGGGGCTGGTTTGGGTTTTCACCCCTTAACGGCTAGTTTTTAAGTCCAAGTGTGATTTTTGCAAATTATCGTCGTACTCTCAAATCGGGAGACCTGGGAGTACGCGGTCAACTCCTACAAGTTGCATTGGTCCCGTGCGAGGTGTTCGTACCACCTACGGGGCCGTTTGGGAACTGGTTTGGGTTTTCACCCTTCAACGGCTAGTTTTTAAGTCTAAGTGTGATTTTTGCAAATTATCGTCGTACTCTCAAATTGGGATACCCAGGAGTACGCGATCAGTTCCTACAAGTTGCATTGGTCCCGTGCGAGGTGTTCGTACCTCCTACGGGGCCGTTTGGGGACTGGTTTGGGTTTTCACCCTTTAACGGCCAGTTTTTAACTCTAAGTGTGATTTTTGAAAATTATCCTCATACTTTCAAATCGGGAGACCCGAGACTACGTGGTAAGATTCTACAAGTTACATCGGTCGAGGTGTTCGTGCCTCCTACGGGGTCGTTTGGGGGCTGGTTTCGGTTTTCACCCTTTAACGGCTTATTTTTAAGTCTAAGTGTGATTTTCGCAAATCATTATCGTACTCTCAAACCAGGACACCCGGGACTACGCGGTCAGTTCGTAAAAGTTGCGTTGGTCCTGTGCGAGGTGTTCATGCCTCCTACGGGGCCGTGTGGGGGCTGGTTTGGGTTTTCACCCCTTAACGGCAAGTTTTTAAGTCCAAGTGTGATTTTTGCAAATTATCATCGTACTCTAAAATCGGGAGACCCGGGACTACGCGGTCAGTTCCTACAAGTTGCATTGGTTCCGTGCGAGGTGTTCGTACCTCCTACGGGGCCGTTTGGGGGCTGGTTTGGGATTTCACCCTTTAACGGCTTGTTTTTAAGTTTAAGTGTGATTTTTGCAAATTATCGTCATACTCTCAAACCGGGACACCCGGGACTACGCGATCAGTTCCTATAAGTTGCATTGGTCCCGTGTGAGGTGTTCGTGCCTCCTACGGGGTCGTTTGGGGGCTGGTTTGGGTTTTCACCCTTTAACGGCCTATTTTTAAGTTTACATGTGATTTTTGCAAATTATCGTCATACTCTCAAATCGGGAGATCCGGGACTACGTGGTCAGTTCCTATAAATTGTATTGGTCCCGTGCGAGGTGTTCGTGCCTCCTACGGGGCCGTTTGGGGGTTGGTTTGGGTTTTCACCCCTTAACGGCTAGTTTTTAAGTCTAAGTGTGATTTTTGCAAATTATCGTCGTACTCTCAAACCAGGAGACCCGGGACTCCGCGGTCTGTTCCTACAAGTTGCATTGGTCCCGTGCGAGGTGTTCGTGCCTCCTACGGGGTCGTTTGGGCGCTGGTTTGGGTTTTCACCCCTTAACGGCTAGTTTTTAAGTCTAAGTGTGATTTTTGCAAATTATCGTCGTACTCTCAAACCAGGAGACCCGGGACTACGCGGTCAGTTCCTACAAGTTGCATTGGTCCCGTGCGAGGTGTTCGTGCCTCCTACGGGGTCGTTTGGGGGCTGGTTTGGGTTTTCACCCCTTAACGGCTAGTTTTTAAGTCTAAGTGTGATTTTTGCAAATTATCGTCGTACTCTCAAACCAGGAGATCCGCGACTACGCGGTCAGTTCCTACAAGTTGCATTGGTCCCGTGCGAGGTGTTCGTGCCTCCTACGGGGTCGTTTGGGGGCTGGTTTGGGTTTTCACCCCTTAACGGCTAGTTTTTAAGTCTAAGTGATTTTGGCAAATTATCGTTGTACTCTCAAACCAGGAGACCCGGAACTACGCGGTCTGTTCCTACAAGTTGCATTGGTCCCGTGCAAGTTGCATTGGTCCCGTGCGAGGTGTTCGTGCCTCCTACGGGGTCGTTTGGGGGCTGGTTTGGGTTTTCACCCCTTAACGGCTAGTTTTTAAGTCTAAGTGTGATTTTTGCAAATTATCGTCGTACTCTCAAACCAGGAGACCCGGGACTACGCGGTCAGTTCCTACAAGTTGCATTGGTCCCGAGCGAGGTGTTCGTGCCTCCTACGGGGTCGTGTGGGGGCCGGTTTGGGTTTTCACCCCTTAACGGCTTATTTTTAAGTCTAAGTGTGATTTTTGCAAATTATCATCCTATTCACAAACCGGGAGATCCGGGACTATGCAGTCAATTCCTACAAGTTGCATTGGTCCCGTGTGAGGTGTTCGTGCCTCCTACGGGGTCGTTTGGTGGCTGGTTTGGGTTTTCACCCCATAACGGCTAGTTTTTAAGTCTAAGTGTGATTTTTGCAAATTATCGTCATACTCTGAAATCGTGAGACCCGGGACTACGCGGTCAGTTCGTACAAGTTGCATTGGTCCCGTGCGAGGTCTTCGTACCTCCTACAGGGCCGTTTGGGGGCTGGTTTTGGTTTTCACCCTTTAACAGCTTGTTTTTAAGTCTAAGTGTGATTTTTGCAAATTATCATCCTATTCACAAACCGGGAGATCCGGGACTATGCGGTCAGTTCCTACAAGTTGCATTGGTCCCGTGCGAAGTGTTCGTGCCTCCTATGGGGTCGTTTGGGGTCGATTTGGGTTTTCACCCTTTAACGGCCTGTTTTTAAGTTTACATGTGTTTTTTACAAATTATCATCCTATTTACAAACTGGGAGACCCGGGACTACGCGGTCAGTTCCTACAAGTTGCATTGGTCCCGTGCGAGGTGTTCGTACCTCCTACGGGTCCGTTTGGGGGCTGGTTTGGGTTTTCACCCTTTAATGGCCTGTTTTTAAGTCTAAGTGTGATTTTTGCAAATTATCATCGTACTCTCAAACCAGGACACCCTGGACTACGCGGTCGGTTCCTATAAGTTGCATTGGTCCCGTGCGAGGTGTTCGTGCCTCCAACGGGGTCGTTTGGGGCCTGGTTTGGGTTTTCACCCTTTAACGGCAAGTTTTTAAGTCCAAGTGTGATTTTTGCAAATTATCATCGTACTTACAAACCGGGAGATCCGGGATTACGCGGGCAGTTCCTACAAGTTGCATTGGTCCCGTGCGAGGTGTTCGTACCTCCTACGGGGCCGTTTGGGGGCTGGATTCGGTTTTCACCCTTTAACGGCTTGTTTTTAAGTTTAAGTGTGACTTTTGCAAATTATCGTCATACTCTCAAACCGGGACACACCCGGGACTACGGTTTGGGTTTTCACCCCTTAATGGCTAGTTTTTAAGTCTAAGTGTGATTTTTGCAAATTATCGTCGTACTCTCAAATCGGGAGACCCGGGACTACGCGGTCAGTTCCTACAAGTTGCATTGGTCTCGTGCGAGGTGTTCGTACCTCCTACGGGGCCGTTTGGGGGCTGGTTTCGTTTTCACCCTTTAACGACTTGTTTTTAAGTCTAAGTGTGATTTTTGCAAATTATAGTCATACTCTCAAACCGGGACACCCGGGACCACGCGGTCAGTTCCTACAAGTTGTATTGGTCCTATGCGAGGTGTTCGTGCCTCCTACGGGGTCGTTTGGGGGCCGGTTTGGGTTTTCACCCTTTAACGGCTTGTTTTTAAGTCCAAGTGTGATTTTTGCAAATTATCATCATATTCACAAACCGGGAGATCCGGGACAATGCGGTCAGTTCCTACATGTTGCATTGGTCCCGTGCGAGGTGTTCGTGCCTCCTACGGGGTCGTTTGGTGGCTGGTTTGGGTTTTCACCCCTTAACGGCTAGTTTTTAAGTCTAAGTGTGATTTTTGCAAATTATCGTCGTACTCTCAAATCGGGAGACCCGGGACTACGCGGTCAGTTCGTAAAAGTTGCGTTGGTCCCGTGCGAGGTGTTCGTACCTCCTACAGGGCCGTTTGGGGGCTGGTTTCGGTTTTCACCCTTTAACGGCTTGTTTTTAAGTCTAAGTGTGATTTTTGCAAATTATCATCCTATTCACAAATCGGGAGATCCGGGACTATGCGGTCAGTTCCTACAAGTTGCATTGGTCCCGTGCGAGGTGTTCGTGCCTCATACGGGGTCGTTTGGTGGTTGGTTTGGGTTTTCACCCCTTAACGGCTAGTTTTTAAGTCTAAGTGTGATTTTTGCAAATTATCGTCGTACTCTCAAATCGGGACACCCGGGACTACGCGGTCAGTTCGTACAAGTTGCATTGGTCCCGTGCGAGGTGTTCGTACCTCCTACGGGGCCGTTTGGGGGCTGGTTTCGGTTTTCACCCTTTAACGGCTAGTTTTTAAGTCTAAGTGTGATTTTTGCAAATTATCGTCGTACTCTCAAATCGGGAGATGCGGGACTATGCGGTCAGTTCCTACAAGTTACATTGGTCCCGTGCGAGGTGTTCGTGCCTCATACGGGGTCGTTTCGGGGCTGGTTTAGGTTTTCACCCCTTAATGGCTAGTTTTTAAGTCTAAGTGTGATTTTTGCAAATTATCGTCGTACTCTCAAATCGGGAGACCCGGGACTACGCGGTCAGTTCCTACAAGTCGCATTGGTCTCGTGCGAGGTGTTCGTACCTCCTACGGGGCCGTTTGGGTGCTGGTTTCGGTTTTCACCCTTTAATGGCTTGTTTTTAAGTCTAAGTGTGATTTTTGCAAATTATCGTCATACTCTCAAACCGGGACACACGGGACCACGCGGTCAGTTCCAACAAGTTGTATTGGTCCTATGCGACGTTTTCGTGCCTCCTACGGGGTCGTTTGGAGGCCGGTTTGGGTTTTCACCCTTTAACGGCTTATTTTTAAGTCTAGGTGTGATTTTTGCAAATTATCATCCTATTCACAAACTGGGAGATCCGGGACTATGCGGTCAGTTCCTACAAGTTGCATTGGTCCCGTGCGAGGTGTTCGTGCCTCCTACGGGGTCGTTTGGTGGCTGGTTTGGGTTTTCACCCCTTAACGGCTAGTTTTTAAGTCTAAGTGTGATTTCTGCAAATTATCGTCGTACTCTCAAATCGGGAGACCCGGGACTACGCGGTCAGTTCGTAAAAGTTGCATTGGTTCCGTGCGAGGTGTTCGTACCTCCTACAGGGCCGTTTGGGGGCTGGTTTCGGTTTTCACCCTTTAACGGCTTGTTTTTAAGTCTAAGTGTGATTTTTGCAAATTATCATCCTATTCACAAACCGGGAGATCCGGGACTATGCGGTCAGTTCCTACAAGTTGCATTGGTCCCGTGCGAGGTGTTCGTGCCTCCTACGGGGTCGTTTGGTGGTTGGTTTGGGTTTTCACCCCTTAACGGCTAGTTTTTAAGTCTAAGTGTGATTTTTGCAAATTATCGTCGTACTCTCAAATCGGGAGACCCGGGACTACGCGGTCAGTTCGTACAAGTTGCATTGGTCCCGTGCGAGGTGTTCGTACCTCCTACGGGGCCGTTTGGGGGCTGGTTTCGATTTTCACCCTTTAACGGCTAGTTTTTAAGTCTAAGTGTGATTTTTGCAAATTATCGTCGTACTCTCAAATCGGGAGATGCGGGACTATGCGGTCAGTTCCTACAAGTTGCATTGGTCCCGTGCGAGGTGTTCGTGCCTCATACGGGGTCGTTTGGGGCCTGGTTTAGGTTTTCACCCCTTAACGGCTAGTTTTTAAGTCTAAGTGTGATTTTTGCAAATTATCGTCGTACTCTCAAATCGGGAGATCCGGGACTACGCGGTCAGTTCCTACAAGTTGCATTGGTCTCGTGCGAGGTGTTCGTACCTCCTACGGGGCCGTTTGGGTGCTGGTTTCGGTTTTCACCCTTTAACGGCTTATTTTTAAGTCTAAGTGTGATTTTTGCAAATTATCGTCATACTCTCAAACCGGGACACACGGGACCACGCAGTCAGTTCCTACAAGTTGTATTGGTCCTATGCGAGGTGTTCGTGCCTCCTACGGGGTCGTTTGGAGGCCGGTTTGGGTTTTCACCCTCTAACGGCTTGTTTTTAAGTCTAGGTGTAATTTTTGCAAATTATCATCCTATTCACAAATCGGGAGATCCGGGACTATGCGATCAGTTCCTACAAGTTGCATTGGTCCCGTGCGAGGTGTTCGTGCCTCCTACGGGGTCGTTTGGTGGCTGGTTTGGGTTTTCACCCCTTAACGGCTAGTTTTTAAGTCTAAGTGTCATTTCTGCAAATTATCGTCGTACTCTCAATTCGGGAGACCCGGGACTACGCGGTCAGTTCGTACAAGTTGCATTGGTCCCATGCGAGGTGTTCGTACCTCCTACGGGGCTGTTTGGGGGCTGGTTTCGGTTTTCACCCTTTAACGGCTTGTTTTTAAGTCTAAGTGTGATTTTTACAAATTATCATCATACTCTCAAACCGGGAGACCCAGGACCACGCGGTCAGTTCCTACAAGTTGCATTGGTCCTGTGCGAGGTGTTCGTGCCTCCTACGGGGTCGTTTGGGGGCCGATTTGGGTTTCCACCCTTTAACGGCCTGTTTTTAAGTTTATGTTTGATTTTTGCAAATTATCGTCCTATTCACAAACCGGGAGGTCCGGGACTACGCGGTCAGTTCCTACAAGTTACATGGGTCCCGTGCGAGGTGTTCGTGCCTCCTACGGGGTCGTTTGGGGGCCGGTTTGGGTTTTCACCCTTTAACGACTTGTTTTTAAGTTTAAGTGTTGATTTTTACAAATTTTCATCATATTATCAAACCGGAAGACCCGGGACTGCGCGATCAGTTCCTACAAGTTACATTGGTCCCATGCGAGGTGTTTGTGCCTCGTACGGGATCGTTTGGGGGTTGTTTTGGGTTTTCACCCTTTAACGGCTTGTTTTTAAGTGTAAGTATTGATTTTGCAAATTTTCGTCATACTCTCAAACCAGGACACCCGAGACTACGCGGTCAGTTCCTACAAGTTACATTGGTCCCGTGCGACGTGTTCGTGCCTCTTACGGGACCGTTTGGGGGCTGGTTTAGATTTTCACCCTCAAACGGCTTATTTTCAAGCCTAATCTACGTATTTTGAAATTATCATCATATTCTCAAACTGGAAGACCCGGGACTGAGGGGTCAGTTCAGACGAGTTACATTGGTCCCGTGGGAGGCGTTCGTGCCTCTTACGGGGCCGTTTGGGGGTTGGTTTGGGGTTTTACCCTCAAACGGCTTATTTTGAAGCCTAATCTATGTATTTTGAAATTATCGTCATATTCTCAAACCAAGAGACCCGAAACTACACGGTCAGTTCGTACGAGTTACATTAGTCCCGTGCGAGGTGTCCGTGCCTCTTACGGGACGGTTTGGGGGCTGGTTTGGGTTTTCACCCACAAACGGCTTGTTTTCAAGCCGAATCTACGTATTTTGAAATTATCGTCATATTCTCAAACTGGGAGACTCGGGACTACATGGTCAGTTCGTACGAGTTACATTGGTCTCGTACGAGATGTTCATGCCTCTTACGGGGCCGTTTGGGGGCTGGTTTGAGTTTTCACCCTCAAACGGCTTGTTTTCAACCCTAATCTACGTATTTTGTAATTATCGTCATATACGATGTCAGTTCATACAAGTTACATTGGAGCGAGAATAGTTACAATGCACAAATCAAATTAAGGTTTCAAAAATCATTTAAAAAACAGTGAATAACTAAATGAATTCATTCAATGTTTGTAGATGATGCGTTCAAGTTGAAGCCGATGATGTTTAGACGAATATGTCATGTATGTCAACATAAAATGAACAACTAAGAGAGATTTCTATTAGAACATGATGAATTAGAATTATTAGGATATAATTTTGGAAACATTCATACGCTTTTGAATTAATGGACATAATTTGTGGTCCAAATTTTAGTGTTTCCAAATTAGTCTTATGGTTCTCAAAAAGTGAACACCAAAATCTATTTTGCCTAGGCAAAATAAATTTGGTCCTGATTTATTTTCAACACTCCCTACTTGCTCAAAACCCAAACACACGCACCCATTCCCCACCTGCTCACACTCCCTACTTGCATGGGGCCGTGCGAGGTGATCGTACCTCCTACGGGGCCGTTTGGGGACAGGTTTGGGTTTTCACCCTTTAACGGCTTATTTTTAAGTCTAAGTGTGATTTTTGCAAATTATCGTCATACTCTCAAACCAGGACACCCAAGACTACGCGGTCAGTTCCTACAAGTTGCATTGGTCCCGTACGAGGTGTTCGTGCCTCCTACGGGGTCGTTTGGGAGCTAGTTTGGGTTTTCACCCTTTAATGGCCTGTTTTTAAGTCTAAGTGTGAGTTTTGCAAATTATCATCGTACTCTCAAACCAGGACACCCGGGACTACGCGGTCAGTTCCTACAAGTTGCATTGGTCCCGTGCGAGGTGTTCGTGCCTCCTACGGGGCCGTTTGGGGGCTGGTTTGGGTTTTCACCCCTTAACGGCTAGTTTTTAAGTCTAAGTGTGATTTTTGCAAATTATCGTCGTACTCTCAAATCGGGAGACCTGGGACTACGCGGTCAATTCCTACAAGTTGCATCTGGCCGTGCGAGGTGTTCGTACCTCCTACGGGGCCGTTTGGGGACAGGTTCGGGTTTTCACCCTTTAACGGCTTTTTTTTAAGTCTAAGTGTGATTTTTGCAAATTATCGTCGTACTCTCAAATCGGGATACCCAGGACTACGCGGTCAGTTCCTACAAGTTGTATTGGTCCCGTGCGAGGTGTTCGTGCCTCCTACGGGGTCGTTTGGGGCCTGGTTTGGGTTTTCACCCCTTAACGGCTAGTTTTTAAGTCTAACTGTGATTTTTGCAAATTATCGTCATACTCTCAAATCGGGAGATCCGGTACTACGCGGTCAGTTCCTACAAGTTGCATTGGTCCCGTGCGAGGTGTTCGTGCCTCCTACTGGGACGTTTGGGGGCTGGTTTGGGTTTTCACCCCTTAACGGCTAGTTTTTAAGTCTAATTGTGATTTTTTGCAAATTATCGTCATACTCTCAAATCGGGATACCAGGGACTACGCGGTCAGTTACTACAAGTTGCATTGGTCCCGTGCGAGGTGTTAGTACCTCCTACGGGGTTTGGGGGCTGGTTTCGATTTTCACCCTTTAATGGCTTGTTTTTAAGTCAAAGTGTAATTTTTGCAAATTATCGTCATACTCTCAAGACGGGACACCCGGGACTACGCGGTCAATTCCTATAAGTTGCATTGGTCCCGTGCGAGGTGTTCGTGCCTCCAACGGGGTCGTTTGGGGGCTGGTTTGGGTTTTCACCCTTTAACAGCTTGTTTTTAACACTAAGTGTGATTTTTGCAAATTATCGTCATACTCTCAAACCAGGACACCCGAGACTACGCGGTCAGTTCCTACAAGTTGCATTGGTCCCGTGCGAGGTGTTCGTGCCTCCTACGGGGTCGTTTGGGGCCGATTTGGGTTTTCACCCTTTAACGGCCTGTTTTTAAGTTTACATGTGATTTTTACAAATTATCATCCTATTTACAAACCGGGAGACCCGGGACTACGCGGTCAGTTCCTACAAGTTGCATTGGTCCCGTGCGAGGTGTTCGTACCTCCTACGGGGCCGTTTGGGGGCTGGTTTGGGTTTTCACCCTTTAATGGCCTGTTTTTAAGTCTAAGTGTGATTTTTGCAAATTATCATCGTACTCTCAAACCAGGACACCCGGGACTACACGGTCAGTTCCTAAAAGTTGCATTGGTCCCGTGCGAGGTGTTCGTGCCTCCTACGGGGCCGTGTGGGGGCTGGTTTGGGTTTTCACCCCTTAACGTTTTAGTTTTTAAGTCCAAGTGTGATTTTTGCAAATTATCATCGTACTCTCAAATCGGGAGACCCGGGACTACTCGGTCAGTTCCTACAAGTTGCATTGGTCCCGTGCGAGGTGTTCGTACCTCTTACGGGGCCGTTTGGGGACTGGTTTTGGTTTTCACCCTTTAACGGCTTATTTTTAAGTCTAAGTGTGATTTTTGCAAATTATTGTCGTACTCTCAAATCGGGATACCCGGGACTACGCGGTCAAATCCTACAAGTTGCATTGGTCCCGTGCGAGGTGTCCGTGCCTCCTACGGGTCCGTTTGGGGACTGGTTTGGGTTTTCACCCCTTAACGGCTATTTTTTAAGTCTAAATGTGATTTTTTCAAATTATCGTCATACTTTCAAACCGGAACACCCGGTACTACGCGGTCAGTTCCTACAAGTTGCATTGGTCCCGTGCGAGGAGTTCATGCCTCCTACGGGGTCGTTTGGGGGCTGATTTGGGTTTTCACCCCTTAACGGCTAGTTTTTAAGTCCACGTGTGATTTTTGCAAATTATCGTCGTACTCTCAAATCGGGAGACCTGGGACTACGCGGTCAATTCCTACAAGTTGCATGGGGCCGTGCGAGGTGTCCCTGCCTCCTACAGGGCCGTTTGGGGACTGGTTTGGGTTTTCACCCCTTAACGGCTAGTTTTTAAGTCTAAATGTGATTTTTTCAAATTATCGTCATACTTTCAAATCGGGACACCCGGTACTACGCGGTCAGTTCCTACAAGTTGCATTGGTCCCGTGCGAGGTGTTCGTGCCTCCTACGGGGTCGTTTGGAGGCTGGTTTGGGTTTTCACCCCTTAACGGCTAGTTTTTAAGTCCAAGTGTGATTTTTGCAAATTATCGTCGTACTCTCAAATCGGGAGACCTGGGAGTACGCGGTCAACTCCTACAAGTTGCATTGGTCCCGTGCGAGGTGTTCGTACCACCTACGGGGCCGTTTGGGAACTGGTTTGGGTTTTCACCCTTCAACGGCTAGTTTTTAAGTCTAAGTGTGATTTTTGCAAATTATCGTCGTACTCTCAAATTGGGATACCCAGGAGTACGCGATCAGTTCCTACAAGTTGCATTGGTCCCGTGCGAGGTGTTCGTACCTCCTACGGGGCCGTTTGGGGACTGGTTTGGGTTTTCACCCTTTAACGGCCAGTTTTTAACTCTAAGTGTGATTTTTGAAAATTATCCTCATACTTTCAAATCGGGAGACCCGAGACTACGTGGCAAGATTCTACAAGTTACATCGGTCGAGGTGTTCGTGCCTCCTACGGGGTCGTTTGGGGGCTGGTTTCGGTTTTCACCCTTTAACGGCTTATTTTTAGGTCTAAGTGTGATTTTTGCAAATTATTATCGTACTCTCAAACCAGGACACCCGGGACTACGCAGTCAGTTCCTAAAAGTTGCATTGGTCCTGTGCGAGGTGTTCGTGCCTCCTACGGGGCCGTGTGGGGGCTGGTTTGGGTTTTCACCCCTTAACGGCTAGTTTTTAAGTCCAAGTGTGATTTTTGCAAATTATCATCGTACTCTCAAATCGGGAGACCCGGGACTACTCGGTCAGTTCCTACAAGTTGCATTGGTTCCGTGCGAGGTGTTCGTACCTCCTACGGGGCCGTTTGGGGGCTGGTTTGGGATTTCACCCTTTAACGGCTTGTTTTTAAGTTTAAGTGTGATTTTTGCAAATTATCGTCATACTCTCAAACCGGGACACCCGGGACTACGCGGTCTGTTCCTATAAGTTGCATTGGTCCCGTGCGAGGTGTTTGTGCCTCCTGCGGGGTCGTTTGGGGGCTGGATTGGGTTTTCACCCTTTAACGGCCTATTTTTAAGTTTACATGTGATTTTTGCAAATTATCATCATACTCTCAAATCGGGAGATCCGGGACTACGCGGTCAGTTCCTACAAATTGTATTGGTCCCGTGCGAGGTGTTCGTGCCTCCTACGGGGCCGTTTGGGGGCTGGTTTAGATTTTCACCCTTTAACGGCTAGTTTTTAAGTCTAAGTGTGATTTTTGCAAATTATCGTCGTACTCTCAAACCAGGAGACCCGGGACTACGCGGTCTATTCCTACAAGTTGCATTGGTCCCGTACGAGGTGTTCGTGCCTCCTACGGGGTCGTTTGGGCGCTGGTTTGGGTTTTCACCCCTTAACGGCTAGTTTTTAAGTCTAAGTGTGATTTTTGCAAATAATCATCGTACTCTCAAACCAGGAGACCCGGGACTACGCGGTCAGTTCCTACAAGTTGCATTGGTCCCGTGCGAGGTGTTCGTGCCTCCTACGGGATCGTTTGGGGGCTGGTTTGGGTTTTCACCCCTTAACGGCTAGTTTTTAAGTCTAACTGTGATTTTTGCAAATTATCGTCATACTCTCAAATCGGGAGATCCGCGACTACGCGGTCAGTTCCTACAAGTTGCATTGGTCCCGTGCGAGGTGTTCGTGCCTCCTACGGGGCCGTTTGGGGGCTGGTTTGGGTTTTCACCCCTTAACGGCTAGTTTTTAAGTCTAAGTGATTTTGGCAAATTATCGTTGTACTCTCAAACCAGGAGACCCGGAACTACGCGGTCTGTTCCTACAAGTTGCATTGGTCCCGTGCAAGTTGCATTTGTCCCGTGCGAGGTGTTCGTGCCTCCTACGGGGTCGTTTGGGGGCTGGTTTGGGTTTTCACCCCTTAACGGCTAGTTTTTAAGTCTAAGTGTGATTTTTGCAAATTATCGTCGTACTCTCAAACCAGGAGCCCCGGGACTACGCGGTCAGTTCCTACAAGTTGCATTGGTCCCGAGCGAGGTGTTCGTGCCTCCTACGGGGTCGTTTGGGGGCCGGTTTGGGTTTTCACCCCTTAACGGCTTGTTTTTAAGTCTAAGCGTGATTTTTGCAAATTATCATCCTATTCACAAACCGGGAGATCCGGGACTATGCAGTCAATTCCTACAAGTTGCATTGGTCCCGTGCGAGGTGTTCGTGGCTCCTACGGGGTCGTTTGGTGGCTGGTTGGGGTTTTCACCCCATAACGGCTAGTTTTTAAGTCTAACTGTGATTTTTGCAAATTATCGTCATACTTTCAAATCGGGAGACCCGGGACTACGCGGTCAGTTCCTACAAGTTGCATTGGTCCCGTGCGAGGTGTTCGTGCCTCCTACGGGGCCGTTTGGGGGCTGGTTTGGGTTTTCACCCCTTAACGACTAGTTTTTAAGTCTAAGTGATTTTGGCAAATTATCGTTGTACTCTCAAACCAGGAGACCCGGGACTACGCGGTCTGTTCCTACAAGTTGCATTGGTCCCGTGCGAGGTGTTCGTGCCTCCTACGGGGTCGTTTGGGCGCTGGTTTGGGTTTTCACCCCTTAACGGCTAGTTTTTAAGTCTAAGTGTGATTTTTGCAAATTATCGTCGTACTCTCAAACCAGGAGACCCGGGACTACGCGGCCAGTTCCTACAAGTTGCATTGGTCCCGTGCGAGGTGTTCGTGCCTCCTACGGGGTCGTTTGGGGGCTGGTTTGGGTTTTCACCCCTTAACGGCTAGTTTTTAAGTCTAAGTGTGATTTTTGCAAATTATCGTCATACTCTCAAATCGGTTGATCCGCGACTACGCGGTCAGTTCCTACAAGTTGCATTGGTCCCGTGCGAGGTGTTCGTGCCTCCTACGGGGCCGTTTGGGGGCTGGTTTGGGTTTTCACCCCTTAACGGCTAGTTTTTAAGTCTAAGTGATTTTGGCAAATTATCGTTGTACTCTCAAACCAGGAGACCCGGAACTACGCGGTCTGTTCCTACAAGTTGCATTGGTCCCGTGCAAGTTGCATTGGTCCCGTGCGAGGTGTTCGTGCCTCCTACGGGGTCGTTTGGGGGCTGGTTTGGGTTTTCACCCCTTAACGGCTAGTTTTTAAGTCTAAGTGTAATTTTTGCAAATTATCGTCGTACTCTCAAACCAGGAGCCCCGGGACTACGCGGTCAGTTCCTACAAGTTGCATTGGTCCCGAGCGAGGTGTTCGTGCCTCCTACGGGGTCGTTTGGGGGCCGGTTTGGGTTTTCACCCCTTAACGGCTTGTTTTTAAGTCTAAGTGTGATTTTTGCAAATTATCATCCTATTCACAAACCGGGAGATCCGGGACTATGCAGTCAATTCCTACAAGTTGCATTGGTCCCGTGCGAGGTGTTCGTGCCTCCTACGGGGTCGTTTGGTGGCTGGTTGGGGTTTTCACCCCATAACGGCTAGTTTTTAAGTCTAAGTGTGATTTTTGCAAATTATCGTCATACTTTCAATTCGGGAGACCCGGGACTACGCGGTCAGTTCCTACAAGTTGCATTGGTCCCGTGCGAGGTGTTCGTGCCTCCTACGGGGCCGTTTGGGGGCTGGTTTGGGTTTTCACCCCTTAACGGCTAGTTTTTAAGTCTAAGTGGTTTTGGCAAATTATCGTTGTACTCTTAAACCAGGAGACCCGGGACAACGCGGTCTGTTCCTACAAGTTGCATTGGTCCCGTGCGAGGTGTTCGTGCCTCCTACGGGGTCGTTTGGGGGCTGGTTTGGGTTTTCACCCCTTAACGGCTAGTTTTTAAGTCTAAGTGTGATTTTTGCAAATTATCGTCATACTCTCAAATCGGGAGATCCGCGACTACGCGGTCAGTTCCTACAAGTTGCATTGGTCCCGTGCGAGGTGTTCGTGCCTCCTACGGGGCCGTTTGGGGGCTGGTTTGGGTTTTCACCCCTTAACGGCTAGTTTTTAAGTCTAAGTGATTTTGGCAAATTATCGTTGTACTCTCAAACCAGGAGACTCGGAACTACGCGGTCTGTTCCTACAAGTTGCATTGGTCCCGTGCAAGTTGCATTGGTCCCGTGCGAGGTGTTCGTGCCTCCTACGGGGTCGTTTGGGGGCTGGTTTGGTTTTTCACCCCTTAACGGCTAGTTTTTAAGTCTAAGTGTGATTTTTGCAAATTATCATCGTACTCTCAAACCAGGAGCCCCGGGACTACGCGGTCAGTTCCTACATGTTGCATTGGTCCCGAGCGAGGTGTTCGTGCCTCCTACGGGGTCGTTTGGGGGCCGGTTTGGGTTTTCACCCCTTAACGGCTTGTTTTTAAGTCTAAGTGTGATTTTTGCAAATTATCATCCTATTCACAAACCGGGAGATCCGGGACTATGCAGTCAATTCCTACAAGTTGCATTGGTCCCGTGCGAGGTGTTCGTGCCTCCTACAGGGTCGTTTGGTGGCTGGTTGGGGTTTTCACCCCATAACGGCTAGTTTTTAAGTCTAAGTGTGATTTTTGCAAATTATCGTCATACTCTGAAATCGGGAGACCCGGGACTACGCGGTCAGTTCGTACAAGTTGCATTGGTCCCGTGCGAGGTCTTCGTACCTCCTACAGGGCCGTTTGGGGGCTGGTTTCGGTTTTCACCCTTTAACGGCTTGTTTTTAAGTCTAAGTGTGATTTTTGCAAATTATCATCCTATTCACAAACCGGGAGATCCGGGACTGTGCGGTCAGTTCCTACAAGTTGCATTGGTCCCGTGCGAAGTGTTCGTGCCTCCTATGGGGTCGTTTGGGGTCGATTTGGGTTTTCACCCTTTAACGGCCTATTTTTAAGTTTACATGTGTTTTTTACAAATTATCATCCTATTTACAAACCGGGAGACCCGGGACTACGCGGTCAGTTCCTACATGTTGCATTGGTCCCGTGCGAGGTGTTCGTACCTCCTACGGGTCCGTTTGGGGGCTGGTTTGGGTTTTCACCTTTTAATGGCCTGTTTTTAAGTCTAAGTGTGATTTTTGCAAATTATCATCGTACTCTCAAACCAGGACACCCGGGACTACGCGGTCAGTTTCTACAAGTTGTATTGGTCCCGTGCGAGGTGTTCGTGCCTCCTACGGGGTCGTTTGGGGCTGGTTTGGGTTTTCACCCCTTAACGGCTAGTTTTTAAGTCTAAGTGTGATTTTTGCAAATTATCGTCATACTCTCAAATCGGGAGACCGGGGACTACGCGGTCAGTTCCTACAAGTTGCAATGGTCCCGTGCGATGTGGTCGTACCTCCTACGGGGCCGTTTGGGGGAAGGTTTCGGTTTTCACCCGTTAACGGCTTATTTTTAAGTTTAAGTGTGATTTTTGCAAATTATCGTCATACTCTCAAATCGGGACACACCCGAGACTACGCGGTCAGTTCCTATAAGTTGCATTGGTCCCGTGCGAGGTGTTCGTGCCTCCAACGGGGTCGTTTGGGGGCTGGTTTGGGTTTTCACCCTTTAACGGCAAGTTTTTAAGTCCAAGTGTGATTTTTGCAAATTATCATCGTACTTACAAACCGGGAGATCCGGGACTACGCGGTCAGTTCCTACAAGTTGCATTGGTCCCGTGCGAGGTGTTCGTACCTCCTACGGGGCCGTTTGGGGGCTGGTTTCGGTTTTCACCCTTTAACGACTTGTTTTTAAGTTTAAGTGTGATTTTTGCAAATTATCGTCATACTCTCAAATCGGGACACACCCGGGACTACGGTTTGGGTTTTCACCCCTTAACGGCTAGTTTTTAAGTCTAAGTGTGATTTTTGCAAATTATCGTCGTACTCTCAAATCGGTCAGTTCCTACAAGTTGCATTGGTCTCGTGCGAGGTGTTCGTACCTCCTACGGGGCCGTTTGGGGGCTGGTTTCGTTTTCACCCTTTAACGACTTGTTTTTAAGTCTAAGTGTGATTTTTGCAAATTATTGTCATACTCTCAAACCGGGACATCCGGGACCACGCGGTCAGTTCCTACAAGTTGTATTGGTCCTATGCGAGGTTTTCGTGCCTCCTACGGGGTCGTTTGGGGGCCGGTTTGGGTTTTCACCCTTTAACGGCTTGTTTTTAAGTCCAAGTGTGATTTTTGCAAATTATCATCCTATTCACAAACCGGGAGATCCGGGACTATGCGGTCAGTTCCTACAGGTTGCATTGGTCCCGTGCGAGGTGTTCGTGCCTCCTACGGGGTCGTTTGGTGGCTGGTTTGGGTTTTCACCCCTTAACGGCTAGTTTTTAAGTCTAAGTGTGATTTTTGCAAATTATCGTCGTACTCTCAAATCGGGAGACCCGAGAATACGCGGTCAGTTCGTAAAATTTGCATTGGTCCCGTGCGAGGTGTTCGTACCTCCTACAGGGCCGTTTGGGGGCTAGTTTCGGTTTTCACCATTTAACGGCTTGTTTTTAAGTCTAAGTGTGATTTTTGCAAATTATCATCCTATTCACAAACCGGGAGATCCGGGACTATGCGGTCAGTTCCTACAAGTTGCATTGGTCCCGTGCGAGGTGTTCGTGCCTCCTACGGGGTCGTTTGGTGGTTGGTTTGGGTTTTCACCCCTTAATGGCTAGTTTTTAAGTCTAAGTGTGATTTTTGCAAATTAGCGTCGTACTCTCAAATCGGGAGACCCGGGACTACGCGGTCAGTTCGTACAAGTTGCATTGGTCCCGTGCGAGGTGTTCGTACCTCCTACGGGGCCGTTTGGGGGCTGGTTTCGGTTTTCACCCTTTAACGGCTAGTTTTTAAGTCTAAGTGTGATTTTTGCAAATTATGGTCGTACTCTCAAATCGGGAGATGCGGGACTATGCGGTCAGTTCCTACAAGTTGCATTGGTCCCGTGCGAGGTGTTCGTGCCTCATACGGGGTCGTTTGGGGGCTGGTTTAGGTTTTCACCCCTTAACGGCTAGTTTTTAAGTCTAGGTGTGATTTTTGCAAATTATCGTCGTACTCTCAAATCGGGAGACCCGGGACTACGCGGTCAGTTCCTACAAGTTGCATTGGTCTCGTGCGAGGTGTTCGTACCTCCTACGGGGCCGTTTGGGTGCTGGTTTCGGTTTTCACCCTTTAACGGCTTGTTTTTAAGTCTAAGTGTGATTTTTGCAAATTATCGTCATACTCTAAAACCGGGAAACACGGGACCACGCGGTCAGTTCCTACAAGTTGTATTGGTCCTGTGCGAGGTGTTCGTGCCTCCTACGGGGTCGTTTGGAGGCCGGTTTGGGTTTTCACCCTTTAATGGCTTGTTTTTAAGTCTAAGTGTGATTTTTGCAAATTATCATCCTATTCACAAACCGGGAGATCCGGGACTATGCGGTCAGTTCCTACAAGTTGCATTGGTCCCGTGCGAGGAGTTCGTGCCTCCTACGGGGTCGTTTGGGGGCTGATTTGGGTTTTCACCCCTTAACGGCTAGTTTTTAAGTCCAAGTGTGATTTTTGCAAATTATCGTCGTACTCTCAAATCGGGAGACCTGGGACTACGCGGTCAATTCCTACAAGTTGCATGGGGCCGTGCGAGGTGTTCGTGCCTCCTACGGGGTCGTTTGGGGGCTGGTTTGAGTTTTCACCCCTTAACGGCTAGTTTTTAAGTCCAAGTGTGATTTTTGCAAATTATCATCGTACTCTCAAATCGGGAGACCTGGGAGTACGCGGTCAGTTCCTACAAGTTGCATTGGTCCCGTGCGAGGTGTTCGTGCCTCCTACGGGGTCGTTTGGGGGTTGGTTTGGGTTTTCACCCTTTAACGGCTTGTTTTTAAGTCTAAGTGTGATTTTTGCAAATTATCGTCGTACTCTCAAATCGGGATACCGAGGACTACGCGGTCAATTCCTACAAGTTGCATTGGTCCCGTGCGAGGTGTTCGTACCTCCTACGGGGCCGTTTGGGGACTAGTTTGGGTTTTCACCCTTTAACGGCCTGTTTTTAACTCTAAGTGTGATTTTTGAATATTATCCTCATACTTTCAAATTGGGAGACCCGAGACTACGTGGTAAGATTCTACAAGTTACATCTGTCGAGGTGTTCGTGCCTCCTACGAGGTCGTTTGGGGGCCGATTTGGGTTTTCACCCTTTAACGGCATGTTTTTAACTCTAAGTGTGATTTTTGCAAATTATCGTCATACTCTCAAACTGGGAGACCCGGGACTATGCGGTCAGTTCCTACAAGTTACATTGGTCCCGTGCGAAGCGTTCGTGCCTCCTACGGAGTCGTTTGGGGTCGATTTGGGTTTTCACCCTTTAACGGCCTGTTTTTAAGTTTACATGTGACTTTACAAATTATCATCGTATTTACAAACCGGGAGACCCGGGACTATGCGGTCAGTTCCTACAAGTTGCATTGGTCCCGTGCCTCCTACGGGGCCGTTTGGGGACTGGTTTGGGTTTTCACCCCTTAACGGCTATTTTTTAAGTCAAAATGTGATTTTTTCAAATTATCGTCATACTTTCAAACTGGGACACCCGCTACAACGCGGTCAGTTCCTACAAGTTGCATTGGTCCCGTGCGAGGAGTTCGTGCCTCCTACGGGGTTGTTTGGGGGCTGGTTTGGGTTTTCACCCCGTAATGGCTAGTTTTTAAGTCCAAGTGTGATTTTTGTAAATTATCGTCGTACTCTCAAATCGGGAGACCTGGGACTACGCGATCAATTCCTACAAGTTGCATGGGGCTGTGCGAGGTGTTCGTACCTCCTACGGGGCCGTTTGGGGACAGGTTTGGGTTTTCACCCTTTAACGACTTGTTTTTAAGTCTAAGTGTGATTTTTGCAAATTATCGTCGTACTCTCAAATCGGGATACCCAGGACTACGCAGTCAGTTCCTACAAGTTGCATTGGTCCCGTGCGAGGTGTTCGTGCCTCCTACGGGGTCGTTTGGGGGCTGGTTTGGGTTTTAACCCCTTAACGGCTAGTTTTTAAGTCTAACTGTGATTTTTGCAAATTATCGTCATACTCTCAAATCGGGAGATCCGGTACTACGCGGTCAGTTCCTACAAGTTGCATTGGTCCCGTGCGAGGTGTTCGTGCCTCCTACTGGGACGTTTGGGGGCTGGTTTGGGTTTTCACTCCTTAACGGCTAGTTTTTAAGTCTAATTGTGATTTTTGCAAATTATCGTCATACTCTCAAATCGGGAGACCAGGGACCACGCGGTCAGTTACTACAAGTTGCATTGGTCCCGTGCGAGGTGTTAGTACCTCCTACGGGGTTTGGGGGCTGGTTTCGGTTTTCACCCTTTAATGGCGTGTTTTTAAGTCTAAGTGTGATTTTTGCAAATTATCGTCATACTCTCAAACCGGGACACCCGGGACTATGCAGTCAGTTCCTACAAGTTGCATTGGTCCCGTGCGAGGTGTTCGTGCCTCCTACGGGGTCGTTTGGGGGCTGGTTTGGGTTTTCACCCTTTAACAGCTTGTTTTTAAGTCTAAGTGTGATTTTTGCAAATTATCGTCATACTCTCAAACCAGGACACCCGGGACTACGCGGTCAGTTCGTACAAGTTGCATTGGTCCCGTGCGAGGTGTTCGTACCTCTTACGGGGCCGTTTGGGGGCTAGTTTCGGTTTTCACCCTTTAACGGCTTGTTTTTAAGTTTAAGTGTGATTTTTGCAAATTATCGTCATACTCCCAAACCGGGACACACCCGGGACTACGCGGTCAGTTCCTACAAGTTGCATTGGTCCCGTGCGAGGTGTCCGTGCCTCCTACGGGGTCGTTTGGGGGCTGGTTTGGGTTTTCACCCCTTAACGGCTAGTTTTTAAGTCTAAGTGTGATTTTTGCAAATTATCGTCGTACTCTCAAATCGGGAGACCCGGGACTACGCGGTCAGTTCCTACAAGTTGCATTGGTCTCGTGCGAGGTGTTCGTACCTCCTACGGGGTCGTTTGGGTGCTGGTTTTGGTTTTCACCCTTTAACGGCTTGTTTTTAAGTCTAAGTGTGATTTTTGCAAATTATCGTCATACTCTCAAACCGGGACACACAGGACCACGCAGTCAGTTCCTACAAGTTGTATTGGTCCTATGCGAGGTGTTCGTGCCTCCTCAGGGTCGTTTGGTGGCCGGTTTGGGTTTTCACCCTTTAATGGCTTGTTTTCAAGTCTAAGTGTGATTTTTGCAAATTATCATCCTATTCACAAACCGGGAGATCCGGGACTATGCGGTCAGTTCCTACAAGTTGCATTGGTCCCGTGCGAGGTGTTCGTGCCTCCTACGGGGTCGTTTGGTGGCTGGTGTGGGTTTTCACCCCTTAACGGCTAGTTTTTAAGTCTAAGTGTGATTTCTGCAAATTATCGTCGTACTCTCAAACCGGGAGACCCGGGACTACGCTGTCTGTTCCTACAAGTTGCATTGGTCCCATGCGAGGTGTTCGTACCTCCTACGGAGCCGTTTGGGGGCTGGTTTCGGTTTTCACCCTTTAACGGCTTGTTTTTAAGTCTAAGTGTGATTTTTACAAATTATCATCATACTCTCAAACCGGGAGACCCAGGACCACGCGGTCAGTTCCTACAAGTTGCATTGGTCCTGTGCGAGGTGTTCGTGCCTCCTACGGGGTCGTTTGGGGGCCGATTTGGGTTTCCACCCTTTAACGGCCTGTTTTTAAGTTTATGTTTGATTTTTGCAAATTATCGTCCTATTCACAAACCGGGAGATCCGGGACTACGCGGTCAGTTCCTACAAGTTACATGGGTCCCGTGCGAGGTGTTCGTGCCTCCTACGGGGTCGTTTGGGGGCCGGTTTGGGTTTTCACCCTTTAACGGCTTGTTTTTAAGTTTAAGTGTTGATTTTTACAAATTTTCATCACATTCTCAAACCGGAAGACCCAGGACTGCGCGATCAGTTCCTACAAGTTACATTGGTCCCATGCGAGGTGTTTGTGCCTCGTACGGGATCGTTTGGGGGTTGTTTTGGGTTTTCACCCTTTAACGGCTTGTTTTTAAGTTTAAGTGTTGATTTTGCAAATTATCGTCATATTCTCAAACCGGGAGACTCGGGACTACGCGGTCAGTTCCTACAAGTTACATTGGTCCCGTGCGACGTGTTCGTGCCTCTTACGGGACCGTTTGGGGGCTGGGTTAGATTTTCACCCTCAAACGGCTTATTTTCAAGCCTAATCTACGTATTTTGAAATTATCATCATATTCTCAAACTGGAAGACCCGGGACTGCGGGGTCAGTTCAGACGAGTTACATTGGTCCCGTGGGAGGCGTTCGTGCCTCTTACGGGGCCGTTTGGGGGTTGGTTTGGGGTTTTACCCTCAAACGGCTTATTTTGAAGCCTAATCTATGTATTTTGAAATTATCGTCATATTCTCAAACCGAGAGACCCGGAACTACACGGTCAGTTCGTACGAGTTACATTAGTCCCGTGCGAGGTGTCCGTGCCTCTTACGGGACGGTTTGGGGGCTGGTTTGGGTTTTCACCCACAAACGGCTTGTTTTCAAGCCGAATCTACGTATTTTGAAATTATCGTCATATTCTCAAACTGGGAGACTCGGGACTACATGGTCAGTTCGTACGAGTTACATTGGTCTCGTACGAGATGTTCATGCCTCTTACGGGGCCGTTTGGGGGCTGGTTTGAGTTTTCACCCTCAAACGGCTTGTTTTCAACCCTAATCTACGTATTTTGTAATTATCGTCATATACGATGTCAGTTCATACAAGTTACATTGGAGCGAGAATAGTTACAATGCACAAATCAAATTAAGGTTTCAAAAATCATTTAAAAAACAGTGAATAACTAAATGAATTCATTCAATGTTTGTAGATGATGCGTTCAAGTTGAAGCCGATGATGTTTAGACGAATATGTCATGTATGTCAACATAAAATGAACAACTAAGAGAGATTTCTATTAGAACATGATGAATTAGAATTATTAGGATATAATTTTGGAAACATTCATACGCTTTTGAATTAATGGACATAATTTGTGGTCCAAATTTTAGTGTTTCCAAATTAGTCTTATGGTTCTCAAAAAGTGAACACCAAAATCTATTTTGCCTAGGCAAAATAAATTTGGTCCTGATTTATTTTCAACACTCCCTACTTGCTCAAAACCCAAACACACGCACCCATTCCCCACCTGCTCACACTCCCTACTTGCATGGGGCCGTGCGAGGTGATCGTACCTCCTACGGGGCCGTTTGGGGACAGGTTTGGGTTTTCACCCTTTAACGGCTTATTTTTAAGTCTAAGTGTGATTTTTGCAAATTATCGTCATACTCTCAAACCAGGACACCCAAGACTACGCGGTCAGTTCCTACAAGTTGTATTGGTCCTATGCGAGGTGTTCGTGCCTCCTACGGGGTCGTTTGGAGGCCGGTTTGGGTTTTCACCCTCTAACGGCTTGTTTTTAAGTCTAGGTGTAATTTTTGCAAATTATCATCCTATTCACAAATCGGGAGATCCGGGACTATGCGATCAGTTCCTACAAGTTGCATTGGTCCCGTGCGAGGTGTTCGTGCCTCCTACGGGGTCGTTTGGTGGCTGGTTTGGGTTTTCACCCCTTAACGGCTAGTTTTTAAGTCTAAGTGTCATTTCTGCAAATTATCGTCGTACTCTCAATTCGGGAGACCCGGGACTACGCGGTCAGTTCGTACAAGTTGCATTGGTCCCATGCGAGGTGTTCGTACCTCCTACGGGGCTGTTTGGGGGCTGGTTTCGGTTTTCACCCTTTAACGGCTTGTTTTTAAGTCTAAGTGTGATTTTTACAAATTATCATCATACTCTCAAACCGGGAGACCCAGGACCACGCGGTCAGTTCCTACAAGTTGCATTGGTCCTGTGCGAGGTGTTCGTGCCTCCTACGGGGTCGTTTGGGGGCCGATTTGGGTTTCCACCCTTTAACGGCCTGTTTTTAAGTTTATGTTTGATTTTTGCAAATTATCGTCCTATTCACAAACCGGGAGGTCCGGGACTACGCGGTCAGTTCCTACAAGTTACATGGGTCCCGTGCGAGGTGTTCGTGCCTCCTACGGGGTCGTTTGGGGGCCGGTTTGGGTTTTCACCCTTTAACGACTTGTTTTTAAGTTTAAGTGTTGATTTTTACAAATTTTCATCATATTATCAAACCGGAAGACCCGGGACTGCGCGATCAGTTCCTACAAGTTACATTGGTCCCATGCGAGGTGTTTGTGCCTCGTACGGGATCGTTTGGGGGTTGTTTTGGGTTTTCACCCTTTAACGGCTTGTTTTTAAGTGTAAGTATTGATTTTGCAAATTTTCGTCATACTCTCAAACCAGGACACCCGAGACTACGCGGTCAGTTCCTACAAGTTACATTGGTCCCGTGCGACGTGTTCGTGCCTCTTACGGGACCGTTTGGGGGCTGGTTTAGATTTTCACCCTCAAACGGCTTATTTTCAAGCCTAATCTACGTATTTTGAAATTATCATCATATTCTCAAACTGGAAGACCCGGGACTGAGGGGTCAGTTCAGACGAGTTACATTGGTCCCGTGGGAGGCGTTCGTGCCTCTTACGGGGCCGTTTGGGGGTTGGTTTGGGGTTTTACCCTCAAACGGCTTATTTTGAAGCCTAATCTATGTATTTTGAAATTATCGTCATATTCTCAAACCAAGAGACCCGAAACTACACGGTCAGTTCGTACGAGTTACATTAGTCCCGTGCGAGGTGTCCGTGCCTCTTACGGGACGGTTTGGGGGCTGGTTTGGGTTTTCACCCACAAACGGCTTGTTTTCAAGCCGAATCTACGTATTTTGAAATTATCGTCATATTCTCAAACTGGGAGACTCGGGACTACATGGTCAGTTCGTACGAGTTACATTGGTCTCGTACGAGATGTTCATGCCTCTTACGGGGCCGTTTGGGGGCTGGTTTGAGTTTTCACCCTCAAACGGCTTGTTTTCAAGCCTAATCTACGTATTTTGTAATTATCGTCATATACGATGTAAGTTCATACAAGTTACATTGGAGCGAGAATAGTTACAATGCACAAATCAAATTAAGGTTTCAAAAATCATTTAAAAAACAGTAAATAACTAAATGAATTCATTCAATGTTTGTAGATGATGCGTTCAAGTTGAAGCCGATGATGTTTAGACGAATATGTCATGTATGTCAACATAAAATGGACAACTAAGAGAGATTTCTATTAGAACATGATGAATTAGAATTATTAGGATATAATTTTGGAAACATTCATACGCTTTTGAATTAATGGACATAATTTGTGGTCCAAATTTTAGTGTTTCCAAATTAGTCTTATGGTTCTCAAAAAGTGAACACCAAAATCTATTTTGCCTAGGCAAAATAAATTTGGTCCTGATTTATTTTCAACACTCCCTACTTGCTCAAAACCCAAACACACGCACCCATTCCCCACCTGCTCACACTCCCTACTTGCATGGGGCGTGCGAGGTGATCGTACCTCCTACGGGGCCGTTTGGGGACAGGTTTGGGTTTTCACCCTTTAACGGCCTGTTTTTAACTTTAAGTGTGATTTTTGAAAATTATCCCCATGCTCTCAAATCGGGAGACCCGAGACTACGTGGTAAGATTCTACAAGTTACATCGGTCCCATACGAGGTGTTCGTGCCTCTTACGGGGTCGTTTGGGGGCCGATTTGGGTTTTCACCCTTTAACGGCATGTTTTTAACTCTAAGTGTGATTTTTGCAAATTATCGTCATACTCTCAAACTGGGAGACCCGGGACTATGCGGTCAGTTCCTACAAGTTACATTGGTCCCGTGCGAAGTGTTCGTGCCTCCTACGGGGGCGTTTGGGGTCGATTTGGGTTTTCACCCTTTAACGGCCTGTTTTTAAGTTTACATGTTACTTTTACAAATTATCATCCTATTTACAAACCGGGAGACCCGGGACTATGCAGTCAGTTCCTACAAGTTGCATTGGTCCCGTGCGAGGTCTTCGTACCTCCTACGGGGCCGTTTGGGGGCTGGTTTGGGTTTTCACACTTTAATGGCCTGTTTTTAAGTCTAAGTGCGATTTTTGCAAATTATCATCGTACTCTCAAACCAGGACACCCGGGACTACGCGGTCAGTTCCTACAAGTTGCATTGGTCCCGTGCGAGGTGTCCGTGCCTCCTACAGGGCCGTTTGGGGACTGGTTTGGGTTTTCACCCCTTAACGGCTAGTTTTTAAGTCTAAATGTGATTTTTTCAAATTATCGTCATACTTTCAAACCGGGACACCCTGAACTACGCGGTCATTTCCTACAAGTTGCATTGGTCCCGTGCGAGGTGTTCGTGCCTCTTACGGGGTCGTTTGGGGGCTGGTTTGGGTTTTCACCCCTTAACGGCTAGTTTTTAAGTCCAAGTGTGATTTTTGCAAATTATCGTCGTACTCTCAAATCGGGAGACCGGGGAGTACGCGGTCAACTCCTACAAGTTGCATTGGTCCCGTGTGAGGTGTTCGTACCACCTACGGGGCCGTTTGGGAACTGGTTGGGGTTTTCACCCTTTAACGGCTTGTTTTTAAGTCCAAGTGTGATTTTGCAAATTATCGTCGTACTCTCAAATCGGGAGACCATGGACTACGCGGTCAGTTACTACAAGTTGCATTGGTCCCGTGCGAGGTGTTCGTACCTCCTACGGGGCCGTTTGGAGGCTGGTTTCGGTTTTCACCCTTTAATGGCTTGTTTTTAAGTCTAAGTGTGATTTTTGCAAATTATCGTCATACTCTCAAGCAGGAACACCCGGGAATACGCGGTCAGTTCTTATAAGTTGCATTGGTCCCGTGCGAAGTGTTCGTGCCTCCAACGGGGTCGTTTGGGGGCTGGTTTGGGTTTTCACCCTTTAACAGCTTATTTTTAAGTCTAAGTGTGATTTTTGCAAATTATCGTCATACTATCAAAGTAGGACACCCGGGACTACGCGGTCAGTTCCTACAAGTTGCATTGGTCCCATGCGAGGTGTTCGTGCCTCCTACGGGGCCGTTTGGGGGCTGGTTTGGGTTTTCACCCCTTAACGGCAAGTTTTTAAGTCCAAGTGTGATTTTTGCAAATTATCATCGTACTTACAAACCGGGAGATTCGGGACTACGCTGTCAGTTCCTACAAGTTGCATTGGTCCCGTGCGAGGTGTTCGTACCTCCTACGGGGCCGTTTGGGGACTGGTTTGGGTTTTCCCCCTTTAACGGCCTGTTTTTAAGTTTACATGTGACTTTACAAATTATCATCCTATTTACAAACCGGGAGACCCGGGACTACGCGGTCAGTTCCTACAAGTTGCATTGGTCCCGTGCGAGGAGTTCGTGCCTCCTACGGGGTCGTTTGGGGGCTGATTTGGGTTTTCACCCCTTAACGGCTAGTTTTTAAGTCCCAAGTGTGATTTTTGCAAATTATCGACGTACTCTCAAATCGGGAGACCTGGGACTACGCGATCAATTCCTACAAGTTGCATGGGGCCGTGCGAGGTGTCCGTTCCTCCTACGGGGCCGTTTGGGGACTGGTTTGGGTTTTCACCCCTTAACGGCTAGTTTTTAAGTCTAAATGTGATTTTTTAAAATTATCGTCATACTTTCAAACCGGGACACCCGGTACTACGCGGTCAGTTCCTACAAGTTGCATTGGTCCCGTGCGAGGTTTTCGTACCTCCTACGGGGTCGTTTGGGGGCTGGTTTGGGTTTTCACCCTTTAACGGCTAGTTTTTAAGTCTAAGTGTGATTTTTGCAAATTATCGTCGTACTCTCAAATCGGGATACCCAGGACTACGCGGTCAGTTCCTACAAGTTGCATCGGTCCCGTGCGAGGTGTTCGTACCTCCTACGGGGTCGTTTGAGGGCCGATTTGGGTTTTCACCCATTAACGGCATGTTTTTAACTCTAAGTGTGATTTTTGCAAATTATCGTCATACTCTCAAACTGGGAGACTCGGGACTATGCGGTCAATTCCTACAAGTTACATTGGTCCCGTGCGAAGTGTTCGTGCCTCCTACGGAGTTGTTTGGGGTCGATTTGGGTTTTCACCCTTTAACGGCCTGTTTTTATGTTTACATGTGACTTTACAAATTATCATCCTATTTACAAACCGGGAGACCCGGTACTACGCGGTCAGTTCCTACAAGTTGCATTGGTCCCGTGCGAGGTGTTCGTACCTCCTACGGGGCCGTTTGGGGGCTGGTTTGGGTTTTCACCCTTTAATGGCCTGTTTTTAAGTCTAAGTGTGATTTTTGCAAATTATCATCGTACTATCAAACCAGGACACCCGGACTACGCGGTCAGTTCCTACAAGTTGCATTGGTCCCGTGCGAGGTGTCCGTGCCTCCTACGGGACCGTTTGGGGACTGGTTTGGGTTTTCACCCCTTAACGGCTATTTTTTAAGTCAAAATGTGATTTTTTCAAATTATCGTCATACTTTCAAACCGGGATACCCGGTACTACGCGGTCAGTTCCTACAAGTTGCATTGGTCCCCTACGAGGAGTTCGTGCCTCCTACGGGGTCGTTTGGGGATGGTTTGGGTTTTCACCCCGTAACGGCTAGTTTTTAAGTCCAAGTGTGATTTTTGCAAATTATCGTCGTACTCTCAAATCGGGTGACCTGGGACTACGCGGTCAATTCCTACAAGTTGCATGGGGCCGTGCGAGGTGTTCGTACCTCCTACGGGGCCGTTTGGGGACAGGTTTGGGTTTTCACCCTTTAACGGCTTGTTTTTAAGTCTAAGTGTGATTTTTGCAAATTATCGTCGTACTCTCAAATCGGGATACCCAGGACTACGCGGTCAGTTCCTACGAGTTGCATTGGTCCCGTGCGAGGTGTTCATGCCTCCCACGGGGTCGTTTGGGGGCTGGTTTGGGTTTTCACCCCTTAACGGCTAGTTTTTAAGTCTAACTGTGATTTTTGCAAATTATCGTCATACTCTCAAATCGGGAGATCCGGTACTACGCGGTCAGTTCCTACAAGTTGCATTGGTCCCGTGCGAGGAGTTCGTACCTCCTACTGGGACGTTTGGGGGCTGGTTTCGGTTTTCACCCCTTAACGGCTAGTTTTTAAGTCTAATTGTGATTTTTGCAAATTATCGTCATACTCTCAAATCGGGAGACCAGGGACTACGCGGTCAGTTACTACAAGTTGCATTGGTCCCGTGCGAGGTGTTAGTACCTCCTACGGGGTTTGGGGGCTGGTTTCGGGTTTCACCCTTTAATGGCTTGTTTTTAAGTCTAAGTGTGATTTTTGCAAATTATCGTCATACTCTCAAGCCGGGACACCCGGGACTACGCGGTCAGTTCCGATAAGTTGCATTGGTCCCGTGCGAGGTGTTCGTGCCTCCAACGGGGTCGTTTGGGGGCTGGTTTGGCTTTTCACCCTTTAACAGCTTGTTTTTAAGTCTAAGTGTGATTTTTGCAAATTATCGTCATACTCTCAAACCAGGACACCCGAGACTACGCGGTCAGTTCCTACAAGTTGCATTGGTCCCGTGCGAGGTGTTCGTGCCTCCAACGGGGTCGTTTGGGGGCTGGTTTGGGTTTTCACCCTTTAACAGCTTGTTTTTAAGTCTAAGTGTGATTTTTGCAAATTATCGTCATACTCTCAAACCAGGACACCCGAGACTACGCGGTCAGTTCCTACAAGTTGCATTGGTCCCGTGCGAGGTGTCCGTGCCTCCTACGGGGTCGTTTGGGGGCTGGTTTGGGTTTTCACCCTTTAATGGCCTGTTTTTAAGTCTAAGTGTGATTCTTGCAAATTATTATCGTACTCTCAAACCAGGACACCCGGGACTACGCAGTCAGTTCCTAAAAGTTGCATTGGTCCCGCGCGAGGTGTCCCGTGCGAGGTGTTCGTGCCTCCTACGGGACCGTGTGGGGGCTGGTTTGGGTTTTCACCCCTTAACGGCTAGTTTTTAAGTCCAAGTGTGATTTTTGTAAATTATCATCGTACTCTCAAATCGGGAGACCCGAGACTACTCGGTCAGTTCCTACAAGTTGCATTGGTCCCGTGCGAGGTGTTCGTATCTCTTACGGGGCCGTTTGGGGACTGGTTTTGGTTTTCACCCTTTAACGGCTTATTTTTAAGTCTAAGTGTGATTTTTGCAAATTATCATCGTACTCTCAAATCGGGATACCCGGGATGACGCGGTCAGTTCCTACAAGTTGCATTGGTCCCGTGCGAGGAGTTCGTACCTCCTACGGGGCCGTTTGGGGACTAGTTTGGGTTTTCACCCTTTAACGGCCTGTTTTTAACTCTAAGTGTGATTTTTGAAAATTATCCTCATACTTTCAAATCGGGAGACCCGAGACTACCTGGTAAGATTCTACAAGTTACATCGGTCCCCTACGAGGTGTTCGTGCCACCTACGGGGACGTTTGGGGGCCGATTTGGGTTTTCACCCTTTAACGGCCTGTTTTTAAGTTTACATGTGACTTTACAAATTATCATCCTATTTACAAATCGGGAGACCCGGGACTACGCGGTCAGTTCCTACAAGTTGCATTGGTCCCGTGCGAGGTGTTCGTACCTCCTACGGGGCCGTTTGGGGGCTGGTTTGGGTTTTCACCCTTTAATGGCCTGTTTTTAAGTCTAAGTGTGATTTTTGCAAATTATCATCGTACTCTCAAACCAGGACACCCGGGACTACGCGGTCAGTTCCTACAAGTTGCATTGGTCCCGTACGAGGTGCTGTGCCTCCTACGGGGCCGTTTGGGGACTGGTTTGGGTTTTCACCCCTTAACGGCTATTTTTTAAGTCAAAATGTGATTTTTTCAAATTATCGTCATACTTTTAAACCGGGACACCCGGTACTACGCGGTCAGTTCCTACAAGTTGCATTGGTCCCGTGCGAGGAGTTCGTGCCTCCTACGGGGTCGTTTGGGGGCTGGTTTGGGTTTTCACCCCGTAACGGCTAGTTTTTAAGTCCAAGTGTGATTTTTGCAAATTATCGTCGTAATCTCAAATCGGGAGACCTGGGACTACGCGGTCAATTCCTTCAAGTTGCATGGGGCCGTGCGAGGTGTTCGTACCTCCTACGGGGCCGTTTGGGGACAGGTTTGGGTTTTCACCCTTTAACGGCTTGTTTTTAAGTCTAAGTGTGATTTTTGCAAATTATCGTCGTACTCTCAAATCGGGATACCCAGGACTACGCGGTCAGTTCCTACAAGTTGCATTGGTCTCGTGCGAGGTGTTCGTGCCTCCTACGGGGTCGTTTGGGGGCTGGTTTGGGTTTTCACCTCTTAACGGCTAGTTTTTAAGTCTAACTGTGATTTTTGCAAATTATCGTCATACTCTCAAATCGGGAGATCCGGTACTACGCGGTCAGTTCCTACAAGTTGTATTGGTCCCGTGCGAGGTGTTCGTGCCTCCTACTGGGACGTTTGGGGGTTGGTTTGGGTTTTCACCCCTTAATGGCTAGTTTTTAAGTCTAATTGTGATTTTTGCAAATTATCGTCATACTCTCAAATCGGGAGACCAGGGACTACGCGGTCAGTTACTACAAGTTGCATTGGTCCCGTGCGAGGTGTTAGTACCTCCTACGGGGTTTGGGGGCTGGTTTCGGTTTTCACCCTTTAATGGCTTGTTTTTAAGTCTAAGTGTGATTTTTGCAAATTATCGTCATACTCTCAAGCCGGGACACCCGGGACTACACGGTCAGTTCCTATAAGTTGCATTGGTCCCGTGCGAGGTGTTCGTGCCTCCAACGGGGTCGTTTGGGGGCTGGTTTGGGTTTTCACCCTTTAACAGCTTGTTTTTAAGTCTAAGTGTGATTTTTGCAAATTATCGTCATACTCTCAAATCAGGACACCCGAGACTACACGGTCAGTTCCTACAAGTTGCATTGGTCCCGTGCGAGGTGTTCGTACCTCCTACGGGGTCGTTTGGGGGCTGGTTTGGGTTTTCACCCTTTAATGGCCTGTTTTTAAGTCTAAGTGTGATTTTTGCAAATTATTATCGTACTCTCAAACCAGGACACCCGGGACTACGCGGTCAGTTCCTAAAAGTTGCATTGGTCCCGTTGCGAGGTGTTCGTGCCTCCTACGGGGCCGTGTGGGGGCTGGTTTGGGTTTTCACCCCTTAACAGCTAGTTTTTAAGTCCAAGTGTGATTTTTGCAAATTATCATCGTACTCTCAAATCGAGAGACCCGGGACTACGCGGTCAGTTCCTACAAGTTGCATTGGTCCCGTGCGAGGTGTTCGTACCTCTTACGGGGCCGTTTGGGGACTGGTTTTGGTTTTCACCCTTTAACGGCTTATTTTTAAGTCTAAGTGTGATTTTTGCAAATTATCGTCGTACTCTCAAATCGGGAAACCCGGGACTACGATTTCAGTTCCTACAAGTTGCATTGGTCCCGTGCGAGCTGTTCGTGCCTCCTACGGGGACGTTTGGGGGCTGGTTTGGGTTTTCACCCCATAACGACTAGTTTTTAAGTCTAAGTGTGATTTTTGCAAATTATCATCATACTCTCAAATCGGGAGACCGGGGACTACGCGTTCAGTTCCTACAAGTTGCATTGGTTCCGTGCGAGGTGTTCGTACCTCCTACGGGGCCGTTTGGGGGCTGGTTTGGGATTTCACCCTTTAACGGCTTGTTTTTAAGTTTAAGTGTGATTTTTGCAAATTATCGTCATACTCTCAAACCGGGACACCTGGGACTACGCGGCCAGTTCCTATAAGTTGCATTGGTCCCGTGCGAGGTGTTCATGCCTCCTACGGGGTCGTTTGGGGGCTGGTTTGGGTTTTCACCCTTTAACGACTAGTTTTTAAGTCTAAGTGTGATTTTTGCAAATTATCGTCATACTCTCAAATCGGGAGATCCGGGACTACGCGGTCACTTTCCTACAAGTTGTATTGGTCCCGTGCGAGGTGTTCGTGCCTCCTACGGGCCCGTTTGGGGGATGGTTTGGGTTTTCACCCCTTAACGGCTAGTTTTTAAGTCTAAGTGTGATTTTTGCAAATTATCGTCGTACTCTCAAACCAGGAGACCCGGGACTACGCGGTCTGTTCCTACAAGTTGCATTGGTCCCGTGCGAGGTGTTCGTGCCTCCTATGGGGTCGTTTGGGCGCTGGTTTGGGTTTTCACCCCTTAACGGCTAGTTTTTAAGTCTAAGTGTGATTTTTGCAAATTATCGTCGTACTCTCAAACCAGGAGACCCGGGACTACGCGATCAGTTCCTACAAGTTGCATTCGTCCCGTGCGAGGTGTTCGTGGCTCCTACGGGGTCGTTTGGGGGCTGGTTTGGGTTTTCACCCTTTAACGGCTAGTTTTTAAGTCTAAGTTTGATTTTTGCAAATTATCGTCATACTCTCAAATCAGGAGATCCGCGACTACGCGGTCAGTTCCTAGAAGTTGCATTGGTCCCGTGCGAGGTGTTCGTGCCTCCTACGGGGACGTTTGGGGGTTGGTTTGGGTTTTCACCCCTTAACGGCTAGTTTTCAAGTCTAAGTGTGATTTTTGCAAATTATCGTCGTACTCTCAAACCAGGAGACCCGGGACTACGCGGTCTGTTCCTACAAGTTGCATTGGTCCCGTGCAAGTTGCATTGGTCCCGTGCGAGGCGTTCGTGCCTCCTACGGGGTCGTTTGGGGGCTGGTTTGGGTTTTCACCCCTTAACGGCTAGTTTTTAAGTCCAAGTGTGATTTTTGCAAATTATCGTCGTACTCTCAAACCAGGAGACCCGGGACTACGCGGTCAGTTCCTACAAGTTGCATTGGTCCCGTGCGAGGTGTTCGTGCCTCCTACGGGGTCGTTTGGTGGCTGGTTTGGGTTTTCACCCCATAACGGCTAGTTTTTAAGTCTAAGTGTGATTTTTGCAAATTATCGTCATACTCTGAAATCGGGAGATCCGATACTACGCGGTCAGTTCCTACAAGTTGCATTGGTCCCGTGCGAGGTGTTCGTGCCTCCTACGGGGTCGTTTGGGACTGGTTTGGGTTTTCACCCCTTAACGGCTAGTTTTTAAGTCTAAATGTGATTTTTGCACATTATCGTCATACTCTCAAATCGGGAGACCGGGGACTACGCGGTCAGTTCCTACAAGTTGCAATGGTCCCGTGCGATGTGTTCGTACCTCCTACGGGGCCGTTTGGGTGCTGGTTTGGGTTTTCACCCTTTAACGACTTATTTTTAAGTTTAAGTGTGATTTTTGCAAATTATCGTCATACTCTCAAACCGGGACACACCCGAGACTACGCGGTCAGTTCCTATAAGTTGCATTGGTCCCGTGCGAGGTGTTCGTGCCTCCAACGGGGTCGTTTGGGGCTGGTTTGGGTTTTCACCCTTTAACGGCAAGTTTTTAAGTCCAAGTGTGATTTTTCCAAATCATCATCGTACTTACAAACCGGGAGATCCGGGACTACGCGGTCAGTTCCTACAAGTTGCATTGGTCCCGTGCGAGGTGTTCGTACCTCCTACCGGGCCGTTTGGGGGCTGGTTTCGGTTTTCACCCTTTAACGGCTTGTTTTTAAGTTTAAGTGTGATTTTTTCAAATTATCGTCATACTCTCAAACCGGGACACACCCGGGACTACGGTTTGGGTTTTCACCCCTTAACGGCTAGTTTTTAAGTCTAAGTGTGATTTTTTCAAATTATCGTCATACTCTCAAACCGGGACACCCGGGACCACGCGGTCAGTTCCTACAAGTTGTATTGGTCCTATGCGAGGTGTTCGTGCCTCCTACGGGGTCGTTTGGGGGCCGGTTTGGGTTTTCACCCTTTAACGGCTTGTTTTTAAGTCCAAGTGTGATTTTTGCAAATTATCATCCTATTCACAAACCGGGAGATCCGGGACTAAGCGGTCAGTTCCTACATGTTGCATTGGTCCCGTGCGAGGTGTTCGTGCCTCCTACGGGGTTGTTTGGTGGCTGGTTTGGGTTTTCACCCCTTAACGGCTAGTTTTTAAGTCTAAGTGTGATTTTTGCAAATTATCGTCGTACTCTCAAATCGGGAGACCCGGGACTACGCGGTCAGTTCGTACAAGTTGCATTGGTCCCGTGCGATGTGTTCGTACCTCCTACAGGGCTGTTTGGGGGCTGGTTTCGGTTTTCACCCTTTAACGGCTTGTTTTTAAGTCTAAGTGTGATTTTTGCAAATTATCATCCTATTCACAAACCGGGAGATCCGGGACTAAGCGGTCAGTTCCTACAAGTTGCATTGGTCCCGTGCGAGGTGTTCGTGCCTCCTACGGGGTCGTTTGGCGGCCGGTTTGGGTTTTCACCCCTTAATGGCTAGTTTTTAAGTCTAAGTGTGATTTCTGCAAATTATCGTCGTACTCTAAAATCGGGAGACCCGGGACTACGCGGTCAGTTCGTACAAGTTGCATTGGTCCCGTGCGAGGTGTTCGTACCTCCTACAGGGCCGTTTGGGGGTTGGTTTCGGTTTTCACCCTTTAACGGCTTGTTTTTAAGTTCAAATGTGATTTTTGAAAATTATCGTCATACTCCCAAACCGAGACACACCCGGGACTACGCGGTCAGTTCCTATAAGTTGCATTGGTCCCGTGCGAGGTGTTCGTGCCTCCTACGGGGTCGTTTGGGGGCCGGTTTGGGTTTTCACCCTCATACTCTCAAATCGGGAGATGCGGGACTATGCGTTCAGTTCCTACAAGTTGCATTGGTCCCGTGCGAGGTGTTCGTGCCTCCTACGGGGTTGTTTGGGGGCTGGTTTGGGTTTTCACCCCTTAACGGCTAGTTTTTAACTCTAAGTGTGATTTTTGCAAATTATCGTCGTACTCTCAAATCGGGAGACCCGGGACTACGCGGTCAGTTCCTACAAGTTGCATTGGTCTCGTGCGAGGTGTTCGTACCTCCTACGGGGCCGTTTGGGTGCTGGTTTCGGTTTTCACCCTTTAACGGCTTGTTTTTAAGTCTAAGTGTGATTTTTGCAAATTATCGTCATACTCTCAAACCGGGACACACGGGACCACGCGGTCAGTTCCTACAAGTTGTATTGGTCCTATGTGAGGTGTTCGTGCCTCCTACGGGGTCATTTGGAGGCCGGTTTGGATTTTCACCCTTTAACGGCTTGTTTTTAAGTCTAAGTGTGATTTTTGCAAATTATCATCCTATTCACAAACCGGGAGATCCGGGACTATGCGGTCAGTTCCTACAAGTTGTATTGGTCCCGTACGAGGTGTTCGTGCCTCCTACGGGGTCGTTTGGTGGCTGGTTTGGGTTTTCACCCCTTAACGGCTAGTTTTTAAGTCTAAGTGTGATTTCTGCAAATTATCGTCGTACTCTCAAATCGGGAGACCCGGGACTACGCGGGCAGTTCGTACAAGTTGCATTGGTCCCGTGCGAGGTGTTCGTACCTCCTACGGGGCCGTTTGGGGGGCTGGTTTCGGTTTTCACCCTTTAACGGCTTGTTTTTAAGTCTAAGTGTGATTTTTACAAATTATCATCATACTCTCAAACCGGGAGACCCAGGACCACGCGGTCAGTTCCTACAAGTTGTATTGGTCCTGTGCGAGGTGTTCGTGCCTCCTACGGGGTCGTTTGGGGGCCGATTTGGGTTTCCACCCTTTAACGGCCTGTTTTTAAGTTTATGTTTGATTTTTGCAAATTATCGTCCTATTCACAAACCGGGAGGTCCGGGACTACGCGGTCAGTTCCTACAAGTTACATGGGTCCCGTGCGAGGTGTTCGTGCCTCCTACGGGGTCGTTTGGGGGCCGGTTTGGGTTTTCATCCTTTAACGGCTTGTTTTTAAGTTTAAGTGCTGATTTTTACAAATTTTCATCATATTCTCAAACCGGAAGACCCGGGACTGTGCGATCAGTTCCTACAAGTTACATTGGTCCCATTCGAGGTGTTTGTGCCTCGTACGGGATCGTTTGGGGGTTGTTTTGGGTTTTCACCCTTTAACGGCTTGTTTTTAAGTTTAAGTGTTGATTTTGCAAATTATCGTCATATTCTCAAACCGGGAGACTCGGGACTACGCGGTCAGTTCCTACAAGTTACATTGGTCCCGTGCGACGTGTTCGTGCCTCTTACGGGACCGTTTGGGGGCTGGTTTGTATTTTCACCCTCAAACGGCTTATTTTTAAGCCTAATCTACGTATTTTGAAATTATCATCATATTCTCAAACTGGAAGACCCGGGACTGCGGGGTCAGTTCAGACGAGTTACATTGGTCCCGTGGGAGGTGTTCGTGCCTCTTACGGGGCCGTTTGGGGGTTGGTTTGGGGTTTTACCCTCAAACGGCTTATTTTGAAGCCTAATCTATGTATTTTGAAATTATCGTCATATTCTCAAACCGAGAGACCCGGAACTACACGGTCAGTTCGTACGAGTTACATTAGTCCCGTGCGAGGTGTCCGTGCCTCTTACGGGACGGTTTGGGGGCTGGTTTGGGTTTTCACCCACAAACGGCTTGTTTTCAAGCCGAATCTACGTATTTTGAAATTATCGTCATATTCTCAAACTGGGAGACTCGGGACTACATGGTCAGTTCGTACGAGTTACATTGGTCTCGTACGAGATGTTCATGCCGTTTGGGGGCTGGTTTGAGTTTTCACCCTCAAACGGCTTGTTTTCAAGCCTAATCTACGTATTTTGAAATTATCGTCATATACGATGTCAGTTCATACAAGTTACATTGGAGCGAGAATAGTTACAATGCACAAATCAAATTAAGGTTTCAAAAATCATTTAAAAAACAGTAAATAACTAAATGAATTCATTCAATGTTTGTAGATGATGCGTTCAAGTTGAAGCCGATGATGTTTAGACGAATATGTCATGTATGTCAACATAAAATGAACAACTAAGAGAGATTTCTATTAGAACATGATGAATTAGAAGTATTAGGATATAATTTTGGAAACATTCATACGCTTTTGAATTAATGGACATAATTTGTGGTCCAAATTTTAGTGTTTCCAAATTAGTCTTATGGTTCTCAAAAAGTGAACACCAAAATCTATTTTGCCTAGGCAAAATAAATTTGGTCCTGATTTATTTTCAACACTCCCTACTTGCTCAAAACCCAAACACACGCACCCATTCCCCACCTGCTCACACTCCCTACTTGATTGGTCCCGTGCGAGGTGTTCGTTCCTCCTACGGGGACGTTTGGGGGCTGGTTTTGGTTTTCACCCCTTAATGGCTTGTTTTTAAGTCTAAGTGTGATTTTTGCAAATTATCGTCATACTCTCAAGCCGGGACACTCGGGAATACGCGGTCAGTTCTTATAAGTTGCATTGGTCCCGTGCGAGGTGTTCGTGCCTCCTACGGGGTCGTTTGGGGGTTGGTTTGGGTTTTCACCCTTTAACATCTTGTTTTTAAGTCAAAGTGTGATTTTTGCAAATTATCATCATACTCTCAAACCAGGACACCCGGGACTACGCGGTCAGTTCCTACAAGTTGCATTGGTCCCGTGCGAGGTGTTCGTGCCTCCTACGGGGCCGTTTGGGGGCTGGTTTGGGTTTTCACCCCTTAACGGCAAGTTTTTAAGTTCAAGTGTGATTTTTTCAAATTATCATCGTACTTACAAACCGGGAGATCCGGGACTACGCGGTCAGTTCCTACAAGTTGCATTGGTCCCGTGCGAGGTTTTCGTACCTCCTACGGGGCCGTTTGGGGACTGGTTTGGGTTTTCCCCCTTTAACGGCCTGTTTTTAACTCTAAGTGTGATTTTTGAAAATTATCCTCATAGTTTCAAATCGAGAGACCCGAGACTACGTGGTAAGATTCTACAAGTTACATCGGTCCCATACGAGGTGTTCGTGCCTCCTACGGGGTCGTTTGGGGGCCGATTTGGGTTTTCACCCTTTAACGACATGTTTTTAACTCTAAGTGTGATTTTTGCAAATTATCGTCATACTCTCAAACTGGGAGACCCGGGACTATGCGGTCAGTTCCTACAAGTTACATTGGTCCCGTGCGAAGTGTTCGTGCCCCCTACGGGGTCGTTTGGGGTCGATTTGGGTTTTCACCCTTTAACGGCCTGTTTTTAAGTTTACATGTGATTTTTACAAATTATCATCCTATTTACAAACCGGGAGACCCGGGACTACGCGGTCAGTTCCTACAAGTTGCATTGGTCCCGTGCGAGGTGTTCGTACCTCCTACGGGGCCGTTTGGGGGCTGGTTTGGGTTTTCACCCTTTAATGGCCTGTTTTTAAGTCTAAGTGTGATTTTTGCAAATTATCATCGTACTCTCAAACCCGGACACCCGCGACTACGCGGTCAGTTCCTACAAGTTGCATTGGTCCCGTGCGAGGTGTCCGTGCCTCCTACGGGGCCGTTTGGGGACTGGTTTGGGTTTTCACCCCTTAACGGCTGTTTTTTAAGTCTAAATGTGATTTTTTCAAATTATCGTCATACTTTCAAACCGGGACAGCCGGTACTACGCGGTCAGTTCCTAGAAGTTGCATTGGTCCCGTGCGAGGAGTTCGTGCCTCTTACGGGGTCGTTTGGGGGCTGGTTTGGGTTTTCACCCCTTAACGGCTAGTTTTTAAGTCCAAGTGTGATTTTTGCAAATTATCGTCGTACTCTCAAATCGGGAGACCTGGGACTACGCGGTCAATTCCTACAAGTTGCATGGGGCCGTGCGAGGTGTTCGTACCTCCTACGGGGCCGTTTGGGGACAGGTTTGGGTTTTCACCCTTTAACGGTAAGTTTTTAAGTCCAAGTGTGATTTTTGCAAATTATCATCGTACTTACAAACCGGGAGATCCGGGACTACGCGGTCAGTTCCTACAAGTTGCATTGGTACCGTGCGAGGTGTTCGTACCTCCTACGGGGCCGTTTGGGGACTGGTTTGGGTTTTCACCCTTTAACGGCCTGTTTTTAACTCTAAGTGTGAATTTTGAAAATTATCGTCATACTTTCAAATCGGGAGACCCGAGACTACGTGGTAAGATTCTACAAGTTACATCGGTCCCATACGAGGTGTTCGTGCCTCCTACGGGGTCGTTTGGGGGCCGATTTGGGTTTTCACCCTTTAACGGCATGTTTTTAACTCTAAGTGTGATTTTTGCAAATTATTGTCATACTCTCAAACTGGGAGACCCGGGACTATGCGGTCAGTTCCTACAAGTTACATTGGTCCCGTGCGAAGTGTTCGTGCCTCCTAGGGGGTCGTTTGGGGTCGATTTGGGTTTTCACCCTTTAACGGCCTGTTTTTAAGTTTACATGTGATTTTTACAAATTATCATCCTATTTACAAACCGGGAGACCCGGGACTACGCGGTCAGTTCCTACAAGTTGCATTGGTCCCGTGCGAGGTGTTCGTACCTACTACGGGGCCTTTTGGGGGCTGGTTTGGGTTTTCACCCATTAATGGCCTGTTTTTAAGTCTAAGTGTGATTTTTGCAAATTATCATCGTACTCTCAAACCAGGACACCCGAGACTACGCGGTCAGTTCCTACAAGTTGCATTGGTCCCGTGCGAGGTGTCCGTGCCTCCTACGGGGCCGTTTGGTGATTGGTTTGGGTTTTCACCCCTTAACGGCTATTTTTTAAGTCTAAATGTGATTTTTTTCAAATTATCGTCATACTTTCAAACCGGGACACCCGGTACTACGCGGTCAGTTCCTACAAGTTGCATTGGTCCCGTGCGAGGAGTTCGTGCCTCCTACGGGGTCGTTTGGGGGCTGGTTTGGGTTTTCACCCCTTAGCGGCTAGTTTTTAAGTACAAGGGTGATTTTTGGAAATTATCGTCGTACCCTCAAATCGGGAGACCTGGGACTACGCGGTCAATTCCTACAAGTTGCATGGGGCCGTGCGAGGTGTCCGTGCCTCCTACAGGGCCGTTTGGGGACTGGTTTGGGTTTTCACCCCTTAACGGCTAGTTTTTAAGTCTAAATGTGATTTTTTTCAAATTATCGTCATACTTTCAAACCGGGACACCCGGTACTACGCGGTCAGTTCCTACAAGTTGCATTGGTCCCGTGCGAGGTGTTCGTGCCTCCTACGGGGTCGTTTGGGGACTGGTTTGGGTTTTCACCCCTTAACGGCTAGTTTTTAAGTCCAAGTGTGATTTTTGCAAATTATCGTCGTACTCTCAAATCGGGAGACCTGTGACTACGCGGTCAATTCCTACAAGTTGCATTGGTCCCGTGCGAGGTGTTCGTACCACCTACGGGGCCGTTTGGGAACTGGTTTGGGTTTTCACCCTTTAACAGCTTGTTTTTAAGTCAAAGTGTGATTTTTGCAAATTATCGTCGTACTCTCAAATCGGGATACCCAGGACTACGCGGTCAGTTCCTACAAGTTGCATTGGTCCCGTGCGAGGTGTTCGTACCTCCTACGAGGCCGTTTGGGGACTAGTTTGGGTTTTCACCCTTTAACGGCCTGTTTTTAACTCTTAAGTGTGATTTTTGAAAATTATCCTCATACTTTCAAATCGGGAGACCCGAGACTACGTGGTAAGATTCTACAAGTTACATCGGTCCCATACGAGGTGTTCGTGCCTCCTACGGGGTCGTTTGGGGGCGATTTGGGTTTTCACCCTTTAACGGCATGTTTTTAACTCTAAGTGTGATTTTTGCAAATTATCGTCATACTCTCAAACTGGGAGACCCGGGACTATGCGGTCAGTTCCTACAAGTTACATTGGTCCCGTGCGAAGTGTTCGTGCCTCCTACGGGGTCGTTTGGGGTCGATTTGGGTTTTCACCCTTTAACGACCTGTTTTTAAGTTTACATGTGACTTTTACAAATTATCATCCTATTTACAAACCGGGAGACCCGGGACTACGCAGTCAGTTCCTACAAGTTGCATTGGTCCCGTACGAGGTATTCGTACCTCCTACGGGGCCGTTTGGGGGCTGGTTTGGATTTTCACCCTTTAATGGCCTGTTTTTAAGTCTAAGTGTGATTTTTGCAAATTATCATCGTACTCTCAAACCAGGACACCCGGGACTACGCGGTCAGTTCCTACAAGTTGCATTGGTCCCGTGCGAGGTGTTAGGCTTAAAAACAAGCCGTATGAGGGTGAATACCCAAACCAGACCCCTAACGCCTCCCTAAGAGTCACGAACACCTTGCACGGGACAAATGTAAGTTGTACGAACTGACAGCGTAGTCTCGGGGCTCTCAATTTTACAATATGACGATAATTTGAAAATATATCGATTAAGCTTAAAAACAAGCCCTTAAAGGGGAAAAACCCAAATCACCCCCAAACGGCACCGTAAGTGGCACGAACAGCTCGCACGAGACCAATGAAACATTTACAAACTGCCCGCATAGTCACCGGTCTCCCGGTTTGAGAATATGACGATAATTTCAAGATACGTAGATTAGGCTTAAAACCATGCCATTTGAGGGTGAAAACCCAAACCAGCCCCCAAATGGCCCCGTAAGAGGCACGAACACCTCGCGCGGGACCAATGTAAGTTCAACGAACTGACGCTGTAGTCACGGGCCTGTCGGTTTGAGAGTATGATGATAATTTGAAAATATATCGATTAAGCTTAAAAACAAGCCCTTAAAGGGTGAAAACCCCTTCCAGCCCCTAAACGGCCACGTAAGAGGCACGAACACCTCGCACGGGACCAATGTAACTTATACAAATAGACCGCGTAGTCAAGGGTCTCTCGGTCTGAGAATATGACGATAATTTCAAAATATGTAGATTAGGCTGAAAAACAACCCGTTTGATGGCGAAAATCAAAACCAACCTCCAAACGGCACGCTAAGAGGCACGAACACCTCGCACGGTACCAATGTAAGTTGTACGCACTGACAGCGTAGTCACGGGCCTCTCGGTTTAAGAATATGACCATAATTTGAAAATATATCGATAAAGCTTAAAAATTAGCCCTTAAAGGATGAAAATCCAAAGCAGCCACCAAATGACCCCGTAAGAGGCATGAACACCTCGCTCGGGACCAATGTAACTTGTACAAACTGACTGCGTAGTCACGGGTCTCCCGATTTCAGAATATGACGATAATTTCAAAATACGTAGATTAGGCTTAAAAAGAAGCCGTTAGAGGGTGAAAACCCAAACCAGCCTTCTAACGGCCCCCTAAGAGGCACGAACTCCTCGTACGTGACAAATGTAAGTTGTACGAACTGACAGCGTAGTCACGGGACTCTCGGTTTGAAAATATGACGATAATTTGAAAATATATCGATTAAGCTTAAAAACAAGCCCTTTAAGGGTGAAAACCCAAACCAACTCCAAAACAGACTAGAATATAACGATAATTTCAAAATACGTAGATTAGGCTTAAAAACCAGCTGTTTGAGGGTGAAAACCCAAACCAGCCTTCTAACGGCCCCCTAAGAGGCACGAACACCTCGTACGGGACCAATGTAAGTTGTACGAATTGACAGCATAGTCACGGGACACTCGGTTTGAGAATATGACGATAATTTGAAAATATATCGATTAAGCTTAAAAACTAGCCCTTAAAGGGTTAAAACCCAAACCAGCCCACAAACATCCCCGTAAGAGGCACGAACACCTCGCAGGGGACCAATGTAGCTTGTACAAACTGACCGCGTAGTCACGGGCCTCCAGATTTCAGAATATGACAGTAATTTCAAAATACGTAGATTAGGCTTCAAAATAAGCCGTTTGAGGGTGAAAACCAAAACCAGCCCCCATATGGCCCCGTAAGTGGAACAAATACCTCACACTGGCCCTGTCTAAGTTGTACAGACTGACAGCGTAGTCACGGGTCTCTCGGTTTGAGAATATGACAATAATTTCAAAATACGTTGATTAAGCTTAAAAATAAGCCGTTTGAGGGTGAATACCCAAACCAGCACCCTAACGCCCCCCCTAAGAGGCACGAACACCTCGCACAGAACCAATGTAAGTTGTACGAACTGAAAGCGTAGTCAAAGGCATCTCGGTTTAAGAATATGACGATAATTTGAAAATATATCGATTAAGCTTAAAAACTAGCCCTTAAAGGGTGAAAACCCAAAGCAGCCACCAAACGGCCCCGTAAGAGGCACGAACACCTCGCCCGGGACCAGTGTAACTTGTAAAAACTGACTGCGTAGTCACGGGTCTCCCAGTTTCAGAATATGCTGATAATTTCAAAATACGTAGATTAGACTTAAAAACAAGCCATTTGAGGGTGAAAACCCAAACCAGCCTTCTAACGGCCGCCTAAGAGGCACGAACTCCTCGTACGTGACCAATGTAAGTTGTACGAACTGACAGCGTAGTCACGGACAGGACTCTCGGTTTGAGAATATGACGATAATTTGAAAATATATCGATTAAGCTTAAAAACAGGCCCTTTAAGGATGAAAACCCAAACCAGCAACCAAACGGCCCCGTAAGAGGCACGAACACCTCGCACGGGACCAATGTAACTTGTACAAACTGACCGCATAGTCACGGGTCTTTCGGTTTGAGAATATGACGGTAATTTCAAAATAAGTAGATTAGGCTTTAAAAACATGTCGTTTGAGGGTGAAAACCCATACCAGCCCTCAAACGGACCCTAAGAGGCACGAACACCTCGCACGGGACCAATGTAAGTTGTACGAACTTACAGCATAGTCACGGGCCTCTCGGTTTGAGAATATGATGATAATTTGAGAATATATCGATTAAGCTTATAAACAAGCCCTTAAAGGTTGAAAACCGAAACCAGCCACCAAACGGCCCCGTAAGAGGCACGAACACGTCGCCCGGGACCAATGTGACTTGTACAAACTGATCGCGTAGTCACGGGTCTCCCGGTTTGAGAATATGACGATAATTTCAAAATACGTAGATTAGGCTTAAAAACAAATTGTTTGAGGTTGAATACCCAAACCAGCCACCTAAAGCCCCCCTAAGAGGCACGAACACTTCGCACGGGACCAATGTAAGTTGTACGAACTGACAGCGTAGTCACGGGACTCTCGATTTGAGAATATGATAAGAATTTGAAAATATATCGATTAAGCTTAAAAACAAGCCCTTAATGGGTGAAAACCCAAACCAGCGCCCAAACGGCCCTGTAAGAGGCACGAACACCCTGCACGGGACCAATGTAACTTGTACAAACTGACCTTATGCCCAATGCTAACAAGAGCAATTTTTATTCTTCTAGAGTTGAGGTTCCCACCATTCAGGATATGGAGGCTATTATGGGAATCTGTAGGAGTAGCCCCCCTTTCATGTACTTGGGTGTTCCTCTCATCACTTCTAGACTGAAGGCTGAAGATTGTAATAGGTTGATTGAGAGAATTACCAAACGTATCAATGGATGGGCAAACAAGTTGCTGAGCTATGCAGGAAGAACTCAACTCATTAAGTCTGTTTTATTTAGCATGCATGTCTATTGGGCTAACATGTTCATTCTACCCAAAGGGGTTACTGCCAAAATTGATCAACTGTTGAGAGATTTCTTATGGACTGGAAGTGCCCAAAGACACACAGGTGCTAAGGTGGCATGGAAGGACATCTGTAACACCACTGAAAATGGAGGTTTGGGAATCAAAAGCTTAGAGATGTGGAATGTGGCTGCCATTTTGAAGTTGTTATGGAACATATGCAATAAGGAGGACTGCTTGTGGGTCAGATGGTGCAACATATACAAATTAAAAAGAAGAAGCATCTGGGCATTGACTATTCCTAGTGACTCATCATGGGGATGGAGGAAGATCCTGTAAATTAGGCACCTTGCTAGACCTCTTATTAAGCATAGGATTGGGGACGGGAGAGGGACCTTCCTTTGGCATGATAATTGGCATCCCAATGGCCCTCTTGTGGAAAGATATGGGGAAAGAGTTATTTATGATGATGGAAGCAACCACAAAGCCGTGGTGTCAGACCATATCCATGACACTAACTGGGTGTGGCCATCCAACTCTTGGGAATTATTGGAAATTCAAAATGCTGAGCTGCCTAGTATTAGAATTGGCCAGAGTGATGAAGTGGTTTGGTCTCCTTCTACCCATGGCTTCTCCATTGGCTCAGCTTATAGGGAGATTTGTCCTAATGGGAATGCTATTTACTGGAAAAGGCTGGTTTGGAACAAGTCCAACATCCCAAATTGTTCTTTCATTCTTTGGCTTTCTTGCAAGAAGGCTTTACACACCAAGGATAAGCTCTTTGAGTGGGGAATTTTGGATAACAATCTTTGTTGCTGCTGCAACCAGGAGGTGGAAACCATTGCTCATCTTTTTAATGATTGCAGCTTGGCTATGGCTATTTGGGAGGAAATAAGGTGGAGAAATCAGGAGTATAGGGGGAAGCTCAATTGGGAGGGTGAAATTCAGAATGCTTATAATTGGGAATCCAGCACTATGGATAGGCTTAGATGTATCTCTTTCTCATCCACCATTTATTGCCTCTGGATGGAAAGGAATGGGAGACTTTTCAATGGGATGATCAAGCCTACGGAGGTTATTATAAAGAATATTGAAGATATGATGAGAACTAGAGCTATCACTTGAAAAAAAGGGAGAAGATCCTACAATAATTGGATGGCATGCATCAACTGGAATATCCCGGATACCTTTTTGTCTTAGGTTTGTAATTTGTTTTGGCATGCCTGTTTGTTGCCTTAGCTTGGTTCTTTAGGGATGTTCCCTATTGTTTGTGGAGTAGTACTCCTAGTTGCTTGTACAGTTTCTTCTTTGTTCTAATATACATAATTTCCCCCCCAAAAAAAGTTGTACGAACTTACAGTGTAGTCACGGGACTCTCGGTTTGAGAATATGACGATAATTTGAAAATATATCGATTAAGCTTAAAAACAAGCCCTTTAAGGGTGAAAACCCAAACTAACCCCCAAACAGACCCGTAAGAGGCACGAACACCTCGCACGGGACCAATGTAACTTGTGTGAACTGACCGCGTAGTCACGGGTCTCCCGGTTTGAGAATATGATGATAATTTCAAAATACGTAGATTAGGCTTAAAAACAAGCCGCCTAAGAGGCACGAACACCTCGCACGGGACCAATGTAACTTGTACAAACTGACAGCGTAGTCACGGGTCTCCCGGTTTGAGAATATGACGATAATTTCAAAACACGTAGATTAGGCGTAAAAACATGCCGTTTGAGGGTGAAAACCCAAACCAGCACCCAATAGGCCCCGTAAGAGGCACGAACACCTCGCACGGGTCCAATGTAACTTGTACAAAATAACCGCGTAGTCACGGGTCTCCTGATCTGAGAATATGACGATAATTTCAAAATACGTAGATTAGGCTTAACAACAAGTCATGTGACCCGATCGTTCATGTCTGTGATGACCGTTACACCGCAGATTGTCACGAAGGTGGTAAAGGCACAGGCAAATGACTCGTTCTGTCAGGAGCAGATAGTTCGATTACTAGCAGAGGGAGTCTAATCCTATACCGTTAGCTCAGACGGGGGATAACACTTCAATGGGAGACTGGTAGTTCCGGAAGGGGAGGAATTGCGACACGAGGTGATGGCAGAGTCGCACGGCTCACGGTTCGTGGTACATCCCGGTGGGGACAAAATGTACCAAGACATGAGACGACAGTATTGGTGGAGCGGGATGAAGAGAGATATTGCCATGTTTGTTTCCAAATGCGCCACTTGTCAGCTAGTAAAAGTGGATCATCAGAGACCGGCAGGGCTTCTACAGCCATTAGAGGTCCCGATGTGGATATGGGAGAGCATCTCCATGGACTTTATCACGGGGTTACCTATGTCACAGAGGGGTCACGACTCCATTTGGGTAATTGTGGACAGGTTGACCAAAGTCGCTCATTTTCTACCCGTAAGGACGGATTACACTACGGGACAGTATGCCCAGCTTTTCATTTCAGAAATAGTGAGACTTGCCCCTAAATATCGTGTCTGACCGACACAAGATATTTGTTTCACGGTTTTGGGAGAGTTTTCAGGGGGCCATGGGCACGGAATTGCAGTTGAGTATGCCTTATCACCCGCAGACCGATGGGCAAACCGAGCGTACAAACCAGATGTTGGAGGACATGTTGCGTATGTGCATCATTGGTTTTGGGGGTGGATGGGAGCAGTATCTTCCACTGGTGGAGTTTGCTTACAACAACTCCTACCAATTCACCATTGGCATGGCTCCATTTGAGGCGTTGTACGGTAGACCTTGTCGTTCCCCAGCATGTTGGTTGGAGGTGGGGGACAACAAACTACTTGGGCCGGAAGTGATTCAGGATACTTCGGCAAGGATAGAATTGATACGGAGTCGCATTCGGGTAGCTCAGGATCGACAGAAGAGCTATGCTGATGTGAAGAGGTTCTTCAGGGAGTTCCAAGTGGGGGACCAGGTTTTACTCAGAGTATCTCCTATGAAGGGGATTATGCGATTTGGGAAGAAGGGGAAGTTGGCACCGAGATACGTGGGGCCATTTCCTATCATCGAGCGGATTGGGTCGGTTGCATATAGACTTGGGTTACCGGAGCATTTGCACAGGATTCATGATGTGTTTCATATTTCCTCGCTAAGGAAATATCTTAGAGACGATTTGACTCATTCTCACATTACTTTAGAGGACATCGATCTCCAGCCTGATAGCTCCTACGAGGTGGGGCCGATTGCTATTTTGGACCGAAGTGAGCGGAAACTGCGGTCAAAGATAGTTCCGTTAGTACATGTTCAGTGGCGGCATCATAATGCCGAGGAGTCCACATGGGAGCACGAGGATGAGATGCGCGAACGTTATCCAGAGTTATTTGTACCAGGTACTTGCTAGTTCCGAATTTCGGGACGAAATTCTGTTATTAGGGGGGAAGTATGTAATACCCCGTATTTTTGTGATATTTATTTATGGGAATAATTGAATCAAATGTGTATTAATTGAGAAGTAATCCGGATAAAATACTAACGAGATGTGAGTTGGTATTTGATTATAATGCGTATATATGGCAATATATGAATATTGAGAATATTAAATTGTCGCGAGATAGAAATACGGCAATTTAGAAATTTTGTTGGGACGCGTGTGGCAGTCGCGTCAGGAACATTATTTAATTAAAAAGTGAATTTTATTTTTATCAACCGTATGGTCATTTTGAGTGCGCCAACGTGTCCGGAAGGGTCGAAATAGTCAGAAAACACTAGCCGGGGGTTTAGTTTGGGTCCCGGGGAATTTTTAGGCCATACCGGCAACTTAAAAGGGTAGTTTGGTAATTTTGGAATTTTGCCATTTATGATTAACGAATTTTGGGAGTTTAAAATTGAAATTTTAATGACCCACTAACCCATTACCAGCATTTAACTGATTAGAGGGCTACGAGGGGTTTCATGAGAAGTTAGGAGAAGTTCCCAAAGAGAGAACCCTAACCCCATCTTCAACCTTCAACCTTGGGAGAAAAGGAGAGAGAGCAACCTTCATCAATTCAACGCCAAATTCAGAGAAAAATCCAAGGCAAGTGGTTTAATTACGTTATTCGCTACGAATGCTTCTTCCATGCGTAGAAATTTAAATAATTGCATTGTTTTGGGAGAATGACAAAAACCCATGAAATTGGAATTAGAAACTCATGTTTTGATAAAGAGATTGTACGTAGAATTGTGTTTGGGTGATTATACTGTTAGAAATACATCTTTCATGTTACAAAAACGGATTTAATTATGGTTACTGATAACTCTAAATTTCTAGGGTTCATGTTCATGAGATTTGGGAAAATTGGGGAGATTTGATGATTAGATGTGGTTTAGGATGATTTGACCCCATATATATGTTAAAATACGACCTAAGTATGTTTATAAATGATTAGAAATCTTGAACTACTGTTGGTATGATGTTTAGATGAGACTCAGGTGAAGAAAATTGGGAAAAATGAGATAGGAGAATTCTGGGCTCGAAACTGTCACTTCGTTAGAAGGCCTGCCCAGGACGAACGAGCTCGTTCGAACGAGCTTCTAACGAGTTGACAGTTTGCCTTCTAATGAGTTGGATGTTCGTTAGATTCCCCTTTCGTTCGAACGAACTCTCGTTCGAACGACCTCGTTCGAACGAGACTTCTCACGAGTTGACAGATTGGCCTTTTTGGCCTGATTTGATTTCTAGTGTCCCGTAACCTTGTTTAATTGTAGAGATAACATTACCTTGATGACTAATTGATATAGTTGGGATATTCGGGATATATTGAGGAGTAAAATATAGAAGAATGATTTGAACCAAATGGTATTTGTGGATTAGGACGCGTGCGACTAATCACGATGCGAGGATAATTAATGACTTAAATGCATATAAACCGGGGGCATATAATTTGGGTGACATTAACAGTTGGTATAAGAATGAGAAGTATACCACTAATAATTATGGTAATTACTAAGATGTGTGCATGCTTAATATGTATGATTTTATGTGTATGACATACCTACCATACTTGCTATCACGGGAGGTTTGCGTTCGCTTAGGGCCATCTAACCTTTGTGTGCCTACGGGGGGGATTTAGATTGGTACCTCGAGGACATAGGTCAGAGAAGGACTTATTGGAAAGTTAATAAGTCTGCTGATCGTGGGAGCGTAGGTATGTGCGTGACCCATGTGATGTGACTGTGTTCGCCTCCATTGTTTGTGATTTGCTATTATCTGAGAACGATTCCTGAGAGATTCGGAATGCGTGATCCTTAATTACGTGATGTACCGGGATGGGATAGCAGAGTATGTGTGCACCGCAGCTTAGACTCGGGGTGCTTGTATAGTATATTTATGATGTGAATAATATACGGCTAAATGAAAAGGAATTGTTATGTTTTCATTGCGAGTATAATTATAGTAAACCCTTGATAAAGATAAAAAGGGATAACCTGCTATGTATTGTAATGCTAATAATTAAGAATCCGAGTTTAAGAAAACCTATCTATTCAAGGGATAACATATGGGAATTCATATTGTGAATCGAGTAGATGGGTTAGAACTTATGTCGGTTTAGTTAGATATAAATACCACTTAGATGGGTACTGTACGTTAGGAGTGCACAAGTAGTCGAGAGGTGAGTATTTCATGTGAGAGCACGTCCTAACATGTATTTTGCATTCTTGGTTTTAATGTTATTAAAGCACTTGCTGTTTTTAAAACTATTCTCCACATTCGGGCTCTGACCCGTTTGCTTTCAAATCTGCTTTTTGTAAAAACCTTTTAGGTGCCCAGCCACAAGGACACCATGCATAGGAATTCTATTCAGGTGACGAGCTGTAGCTGTTGTGGAAGTTACAGGGCCTTGACAGTAGACGCCTCCTTTCTAGTCTTGACTCCATATTCAGTTTTATCATTTGTAGGGCATGTCGCCCATTTCCTTTCGAGACATTTTATATTTCAGTTATTCAGACTTTGGTTTGTAATTTATTCAGGATGCAGACTTGTTTTATTTACTTCCATATTGGGATTGTTGTGAGGAGTATTTCCTCCAGACTCATTATCATTTGTTGGTTGCTCTATTGAGACTTTATCGTGAATGGTTGTGCTACATTTCTATAATTCATTTATTGCATGTTAATCAGATTTAATTTAAAATTTGGCAACTCACTTTTTAAATACTAGGTGGTTAGTAATCATTAAAAAAAATTTCGACAGTGATGCTATTAACTGAACCAACTTGGCATTTTGTATTGATTTAATAAAGGAGTAGCTGCCCGGTATTTAATTAGTCGGGGTGTCACATTCACATCCACACACATTCTACACAAACAAACACATACCCACTCATTTTCTCCCCCCCCCCCCCCCCCCCCCCACAAACAAAGAAATGCACATACACATAATCTCCTTTCTCATGCACACACTTAATCATTTACTATCTCTCTCGCTCACACGAACACATGTTATCTCTCTCCCTCTCTCTTAATGCACACTTACATTCTCTTCCACATGCACACATTATCTCTTACTAACCCTCTCTCTCACACAAAGACAAAAGTATACAAACATACAGACTCTCCTTTTCTCTCTCTCTCATCATAACACACATGTTTTCCCTCTCCCTCTCCCTCACCCCCCTCTAACACACTCAATATCTCTCTTACACATACATTCCCAAACAAAAATTTAAGAAAATGCACACTTTTTCAAACAAGCACTCACTTTTTCACACACACTATCATTTTGTCACATACACACGCACACATCACTCACATAAAATCACATACAAATGCACATGCCCTCTCACATACTCTCCCGCTATCCACACACATAAGCACATTCTCCCTTTCTCTCTCTCACACACCCCCACACCCCCACATAACTAAAATACAAAGGTATGGATGAGATGAGACTACACAACTGAATATAAAATGTACGACCCCTATAGTACTGAACATGGGAAATCCTTTATGCTACAACTCCCCTCATGCAATCCAAGTGCTGCAATAGAACCTTGAGTGGTTAGAGATGGGATCTCATTTGACGTATATTTGTCACTACTGTTTTTGCCCCCAAATTAGACTTCATTCCATCTTCTTTGTTGCACTCAACTCTTCATCTTCCATGGAACCTTCACAGCCTTCATAACGTCCAAGCCCACTCTTTGTATGTCTTTAGCCTCCACTAAATTTAGGGTTCATATGAAATGAAATAAATAACTAAACTAACTTACGTTTTTAACATGATTTTTGTCTCTTTTCTGATTTTAACATTAGCTTATTTATCCCAAAACCACACTCAAATGCTTCTAAACTTTCCCTGAAGGTTCAGTTTCCCATCATTTTAACATCATTTAGGTCTCCAAATAACTCAAATGTAATCTAAAAATGACAATACCAAATGTAATTTAATCTTATCCCAAAATTTTAGTAAAATGTTTTGACCCAAAATATTCAACTAATTTTTTCACTTAACCCCTACATTTTAACGCGTTATTTGATGTAAACCCCACTTTTATAATCCCTTTAACAAAACTTCTGATTTTTTTAATAGAAGTATAACACTTTTAAAAAACACATAATTTTTAATTAGACATTACCCCCAATAATAGTTTTAAAAAAATACCCCAAAATTAAAAACTCAACTAATAACCAAACACCCTTCTTTGTCCTCACTCTGCAAACCCTTAATCTAAGACCACAATTAACCCAAAACCTTCTATCTTTATACCCCTTTCTTCTCTCACTACATCCATTTCTAAAGAAAAATGAAACCAATTACCACCGCCACCTCTAACTCCAAATCCCCCAAGGTGACCAAGATGAGCTGAACCATCACCAGAGCCAAAAATGCTCCTCCTTCTCTCTAAACAAACCCTACCTACCCTAGTCGTCCTCCTCCAGCAAACCCACACCCTCCCCTCTCATTAACCCCGTGTCCTCCACGGCTTTACCAGGTATAGTCTCTGTTCTTGAGGACACTTTGCTGCCTTGCTCACCCAGGCCTGAGTTGCCTGTTGATATCTTCCCGTCCATGAATGATCCTTGCCCAGCTAGAGTTGAGGACGTGAAGAAGGCCAAGTTGAAGATTCTGGCGCTTACGTCTGGGAGTTACTCAGAAGTAAAGGTTATTCTCACCATGGCGTTGCAAAGTTTACCAAAACAGCTATTAGGAGTAATGGTGGAGAGCGTTCACCAACAGGATCAGAGACGCCTCATGAGGCTGATCCATCTAACGGAGCTACTAACGGTGTTGGACATAAAGGTACTCAGGGTTACGAGGTTTCGACTGATCTTGTAAAGGTGTCAGAGGATCGTCGTAAAGATTCGGCTCCCAAGTCCCAGTCTAATACAAGCGTGGACCCCAAAGAAAGGACTTGGAAATCTGTTGCTGCTAAAAAGAGGAAACCGAAACTCAGGCGAACTTTTCACCAACCTTCTGTGGTTGACAACGTTATCACCAACGGCTGAGGTGACAAGAGGGGGACGTGGCAGATGGGAAAATAGCATGGTGGGTTATTTTCTTGGGGAAAAACTTCCTTTCTCCTCCGTCAACAATCTGGCAACAAGGATGTGGAGTAAGTCTAGTCTGACCAAAGTTTTGGCTCATGATAATGGTTTTTTCTTCATCTTTGATAACCCTATCCAAAGGGATGAGGTTTTGGATAATAGGCCATGGCATTTTGCCGGCATGGCCATCATGCTGAAGAAGTGGTAAGCCAACTTTATCTTTAGCAAAGAAAGTGCAAAGAAAATACCCATATGGGTGAAGCTGCATGATATTCTGGTCCAACTTTGGACTGAAGAGGGACTCAGTTACGTCGCAAGCTCTGGTCTACCACTGTACGCTGATGCAGTTATAGAAGCGATGAACAGAATATCTTATGCACGCATTTGTTCTGAGGTCGAAGATAAGGAGGTTTACGCCAACAGAATCAACGTCATCTTAGAAGACAGAGCTATTACCCCGGTGCTTATTGAATATCAAGCTAAGCCCCCATCCTGCCCTAACTGTCTCATGTTTGGGCACACACTTAGTAGATGCACAAAATCCAAGGTAGTTAAAACTACACAAACCAACTCTTGTGAAGCTACGATGACGAAGACTCCTGTTACCGCTGAATGGACTTTGGTCTCTAAGAAGAGCACGACCAAGTCTCCTGCGGCCTTTGAGACTGGGGAATCTTCTGGAATCAAAGAATGCAATGTAGGGAAGGAGTCCTGTGATGATCACGCTGCTAAGCCAAGTCTACAGGTGTTTACTGACCCCGTTCCTTTATCCAACTCATTTGAAGCAATGGACCTTGAAAATGAATGTGAGGCAACTCCTGAACCCACTGCCCTGGCTAAGAAAGTAATGATGGTTGATGATTTGGCCAATAAGCAAAAGACTAATGGGATTACAGACGTCAAATCTGGAGGTAAGAATAGAAGGTGGGGTAAGAGCAACAAAACCTGATGTTTAAGCTTCGATCTTGAAATATAAGGGGCCTCAATTCCCCTCATAAACAACAGGAAGTTAGTAAGTTGATCAGAGACCAGCAACTGGATTAAGTAATGTTAAAAATAATTATTTTTTTCATTGGGAGTATCTTCATAACTGCCCCAATGATGGGGGTGTGGCAAGGGTCATCGTGGGGTGGAATCCTAATAATGTAGCTATGACGTTGGTGGATCCACACCCCCAAGCCATGTTGTGCAAGGTGGAGTTGTGTGCGAGAAACTTAAGCTTTTTTGCTTCCTTTATCTATGGTGAAAACTTGCCCAATAACATAATCGTGCTTTGGGATTTTTTGAGACAAAATAGTGGGAGAATCAATGGCCAACCTTGGGTTCTGATGGGCCACTTCAACGTTGTGAGAAACCAGGAGGAGAAAAGGGGATTGACATTGGTGCTACTGAAGCCTTCAACCTTTGCATCAACAACATACAGGTTGATGAGATGAGAACTTCAGGGTTATGGTTTACGTGGAACAAGATGCAGGAGTGTGATGATAATGTTCAGTCCAGGCTGGATAGAGTAATTCACAACAACTCTTGGGCCTCTGTATTCCCTAATTCTCAAGCGACGGTGCTCCCCAATGGTGCTTCTGATCACTGCCTCATTCTAACCTTATTATCACCCCAAGAGCCTAGGAGACCCAAGCCATTCAAATTCCATAATTTTTGGATGGCTCACGCTGAGTTCCAAGAGGTGCTAAGGGATTCATGGTACGGGAATGATGTGGGCAATCCTATGATTAAGCTTAGCAAGAAGATGAAGAGACTTAGGGGCAATCTAATTGGGTTTGATAAGAATTTCTTTAATCACCTTTCTTCGAGGGTAGAGGAGGCCAAAGTTCTTCGGAACGAGGCTCAAAGAAAGTTGGATTATGATGGGTGCAACATTAGTCTCCAACAGGATGAAAAGAACAAATTGGCCAGGTACTTGGAGCTTAGAAATGCTGAAGAATCTTACTATAAACGACAGTCTACAATCAAGTGGCTTTAGCTTGGAGATGGGAACAACACCTTCTTTAACAAGAAGGCTAAACAAGATTTAACGAGGAAGAAGATTATCAGTATTGAGGACACGAATGGGTGCAGAGTGGAGGGTACGCATGAGGTGGCCAACACTGCTGTGGGACATTTCTCACAGCTCCTGGGCTCTAATCCCATTTGTGAAACCCTGAACCTTTTCCCAGGGCCAATGTGTACAAGAGGATTAGTGAAAATGATATAATGGCGTTGAGTGCCCCCATTACTGATGATGAGATCAAGATGGCCATATTCGCTATTGGGTCGGATAAAGCCCCGGGGCCTGATGGGTTTAATGCGTTCTTTTTTAAAGAAAATTGGGAAGTGGTGGGTAACGATGTGGTGGATGCTGTTCAGTATTTCTTCAGGTGCAGTTATTTACCTAGACAATGGAATTAATCCTCCTTGACCCTCATCCCCAAGGTCCCTACGCCGTCGGGTATGAATTATTTCCGTCCCATTGCCTGTTGCAACATAATCTACAAATGTATCTCGAAGGTTCTTGCTAATAGGTTTTAGCACGTTTTCCCTCCTATTATTAACCTGTACCAAGCTGCATTTGTAAATGGAAGGGCCATTTCCGATAATATCCTCTTACTTCAAGAGCTTATGAGGAACTATCATAGGGAGCTTTGGCCTGCTAAATGCGTTATGAAGATTGACCTTCTCAAGGCTTATGATACCGTGAATTAGGAGTTTCTTCACAAGCTCATGGTGCATCTGGGCTTTCCCACTATCTTCGTTGGTTGGTTGAAGGAGTGTTACACTAACACCAGGTTTTCTATAAGTCTGAATGGACAACTGCATGGATTTTTCGAGGGAAAGAGAGGTCTGAGACAGGGCGACCCCCTTTCTCCATATCTTTTCCTTCTGGTGATGGATACGTTTTGCTGCCTTATGGATAGAGCTTGCATGGATCCCTCATTCACTTTTCATCTCAAATGCAAGCAGGCCAGGCTGAATCACTTAGATTTCACGAATGATGTAATTATTTTATGCGGGGGGGATGTTTCCTCATGCTCAATTGCAAAGAAGACTTTGGATGATTTCTATTGCTTTTTTGGTCTTCGTCCAAATCTCAACAAGTGCAGTTTCTACAGCTCTGGCATCGGAGAGGAGGAAATTAATCATATCAGTGAACTACTTGGCTTTTCCCCAGGTGACCCTCCCTTTATGTACCTAGGCGTGCCTCTCATTTCTTCGAGGCTTAAGGGCCTTGACTGCCAGAGACTGATTGAAAAGATTACTAGTAGGGTCAAGTGTGGACCAACAAGTTTCTTAGTTACTCGGGGAGACATCAGCTCATTAAGGCTGTCATTTTTGGGATCCAAGTCTATTGGTCTTGTCTCCTCATCTTACCTAAGGGGGTCATCAAGAGAATTGAGCAACTAATGAAGGATTTTTTATGGACGGGGTCTGACCCAAAGCATACGGGGGCGAAGGTTGCATGGAAGGATGTGTTGTAGCTACATTGAGGGGGGGATAGGAGTCAAAAGCATGGCGAGGCGAAATGTCGCAGCCATTATGAAAATGCTATGGAACTTATGCAGTAAGAAAGACTGCCTGTGGGTTAAATGGTGTAATATCTTTAAGCTAAAAAGGAGGATTTGGGCCCTAACTATACCAATTTATTGCTCCTGGAGTTGGAGGAAAATGATGTAGTTTAGAGACCGTATTAGACCTCTCATCAAAAGCAAGGTGGGAAATGGTATGGATTCGTTTTTTTGGCACAACAACTGGCATTCTTTAGTCCGCTTGCACCCCCGCTATGGAGACAGAGTAATATACAACACGGCTAGCAACCATAAGGCTATGATCGCAGACTTCATCCATGAGAATAGGTGGAGATGGTCGGCTACTATCACGTGGGAGCTGTTGGAAATAAGAAATGCGGATCTGCCAACCATTAGGCAGGATATGAAGGATGAAGTGATGTGGATCCCCAACCAGGTTGGATTCACTATCAGTTCGGCGTACAATGAGATCTCCCCTACTCACCCTCCTGTGGTGTGGCACAACTTGGTGTGGGATGAGGTCAACATACCTAAGTGTGCCGTTATTCTATGGCTGATTTGTAGGGATGCCATTCCTACTAAGGACAAGCTCTATAATTGAGTCATTGTGGAGGACAACTTATGCTGCAACTGCAACATTGGGGTCGAGATAAAAAATGCTACCCATCATACCCTTATAGAGTGTCGAAAATAATGTTACATACTAGACGAGACATTGCAAACCCATCGGTCTTCAATTTATATCTCCCTCAAAATGCCCTTGTTTTTTTATTTTTTTAATAATATTTTTTTAAGGAGCACATAATATACAATTTTGCCAATGGAGCTTTCATCTCGCTTAGGGAAGAATTTCCCATTGCATCTCATCATTTTTTATAAGAATCTTCACAAGCAATGGTTCTTACATGCAGTGCTGAAAAATCTCGCGAAGAAAATGTATTAGGCCCAATTGAGTGTGAACGTGCAAAATCAGATTGGCTAGTAGATATGCATCGAAGATGCACCATAATTCATTTGTGTGTACGTGTGCAAAATGGGATCCTTTATACACAGATTTATTTTACTAGACGATGGTAAACGCTATAAAATAGTCAAGTGAGATAAGAATAAAATCTATCACGTTACGTGACACGTAAAACTAAGAAGATGGGCAGTTACCAGAAGATGGGATATAAGACTCATACAGCAACATAGCGTTCCAGTCTTCCGAAATAAAAATATTTTAGGGTTTTTGAAAAGACAAATAAAATTGCAAAATACTTTTGGGTTTTCAAAAATAAAGAATATAAAAATATATAAATATTTCTGAACTGAATATAAAAATTGAAAAAATAAAAGAAAGAAAAAATATGTTGCACGAGCTCAATAGACGATTTTTGTATCATAACAATTATAATAAATCAAGAGATAATAAATCCTAATCTAGAATACGACGACATCCTAATCTATGGAGCACACCCCAATGGACTTCTTAAGGTTCTCGAACCTAAATGAGTCGAGAGGTTCGGTGACGATATCAGCATATTGAACATCTGTCAAAACATAACTAATGGAAATTACATTTAACTAGACAAAATCTTGAATGAAGTGATGAAGAATACTAGTGTGGTTAGTGAGAGTTTTCATGGGATTTTTGAAATGTTTATAGCACTTGTGTTATCACAATATATAGTCATCCCCTCTCGATCTATTGCAAAATCATAAAGAATTTGTTTCATCCAGATAAGTTGTGTGCAAAAACTAACTGCAGCTATGTACTAGACCTCGGCAGTCGACAATTAAAATTCAATTTTGTTCCTTTCTTCACAAAGACACAAGTGCACTAGCTAGATAAAAACAACTCTTTTGTCCTTCGGACATCTCCGACCCAATCGCCATCGGAGTAGGCATAGAAGCATACGTATCGAAAGAGTACAAATTTCTCTCCATAATCGAGAGTCCCGCTCACATACTTGATAACTCTCTTAACTACTGACAAGTGGATTCTTTCGGACATGATTTAAAAGGGGTGCCACTATAGGCTATATCAGGACAACTAGCGATGACACTTATCATACCCATATAGAGTCACTGAAATAAAGTGCTTGGGACTCTCGATTATAGAATTTGGCACTCTTTCAACACGCATACTTCCTTATATGCTTAATCTAATGGCGATTGAGTAGAAAAAAAAAATTACCAGGACGAATAAGATGGGAGGATAATGGAGGTTCAGTGGAGGTTTGGAAAGAAAAAACGGTACACCCCTCTTAGGGTTTTGGAGAGAATGAACAGGTAAAGGAAAAAATGTTGGTTTCTAAATATTAAAAGCATACACGCGTGTGGAGAAGAAACGGATACGTTTACCCCCACAGCACACAAGCGCTTATGGGGGTTATCGCCCCTACCGCAATCGGGGGGCGTGCGGGCAAAGCGGGTTCAAGGGTGCGTGTTACCAAAAAAAAAAAAAAAGGGAATCGGCTAGAAAATTCCAATTTCAGATGAACTTGAAAGGCCACCAAAGAAATCAACTAAAATAAAATTTAAGGAAAATACAATTTCATATAAAATTAAAAAAAATGAATATTAATAGCATTAAATTTTACTTTGATGGCTTTCAACACCACACATCTAACCCAACTATTGACACAAATAATAGCAGTCCGAATCATCACGAGATAAATAGAGATATAAATACCAAATAAACCATTGGTTCCAAAGTAATATACAAACCATGAGTCTGCAGAAATAAAACTGAACCCCAAAACATAGTATGATAAATAAAACTAAAAGAATGTATCAACTGAAGGGGAAACATGCCCAAATGAAAGACTGAATCATATATCCAAATCTAGGAATTAATTGAAGTGTTTAAGCAACTCCTGCACGCCTCCACAAATGGTACAACTACACATCCCTGAAATGAATCATCAAGCTCGGGTCTGAGCCCAAAACCTTTGAAAAATATTTAGCAAGTATTTAAATTGCAGTTATAAAAACAGTTATTAGATACACACGTTAGTTCAACGTACACTCCATTGAGTTCACCTCCCATTTATAGTGCACACCTAACGTCTCATATCTTACCCACTTAGCCATATTACCCAGCTTAACTAGGCCTAGGTACCTAACTAACCACACTAGGTTGAGCTCCCTCGTACCGCCCATACGATACGCTACTGTCAAGCCGATATCTCATTTTAACCGACTATTATTTTCGCATCATCTATTTAAGTTTCTCATACTTAAATTACTTTTAGATATACATTATCTATCTTTTCTACCATCACACATAAGTAGAATAATCACATTTGTATATACATGCCGCACAATAATATATACAGCTACAGCATCTCTCGGAATGACCACTACGATGCGGGCATACTCTGCTATCAAGTCCATGTACCTATCGTACCAATTCAGGGATTACCGGCTCGAAATGTCTCCTCAAACCATAAATCAAACAACCCACAATGGAGGCGAATATAGTTCCAAACCTTTGGGCTACGCATATACCTAATGTACCCAAATGACCTGCCATTCCCCCTAATACACAATGCATAGTGAGCCGCCCCAAGTTCTATGGTCTGAAGTTCACATCCAAACCTCGCTGGAATCGCCAAGGTGAGATCTCCCTCTGCACGGAACCTCCCGCTATGGCAGCAACGTAGGTATGTTCACTTTTGAACCTCTCCCGATATATATATATATATATATATATATATATATAGTACTGCTCTTGTGCGGACCAGTCCGCATTTTAAGAGTGCGGACCGGACATGTGTCACCTAGCGGTGACCCTAGAAATTATAGGCACTCTCTCTTTTTTGGGCTCACCGCCACGCGACACATGTTCGGTCCGCACTCTTAAAATGCGGACTGGTCCGCACAAGATATATATATATATATATATACTCAGTATAGGTTTACACACAGTCTTTAATATATTCCTTACGTAGTATTTATATCTCTCGAATACTCGACGTAATAGTAATTTGCACTTTATTTTCGTAGTTTTTCAAGTATCACTCACTCACCACTCAAAGGGTCCCAATTATCTTTTAAGTTATTTTCAGTAGTTAACACATCACTATACTAATGGCGTTTGCCTTAGGTCATGGTTTACTCCTTGCGTAACCCCAATCGTAAATTCCCAATACACATCTCAATCGGCTAACTATCGTCGGTCCTCATCCCAATTTTTCTCTCATTAAGATTAACCGAGCCCTGACTAAATATTTACTGGCCTTTTCTGAAGTCTTTATATAATTACTAAAATATTACAAAAGTCTCCCATAATTAATTTCGTGGTGAAATATAACTTAAAAGGAAAAAATCATCAAAACTTGGCAGCCAAATCGATTAGGTAGGGATTCCGAATCGATGCACCCACCGAATCGAATCGATTCGGACCTGACTGCATCATTCTCATCGTGCGGATACGGGTTTTCCACATTAAATTTTTAACATTAACTATATGCGCAGGGACAATTTTTAACGTTAACACATCAAGACCAATAGAAATCTTTCGAAGAACTGATCAAAACCCATTATTTCATCAAAACCATAGATTGTGTTCTTCATGTATACTCATCATTTTTCCCAAATTTCTTTCATTAATATCATCCATACTCACTGATTTCGTCAATCTACATACAAGAATTATTATATATGAATTTCAACTCCAAATCACGACTTCTACCCACCCAAATCCCCAAAATCATCATTTAAATCACGAATTGAAACTCGTTTACTACATAGATATTATAACAAACTCAGAGTAATGCAAGATAAACATTTTCCTTGCAGGTCTGATTTACGTTCTGAGATGGTGAGGATGTCCTCTCCTTGCTCCGATCTCGATTCCGGCGACGTTCAGGGCGAGAAACGGTGTGAAATAGCCTACGTTTCTTCTCCTCTTCCTTTTTATGGCCTCCTCTCTCTCCAAAGTGTTGTAACCCTAGCCTCACACTCAAATGGGTTGATAGAACACTCTAATTTTCGAAGTTCCCTCTACCCTAGACTCCTAAATGATCGAAATGCCCTTACTTGATGTCGGGTTGGTATAAAATCGTCCTGGTACCCAATCAGCACACCCGACTACACTATTTGGACAATTTCGACCCATTCGGAACCAACTGTGACCTCGAAATTGCCATCCGAGTCACCCTACAACAATTTCCTATATTGACCTCATATAGTCTACACGCGGTCAGTTCGTACAAGTTGCATTGGTCCCATGCGAGGTGTTCGTACCTCCTACGGGGCCGTTTGGGGGCTGGTTTCGGTTTTCACCCTTTAACGGCTTGTTTTTAAGTCTAAGTGAGATTTTTACAAATTATCATCATACTCTCAAACCGGGAGACCCAGGACCACGCGGTCAGTTCCTACAAGTTGCATTGGTCCTGTGCGAGGTGTTCGTGCCTCCTACGGGGTCGTTTGGGGGCCGATTTGCGTTTCCACCCTTTAACGGCCTGTTTTTAAGTTTATGTTTGATTTTTGCAAATTATCATCCTATTCACAAACCGGGAGGTCCGGGACTACGCGGTCAGTTCCTACAAGTTACATGGGTCCCGTACGAGGTGTTCGTGCCTCCTACGGGGTCGTTTGGGGGCCGGTTTGGGTTTTCACCCTTTAACGGCTTGTTTTTAAGTTTAAGTGTTGATTTTTACAAATTTTCATCATATTCTCAAACCGGAAGACCCGGGACTGCGCGATCAGTTCCTACAAGTTACATTGGTCCCATGCGAGGTGTTTGTGCCTCGTACGGGATCGTTTGGTGGTTGTTTTGGGTTTTCACCCTTTAACGGCTTGTTTTTAAGTTTAAGTGTTGATTTTGCAAATTTTCGTCATATTCTCAAACCGGGAGACTCGGGACTACGCGGTCAGTTCCTACAAGTTACATTGGTCCCGTGCGACGTGTTCGTGCCTCTTACGGGACCGTTTGGGGGCTGGTTTAGATTTTCACCCTCAAACGGCTTATTTTCAAGCCTAATCTACGTATTTTGAAATTATCATCATATTCTCAAACTGGAAGACCCGGGACTGCGGGGTCAGTTCAGACGAGTTACATTGGTCCCGTGGGAGGTGTTCGTGCCTCTTACGTGGCCGTTTGGGGGTTGGTTTGGGGTTTTACCCTCAAACGGCTTATTTTGAAGCCTAATCTATGTATTTTGAAATTATCGTCATATTCTCAAACCGAGAGACCCGGAACTACACGGTCAGTTCGTACGAGTTACATTAGTCCCGTGCGAGGTGTCCGTGCCTCTTACGGGACGGTTTGGGGGCTGGTTTGGGTTTTCACCCACAAACGACTTGTTTTCAAGCCGAATCTACGTATTTTGAAATTATCATCATATTCTCAAACTGGGAGACTCGGGACTACATGGTCAGTTCGTACGAGTTACATTGGTCTCGTACGAGATGTTCATGCCTCTTACGGGGCCGTTTGGGGGCTGGTTTGAGTTTTTACCGTCAAACGGCTTGTTTTCAAGCCTAATCTACGTATTTTGTAATTATCGTCATATACGATGTCAATTCATACAAGTTACATTGGAGCGAGAATAGTTACAATGCACAAATCAAATTAAGGTTTCAAAAATCATTTAAAAAACAGTAAATAACTAAATGAATTCATTCAATGTTTGTAGATGATGCGTTCAAGTTGAAGCCGATGATGTTTAGACGAATATGTCATGTATGTCAACATAAAATGAACAACTAAGAGAGATTTCTATTAGAACATGATGAATTAGAAGTATTAGGATATAATTTTGGAAACATTCATACGCTTTTCAATTAATGGACATAATTTGTGGTCCAAATTTTAGAGTTTCCAAATTAGTCTTATGGTTCTCAAAAAGTGAACACCAAAATCTATTTTGCCTAGGCAAAATAAATTTGGTCCTGATTTATTTTCAACACTCCCTACTTGCTCAAAACCCAAACACACGCACCCATTCCCCACCTGCTCACACTCCCTACTTGCATGGGGCCGTGCGAGGTGATCGTACCTCCTACGGGGCCGTTTGGGGACAGGTTTGGGTTTTCACCCTTTAACGGCTTGTTTTTAAGTCTAAGTGTGATTTTTGCAAATTATCGTCATACTCTCAAACCAGGACACCCGAGACTACGCGGTCAGTTCCTACAAGTTGCATTGGTCCCGTGCGAGGTGTTCGTGCCTCCTACGGGGGGTCGTTTGGGGGCTGGTTTGGGTTTTCACCCTTTAATGGCCTGTTTTTAAGTCTAAGTGTGATTTTTGCAAATTATCATCGTACTCTCAAACCAGGACACCCGGGACTACGCGGTCAGTTCCTACAAGTTGCATTGGTCCCGTGCGAGGTGTTCGTGCCTCCTACGGGGCCGTTTGGGGGCTGGTTTGGGATTTCACCCCTTAACGACTAGTTTTTAAGTCCAAGTGTGATTTTTGCAAATTATCATCGTACTTACAAACCGGGAGATCCGGGACTACGCGGTCAGTTCCTACAAGTTGCATTGGTCCCGTGCGAGGTGTTCGTACCTACTACGGGGCAGTTTGTGGACTGGTTTGGGTTTTCACCCTTTAACGGCCTGTTTTTAACTTTAAGTGTGATTTTTGAAAATTATCCTCATACTCTCAAATCGGGAGACCCGAGGCTACGTGGTAAGATTCTACAAGTTACATCGGTCCCATACGAGGTGTTCATGCCTCTTACGGGGTCGTTTGGGGGCCGATTTGCGTTTTCACCCTTTAACGGCATGTGTTTTAACTCTAAGTGTGATTTTTGCAAATTATCGTCATACTCTCAAACTGGGAGACCCGGGACTATGCGGTCAGTTCCTACAAGTTACATTGGTCCCGTGCGAAGTGTTCGTGCCTCCTACGGGGGCGTTTGGGGTCGATTTGGGTTTTCACCCTTTAACGGCCTGTTTTTAAGTTTACATGTGACTTTTACAAATTATCATCCTATTTACAAACCGGGAGACCCGGGACTACGCAGTCAGTTCCTACAAGTTGCATTGGTCCCGTGCGAGGTGTTCGTACCTCCTACGGGGCCGTTTGGGGGCTGGTTTGGGTTTTCACCCTTTAATGGCCTGTTTTTAAGTCTAAGTGTGATTTTTGCAAATTATCATCGTACTCTCAAACCAGGACACCCGGGACTACGCGGTCAGTTCCTACAAGTTGCATTGGTCCCGTGCGAGGTGTCCGTGCCTCCTACAGGGCCGTTTGGGGACTGGTTTGGGTTTTCACCCCTTAACGGCTAGTTTTTAAGTCTAAATGTGATTTTTTCAAATTATCGTCATACTTTCAAACCGGGACACCCGGAACTACGCGGTCAGTTCCTACAAGTTGCATTGGTCCCGTGTGAGGTGTTCGTGCCTCCTACGGGGTCGTTTGGGTGCTGGTTTGGGTTTTCACCCCTTTACGGCTAGTTTTTAAGTCCAAGTGTGATTTTTACAAATTATCGTCGTACTCTCAAATCGGGAGACCTGGGAGTACGTGGTCAATTTCGACAAGTTGCATTGGTCCCGTGCGAGGTGTTCGTACCACCTACGGGGCCGATTGGGAACTGGTTTGGGTTTTCACCCTTTAACGGCATGTTTTTAAGTCTAAGTGTGATTTTGCAAATTATCGTCGTACTCTCAAATCGGGAGACCAGGGACTACGCGGTCAGTTACTACAAGTTGCATTGGTCCCGTGCGAGGTGTTCGTACCTCCTACGGGGCCATTTGGGGGCTGGTTTCGGTTTTCACCCTTTAATGGCTTGTTTTTAACTCTAAGTGTGATTTTTGCAAATTATCGTCACACTCTCAAGCCGGGACACCCAGGAATACGCGGTCAGTTCTTATAAGTAGGTGCCAAAGAAGAATGAGAAGAAGCCCGAAAAGGAGCAAAAAGGAACATAACCTCCGATACGATAAACAGAATAAAACCATCTGTCAGAGAAAAAAGAACGAACGGATCTTGTAGGATTCCCAAGAAATTCTTCGATTTCTTCCGGAAGCAGATGATTAATCATCTGCTTCTCACGTTCTGTGAATAGCCGGGACATTGAGGAATACCCAGAAAGGCATTTCGGGAATCGGTCTGATTCTATCTCTGTTCGTTCCGTGCATTGGTCCCGTGCGAAGTGTTCGTGCCTCCAACGGGGTCGTTTGGGGGCTGGTTTGGGTTTTCACCCTTTAACAGCTTGTTTTTAAGTCTAAGTGTGATTTTTGCAAATTATAATCATACTCCCAAAGCAGGACACCCGGGACTACGCGATCAGTTCCTACAAGTTGCATTGGTCCCGTGCGAGGTGTTCGTGCCTCCTACGGGGCCGTTTGGGGGCTGGTTTGGGTTTTCACCCCTTAACGGCAAGTTTTTAAGTCCAAGTGTGATTTTTGCAAATTATCATCGTACTTACAAACCGGGAGATCCGGGACTACGCGGTCAGTTCCTACAAGTTGCATTGGTCCCGTGCGAGGTGTTCGTACCTCCTACGGGGCCGTTTGGGGACTGGTTTGGGTTTTCCCCCTTTAACGGCCTGTTTTTAAGTTTACATGTGACTTTACAAATTATCATCCTATTTACAAACCGGGAGACCCGGGACTACGCGGTCAGTTCCTACAAGTTGCATTGGTCCCGTGCGAGGAGTTTGTGCCTCCTACGGGGTCGTTTGGGGGTTGATTTGGGTTTTCACCCCTTAACAGCTAGTTTTTAAGTCCAAGTGTGATTTTTGCAAATTATCGTCGTACTCTCAAATCGGGAGACCTGGGACTACGCGGTCAATTCCTACAAGTTGAATGGGGCCGTGCGAGGTGTCCGTGCCTCCTACGGGGCCGTTTGGGGACTGGTTTGGGTTTTCACCCCTTAACGGCTAGTTTTTAAGTCTAAATGTGATTTTTTCAAATTATCGTCATACTTTCAAACCGGGACACCCGGTACTACGCGGTCAGTTCCTACAAGTTGCATTGGTCCCGTGCGAGGTGTTCGTGCCTCCTACGGGGTCGTTTGGGGGCTGGTTTGGGTTTTCACCCTTTAACGGCTAGTTTTTAAGTCTAAATGTGATTTTTGCAAATTATCGTCGTACTCTCAAATCCGGATACCCAGGACTACGCGGTCAGTTCCTACAAGTTGCATCGGTCCCGTGCGAGGTGTTCGTACCTCCTACGGGGTCGTTTGGGGGCCGATTTGGGTTTTCACCCTTTAACGGCATGTTTTTAACTCTAAGTGTGATTTTTGAAAATTATCGTCATACTCTCAAACTGGGAGACTCGGGACTATGCGGTCAGTTCCTACAAGTTACATTGGTCCCGTGCGAAGTGTTCGTGCCTCCTACGGAGTCGTTTGGGGTCGATTTGGGTTTTCACCCTTTAACGGCCTGTTTTTAAGTTTACATGTGACTTTACAAATTATCATCCTATTTACAAACCGGGAGACCCGGGACTACGCGGTCAGTTCCTACAAGTTGCATTGGTCCCGTGCGAGGTGTTCGTACCTCCTACGGGGCCGTTTGGGGGCTGGTTTGGGTTTTCACCCTTTAATGGCCTGTTTTTAAGTCTAAGTGTGATTTTTGCAAATTATCATCGTACTATCAAACCAGGACACCCGGACTACGCGGTCAGTTCCTACAAGTTGCATTGGTCCCGTGCGAGGTGTCCGTGCCTCCTACGGGGCCGTTTGGGGACTGGTTTGGGTTTTCACCCCTTAACGGCTATTTTGTAAGTCAAAATGTGATTTTTTCAAATTATCGTCATACTTTCAAACCGGGACACCCGGTACTACGCGGTCAGTTCCTACAAGTTGCATTGGTCCCGTGCGAGGAGTTCGTGCCTCCTACGGGGTCGTTTGGGGCTGGTTTGGGTTTTCACCCCGTAACGGCTAGTTTTTAAGTCCAAGTGTGATTTTTGCAAATTATCGTCGTACTCTCAAATCGGGTGACCTGGGACTACGCGGTCAATTCCTACAAGTTGCATGGGGCCGTGCGAGGTGTTCGTACCTCCTACGGGGCCGTTTGGGGACAGGTTTGGGTTTTCACCCTTTAACGTCTTGTTTTTAAGTCTAAGTGTGATTTTTGCAAATTATCGTCGTACTCTCAAATCGGGATACCCAGGACTACGCGGTCAGTTCCTACAAGTTGCATTGGTCCCGTGCGAGGTGTTCGTGCCTCCTACGGGGTCGTTTGGGGGTTGGTTTGGGTTTTCACCCCTTAACGGCTAGTTTTTAAGTCTAACTGTGATTTTTGCAAATTATCGTCATACTCTCAAATCGGGAGATCCGGTACTACGCGGTCAGTTCCTACAAGTTGCATTGGTCCCGTGCGAGGAGTTCGTGCCTCCTACTGGGACGTTTGGGGGCTGGTTTGGGTTTTCACCCCTTAACGGCTAGTTTTTAAGTCTAATTGTGATTTTTTCAAATTATCGTTGTACTCTCAAATCGGGAGACCAGGGACTACGCAGTCAGTTACTACAAGTTGCATTGGTCCCGTGCGAGGTGTTAGTACCTCCTACGGGGTTTGGGGGTTGGTTTCGGTTTTCACCCTTTAGTGGCTTGTTTTTAAGTCTAAGTGTGATTTTTGCAAATTATCGTCATACTCTCAAGCCGGGACACCCGGGACTACGCGGTCAGTTCCTATAAGTTGCATTGGTCCCGTGCGAGGTGTTCGTGCCTCCAACGGGGTCGTTTGGGGGCTGGTTTGGGTTTTCACCCTTTAACAGCTTGTTTATAAGTCTAAGTGTGATTTTTGCAAATTATCGTCATACTCTCAAACCAGGACACTCGAGACTACGCGGTCAGTTCCTACAAGTTGCATTGGTCCCGTGCGAGGTGTTCGTGCCTCCTACGGGGTCGTTTGGGGGCTGGTTTGGATTTTCACCCTTTAATGGCCTGTTTTAAAGTCTAAGTGTGATTTTTGCAAATTATTATCGTACTCCCAAACCAGGACACCCGGGACTACGCAGTCAGTTCCTAAAAGTTGCATTGGTCCCGTGCGAGGTGTTCGTGCCTCCTACGGGGCCGTGTGGGGGCTGGTTTGGGTTTTCACCCCTTAATGGCTAGTTTTTAAGTCATAGTGTGATTTTTGCAAATTATCATCGTTCTCTCAAATCGGGAGACCCGGGACTACTCGGTCAGTTCCTACAAGTTGCATTGGTCCCGTGCGAGGTGTTCGTATCTCTTACGGGGCCGTTTGGGGACTGGTTTTGGTTTTCACCCTTTAACGACTTATTTTTAAGTCTAAGTGTGATTTTTGCAAATTATCGTCGTACTCTCAAATCGGGATACCCGGTACTACGCGGTCAGTTCCTACAAGTTGCATTGGTCCCGTGCGAGGTGTCCGTGCCTCCTACGGGTCCGTTTGGGGACTGGTTTGGGTTTTCACCCCTTAACGGCTATTTTTTAAGTCTAAATGTGATTTTTTCAAATTATCGTCATACTTTCAAATCGGGACACCCGGTACTACGCGGTCAGTTCCTACAAGTTGCATTGGTCCCGTGCGAGGAGTTCGTGCCTCCTCCGGGGTCGTTTGGGGTCTGATTTGGGTTTTCACCCCTTAACGGCTAGTTTTTAAGTCCAAGTGTGATTTTTGCAAATTATCGTCGTACTCTCAAATCGGGAGACCTGGGACTACGCGGTCAATTCCTACAAGTTGCATGGGGCCGTGCGTGGTGTCCGTGCCTCCTACAGGGCCGTTTGGGGACTGGTTTGGGGTTTCACCCCTTAACGGCTAGTTTTTAAGTCTAAATGTGATTTTTTCAAATTTTCGTCATACTTTCAAACCGGGACACCCGGTACTACGCGGTCAGTTCCTACAAGTTGCATTGGTCCCGTGCGAGGTGTTCGTGCCTCCTACGGGGTCGTTTGGGGGTTGGTTTGGGTTTTCACCCTTTAACGGCTAGTTTTTAAGTCTAAGTGTGATTTTTGCAAATTATCGTCGTACTCTCAAATCGGGATACCCAGGACTACGCGGTCAGTTCCTACAAGTTGCATTGGTCCCGTGCGAGGTGTTCGTACCTCCTACGGGGCCGTTTGGGGACTAGTTTGGGTTTTCACCCTTTAACGGCCTGTTTTTAACTCTAAGTGTGATTTTTGAAAATTATCCTCATACTTTCAAATCGGGAGACCCGAGACTACCTGGTAAGATTCTACAAGTTACATCGGTCCCCTACGAGGTGTTCGTGCCTCCTACGGGGACGTTTGGGGGCCGATTTGGGTTTTCACCCTTTAACGGCATGTTTTTAACTGTAAGTGTGATTTTTGCAAATTATCGTCATACTCTCAAACTGGGAGACCCGGGACTATGCGGTCAGTTCCTACAAGTTACATTGGTCCCGTACGAAGTGTTTGTGCCTCCTACGGAGTCGTTTGGGGTCGATTTGGGTTTTCACCCTTTAACGGCCTGTTTTTAAGTTTACATGTGACTTTACAAATTATCATCCTATTTACAAACCGGGAGACCCGGGACTACGCGGTCAGTTCCTACAAGTTGCATTGGTCCCGTGCGAGGTGTTCGTACCTCCTACGGGGCCGTTTGGGGGCTGGTTTGGGTTTTCACCCTTTAATGGCCTATTTTTAAGTCTAAGTGTGATTTTTGCAAATTATCATCGTACTCTCAAACCAGGACACCCGGGACTACGCGGTCAGTTCCTACAAGTTGCATTGGTCCCGTGCGAGGTGTCCGTGCCTCCTACGGGGCCGTTTGGGGACTGGTTTGGGTTTTCACCCCTTAACGGCTATTTTTTAAGTCTAAATGTGATTTTTTCAAATTATCGTCATACTTTTAAACCGGGACACCCGGTACTACGCGGTCAGTTCCTACAAGTTGCATTGGTCCCGTGCGAGGAGTTCGTGCCTCCTACGGGGTCGTTTGGGGGCTGGTTTGGGTTTTCACCCCGTAACGGCTAGTTTTTAAGTCCAAGTGTGATTTTTGCAAATTATCGCCGTACTCTCAAATCGGGAGACCTGGGACTACGCGGTCAATTCCTTCAAGTTGCATGGGGCCGTGCGAGGTGTTCGTACCTCCTACGGGGCCGTTTGGGGACAGGTTTGGGTTTTCACCCTTTAACGGCTTGTTTTTAAGTCTAAGTGTGATTTTTGCAAATTATCGTCGTACTCTCAAATCGGGATACCCAGGACTACGCGGTCAGTTCCTACAAGTTGCATTGGTCCCGTGCGAGGTGTTCGTGCCTCCTACGGGGTCGTTTGGGGGCTGGTTTGGGTTTTCACCCCTTAACGGCTAGTTTTTAAGTCTAACTGTGATTTTTGCAAATTATCGTCATACTCTCAAATCGGGAGATCCGGTACTACGCGGTCAGTTCCTACAAGTTGCATTGGTCCTGTGCGAGGTGTTCGTGCCTCCTACTGGGACGTTTGGGGGTTGGTTTGGGTTTTCACCCCTTAATGGCTAGTTTTTAAGTCTAATTGTGATTTTTGCAAATTATTGTCATACTCTCAAATCGGGAGACCAGGGACTACGCGGTCAGTTACTACAAGTTGCATTGGTCCCGTGCGAGGTGTTAGTACCTCCTACGGGGTTTGGGGGCTGGTTTCGGTTTTCACCCTTTAATGGCTTGTTTTTAAGTCTAAGTGTGATTTTTGCAAATTATCGTCATACTCTCAAGCCGGGACACCCGGGACTACGCGGTCAGTTCCTATAAGTTGCATTGGACCCATGCGAGGTGTTCGTGCCTCCAACGGGGTCGTTTGGGGGCTGGTTTGGGTTTTCACCCTCTAAGTGTGATTTTTGCAAATTATCGACATACTCTCAAACCAGGACACCCGAGACTACGCGGTCAGTTCCTACAAGTTGCATTGGTCCCGTGCGAGGTGTTCGTACCTCCTACGGGGTCGTTTGGGGGCTGGTTTGGGTTTTCACCCTTTAACGGCTAGTTTTTAAGTCTAAGTGTGATTTTTGCAAATTATCGTCATACTCTCAAATCGGGAGATCCGGGACTACGCGGTCAGTACCTACAAGTTGTATTGGTCCCGTGCGAGGTGTTCGTGCCTCCTACGGGGCCGTTTGGGGGCTGGTTTGGGTTTTCACCCCTTAACGACTAGTTGTTAAGTCTAAGTGTGATTTTTGCAAATTATCATCATACTCTCAAAGCAGGACACCCGGGACTACGCGATCAGTTCCTACAAGTTGCATTGGTCCCGTGCGAGGTGTTCGTGCCTCCTACGGGGCCGTTTGGGGGCTGGTTTGGGTTTTCACCCCTTAACGGCAAGTTTTTAAGTCCAAGTGTGATTTTTGCAAATTATCATCGTACTTACAAACCGGGAGATCCGGGACTACGCGGTCAGTTCCTACAAGTTGCATTGGTCCCGTGCGAGGTGTTCGTACCTCATACGGGGCCGTTTGGGGACTGGTTTGGGTTTTCCCCCTTTAACGGCCTGTTTTTAAGTTTACATGTGACTTTACAAATTATCATCCTATTTACAAACCGGGAAACCCGGGACTACGCGGTCAGTTCCTACAAGTTGCATTGGTCCCGTGCGAGGAGTTCGTGCCTCCTACGGGGTCGTTTGGGGGCTGATTTGGGTTTTCACCCCTTAACGGCTAGTTTTTAAGTCCAAGTGTGATTTTTGCAAATTATCGTCGTACTCTCAAATCGGGAGACCTGGGACTACGCGGTCAATTCCTACAAGTTGCATGGGGCCGTGCGAGGTGTCCGTGCCTCCTACGGGGCCGTTTGGGGACTGGTTTGGGTTTTCACCCCTTAACGGCTAGTTTTTAAGTCTAAATGTGATTTTTTTCAAATTATCGTCATACTTTCAAACCGGGACACCCGGTACTACGCGGTCAGTTCCTACAAGTTGCATTGGTCCCGTGCGAGGTGTTCGTGCCTCCTACGGGGTCGTTTGGGGGCTGGTTTGGGTTTTCACCCTTTAACGGCTAGTTTTTAAGTCTAAGTGTGATTTTTGCAAATTATCGTCGTACTCTCAAATCGGGATACCCAGGACTACGCGGTCAGTTCCTACAAGTTGCATCGGTCCCGTGCGAGGTGTTCGTACCTCCTACGGGGTCGTTTGGGGGCCGATTTGGGTTTTCACCCTTTAACGGCATGTTTTTAACTCTAAGTGTGATTTTTGCAAATTATCGTCATACTCTCAAACTGGGAGACTCGGGACCAATGTTTTAAAAAGCGCGCTATTGCGAACGCAATAGCGCGCTATTGCCTTTTGCGATTGAAAAACGCCACGCTATTGGCACTGCTAAACAAGATGCTCCTTTTGCGTGCGCTATTGGGCGCGAAAGTGCGCTATTTTGCGCGAAAGTGCGCAATTGGAGCTTTGGAAAAGATAAAAAAAAAAAGCTACCATTTAAAAAAAAGGGAAATGCAAGAGGTGTTTAACCCAACCCTTAACCCTTCAAAAAACTTACAGGCTGTTAAACTTATGGGCTAACTTATGGGCTGTTAACACATTTTTTTAATTTCTCAGTATACTTTTTTTTCAGTTAACTTTTTTTGTTTGGGAGCTTTAAAAACTTACTTTTTTTGTAACTTTTTTCAATAACTCACTTTTTTTATTCATATTTCAGCAACTTTTTTTCAAATCTCAAATAATGTAATTTTTTTAATAAATTCAATAGAAAATGTATATTTTTTAATAAATTTCAGTGTAAAATGTTTTCTATTTTTTATTTTTCAGATTAAAAAATGGCACACAAAAAAGATTATGGATGGAAGCATGCATATGAAAAAGATTATCAGTTTAAAATGCTACTTATTTATAAAATTTCAGCTTAAAATGTTATTTGTTTTATAATTTTGATTTTAAACTGTAATTTGTCTTTATAATTTCAGTTAGAATGTTAATATTTTATAATTTTAAGTTTAAAATGTTAATCTTTTGTAATTTTCAATTTAAATGATACTTGTTTACAAAAGTGGAGCTTAAAATGTTTTTTTTTTAATAATTTTCAGCGCAAATAGTTATTTGTTCTATAATTTTCAAATTAAAATGTTAATTATTTTACAAATATCAGTTTAAAATGTTATTTTATATGTTTTTCTAATAAAAAAACTGAATTGCACGAATTGCTTGCGCGATGCGCGACGCGATTTGCGCCACGCGACCCCGGAGCCAAAACGCGACACCTTGCGCGACCGCGATTAAAAACATTGCTCGGGACTATGCGGTCAGTTCCTACAAGTTACATTGGTCCCGTGCGAAGTGTTCGTGCCTCCTACGGAGTCGTTTGGGGTCGATTTGGGTTTTCACCCTTTAGCGGCCTGTTTTAAGTTTACATGTGACTTTACAAATTATCATCCTATTTACAAACCGGGAGACCCGGGACTACGCGGTCAGTTCCTACAAGTTGCATTGGTCCCGTGCGAGGTGTTCGTACCTCCTACGGGGCCGTTTGGGGGCTGGTTTTGGTTTTCACCCTTTAATGGCCTGTTTTTAAGTCTAAGTGTGATTTTTGCAAATTATCATCGTACTATCAAACCAGGACACCCGAACTACGCGGTCAGTTCCTACAAGTTGCATTGGTCCCGTGCGAGGTGTCCGTGCCTCCTACGGGGCCGTTTGGGGACTGGTTTGGGTTTTAACCCCTTAACGGCTATTTTTTAAGTTAAAATGTGATTTTTTCAAATTATCGTCATACTTTCAAACCGGGACACCCGGTACTACGCGGTCAGTTCCTACAAGTTGTATTAGTCCCGTGCGAGGAGTTCGTGCCTCCTACGGGGTCGTTTGGGGGCTGGTTTGGGTTTTCACCCCGTAACGGCTAGTTTTTAAGTCCAAGTGTGATTTTTGCAAATTATCGTCGTACTCTCAAATCGGGAGACCTGGGACTACGCGGTCAATTCCTACAAGTTGCATGGGGCCGTGCGAGGTGTTCGTACCTCCTACGGGGCCGTTTGGGGACAGGTTTGGGTTTACACCCTTTAACGGCTTGTTTTTAAGTCTAAGTGTGATTTTTGCAAATTATTGTCGTACTCTCAAATCGGGATACCCAGGACTACGCGGTCAGTTCCTACAAGTTGCATTGGTCCCGTGCGAGGTGTTCGTGCCTCCTACGGGGTCGTTTGGGGGCTGGTTTGGGTTTTCACCCCTTAACGGCTAGTTTTTAAGTCTAACTGTGATTTTTGCAAATTATCGTCATACTCTCAAATCGGGAGATCCGGTACTACGCGGTCAGTTCCTACAAGTTGCATTGGTCCCGTGCGAGGAGTTCGTGCCTCCTACTGGGACGTGTGGGGGCTGGTTTGGGTTTTCACCCCTTAACGGCTAGTTTTTAAGTCTAATTGTGATTTTTGCAAATTATCGGCATACTCTCAAATCGGGAGACCAGGGACTATGCAGTCAGTTACTACAAGTTGCATTGGTCCCGTGCGAGGTGTTAGTACCTCCTACGGGGTTTGGGGGCTGGTTTCGGTTTTCACCCTTTAATGGCTTGTTTTTAAGTCTAAGTGTGATTTTTGCAAATTATCGTCATACTCTCAAGCCGGGACACCCGGGACTACGCGGTCAGTTCCTATAAGTTGCATTGGACCCGTGCGAGGTGTTCGTGCCTCCAACGGGGTCGTTTGGGGGCTGGTTTGGGTTTTCACCCTCTAAGTGTGATTTTTGCAAATTATCGACATACTCTCAAACCAGGACACCCGAGACTACGCGGTCAGTTCCTACAAGTTGCATTGGTCCCGTGCGAGGTGTTCGTGCCTCCAACGGGGTCGTTTGGGGGCTGCTTTGGGTTTTCACCCTTTAACAGCTTGTTTTTAAGTCTAAGTGTGATTTTTTCAAATTATCGTCATACTCTCAAACCAGGACACCCGAGACTACGCGGTCAGTTCCTACAAGTTGCATTGGTCCCGTGCGAGGTGTTCGTGCCTCCTACGGGGTCGTTTGGGGGCTGGTTTGGGTTTTCACCCTTTAATGGCCTGTTTTTAAGTCTAAGTGTGATTTTCGCAAATTATTATCGTACTCTCAAACCAGGACACCCGGGACTACGCAGTCAGTTCCTAAAAGTTGCATTGGTCCCGTGCGAGGTGTTCGTGCCTCCTACGGGGCCGTGTGGGGGCTGGTTTGGGTTTTCACCCCTTAATGGCTAGTTTTTAAGTCCAAGTGTGATTTTTGCAAATTATCATCGTACTCTCAAATCGGGAGACCCGGGACTACTCGGTCAGTTCCTACAAGTTGCATTGGTCCCGTGCGAGGTGTTCGTATCTCTTACGTTGCCGTTTGGGGACTGGTTTTGGTTTTCACCCTTTAACGGCTTATTTTTAAGTCTAAGTGTGATTTTTGCAAATTATCGTCGTACTCTCAAATCGGGATACCCGGGACTACGCGGTCAGTTCCTACAAGTTGCATTGGTCCCGTGCGAGGTGTCCGTGCCTCCTACGGGTCCGTTTGGGGACTAGTTTGGGTTTTCACCCCTTAACGGCTATTTTTTAAGTCTAAATGTGATTTTTTCAAATTATTGTCATACTTTCAAACCGGGACACCCGGTACTACGCGGTCAGTTCCTACAAGTTGCATTGGTCCCGTGCGAGGAGTTCGTACCTCCTACGGGGTCGTTTGGGGTCTGATTTGGGTTTTCACCCCTTAACAGCTAGTTTTTAAGTCCAAGTGTGATTTTTGCAAATTATCGTCGTACTCTCAAATCGGGAGACCTGGGACTACGCGGTCAATTCCTACAAGTTGCATGGGGCCGTGCGAGGTGTCCGTGCCTCCTACAGGGCCGTTTGGGGACTGGTTTGGGTTTTCACCCCTTAACGGCTAGTTTTTAAGTCTAAATGTGATTTTTTCAAATTATCGTCATACTTTCAAACCGGGACACCCGGTACTACCCGGTCAGTTCCTATAAGTTGCATTGGTCCCGTGCGAGGTGTTCGTGCCTCCAACGGGGTCGTTTGGGGGCTGGTTTGGGTTTTCACCCCTTAACGGCTATTTTTTAAGTCTAAATGTGATTTTTTCAAATTATCGTCATACTTTCAAAACGGGACACCCGGTACTACGCGGTCAGTTCCTACAAGTTGCATTGGTCCCGTGCGAGGAGTTCGTGCCTCCTACGGGGTCGTTTGGGGTCTGATTTGGGTTTTCACCCCTTAACGGCTAGTTTTTAAGTCCAAGTGTGATTTTTGCAAATTATCGTCGTACTCTCAAATCGGGAGACCTGGGACTACGCGGTCGATTCCTACAAGTTGCATGGGGCCGTGCGAGGTGTCCGTGCCTCCTACAGGGCCGTTTGGGGGCTGGTTTGGGTTTTCACCCCTTAACGGCTAGTTTTTAAGTCTAAATGTGATTTTTTCAAATTGTCGTCATACTTTCAAACCGGGACACCCGGTACTACGCGGTCAGTTCCTACAAGTTGCATTGGTCCCGTGCGAGGTGTTCGTGCCTCCTACGGGGTCGTTTGGGGGTTGGTTTGGGTTTTCACCCTTTAACGGCTAGTTTTTAAGTCTAAGTGTGATTTTTGCAAATTATCGTCGTACTCTCAAATCGGGATACCCAGGACTACGCGATCAGTTCCTACAAGTTGCATTGGTCCCGTGCGAGGTGTTCGTACCTCCTACGGGGCCGTTTGGGGACTAGTTTGGGTTTTCACCCTTTAACGGCCTGTTTTTAACTCTAAGTGTGTTTTTTGAAAATTATCCTCATACTTTCAAATCGGGAGACCCGAGACTACCTGGTAAGATTCTACAAGTTACATCGGTCCCCTACGAGGTGTTCGTGCCTCCTACGGGGACGTTTGGGGGCCGATTTGGGTTTTCACCCTTTAACGGCATGTTTTTAACTCTAAGTGTGATTTTTGCAAATTATCATCGTACTCTCAAACCAGGACACCCGGGACTACGCGGTCAGTTCCTACAAGTTGCATTGGTCCCGTGCGAGGTGTCCGTGCCTCCTACGGGGCCGTTTGGGGACTGGTTTGGGTTTTCACCCCTTAACAGCTATTTTTTAAGTCAAAATGTGATTTTTTCAAATTATCGTCATACTTTTAAACCGGGACACCCGGTACTACGCGGTCAGTTCCTACAAGTTGCATTGGTCCCGTGCGAGGAGTTCGTGCCTCCTACGGGGTCGTTTGGGGGCTGGTTTGGGTTTTCACCCCGTAACGGCTAGTTTTTAAGTCCAAGTGTGATTTTTGCACATTATCGTCGTACTCTCAAATCGGGAGACCTGGGACTACGCGGTCAATTCCTTCAAGTTGCATGGGGCCGTGCGAGGTGTTCGTACCTCCTACGGGGCCGTTTGGGGACAGGTTTGGGTTTTCACCCTTTAACGGCTTGTTTTTAAGTCTAAGTGTGATTTATGCAAATTATCGTCATACTCTCAAATCGGGATACCCAGGACTACGCGGTCAGTTCCTACAAGTTGCATTGGTCCCGTGCGAGGTGTTCGTGCCTCCTACGGGGTCGTTTGGGGGCTGGTTTGGGTTTTCACCCCTTAACGGCTAGTTTTTAAGTCTAACTGTGATTTTTGCAAATTATCGTCATACTCTCAAATCAGGAGATCCGGTACTACGCGGTCAGTTCCTATAAGTTGCATTGGTCCCGTGCGAGGTGTTCGTGCCTCCTACTGGGACGTTTGGGGGTTGGTTTGGGTTTTCACCCCTTAATGGCTAGTTTTTAAGTCTAATTGTGATTTTTGCAAATTATCGTCATACTCTCAAATCGGGAGACCAGGGACTACGCGGTCAGTTACTACAAGTTGCATTGGTCCCGTGCGAGGTGTTAGTACCTCCTACGGGGTTTGGGGGCTGGTTTCGGTTTTCACCCTTTAATGGCTTGTTTTTAAGTCTAAGTGTGATTTTTGCAAATTATCGTCATACTCTCAAGCCGGGACACCCGGGACTACGCGGTCAGTTGCTATAAGTTGCATTGGTCCCGGGCGAGGTGTTCGTGCCTCCAACGGGGTCGTTTGGGCGCTGGTTTGGGTTTTCACCCTCTAAGTGTGATTTTTGCAAATTATCGTCATACTCTCAAACCAGGACACCCAAACTACGCGGTCAGTTCCTACTAGTTGCATTGGTCCCGTGCGAGGTGTTCGTACCTCCTACGGGGTCGTTTGGGGGCTGGTTTGGGTTTTCACCCTTTAATGTCCTATTTTTAAGTCTAAGTGTGATTTTTGCAAAATTATTATCGTACTCTCAAACCAGGACACCCGGGACTACGCGATCAGTTCCTAAAAGTTGCATTGGTCCCGTGCGAGGTGTTCGTGCCTCCTACGGGGCCGTGTGGGGGCTGGTTTGGGTTTTCACCCCTTGACGGCTAGTTTTTAAGTCCAAGTGTGATTTTTGCAAATTATCATCATACTCTCAAATCGGGACACCCGGGACTACGCGGTCAGTTCCTACAAGTTGCATTGGTCCCGTGCGAGGTGTTCGTACCTCTTACGGGGCCGTTTGGGGACTGGTTTTGGTTTTCACCCTTTAACGGCTTATTTTTAAGTCTAAGTGTGATTTTTGCAAATTATCGTCGTACTCTCAAATCGGGATACCCGGGACTACGCGGTCAGTTCTTACAAGTTGCATTGGTCCCGTGCGAGCTGTTCGTGCCTCCTACGGGGTCGTTTGGGGGCTAGTTTGGGTTTTCACCACATAACGACAAGTTTTTAAGTCTAAGTGCGATTTTTGCAAATTATCGTCATACTCTCAAATCGGGAGACCGGGGACTACGCGGTCAGTTCGTACAAGTTGCATTGGTTCCGTGCGAGGTGTTCGTACCTCCTTCGGGGCCGTTTGGGGTTGGTTTGGGATTTCACCCTTTAACGGCTTGTTTTTAAGTTTAAGTGTGATTTTTGCAAATTATCGTCATACTCTCAAACCGGGACACCCGGGACTACGCGGTCAGTTCCTATAAGTTGCATTGGTCCCGTGCGAGGTGTTCGTGCCTCCTACGGGGACGTTTGGGGGTTGGTTTGGGTTTTCACCCCTTAACGGCTAGTTTTCAAGTCTAAGTGTGATTTTTGCAAATTATCGTCGTACTCTCAAACCAGGAGACCCGGGACTACGCGGTCTGTTCCTACAAGTTGCATTGGTCCCGTGCGAGGCGTTCGTGCCTCCTACGGGGTCGTTTGGGGGCTAGTTTGGGTTTTCACCACATAACGACAAGTTTTTAAGTCTAAGTGCGATTTTTGCAAATTATCGCCATACTCTCAAATCGGGAGACCGGGGACTACGCGGTCAGTTCGTACAAGTTGTATTGGTTCCGTGCGAGGTGTTCGTACCTCCTTCGGGGCCGTTTGGGGTTGGTTTGGGATTTCACCCTTTAACGGCTTGTTTTTAAGTTTAAGTGTGATTTTTGCAAATTATCGTCATACTCTCAAACCGGGACACCCGGGACTACGCGGTCAGTTCCTATAAGTTGCATTGGTCCCGTGCGAGGTGTTCGTGCCTCCTACGGGGTCGTTTGGGGGCTGGTTTGGGTTTTCACCCTTTAACGGCTAGTTTTTAAGTCTAAGTGTGATTTTTGCAAATTATCGTCATACTCTCAAATCGGGAGATCCGGGACTACGCGGTCACTTCCTACAAGTTGTATTGGTCCCGTGCGAGGTGTTCGTGCCTCCTACGGGGCCGTTTGGGGGCTGGTTTGGGTTTTCACCCGTTAACGGATAGTTTTTAAGTCTAAGTGTGATTTTTGCAAATTATCGTCGTACTCTCAAACCAGAAGACCCGGGACTACGCGGTCTGTTCCTACAAGTTGTATTGGTCCCGTGCGAGGTGTTCGTGCCTCCTACGGGGTCGTTTGGGCGCTGGTTTGGGTTTTCACCCCTTAACGGCTAGTTTTTAAGTCTAAGTGTGATTTTTGCAAATTATCATCGTACTCTCAAAGCAAGAGACCCGGGACTACGCGGTCAGTTCCTACAAGTTGCATTGGTCCCGTGCGAGGTGTTCGTGCCTCCTACGGGGTCGTTTGGGGGCTGGTTTGGATTTTCACCCTTTAACGACTAGTTTTTAAGTCTAAGTGTGATTTTTGCAAATTATCGTCATACTCTCAAATCGAGAGATCCGCGACTACGCGGTCAGTTCCTACAAGTTGCATTGGTCCTGTGCGAGGTGCTCGTTCCTCCTACGGGGACGTTTGGGGGTTGGTTTGGGTTTTCACCCCTTAACGGCTAGTTTTTAAGTCTAAGTGTGATTTTTGCAAATTATCGTCGTACTCTCAAACCAGGAGACCCGGGACTACGCGGTCTGTTCCTACAAGTTGCATTGGTCCCGTGCAAGTTGCATTGGTCCCGTGCGAGGTGTTCGTGCCTCCTACGGGGTCGTTTGGGGGCTGGTTTGGGTTTTCACCCCTTAACGGCTAGTTTTTAAGTCTAAGTGTGATTTTTGCAAATTATCGTCGTACTCTCAAACCAGGAGACCCGGGACTACGCGGTCAGTTCCTACAAGTCACATTGGTCCCGTGCAAGTTGCATTGGTCCCGTACGAGGTGTTCGTGCCTCCTACGGGGTCGTTTGGGGGCTGGTTTGGGTTTTCACCCTTTAACGGCTTGTTTTTAAGTCTAAGTGTGATTTTTGCAAATTATCGTCGTACTCTCAAATCGGGATACCCAGGACTACGCGGTCAGTTCCTACAAGTTGCATTGGTCCCGTGCGAGGTGTTCGTGCCTCCTACGGGGTCGTTTGGGGGTCGGTTTGGGTTTTCACCCCTTAACGGCTTGTTTTTAAGTCTAAGTGTGATTTTTGCAAATTATCATCCTATTCACAAACCGGGAGATCCGGGACTATGCAGTCAATTCCTACAAGTTACATTGGTCCCGTGCGAGGTGTTCAGGCCTCCTACGGGGTCGTTTGGTGGCTGGTTTGGATTTTCACCCCATAACGGCTAGTTTTTAAGTCTAAGTGTGATTTTTGCAAATTATCGTCATACTCTCAAATCGGGAGATCCGATACTACGTGGTCAGTTCCTACAAGTTGCATTGGTCCCGTGCGAGGTGTTCGTGCCTCCTACGGGGTCGTTTGGGACTGGTTTGGGTTTTCACCCCTTAACGGCTAGTTTTTAAGTCTAAGTGTGATTTTTGCAAATTATCGTCATACTCTCAAATCGGGAGACCGGGGACTACGCGGTCAGTTCCTACAAGTTGCAATGGTCCCGTGCGATGTGTTCGTACCTCCTACGGGGCCGTTTGGGGGCTGGTTTGGGTTTTCACCCTTTAACGGCTTATTTTTAAGTTTAAGTGTGATTTTTGCAAATTATCATCCTATTCACAAACCGGGAGATCCGGGACTAAGCGGTCAGTTCCTACAAGTTGCATTGGTCCCGTGCGAGGTGTTCGTGCCTCCTACGGGGTCGTTTGGGGGCCGGTTTGGGTTTTCACCCCTTAATGGCTAGTTTTTAAGCCTAAGTGTGATTTCTGCAAATTATCGTCGTACTCTCAAATCGGGAGACCCGGGAGTACGCGGTCAGTTCGTACAAGTTGCATTGGTCCCGTGCGAGGTGTTCGTACCTCCTACGGGGCCGTTTGGGGGCTGGTTTCGGTTTTCACCCTTTAACAGCTTGTTTTTAAGTTTAAGTGTGATTTTTGCAAATTATCGTCATACACCCAAACCGAGACACACCCGGGACTACGCGGTCAGTTCCTATAAGTTGCATTGGTCCCGTGCGAGGTGTTCGTGCCTCCTACGGGCTCGTTTGGGGGACGGTTTGGGTTTTTACCCTCATACTCTCAAATCGGGAGATGCGGGACTATGCGGTCAGTTCCTACAAGTTGCATTGGTCCCGTGCGAGGTGTTCGTGCCTCCTACGGGGTCGTTTGGGGGCTGGTTTGGGTTTTCACCCCTTAACGGCTTGTTTTTAAGTCTAAGTGTGATTTTTGCAAATTATCGTCGTACTCTCAAATCGGGAGACCCGGGACTACGCGGTCAGTTCCTACAAGTTGCATTGGTCTCGTGCGAGGTGTTCGTACCTCCTACGGGGCCGTTTGGGTGCTGGTTTCGGTTTTCACCCTTTAACGGCTTGTTTTTAAGTCTAAGTGTGATTTTTGCAAATTATCGTCATACTCTCAAATCGGGAGACCCGAGACTACGCGGTCAGTTCGTACAAGTTGCATTGGTCCCGTGCGAGGTGTTCATACCTCCTACGGGGCCGTTTGGGTGCTGGTTTCGGTTTTCACCCTTTAACGGCTTGTTTTTAAGTCTAAGTGTGATTTTTGCAAATTATCGTCATACTCTCAAACCGGGACACACGGGACAACGCGGTCAGTTCCTACAAGTTGTATTGGTCCTATGCGAGGTGTTCGTGCCTCCTACGGGGTCGTTTATAGGCCGGTTTGGGTTTTCACCCTTTAACGGCCTGTTTTTAAGTCTAAGTGTGATTTTTGCAAATTATCATCCTATTCACAAACCGGGAGATCCGGGACTATGCGGTCAGTTCCTATAAGTTGCATTGGTCCCGTGCGAGGTGTTCGTGCCTCCTACGGGGTCGTTTGGTGGCTGGTTTGGGTTTTCACCCCTTAACGGCTAGTTTTTAAGTCTAAGTGTGATTTCTGCAAATTATCGTCGTACTCTCAAATCGGGAGACCCGGGACTACGCGGTCAGTTCGTACAAGTTGCATTGGTCCCGTGCGAGGTGTTCGTACCTCCTACGGGGCCGTTTGGGGGCTGGTTTCGGTTTTCACCCTTTAACGGCTTGTTTTTAAGTCTAAGTGTGATTTTTACAAATTATCATCATACTCTCAAACCGGGAGACCCAGGACCACGCGGTCAGTTCCTACAAGTTGCATTGGTCCTGTGCGAGGTGTTCGTGCCTCCTACGGGGTCGTTTGGGGGCCGATTTGGGTTTCCACCCTTTAACGGCCTGTTTTTAAGTTTATGTTTGATTTTTGCAAATTATCGTCCTATTCACAAACCGGGAGGTCCGGGACTACGCGGTCAGTTCCTACAAGTTACATGGGTCATGTGCGAGGTGTTCGTGCCTCCTACGGGGTCGTTTGGGGGCCGGTTTGGGTTTTCACCCTTTAACGGCTTGTTTTTAAGTTTAAGTGCTGATTTTTACAAATTTTCATCATATTCTCAAACCAGAAGACCCGGGACTGCGCGATCAGTTCCTACAAGTTACATTGGTCCCATGCGAGGTGTTTGTGCCTCGTACGGGATCGTTTGGGGGTTGTTTTGGGTTTTCACCCTTTAACGGCTTGTTTTTAAGTTTAAGTGTTGATTTTGCAAATTATCGTCATATTCTTAAACCGGGAGACTCGGGACTACGCGGTCAGTTCCTACAAGTTACATTGGTCCCGTGCGACGTGTTCGTGCCGCTTACGGGACCGTTTGGGGGCTGGTTTGGATTTTCACCCTCAAACGGCTTATTTTCAAGCCTAATCTACGTATTTTGAAATTATCATCATATTCTCAAACTGGAAGACCCGGGACTGCGGGGTCAGTTCAGACGAGTTACATTGGTCCCGTGGGAGGTGTTAGTGCCTCTTACGGGGCCGTTTGGGGATTGGTTTGGGGTTTTACTCTCAAACGGCTTATTTTGAAGCCTAATCTATGTATTTTGAAATTATCGTCATATTCTCAAACCGAGAGACTCGGAACTACACGGTCAGTTCGTACGAGTTACATTAGTCCCGTGCGAGGTGTCCGTGCCTCTTACGGGACGGTTTGGGGGCTGGTTTGGGTTTTCACCCACAAACGGCTTGTTTTCAAGCCGAATCTACGTATTTTGAAATTATCGTCATATTCTCAAACTGGGAGACTCGGGACTACATGGTCTGTTCGTACGAGTTACATTGGTCTCGTACGAGATGTTCATGCCGTTTGGGGGCTGGTTTGAGTTTTCACCCTCAAACGGCTTGTTTTCAAGCCTAATCTACGTATTTTGAAATTATCGTCATATACGATGTCAGTTCATACAAGTTACATTGGAGCGAGAATAGTTACAATGCACAAATCAAATTAAGGTTTCAAAAATCATTTAAAAAACAGTAAATAACTAAATGAATTCATTCAATGTTTGTAGATGATGCGTTCAAGTTGAAGCCGATGATGTTTAGACGAATATGTCATGTATGTCAACATAAAATGAACAACTAAGAGAGATTTCTATTAGAACATGATGAATTAGAAGTATTAGGATATAATTTTGGAAACATTCATACGCTTTTGAATTAATGGACATAATTTGTGGTCCAAATTTTAGAGTTTCCAAATTAGTCTTATGGTTCTCAAAAAGTGAACACCAAAATCTATTTTGCCTAGCCAAAATAAATTTGGTCCTGATTTATTTTCAACACTCCCTACTTGCTCAAAACCCAAACACACGCACCCATTCCCCACCTGCTCACACTCCCTACTTTATTGGTCCCGTGCGAGGTGTTCGTACCTCCTACGGGGCCGTTTGGGGGCTGGTTTTGGTTTTCACCCTTTAATGGCTTGTTTTTAAGTCTAAGTGTGATTTTTGCAAATTATCGTCATACTCTCAAGCCGGGATACCCGGGACTACGCGGTCAGTTCCTACAAGTTGCATTGGTCCCGTGCGAGGTGTTCGTGCCTCCTACGGGGTCCTTTGGGGGCTGGTTTGGGTTTTCACCCTTTAACAGCTTGTTTTTAAGTCTAAGTGTGATTTTTGCAAATTATCATCGTACTCTCAAACCAGGACACCCGGGACTACGCGGTCAGTTCCTACAAGTTGCATTGGTCCCGTGCGAGGTGTTCGTGCCTCCTACGGGGCCGTTTGGGGGCTGGTTTGGGTTTTCACCCTTTAACGGCAAGTTTTTAAGTTCCAAGTGTGATTTTTGCAAATTATCATCGTACTTACGAACCGGGAGATCCGGGACTACGCGGTCAGTTCCTACAAGTTGCATTGGTCCCGTGCAAGGTTTTCGTACCTCCTACGGGGCCGTTTGGGGACTGGTTTGGGTTTTCCCCCTTTAACGGCCTGTTTTTAACTCTAAGTGTGATTTTTGAAAATTATCCTCATAGTTTCAAATCGGGAGACCCGAGACTACGTGGTAAGATTCTACAAGTTACATCGGTCCCATACGAGGTGTTCGTGCCTCCTACGGGGTCGTTTGCGGGCCGATTTGGGTTTTCACCCTTTAACGGCATGTTTTTAACTCTAAGTGTGATTTTTGCAAATTATCGTCATACTCTCAAACTGGGAGACCCGGGACTATGCGGTCAGTTCCTACAAGTTACATTGGTCCCGTGCGAAGTGTTCGTGCCTCCTACGGGGTCGTTTGGGGTCGATTTGGGTTTTCACCCTTTAACGGCCTGTTTTTAAGTTTACATGTGATTTTTACAAATTATCATCCTATTTACAAACCGGGATACCCGGGACTACGCGGTCAGTTCCTACAAGTTGCATTGGTCCCGTGCGAGGTGTTCGTACCTCCTACGGGGCCGTTTGGGGGCTAGTTCGGGTTTTCACCCTTTAATGGCCTGGTTTTAAGTCTAAGTGTGATTTTTGCAAATTATCATCGTACTCTCAAACCAGGACACCCGGGACTACACGGTCAGTTCCTACAAGTTGCATTGGTCCCGTGCGAGGTGTCCGTGCCTCCTACGGGGCCGTTTGGGGACTGGTTTGGGTTTTCACCCCTTAACGGCTATTTATTAAGTCTAAATGTGATTTTTTCAAATTATCGTCATACTTTCAAACCGGGACAGCCGGTACTACGCGGTCAATTCCTACAAGTTGCATTGGTCCCGTGCGAGGAGTTCGTGCCTCTTACGGGGTCGTTTGGGGGCTGGTTTGGGTTTTCATCCCTTAACGGCTAGTTTTTAAGTCCAAGTGTGATTTTTGCAAATTATCGTCGTACTCTCAAATCGGGAGACCTGGGACTACGCGGTCAATTCCTACAAGTTGCATGGGGCCGTGCGAGGTGTTCGTACCTCCTACGGGGCCGTTTGGGGACAGGTTTGGGTTTTCACCCTTTAACGGCAAGTTTTTAAGTCCAAGTGTGATTTTTGCAAATTATCATCGTACTTACAAACCGGGAGATCCGGGACTACGCGGTCAGTTCCTACAAGTTGCATTGGTACCGTGCGAGGTGTTCGTACCTCCTACGGGGCCGTTTGGGGGTTGGTTTCGATTTTCACTCTTTAACGGCTTGTTTTTAAGTTTAAGTGTGATTTTTGCAAATTATCGTCATACTCTCAAACCGGGACACACCCGGGACTACGGTTTGGGTTTTCACCCCTTAACGGCTAGTTTTTAAGTCTAAGTGTGATTTTTGCAAATTATCGTCATACTCTCAAACCAGGACACTCGGGACCACGCGGTCAGTTCCTACAAGTTGTATTGGTCCTATGCGAGGTGTTCGTGCCTCCTACGGGGTCGTTTGGGGGCCGGTTTGGGTTTTCACCCTTTAACGGCTTGTTTTTAAGTCCAAGTGTGATTTTTGCAAATTATCATCCTATTCACAAACCGGGAGATCCGGGACTATGCGGTCAGTTCCTACATGTTGCATTGGTCCCGTGCGAGGTGTTCGTGCCTCCTACGGGGTCGTTTGGTGGCTGGTTTGGGTTTTCACCCCTTAACGGCTAGTTTTTAAGTCTAAGTGTGATTTTTGCAAATTATCGTCGTACTCTCAAATCGGGAGACCCGGGACTACGCGGTCAGTTCGTACAAGTTGCATTGGTCCCGTGCGATGTGTTCGTACCTCTTACAGGGCCGTTTGGGGGCAGGTTTCTGTTTTCACCCTTTAACGGCTTGTTTTTAAGTCTAAGTGTGATTTTTCCAAATTATCATCCTATTCACAAACCGGGAGATCCGGGACTAAGCGGTCAGTTCCTACAAGTTGCATTGGTCCCGTGCGAGGTGTTCGTGCCTCCTACGGGGTCGTTTGGGGGCCGGTTTGGGTTTTCACCCCTTAATGGCTAGTTTTTAAGCCTAAGTGTGATTTCTGCAAATTATCGTCGTACTCTCAAATCGGGAGACCCGAGACTACGCGGTCAGTTCGTACAAGTTGCATTGGTCCCGTGCGAGGTGTTCGTACCTCCTACGGGGCCGTTTGGGGGCTGGTTTCGGTTTTCACCCTTTAACAGCTTGTTTTTAAGTTTAAGTGTGATTTTTGCAAATTATCGTCATACTTCCAAACCGAGACACACCCGGGACTACGCGGTCAGTTCCTATAAGTTGCATTGGTCCCGTGCGAGGTGTTCGTGCCTCCTACGGGGTCGTTTGGGGGCCGGTTTGGGTTTTCACCCTCATACTCTCAAATCGGGAGATGCGGGACTATGCGGTCAGTTCCTACAAGTTGCATTGGTCCCGTGCGAGGTGTTCGTGCCTCCTACGGGGTCGTTTGGGGGCTGGTTTGGGTTTTCACCCCTTAACGGCTAGTTTTTAAGTCTAAGTGTGATTTTTGCAAATTATCGTCGTACTCTAAAATCGGGAGACCCGGGACTACGCGGTCAGTTCCTACAAGTTGCATTGGTCTCGTGCGAGGTGTTCGTACCTCCTACGGGGCCGTTTGGGTGCTGGTTTCGGTTTTCACCCTTTAACGGCTTGTTTTTAAGTCTAAGTGTGATTTTTGCAAATTATCGTCATACTCTCAAACCGGGACACACGGGACCACGCGGTTAGTTCCTACAAGTTGTATTGGTCCTATGCGAGGTGTTCGTGCCTCCTACGGGGTCGTTTGGAGGCCGGTTTGGGTTTTCACCCTCATACTCTCAAATCGGGAGATGCGGGACTACGTGGTAAGATTCTACAAGTTGCATTGGTCCCGTGCGAGGTGTTCGTGCCTCCAACGGGGTCGTTTGGGGGCTGGTTTGGGTTTTCACCCTTTAACGGCAAGTTTTTAAGTCCAAGTGTGATTTTTGCAAATTATCATCGTACTTACAAACCGGGAGATCCGGGACTACGCGGTCAGTTCCTACAAGTTGCATTGGTCCCGTGCGAGGTGTTCGTACCTCCTACGGGGCCGTTTGGGGGTTGGTTTCGGTTTTCACCCTTTAACGGCCTGTTTTTAAGTTTACATGTGACTTTTACAAATTATCATCCTATTTACAAACCGGGAGACCCGGGACTACGCGGTCAGTTCGTACAAGTTGCATTGGTCCCGTGCGAGGTGTTTGTACCTCCTACGGGGCCGTTTGGGGGCTGGTTTGGGTTTTCACCCTTTAATGGCCTATTTTTAAGTCTAAGTGTGATTTTTGCAAATTATCATCGTACTCTCAAACCAGGACACCCGGGACTACGCGGTCAGTTCCTACAAGTTGCATTGGTCCTGTGCGAGGTGTTAGGCTTAAAAACAAGCCGTATGAGGGTGAATACCCAAACCAGACCCCTAACGCCCCCCTAAGAGTCACGAACACCTTGCACGGGACAAATGTAAGTTGTACGAACTGACAGCGTAGTCACGGGGCTCTCGATTTTACAATATGACGATAATTTGAAAATATATCGATTAAGCTTAAAAACAAGCCCTTATAGGGGAAAAACCCAAATCACCCCCAAACGGCACCGTAAGTGGCACGAACAGCTCGCACGAGACCAATGAAACATTTACAAACTGCCCGCATAGTCACCGGTCTCCCGGTTTGAGAATATGACGATAATTTCAAGATACGTAGATTAGGCTTAAAACCATGCCATTTGAGGGTGAAAACCCAAACCAGCCCCCAAATGGCCCCGTAAGAGGCACGAACACCTCGCGCGGGACCAATGTAAGTTCAACGAACTGACGCTGTAGTCACGGGCCTGTCAGTTTGAGAGTATGATGATAATTTGAAAATATATCGATTAAGCTTAAAAACAAGCCCTTAAAGGGTGAAAACCCCTTCCAGCCCCTAAACGGCCACGTAAGAGGCACGAACACCTCGCACGGGACCAATGTAACTTATACAAATAGACCGCGTAGTCAAGGGTCTCTCGGTCTGAGAATATGACGATAATTTCAAATTATGTAGATTAGGCTGAAAAACAACCCGTTTGATGGCGAAAATCAAAACCAACCCCCAAACGGCACGCTAAGAGGCACGAACACCTCGCACGGTACCAATGTAAGTTGTACGCACTGACAGCGTAGTCACGGGCCTCTCGGTTTAAGAATATGACCATAATTTGAAAATATATCGATAAAGCTTAAAAATTAGCCCTTAAAGGATGAAAATCCAAAGCAGCCACCAAATGACCCCGTAAGAGGCATGAACACCTCGCCCGGGACCAATGTAACTTGTACAAACTGACTGCGTAGTAACGGGTCTCCCGATTTCAGAATATGACGATAATTTCAAAATACGTAGATTAGGCTTAAAAAGAAGCCGTTAGAGGGTGAAAACCCAAACCAGCCTTCTAACGGCCCCCTAAGAGGCACGAACTCCTCGTACGTGACAAATGTAAGTTGTACGAACTGACAGCGTAGTCACGGGACTCTCGGTTTGAGAATATGACGATAATTTGAAAATATATCGATTAAGCTTAAAAACAAGCCCTTTAAGGGTGAAAACCCAAACCAACTCCGAAACAGACTAGAATATAACGATAATTTCAAAATACGTAGATTAGGCTTAAAAATCAGCTGTTTGAGGGTGAAAACCCAAACCATCCTTCTAACGGCCCCCTAAGAGGCACGGACACCTCGTACGGGACCAATGTAAGTTGTACGAATTGACAGCATAGTCACGGGACACTCGGTTTGAGAATATGACGATAATTTGAAAATATATCGATTAAGCTTAAAAACTAGCCCTTAAAGGGTTAAAACCCAAACCAGCCCACAAACATCCCCGTAAGAGGCACGAACACCTCGCAGGGGACCAATGTAGCTTGTACAAACTGACCGCGTAGTCACGGGCCTCCAGATTTCAGAATATGACAGTAATTTCAAAATACGTAGATTAGGCTTCAAAATAAGCCGTTTGAGGGTGAAAACCAAAACCAGCCCCCATATGGCCCCGTAAGTGGAACAAATACCTCACACTGGCCCTGTCTAAGTTGTACGGACTGACAGCGTAGTCACGGGTCTCTCGGTTTGAGAATATGACGATAATTTCCAAATACGTTGATTAAGCTTAAAAATAAGCCATTTGAGGGTGAATACCCAAACCAGCACCCTAACGCCCCCCCTAAGAGGCACGAACACCTCGCACAGAACCAATGTAAGTTGTACAAACTGAAAGCGTAGTCAAAGGCATCTCGGTTTAAGAATATGACGATAATTTGAAAATATATCGATTAAGCTTAAAAACTAGCCCTTAAAGGGTGAAAACCCAAAGCAGCCACCAAACGGCCCCGTAAGAGGCACGAACACCCCTCCCGGGACCAATGTAACTTGTACAAACTGACTGCGTAGTCACGGGTCTCCCAGTTTCAGAATACGCTGATAATTTCAAAATACGTAGATTAGACTTAAAAACAAGCCATTTGAGGGTGAAAACCCAAACCAGCCTTCTAACGGCCGCCTAAGAGGCACAAACTCCTCGTACGTGACCAATGTAAGTTGTACGAACTGACAGCGTAGTCACGGACAGGACTCTCGGTTTGAGAATATGACGATAATTTGAAAATATATCGATTAAGCTTAAAAACAAGCCCTTTAAGGATGAAAACCCAAACCAGCAACCAAACGGCCCCGTAAGAGGCACGAACACCTCGCATGGGACCAATGTAACTTGTACAAACTGACCGCATAGTCACGGGTCTTTCGGTTTGAGAATATGATGGTAATTTCAAAATAAGTAGATTAGGCTTTAAAAACATGTCGTTTGAGGGTGAAAACCCATACCAGCCCTCAAACGGACCCTAAGAGGCACGAACACCTCGCACGGGACCAATGTAAGTTGTACGAACTTACAGCATAGTCACGGGCCTCTCGGTTTGAGAATATGACGATAATTTGAGAATATATCGATTAAGCTTATAAACAAGCCCTTAAAGGTTGAAAACCGAAACCAGCCCCCAAACGGCCCCGTAAGAGGCACGAACACGTCGCCCGGGACCAATGTGACTTGTACAAACTGATCGCGTAGTCACGGGTCTCCCGGTTTGAGAATATGACGATAATTTCAAAATACGTAGATTAGGCTTAAAAACAAATTGTTTGAGGTTGAATACCCAAACCAGCCACCTAAAGCCCCCCTAAGAGGCACGAACACTTCGCACGGGACCAATGTAAGTTGTACGAACTGACAGCGTAGTCACGGGACTCTCGATTTGAGAATATGATAAGAATTTGAAAATATATCGATTAAGCTTAAAAACAAGCCCTTAATGGGTAAAAACCCAAACCAGCGCCCAAACGGCCCTGTAAGAGGCACGAACACCCTGCACGGGACCAATGTAACTTGTACAAACTGACCTTATGCCCAATGCTAACAAGAGCAATTTCTATTCTTCTGGAGTTGAGGTTCGTACCATTCAGGATATGGAGGCTATTATGGGAATCTGTAGGAGTAGCCCCCCTGTCATGTACTTGGGTGTTCCTCTCATCACTTCTAGACTGAAGGCTGAAGATTGTAATAGGTTGATTGAGAGAATTACCAAACGTATCAATGGATGGGCAAACAAGTTGCTGAGCTATGCAGGAAGAACTCAACTCATTAAGTCTGTTTTATTTAGCATGCAGGTCTGATGGGCTAGCATCTTCATTCTACCCAAAGGGGTTACTGCCAAAATTGATCAACTGTTGAGAGATTTCTTATGGACTGGAAGTGCCCAAAGACACACAGGTGCTAAGGTGGCATGGAAGGACATCTGTAACACCACTGAAAATGGAGGTTTGGGAATTAAAAGCTTAGAGATGTGGAATGTGGCTGCTATTTTGAAGTTGTTATGGAACATATGCAATAAGGAGGACTGCTTGTGGGTCAGATGGTGCAACATCTACAAATTAAAAAGAAGAAGCATCTGGGCATTGACTATTCCTAGTGACTCATCATGGGGATGGAGGAAGATCCTGTAAATTAGGCACCTTGCTAGACCTCTTATTAAGCATAGGATTGGGGACGGGAGAGGGACCTTCCTTTGGCATGATAATTGGCATCCCAATGGCCCTCTTGTGGAAAGATATGGGGAAAGAGTTATTTATGATGATGGAAGCAACTACAAAGCCGTGGTGTCAGACCATATCCATGACACTAACTGGGTGTGGCCATCCAACTCTTGGGAATTATTGGAAATTCAAAATGCTGAGCTGCCTAGTATTAGAATTGGCCAGAGTGATGAAGTGGTTTGGTCTCCTTCTACCCATGGCTTCTCCATTGGCTCAGCTTATAGGGAGATTTGTCCTAATGGGAATGCTATTTACTGGAAAAGGCTGGTTTGGAACAAGTCCAACATCCCAAATTGTTCTTTCATTCTTTGGCTTTCTTGCAAGAAGGCTTTACACACCAAGGATAAGCTCTTTGAGTGGGGAATTTCGGATAACAATCTTTGTTGCTGCTGCAACCAGGAGGTGGAAACCATTGCTCATCTTTTTAATGATTGCAGCTTGGTTATGGCTATTTGGGAGGAAATAAGGTGGAGAAATCAGGAGTATAGGGGGAAGCTCAATTGGGAGGGTGAAATTCAGAATGCTTATAATTGGGAATCCAGCACTATGGATAGGCTTAGATGTATCTCTTTCTCATCCACCATTTATTGCCTCTGGATGGAAAGGAATGGGAGACTTTTCAATGGGATGATCAAGCCTACGGAGGTTATTATAAAGAATATTGAAGATATGATGAGAACTAGAGCTATCACTTGAAAAAAAGGGAGAAGATCCTACAATAATTGGATGGCATGCATCAACTGGAATATCCCGGATACCTTTTTGTCTTAGGTTTGTAATTTGTTTTGGCATGCCTGTTTGTTGCCTTAGCTTGGTTCTTTAGGGATGTTCCCTATTGTTTGTGGAGTAGTACTCCTAGTTGCTTGTACAGTTTCTTCTTTGTTCTAATATACATAATTTCCCCCCCAAAAAAAGTTGTACGAACTTACAGTGTAGTCACAGGACTCTCGGTTTGAGAATATGACGATAATTTGAAAATATATCGATTAAGCTTAAAAACAAGCCCTTTAAGGGTGAAAACCCAAACCAACCCCCAAACAGACCCGTAAGAGGCACGAACACCTCGCACGGGACCAATGTAACTTGTATGAACTAACCACGTAGTCACGGGTCTCCCGGTTTGAGAATATGATGATAATTTCAAAATACGTAGATTAGGCTTAAAAACAAGCCGCCTAAGAGGCACGAACACCTCGCACGGGACCAATGTAACTTGTACAAACTGACAGCGTAGTCACGGGTCTCCCGGTTTGAGAATATGACGATAATTTCAAAACACGTAGATTAGGCGTAAAAACATGCCGTTTGAGGGTGAAAACCCAAACCAGCACCCAACAGGCCCCGTAAGAGGCACGAACACCTCGCACGGGTCCAATGTAACTTGTACAAAATGACCGCGTAGTCACGGGTCTCCTGATCTGAGAATATGACGATAATTTCAAAATACGTAGATTAGGCTTAACAACAAGTCATGTGACCCGATCGTTCATGTCTGTGATGACCGTTACACCGCAGATTGTCACGAAGGTGGTAAAGGCACAGGCAAATGACTCGTTCTGTCAGGAGCAGATAGTTCGATTACTAGCAGAGGGAGTCTAATCCTATACCGTTAGCTTAGACGGGGGATAACGCTTCAATGGGAGACTGGTAGTTCCGGAAGGGGAGGAATTGCGACACGAGGTGATGGCAGAGTCGCACGGTTCACGGTTCGCGGTACATCCCGGTGGGGACAAAATGTACCAAGACATGAGACGACAGTATTGGTGGAGCGGGATGAAAAGAGATATTGCCATGTTTGTTTCCAAATGCGCCACTTGTCAACTGGTAAAAGTGGATCATCAGAGACCGGCAGGGCTTCTACAGCCATTAGAGGTCCCGATGTGGATATGGGAGAGCATCTCCATGGACTTTATCACGGGGTTACCTATGTCACAGAGGGGTCACGACTCCATTTGGGTAATTGTGGACAGGTTGACCAAAGTCGCTCATTTTCTACCCGTAAGGACGGATTACACTACGGGACAGTATGCCCAACTTTTCATTTCAGAAATAGTGAGACTTGCCCCTAAATATCGTGTCTGACCGAGACAAGATATTTGTTTCACGGTTTTGGGAGAGTTTTCAGGGGGCCATGGGCACGGAATTGCAGTTGAGTATGGCTTATCACCCGCAGACCGATGGGCAAACCGAGCGTACAAACCAGATGTTGGAGGACATGTTGCGTATGTGCATCATTGATTTTGGGGGTGGATGGGAGCAGTATCTTCCACTGGTGGAGTTTGCTTACAACAACTCCTACCAATTCACCATTGGCATGGCTCCATTTGAGGCGTTGTACGGTAGACCTTGTCGTTCCCCAGCATGTTGGTTGGAGGTGGGGGACAACAAACTACTTGGGCCGGAAGTGATTCAGGATACTTCGGCAAGGATAGAATTGATACGGAGTCGCATTCGGGTAGCTCAGGATCGACAGAAGAGCTATGCTGATGTGAAGAGGTTCTTCAGGGAGTTCCAAGTGGGGGACCAGGTTTTACTCAGAGTATCTCCTATGAAGGGGATTATGCGATTTGGGAAGAAGGGGAAGTTGGCACCGAGATACGTGGGGCCATTTCCTATCATCGAGCGGATTGGGTCGGTTGCATATAGACTTGGGTTACCGGAGCATTTGCACAGGATTCATGATGTGTTTCATATTTCCTCGCTAAGGAAATATCTTAGAGACGATTTGACTCATTCTCACATTGCTTTGGAGGACATCGATCTCCAGCCTGATAGCTCCTACGAGGTGGGGCCGATTGCTATTTTGGACCGAAGTGAGCGGAAACTGCGGTCAAAGATAGTTCCGTTAGTACATGTTCAGTGGCGGCATCATAATGCCGAGGAGTCCACATGGGAGCGCGAGGATGAGATGCGCGAACGTTATCCAGAGTTATTTGTACCAGGTACTTGCTAGTTCCGAATTTCGGGACAAAATTCTGTTATTAGGGGGGAAGTATGTAATACCCCGTATTTTTGTGATATTTATTTATGGGAATAATTGAATTAAATGTGTATTAATTGAGAAGTAATCCGGATAAAATACTAACGAGATGTGAGTTGGTATTTGATTATAATGCGTATATATGGCAATATATGAATATTGAGAATATTAAATTGTCGCGAGATAGAAATACGGCAATTTAGAAATTTTGTTGGGACGCGTGTGACAGTCGCGTCAGGAACATTATTTAATTAAAAAGTGAATTTTATTTTTACCAACCGTATGGTCATTTTGAGTGCGCCAACGTGTCCGGAAGGGTCGAAATAGTCAGAAAACACTAGCCGGGGGTTTAGTTTGGGTCCCGGGGCATTTTTAGGCCATACCGGCAACTTAAAAGGGTAGTTTGGTAATTTTGGAATTTTGGGATTTATGATTAACGAATTTTGGGAGTTTAAAATTGAAATTTTAATGACCCACTAACCCATTACCAGCAATTAACTGATTAGAGGGCTACGAGGGGTTTCATGAGAAGTTAGGAGAAGTTCCCAAAGAGAGAACCCTAACCCCATCATCAACCTTCAACCTTGGGAGAAAAGGAGAGAGAGCAACCTTCATCAATTCAACGCCAAATTCAGAGAAAAATACAAGGCAAGTGGTTTAATTACGTTATTCACTACGAATGCTTCTTCCATGCGTAGAAATTTAAATAATTGCATTCTTTTGGGAGAATGACAAAAACCCATGAAATTGGAATTAGAAACTCATGTTTTGATAAAGAGATTGTACGTAGAATTGTGTTTGGGTGATTATACTGTTAGAAATACATCTTTCATGTTACAAAAACGGATTTAATTATGGTTACTGATAACTCTAAATTTCTAGGGTTCATGTTCATGAGATTTGGGAAAATTGGGGAGATTTGATGATTAGATGTGGTTTAGGATGATTTGACCCCATATATATGTTAAAATACGACCTAAGTATGTTTATAAATGATTAGAAATCTTGAACTACTGTTGGTATGATGTTTAGATGAGATTAGAGGTGAAGAAAATTGGGAAAAATGAGATAGGAGAAGTCTGGGCTCGAAACTGTCACCTCGTTAGAAGGCCTGCCCAGGACGAACGAGCTCGTTCGAACGAGCTTCTAACGAGTTGACAGTTTGCCTTCTAATGAGTTGGATGTTCATTAGATGCCCCTTTCGTTCGAACAACCTCGTTCGAACGAGACTTCTCACGAGTTGACAGATTGGCCTTTTTGGCCTGATTTGATTTCTAGTGTCCCGTAACCTTGTTTAATTGTAGAGATAACATTACCTTGATGACTAATTGATATATTTGGGATATTCGGGATATATTGAGGAGTAAAATATAGAAGAATGATTTGAACCAAATGGTATTTGTGGATTAGGACGCGTGCGACTAATCACGATGCGAGGATAATTAATGACTTAAATGCATATAAACCGGGGGCATATAATTTGGGTGACATTAACAGTTGGTATAAGAATGAGAAGTATACCACTAATAATTATGGTAATTACTAAGATGTGTGCATGCTTAATATGTATGATTTTATGTGTATGACATACCTACCATACTTGCTATCACGGGAGGTTTGCGTTCGCTTAGGGCCATCTAACCTTTGTGTGCCTACGGGGGGATTTAGATTGGTACCTCGAGGACATAGGTCAGAGAAGGACTTATTGGAAAGTTAATAAGTCTGCTGATCGTGGGAGCGTAGGTATGTGCGTGACCCATGTGATGTGACTGTGTTCGCCTCCATTGTTTGTGATTTGCTATTATCTGAGAACGATTCCTGAGAGATTCGGAATGCGTGATCCTTAATTACGTGATGTACCGGGATGGGATAGCAGAGTATGTGTGCACCGCAGCTTAGACTCGGGGTGCTTGTATAGTATATTTATGATGTGAATAATATACGGCTAAATGAAAAGGAATTGTTATGTTTTCATTGCGAGTATAATTATAGTAAACCCTTGATAAAGATAAAAAGGGATAACCTGCTATGTATTGTAATGCTAATAATTAAGAATCCGAGTTTAAGCAAAGCTATCTATTCAAGTGATAACATATGGGAATTCATATTGTGAATCGAGTAGATGGGTTAGAACTTATGTCGGTTTAGTTAGATATGAATACCACTTAGATGGGTACTGTACGTTAGGAGTGCACGAGTAGTCGAGAGGTGAGTATTTCATGTGAGCGCACGTCCTAACATGTATTTTGCATTCTTGGTTTTAATGTTATTAAAGCACTTGCTGTTTTTAAAACTATTCTCCACATTCGGGCTCTGACCCGTTTGCTTTCAAATCTGCTTTTCGTAAAAACCTTTTAGGTGCCCAGCCACAAGGACACCATGCATAGGAATTCTATTCAGGTGATGAGCTGTAGCTGTTGTGGAAGTTACAGGGCCTTGACAGTAGACGCCTCCTTTCTAGTCTTGACTCCATATTCAGTTTTATCATTTGTAGGGCATGTCGCCCATTTCCTTTCGAGACATTTTATATTTCAGTTATTCAGACTTTGGTTTGTAATTTATTCAGGATGCAGACTTGTTTTATTTACTTCCATATTGGGATTGTTGTGAGGAGTATTTCCTCCAGACTCATTATCATTTGTTGGTTGCTCTATTGAGACTTTATCGTGAATGGTTGTGCTACATTTCTATAATTCATTTATTGCATGTTAATCAGATTTAATTTAAAATTTGGCAACTCACTTTTTAAATACTAGGTGGTTAGTAATCATTAAAAATGTTTTCGACAGTGATGCTATTAACTGAACCAACTTGGCATTTTGTATTGATTTAATAAAGGAGTAGCTACCCGGTATTTAATTAGTCGGGGTGTCACATTCACATCCACACACATTCTACACAAACAAACACATACCCACTCATTTTCTCCCTCCCCCCCCCCCCCCCCCCACGCACAAAGAAATGCACATACACATAATCTCCTTTCTCATGCACACACTTAATCATTTACTATCTCTCTCGCTCACACGAACACATGTTATCTCTCTCCCTCTCTCTTAATGCACACTTACATTCTCTTCCACATGCACACATTATCTCTTACTAACCCTCTCTCTCACACAAAGACAAAAGTATACAAACATACAGACTCTCCTTTTCTCTCTCTCTCATCATAACACACATGTTTTCCCTCTCCCTCTCCCTCTCCCCCCTCTAACACACTCAATATCTCTCTTACACATACATTCCCAAACAAAGATTTAAGAAAATGCACACTTTTTCACACAAGCACTCACTTTTTCACACACACTATCATTTTGTCACATACACACGCACACATCACTCACATAAAATCACATACAAATGCACATGCCCTCTCACATACTCTCCCGCTATCCACACACATAAGCACATTCTCCCTTTCTCTCTCTCACACACCCCCACACCCCCACATAACTAAAATACAAAGGTATGGATGAGATGAGACTACACAACTGAATATAAAATGTACGACCCCTATAGTACTGAACATGGGAAATCCTTTATGCTACAACTCCCCTCATGCAATCCAAGTGCTGCAATAGAACCTTGAGTGGTTAGAGATGGGATCTCATTTGACGTATATTTGTCACTACTGTTTTTGCCCCCAAATTAGACTTCATTCCATCTTCTTTGTTGCACTCAACTCTTCATCTTCCATGGAACCTCCACAGCCTTCATAACGTCCAAGCCCACTCTTTGTATGTCTTTAGCCTCCACTAAATTTAGGGTTCATATGAAATGAAATAAATAACTAAACTAACTTACGTTTTTAACATGATTTTTGTCTCTTTTCTGATTTTAACATTAGCTTATTTATCCCAAAACCACACTCAAATGCTTCTAAACTTTCCCTGAAGGTTCAGTTTCCCATCATTTTAACATCATTTAGGTCTCCAAATAACTCAAATGTAATCTAAAAATGGCAATACCAAATGTAATTTAATCTTATCCCAAAATTTTAGTAAAATGTTTTGACCCAAAATATTCAACTAATTTTTTCACTTAACCCCTACATTTTAACGCGTTATTTGATGTAAACCCCACTTTTATAATCCCTTTAACAAAACTTCTGATTTTTTTAATAGAAGTATAACACTTTTAAAAAACACATAATTTTTAATTAGACATTACCCCCAATAATAGTTTTAAAAAAATACCCCAAAATTAAAAACTCAACTAATAACCAAACACCCTTCTTTGTCCTCACTCTGCAAACCCTTAATCTAAGACCACAATTAACCCAAAACCTTCTATCTTTATACCCCTTTCTTCTCTCACTACATCCATTTCTAAAAAAAAATGAAACCAATTACCACCGCCACCTCTAACTCCAAATCCCCCAAGGTGACCAAGATGAGCTGAACCATCACCAGAGCCAAAAATGCTCCTCCTTCTCTCTAAACAAACCCTACCTACCCTAGTCGTCCTCCTCCAGCAAACCCACACCCTCCCCTCTCATTAATCCCGTGTCCTCCACGGCTTTACCAGGTACAGTCTCTGTTCTTGAGGACACTTTGCTGCCTTGCTCACCCAGGCCTGAGTTGCCTGTTGATATCTTCCCGTCCATGAATGATCCTTGCCCAGCTAGAGTTGAGGACGTGAAGAAGGCCAAGTTGAAGATTCTGGCGCTTACGTCTGGGAGTTACTCAGAAGTAAAGGTTATTCTCACCATGGCGTTGCAAAGTTTACCAAAACAGCTATTAGGAGTAGATCACAGACGCCTCATGAGGCTGATCCATCTAACGGAGCTACTAACGGTGTTGGACATAAAGGTACTCAGGGTTACGAGGTTTCGACTGATCTTGTAAAGGTGTCAGAGGATCGTCGTAAAGATTCGGCTCCCAAGTCCCAGTCTAATACAAGCGTGGACCCCAAAGAAAGGACTTGGAAATCTGTTGCTGCTAAAAAGAGGAAACCAAAACTCAGGCGAACTTTTCACCAACCTTCTGTGGTTGACAACGTTATCACCAACGACTGAGGTGACAAGAGGGGGACGTGGCAGATGGGAAAATAGCATGGTGGGTTATTTTCTTGGGGAAAAACTTCCTTTCTCCTCCGTCAACAATCTGGCAACAAGGATGTGGAGTAAGTCTAGTCTGACCAAAGTTTTGGCTCATGATAATGGTTTTTTCTTCATCTTTGATAACCCTATCCAAAGGGATGAGGTTTTGGATAATAGGCCATGGCATTTTGCCGGCATGGCCATCATGCTGAAGAAGTGGTAAGCCAACTTTATCTTTAGCAAAGAAAGTGCAAAGAAAATACCCATATGGGTGAAGCTGCATGATATTCTGGTCCAACTTTGGACTGAAGAGGGACTCAGTTACGTCGCAAGCTCTGGTCTACCACTGTACGCTGATGCAGTTACAGAAGCGATGAACATAATATCTTATGCACGCATTTGTTCTGAGGTCGAAGATAAGGAGGTTTACGCCAACAGAATCAACGTCATCTTAGAAGACAGAGCTATTACCCCGGTGCTTATTGAATATCAAGCTAAGCCCCCATCCTGCCCTAACTGTCTCATGTTTGGGCACACACTTAGTAGATGCACAAAATCCAAGGTAGTTAAAACTACACAAACCAACTCTTGTGAAGCTACGATGACGAAGACTCCTGTTACCGCTGAATGGACTTTGGTCTCTAAGAAGAGCACGACCAAGTCTCCTGCGGCCTTTGAGACTGGGGAATCTTCTGGAATCAAAGAATGCAATGTAGGGAAGGAGTCCTGTGATGATCACGCTGCTAAGCCAAGTCTACAGGTGTTTACTGACCCCGTTCCTTTATCCAACTCATTTGAAGCAATGGACCTTGAAAATGAATGTGAGGCAACTCCTGAACCCACTGCCCTGGCTAAGAAAGTAATGATGGTTGATGAGTTGGCCAATAAGCAAAAGACTAATGGGATTACAGACGTCAAATCTGGAGGTAAGAATAGAAGGTGGGGTAAGAGCAACAAAACCTGATGTTTAAGCTTCGATCTTGAAATATAAGGGGCCTCAATTCCCCTCATAAACAACAGGAAGTTAGTAAGTTGATCAGAGACCAGCAACTGGATTAAGTAATGTTAAAAATAATTGTTTTTTTCATTGGGAGTATCTTCATAACTGCCCCAATGATGGGGGTGTGGCAAGGGTCATCGTGGGGTGGAATCCTAATAATGTAGCTATGACGTTGGTGGATCCACACCCCCAAGCCATGTTGTGCAAGGTGGAGTTGTGTGCGAGAAACTTAAGCTTTTTTGCTTCCTTTATCTATGGTGAAAACTTGCCCAATAACATAATCGTGCTTTGGGATTTTTTGAGACAAAATAGTGGGAGAATCAATGGCCAACCTTGGGTTCTGATGGGCCACTTCAACGTTGTGAGAAACCAGGAGGAGAAAAGGGGATTGACATTGGTGCTACTGAAGCCTTCAACCTTTGCATCAACAACATACAGGTTGATGAGATGAGAACTTCAGGGTTATGGTTTACGTGGAACAAGATGCAGGAGTGTGATGATAATGTTCAGTCCAGGCTGGATAGAGTAATTCACAACAACTCTTGGGCCTCTGTATTCCCTAATTCTCAAGCGACGGTGCTCCCCAATGGTGCTTCTGATCACTGCCTCATTCTAACCTTATTATCACCCCAAGAGCCTAGGAGACCCAAGCCATTCAAATTCCATAATTTTTGGATGGCTCACGCTGAGTTCCAAGAGGTGCTAAGGGATTCATGGTACGGGAATGATGTGGGCAATCCTATGATTAAGCTTAGCAAGAAGATGAAGAGACTTAGGGGCAATCTAATTGGGTTTGATAAGAAGTTCTTTAAGCACCTTTCTTCGAGGGTAGAGGAGGCCAAAGTTCTTCGGAACGAGGCTCAAAGAAAGTTGGATTATGATGGGTGCAACATTAGTCTCCAACAGGATGAAAAGAACAAATTGGCCAGGTACTTGGAGCTTAGAAATGCTGAAGAATCTTACTATAAACGACAGTCTACAATCAAGTGGCTTTAGCTTGGAGATGGGAACAACACCTTCTTCAACAAGAAGGCTAAACAAGATTTAACGAGGAAGAAGATTATCAGTATTGAGGACACGAATGGGTGCAGAGTGGAGGGTACGCATGAGGTGGCCAACACTGCTGTGGGACATTTCTCGCAGCACCTGGGCTCTAATCCCATTTGTGAAACCCTGAACCTTTTCCCAGGGCCAATGTGTACAAGAGGATTAGTGAAAATGATATAATGGCGTTGAGTGCCCCCATTACTGATGATGAGATCAAGATGGCCATATTCGCTATTGGGTCGGATAAAGCCCCGGGGCCTGATGGGTTTAATGCGTTCTTTTTTAAAGAAAATTGGGAAGTGATGGGTAACGATGTGGTGGATGCTGTTCAGTATTTCTTCAGGTGCAGTTATTTACCTAGACAATGGAATTGATCCGCCTTGACCCTCATCCCCAAGGTCCCTACGCCGTCGGGTATGAATGATTTCCGTCCCATTGCCTGTTGCAACATAATCTACAAATGTATCTCGAAGGTTCTTGCTAATAGGTTTTAGCACGTTTTCCCTCCTATTATTAACCTGTACCAAGCTGCATTTGTAAATGGAAGGGCCATTTCCGATAATATCCTCTTACTTCAAGAGCTTATGAGGAACTATCATAGGGAGCTTTGGCCTGCTAAATGCGTTATGAAGATTGACCTTCTCAAGGCTTATGATACCGTGAATTAGGAGTTCCTTCACAAGCTCATGGTGCATCTGGGCTTTCCCACTATCTTCGTTGGTTGGTTGAAGGAGTGTTACACTAACACTAGGTTTTCTATAAGTCTGAATGGACAACTGCATGGATTTTTCGAGGGAAAGAGAGGTCTGAGACAGGGCGACCCCCTTTCTCCATATCTTTTCCTTCTGGTGATGGATACGTTTTGCTGCCTTATGGATAGAGCTTGCATGGATCCCTCATTCACTTTTCATCTCAAATGCAAGCAGGCCGGGTTGAATCACTTAGATTTCACGAATGATGTAATTATTTTATGCGGGGGGGATGTTTCCTCATGCTCAATTGCAAAGAAGACTTTGGATGATTTCTATTGCTTTTTTGGTCTTCGTCCAAATCTCAACAAGTACAGTTTCTACAGCTCTGGCATCGGAGAGGAGGGGATTAATCATATCAGTGACCTACTTGGCTTTTCCCCAGGTGACCCTCCCTTTATGTACCTAGGCGTGCCTCTCATTTCTTCGAGGCTTAAGGGCCTTGACTGCCAGAGACTGATTGACAAGATTACTAGTAGGGTCAAGTGTGGACCAACGAGTTTCTTAGTTACTCGGGGAGACATCAGCTCATTAAGGCTGTCATTTTTGGGATCCAAGTCTATTGGTCTTGTCTCCTCATCTTACCTAAGGGGGTCATCAAGAGAATTGAGCAACTAATGAAGGATTTTTTATGGACGGGGTCTGACCCAAAGCATACGGGGGCGAAGGTTGCATGGAAGGATGTGTTGTAGCTACATTGAGGGGGGGATAGGAGTCAAAAGCATGGCGAGGCGAAATGTCGCAGCCATTATGAAAACGCTATGGAACTTATGCAGTAAGAAAGACTGCATGTGGGTTAAATGGTGTAATATCTTTAAGCTAAAAAGGAGGATTTGGGCCCTAACTATACCAATTTATTGCTCCTGGAGTTGGAGGAAAATGATGTAGTTTAGAGACCGTATTAGACCTCTCATCAAAAGCAAGGTGGGAAATGGTATGGATTCGTTTTTTTGGCACAACAACTGGCATTCTTTAGTACGCTTGCACCCCCGCTATGGAGACAGAGTAATATACAACACGGCTAGCAACCATAAGGCTATGATCGCAGACTTCATCCATGAGAATAGGTGGAGATGGTCGGCTACTATCACGTGGGAGCTGTTGGAAATAAGAAATGCGGATCTGCCAACCATTAGGCAGGATATGAAGGATGAAGTGATGTGGATCCCCAACCAGGTTGGATTCACTATCAGTTCGGCGTACAATGAGATCTCCCCTACTCACCCTCCTGTGGTGTGGCACAACTTGGTGTGGGATGAGGTCAACATACCTAAGTGTGCCTTTATTCTATGGCTGATTTGTAGGGATGCCATTCCTACTAAGGACAAGCTCTATAATTGAGTCATTGTGGAGGACAACTTATGCTGCAACTGCAACATTGGGGTCGAGATAAAAAATGCTACCCATCATACCCTTATAGAGTGTCGAAAATAATGTTACATACTAGACGAGACATTGCAAACCCATCGGTCTTCAATTTATATCTCCCTCAAAATGCCCTTGTTTTTTATTTTTTTAATAATATTTTTTTAAGGAGCACATAATAGACAATTTTGCCAATGGAACTTTCATTTCGCTTAGGGCAGAATTTCCCATTGCATCTCATCATTTTTTATAAGAATCTTCACAAGCAATGGTTCTTACATGCAGTGCTGAAAAATCTCGCGAAGAAAATGTATTAGGCCCAATTGAGTGTGAACGTGCAAAATCAGATTGGCTAGTAGATATGCATCGAAGATGCACCATAATTCATTTGTGTGTACGTGTGCAAAATGGGATCCTTTAGACACAAATTTATTTTACTAGACGATGGTAAACGCTATAAAATAGTCAAGTGAGATAAGAATGAAATCTATCACGTTACGTGACACGTAAAACTAAGAAGATGGGCAGTTACCAGAAGATGGGATATAAGACTCATACAGCAACATAGCGTTCCAGTCTTCCGAAATAAAAATATTTTAGGGTTTTTGAAAAGACAAATAAAATTGCAAAATACTTTTGGGTTTTCAAAAATAAAGAATATAAAAATATATAAATATTTCTGAACTGAATATAAAAATTGAAAAAATAAAAGAAAGAAAAAATATGTTGCATGAGCTCAATAGACGATTTTTGTATCATAACAATTATAATAAATCAAGAGATAATAAATCCTAATCTAGAATACGACGACATCCTAATCTATGGAGCACACCCCAATGGACTTCTTAAGGTTCTCGAACCTAAATGAGTCGAGAGGTTCGGTGACGATATCAGCATATTGAACATCTGTCAAAACATAACTAATGGAAATTACATTTAACTAGACAAAATCTTGAATGAAGTGATGAAGAATACTAGTGTGGTTAGTGAGAGTTTTCATGGGATTTTTGAAATGTTTATAGCACTTGTGTTATCACAATATATAGTCATCCCCTCTCGATCTATTGCAAAATCATAAAGAATTTGTTTCATCCAGATAAGTTGTGTGCAAAAACTAACTGCAGCTATGTACTAGACCTCGGCAGTCGACAATTAAAATTCAATTTTGTTCCTTTCTTCACAAAGACACAAGTGCACTAGCTAGATAAAAACAACTCTTTTGTCCTTCGGACATCTCCGACCCAATCTCCATCGGAGTAGGCATAGAAGCATACGTATCGAAAGAGTACAAATTTCTCTCCATAATCGAGAGTCCCGCTCACATACTTGATAACTCTCTTAACTACTGACAAGTGGATTCTTTCGGACATGATTTAAAAGGGGTGCCACTATAGGCTATATCAGGACAACTAGCGATGACACTTATCATACCCATATAGAGTCACTGAAATAAAGTGCTTGGGACTCTCGATTATAGAATTTGGCACTCTTTCAACACGCATACTTCCTTATATGCTTAATCTAATGGCGATTGAGTAGAAAAAAAAAATTACCAGGACGAATAAGATGGGACGATAATGGAGGTTCAGTGGAGGTTTGGAAAGAAAAAACGGTACACCCCTCTTAGGGTTTTGGAGAGAATGAACAGGTAAAGGAAAAAGTGTTGGTTTCTAAATATTAAAAGCATACACGCGTGTGGAGAAGAAACGGATACGTTTACCCCCACAGCACACAAGCGCTTATGGGGGTTATCGCCCCTACCGCAATCGGGGGGCGTGCGGGCAAAGCGGGTTCAAGGGTGCGTGTTACCAAAAAAAAAAAAAGGGAATCGGCTAGAAAATTCCAATTTCAGATGAACTTGAAAGGCCACCAAAGAAATCAACTAAAATAAAATTTAAGGAAAATACAATTTCATATAAAATTAAAAAAAATGAAAATTAATAGCATTAAATTTTACTTTGATGGCTTTCAACACCACACATCTAACCCAACTATTGACACAAATAATAGCAGTCCGAATCATCACGAGATAAATAGAGATATAAATACCAAATAAACCATTGGTTCCAAAGTAATATACAAACCATGAGTCTGCAGAAATAAAACTGAACCCCAAAACATAGTATGATAAATAAAACTAAAAGAATGTATCAACTGAAGGGGAAACATGCCCAAATGAAAGACTGAATCATATATCCAAATCTAGGAATTAATTGAAGTGTTTAAGCAACTCCTGCACGCCTCCCCAAATGGTACAACTACACATCCCTGAAATGAATCATCAAGCTCGGGTCTGAGCCCAAAACCTTTGAAAAATATTTAGCAAGTATTTAAATTGCAGTTATAAAAACAGTTATTAGATACACACGTTAGTTCAACGTACACTCCATTGAGTTCACCTCCCATTTATAGTGCACACCTAACGTCTCATATCTTACCCACTTAGCCATATTACCCAGCTTAACTAGGCCTAGGTACCTAACTAACCACACTAGGTTGAGCTCCCTCGTACCGCCCATACGATACGCTACTGTCAAGCCGATATCTCATTTTAACCGACTATTATTTTCGCATCATCTATTTAAGTTTCTCATACTTAAATTACTTTTAGATATACATTATCTATCTTTTCTACCATCACACATAAGTAGAATAATCACATTTGTATATACATGCCGCACAATAATATATACAGCTACAGCATCTCTCGGAATGACCACTACGATGCGGGCATACTCTGCTATCGAGTCCATGTACCTCTCGTACCAATTCAGGGATTACCGGCTCGAAATGTCTCCTCGAACCATAAATCAAACAACCCACAATGGAGGCGAATATAGTTCCAAGCCTTTGGACTACGCATATACCTAACGTACCCAAATGACCTGCCATTCCCCCTAATACACAATGCATAGTGAGCCGCCCCAAGTTCTATGGTCTGAAGTTCACATCCAAACCTCGCTGGAATCGCCAAGGTGAGATCTCCCTCTGCACGGAACCTCCCGTGATGGCAGCAACGTAGGTATGTTCACTTTTGAACCTCTCCCGATATATATATATATAGTACTGCTCTTGTGCGGACCAGTCCGCATTTTAAGAGTGCGGACCGGACATGTGTCACCTAGCGGTGACCCTAGAAATTATAGGCACTCTCTCTTTTTTGGGCTCACCGCCACGCGACACATGTTCGGTCCGCACTCTTAAAATGCGGACTGGTCCGCACAAGATCAGTATTGTACATATATATATATATATACTCAGTATAGGTTTACACACAGTCTTTAATATATTCCTTACGCAGTATTTATATCTCTCGAATACTCGACGTAATAGTAATTTGCACTTTATTTCCGTAGTTTTTCAAGTATCACTCACCACTCAAAGGGTCCCAATTATCTTTTAAGTTATTTCAGTAGTTAACACATCCCTATACTAATGGCGTTTGCCTTAGGTCATGGTTTACTCCTTGCATAACCCCAATCGTAAATTCCCAATACACATCTCAATCGGCTAACTATCGTCGGTCTTCATCCCAATTTTTCTCTCATTTAGATTAACCGAGCCCCGACTAAATATTCGACTAAATATTTACTGGCCTTTTCTGAAGTCTTCATATAATTACTAAAATATTACCAAAGTCTCCCATAATTAATTTCAGGGTGAAATATAACTTAAAAGGAAAAACTCATCAAAATTGGGCAGCCAAATCGATTCGGTAGGGATTCCGAATCGATGCACCCACCGAATCGAATCGATTCGGACCTGACTGCATCATTCTCATCGTGCGGATACGGGTTTTCCACATTAAATTTTTAACATTAACTATATGCGCAGGGACAATTTTTAACGTTAACACATCAAGACCAATAGAATTCTTTCGAAGAACTGATCAAAACCCATTATTTCATCAAAACCATAGATTGTGTTCTTCATGTATAGTCATCATTTTTCCCAAATTTCTTTCATTAATATCATCCATACTCACTGATTTCGTCAATCTACATACAAGAATTATTATATATGAATTTCAACTCCAAATCACGACTTCTACCCACCCAAATCCCCAAAATCATCATTTAAATCACGAATTGAAACCCGTTTACTACATAGATATTATAACAAACTCAGAGTAATGCAAGATAAACATTTTCCTTGCAGGTCTGATTTACGTTCTGAGATGGTGAGGATGTCCTCTCCTTGCTCCGATCTCGATTCCGGCGACGTTCAGGGCGAGAAACGGTGTGAAATAGCCTACGTTTCTTCTCCTCTTCCTTTTTATGGCCTCCTCTCTCTCCAAAGTGTTGTAACCCTAGCCTCACACTCAAATGGGTTGATAGAACACTCTAATTTTCGAAGTTCCCTCTACCCTAGACTCCTAAATGATCGAAATGCCCTTACTTGATGTCGGGTTGGTATAAAATCGTCCTGGTACCCAATCAGCACACCCGACTACACTATTTGGACAATTTCGACCCATTCGAAACCAACTGTGACCTCGAAATTGCCATCCGAGTCACCCTACAACAATTTCCTATATCGACCTCATATAGTCTACACGCGGTCAGTTCGTACAAGTTGCATTAGTCCCATGCGAGGTGTTCGTACCTCCTACGAGGCCGTTTGGGGGCTGGTTTCAGTTTTCACCCTTTAACGGCTTGTTTTTAAGTCTAAGTGTGATTTTTAAAAATTATCATCATACTTTCAAACCGGGAGACCCAGGACCACGCGGTCAGTTCCTACAAGTTGCATTGGTCCTGTGCGAGCTGTTCGTGCCTCCTACGGGGTCGTTTGGGGGCCGATTTGGGTTTCCACCCTTTAACGGCCTGTTTTTAAGTTTATGTTTGATTTTTGCAAATTATCGTCCTATTCACAAACCGGGAGGTCCGGGACTACGCGGTCAGTTCCTACAAGTTACATGGGTCCCGTGCGAGGTGTTCGTGCCTCCTACGGGGTCGTTTGGGGGCCGGTTTGGGTTTTCACCCTTTAACGGCTTGTTTTTAAGTTTAAGTGTTGATTTTTACAAATTTTCATCATATTCTCAAACCGGAAGACCCGGGACTGCGCGATCAGTTCCTACAAGTTACATTGGTCCCATGCGAGGTGTTTGTGCCTCGTACGGGATCGTTTCGGGGTTGTTTTGGGTTTTCACCCTTTAACGGCTTGTTTTTAAGTTTAAGTGTTGATTTTGCAAATTTTTGTCATATTCTTAAACCGGGAGACTCGGGACTACGCGGTCAGTTCCTACAAGTTACATTGGTCCCGTGCGACGTGTTCGTGCCTCTTACGGGACCGTTTGGGGGCTGGTTTAGATTTTCACCCTCAAACGGCTTATTTTCAAGCCTAATCTACATATTTTGAAATTATCATCATATTCTCAAACTGGAAGACCCGGGACTGCGGGGTCAGTTCAGACGAGTTACATTGGTCCCGTGGGAGGTGTTCGTGCCTCTTACGGGGCCGTTTGGGGGTTGGTTTGGGGTTTTACCCTCAAACGGCTTATTTTGAAGCCTAATCTATGTATTTTGAAATTATCGTCATATTCTCAAACCGAGAGACCCAAAACTACACGGTCAGTTCGTACGAGTTACATTAGTCCCGTGCGAGGTGTCCGTGCCTCTTACGGGACGGTTTGGGGGCTAGTTTGGGTTTTCACCCACAAACGGCTTAATTATCGTCATATACGATGTCAGTTCATACAAGTTACATTGGAGCGAGAATAGTTACAATGCACAAATCAAATTAAGGTTTCAAAAATCATTTAAAAAACAGTAAATAACTAAATGAATTCATTCAATGCTTGTAGATGATGCGTTCAAGTTGAAGCCGATGATGTTTAGACGAATATGTCATGTATGTCAACATAAAATGAACAACTAAGAGAGATTTCTATTAGAACATGATGAATTAGAACTATTAGGATATAATTTTGGAAACATTCATACGCTTTACATGTGACTTTACAAATTATCATCCAATTTACAAACCGGGAGACCCGGGACTACGCGGTCAGTTCCTACAAGTTGCATTGGTCCCGTGCGAGGTGTTCGTACCTCCTACGGGGCCGTTTGGGGGCTGGTTTGGGTTTTCACCCTTTAATGGCCTGTTTTTAAGTCTAAGTGTGATTTTTGCAAATTATCATCGTACTCTCAAACCAGGACACCCGGGACTACGCGGTCAGTTCCTACAAGTTACATTGGTCCCGTGCGAGGTGTCCGTGCCTCCTACAGGGCCGTTTGGGGACTGGTTTGGGTTTTCACCCCTTAACGGCTAGTTTTTAAGTCTAAATGTGATTTTTTCAAATTATCGTCATACTTTCAAACCGGGACACCCGGAACTACGCGGTCAGTTCCTACAAGTTGCATTGGTCCCGTGTGAGGTGTTCGTGCCTCCTACGGGGTCGTTTGGGTGCTGGTTTGGGTTTTCACCCCTTAACGGCTAGGTTTTAAGTCCAAGTGTGATTTTTGCAAATTATCGTCGTACTCTCAAATCGGGAGACCTGGGAGTACGCGGTCAATTTCTACAAGTTGCATTGGTCCCGTGCGAGGTGTTCGTACCACCTACGGGGCCGATTGGGAACTGGTTTAGGTTTTCACCCTTTAACGGCTTGTTTTTAAGTCTAAGTGTGATTTTGCAAATTATCGTCGTACTCTCAAATCGGGAGACCAGGGACTACGCGGTCAGTTACTACAAGTTGCATTGGTCCCGTGCGAGGTGTTCGTACCTCCTACGGGGCCGTTTGGGGGCTGGTTTCGGTTTTCACCCTTTAATGGCTTGTTTTTAAGTCTAAGTGTGATTTTTGCAAATTATCGTCATACTCTCAAGCCGAGACACCCGGGAATACGCGGAAAGTTCTTATAAGTAGGTGCCAAAGAAGAATGAGAAGAAGCCCGAAAAAGAGCAAAAAGGAACATAACCTCCGATACAATAAACAGAATAAAACCATCTGTCAGAGAAAAAAGAACGAACGGATCTTGTAGGATTCCCAAGAAATTCTTCGATTTCTTCCGGAAGCAGATGATTAATCATCTGCTTCTCACGTTCCGTGAATAGCCGGGACATTGAGGAATACCCAGAAAGGCATTTCGGGAATCGGTCTGATTCTATCTCTGTTCGTTCCGTGCATTGGTCCCGTGCGAAGTGTTCGTGCCTCCAACGGGGTCGTTTGGGGGCTGGTTTGGGTTTTCACCCTTTAACAACTTGTTTTTAAGTCTAAGTTTGATTTCTGCAAATTATCGTCATACTCTCAAAGAAGGACACCCGGGACTACGCGATCAGTTCTTACAAGTTGCATTGGTCCCGTGCGAGGTGTTCGTGCCTCCTACGGGGCCGTTTGGGGGCTGGTTTGGGTTTTCACCCCTTAACGGCAAGTTTTTAAGTCCAAGTGTGATTTTTGCAAATTATCATCGTACTTACAAACCGGGAGATCCGGGACTACGCGGTCAGTTCCTACAAGTTGCATTGGTCCCGTGCGAGGTGTTCGTACCTCCTACGGGGCCGTTTGGGGACTGGTTTGGGTTTTCCCCCTTTAACGGCCTGTTTTTAAGTTTACATGTGACTTTACAAATTATCATCCTATTTACAAATCGGGAGACCCGGGACTACGCGGTCAGTTCCTACAAGTTGCATTGGTCCCGTGCGAGGAGTTCGTGCCTCCTACGGGGTCGTTTGGGGGCTGATTTGGGTTTTCACCCCTTAACGGCTAGTTTTTAAGTCCAAGTGTGATTTTTGCAAATTATCGTCGTACTCTCAAATCGGGAGACCTGGGACTACGCTGTCAATTCCTACAAGTGGAATGGGGCCGTGCGAGGTGTCCGTGCCTCCTACGGGGCCGTTTGGGGACTGGTTTGGGTTTTCACCCCTTAACGGCTAGTTTTTAAGTCTAAATGTGATTTTTTCAAATTATCGTCATACTTTCAAACCGGGACACCCGGTACTACGCGGTCAGTTCCTACAAGTTGCATTGGTCCCGTGCGAGGTGTTCGTGCCTCCTACGGGGTCGTTTGGGGGCTGGTTTGGGTTTTCACCCTTTAACGGCTAGTTTTTAAGTCTAAGTGTGATTTTTGCAAATTATCGTCGTACTCTCAAATCGGGATACCCAGGACTACGCGGTCAGTTCCTACAAGTTGCATCGGTCCCGTGCGAGGTGTTCGTACCTCCTACGGGGTCGTTTGGGGGCCGATTTGGGTTTTCACCCTTTAACGGCATGTTTTTAACTCTAAGTGTGATTTTTGAAAATTATCGTCATACTCTCAAACTGGAAGACTCGGGACTATTCGGTCAGTTCCTACAAGTTACATTGGTCCCGTGCGAAGTGTTCGTGCCTCCTACGGAGTCGTTTGGGGTCGATTTGGGTTTTCACCTTTAACGGCCTTTTTTTAAGTTTACATGTGACTTTACAAATTATCATCCTATTTACAAACCGGGAGACCCGGGACTACGCGGTCAGTTCCTACAAGTTGCATTGGTCCCGTGCGAGGTGTTCGTGCCTCCTACGGGGTCGTTTGGGGGCCGGTTTGGGTTTTCACCCCTTAACGGCTTGTTTTTAAGTCTAAGTGTGATTTTTGCAAATTATCATCCTATTCACAAACCGGGAGATCCGAGACTATGCAGTCAATTCCTACAAGTTACATTGGTCCCGTGCGAGGTGTTCGTGCCTCCTACGGGGTCGTTTGGTGGCTGGTTTGGGTTTTCACCCCATAACGGCTAGTTTTTAAGTCTAAGTGTGATTTTTGCAAATTATCGTCATACTCTCAAATCGGGAGATCCGATACTACGCGGTCAGTCCCTACAAGTTGCATTGGTCCCGTGCGAGGTGTTCGTGCCTCCTACGGGGTCGTTTGGGGCTGGTTTGGGTTTTCACCCCGTAACGGCTAGTTTTTAAGTCCAAGTGTGATTTTTGCAAATTATCGTCGTACTCTCAAATCGGGTGACCTGGGACTACGCGGTCAATTCCTACAAGTTGCATGGGGCCGTGCGAGGTGTTCGTACCTCCTACGGGGCCGTTTGGGGACAGGTTTGGGTTTTCACCCTTTAACGGCCTGTTTTTAAGTCTAAGTGTGATTTTTGCAAATTATCGTCGTACTCTCAAATCGGGATACCCAGGACTATGCGGTCAGTTCCTACAAGTTGCATTGGTCCCGTGCGAGGTGTTCGTGCCTCCTACGGGGTCGTTTGGGGGCTGGTTTGGGTTTTCACCCCTTAACGGCTAGTTTTTAAGTCTAACTGTGATTTTTGCAAATTATCGTCATACTCTCAAATCGGGAGATCCGGTACTACGCGGTCAGTTCCTACAAGTTGCATTGGTCCCGTGCGAGGAGTTCGTGCCTCCTACTGGGACGTTTGGGGGCTGGTTTGGGTTTTCACCCCTTAACGGCTAGTTTTTAAGTCTAATTGTGATTTTTTCAAATTATCGTCATACTCTCAAATCGGGAGACCAGGGACTACGCAGTCAGTTACTACAAGTTGCATTGGTCCCGTGCGAGGTGTTAGTACCTCCTACGGGGTTTGGGGGTTGGTTTCGGTTTTCACCCTTTAATGGCTTGTTTTTAAGTCTAAGTGTGATTTTTGCAAATTATCGTCATACTCTCAAGCCGGGACACCCGGGACTACGCGGTCAGTTCCTATAAGTTGCATTGGTCCCGTGCGACGTGTTCGTGCCTCCAACGGGGTCGTTTGGGGGCTGGTTTGGGTTTTCACCCTTTAACAGCTTGTTTTTAAGTCTAAGTGTGATTTTTGCAAATTATCGTCATACTCTCAAACCAGGACACCCGAGACTACGCGGTCAGTTCCTAAAGGTTGCATTGGTCCCGTGCGAGGTGTTCGTGCCTCCTACGGGGTCATTTGGGAGCTGGTTGGGTTTTCACCCTTTAATGGCCTATTTTTAAGTCTAAGTGTGATTTTTGCAAATTATTATCGTACTCTCAAACCAGGACACCCGGGACTACGCAGTCAGTTCCTAAAAGTTGCATTGGTCCCGTGCGAGGTGTTCGTGCCTCCTACGGGGCCGTGTGGGGGCTGGTTTGGGTTTTCACCCCTTAATGGCTAGTTTTTAAGTCCAAGTGTGATTTTTGCAAATTATCATCGTACTCTCAAATCGGGAGACCCGGGACTACTCGGTCAGTTCCTACAAGTTGCATTGGTCCCGTGCGAGGTGTTCGTATCTCTTACGGGGCCGTTTGGGGACTGGTTTTGGTTTTCACCCTTTAACGACTTATTTTTAAGTCTAAGTGTGATTTTTGCAAATTATCGCCGTACTCTCAAATCGGGATACCCGGGACTACGCGGTCAGTTCCTATAAGTTGCATTGGTCTCGTGCGAGGTGTCCGTGCCTCCTACGGGTCCGTTTGGGGACTGGTTTGGGTTTTCACCCCTTAACGGCTATTTTTTAAGTCTAAATGTGATTTTTTCAAATTATCGTCATACTTTCAAACCGGGACACCCGGTACTACGCGGTCAGTTCCTACAAGTTGCATTGGTCCCGTGCGAGGAGTTCGTGCCTCCTACGGGGTCGTTTGGGGTCTGATTTGGGTTTTCACCCCTTAACGGCTAGTTTTTAAGTCCAAGTGTGATTTTTGCAAATTATCGTCGTACTCTCAAATCGGGAGACCTGGGACTACGCGGTCAATTCCTACAAGTTGCATGGGGCCGTGCGAGGTGTCCGTGCCTCCTACAGGGCCGTTTGGGGACTGTTTGGGGTTTCACCCCTTAACGGCTAGTTTTTAAGCCTAAATGTGATTTTTTCAAATTATCGTCATACTTTCAAACCGGGACACCCGGTACTACGCGGTCAGTTCCTACTAGTTGCATTGGTCCCGTGCGAGGTGTTTGTGCCTCCTACGGGGTCGTTTGGGGGTTGGTTTGGGTTTTCACCCTTTAACGGCTAGTTTTTAATTCTAAGTGTGATTTTTGCAAATTATCGTCGTACTCTCAAATCGGGATACCCAGGACTACGCGGTCAGTTCCTACAAGTTGCATTGGTCCCGTGCGAGGTGTTCGTACCTCCTACGGGGCCGTTTGGGGACTAGTTTGGGTTTTCACCCTTTAACGGCCTGTTTTTAACTCTAAGTGTGATTTTTGAAAATTATCCTCATACTTTCAAATCGGGAGACCCGAGACTACCTGGTAAGATTCTACAAGTTACATCGGTCCCCTACGAGGTGTTCGTGCCTCCTACGGGGACGTTTGGGGGCCGATTTGGGTTTTCACCCTTTAACGGCATGTTTTTAACTCTAAGTGTGATTTTTGCAAATTATCGTCATACTCTCAAACTGGGAGACCCGAGACTATGCGGTCAGTTCCTACAAGTTACATTGGTCCCGTGCGAAGTGTTCGTGCCTCCTACGGAGTCGTTTGGTGTCGATTTGGGTTTTCACCCTTTAACGGCCTATTTTTAAGTTTACATGTGACTTTACAAATTATCATCCTATTTACAAACCGGGAGACCCGGGACTACGCGGTCAGTTCCTACAAGTTGCATTGGTCCCGTGCGAGGTGTTCGTACCTCCTACGGGGCCGTTTGGGGGCTGGTTTGGGTTTTCACCCTTTAATGGCCTGTTTTTAAGTCTAAGTGTGATTTTTGCAAATTATCATCGTACTCTCAAACCAGGACACCCGGGACTACGCGGTCAGTTCCTACAAGTTGCATTGGTCCCGTGCGAGGTGTCCGTGCCTCCTACGGGGCCGTTTGGGGACTGGTTTGGGTTTTCACCCCTTAACGGCTATTTTTTAAGTCTAAATGTGATTTTTTCAAATTATCGTCATACTTTTAAACCGGGACACCCGGTACTACGCGGTCAGTTCCTACAAGTTGCATTGGTCTCGTGCGAGGAGTTCGTGCCTCCTACGGGGTCGTTTGGGGGCTGGTTTGGGTTTTCACCCCGTAACGGCTAGTTTTTAAGTCCAAGTGTGATTTTTGCAAATTATCGCCGTACTCCCAAATCGGGAGACCTGGGACTACGCGGTCAATTCCTTCAAGTTGCATGGGGCCGTGCGAGGTGTTCGTACCTCCTACGGGGCCGTTTGGGGACAGGTTTGGGTTTTCACCCTTTAACGGCTTGTTTTTAAGTCTAAGTGTGATTTTTGCAAATTATCGTCGTACTCTCAAATCGGGATACCCAGGACTACGCGGTCAGTTCCTACAAGTTGCATTGGTCCCGTGCGAGGTGTTCGTGCCTCCTACGGGGTCGTTTGGGGGCTGGTTTGGGTTTTCACCCCTTAACGGCTAGTTTTTAAGTCTAACTGTGATTTTTGCAAATTATCGTCATACTCTCAAATCGGGAGATCCGGTACTACGCGGTCAGTTCCTACAAGTTGCATTGGTCCTGTGCGAGGTGTTCGTGCCTCCTACTGGGACGTTTGGGGGTTGGTTTGGGTTTTCACCCCTTAATGGCTAGTTTTTAAGTCTAATTGTGATTTTTGCAAATTATCGTCATACTCTCAAATCGGGAGACCAGGGACTACGCGGTCAGTTACTACAAGTTCCATTGGTCCCGTGCGAGGTGTTAGTACCTCCTACGGGGTTTGGGGGCTGGTTTCGGTTTTCACCCTTTAATGGCTTGTTTTTAAGTCTAAGTGTGATTTTTGCAAATTATCGTCATACTCTCAAGCCGGGACACCCGGGACTACGAGGTCAGTTCCTATAAGTTGCATTGGTCCCGTGCGAGGTGTTCGTGCCTCCAACGGGGTCGTTTGGGGGCTGGTTTGGGTTTTCACCCTCTAAGTGTGATTTTTGTAAATTATCGTCACACTCTCAAACCAGGACACCCGAGACTACGCGGTCAGTTCCAACAAGTTGCATTGGTCCGGTGCGAGGTGTTCGTACCTCCTACGGGGCCGTTTGGGGACTGGTTTGGGTTTTCACCCCTTAACGGCTAGTTTTTAAGTCTAAATGTGATTTTTTCAAATTATCGTCATACTTTCAAACCGGGACACCCGGTACTACGCGGTCAGTTCCTACAAGTTGCATTGGTCCCGTGCGAGGTGTTCGTGCCTCCTACGGGGCCGTTTGGGGGCTGGTTTGGGTTTTCACCCTTTAACGGCTAGTTTTTAAGTCTAAGTGTGATTTTTGCAAATTATCGTCGTACTCTCAAATCGGGATACCCAGGACTACGCGGTCAGTTCCTACAAGTTGCATTGGTCCCGTGCGAGGTGTTCGTACCTCCTACGGGGCCGTTTGGGGACTAGTTTGGGTTTTCACCCTTTAACGGCCTGTTTTTAACTCTAAGTGTGTTTTTTGAAAATTATCCTCATACTTTCAAATCGGGAGACCCGAGACTACCTGGTAAGATTCTACAAGTTACATCGGTCCCCTACGAGGTGTTCGTGCCTCCTACGGGGACGTTTGGGGGCCGATTTGGGTTTTCACCCTTTAACGGCATGTTTTTAACTCTAAGTGTGATTTTTGCAAATTATCGTCATACTCTCAAACTGGGAGACCCGGGACTATGCGGTCAGTTCCTACAAGTTACATTGGTCCCGTGCGAAGTGTTCGTGCCTCCTACGGAGTCGTTTGAGGTCGATTTGGGTTTTCACCTTTTAACGACCTGTTTTTAAGTTTACATGTGACTTTACAAATTATCATCCTATTTACAAACCGGGAGACCCGGGACTACGCGGTCAGTTCCTACAAGTTGCATTGGTCCCGTGCGAGGTGTTCGTACCTCCTACGGGGCCGTTTGGGGGCTGGTTTGGGTTTTCACCCTTTAATGGCCTGTTTTTAAGTCTAAGTGTGATTTTTGCAAATTATCATCGTACTCTCAAACCAGGACACCCGGGACTACGCGGTCCGTTCCTACAAGTTGCATTGGTCCCGTGCGAGATGTCCGTGCCTCCTACGGGGCCGTTTGGGGACTGGTTTGGGTTTTCACCCCTTAACGGCAATTTTTTAAGTCAAAATGTGATTTTTTCAAATTATCGTCATACTTTTAAACCGGGACACCCGGTACTACGCGGTCAGTTCCTACAAGTTGCATTGGTCCCGTGCGAGGAGTTCGTGCCTCCTACGGGGTCGTTTGGTGGCTGGTTTGGGTTTTCACCCCGTAACGGCTAGTTTTTAAGTCCGAGTGTGATTTTTGCACATTATCGTCGTACTCTCAAATCGGGAGACCTGGGACTACGCGGTCAATTCCTTCAAGTTGCATGGGGCCGTGCGAGGTGTTCGTACCTCCTACGGGGCCGTTTGGGGACAGGTTTGGGTTTTCACCCTTTAACGGCTTGTTTTTAAGTCTAAGTGTGATTTTTGCAAATTATCGTCGTACTCTCAAATCGGGATACCCAGGACTACGCGGTCAGTTCCTACAAGTTGCATTGGTCCCGTGCGAGGTGTTCGTGCCTCCTACGGGGTCGTTTGGGGGCTGGTTTGGGTTTTCACCCCTTAACGGCTAGTTTTTAAGTCTAACTGTGATTTTTGCAAATTATCCTCATACTCTCAAATCGGGAGATCCGGTACTACGCGGTCAGTTCCTACAAGTTGCATTGGTCCCGTGCGAGGTGTTCGTGCCTCCTACGGGGTTTGGGGGCTGGTTTCGGTTTTCACCCTTTAATGGCTTGTTTTTAAGTCTAAGTGTGATTTTTGCAAATTATCGTCATACTCTCAAGCCGGGACACCCGGGACTACGCGGTCAGTTGCTATAAGTTGCATTGGTCCCGTGCAAGGTGTTCGTGCCTCCAACGGGGTCGTTTGGGGGCTGGTTTGGGTTTTCACCCTCTAAGTGTGATTTTTGCAAATTATCGTCATACTCTCAAACCAGGACACCCAAACTACGCGGTCAGTTCCTACAAGTTGCATTGGTCCCGTGCGAGGTGTTCGTACCTCCTACGGGGTCGTTTGGGGGCTGGTTTGGGTTTTCACCCTTTAATGGCCTGTTTTTAAGTCTAAGTGTGATTTTTACAAATTATTATCGTACTCTCAAACCAGGACACCCGGGACTACGCGGTCAGTTCCTAAAAGTTGCATTGGTCCCGTGCGAGGTGTTCGTGCCTCCTACGGGGCCGTGTGGGGGCTGGTTTGGGTTTTCACCCCTTAACGGCTAGTTTTTAAGTCCAAGTGTGATTTTTGCAAATTATCATCGTACTCTCAAATCGGGAGACCCGGGACTACGCGGTCAGTTCCTACAAGTTGTATTGGTCCCGTGCGAGGTGTTCGTACCTCTTACGGGGCCGTTTGGGGACTAGTTTTGGTTTTCACCCTTTAACGACTTATTTTTAAGTCTAAGTGTGATTTTTGCAAATTATCGTCGTACTCTCAAATCGGGATACCCGGGACTACGCGGTTAGTTCCTATAAGTTGCATTGGTCCCGTGCGAGCTGTTCGTGCCTCCTACGGGGTCGTTTGGGGGCTGGTTTGGGTTTTCACCACATAACGACAAGTTTTTAAGTCTAAGTGTGATTTTTGCAAATTATCGTCATACTCTCAAATCGGGAGACCGGGGACTACGCGGTCAGTTCCTACAAGTTGCATTGGTTCCGTGCGAGGTGTTCGTACCTCCTACGGGGCCGTTTGGGGACTGGTTTGGGATTTCACCCTTTAACGGCTTGTTTTTAAGTTTAAGTGTGATTTTTGCAAATTATCGTCATACTCTCAAACCGGGACACCCGGGACTACGCGGTTAGTTCCTATAAGTTGCATTGGTCCCGTGCGAGGTGTTCGTGCCTCCTACGGGGTCGTTTGGGGGCTGGTTTGGTTTTCACCCTTTAACGGCTAGTTTTTAAGTCTAAGTGTGATCTTTGCAAATTATCGTCATACTCTCAAATCGGGAGATCCGGGACTACGCGGTCACTTCCTACAAGTTGTATTGGTCCCGTGCGAGGTGTTCGTGCCTCCTACGGGGCCGTTTGGGGGCTGGTTTGGGTTTTCACCATTTAACGGCTAGTTTTTAAGTCTAAGTGTGATTTTTGCAAATTATCGTCGTACTCTCAAACCAGGAGACCCGGGACTACGCGGTCTGTTCCTACAAGTTGCATTGGTCCCGTGCGAGGTGTTCGTGCCTCCTACGGGGTCGTTTGGGCGCTGGTTTGGGTTTTCACCCCTTAACGGCTAGTTTTTAAGTCTAAGTGTGATTTTTGCAAATTATCATCGTACTCTCAAAGCAGGAGACCCGGGACTACGCGGTCAGTTCCTACAAGTTGCATTGGTCCCGTGCGAGGTGTTCGTGCCTCCTACGGGGTCGTTTGGGGGCTGGTTTGGATTTTCACCCTTTAACGGCTAGTTTTTAAGTCTAAGTGTGATTTTTGCAAATTATCGTCATACTCTCAAATCGGGAGATCCGCTACTACGCGGTCAGTTCCTACAAGTTGCATTGGTCCCGTGCGAGGTGTTCGTGCCTCCTACGGGGACGTTTGGGGGTTGGTTTGGGTTTTCTCCCCTTAACGACTAGTTTTTAAGTCTAAGTGTGATTTTTGCAAATTATCGTCGTACTCTCAAACCAGGAGACCCGGGACTACGCGGTCTGTTCCTACAAGTTGCATTGGTCCCGTGCAAGTTGCATTGGTCCCGTGCGAGGTGTTCGTGCCTCCTACGGGGTCGTTTGGGGGCTGGTTTGGGTTTTCACCCCTTAACGGCTAGTTTTTAAGTCTAAGTGTGATTTTTGCAAATTATCGTCGTACTCTCAAACCAGGAGACCCGGGACTACGCGGTCAGTTCCTACAAGTTGCATTGGTCCCGTGCAAGTTGCATTGGTCCCGTGCGAGGTGTTCGTGCCTCCTACGGGGTCGTTTGGCGGCTGGTTTGGGTTTTCACCCCTTAACGGCTAGTTTTTAAGTCTAAGTGTGATTTTTGCAAATTATCGTCGTACTCTCAAACCAGGAGACCCGGGACTACGCGGTCAGTTCCTACAAGTTGCATTGGTCCCGTGCGAGGTGTTCGTGCCTCCTACGGGGTCGTTTGGGGGCCGGTTTGGGTTTTCACCCCTTAACGGCTTGTTTTTAAGTCTAAGTGTGATTTTTGCAAATTATCATCCTATTCACAAACCGGGAGATCCGGGACTATGCAGTCAATTCCTACAAGTTACATTGGTCCCGTGCGAGGTGTTCGTGCCTCCTACGGGGTCGTTTGGTGGCTGGTTTGGATTTTCACCCCATAACGGCTAGTTTTTAAGTCTAAGTGTGATTTTTGCAAATTATCGTCATACTCTCAAATCGGGAGATCCGATACTACGCGGTCAGTTCCTACAAGTTGCATTGGTCCCGTGCGAGGTGTTCGTGCCTCCTACGGGGTCGTTTGGGACTGGTTTGGGTTTTCACCCCTTAACGGCTAGTTTTTAAGTCTAAGTGTGATTTTTGCAAATTATCGTCATACTCTCAAATCGGGAGACCGGGGACTACGCGGTCAGTTCCTACAAGTTGCAATGGTCCCGTGCGATGTGTTCGTACCTCCTACGGGGCCGTTTGGGGGCTGGTTTGGGTTTTCACCCTTTAACGGCTTATTTTTAAGTTTAAGTGTGATTTTTGCAAATTATCGTCATACTCTCAAACCGGGACACACCCAAGACTACGCGGTCAGTTCCTATAAGTTGCATTGGTCCCGTGCAAGGTGTTCGTGCCTCCAACGGGGTCGTTTGGGGGCTGGTTTGGGTTTTCACCCTTTAACGGCAAGTTTTTAAGTCCAAGGGTGATTTTTGCAAATTATCATCGTACTTACAAACCGGGAGATCCGGGACTACGCGGTCAGTTCCTACAAGTTGCATTGGTCCCGTGCGAGGTGTTCGTACCTCCTACGGGGCCGTTTGGGGGTTGGTTTCGATTTTCACCCTTTAACGGCTTGTTTTTAAGTTTAAGTGTGATTTTTGCAAATTATCGTCATATTCTCAAACCGGGACACACCCGGGACTACGGTTTGGGTTTTCACCCCTTAACGGCTAGTTTTTAAGTCTAAGTGTGATTTTTGCAAATTATCGTCATACTCTCAAACCGGGACACCCGGGACCACGCGGTCAGTTCCTACAAGTTGTATTGGTCCTATGCGAGGTGTTCGTGCCTCCTACGGGGTCGTTTGGGGCCCGGTTTTGGTTTTCACCCTTTAACGGCTTGTTTTTAAGTCCAAGTGTGATTTTTGCAAATTATCATCCTATTCACAAACCGGGAGATCCGGGACTATGCGGTCAGTTCCTACATGTTGCATTGGTCCCGTGCGAGGTGTTCGTGCCTCCTACGGGGTCGTTTGGTGGCTGGTTTGGGTTTTCACCCCTTAACGGCTAGTTTTTAAGTCTAAGTGTGATTTTTGCAAATTATCGTCGTACTCTCAAATCGGGAGACCCGGGACTACGCGGTCAGTTCGTACAAGTTGCATTGGTCCCGTACGATGTGTTCGTACCTCTTACAGGGCCGTTTGGGGGCTGGTTTCGGTTTTCACCCTTTAGCGGCTTGTTTTTAAGTCTAAGTGTGATTTTTCCAAATTATCATCCTATTCACAAACCGGGAGATCCGGGACTAAGCGGTCAGTTCCTACAAGTTGCATTGGTCCCGTGCGAGGTGTTCGTGCCTCCTACGGGGTCGTTTGGGGGCCGATTTGGGTTTTCACCCCTTAATGGCTAGTTTTTAAGCCTAAGTGTGATTTCTGCAAATTATCGTCGTACTCTCAAATCGGGAGACCCGGGACTACGCAGTCAGTTCGTACAAGTTGCATTGGTCCCGTGCGAGGTGTTCGTACCTCCTACGGGGCCGTTTGGGGGCTGGTTTCGGTTTTCACCCTTTAACAGCTTGTTTTTAAGTTTAAGTGTGATTTTTGCAAATTATCATCGTACTCTCAAACCAGGACACCCGGGACTACGCGGTCAGTTACTACAAGTTGCATTGGTCCCGTGCGAGGTGTTCGTGCCTCCTACGGGGCCGTTTGGGGGCTGGTTTGGGTTTTCACCCTTTAACTCTCAAATCGGGAGATGCGGGACTATGCGGTCAGTTCCTACAAGTTGCATTGGTCCCGTGCGAGGTGTTCGTGCCTCCTACGGGGTCGTTTGGGGGCTGGTTTGGGTTTTCACCACTTAACGGCTAGTTTTTAAGTCTAAGTGTGATTTTTGCAAATTATCGTCGTACTCTCAAATCGGGAGACCCGGGACTACGCGGTCAGTTCCTACAAGTTGCATTGGTCTCGTGCGAGGTGTTCGTACCTCCTACGGGGCCGTTTGGGTGCTGGTTTCGGTTTTCACCCTTTAACGGCTTGTTTTAAAGTCTAAGTGTGATTTTTGCAAATTATCGTCATACTCTCAAACCGGGACACACGGGACCACGCGGTTAGTTCCTACAAGTTGTATTGGTCCTATGCAAGGTGTTCGTGCCTCCTACGGGGTCGTTTGGAGGCCGGTTTGGGTTTTCACCCTTTAACGGCCTGTTTTTAAGTCTAAGTGTGATTTTTGCAAATTATCATCCTATTCACAAACCGGGAGATCCGGGACTATGCGGTCAGTTCCTACAAGTTGCATTGGTCCCGTGCGAGGTGTTCGTGCCTCCTACGGGGTCGTTTGGTGGCTGGTTTGGGTTTTCATTCCTTAACGGCTAGTTTTTAAGTCTAAGTGTGATTTCTGCAAATTATCGTCGTACTCTCAAATCGGGAGACCCGGGACTACGCGGTCAGTTCGTACAAGTTGCATTGGTCCCGTGCGAGGTGTTCGTACCTCCTACGGGGCCGTTTGGGGGCTGGTTTCGGTCTTCACCCTTTAACGGCTTGTTTTTAAGTCTAAGTGTGATTTTTACAAATTATTATCATACTCTCAAATCGGGAGACCCAGGACCACGCGGTCAGTTCCTACAGGTTGCATTGGTCCTGTGCGAGGTGTTCGTGCCTCCTACGGGGTCGTTTGGGGGCCGATTTGGGTTTCCACCCTTTAACGGCCTGTTTTTAAGTTTATTTTTGATTTTTGCAAATTATCGTCCTATTCACAAACTGGGAGGTCCGGGACTACGCGGTCAGTTCCTACAAGTTACATGGGTCCCGTGCGAGGTGTTCGTGCCTCCTACGGGGTCGTTTGGGGGCCGGTTTGGGTTTTCACCCTTTAACGGCTTATTTTTATGTTTAAGTGCTGATTTTTACAAATTTTCATCATATTCTCAAACCGGAAGACCCGGGACTGCGCGATAAGTTCCTACAAGTTACATTGGTCCCATGCGAGGTGTTTGTGCCTCGTACGGGATCGTTTGGGGGTTGTTTTGGGTTTTCACCCTTTAACGGCTTGTTTTTAAGTTTAAGTGTTGATTTTGCAAATTATCGTCATATTCTTAAACCGGGAGACTCGGGACTACGCGGTCAGTTCCTACAAGTTACATTGGTCCCGTGCGACGTGTTCGTGCCTCTTACGGGACCGTTTGGGGGCTAGTTTGGATTTTCACCCTCAAACGGCTTATTTTCAAGCCTAATCTACGTATTTTGAAATTATCATCATATTCTCAAACTGGAAGACCCGGGACTGCGGGGTCAGTTCAGACGAGTTACATTGGTCCCGTGGGAGGTGTTCGTGCCTCTTACGGCGCCGTTTGGGGGTTGGTTTGGGGTTTTACTCTCAAACGGCTTATTTTGAAGCCTAATCTATGTATTTTGAAATTATCGTCATATTCTCAAACCGAGAGACCCGGAACTACACGGTCAGTTCGTACGAGTTACATTAGTCCCGTGCGAGGTGTCCGTGCCTCTTACGGGACGGTTTGGGGGCTGGTTTGGGTTTTCACCCACAAACGGCTTGTTTTCAAGCCGAATCTACGTATTTTGAAATTATCGTCATATTCTCAAACTGGGAGACTCGGGACTACATGGTCAGTTCGTACGAGTTACATTGGTCTCGTACGAGATGTTCATGCCGTTTGGGGGCTGGTTTGAGTTTTCACCCTCAAACGGCTTGTTTTCAAGCCTAATCTACGTATTTTGAAATTATCGTCATATACGATGTCAGTTCATACAAGTTACATTGGAGCGAGAATAGTTACAATGCACAAATCAAATTAAGGTTTCAAAAATCATTTAAAAAACAGTAAATAACTAAATGAATTCATTCAATGTTTGTAGATGATGCGTTCAAGTTGAAGCCGATGATGTTTAGACGAATATGTCATGTATGTCAACATAAAATGAACAACTAAGAGAGATTTCTATTAGAACATGATGAATTAGAAGTATTAGGATATAATTTTGGAAACATTCATACGCTTTTGAATTAATGGACATAATTTGTGGTCCAAATTTTAGTGTTTCCAAATTAGTCTTATGGTTCTCAAAAAGTGAACACCAAAATCTATTTTGCCTAGCCAAAATAAATTTGGTCCTGATTTATTTTCAACACTCCCTACTTGCTCAAAACCCAAACACACACACCCATTCCCCACCTGCTCACACTCCCTACTTTATTGGTCCCGTGCGAGGTGTTCGTACCTCCTACGGGGCCGTTTGGGGGCTGGTTTTGGTTTTCACCCTTTAATGGCTTGTTTTTAAGTCTAAGTGTGATTTTTGCAAATTATCGTCATACTCTCAAGCCGGGACACCCGGGAATACGCGGTCAGTTCTTATAAGTTGCATTGGTCCCGTGCGAGGTGTTCGTGCCTCCTACGGGGTCGTTTGGGGGCTGGTTTGGGTTTTCACCCTTTAACAGCTTGTTTTTAAGTCTAAGTGTGATTTTTGCAAATTATCATCGTACTCTCAAACCAGGACACCCGGGACTACGCGGTCAGTTCCTACAAGTTGCATTGGTCCCGTGCGAGGTGTTCGTGCCTCCTACGGGGCCGTTTGGGGGCTGGTTTGGGTTTTCACCCCTTAACGGCAAGTTTTTAAGTTCAAGTGTGATTTTTGCAAATTATCATCGTACTTACGAACCGGGAGATCCGGGACTACGCGGTCAGTTCCTACAAGTTGCATTGGTCCCGTGCGAGGTTTTCGTACCTCCTACGGGGCCGTTTGGGGACTGGTTTGGGTTTTCCCCCTTTAACGGCCTGTTTTTAACTCTAAGTGTGATTTTTGAAAATTATCCTCATACTTTCAAATCGGGAGACCCGAGACTACCTGGTAAGATTCTACAAGTTACATCGGTCCCATACGAGGTGTTCGTGCCTCCTACGGGGTCGTTTGCGGGCCGATTTGGGTTTTCACCCTTTAACGGCATGTTTTTAACTCTAAGTGTGATTTTTGCAAATTATCGTCATACTCTCAAACTGGGAGACCCGGGACTATGCGGTCAGTTCCTACAAGTTACATTGGTCCCGTGCGAAGTGTTCGTGCCTCCTACGGGGTCGTTTGGGGTCGATTTGGGTTTTCACCCTTTAATGGCCTGTTTTTAAGTTTACATGTGATTTTTACAAATTATCATCCTATTTACAAACCGGGATACCCGGGACTACGCGGTCAGTTCCTACAAGTTGCATTGGTCCCGTGCGAGGTGTTCGTACCTCCTACGGGGCCGTTTGGGGGCTGGTTTGGGTTTTCACCCTTTAATGGCCTGGTTTTAAGTCTAAGTGTGATTTTTGCAAATTATCATCGTACTCTCAAACCAGGACACTCGGGACTACGCGGTCAGTTCCTACAAGTTGCATTGGTCCCGTGCGAGGTGTCCGTGCCTCCTACGGGGCCGTTTGGGGACTGGTTTGGGTTTTCACCCCTTAACGGCTATTTTTTAAGTCTAAATGTGATTTTTTCAAATTATCGTCATACTTTCAAACCGGTACAGCCGGTACTACGCGGTCAGTTCCTACAAGTTGCATTGGTCCCGTGCGAGGAGTTCGTGCCTCTTACGGGGTCGTTTGGGGGCTGGTTTGGGTTTTCACCCCTTAACGGCTAGTTTTTAAGTCCAAGTGTGATTTTTCCAAATTATCGTCGTACTCTCAAATCGGGAGACCTGGGACTACGCGGTCAATTCCTACAAGTTGCATGGGGCCGTGCGAGGTGTTCGTACCTCCTACGGGGCCGTTTGGGGACAGGTTTGGGTTTTCACCCTTTAACGGCAAGTTTTTAAGTCCAAGTGTGATTTTTGTAAATTATCATCGTACTTACAAACCGGGAGATCCGGGACTACGCGGTCAGTTCCTACAAGTTGCATTGGTACCGTGCGAGGTGTTCGTACCTCCTACGGGGACGTTTGGGGACTGGGTTGGGTTTTCACCCTTTAACGGCCTGTTTTTAACTCTAAGTGTGATTTTTGAAAATTATCCTCATACTTTCAAATCGGGAGACCCGAGACTACCTGGTAAGATTCTACAAGTTACATCGGTCCCATACGAGGTGTTCGTGCCTCCTACGGGGTCGTTTGGGGGCCGATTTGGGTTTTCACCCTTTAACGGCATGTTTTTAACTCTAAGTGTGATTTTTGCAAATTATCGTCATACTCTCAAACTGGGAGACCCGGGACTATGCGGTCAGTTCCTACAAGTTACATTGGTCCCGTGCGAAGTGTTCGTGCCTCCTACGGGGTCGTTTGGGGTCGATTTGGGTTTTCACCCTTTAACGGCCTGTTTTTAAGTTTACATGTGACTTTTACAAATTATCATCCTATTTACAAACCGGGAGACCCGGGACTACGCGGTCAGTTCGTACAAGTTGCATTGGTCCCGTGCGAGGTGTTCGTACCTCCTACGGGGCCGTTTGGGGGCTGGTTTGGGTTTTCACCCTTTAATGGCCTATTTTTAAGTCTAAGTGTGATTTTTGCAAATTATCATCGTACTCTCAAACCAGGACACCCGGGACTACGCGGTCAGTTCCTACAAGTTGCATTGGTCCCGTGCGAGGTGTTAGGCTTAAAAACAAGCCGTATGAGGGTGAATACCCAAACCAGACCCCTAACGCCCCCCTAAGAGTCACGAACACCTTGCACGGGACAAATGTAAGTTGTACGAACTGACAGCGTAGTCACGGGGCTCTCGATTTTACAATATGACGATAATTTGAAAATATATCGATTAAGCTTAAAAACAAGCCCTTAAAGGGGAAAAACCGAAATCACCCCCAAACGGCACCGTAAGTGGCACGAACAGCTCGCACGAGACCAATGAAACATTTAAAAACTGCCCGCATAGTCACCGGCCCCGGTTTGAGAATATGACGATAATTTCAAGATACGTAGATTAGGCTTAAAACCATGCCATTTGAGGGTGAAAACCCAAACCAGCCCCCAAATGGCCCCGTAAGAGGCACGAACACCTCGCGCGGGACCAATGTAAGTTCAACGAACTGACGCTGTAGTCACGGGCCTGTCGGTTTGAGAGTATGATGATAATTTGAAAATATATCGATTAAGCTTAAAAACAAGCCCTTAAAGGGTGAAAACCCCTTCCAGCCCCTAAACGGCCACGTAAGAGGCACGAACACCTCGCACGGGACCAATGTAACTTATACAAATAGACCGCGTAGTCAAGGGTCTCTCGGTCTGAGAATATGACGATAATTTCAAAATATGTAGATTAGGCTGAAAAACAACCCGTTTGATGGCGAAAATCAAAACCAACCCCCAAACGGCACGCTAAGAGGCACGAACACCTCGCACGGTACCAATGTAAGTTGTACGCACTGACAGCGTAGTCACGGGCCTCTCGGTTTAAGAATATGACCATAATTTGAAAATATATCGATAAAGCTTAAAAATTAGCCCTTAAAGGATGAAAATCCAAAGCAGCCACCAAATGACCCCGTAAGAGGCATGAACACCTCGCCCGGGACCAATGTAACTTGTACAAACTGACTGCGTAGTCACGGGTCTCCCGATTTCAGAATATGACGATAATTTCAAAATACGTAGATTAGGCTTAAAAAGAAGCCGTTAGAGGGTGAAAACCCAAACCAGCCTTCTAACGGCCCCCTAAGAGGCACGAACTCCTCGTACGTGACAAATGTAAGTTGTACGAACTGACAGCGTAGTCACGGGACTCTCGGTTTGAGAATATGACGATAATTTGAAAATATATCGATTAAGCTTAAAAACAAGCCCTTTAAGGGTGAAAACCCAAACCAACTCCGAAACAGACTAGAATATAACGATAATTTCAAAATACGTAGATTAGGCTTAAAAACCAGCTGTTTGAGGGTGAAAACCCAAACCAGCCTTCTAACGGCCCCCTAAGAGGCACGGACACCTCGTACGGGACCAATGTAAGTTGTACGAATTGACAGCATAGTCACGGGACACTCGGTTTGAGAATATGACGATAATTGAAAATATATCGATTAAGCTTAAAAACTAGCCCTTAAAGGGTTAAAACCCAAACCAGCCCACAAACATCCCCGTAAGAGGCACGAACACCTCGCAGGGGACCAATGTAGCTTGTACAAACTGACCGCATAGTCACGGGCCTCCAGATTTCAGAATATGACAGTAATTTCAAAATACGTAGATTAGGCTTCAAAATAAGCCGTTTGAGGGTGAAAACCAAAACCAGCCCCCATATGGCCCCGTAAGTGGAACAAATACCTCACACTGGCCCTGTCTAAGTTGTACGGACTGACAGCGTAGTCACGGGTCTCTCGGTTTGAGAATATGACGATAATTTCCAAATACGTTGATTAAGCTTAAAAATAAGCCGTTTGAGGGTGAATACCCAAACCAGCACCCTAACGCCCCCCCTAAGAGGCACGAACACCTCGCACAGAACCAATGTAAGTTGTACGAACTGAAAGCGTAGTCAAAGGCATCTCGGTTTAAGAATATGACGATAATTTGAAAATATATCGATTAAGCTTAAAAACTAGCCCTTAAAGGGTGAAAACCCAAAGCAGCCACCAAACGGCCCCGTAAGAGGCACGAACACCCCGCCCGGGACCAATGTAACTTGTAAAAACTGACTGCGTAGTCACGGGTCTCCCAGTTTCAGAATATGCTAATAATTTCAAAATACGTAGATTAGACTTAAAAACAAGCCATTTGAGGGTGAAAACCCAAACCAGCCTTCTAACGGCCGCCTAAGAGGCATGAACTCCTCGTACGTGACCAATGTAAGTTGTACGAACTGACAGCGTAGTCACGGACAGGACTCGAGGATTGAGAATATGACGATAATTTGAAAATATATCGATTAAGCTTAAAAACAAGCCCTTTAAGGATGAAAACCCAAACCAACAACCAAACGGCCCCGTAAGAGGCACGAACACCTCGCACGGGACCAATGTAACTTGTACAAACTGACCGCATAGTCACGGGTCTTTCGGTTTGAGAATATGATGGTAATTTCAAAATAAGTAGATTAGGCTTTAAAAACATGTCGTTTGAGGGTGAAAACCCATACCAGCCCTCAAACGGACCCTAAGAGGCACGAACACCTCGTACGGGACCAATGTAAGTTGTACGAACTTACAGCATAGTCACGGGCCTCTCGGTTTGAGAATATGACGATAATTTGAGAATATATCGATTAAGCTTATAAACAAGCCCTTAAAGGTTGAAAACCGAAACCAGCCCCCAAACGGCCCCGTAAGAGGCACGAACACGTCGCCCGGGACCAATGTGACTTGTACAAACTGATCGCGTAGTCACGGGTCTCCCGGTTTGAGAATATGACGATAATTTCAAAATACGTAGATTAGGCTTAAAAACTAATTGTTTGAGGTTGAATACCCAAACCAGCCACCTAAAGCCCCCCTAAGAGGCACGAACACTTCGCACGGGACCAATGTAAGTTGTACGAACTGACAGCGTAGTCACGGGACTCTCGATTTGAGAATATGATAAGAATTTGAAAATATATCGATTAAGCTTAAAAACAAGCCCTTAATGGGTGAAAACCCAAACCAGCGCCCAAACGGCCCTGTAAGAGGCACGAACACCCTGCACGGGACCAATGTAACTTGTACAAACTGACCTTATGCCCAATGCTAACAAGAGAAATTTCTATTCTTCTGGAGTTGAGGTTCGTACCATTCAGGATATGGAGGCTATTATGGGAATCTGTAGGAGTAGCCCCCCTTTCATGTACTTGGGTGTTCCTCTCATCACTTCTAGACTAAAGGCTGAAGATTGTAATAGGTTGATTGAGAGAATTACCAAACGTATCAATGGATGGGAAAACAAGTTGCTGAGCTATGCAGGAAGAACTCAGCTCATTAAGTCTGTTTTATTTAGCATGCAGGTCTGTTGGGCTAGCATCTTCATTCTACCCAAAGGGGTTACTGCCAAAATTGATCAACTGTTGAGAGATTTCTTATGGACTGGAAGTGCCCAAAGACACACAGGTGCTAAGGTGGCATGGAAGGACATCTGTAACACCACTGAAAATGGAGGTTTGGGAATTAAAAGCTTAGAGATGTGGAATGTGGCTGCCATTTTGAAGTTGTTATGGAACATATGCAATAAGGAGGACTGCTTGTGGGTCAGATGGTGCAACATCTACAAATTAAAAAGAAGAAGCATCTGGGCATTGACTATTCCTAGTGACTCATCATGGGGATGGAGGAAGATCCTGTAAATTAGGCACCTTGCTAGACCTCTTATTAAGCATAGGATTGGGGACGGGAGAGGGACCTTCCTTTGGCATGATAATTGGCATCCCAATGGCCCTCTTGTGGAAAGATATGGGGAAAGAGTTATTTATGATGATGGAAGCAACCACAAAGTCGTGGTGTCAGACCATATCCATGACACTAACTGGGTGTGGCCATCCAACTCTTGGGAATTATTGGAAATTCAAAATGCTGAGCTGCCTAGTATTAGAATTGGCCAGAGTGATGAAGTGGTTTGGTCTCCTTCTACCCATGGCTTCTCCATTGGCTCAGCTTATAGGGAGATTTGTCCTAATGGGAATGCTATTTACTGGAAAAGGCTGGTTTGGAACAAGTCCAACATCCCAAATTGTTCTTTCATTCTTTGGCTTTCTTGCAAGAAGGCTTTACACACCAAGGATAAGCTCTTTGAGTGGGGAATTTCGGATAACAATCTTTGTTGCTGCTGCAACCAGGAGGTGGAAACCATTGCTCATCTTTTTAATGATTGCAGCTTGGTTATGGCTATTTGGGAGGAAATAAGGTGGAGAAATCAGGAGTATAGGGGGAAGCTCAATTGGGAGGGTGAAATTCAGAATGCTTATAATTGGGAATCCAGCACTATGGATAGGCTTAGATGTATCTCTTTCTCATCCACCATTTATTGCCTCTGGATGGAAAGGAATGGGAGACTTTTCAATGGGATGATCAAGCCTACGGAGGTTATTATAAAGAATATTGAAGATATGATGAGAACTAGAGCTATCACTTGAAAAAAAGGGAGAAGATCCTACAATAATTGGATGGCATGCATCAACTGGAATATCCCGGATACCTTTTTGTCTTAGGTTTGTAATTTGTTTTGGCATGCCTGTTTGTTGCCTTAGCTTGGTTCTTTAGGGATGTTCCCTATTGTTTGTGGAGTAGTACTCCTAGTTGCTTGTACAGTTTCTTCTTTGTTCTAATATACATAATTTCCCCCCCAAAAAAAGTTGTACGAACTTACAGTGTAGTCACAGGACTCTCGGTTTGAGAATATGACGATAATTTGAAAATATATCGATTAAGCTTAAAAACAAGCCCTTTAAGGGTGAAAACCCAAACCAACCCCCAAACAGACCCGTAAGAGGCACGAACACCTCGCACGGGACCAATGTAACTTGTATGAACTGACCGCGTAGTCACGGGTCTCCCGGTTTGAGAATATGATGATAATTTCAAAATACGTAGATTAGGCTTAAAAACAAGCCGCCTAAGAGGCACGAACACCTCGCACGGGACCAATGTAACTTGTACAAACTGACAGCGTAGTCACGGGTCTCCCGGTTTGAGAATATGACGATAATTTCAAAACACGTAGATTAGGCGTAAAAACATGTCGTTTGAGGGTGAAAACCCAAACCAGCACCCAATAGGCCCCGTAAGAGGCACGAACACCTCGCACGGGTCCAATGTAACTTGTAAAAAATGATCGCGTAGTCACGGGTCTCCTGATCTGAGAATATGACGATAATTTCAAAATACGTAGATTAGGCTTAACAACAAGTCATGTGACCCGATCGTTCATGTCTGTGATGACCGTTACACCGCAGATTGTCACGAAGGTGGTAAAGGCACAGGTAAATGACTCGTTCTGTCAGGAGCAGATAGTTCAATTACTAGCAGAGGGAGTCTAATCCTATACCGTTAGCTCAGACGGGGGATAACGCTTCAATGGGAGACTGGTAGTTCCGGAAGGGGAGGAATTGCGACACGAGGTGATGGCAGAGTCGCACGGCTCACGGTTCGCGGTACATCCCGGTGGGGACAAAATGTACCAAGACATGAGACGACAGTATTGGTGGAGCGGGATGAAAAGAGATATTGCCATGTTTGTTTCCAAATGCGCCACTTGTCAACTGGTAAAAGTGGATCATCAGAGACCGGCAGGGCTTCTATAGCCATTAGAGGTCCCGATGTGGATATGGGAGAGCATCTCCATGGACTTTATCACGGGATTACCTATGTCATAGAGGGGTCACGACTCCATTTGGGTAATTGTGGACAGGTTGACCAAAGTCGCTCATTTTCTACCCGTAAGGACGGATTACACTACGGGACAGTATGCCCAGCTTTTCATTTCAGAAATAGTGAGACTTGCCCCTAAATATCGTGTCTGACCGAGACAAGATATTTGTTTCACGGTTTTGGGAGAGTTTTCAGGGGGACATGGGCACGGAATTGCAGTTGAGTATGGCTTATCACCCGCAGACCGATGGGAAAACCGAGCGTACAAACCAGATGTTGGAGGACATGTTGCGTATGTGCATCATTGATTTTGGGGGTGGATGGGAGCAGTATCTTCCACTGGTGGAGTTTGCTTACAACAACTCCTACCAATTCACCATTGGCATGGCTCCATTTGAGGCGTTGTACGGTAGACCTTGTCGTTCCCCAGCATGTTGGTTGGAGGTGGGGGACAACAAACTACTTGGGCCGGAAGTGATTCAGGATACTTCGGCAAGGATAGAATTGATACGGAGTCGCATTCGGGTAGCTCAGGATCGACAGAAGAGCTATGCTGATGTGAAGAGGTTCTTCAGGGAGTTCCAAGTGGGGGACCAGGTTTTACTCAGAGTATCTCCTATGAAGGGGATTATACGATTTGGGAAGAAGGGGAAGTTGGCACCGAGATACGTGGGGCCATTTCCTATCATCGAGCGGATTGGGTCGGTTGCATATAGACTTGGGTTACCGGAGCATTTGCACAGGATTCATGATGTGTTTCATATTTCCTCGCTAAGGAAATATCTTAGAGACGATTTGACTCATTCTCACATTGCTTTGGAGGACATCGATCTCCAGCCTGATAGCTCCTACGAGGTGGGGCCGATTGCTATTTTGGACCGAAGTGAGCGGAAACTGAGGTCAAAGATAGTTCCGTTAGTACATGTTCAGTGGCGGCATCATAATGCCGAGGAGTCCACATGGGAGCGCGAGGATGAGATGCGCGAACGTTATCCAGAGTTATTTGTACCAGGTACTTGCTAGTTCCGAATTTCGGGACCAAATTCTGTTATTAGGGGGGAAGTATGTAATACCCCGTATTTTTGTGATATTTATTTATGGGAATAATTGAATTAAATGTGTATTAATTGAGAAGTAATCCGGATAAAATACTAACGAGATGTGAGTTGGTATTTGATTATAATGCGTATATATGGCAATATATGAATATTGCGAATATTAAATTGTCGCGAGATAGAAATACGGCAATTTAGAAATTTTGTTGGGACGCGTGTGACAGTCGCGTCAGGAACATTATTTAATTAAAAAGTGAATTTTATTTTTACCAACCGTATGGTCATTTTGAGTGCGCCAACGTGTCCGGAAGGGTCGAAATAGTCAGAAAACACTAGCCGGGGGTTTAGTTTGGGTCCCGGGGCATTTTTAGGCCATACCGGCAACTTAAAAGGGTAGTTTGGTAATTTTGGAATTTTGGGATTTATGATTAACGAATTTTGGGAGTTTAAAATTGAAATTTTAATGATCCACTAACCCATTACCAGCAATTAACTGATTAGAGGGCTACGAGGGGTTTCATGAGAAGTTAGGAGAAGTTCCCAAAGAGAGAACCCTAACCCCATCTTCAACCTTCAACCTTGGGAGAAAAGGAGAGAGAGCAACCTTCATCAATTCAACGCCAAATTCAGAGAAAAATCCAAGGCAAGTGGTTTAATTACGTTATTCGCTACGAATGCTTCTTCCATGCGTAGAAATTTAAATAATTGCATTGTTTTGGGAGAATGACAAAAAACCATGAAATTGGAATTAGAAACTCATGTTTTGATAAAGAGATTGTACGTAGAATTGTGTTTGGGTGATTATACTGTTAGAAATACATCTTTCATGTTACAAAAACGGATTTAATTATGGTTACTGATAACTCTAAATTTCTAGGGTTCATGTTCATGAGATTTGGGAAAATTGGGGAGATTTGATGATTAGATGTGGTTTAGGATGATTTGACCCCATATATATGTTAAAATACGACCTAAGTATGTTTATAAATGATTAGAAATCTTGAACTACTGTTGGTATGATGTTTAGATGAGATTAGAGGTGAAGAAAATTGGGAAAAATGAGATAGGAGAATTCTGGGCTCGAAACTGTCACCTCGTTAGAAGGCCTGCCCAGGACGAACGAGCTCGTTCGAACGAGCTTCTAACGAGTTGACAGTTTGCCTTCTAATGAGTTGGATGTTCGTTAGATGCCCCTTTCGTTCGAACAACCTCGTTCGAACGAGACTTCTCACGAGTTGACAGATTGGCCTTTTTGGCCTGATTTGATTTCTAGTGTCCCGTAACCTTGTTTAATTGTAGAGATAACATTACCTTGATGACTAATTGATATAGTTGGGATATTCGGGATATATTGAGGAGTAAAATATAGAAGAATGATTTGAACCAAATGGTATTTGTGGATTAGGACGCGTGCGACTAATCACGATGCGAGGATAATTAATGACTTAAATGCATATAAACCGGGGGCATATAATTTGGGTGACATTAACAGTTGGTATAAGAATGAGAAGTATACCACTAATAATTATGGTAATTACTAAGATGTGTGCATGCTTAATATGTATGATTTTATGTGTATGACATACCTACCATACTTGCTATCACGGGAGGTTTGCGTTCGCTTAGGGCCATCTAACCTTTGTGTGCCTACGGGGGGATTTAGATTGGTACCTCGAGGACATAGGTCAGAGAAGGACTTATTGGAAAGTTAATAAGTCTGCTGATCGTGGGAGCGTAGGTATGTGCGTGACCCATGTGATGTGACTGTGTTCGCCTCCATTGTTTGTGATTTGCTATTATCTGAGAACGATTCCTGAGAGATTCGGAATGCGTAATCCTTAATTACGTGATGTACCGGGATGGGATAGCAGAGTATGTGTGCACCGCAGCTTAGACTCGGGGTGCTTGTATAGTATATTTATGATGTGAATAATATACGGCTAAATGAAAAGGAATTGTTATGTTTTCATTGCGAGTATAATTATAGTAAACCCTTGATAAAGATAAAAAGGGATAACCTGCTATGTATTGTAATGCTAATAATTAAGAATCCGAGTTTAAGCAAAGCTATCTATTCAAGTGATAACATATGGGAATTCATATTGTGAATCGAGTAGATGGGTTAGAACTTATGTCGGTTTAGTTAGATATGAATACCACTTAGATGGGTACTGTACGTTAGGAGTGCACGAGTAGTCGAGAGGTGAGTATTTCATGTGAGAGCACGTCCTAACATGTATTTTGCATTCTTGGTTTTAATGTTATTAAAGCACTTGCTGTTTTTAAAACTATTCTCCACATTCGGGCTCTGACCCGTTTGCTTTCAAATCTGCTTTTCGTAAAAACCTTTTAGGTGCCCAGCCACAAGGACACCATGCATAGGAATTCTATTCAGGTGACGAGCTGTAGCTGTTGTGGAAGTTACAGGGCCTTGACAGTAGACGCCTCCTTTCTAGTCTTGACTCCATATTCAGTTTTATCATTTGTAGGGCATGTCGCCCATTTCCTTTCGAGACATTTTATATTTCAGTTATTCAGACTTTGGTTTGTAATTTATTCAGGATGAAGACTTGTTTTATTTACTTCCATATTGGGATTGTTGTGAGGAGTATTTCCTCCAGACTCATTATCATTTGTTTTTTTTTTTTTTGGGAAAAATTATGTATATTAGAACTCAGGAAAGCAATTTACAAACAATAAACAAGGGGGAACCACAGTCCTAGGGGCATACCCCAAAGGACACAAACTACCAAACACAAAACAAATCAACTAAGATAACACCGATTCGGGGATGTCCCAGTTCATACATGCCATCCAGTTGGTGAAGCTTCTCCTATTGTTCTTCCACTTAGAGGCCCTCGCACAAACCATAGCAACAATATCTCTGACAATCATCTCACAATCTTTGGCCCCTCCTTGGTAAAATCTCGCATTCCTTTCCAACCAAAGACAATAGATAGTGGTGGAAAAGGAAATACACCTAAGTCTATTATAGAAGCTCTTGCCCACATATTCGGAATTAGCAAACCCCAGCTCGCCCTCCCAGTTAAGTGCCTCTCTGTCCTCCTGGTTCTTAAATCTGACCTCGCGCCAAACCTCTTTGGCAATTTTACACTCTAAAAACAAGTGTTCCCGGTTCTCCACCTCCTCGCCACAAGTACAACACAAGTTACTGTTGGAAATACCCCAGCTAAACAGTTTATCTCTCGTGTGTAGAGCATCCCTACATATGATCCATAAACTAAAAGCACATTTTGGTATATTATTCTTATTCCAAATCAACTTATGACAATTGAACACAGGACGAGCAATAGTAAGAGCCGCAAACGCTGCCCCAATGGAGAAACCATCCCGATTGGAATTCCACACCACCTCATCACTAACCCCTTGGCAAATACTCGGCAGCTCAGCATTCCTAATCTCCAAAAGCTCCCAAGTAACAGAAGAAGGCCACCTCCATCTCTCCCCATGAATAAAGTCCGCCACTCTAGCTTTGTGATTGCTAGCCGCATCGTAAATAAGTCTTCCCCCATAACGATCAAATAGAGGACCTAACGGATGCCAGTTGTCGTGCCACACAAAGGTATCTTCGCCATTGCCAATATTGGACCTGATAAGAGGCTTGGCCATCTCCCTCAACTGCATCAGTTTCCTCCAACACCAAGAAGAGTCACTTGGAATACTAATGGCCCAAATACTTCTATTCTTGATCTTATACACATTACACCATTTTACCCATAGGCAATCCTTCTTACTACAGAGGTTCCACAGAAGCTTAAGAATAGCAGCTCTGTTCCATAATTCCACATTCTTTATGCCCAACCCCCTTTCCTCATGACTGCACGTCAGATCATCCCACGACACCTTCGCCCCCGTATGTTTGGAATCAGAACCCGTCCACAAGAAGTCCTTCAAAAGTTGGTCGATCCTTCTAATAACCCCTTTCGGCAGGATGAACAGGTAAGACCAGTAGACCTGAATACCAAACAAGACCGATTTGATGAGCTGCAGTCTCCCAGCAAAACTGAGGAACCTGTTAGTCCAACACTTAATCCTCCCCGTAATTTTATCAATCAACTTCTCACAATCCACAGCTTTAAGCCTAGTAGTGATAAGAGGAACCCCAAGATACATGAAGGGAGGGGAGCAATGGGAGAAGCCAAAAATCTCCCCCAACCTGTTCATCCCATCGACATCGACCCCAGAGCAATAGAAACTAGATTTGTTAATATTGGGGTGAAGGCCAGAGATCGAAGAGAAGGCCACAATAGCCCTCTTCACAATGCTACACGAAGCAGGGTCGCCACCACACAGAATGATCAAATCGTCCGCAAAGCAAAGATGATTAAGGCCCACCTCCTTGCATCTAGGATGAAAACTGAACTCCGGATTGAGGCAAGCCTTGTCCATAATACACGAGAAAGTATCCATAACAAGCAGGAATAAGAAAGGAGAGATAGGATCACCTTGTCTCAGCCCCCTCTTCCCCTCAAAGAAGCCATGTAAACGCCCATCCAAGCTGATAGAGAATCTAGCCGTGGTAATACACTCCTCGACCCAACCAACAAACATAGCCGGGAACCCAATATGCATAAGAAGGTTGAGCAAAAACTCCCAGCTAACAGTGTCATAGGCCTTGAGAAGATCAATCTTGAGGGTACACCTAGAAGGGGATAGCTCGCGGTGATAATTCCTCATAAGCTCCTGAAGCAATAAGATATTGTCAGAGATAGATCTACCCTTCACAAACGCTGCCTGGCTCTGGTTAATGAAGGAAGGAAGGATGGGTTTCATTCTCTCGGCCAAAATTTTGGAGATACACTTATAGATGGTGTTGCAACACGAGATGGGCCTGAAATCATGCATACCAGAGGGAGTAGTAACCTTCGGAATAAGCGCCAAAGCAGTACAGTTCCATTGCCTGGGCAGGTAGCTACACTGGAAGAAGAAGGTAATGGCATCAATCACATCTCCCCCCACCACGTCCCAGTTCTTCTTAAAGAAGCAAGCATTAAAACCGTCCGGCCCAGGAGCTTTATCGGACCCAATGGAAAACATGGCATTCTTGATCTCCGCTTCAGAAATGGGAGCCTCCATAGCAGTCGCCTGATCACCCGTGATTCTCTTGCACACCACATCGTTAAGAATCGGAAAGGGGTCCACACAGGCATTGGAAGTGCCAAGGAGGTTGCTGAAATAATCAACAGCCACCTTAGCCACATTCTGACTCCCCTCAATTCTCACACCATGGTCATCCACGACACTAAGGATCTTCCTTCTGACAGTAGCCTGGTTAGCCTTCTTATGAAAGAACGCATTATTACCATCCCCCAGCTGGAGCCATTTAACCCGAGACTTCTGTTTGAAAAAGGACTCCTCCGCCTCCCTCAGTTCTAAATACGTGTGAAGTTTGACCCTCTCTTCCAGGAGCACCTCATTGTTGCACCCATCAGTATCAACTCTAGTCTGAACCTCATCCAGTAAAGACTTAGCCTCCTCCACCCTACCAGAGATGTTACTAAAAAACTTCTTGTTGAAATCTTTCAGCCTCGATTTAACTCTTCTCAGCTTCTGACTCAGCCTAACCATAGGATTCCCCTCACCATCATCCTGCCAGGACTCCCAAAGAATCTGATAAAAGTCGCTATGATCCATCCAAAAATTGAAAAATTTGAACGGCTTAGGTATACTCCGCTCCATGGGGGCTAGTAAGATAATGATAGGGCAGTGGTCAGAAACCTCGTGAGGAAGGACAGTAGCTTGACTCTCTGGAAACCACGAGGCCCATGTACCATTATGCAAGACTCTATCCAACCTTGACTGAACATTACCAGCTCCCAACTCCTTTTTATTCCACGTAAACCACAACCCATTCGTCACCATATCATCAGCATGCAAGTCATGAATGCATTGGTTGAACTCGCCAGTAGCAGTCGTATCAATACCCCGGATGCCTCTTTTCTCATCATGGCATCTGACAACATTAAAGTCACCCAATAAAACCCACGGAGACTCACCCACAGTCCCAGAATTCATCCTCAAAAAATCCCACAGTTGTCTTCTATCCCCAGGTAGGTTATCCCCATAAATGAAAGACGCAAAGAAGCTCATTCCAGACCCACATAAATCCACCTTACAGAGCATGGCCTGGGGATGGGACTGAATCAAACTCACAGCAACACGGTTGGGGTTCCAAGCCACAATGATTCTGGTAACCCCCCTCCCCTCCCCCCCCCCCCCCCCCCCCCCGGCAGTGGGCAGTTGTCTAAGAAATCCCATTGAAAACAACAATTATTCAACACACAACCCAAGTTATTTTTTCTAACCTTAGTTTCAAGCATACACATGAGATCAAGGTGGTTATCCCTAATTAGCTTATTGACTTCCCTTTGCTTATGGGGGGAATTAAGGCCCCTAATATTCCAAGAAGCAAACTTAATCATCTATCCTTCTTCCCCTTCCCCTTCCGCCTGTTCTTCCCGCTACTATTACTCTCCTCTTTATCCTCCCCCACCCTTTTCTGTGCCAGTTCGTCCACAAGGGTAACCCGCAATGCAAGAGCAGTAGGGGCGGGCGTCATATCCGCGTCGCTATCCATGCAAACAGCACTGAAGGAGTTAGACAAGGGAACAGGTGGAGCGCTATGCTGTATAGGACTAACAACATCATACTTCGTCTCATCATTAACACTACACGACACAACGGCAGTGCTAGGGTTCTTCTCCGCATTGGCCTTGCCCGAAGTCTCTCCTACTTCTATCACAGGGCAGACGCCAACTCTCGTTTTCTTGATGACCTGAGTCCATCCACAACCGTTACTGTTGGAAGCATTACTAGCATGTGGGGTAGTGGTCTTGTTACCACCCACTTCTTTATTTTTGGGACATCCATTAAGCTTGTGACCAAACACGAGGCACTGAGTGCATGAGGGAGGTTTGGCTTGGAATTCCACTTTAACCACAGCAATAGTGCCATCTTCCATCACCACATTAACGCTTGAAGGATAAGTCTCCTTGGCCTCCACGTCAATACATATACGGGCAAAGGTAATCCTGTTCATTTCTTCCGTCATCGCATCCGCATACAATGGGAAACCCACGGAGCTGGCAACATAACTGAGGCCCTCCTCAGTCCAAAGTTGCACTGGGATATCAAAGAATTTAACCCACATAGGTATCTTCTTCATCGTAGCCTTGTCAAAACTAAAGTCTGGTTGCCATTTTTTGAGAATGATTGTGATTCCTTGGTTGCTCTATTGAGACTTTATCGTGAATGGTTGTGCTACATTTCTATAATTCATTTATTGCATGTTAATCAGATTTAATTTAAAATTTGGCAACTCACTTTTTAAATACTAGGTGGTTAGTAATCATTAAAAATGTTTTCGACAGTGATGCTATTAACTGAACCAACTTGGCATTTTGTATTGATTTAATAAAGGAGTAGCTACCCGGTATTTAATTAGTCGGGGTGTCACATTCACATCCACACACATTCTACACAAACAAACACATACCCACTCATTTTCTCCCCCCCCCCCCCCCCCCCCCACGCACAAAGAAATGCACATACACATAATCTCCTTTCTCATGCACACACTTAATCATTTACTATCTCTCTCGCTCACACGAACACATGTTATCTCTCTCCCTCTCTCTTAATGCACACTTACATTCTCTTCCACATGCACACATTATCTCTTACTAACCCTCTCTCTCACACAAAGACAAAAGTATACAAACATACAGACTCTCCTTTTCTCTCTCTCTCATCATAACACACATGTTTTCCCTCTCCCTCTCCCTCACCCCCCTCTAACACACTCAATATCTCTCTTACACATACATTCCCAAACAAAGATTTAAGAAAATGCACACTTTTTCACACAAGCACTCACTTTTTCACACACACTATCATTTTGTCACATACACACGCACACATCACTCACATAAAATCACATACAAATGCACATGCCCTCTCACATACTCTCCCGCTATCCACACACATAAGCACATTCTCCCTTTCTCTCTCTCACACACCCCCACACCCCCACATAACTAAAATACAAAGGTATGGATGAGATGAGACTACACAACTGAATATAAAATGTACGACCCCTATAGTACTGAACATGGGAAATCCTTTATGCTACAACTCCCCTCATGCAATCCAAGTGCTGCAATAGAACCTTGAGTGGTTAGAGATGGGATCTCATTTGACGTATATTTGTCACTACTGTTTTTGCCCCCAAATTAGACTTCATTCCATCTTCTTTGTTGCACTCAACTCTTCATCTTCCATGGAACCTCCACAGCCTTCATAACGTCCAAGCCCACTCTTTGTATGTCTTTAGCCTCCACTAAATTTAGGGTTCATATGAAATGAAATAAATAACTAAACTAACTTACGTTTTTAACATGATTTTTGTCTCTTTTCTGATTTTAACATTAGCTTATTTATCCCAAAACCACACTCAAATGCTTCTAAACTTTCCCTGAAGGTTCAGTTTCCCATCATTTTAACATCATTTAGGTCTCCAAATAACTCAAATGTAATCTAAAAATGACAATACCAAATGTAATTTAATCTTATCCCAAAATTTTAGTAAAATGTTTTGACCCAAAATATTCAACTAATTTTTTCACTTAACCCCTACATTTTAACGCGTTATTTGATGTAAACCCCACTTTTATAATCCCTTTAACAAAACTTCTGATTTTTTTAATAGAAGTATAACACTTTTAAAAAACACATAATTTTTAATTAGACATTACCCCCAATAATAGTTTTAAAAAAATACCCCAAAATTAAAAACTCAACTAATAACCAAACACCCTTCTTTGTCCTCACTCTGCAAACCCTTAATCTAAGACCACAATTAACCCAAAACCTTCTATCTTTATACCCCTTTCTTCTCTCACTACATCCATTTCTAAAGAAAAATGAAACCAATTACCACCGCCACCTCTAACTCCAAATCCCCCAAGGTGACCAAGATGAGCTGAACCATCACCAGAGCCAAAAATGCTCCTCCTTCTCTCTAAACAAACCCTACCTACCCTAGTCGTCCTCCTCCAGCAAACCCACACCCTCCCCTCTCATTAACCCCGTGTCCTCCACGGCTTTACCAGGTACAGTCTCTGTTCTTGAGGACACTTTGCTGCCTTGCTCACCCAGGCCTGAGTTGCCTGTTGATATCTTCCCGTCCATGAATGATCCTTGCCCAGCTAGAGTTGAGGACGTGAAGAAGGCCAAGTTGAAGATTCTGGCGCTTACGTCTGGGAGTTACTCAGAAGTAAAGGTTATTATCACCATGGCGTTGCAAAGTTTACCAAAACAGCTATTAGGAGTAATGGTGGAGAGCGTTCACCAACAGGATCAGAGACGCCTCATGAGGCTGATCCATCTAACGGAGCTACTAACGGTGTTGGACATAAAGGTACTCAGGGTTACGAGGTTTCGACTGATCTTGTAAAGGTGTCAGAGGATCGTCGTAAAGATTCGGCTCCCAAGTCCCAGTCTAATACAAGCGTGGACCCCAAAGAAAGGACTTGGAAATCTGTTGCTGCTAAAAAGAGGAAACCGAAACTCAGGCGAACTTTTCACCAACCTTCTGTGGTTGACAACGTTATCACCAACGGTTGAGGTGACAAGAGGGGGATGTGGCAGATGGGAAAATAGCATGGTGGGTTATTTTCTTGAGGAAAAACTTCCTTTCTCCTCCGTCAACAATCTGGCAACAAGGATGTGGAGTAAGTCTAGTCTGACCAAAGTTTTGGCTCATGATAATGGTTTTTTCTTCATCTTTGATAACCCTATCCAAAGGGATGAGGTTTTGGATAATAGGCCATGGCATTTTGCCGGCATGGCCATCATGCTGAAGAAGTGGTAAGCCAACTTTATCTTTAGCAAAGAAAGTGCAAAGAAAATACCCATATGGGTGAAGCTGCATGATATTCTGGTCCAACTTTGGACTGAAGAGGGACTCAGTTACGTCGCAAGCTCTGGTCTACCACTGTACGCTGATGCAGTTACAGAAGCGATGAACAGAATATCTTATGCACGCATTTGTTCTGAGGTCGAAGATAAGGAGGTTTACGCCAACAGAATCAACGTCATCTTAGAAGACAGAGCTATTACCCCGGTGCTTATTGAATATCAAGCTAAGCCCCCATCCTGCCCTAACTGTCTCATGTTTGGGCACACACTTAGTAGATGCACAAAATCCAAGGTAGTTAAAACTACACAAACCAACTCTTGTGAAGCTACGATGACGAAGACTCCTGTTACCGCTGAATGGACTTTGGTCTCTAAGAAGAGCACGACCAAGTCTCCTGCGGCCTTTGAGACTGGGGAATCTTCTGGAATCAAAGAATGCAATGTAGGGAAGGAGTCCTGTGATGATCACGCTGCTAAGCCAAGTCTACAGGTGTTTACTGACCCCGTTCCTTTATCCAACTCATTTGAAGCAATGGACCTTGAAAATGAATGTGAGGCAACTCCTGAACCCACTGCCCTGGCTAAGAAAGTAATGATGGTTGATGAGTTGGCCAATAAGCAAAAGACTAATGGGATTACAGACGTCAAATCTGGAGGTAAGAATAGAAGGTGGGGTAAGAGCAACAAAACCTGATGTTTAAGCTTCGATCTTGAAATATAAGGGGCCTCAATTCCCCTCATAAACAACAGGAAGTTAGTAAGTTGATCAGAGACCAGCAACTGGATTAAGTAATGTTAAAAATAATTGTTTTTTTCATTGGGAGTATCTTCATAACTGCCCCAATGATGGGGGTGTGGCAAGGGTCATCGTGGGGTGGAATCCTAATAATGTAGCTATGACGTTGGTGGATCCACACCCCCAAGCCATGTTGTGCAAGGTGGAGTTGTGTGCGAGAAACTTAAGCTTTTTTGCTTCCTTTATCTATGGTGAAAACTTGCCCAATAACATAATCGTGCTTTGGGATTTTTTGAGACAAAATAGTGGGAGAATCAATGGCCAACCTTGGGTTCTGATGGGCCACTTCAACGTTGTGAGAAACCAGGAGGAGAAAAGGGGATTGACATTGGTGCTACTGAAGCCTTCAACCTTTGCATCAACAACATACAGTTTGATGAGATGAGAACTTCAGGGTTATGGTTTACGTGGAACAAGATGCAGGAGTGTGATGATAATGTTCAGTCCAGGCTGGATAGAGTAATTCACAACAACTCTTGGGCCTCTGTATTCCCTAATTCTCAAGCGACGGTGCTCCCCAATGGTGCTTCTGATCACTGCCTCATTCTAACCTTATTATCACCCCCAAGAGCCTAGGAGACCCAAGCCATTCAAATTCCATAATTTTTGGATGGCTCACGCTGAGTTCCAAGAGGTGCTAAGGGATTCATGGTACGGGAATGATGTGGGCAATCCTATGATTAAGCTTAGCAAGAAGATGAAGAGACTTAGGGGCAATCTAATTGGGTTTGATAAGAAGTTCTTTAAGCACCTTTCTTCGAGGGTAGAGGAGGCCAAAGTTCTTCGGAACGAGGCTCAAAGAAAGTTCGATTATGATGGGTGCAACATTAGTCTCCAACAGGATGAAAAGAACAAATTGGCCAGGTACTTGGAGCTTAGAAATGCTGAAGAATCTTACTATAAACGACAGTCTACAATCAAGTGGCTTTAGCTTGGAGATGGGAACAATACCTTCTTCAACAAGAAGGCTAAACAAGATTTAACGAGGAAGAAGATTATCAGTATTGAGGACACGAATGGGTGCAGAGTGGAGGGTACGCATGAGGTGGACAACACTGCTGTGGGACATTTCTCGCAGCTCCTGGACTCTAATCCCATTTGTGAAACCCTGAACCTTTTCCCAGGGCCAATGTGTACAAGAGGATTAGTGAAAATGATATAATGGCGTTGAGTGCCCCCATTACTGATGATGAGATCAAGATGGCCATATTCGCTATTGGGTCGGATAAAGCCCCGGGGCCTGATGGGTTTAATGCGTTCTTTTTTAAAGAAAATTGGGAAGTGGTGGGTAACGATGTGGTGGATGCTGTTCAGTATTTCTTCAGGTGCAGTTATTTACCTAGACAATGGAATTGATCCGCCTTGACCCTCATCCCCAAGGTCCCTACGCCGTCGGGTATGAATGATTTCCGTCCCATTGCCTGTTGCAACATAATCTACAAATGTATCTCGAAGGTTCTTGCTAATAGGTTTTAGCACGTTTTCCCTCCTATTATTAACCTGTACCAAGCTGCATTTGTAAATGGAAGGGCCATTTCCGATAATATCCTCTTACTTCAAGAGCTTATGAGGAACTATCATAGGGAGCTTTGGCCTGATAAATGCGTTATGAAGATTGACCTTCTCAAGGCTTATGATACCGTGAATTAGGAGTTCCTTCACAAGCTCATGGTGCATCTGGGCTTTCCCACTATCTGCGTTGGTTGGTTGAAGGAGTGTTACACTAACACTAGGTTTTCTATAAGTCTGAATGGACAACTGCATGGATTTTTCGAGGGAAAGAGAGGTCTGAGACAGGGCGACCCCCTTTCTCCATATCTTTTCCTTCTGGTGATGGATACGTTTTGCTGCCTTATGGATAGAGCTTGCATGGATCCCTCATTCACTTTTCATCTCAAATGCAAGCAGGCCGGGCTGAATCACTTAGATTTCACGAATGATGTAATTATTTTATGCGGGGGGGATGTTTCCTCATGCTCAATTGCAAAGAAGACTTTGGATGATTTCTATTGCTTTTTTGGTCTTCGTCCAAATCTCAACAAGTACAGTTTCTACAGCTCTGGCATCGGAGAGGAGGGGATTAATCATATCAGTGACCTACTTGGCTTTTCCCCAGGTGACCCTCCCTTTATGTACCTAGGCGTGCCTCTCATTTCTTCGAGGCTTAAGGGCCTTGACTGCCAGAGACTGATTGACAAGATTACTAGTAGGGTCAAGTGTGGACCAACAAGTTTCTTAGTTACTCGGGGAGACATCAGCTCATTAAGGCTGTCATTTTTGGGATCCAAGTCTATTGGTCTTGTCTCCTCATCTTACCTAAGGGGGTCATCAAGAGAATTGAGCAACTAATGAAGGATTTTTTATGGACGGGGTCTGACCCAAAGCATACGGGGGCGAAGGTTGCATGGAAGGATGTGTTGTAGCTACATTGAGGGGGGGGATAGGAGTCAAAAGCATGGCGAGGCGAAATGTCGCAGCCATTATGAAAACGCTATGGAACTTATGCAGTAAGAAAGACTGCATGTGGGTTAAATGGTGTAATATCTTTAAGCTAAAAAGGAGGATTTGGGCCCTAACTATACCAATTTATTGCTCCTGGAGTTGGAGGAAAATGATGTAGTTTAGAGACCGTATTAGACCTCTCATCAAAAGCAAGGTGGGAAATGGTATGGATTCGTTTTTTTGGCACAACAACTGGCATTCTTTAGTACGCTTGCACCCCCGCTATGGAGACAGAGTAATATACAACACGGCTAGCAACCATAAGGCTATGATCGCAGACTTCATCCATGAGAATAGGTGGAGATGGTCGGCTACTATCACGTGGGAGCTGTTGGAAATAAGAAATGCGGATCTGCCAACCATTAGGCAGGATATGAAGGATGAAGTGATGTGGATCCCCAACCAGGTTGGATTCACTATCAGTTCGGCGTACAATGAGATCTCCCCTACTCACCCTCCTGTGGTGTGGCACAACTTGGTGTGGGATGAGGTCAACATACCTAAGTGTGCCTTTATTCTATGGCTGATTTGTAGGGATGCCATTCCTACTAAGGACAAGCTCTATAATTGAGTCATTGTGGAGGACAACTTATGCTGCAACTGCAACATTGGGGTCGAGATAAAAAATGCTACCCATCATACCCTTATAGAGTGTCGAAAATAATGTTACATACTAGACGAGACATTGCAAACCCATCGGTCTTCAATTTATATCTCCCTCAAAATGCCCTTGTTTTTTATTTTTTTAATAATATTTTTTTAAGGAGCGCATAATAGACAATTTTGCCAATGGAGCTTTCATCTCGCTTAGGGCAGAATTTCCCATTGCATCTCATCATTTTTTATAAGAATCTTCACAAGCAATGGTTCTTACATGCAGTACTGAAAAATCTCGCGAAGAAAATGTATTAGGCCCAATTGAGTGTGAACGTGCAAAATCAGATTGGCTAGTAGATATGCATCGAAGATGCACCATAATTCATTTGTGTGTACGTGTGCAAAATGGGATCCTTTATACACAGATTTATTTTACTAGACGATGGTAAACGCTATAAAATAGTCAAGTGAGATAAGAATGAAATCTATCACGTTACGTGACACGTAAAACTAAGAAGATGGGCAGTTACCAGAAGATGGGATATAAGACTCATACAGCAACATAGCGTTCCAGTCTTCCGAAATAAAAATATTTTAGGGTTTTTGAAAAGACAAATAAAATTGCAAAATACTTTTGGGTTTTCAAAAATAAAGAATATAAAAATATATAAATATTTCTGAACTGAATATAAAAATTGAAAAAATAAAAGAAAGAAAAAATATGTTGCACGAGCTCAATAGACGATTTTTGTATCATAACAATTATAATAAATCAAGAGATAATAAATCCTAATCTAGAATACGACGACATCCTAATCTATGGAGCACACCCCAATGGACTTCTTAAGGTTCTCGAACCTAAATGAGTCGAGAGGTTCGGTGACGATATCAGCATATTGAACATCTGTCAAAACATAACTAATGGAAATTACATTTAACTAGACAAAATCTTGAATGAAGTGATGAAGAATACTAGTGTGGTTAGTGAGAGTTTTCATGGGATTTTTGAAATGTTTATAGCACTTGTGTTATCACAATATATAGTCATCCCCTCTCGATCTATTGCAAAATCATAAAGAATTTGTTTCATCCAAATAAGTTGTGTGCAAAAACTAACTGCAGCTATGTACTAGACCTCGGCAGTCGACAATTAAAATTCAATTTTGTTCCTTTCTTCACAAAGACACAAGTGCACTAGCTAGATAAAAACAACTCTTTTGTCCTTCGGACATCTCCGACCCAATCGCCATCGGAGTAGGCATAGAAGCATACGTATCGAAAGAGTACAAATTTCTCTCCATAATCGAGAGTCCCGCTCACATACTTGATAACTCTCTTAACTACTGACAAGTGGATTCTTTCGGACATGATTTAAAAGGGGTGCCACTATAGGCTATATCAGGACAACTAGCGATGACACTTATCATACCCATATAGAGTCACTGAAATAAAGTGCTTGGGACTCTCGATTTTAGAATTTGGCACTCTTTCAACACGCATACTTCCTTATATGCTTAATCTAATGGCGATTGAGCAAGAAAAAAAAATTACCAGGACGAATAAGATGGGAGGATAATGGAGGTTCAGTGGAGGTTTGGAAAGAAAAAACGGTACACCCCTCTTAGGGTTTTGGAGAGAATGAACAGGTAAAGGAAAAAGTGTTGGTTTCTAAATATTAAAAGCATACACGCGTGTGGAGAAGAAACGGATACGTTTACCCCCACAGCACACAAGCGCTTATGGGGGTTATCGCCCCTACCGCAATCGGGGGGCGTGCGGGCAAAGCGGGTTCAAGGGTGCGTGTTACCAAAAAAAAAAAAAAAAGTGAATCGGCTAGAAAATTCCAATTTCAGATGAACTTGAAAGGCCACCAAAGAAATCAACTAAAATAAAATTTAAGGAAAATACAATTTCATATAAAATTAAAAAAAATGAAAATTAATAGCATTAAATTTTACTTTGATGGCTTTCAACACCACACATCTAACCCAACTATTGACACAAATAATAGCAGTCCGAATCATCACGAGATAAATAGAGATATAAATACCAAATAAACCATTGGTTCCAAAGTAATATACAAACCATGAGTCTGCAGAAATAAAACTGAACCCCAAAACATAGTATGATAAATAAAACTAAAAGAATGTATCAACTGAAGGGGAAACATGCTCAAATGAAAGACTGAATCATATATCCAAATCTAGGAATTAATTGAAGTGTTTAAGCAACTCCTGCACGCCTCCACAAATGGTACAACTACACATCCCTGAAATGAATCATCAAGCTCGGGTCTGAGCCCAAAACCTTTGAAAAATATTTAGCAAGTATTTAAATTGCAGTTATAAAAACAGTTATTAGATACACACGTTAGTTCAACGTACACTCCATTGAGTTCACCTCCCATTTATAGTGCACACCTAACGTCTCATATCTTACCCACTTAGCCATATTACCCAGCTTAACTAGGCCTAGGTACCTAACTAACCACACTAGGTTGAGCTCCCTCGTACCGCCCATACGATACGCTACTGTCAAGCCGATATCTCATTTTAACCGACTATTATTTTCGCATCATCTATTTAAGTTTCTCATACTTAAATTACTTTTAGATATACATTATCTATCTTTTCTACCATCACACATAAGTAGAATAATCACATTTGTATATACATGCCGCACAATAATATATACAGCTACAGCATCTCTCGGAATGACCACTACGATGCGGGCATACTCTGCTATCAAGTCCATGTACCTCTCGTACCAATTCAGGGATTACCGGCTCGAAATGTCTCCTCGAACTATAAATCAAACAACCCACAATGGAGGCGAATATAGTTCCAAGCCTTTGGACTACGCATATACCTAACGTACCCAAATGACCTGCCATTCCCCCTAATACACAATGCATAGTGAGCCGCCCCAAGTTCTATGGTCTGAAGTTCACATCCAAACCTCGCTGGAATCGCCAAGGTGAGATCTCCCTCTGCACGGAACCTCCCGTGATGGCAGCAACGTAGGTATGTTCACTTTTGAACCTCTCCCGATATATATATAATATATATATAGATAGTACTGCTCTTGTGCGGACCAGTCCGCATTTTAAGAGTGCGGACCGGACATGTGTCACCTAGCGGTGACCCTAGAAATTATAGGCACTCTCTCTTTTTTGGGCTCACCGCCACACGACACATGTTCGGTCCGCACAAGATCAGTATTGTACATATATATATATATATATATATATATATATATATATATATATATATATACTCAGTATAGGTTTACACACAGTCTTTAATATATTCCTTACGTAGTACTTATATCTCTCGAATACTCGACGTAATAGTAATTTGCACTTTATTTCCGTAGTTTTTCAAGTATCACTCACCACTCAAAGGGTCCCAATTATCTTTTAAGTTATTTCAGTAGTTAACACATCCCTATACTAATGGCGTTTGCCTTAGGTCATGGTTTACTCCTTGCGTAACCCCAATCGTAAATTCCCAATACACATCTCAATCGGCTAACTATCGTCGGTCTTCATCCCAATTTTTCTCTCATTTAGATTAACCGAGCCCCGACTAAATATTTACTGGCCTTTTCTGAAGTCTTCATATAATTACTAAAATATTACCAAAGTCTCCCATAATTAATTTCAGGGTGAAATATAACTTAAAAGGAAAAACTCATCAAAATTGGGCAGCCAAATCGATTCGGTAGGGATTCCGAATCGATGCACCCACCGAATCGAATCGATTCGGACCTGACTGCATCATTCTCATCGTGCGGATACGGGTTTTCCACATTAAATTTTTAACATTAACTATATGCGCAGGGACAATTTTTAACGTTAACACATCAAGACCAATAGAAATCTTTCGAAGAACTGATCAAAACCCATTATTTCATCAAAACCATAGATTGTGTTCTTCATGTATAGTCATCATTTTTCCCAAATTTCTTTCATTAATATCATCCATACTCACTGATTTCGTCAATCTACATACAAGAATTATTATATATGAATTTCAACTCCAAATCACGACTTCTACCCACCCAAATCCCCAAAATCATCATTTAAATCACGAATTGAAACCCGTTTACTACATAGATATTATAACAAACTCAGAGTAATGCAAGATAAACATTTTCCTTGCAGGTCTGATTTACGTTCTGAGATGGTGAGGATGTCCTCTCCTTGCTCCGATCTCGATTCCGGCGACGTTCAGGGCGAGAAACGGTGTGAAATAGCCTACGTTTCTTCTCCTCTTCCTTTTTATGGCCTCCTCTCTCTCCAAAGTGTTGTAATCCTAGCCTCACACTCAAATGGGTTGATAGAACACTCTAATTTTCGAAGTTCCCTCTACCCTAGACTCCTAAATGATCGAAATGCCCTTACTTGATGTCGGGTTGGTATAAAATCGTCCTGGTACCCAATCAGCACACCCGACTACACTATTTTGACAATTTCGACCCATTCGGAACCAACCGTGACCTCGAAATTGCCATCCGAGTCACCCTACAACAATTTCCTATATCGACCTCATATAGTCTACACGCGACTCTCGGCTGTTGTCACGTCACTATCACTCGCTGTGACGAAAAATAATTATTTAATACTCACTCAGTAATTTTATTCCATAAATATTAATCTTTCTCTCCCGATTAAAAATTTAAGAAACACATAATGTTTTAATTTAATTAAATTACATCACACGTGTAATTTAAAATAATCGAGTTAGTTAAATTTTAAATAGTCAGAAATATGGGGTGTTACATACTTCCCCCCCTACAAATGAATTTCGTCCTCGAAATTTGACGTACCTGCGGTGAATAACTCGGCTCTCGCATGTGATCCTCCCGCTCCGACGTCGACTCGCCCACATTATGGTGCCCTCACTGAACTCGAACTAAGCTTACCACCTTAGACCTCAGCTTATGCTTACTACGATCACGTATCGCCACAAGTCTCTCCTCGTAAGAGATATCTAGCTGCAAATCTATCTCCTTCAATGGAACGTGCCAAAAAGTCAATCTCGCTCCTCTGGTACCTCTTTTGACACGTGGAATAATCCGCTGTAAATGCTCTGGTAAGTCCAGCTTATATAAAACTTGTCTCACCCTCTCGATAATCGGAAACAGTCCCAGAAAGGTATCGCAGAGAGGATTGCACAAGGGTGGTAGTGGATCGGTTGACTAAGGTGGTCCATTTTCTACCGCTTCGCAATGATTTTAAGTCGAGAGAGAGCATGCGCAGTTGCTCATTGTTGAGATAGTGGGGTTGCACAGGGTCCGATTATTGTGTCGGACCGAGACAAGATTTGTCTCCTATTTCTCACAGTGTTTTAAGGAGGCTATGGGCACGAATTTACGTTTGGGCACGAATTTACCACCATATGTAACACCCCATATTTTTAAGTAATTAAAAATTAACTAACAAGGTTATTTTAAATTACACGTGTGACGTAATTTAATTTAGATTAAAACTTTATGTATTTATTAAAATATTAATCGGGAGAGATAAAGATTAATATTTATAGAATAAAATTACTAAGTGAGTAGTAAATGATTATTTTACGTTATAGCGAGTTATAGTGACGTGACAGTGTTATAACTCAACTGGAAGTCGCGTGTAGACTATATCAGGTCGAGACAAGAAATTATTGTAAAGTGACTCGAATGGCGATTTCGAGGTCAAGGTTGGTTCCGAATGGGTCCCGGGGCGATTGTACACCAACTCCGTATCACGTAAGGACATTACGGTCTAGGGTAGAGCGAACTTCGAAAATTAGAGTGCTATATCATCACGTTTGAGTGTGAGGCTAGGGTTACAACACTTTAGAGAGAGAGATGAGGCCATAAGAGAGGAAGAGGAGAAGAAAATTAGGCTAGTCCACACCGTTTCTCACCCTAACGTCGTCGGAATCGAGATCGGAGCAAGGAAAGGATATATGCTCCATCTCAGAACGTAAATCAGACCTACAAATATAAGGCAAGTGTAGGGTTTTCAAATTATGATTTAAATGATGATTCTTGTGATTTGGATGGGTAGAACTCATAATTTGGAATTGAAATTCATATTGAACAACCTTTGTATTTAGATAACATGAAATCAATGAGCATGGATGATATTAATGAAAGAAATCTGGGTAAAATGATGACTATGCATGAAGAACACGTCAACTATGATTTTGATAAAATAATGGGTTTTGATTTGTTCTTGGGTGGATTTTTATTAGTCTTGATGTGTTGTTCAAGTTAAAAATTGTCCACACACAAATAGTTAATGTTTAGGGATGTGGGATGGGAGTTTGCGGAAGTTTCATGGAGCTTTGTAAAAGTTGGAATCTGGAAAACTCGTAACAGCACGAAGAGGATGATGCAGTCAGGTCCAAATCGATCCAGTTTTAAAACTAAATCGATTCGGTGGGCGAATCGATTCGAAATCCCTACCGAATCGACTCGGCTGCCTTGTTTTGATGAGTTTATCCCTTTGAGTTACATTTCACCATGGAATTAATTATGGGAGACTTTTGGTGATAGTTTAGTCATTATATAAAGACTTAAGAAAAAGGTCTTTAAACATTTAGTCAGGGCTCGGTTAATCTTAATGACGAAAAAATTGGGTTTAGGACCAACGATAGTTAACCGATTGAGATGCGTATCGGGAATGACCAATTTGGGTTACGGGAAGAGTAAAACAAAACCTAAGGCTAGTCTAGTGATTTGTTAAATACTGAAATAACTTAGTATAGGTATACACACAACCTATAATATATCATGTACGTAGTATTTATCTCTCGAATACTCGACGTATTAGTAATTCGTACAGTGAAGTCTGTATGTGTTTCCCACAACATAGAACTTAGGGGGCTCACTATGTGTTGTGCATTAGTGGGACTGGCAGGTCATTTAGGAACCTTAGGTTTATGCGTATTCCAAAGGCTAAGAACTATATTAGCCTCCGTTGTGTGTTGTATTTATGGTTCGAAGAGACATTTCGAGTCGGTAGTCCCTGATTTGGTACGTGAGGTACATGGACACTTGATAGCAGAGTATGTCCGCATCGCGGTGGTTATTTCGAGAGATGGTGTAGCTGTATATATTATAGTATGGCATATATATACAAGTGTGATTATTTTACTTATGTGTGTTGGTAGAAAAGATAGATGGTGTATATCTAAAAGGAATTTAAGTATGAGAAACTTAAATAGATGATGCGATAATAATATTTGGTTAAAATGAATTATCGGCTTGAAAGTAGCGTATCGTATGGGCTATACGGGCGAGTTCAACCAAGTGTAATTAGTTAGGTACATAGGCCTAGTTATGCTGGGTAGCATGGCTAGGTGGGTAAGATAGGAGACGTTAGGTGTGCACAAATAGATGAGAGGTGAAGAACTCAAGGGAGTGTATGGTGGACTAACTTGTGTATCTAATAATTGCTTTTATAACTGCAATTTAAATACTTGCTAAATATTTTTCAAAGGTTTTGGGCTCTGGCCGGTGTCAAATCCAGTTTCAAAAACATTTTATAGGAACCCCAAACTTGATGGACTCATTCTAGGGATGCGTAGTTGCAGCATTTGTGGAGGCTTGCAGGAGTTACTTTGACGCTTCAATTAATTCCTAGATTATGATATAGGATTCAGTCTTTCGTTTGGGCATGTTGCCCCTTAAGTTCATACATTCATTTAGTTTTATTTATCAGACTATGTTTTCGGGTTCAGTTTTATTTCCGTAGACTTAGGCTTTGGATATTACTTTGGAACCGATGGTTTTTTCGTATTTATTTCTCTATTTATCGCGTGATGATTCGGGCTGCTATTATTTGTGTGAATGGTTGAGTTTGATTATTTAAATTTTCGCATGTTGTTATATGATTAATGAAAGATAAAATTTGGCACCGACTTAATTTACCATAGGAGGTTTAGTAATTTAAAAAGTTTCGACAAGGATGTTAAGAATGAACCAAGTGAGATTCGTGTCCATAGGATCCGTGCGGCTTATACGATTTCAACGTAGCGTTCTTCGATATAGAGCCCTATTGATATTGATATGGTTGTTGGATTCATGATCACGTATTTGAGATAACGTTCTTCTATTATTATATTTGTATTAATTGGATACTCATACAATTCGATCTGATTTCATATTCCACCAAGGAGAAGACCGGCGAGGGCAGCGACGAGAGCTGATGAGAGAGAGGCTCAACAGGAGCCACAACCACCGCCGCCACATCCACCGCAGGGCAGCTAAGGCAACAGAGGTAGTCGTTAATGTGGCACAGGCAGTTAACATCGCTATGACTGCCATGGCACTTCACTTTCCACCACAACAGCCACCGACCTAATCGCCATCGGAGTAGGCATATAAGGAAGCATGTGTGTTGAAAGAGTACAAAATTCCATAATCGAGAGGCCCACTTACATACTTAAAAATTCTCTTATGTACTAACAAGTGATATTCTTTCGGACATGCTTGAAAGCGGGTGCACACTCCTGCCCAATATGTCATATCAAGAAGACTGGCGATGAGTTAAAAAACGCTACCTATCATACCCCTATAGAGTGTCGAAAATAATGCTCGTGCGAGGTGTTAGTACCTCCTACGGGGTTTGGGGGCTGGTTTGGGTTTTCACCCTTTAATGGCTTGTTTTTAAGTCTAAGTGTGATTTTTGCAAATTATCGTCATACTCTCAAGCCGGGACACCCGAGACTACACGGTCAGTTCCTATAAGTTGCATTGGTCTCGTGCGAGGTGTTCGTGCCTCCAACGGGGTCGTTTGGGGGCTGGTTTGGGTTTTCACCCTTTAACAGCTTGTTTTTAAGTCTAAGTGTGATTTTTGCAAATTATCGTCATACTCTCAAACCAGGACACCCGAGACTACGCGGTCAGTTCCTACAAGTTGCATTGGTCCCGTGCGAGGTGTTCGTGCCTCCTACGGGGTCGTTTGGGGGCTGGTTTGGGTTTTCACCCTTTAATGGCCTGTTTTTAAGTCTAAGTGTGATTTTTGCAAATTATTATCGTACTCTCAAACCAGGACACCCGGGACTACGCAGTCAGTTCCTAAAAATTGCATTGGTCCCGTGCGAGGTGTTCGTGCCTCCTACGGGGCCGTGTGGGGGCTGGTTTGGGTTTTCACCCCTTAATGGCTAGTTTTTAAGTCCAAGTGTGATTTTTGCAAATTATCATCGTACTCTCAAATCAGGAGACCCGGGACTACTCGGTCAGTTCCTACAAGTTGCATTGGTCCCGTGCGAGGTGTTCGTATCTCTTACGGGGCCGTTTGGGGACTGGTTTTGGTTTTCACCCTTTAACGGCTTATTTTTAAGTCTAAGTGTGATTTTTGCAAATTATCGTCGTACTCTCAAATCGGGATACCCGGGACTACGCGGTCAGTTCCTACAAGTTGCATTGGTCCCGTGCGAGGTGTCCGTGCCTCCTACGGGTCCGTTTGGGGACTGGTTTGGGTTTTCACCCCTTAACGGCTATTTTTTAAGTCTAAATGTGATTTTTTCAAATTATCGTCATACTTTCAAACCGGGACACCCGGTACTACGCGGTCAGTTCCTACAAGTTGCATTGGTCCCGTGCGAGGAGTTCGTGCCTCCTACGGGGTCGTTTGGGGTCTGATTTGGGTTTTCACCCCTTAACGGCTAGTTTTTAAGTCCAAGTGTGATTTTTGCAAATTATCGTCGTACTCTCAAATCGGGAGACCTGGGACTACGCGGTCAATTCCTACAAGTTGCATGGGGCCGTGCGAGGTGTCCGTGCCTCCTACAGGGCCGTTTGGGGACTGGTTTGGGGTTTCACCCCTTAACGGCTAGTTTTTAAGTCTAAATGTGATTTTTTCAAATTATCGTCATACTTTCAAACCGGGACACCCGGTACTACGCGATCAGTTCCTACAAGTTGCATCGGTCCCGTGCGAGGTGTTCGTGCCTCCTACGGGGTCGTTTGGGGGTTGGTTTGGGTTTTCACCCTTTAACGGCTAGTTTTTAAGTCTAAGTGTGATTTTTGCAAATTATCGTCGTACTCTCAAATCGGGATACCCAGGACTACGCGGTCAGTTCCTACAAGTTGCATTGGTCCCGTGCGAGGTGTTCGTACCTCCTACGGGGCCGTTTGGGGACTAGTTTGGGTTTTCACCCGTTAACGGCCTGTTTTTAACTCTAAGTGTGATTTTTGAAAATTATACTCATACTTTCAAATCGGGAGACCCGAGACTACCTGGTAAGATTCTACAAGTTACATCGGTCCCCTACGAGGTGTTCGTGCCTCCTACGGGGACGTTTGGGGGCCGATTTGGGTTTTCACCCTTTAACGGCATGTTTTTAATTCTAAGTGTGATTTTTGCAAATTATCGTCATACTCTCAAACTGGGAGACCCGGGACTATGCGGTCAGTTCCTACAAGTTACATTGGTCCCGTGCGAAGTGTTCGTGCCTCCTACGGAGTCGTTTGGGGTCGATTTGGGTTTTCACCCTTTAACGGCCTGTTTTTAAGTTTACATGTGACTTTACAAATTATCATCCTATTTACAAACCGGGAGACCCGGGACTACGCAGTCAGTTCCTACAAGTTGCATTGGTCCCGTGCGAGGTGTTCGTACCTCCTACGGGGCCGTTTGGGGGCTGGTTTGGGTTTTCACCCTTTAATGGCCTGTTTTTAAGTCTAAGTGTGATTTTTGCAAGTTATCATCGTACTCTCAAACCAGGACACCCGGGACTACGCGGTCAGTTCCTACAAGTTGCATTGGTCCCGTGCGAGGTGTCCGTGCCTCCTACGGGGCCGTTTGGGGACTCGTTTGGGTTTTCACCCCTTAACGGCTATTTTTTAAGTCTAAATGTGATTTTTTAAAATTATCGTCATACTTTTAAACCGGGACACCCGGTACAAGGCGGTCAGTTCCTACAAGTTGCATTGGTCCCGTGCGAGGAGTTCGTGCCTCCTACGGGGTCGTTTGGGGGCTGGTTTGGGTTTTCACCCCGTAACGGCTAGTTTTTAAGTCCAAGTGTGATTTTTGAAAATTATCGTCGTACTCTCAAATCGGGAGACCTGGGACTACGCGGTCAATTCCTTCAAGTTCCATGGGGCCATGCGAGGTGTTCGTACCTCCTACGGGGCCGTTTGGGGACAGGTTTGGGTTTTCACCCTTTAACGGCTTGTTTTTAAGTCTAAGTGTGATTTTTGCAAATTATCTTCGTACTCTCAATTCGGGATACCCAGGACTACGCGGTCAGTTCCTACAAGTTGCATTGGTCCCGTGCGAGGTGTTCGTGCCTCCTACGGGGTCGTTTGGGGGCTGGTTTGGGTTTTCACCCCTTAACGGCTAGTTTTTAAGTCTAACTGTGATTTTTGCAAATTATCGTCATACTCTCAAATCGGGACATCCGGTACTACGCGGTCAGTTCCTACAAGTTGCATTGGTCCTGTGCGAGGTGTTCGTGCCTCCTACTGGGACGTTTGGGGGTTGGTTTGGGTTTTCACCCCTTAATGGCTAGTTTTTAAGTCTAATTGTGATTTTTGCAAATTATCGTCATACTCTCAAATCGGGAGACCAGGGACTACGCGGTCAGTTACTACAAGTTGCATTGGTCCCGTGCGAGGTGTTAGTACCTCCTACGGGGTTTGGGGGCTGGTTTCGGTTTTCACCCTTTAATGGCTTGTTTTTAAGTCTAAGTGTGATTTTTGCAAATTATCGTCATACTCTCAAGCCGGGACACCCGGGACTAGTCAGTTCCTATAAGTTGCATTGGTCCCGTGCGAGGTGTTCGTGCCTCCAATGGGGTCGTTTGGGGGTTGGTTTGGGTTTTCACCCTCTAAGTGTGATTTTTGCAAATTATCGTCATACTCTCAAACCAGGACACCCGAGACTACGCGGTCAGTTCCTACAAGTTGCATTGGTCCCGTGCGAGGTGTTCGTACCTCCTACGGGGTCGTTTGGGGGCTGGTTTGGGTTTTCACCCTTTAACGGCTAGTTTTTAAGTCTAAGTGTGATTTTTGCAAATTATCGTCATACTCTCAAATCGGGAGATCCTGGACTACGCGGTCAGTTCCTACAAGTTGTATTGGTCCCGTGCGAGGTGTTCGTGCCTCCTACGGGGCCGTTTGGGGTCTGGTTTGGGTTTTCACCCCTTAACGACTAGTTGTTAAGTCTAAGTGTGATTTTTGCAAATTATCGTCATACTCTCAAAGCAGGACACCCGGGACTACGCGATCAGTTCCTACAAGTTGCATTGGTCCCGTGCGAGGTGTTCGTGCCTCCTACGGGGCCGTTTGGGGGCTGGTTTGGGTTTTCACCCCTTAACGGCAAGTTTTTAAGTCCAAGTGTGATTTTTGCGAATTATCATCGTACTTACAAACCGGGAGATCTGGGACTACGCGGTCAGTTCCTACAAGTTGCATTGGTCCCGTGCGAGGTGTTCGTACCTCCTACGGGGCCGTTTGGGGACTGGTTTGGGTTTTCCCCCTTTAACGGCCTGTTTTTAAGTTTACATGTGACTTTACAAATTATCATCCTATTTACAAACCGGGAGACCCGGGACTACGCGGTCAGTTCCTACAAGTTGCATTGGTCCCGTGCGAGGAGTTCGTGCTTCCTACGGGGTCGTTTGGGGGCTGATTTGGGTTTTCACCCCTTAACGGCTAGTTTTTAAGTCCAAGTGTGATTTTTGCAAATTATCGTCGTACTCTCAAATCGGGAGACCTGGGACTACGCGATCAATTCCTACAAGTTGCATGGGGCGGTGCGAGGTGTCCGTGCCTCCTACGGGGCCGTTTGGGGATTGGTTTGGGTTTTCACCCCTTAACGGCTAGTTTTTAAGTCTAAATGTGATTTTTTCAAATTATCGTCATACTTTCAAACCGGGACACCCGGTACTACGCGGTCAGTTCCTACAAGTTGCATTGGTCCCGTGCGAGGTGTTCGTGCCTCCTACGGGGTCGTTTGGGGGCTGGTTTGGGTTTTCACCCTTTAACGGCTAGTTTTTAAGTCTAAGTGTGATTTTTGCAAATTATCGTGGTACTCTCAAATCGGGATACCCAGGACTACGCGGTCAGTTCCTACAAGTTGCATCGGTCCCGTGCGAGGTGTTCGTACCTCCTACGGGGTCGTTTGGTGGCCGATTTGGGTTTCACCCTTTAACGGCATGTTTTTAACTCTAAGTGTGATTTTTGCAAATTATCGTCATACTCTCAAACTGGGAGACTCGGGACCAATGTTTTAAAAAGCGCGCTATTGCGAACGCAATAGCGCGCTATTGCCTTTTGCGATTGAAAAACGCCACGCTATTGGCACTGCTAAAAAAGATGCTCCTTTTGCGTGCGCTATTGGGCGCGAAAGTGCGCTATTTTGCGCGAAAGTGCGCTATTTTGCGCGAAAGTGCGCAATTGGAGCTTTGGAAAAGATAAAAAAAAAGCTACCATTTTAAAAAAAGGGAAATGCAAGAGGTGTTTAACCCAACCCTTAACCCTTCAAAAAACATACGGGCTGTTAAACTTATGGGCTAACTTATGGGCTGTTAACACATTTTTTTAATTTCTCAGTATACTTTTTTTTCAGTTAACTTTTTTTGTTTGGGAGCTTTAAAAACTTACTTTTTTTGTAACTTTTTTCAATAACTCACTTTTTTTATTCATATTTCAGCAACTTTTTTTCAAATCTCAAATAATGTAATTTTTTTAATAAATTCAATAGAAAATGTATATTTTTTAATAAATTTCAGTGTAAAATGTTTTCTATTTTTTATTTTTCAGATTAAAAAATGGCACACAAAAAAGATTAGCATGCATATGAAAAAGATTATCAGTTTAAAATGCTACTTATTTATAAAATTTCAGCTTAAAATGTTATTTGTTTTATAATTTTGATTTTAAACTGTAATTTGTCTTTATAATTTCAGTTAGAATGTTAATATTTTATAATTTTAAGTTTAAAATGTTAATCTTTTGTAATTTTCAATTTAAATGATACTTGTTTACAAAACTGGAGCTTAAAATGTTTTTTTTTTAATAATTTTCAGCCCAAATAGTTATTTGTTCTATAATTTTCAAATTAAAATGTTAATTATTTTACAAATATCAGTTTAAAATGTTATTTTATATGTTTTTCTAATAAAAAAACTGAATTGCACGAATTGCTTGCGCGATGCGCGACGCGATTTGCGCCACGCGACCCCGGAGCCAAAACGCGACACCTTGCGCGATCGCGATTAAAAACATTGCTCGGGACTATGCGGTCAGTTCCTACAAGTTACATTGGTCCCGTGCGAAGTGTTCGTGCCTCCTACGGAGTCGTTTGGGGTCGATTTGGGTTTTCACCCTTTAACGGCCTGTTTTTAAGTTTACATGTGACTTTACAAATTATCATCCTATTTACAAACCGGGAGACCCGAGACTACGCGGTCAGTTCCTACAAGTTGCATTGGTCCCGTGCGAGGTGTTCGTACCTCCTACGGGGCCGTTTGGGGGCTGGTTTGGGTTTTCACCCTTTAATGGCCTGTTTTTAAGTCTAAGTGTGATTTTTGCAAATTATCATCGTACTATCAAACCAGGACACCCGAACTACGCGGTCAGTTCCTACAAGTTGCATTGGTCCCGTGCGAGGTGTCCGTGCCTCCTACGGGGCCGTTTGGGGACTGGTTTGGGTTTTCACCCCTTAATGGCTATTTTTTAAGTCAAAATGTGATTTTTTCAAATTATCGTCATACTTTCAAACCGGGACACCCGGTACTACGCGGTCAGTTCCTACAAGTTGCATTAGTCCCGTGCGAGGAGTTCGTGCCTCCTACGGGGTCGTTTGGGGGCTGGTTTGGGTTTTCACCCCGTAACGGCTAGTTTTTAAGTCCAAGTGTGATTTTTGCAAATTATCGTCGTACTCTCAAATCGGGAGACCTGGGACTACGCGGTCAATTCCTACAAGTTGCATGGGGCCGTGCGAGGTGTTCGTACCTCCTACGGGGCCGTTTGGGGACAGGTTTGGGTTTACACCCTTTAACGGCTTGTTTTTAAGTCTAAGTGTGATTTTTGCAAATTATCGTCGTACTCTCAAATCGGGATACCCAGGACTACGCGGTCAGTTCCTACAAGTTGCATTGGTCCCGTGCGAGGAGTTCGTGCCTCCTACTGGGACGTTTGGGGCCTGGTTTGGGTTTTCACCTCTTAACGGCTAGTTTTTAAGTCTAATTGTGATTTTTGCAAATTATCGTCATACTCTCAAATCGGGAGACCAGGGACTACGCAGTCAGTTACTACAAGTTGTATTGGTCCCGTGCGAGGTGTTAGTACCTCCTACGGGGTTTGGGGGCTGGTTTCGGTTTTCACCCTTTAATGGCTTGTTTTTAAGTCTAAGTGTGATTTTTGCAAATTATCGTCACACTCTCAAGCCGGGACACCCGGGACTACGCGGTCAGTTCCTATAAGTTGCATTGGTCCCGTGCGAGGTGTTCGTGCCTCCAACGGGGTCGTTTGGGGGCTGGCTTGGGTTTTCACCCTTTAACAGCTTGTTTTTAAGTCTAAGTGTGATTTTTGCAAATTATCGTCATACTCTCAAACCAGGACACCCGAGACTACGCGGTCAGTTCCTACAAGTTGCATTGGTCCCGTGCGAGGTGTTCGTGCCTCCTACGGGGTCGTTTGGGGGCTGGTTTGGGTTTTCACCCTTTAATGGCCTGTTTTTAAGTCTAAGTGTGATTTTTGCAAATTATTATCGTACTCTCAAACCAGGACACCCGGGACTACGCAGTCAGTTCCTAAAAGTTGCATTGGTCCCGTGCGAGGTGTTCGTGCCTCCTACGGGGCCGTGCGGGGGCTGGTTTGGGTTTTCACCCCTTAATGGCTAGTTTTTAAGTCCAAGTGTGATTTTTGCAAATTATCATCGTACTCTCAAATGGGAGACCCGGGACTACTCGGTCAGTTCCTACAAGTTGCATTGGTCCCGTGCGAGGTGTTCGTATCTCTTACGGGGCCGTTTGGGGATTGGTTTTGGTTTTCACCCTTTAACGGTTTATTTTTAAGTCTAAGTGTGATTTTTGCAAATTATCGTCGTACTCTCAAATCGGGATACCTGGGACTACGCGGTCAGTTCCTACAAGTTGCATTGGTCCCGTACGAGGTGTCCGTGCCTCCTACGGGTCCGTTTGGGGACTGGTTTGGGTTTTCACCCCTTAACGGCTATTTTTTAAGTCTAAATGTGATTTTTTCAAATTATCATCATACTTTCAAACCGGGACACCCGGTACTACGCGGTCAGTTCCTACAAGTTTCATTGGTCCCGTGCGAGGAGTTCGTGCCTCCTACGGGGTCGTTTGGGGTCTGATTTGGGTTTTCACCCCTTAACGGCTAGTTTTTAAGTCCAAGTGTGATTTTTGCAAATTATCGTCGTACTCTCAAATCGGGAGACCTGGGACTACGCGGTCAATTCCTACAAGTTGCATGGGGCCGTGCGAGGTGTCCGTGCCTCCTACAGGGCCGTTTGGGGACTGGTTTGGGTTTTCACCCCTTAACGGCTAGTTTTTAAGTCTAAATGTGATTTTTTCAAATTATCGTCATACTTTCAAACCGGGACACCCGGTACTACGCGGTCAGTTCCTACAAGTTGCATCGGTCCCGTGCGAGGTGTTCGTGCCTCCTACGGGGTCGTTTGGGGGTTGGTTTGGGTTTTCACCCTTTAACGGCTAGTTTTTAAGTCTAAGTGTGATTTTTGCAAATTATCGTCGTACTCTCAAATCGGGATACCCAGGACTACGCGGTCAGTTCCTACAAGTTGCATTGGTCCCGTGCGAGGTGTTCGTACCTCCTACGGGGCCGTTTGGGGACTAGATTGGGTTTTCACCCTTTAACGGCCTGTTTTTAACTCTAAGTGTGATTTTTGAAAATTATCCTCATACTTTCAAATCGGGAGACCCGAGACTACCTGGTAAGATTCTACAAGTTACATCGGTCCCCTACGAGGTGTTCGTGCCTCCTACGGGGACGTTTGGGGGCCGATTTGGGTTTTCACCCTTTAACGGCATGTTTTTAACTCTAAGTGTGATTTTTGCAAATTATCGTCATACTCTCAAACTGGGAGACCCGGGACTATGCGGTCAGTTCCTACAAGTTACATTGGTCCCGTGCGAAGTGTTGGTGCCTCCTACGGAGTCGTTTGGGGTCGATTTGCGTTTTCACCCTTTAACGGCCTGTTTTTAAGTTTACATGTGACTTTACAAATTATCATCCTATTTACAAACCGGGAGACCCGGGACTACGCGGTCAGTTCCTACAAGTTGCATTGGTCCCGTGCGAGGTGTTCGTACCTCCTACGGGGCCGTTTGGGGGCTGGTTTGGGTTTTCACCCTTTAATGGCCTGTTTTTAAGTCTAAGTGTGATTTTTGCAAATTATCATCGTACTCTCAAACCAGGACACCCGGGACTACGCGGTCAGTTCCTACAAGTTGCATTGGTCCCGTGCGAGGTGTCCGTGCCTCCTACGGGGCCGTTTGGGTTTTCACCCCTTAACGGCTATTTTTTAAGTCAAAATGTGATTTTTTCAAATTATCGTCATACTTTTAAACCGGGACACCCGGTACTACGCGGTCAGTTCCGACAAGTTGCATTGGTCCCGTGCGAGGAGTTCGAGCCTCCTACGGGGTCGTTTGGGGGCTGGTTTGGGTTTTCACCCCGTAACGGCTAGTTTTTAAGTCCAAGTGTGATTTTTGCACATTATCGTCGTACTCTCAAATCGGGAGACCTGGGACTACGCGGTCAATTCCTTCAAGTTGCATGGGGCCGTGCGAGGTGTTCGTACCTCCTACGGGGCCGTTTGGGGACAGGTTTGGGTTTTCACCCTATAACGGCTTGTTTTTAAGTCTAAGTGTGATTTTTGCAAATTATCGTCGTACTCTCAAATCGGGATATCCAGGACTACGCGGTCAGTTCCTACAAGTTGCATTGGTCCCGTGCGAGGTGTTCGTGCCTCCTACGGGGTCGTTTGGGGGCTGGTTTGGGTTTTCACCCCTTAACGGCTAGTTTTTAAGTCTAACTGTGATTTTTGCAAATTATCGTCATACTCTCAAATCGGGAGATCCGGTACTACGCGGTGAGTTCCTACAAGTTGCATTGGTCCCGTGCGAGGTGTTCTTGCCTCCTACTGGGACGTTTGGCGGTTGGTTTGGGTTTTCACCCCTTAATGGCTAGTTTTTAAGTCTAATTGTGATTTTTGCAAATTATCGTCATACTCTCAAATCGGGAGACCAGGGACTACGCGGTCAGTTACTACAAGTTGCATTGGTCCCGTGCGAGGTGTTAGTACCTCCTACGGGGTTTGGGGGCTGGTTTCGGTTTTCACCCTTTAATGGCTTGTTTTTAAGTCTAAGTGTGATTTTTGCAAATTATCGTCATACTCTCAAGCCGGGACACCCGGGACTACGCGGTCAGTTGCTATAAGTTGCATTGGTCCCGTGCGAGGTGTTCGTGCCTCCAACGGGGTCGTTTGGGGGCTGGTTTGGGTTTTCACCCTCTAAGTGTGATTTTTGCAAATTATCATCATACTCTCAAACCAGGACACCCGAGACTACGCGGTCAGTTCCTACAAGTTGCATTGGTCCCGTGCGAGGTGTTCGTACCTCCTACGGGGTCGTTTGGGGGTTGGTTTGGGTTTTCACCCTTTAATGGCCTGTTTTTAAGTCTAAGTGTGATTTTTGCAAATTATTATCGTACTCTCAAACCAGGACACCCGGGACTACGCGGTCAGTTCCTAAAAGTTGCATTGGTCCCGTGCGAGGTGTTCGTCCCTCCTACGAGGCCGTGTGGGGCTGGTTTGGGTTTTCACCCCTTAACGGCCAGTTTTTAAGTCCAAGTGTGATTTTTGCAAATTATCATCGTACTCTCAAATCGGGAGACCCGGGACTACGCGGTCAGTTCCTACAAGTTGCATTGGTCCCGTGCGAGGTGTTCGTACCTCTTACGGGGCCGTTTGGGGACTGGTTTTGGTTTTCACCCTTTAACGGCTTATTTTTAAGTCTAAGTGTGATTTTTGCAAATTATCGTCGTACTCTCAAATCGGGATACCCGGGACTACGCGGTCAGTTCCTACAAGTTGCATTGGTCCCATGCGAGCTGTTCGTGCCTCCTACGGCGTCGTTTGGGGGCTGGTTTGGGTTTTCACCACATAACGACAAGTTTTTAAGTCTAAGTGTGATTTTTGCAAATTATCGTCATACTCTGAAATCGGGAGACCGGGGACTACGCGGTCAGTTCCTACAAGTTGCATTGGTTCCGTGCGAGGTGTTCGTACCTCCTACGGGGCCGTTTGGGGGCTGGTTTGGGATTTCACCCTTTAACGGCTTGTTTTTAAGTTTAAGTGTGATTTTTGCAAATTATCGTCATACTCTCAAACCGGGACACCCGGGACTACGCGGTCAGTTCCTATAAGTTGCATTGGTCCCGTGCGAGGTGTTCGTGCCTCCTACGGGGTCGTTTGGGGGCTGGTTTGGGTTTTCACCCTTTAACGGCTAGTTTTTAAGTCTAAGTGTTATTTTTGCAAATTATCGTCGTACTCTCAAAGCAGGAGACCCGGGACTACGCGGTCAGTTCCTACAAGTTGCATTGGTCCCGTGCGAGGTGTTCGTGCCTCCTACGGGGTCGTTTGGGGGCTGGTTTGGATTTTGACCCTTTAACGGCTAGTTTTTAAGTCTAAGTGTGATTTTTGCAAATTATCCTCATACTCTCAAATCGGGAGATCCGCGACTACGCGGTCAGTTCCTACAAGTTGCATTGGTCCCGTGCGAGGTGTTCGTGCCTCCTACGGGGACGTTTGGGGGTTGGTTTGGGTTTTCACCCCTTAACGGCTAGTTTTTAAGTCTAAGTGTGATTTTTGCAAATTATCGTCGTACTCTCAAACCAGGAGACCCGGGACTACGCGGTCTGTTCCTACAAGTTGCATTGGTCCCGTGCAAGTTGCATTGGTCCCGTGCGAGGTGTTCGTGCCTCCTACGGGGTCGTTTGGGGGCTGGTTTGGGTTTTCACCCTTTAATGGCCTGTTTTTAAGTCTAAGTGTGATTTTTGCAAATTATCATCGTACTCTCAAACCAGGACACCCGGGACTACGCGGTCAGTTCCTACAAGTTGCATTGGTCCCGTGCGAGGTGTCCGTGCCTCCAAGGGGCCGTTTGGGGACTGGTTTGGGTTTTCACTCCTTAACGGCTATTTTTTAAGTCAAAATGTGATTTTTTCAAATTATCGTCATACTTTTAAACCGGGACACCCGGTACTACGCGGCCAGTTCCTACAAGTTGCATTGGTCCCGTGCGAGGAGTTCGAGCCTCCTACGGGGTCGTTTGGGGGCTGGTTTGGGTTTTCACCCCGTAACGGCTAGTTTTTAAGTCCAAGTGTGATTTTTGCACATTATCGTCGTACTCTCAAATCGGGAGACCTGGGACTACGCGGTCAATTCCTTCAAGTTGCATGGGGTCGTGCGAGGTGTTCGTACCTCCTACGGGACCGTTTGGGGACAGGTTTGGGTTTTCACCCTTTAACGGCTTGTTTTTAAGTCTAAGTGTGATTTTTGCAAATTATCGTCGTACTCTCAAATCGGGATATCCAGGACTACGCGGTCAGTTCCTACAAGTTGCATTGGTCCCGTGCGAGGTGTTCGTGCCTCCTACGGGGTCGTTTGGGGGCTGGTTTGGGTTTTCACCCCTTAACGGCTAGTTTTTAAGTCTAACTGTGATTTTTGCAAATTATCGTCATACTCTCAAATCGGGAGATCCGGTACTACGCGGTCAGTTCCTACAAGTTGCATTGGTCCCGTGCGAGGTGTTCGTGCCTCCTACTGGGACATTTGGGGGTTGGTTTGGGTTTTCACCCCTTAATGGCTAGTTTTTAAGTCTAATTGTGATTTTTGCAAATTATCGTCATACTCTCAAATCGGGAGACCAGGGACTACGCGGTCAGTTACTACAAGTTGCATTGGTCCCGTGCGAGGTGTTAGTACCTCCTACGGGGTTTGGGGGCTGGTTTCGGTTTTCACCCTTTAATGGCTTGTTTTTAAGTCTAAGTGTGATTTTTGCAAATTATCGTCATACTCTCAAACCGGGACACCCGGGACTACGCGATCAGTTGCTATAAGTTGCATTGGTCCCGTGCGAGGTGTTCGTGCCTCCAACGGGGTCGTTTGGGGGCTGGTTTGGGTTTTCACCCTCTAAGTGTGATTTTTGCAAATTATCATCATACTCTCAAACCAGGACACCCGAGACTACGCGGTCAGTTCCTACAAGTTGCATTGGTCCCGTGCGAGGTGTTCGTACCTCCTACGGGGTCGTTTGGGGGCTGGTTTGGGTTTTCACCCTTTAATGGCCTGTTTTTAAGTCTAAGTGTGATTTTTGCAAATTATTATCGTACTCTCAAACCAGGACACCCGGGACTACGCGGTCAGTTCCTAAAAGTTGCATTGGTCCCGTGCGAGGTGTTCGTGCCTCCTACGGGGCCGTGTGGGGCAGGTTTGGGTTTTCACCCCTTAACGGCTAGTTTTTAAGTCCAAGTGTGATTTTTGCAAATTATCATCGTACTCTCAAATCGGGAGACCCGGGACTACGCGGTCAGTTCCTACAAGTTGCATTGGTCCCGTGCGAGGTGTTCGTACCTCTTACGGGGCCGTTTGGGGACTGGTTTGGGTTTTCACCCTTTAACGGCTTATTTTTAAGTCTAAGTGTGATTTTTGCAAATTACCGTCGTACTCTCAAATCGGGATACCCGGGACTACGCTGTCAGTTCCTACAAGTTGCATTGGTCCCGTGCGAGCTGTTCGTGCCTCCTACGGGGTCGTTTGGGGGCTGGTTTGGGTTTTCACCACATAACGACAAGTTTTTAAGTCTAAGTGTGATTTTTGCAAATTATCGTCATACTCTGAAATCGGGAGACCGGGGACTACGCGGTCAGTTCCTACAAGTTGCATTGGTTCCGTGCGAGGTGTTCGTACCTCCTACGGGGCCGTTTGGGGGCTGGTTTGGGATTTCACCCTTTAACGGCTTGTTTTTAAGTTTAAGTGTGATTTTTGCAAATTATCGTCATACTCTCAAACCGGGACACCCGGGACTACGCGGTCAGTTCCTATAAGTTGCATTGGTCCCGTGCGAGGTGTTCGTGCCTCCTACGGGGTCGTTTGGGGCCTGGTTTGGGTTTTCACCCTTTAACGGCTAGTTTTTAAGTCTAAGTGTGATTTTTGCAAATTATCGTCGTACTCTCAAACCGGGAGACCCGGGACTACGTGGTCACTTCCTACAAGTTGCATTGGTCCCGTGCGAGGTGTTCGTGCCTCCTACGGGGTCGTTTGGGCGCTGGTTTGGGTTTTCACCCCTTAACGGCTAGTTTTTAAGTCTAAGTGTTATTTTTGCAAATTATCGTCGTACTCTCAAAGCAGGAGACTCGGGACTACGCGGTCAGTTCCTACAAGTTGCATTGGTCCCGTGCGAGGTGTTCGTGCCTCCTACGGGGTCGTTTGGGGGCTGGTTTGGATTTTCACCCTTTAACGGCTAGTTTTTAAGTCTAAGTGTGATTTTTGCAAATTATCCTCATACTCTCAAATCGGGAGATCCGCGACTACGCGGTCAGTTCCTACAAGTTGCATTGGTCCCGTGCGAGGTGTTCGTGCCTCCTACGGGGACGTTTGGGGGTTGGTTTGGGTTTTCACCCCTTAACGGCTAGTTTTTAAGTCTAAGTGTGATTTTTGCAAATTATCGTCGTACTCTCAAACCAGGAGACCCGGGACTACGCGGTCTGTTCCTACAAGTTGCATTGGTCCCGTGCAAGTTGCATTGGTCCCGTGCGAGGTGTTCGTGCCTCCTACGGGGTCGTTTGGGGGCTGGTTTGGGTTTTCACCCCTTAACGGCTAGTTTTTAAGTCTAAGTGTGATTTTTGCAAATTATCGTCGTACTCTCAAACCAGGAGACCCGGGACTACGCGGTCAGTTCCTACAAGTTGCATTGGTCCCGTGCAAGTTGGATTGGTCCCGTGCGAGGTGTTCGTACCTCCTACGGGGTCGTTTGGGGGCTGGTTTGGGTTTTCACCCCTTAACGGCTAGTTTTTAAGTCTAAGTGTGATTTTTGCAAATTATCGTCGTACTCTCAAACCAGGAGACCCGGGACTACGCGGTCAGTTCCTACAAGTTACATTGGTCCCGTGCGAGGTGTTCGTGCCTCCTACGGGGTCGTTTGGGGGCCGGTTTGGGTTTTCACCCCTTAACGGCTTGTTTTTAAGTCTAAGTGTGATTTTTGCAAATTATCATCCTATTCACAAACCGGGAGATCCGAGACTATGCAGTCAATTCCTACAAGTTACATTGGTCCCGTGCGAGGTGTTCGTGCCTCCTACGGGGTCGTTTGGTGGCTGGTTTGGGTTTTCACCCCATAACGGCTAGTTTTTAAGTCTAAGTGTGATTTTTGCAAATTATCGTCATACTCTCAAATCGGGAGATCCGATACTACGCGGTCAGTCCCTACAAGTTGCATTGGTCCCGTGCGAGGTGTTCGTGCCTCCTACGGGGTCGTTTGGGACTGGTTTGGGTTTTCACCCCTTAACGGCTAGTTTTTAAGTCTAAATGTGATTTTTACAAATTATCGTCATACTCTCAAATCGGGAGACCGGGGACTACGCGATCATTTCCTACAAGTTGGAATGGTCCCGTGCGATGTGTTCGTACCTCCTACGGGGCCGTTTGGGGGCTGGTTTGGGTTTTCACCCTTTAACGGCTTATTTTTAAGTTTAAGTGTGATTTTTGCAAATTATCGTCATACTCTCAAACCGGGACACACCCGAGACTACGCGGTCAGTTCCTATAAGTTGCATTGGTCCCGTGCGAGGTGTTCGTGCCTCCAACGGGGTCGTTTGGGGGCTGGTTTGGGTTTTCACCCTTTAACGGCAAGTTTTTAAGTCCAAGTGTGATTTTTGCAAATTATCATCGTACTTACAAACCGGGGGATCCGGGACTACGCGGTCAGTTCCTACAAGTAGCATTGGTCCCGTGCGAGGTGTTCGTACCTCCTACGGGGCCGTTTGGGGGCTGGTTTCGGTTTTCACCCTTTAACGGCTTGTTTTTAAGTTTAAGTGTGATTTATGCAAATTATCGTCATACTCTCAAACCGGGACACACCCGGGACTACGGTTTGGGTTTTCACCCCTTAACGGCTAGTTTTTAAGTCTAAGTGTGATTTTTGCAAATTATCGTCATACTCTCAAACCGGGACACCCGGGACCACGCGGTCAGTTCCTACAAGTTGTATTGGTCCTATGCGAGGTGTTCGTGCCTCCTACGGGGTCGTTTGGGGGCCGGTTTGGGTTTTCACCCTTTAACGGCTTGTTTTTAAGTCCAACTGTGATTTTTGCAAATTATCATCCTATTCACACACCGGGAGATCCGGGACTATGCGGTCAGTTCCTACATGTTGCATTGGTCCCGTGCGAGGTGTTCGTGCCTCCTACGGGGTCGTTTGGTGGCTGGTTTGGGTTTTCACCCCTTAACGGCTAGTTTTTATGTCTAAGTGTGATTTTTGCAAATTATCGTCGTACTCTCAAATCGGGATACCCGGGACTACGCGGTCAGTTCGTACAAGTTGCATTGTTCCCGTGCGATGTGTTCGTACCTCTTACAGGGCCTTTGGGGGCTGGTTTCGGTTTTCACCCTTTAACGGCTTGTTTTTAAGTCTAAGTGTGATTTTTCCAAATTATCATCCTATTCACAAACCGGGAGATCCGGGACTAAGCGGTCAGTTCCTACAAGTTGCATTGGTCCCGTGCGAGGTGTTCGTGCCTCCTACGGGGTCGTTTGGGGGTCGGTCTGGGTTTTCACCCCTTAATGGCTAGTTTTTAAGCCTAAGTGTGATTTCTGCAAATTATCGTCATACTCTCAAATCGGGAGACCCGGGACTACGCGGTCAGTTCGTACAAGTTGCATTGGTCCCGTGCGAGGTGTTCGTACCTCCTACGGGGCCGTTTGGGGGCTGGTTTCGGTTTTCACCCTCTAACAGCTTGTTTTTAAGTTTAAGTGTGATTTTTGCAAATTATCGTCATACTCCCAAACCGAGACACACCCGGGACTACGCGGTCAGTTCCTATAAGTTGCATTGGTCCCGTGCGAGGTGTTCGTGCCTACTACGGGGTCGTTTGGGGGCCGGTTTGGGTTTTCACCCTCATACTCTCAAATCGGGAGATGCGGGACTATGCGGTCAGTTCCTACAAGTTGCATTGGTCCCGTGCGAGGTGTTCGTGCCTCCTACGGGGTCGTTTGGGGGCTGGTTTGGGTTTTCACCCCTTAACGGCTAGTTTTTAAGTCTAAGTGTGATTTTTGCAAATTATCGTCGTACTCTCAAATCGGGAGACCCGGGACTACGCGGTCAGTTCCTACAAGTTGCATTGGTCTCGTGCGAGGTGTTCGTACCTCCTACGGGGCCGTTTGGGTGCTGGTTTCGGTTTTCACCCTTTAACGGCTTGTTTTTAAGTCTAAGTGTGATTTTTGCAAATTATCGTCATACTCTCAAACCGGGACACACGGGACCACGCGGTCAGTTCCTACAAGTTGTATTGGTCCTATGCGAGGTGTTCGTGCCTCCTACGGGGTCGTTTGGAGGCCGGTTTGGGTTTTCACCCTTTAACGGCCTGTTTTTAAGTCTAAGTGTGATTTTTACAAATTATCATCCTATTCACAAACCGGGAGATCCGGGACTATGCGGTCAGTTCCTACAAGTTGCATTGGTCCCGTGCGAGGTGTTCGTGCCTCCTACGGGGTCGTTTGGTGGCTGGTTTGGGTTTTCACCCCTTAACGGCTAGTTTTTAAGTCTAAGTGTGATTTCTGCAAATTATCGTCGTACTCTCAAATCGGGAGACCCGGGACTACGCGGTCAGTTCGTACAAGTTGCATTGGTCCCGTGCGAGGTGTTCGTACTTCCTACGGGGCCGTTTGTGGGCTGGTTTCGGTTTTCACCCTTTAACGGCTTGTTTTTAAGTCTAAGTGTGATTTTTACAAATTATCATCATACTCTCAAACCGGGAGACCCAGGACCACGCGGTCAGTTCCTACAAGTTGCATTGGTCCTGTGCGAGGTGTTCGTGCCTCCTACGGGGTCGTTTGGGGGCCGATTTGGGTTTCCACCCTTTAACGGCCTGTTTTTAAGTTTATGTTTGATTTTTGCAAATTATCGTCCTATTCAGAAACCGGGAGGTCCGGGACTACGCGGTCAGTTCCTACAAGTTACATGGGTCCCGTGCGAGGTGTTCGTGCCTCCTACGGGGTCGTTTGGGGGCCGGTTTGGGTTTTCACCCTTTAACGGCTTGTTTTTAAGTTTAAGTGCTGATTTTTACAAATTTTCATCATATTCTCAAACCGGAAGACCCGGGACTGCGCGATCAGTTCCTACAAGTTACATTGGTCCCATGCGAGGTGTTTGTGCCTCGTACGGGATCGTTTGGGGGTTGTTTTGGGTTTTCACCCTTTAACGGCTTGTTTTTAAGTTTAAGTGTTGATTTTGCAAATTATCGTCATATTCTCAAACCGGGAGACTCGGGACTACGCGGTCAGTTCCTACAAGTTACATTGGTCCCGTGCGACGTGTTCGTGCCTCTTACGGGACCGTTTGGGGGCTGGTTTGGATTTTCACCCTCAAACGGCTTATTTTCAAGCCTAATCTACGTATTTTGAAATTATCATCATATTCTCAAACTGGAAGACCCGGGACTGCGGGGTCAGTTCAGACGAGTTACATTGGTCCCGTGGGAGGTGTTCGTGCCTCTTACGGCGCCGTTTGGGGGTTGGTTTGGGGTTTTACTCTCAAACGGCTTATTTTGAAGCCTAATCAGCCTAATCTATGTATTTTGAAATTATCGTCATATTCTCAAACCGAGAGACCCGGAACTACACGGTCAGTTCGTACGAGTTACATTAGTCTCGTGCGAGGTGTCCGTGCCTCTTACGGGACGGTTTGGGGGCTGGTTTGGGTTTTCACCCACAAACAGCTTGTTTTCAAGCCGAATCTACGTATTTTGAAATTATCGTCATATTCTCAAACTGGGAGACTCGGGACTACATGGTCAGTTCGTACGAGTTACATTGGTCTCGTACGAGATGTTCATGCCGTTTGGGGGCTGGTTTGAGTTTTCACCCTCAAACGGCTTGTTTTCAAGCCTAATCTACGTATTTTGAAATTATCGTCATATACGATGTCAGTTCATACAAGTTACATTGGAGCGAGAATAGTTACAATGCACAAATCAAATTAAGGTTTCAAAAATCATTTAAAAAACAGTAAATAACTAAATGAATTCATTCAATGTTTGTAGATGATGCATTCAAGTTGAAGCCGATGATGTTTAGACGAATATGTCATGTATGTCAACATAAAATGAACAACTAAGAGAGATTTCTATTAGAACATGATGAATTAGAAGTATTAGGTTCATACGCTTTTGAATTAATGGACATAATTTGTGGTCCAAATTTTAGTGTTTCCAAATTAGTCTTATGGTTCTCAAAAAGTGAACACCAAAATCTATTTTGCCTAGCCAAAATAAATTTGGTCCTGATTTATTTTCAACACTCCCTACTTGCTCAAAACCCAAACACACGCACCCATTCCCCACCTGCTCACACTCCCTACTTTATTGGTCCCGTGCGAGGTGTTCGTACCTCCTACGGGGCCGTTTGGGGGCTGGTTTTGGTTTTCACCCTTTAATGGCTTGTTTTTAAGTCTAAGTGTGATTTTTGCAAATTATCGTCATACTCTCAAGCCGGGACACCCGGGAATACGCGGTCAGTTCTTATAAGTTGCATTGGTCCCGTGCGAGGTGTTCGTGCCTCCTACGGGGTCGTTTGGGGGCTGGTTTGGGTTTTCACCCTTTAACAGCTTGTTTTTAAGTCTAAGTGTGATTTTTGCAAATTATCATCGTACTCTCAAACCAGGACACCCGGGACTACGCGATCAGTTCCTACAAGTTGCATTGGTCCCGTGCGAGGTGTTCGTGCCTCCTACGGGGCCGTTTGGGGGCTGGTTTGGGTTTTCACCCCTTATCGGCAAGTTTTTAAGTTCAAGTGTGATTTTTGCAAATTATCATCGTACTTACGAACTGGGAGATCCGGGACTACGCGGTCAGTTCCTACAAGTTGCATTGGTCCCGTGCGAGGTTTTCGTACCTCCTACAGGGCCGTTTGGGGACTGGTTTGGGTTTTCCCCCTTTAACGGCCTGTTTTTAACTCTAAGTGTGATTTTTGAAAATTATCCTCATAGTTTCAAATCGGGAGACCCGAGACTACGTGGTAAGATTCTACAAGTTACATCGGTCCCATACGAGGTGTTCGTGCCTCCTACGGGGTCGTTTGCGGGCCGATTTGGGTTTTCACCCTTTAACGGCATGTTTTTAACTCTAAGTGTGATTTTTGCAAATTATCGTCATACTCTCAAACTGGGAGACCCGGGACTATGCGGTCAGTTCCTACAAGTTACATTGGTCCCGTGCGAAGTGTTCGTGCCTCCTACGGGGTCGTTTGGGGTCGATTTGGGTTTTCACCCTTTAACGGCCTGTTTTTAAGTTTACATGTGATTTTTACAAATTATCATCCTATTTACAAACCGGGATACCCGGGACTACGCGGTCAGTTCCTACAAGTTGCATTGGTCCCGTGCGAGGTGTTCGTACCTCCTACGGGGCCGTTTGGGGGCTGGTTTGGGTTTTCACCCTTTAATGGCCTGGTTTTAAGTCTAAGTGTGATTTTTGCAAATTATCATCGTACTCTCAAACCAGGACACCCGGGACTACGCGGTCAGTTCCTACAAGTTGCATTGGTCCCGTGCGAGGTGTCCGTGCCTCCTACGGGGCCGTTTGGGGACTGGTTTGGGTTTTCACCCCTTAACGACTATTTTTTAAGTCTAAATGTGATTTTTTCAAATTATCGTCATACTTTCAAACCGGGACAGCCGGTACTACGCGGTCAGTTCCTACAAGTTGCATTGGTCCCGTGCGAGGAGTTCGTGCCTCTTACGGGGTCGTTTGGGGGCTGGTTTGGGTTTTCACCCCTTAACGGCTAGTTTTTAAGTCCAAGTGTGATTTTTGCAAATTATCGTCGTACTCTCAAATCGGGAGACCTGGGACTACGCGGTCAATTCCTACAAGTTGCATGGGGCCGTGCGAGGTGTTCGTACCTCCTACGGGGCCGTTTGGGGACAGGTTTGGGTTTTCACCCTTTAACGGCAAGTTTTTAAGTCCAAGTGTGATTTTTGCAAATTATCATCGTACTTACAAACCGGGAGATCCGGGACTACGCGGTCAGTTCCTACAAGTTGCATTGGTACCGTGCGATAGGGGTGGCCGTGGGCCGGGCCTGGGCATGCCCGGTCGGGCTCGGGCTGGGCTTGAAAAATTAAGTGTTATCCCAAGCCCGCTCGGGCCTAGATCGGGCCTTATTATGTAATCCCAAGCCCCCCCAGATTTGAATGCTCTTTACCCAAGCCCGCCCGATCGGGCCCTATTATGTTAATTAAAAGATTTTTTTTTAAAATTAAAATACCTATTTTTTTATTTAAAGACCAATTTTTTTAATTAAAAATCTGTTTTAAACTCCATATATTACAAAGTCCATATATAAAGTTTCTCACTTTATATGAAAAGACTTGGTATACGTTTTTATATTTATAGAAGTCCCCCCCCCCATATATATATATATATATATATTTCGGGCCTCGGGCCGGGCCGGGCCTCATCGGGCTTAAGAACTCATGCCCAAGCCCGCCCGAAAAAAAATCGGGCTTATAAAATTTTGCCAAGCCCGCTTTGCGGGCCTATTTACCTTACCCAAGCCCTATTTTTTTATTGGGCGGGCTTGGCGGGCCTCGGGCCTATGGCCACCCCTACCGTGCGAGGTGTTCGTACCTCCTACGGGGCCGTTTGGGGACTGGTTTGGGTTTTCACCCTTTAACGGCCTGTTTTTAACTCTAAGTGTGATTTTTGAAAATTATCCTCATACTTTCAAATCGGGAGACCCGAGACTACGTGGTAAGATTCTACAAGTTACATCGGTCCCATACGAGGTGTTCGTGCCTCCTACGGGGTCGTTTGGGGGCCGATTTGGGTTTTCACCCTTTAACGGCATGTTTTTAACTCTAAGTGTGATTTTTGTAAATTATCGTCATACTCTCAAACTGGGAGACCCGGGACTATGCGGTCAGTTCCTACAAGTTACATTGGTCCCGTGCGAAGTGTTCGTGCCTCCTACGGGGTCGTTTGGGGTCGATTTGGGTTTTCACCCTTTAACGGCCTGTTTTTAAGTTTACATGTGACTTTTACAAATTATCATCCTATTTACAAACCGGGAGACCCGGGACTACGCGGTCAGTTCGTACAAGTTGCATTGGTCCCGTGCGAGGTGTTCGTACCTCCTACGGGGCCGTTTGGGGGCTGGTTTGGGTTTTCACCCTTTAATGGCCTATTTTTAAGTCTAAGTGTGATTTTTGCAAATTATCATCGTACTCTCAAACCAGGACACCCGGGACTACGCGGTCAGTTCCTACAAGTTGCATTGGTCCCGTGCGAGGTGTTAGGCTTAAAAACAAGCCGTATGAGGGTGAATACCCAAACCAGACCCCTAACGCCCCCCTAAGAGTCACGAACACCTTGCACGGGACAAATGTAAGTTGTACGAACTGACAGCGTAGTCACGGGCTCTCGATTTTACAATATGACGATAATTTGAAAATATATCGATTAAACTTAAAAACAAGCCCTTAAAGGGGAAAAACCCAAATCACCCCCAAACGGCACCGTAAGTGGCACGAACAGCCCGCACGAGACCAATGAAACATTTACAAACTGCCCGCATAGTCACCGGTCTCCCGGTTTGAGAATATGACGATAATTTCAAGATACGTAGATTAGGCTTAAAACCATGCCATTTGAGGGTGAAAACCCAAACCAGCCCCCAAATGGCCCCGTAAGAGGCACGAACACCTCGCGCGGGACCAATGTAAGTTCAACGAACTGACGCTGTAGTCACGGGCCTGTCGGTTTGAGAGTATGATGATAATTTGAAAATATATCGATTAAGCTTAAAAACAAGCCCTTAAAGGGTGAAAACCCCTTCCAGCCCCTAAACGGCCACGTAAGAGGCACGAACACCTCGCACGGGACCAATGTAACTTATACAAATAGACCGCGTAGTCAAGGGTCTCTCGGTCTGAGAATATGACGATAATTTCAAAATATGTAGATTAGGCTGAAAAATAACCCGTTTGATGGCGAAAATCAAAACCAACCCCCAAACGGCACGCTAAGAGGCACGAACACCTCGCACGGTACCAATGTAAGTTGTACGCACTGACAGCGTAGTCACGGGCCTCTCGGTTTAAGAATATGACCATAATTTGAAAATATATCGATAAAGCTTAAAAATTTGCCCTTAAAGGATGAAAATCCAAAGCAGCCACCAAATGACCCCGTAAGAGGCATGAACACCTCGCCCGGGACCAATGTAACTTGTACAAACTGACTGCGTAGTCACGGGTCTCCCGATTTCAGAATATGACGATAATTTCAAAATACGTAGATTAGGCTTAAAAAGAAGCCGTTAGAGGGTGAAAACCCAAACCAGCCTTCTAACGGCCCCCTAAGAGGCACGAACTCCTCGTACGTGACAAATGTAAGTTGTACGAACTGACAGCGTAGTCACGGGACTCTCGGTTTGAGAATATGACGATAATTTGAAAATATATCGATTAAGCTTAAAAACAAGCCCTTTAAGGGTGAAAACCCAAACCAACTCCGAAACAGACTAGAATATAACGATAATTTCAAAATACGTAGATTAGGCTTAAAAACCAGCTGTTTGAGGGTGAAAACCCAAACCAGCCTTCTAACGGCCCCCTAAGAGGCACGGACACCTCGTACGGGACCAATGTAAGTTGTACGAATTGACAGCATAGTCACGGGACACTCGGTTTCAGAATATGACGATAATTTGAAAATATATCGATTAAGCTTAAAAACTAGCCCTTAAAGGGTTAAAACCCAAACCAGCCCACAAACATCCCCGTAAGAGGCACGAACACCTCGCAGGGGACCAATGTAGCTTGTACAAACTGACCGCGTAGTCACGGGCCTCCAGATTTTAGAATATAACAGTAATTTCAAAATACGTAGATTAGGCTTCAAAATAAGCCGTTTGAGGGTGAAAACCAAAACCAGCCCCCATATGGCCTCGTAAGTGGAACAAATACCTCACACTGGCCCTGTCTAAGTTGTACGGACTGACAGCGTAGTCACGGGTCTCTCGGTTTGAGAATATGACGATAATTTCAAAATACGTTGATTAAGCTTAAAAATAAGCCGTTTGAGGGTGAATACCCAAACCAGCACCCTAACGCCCCCCTAAGAGGCACGAACACCTCGCACAGAACCAATGTAAGTTGTACGAACTGAAAGCGTAGTCAAAGGCATCTCGGTTTAAGAATATGACGATAATTTGAAAATATATCGATTAAGCTTAAAAACTAGCCCTTAAAGGGTGAAAACCCAAAGCAGCCACCAAACGGCCCCGTAAGAGGCACGAACACCCCGCTCGGGACCAATGTAACTTGTAAAAACTGACTGCGTAGTCACGGGTCTCCCAGTTTCAGAATATGCTAATAATTTCAAAATACGTAGATTAGACTTAAAAACAAGCCATTTGAGGGTGAAAACCCAAACCAGCCTTCTAACGGCCGCCTAAGAGGCATGAACTCCTCGTACGTGACCAATGTAAGTTGTACGAACTGACAGCGTAGTCACGGACAGGACTCTCGGATTGAGAATATGACGATAATTTGAAAATATATCGATTAAGCTTAAAAACAAGCCCTTTAAGGATGAAAACCCAAACCAACAACCAAACGGCCCTGTAAGAGGCACGAACACCTCGCACGGGACCAATGTAACTTGTACAAACTGACCGCATAGTCACGGGTCTTTCGGTTTGAGAATATGATGGTAATTTCAAAATAAGTAGATTAGGCTTTAAAAACATGTCGTTTGAGGGTGAAAACCCATACCAGCCCTCAAACGGACCCTAAGAGGCACGAACACCTCGTACGGGACCAATGTAAGTTGTACGAACTTACAGCATAGTCACGGGCCTCTCGGTTTGAGAATATGACGATAATTTGAGAATATATCGATTAAGCTTATAAACAAGCCCTTAAAGGTTGAAAACCGAAACCAGCCCCCAAACGGCCCCGTAAGAGGCACGAACACGTCGCCCGGGACCAATGTGACTTGTACAAACTGATCGCGTAGTCACGGGTCTCCCGGTTTGAGAATATGACGATAATTTCAAAATACGTAGATTAGGCTTAAAAACTAATTGTTTGAGGTTGAATACCCAAACCAGCCACCTAAAGCCCCCCTAAGAGGCACGAACACTTCGCACGGGACCAATGTAAGTTGTACGAACTGACAGCGTAGTCACGGGACTCTCGATTTGAGAATATGATAAGAATTTGAAAATATATCGATTAAGCTTAAAAACAAGCCCTTAATGGGTGAAAACCCAAACCAGCGCCCAAACGGCCCTGTAAGAGGCACGAACACCCTGCACGGGACCAATGTAACTTGTACAAACTGACCTTATGCCCAATGCTAACAAGAGAAATTTCTATTCTTCTGGAGTTGAGGTTCGTACCATTCAGGATATGGAGGCTATTATGGGAATCTGTAGGAGTAGCCCCCCTTTCATATACTTGGGTGTTCCTCTCATCACTTCTAGACTAAAGGCTGAAGATTGTAATAGGTTGATTGAGAGAATTACCAAACGTATCAATGGATGGGAAAACAAGTTGCTGAGCTATGCAGGAAGAACTCAGCTCATTAAGTCTGTTTTATTTAGCATGCAGGTCTGTTGGGCTAGCATCTTCATTCTACCCAAAGGGGTTACTGCCAAAATTGATCAACTGTTGAGAGATTTCTTATGGACTGGAAGTGCCCAAAGACACACAGGTGCTAAGGTGGCATGGAAGGACATCTGTAACACCACTGAAAATGGAGGTTTGGGAATTAAAAGCTTAGAGATGTGGAATGTGGCTGCCATTTTGAAGTTGTTATGGAACATATGCAATAAGGAGGACTGCTTGTGGGTCAGATGGTGCAACATCTACAAATTAAAAAGAAGAAGCATCTGGGCATTGACTATTCCTAGTGACTCATCATGGGGATGGAGGAAGATCCTGTAAATTAGGCACCTTGCTAGACCTCTTATTAAGCATAGGATTGGGGACGGGAGAGGGACCTTCCTTTGGCATGATAATTGGCATCCCAATGGCCCTCTTGTGGAAAGATATGGGGAAAGAGTTATTTATGATGATGGAAGCAACCACAAAGCCGTGGTGTCAGACCATATCCATGACACTAACTGGGTGTGGCCATCCAACTCTTGGGAATTATTGGAAATTCAAAATGCTGAGCTGCCTAGTATTAGAATTGGCCAGAGTGATGAAGTGGTTTGATCTCCTTCTACCCATGGCTTCTCCATTGGCTCAGCTTATAGGGAGATTTGTCCTAATGGGAATGCTATTTACTGGAAAAGGCTGGTTTGGAACAAGTCCAACATCCCAAATTGTTCTTTCATTCTTTGGCTTTCTTGCAAGAAGGCTTTACACACCAAGGATAAGCTCTTTGAGTGGGGAATTTCGGATAACAATCTTTGTTGCTGCTACAACCAGGAGGTGGAAACCATTGCTCATCTTTTTAATGATTGCAGCTTGGCTATGGCTATTTGGGAGGAAATAAGGTGGAGAAATCAGGAGTATAGGGGGAAGCTCAATTGGGAGGGTGAAATTCAGAATGCTTATAATTGGGAATCCAGCACTATGGATAGGCTTAGATGTATCTCTTTCTCATCCACCATTTATTGCCTCTGGATGGAAAGGAATGGGAGACTTTTCAATGGGATGATCAAGCCTACGGAGGTTATTATAAAGAATATTGAAGATATGATGAGAACTAGAGCTATCACTTGAAAAAAAGGGAGAAGATCCTACAATAATTGGATGGCATGCATCAACTGGAATATCCCGGATACCTTTTTGTCTTAGGTTTGTAATTTGTTTTGGCATGCCTGTTTGTTGCCTTAGCTTGGTTCTTTAGGGATGTTCCCTATTGTTTGTGGAGTAGTACTCCTAGTTGCTTGTACAGTTTCTTCTTTGTTCTAATATACATAATTTCCCCCCCAAAAAAAGTTGTACGAACTTACAGTGTAGTCACGGGACTCTCGGTTTGAGAATATGACGATAATTTGAAAATATATCGATTAAGCTTAAAAACAAGCCCTTTAAGGGTGAAAACCCAAACCAACCCCCAAACAGACCCGTAAGAGGCACGAACACCTCGCACGGGATCAATGTAACTTGTATGAACTGACCGCGTAGTCACGGGTCTCCCGGTTTGAGAATATGATGATAATTTCAAAATACGTAGATTAGGCTTAAAAACAAGCCGCCTAAGAGGCACGAACACCTCGCACGGGACCAATGTAACTTGTACAAACTGACAGCGTAGTCACGGGTCTCCCGTTTTGAGAATATGACGATAATTTCAAAACACGTAGATTAGGCGTAAAAACATGTCGTTTGAGGGTGAAAACACAAACCAGCACCCAATAGGCCCCGTAAGAGGCACGAACACCTCGCACGGGTCCAATGTAACTTGTACAAAATGACCGCGTAGTCACGGGTCTCCTGATCTGAGAATATGACGATAATTTCAAAATACGTAGATTAGGCTTAACAACAAGTCATGTGACCCGATCGTTCATGTCTGTGATGACCGTTACACCGCAGATTGTCACGAAGGTGGTAAAGGCACAGGCAAATGACTCGTTCTGTCAGGAGCAGATAGTTCGATTACTAGTAGAGGGAGTCTAATCCTATACCGTTAGCTCAGATGGGGGATTACGCTTCAATGGGAGACTGGTAATTCCGGAAGGGGAGGAATTGCGACACGAGGTGATGGCAGAGTCGCACGGCTCACGGTTCGCGGTACATCTCGGTGGGGACAAAATGTACCAAGACATGAGACGACAGTATTAGTGGAGCGGGATGAAGAGAGATATTGCCATGTTTGTTTCCAAATGCGCCACTTGTCAGCTGGTAAAAGTGGATCATCAGAGACCGGCAGGGCTTCTACAGCCATTAGAGGTCCCGATGTGGATATGGGAGAGCATCTCCATGGACTTTATCACGGGGTTACCTATGTCATAGAGGGGTCACGACTCCATTTGAGTAATTGTGGACAGGTTGACCAAAGTCGCTCATTTTCTACCCGTAAGGACGGATTACACTACGGGACAGTATGCCCAGCTTTTCATTTCAGAAATAGTGAGACTTGCCCCTAAATATCGTGTCTGACCGAGACAAGATATTTGTTTTTTCACGGTTTTGGGAGAGTTTTCAGGGGGCCATGGGCACGGAATTGCAGTTGAGTATGCCTTATCACCCGCAGACCGATGGGCAAACCGAGCGTACAAACCAGATGTTGGAGGACATGTTGCGTATGTGCATCATTGATTTTGGGGGTGGATGGGAGCAGTATCTTCCACTGGTGGAGTTTGCTTACAACAACTCCTACCAATTCACCATTGGCATGGCTCCATTTGAGGCGTTGTACGGTAGACCTTGTCGTTCCCCAGCATGTTGGTTGGAGGTGGGGGACAACAAACTACTTGGGCCGAAAGTGATTCAGGATACTTCGGCAAGGATAGAATTGATACGGAGTCGCATTCGGGTAGCTCAGGATCGACAGAAGAGCTATGCTGATGTGAAGAGGTTCTTCAGGGAGTTCCAAGTGGGGGACCAGGTTTTACTCAGAGTATCTCCTATGAAGGGGATTATGCGATTTGGGAAGAAGGGGAAGTTGGCACCGAGATACGTGGGGCCATTTCCTATCATCGAGCGGATTGGGTCGGTTGCATATAGACTTGGGTTACCGGAGCATTTGCACAGGATTCATGATGTGTTTCATATTTCCTCGCTAAGGAAATATCTTAGAGACGATTTGACTCATTATCACATTGCTTTGGAGGACATCGATCTCCAGCCTGATAGCTCCTACGAGGTGGGGCCGATTGCTATTTTGGATCGAAGTGAGCGGAAACTGCGGTCAAAGATAGTTCCGTTAGTACATGTTCAGTGGCGGCATCATAATGCCGAGGAGTCCACATGGGAGCGCGAGGATGAGATGCGCGAACGTTATCCAGAGTTATTTGTACCAGGTACTTGCTAGTTCCGAATTTCGGGACGAAATTCTGTTATTAGGGGGAAATATGTAATACCCCGTATTTTTGTGATATTTATTTATGGGAATAATTGAATTAAATGTGTATTAATTGAGAAGTAATCCGGATAAAATACTAACGAGATGTGAGTTGGTATTTGATTATAATGCGTATATATGGCAATATATGAATATTGAGAATATTAAATTGTCGCGAGATAGAAATACGGCAATTTAGAAATTTTGTTGGGACGCGTGTGATAGTCGCGTCAGGAACATTATTTAATTAAAAAGTGAATTTTATTTTTACCAACCGTATGGTCATTTTGAGTGCGCCAACGTGTCCAGAAGGGTCGAAATAGTCAGAAAACACTAGCCGGGGGTTTAGTTTGGGTCCCGGGGCATTTTTAGGCCATACCGGCAACTTAAAAGGGTAGTTTGGTAATTTTGGAATTTTGGGATTTATGATTAACGAATTTTGGGAGTTTAAAATTGAAATTTTAATGACCCACTAACCCATTACCAGCAATTAACTGATTAGAGGGCTACGAGGGGTTTCATGAGAAGTTAGGAGAAGTTCCCAAAGAGAGAACCCTAACCCCATCTTCAACCTTCAACCTTGGGAGAAAAGGAGAGAGAGCAACCTTCATCAATTCAACGCCAAATTCAGAGAAAAATCCAAGGCAAGTGGTTTAATTACGTTATTCGCTACGAATGCTTCTTCCATGCGTAGAAATTTAAATAATTGCATTGTTTTGGGAGAATGACAAAAACCCATGAAATTGGAATTAGAAACTCATGTTTTGATAAAGAGATTGTACGTAGAATTGTGTTTGGGTGATTATACTGTTAGAAATACATCTTTCATGTTACAAAAACGGATTTAATTATGGTTACTGATAACTCTAAATTTCTAGGGTTCATGTTCATGAGATTTGGGAAAATTGGGGAGATTTGATGATTAGATGTGGTTTAGGATGATTTGACCCCATATATATGTTAAAATACGACCTAAGTATGTTTATAAATGATTAGAAATCTTGAACTACTGTTGGTATGATGTTTAGATGAGATTAGAGGTGAAGAAAATTGGGAAAAATGAGATAGGAGAATTCTGGGCTCGAAACTGTCACCTCGTTAGAAGGCCTGCCCAGGACGAACGAGCTCGTTCGAACGAGCTTCTAACGAGTTGACAGTTTGCCTTCTAATGAGTTGGATGTTCGTTAGATGCCCCTTTCGTTCGAACGACCTCGATCGAACGAGACTTCTCACGAGTTGACAGATTGGCCTTTTTGGCCTGATTTGATTTCTAGTGTCCCGTAACCTTGTTTAATTGTAGAGATAACATTACCTTGATGACTAATTGATATAGTTGGGATATTCGGGATATATTGAGGAGTAAAATATAGAAGAATGATTTGAACCAAATGGTATTTGTGGATTAGGACGCGTGCGACTAATCACGATGCGAGGATAATTAATGACTTAAATGCATATAAACCGGGGGCATATAATTTGGGTGACATTAACAGTTGGTATAAGAATGAGAAGTATACCACTAATAATTATGGTAATTACTAAAATGTGTGCATGCTTAATATGTATGATTTTATGTGTATGACATACCTACCATACTTGCTATCACGGGAGGTTTGCGTTCGATTAGGGCCATCTAACCTTTGTGTGCCTACGGGGGGATTTAGATTGGTACCTCGAGGACATAGGTCAGAGAAGGACTTATTGGAAAGTTAATAAGTCTGCTGATCGTGGGAGCGTAGGTATGTGCGTGACCCATGTGATGTGACTGTGTTCGCCTCCATTGTTTGTGATTTGCTATTATCTGAGAACGATTCCTGAGAGATTCGGAATGCGTGATCCTTAATTACGTGATGTACCGGGATGGGATAGCAGAGTATGTGTGCACCGTAGCTTAGACTCGGGGTGCTTGTATAGTATATTTATGATGTGAATAATATACGGCTAAATGAAAAGGAATTGTTATGTTTTCATTGCGAGTATAATTATAGTAAACCCTTGATAAAGATAAAAAGGGATAACCTGCTATGTATTGTAATGCTAATAATTAAGAATCCGAGTTTAAGGAAAGCTATCTATTCAAGTGATAACATATGGGAATTCATATTGTGAATCGAGTAGATGGGTTAGAACTTATGTCGGTTTAGTTAGATATGAATACCACTTAGATGGGTACTGTACGTTAGGAGTGCACGAGTAGTCGAGAGGTGAGTATTTCATGTGAGAGCACGTCCTAACATGTATTTTGCATTCTTGGTTTTAATGTTATTAAAGCACTTGCTGTTTTTAAAACTATTCTCCACATTCGGGCTCTGACCCGTTTGCTTTCAAATCTGCTTTTCGTAAAAACCTTTTAGGTGCCCAGCCACAAGGACACCATGCATAGGAATTCTATTCAGGTGACGAGTTGTAGCTGTTGTGGAAGTTACAGGGCCTTGACAGTAGACGCCTCCTTTCTAGTCTTGACTCCATATTCAGTTTTATCATTTGTAGGGCATGTCGCCCATTTCCTTTCGAGACATTTTATATTTCAGTTATTCAGACTTTGGTTTGTAATTTATTCAGGATGCAGACTTGTTTTATTTACTTCCATATTGGGATTGTTGTGAGGAGTATTTCCTCCAGACTCATTATCATTTGTTGGTTGCTCTATTGAGACTTTATCGTGAATGGTTGTGCTACATTTCTATAATTCATTTATTGCATGTTAATCAGATTTAATTTAAAATTTGGCAACTCACTTTTTAAATACTAGGTGGTTAGTAATCATTAAAAATGTTTTCGACAGTGATGCTATTAACTGAACCAACTTGGCATTTTGTATTGATTTAATAAAGGAGTAGCTACCCGGTATTTAATTAGTCGGGGTGTCACATTCACATCCACACACATTCTACACAAACAAACACATACCCACTCATTTTCTCTCCCCCCCCCCCCCCCCCCCCCCCCACGCACAAAGAAATGCACATACACATAATCTCCTTTCTCATGCACACACTTAATCATTTACTATCTCTCTCGCTCACACGAACACATGTTATCTCTCTCCCTCTCTCTTAATGCACACTTACATTCTCTTCCACATGCACACATTATCTCTTACTAACCCTCTCTCTCACACAAAGACAAAAGTATACAAACATACAGACTCTCCTTTTCTCTCTCTCTCATCATAACACACATGTTTTCCCTCTCCCTCTCCCTCTCCCTCACCCCCCTCTAACACACTCAATATCTCTCTTACACATACATTCCCAAACAAAGATTTAAGAAAATGCACACTTTTTCACACAAGCACTCACTTTTTCACACACACTATCATTTTGTCACATACACACGCACACATCACTCACATAAAATCACATACAAATGCACATGCCCTCTCACATACTCTCCCTCTATCCACACACATAAGCACATTCTCCCTTTCTCTCTCTCACACACCCCCACACCCCCACATAACTAAAATACAAAGGTATGGATGAGATGAGACTACACAACTGAATATAAAATGTACGACCCCTATAGTACTGAACATGGGAAATCCTTTATGCTACAACTCCCCTCATGCAATCCAAGTGCTGCAATAGAACCTTGAGTGGTTAGAGATGGGATCTCATTTGACGTATATTTGTCACTACTGTTTTTGCCCCCAAATTAGACTTCATTCCATCTTCTTTGTTGCACTCAACTCTTCATCTTCCATGGAACCTCCACAGCCTTCATAACGTCCAAGCCCACTCTTTGTATGTCTTTAGACTCCACTAAATTTAGGGTTCATATGAAATGAAATAAATAACTAAACTAACTTACGTTTTTAACATGATTTTTGTCTCTTTTCTGATTTTAACATTAGCTTATTTATCCCAAAACCACACTCAAATGCTTCTAAACTTTCCCTGAAGGTTCAGTTTCCCATCATTTTAACATCATTTAGGTCTCCAAATAACTCAAATGTAATCTAAAAATGACAATACCAAATGTAATTTAATCTTATCCCAAAATTTTAGTAAAATGTTTTGACCCAAAATATTCAACTAATTTTTTCACTTAACCCTTACATTTTAACGCGTTATTTGATGTAAACCCCACTTTTATAATCCCTTTAACAAAACTTCTGATTTTTTTAATAGAAGTATAACACTTTTAAAAAACACATAATTTTTAATTAGACATTACCCCCAATAATAGTTTTAAAAAAATACCCCAAAATTAAAAACTCAACTAATAACCAAACACCCTTCTTTGTCCTCACTCTGCAAACCCTTAATCTAAGACCACAATTAACCCAAAACCTTCTATCTTTATACCCCTTTCTTCTCTCACTACATCCATTTCTAAAGAAAAATGAAACCAATTACCACCGCCACCTCTAACTCCAAATCCCCCAAGGTGACCAAGATGAGCTGAACCATCACCAGAGCCAAAAATGCTCCTCCTTCTCTCTAAACAAACCCTACCTACCCTAGTCGTCCTCCTCCAGCAAACCCACACCCTCCCCTCTCATTAACCCCGTGTCCTCCACGGCTTTACCAGGTACAGTCTCTGTTCTTGAGGACACTTTGCTGCCTTGCTCACCCAGGCCTGAGTTGCCTGTTGATATCTTCCCGTCCATGAATGATCCTTGCCCAGCTAGAGTTGAGGACGTGAAGAAGGCCAAGTTGAAGATTCTAGCGCTTACGTCTGGGAGTTACTCAGAAGTAAAGGTTATTCTCACCATGGCGTTGCAAAGTTTACCAAAACAGCTATTAGGAGTAATGGTGGAGAGCGTTCACCAACAGGATCAGAGACGCCTCATGAGGCTGATCCATCTAACGGAGCTACTAACGGTGTTGGACATAAAGGTACTCAGGGTTACGAGGTTTCGACTGATCTTGTAAAGGTGTCAGAGGATCGTCGTAAAGATTCGGCTCCCAAGTCCCAGTCTAATACAAGCGTGGACCCCAAAGAAAGGACTTGGAAATCTGTTGCTGCTAAAAAGAGGAAACCGAAACTCAGGCGAACTTTTCACCAACCTTCTGTGGTTGACAACGTTATCACCAACGGCTAAGGTGACAAGAGGGGGACGTGGCAGATGGGAAAATAGCATGGTGGGTTATTTTCTTGGGGAAAAACTTCCTTTCTCCTCCGTCAACAATCTGGCAACAAGGATGTGGAGTAAGTCTAGTCTGACCAAAGTTTTGGCTCATGATAATGGTTTTTTCTTCATCTTTGATAACCCTATCCAAAGGGATGAGGTTTTGGATAATAGGCCATGGCATTTTGCCGGCATGGCCATCATGCTGAAGAAGTGGTAAGCCAACTTTATCTTTAGCAAAGAAAGTGCAAAGAAAATACCCATATGGGTGAAGCTGCATGATATTCTGGTCCAACTTTGGACTGAAGAGGGACTCAGTTACGTCGCAAGCTCTGGTCTACCACTGTACGCTGATGCAGTTACAGAAGCGATGAACAGAATATCTTATGCACGCATTTGTTCTGAGGTCGAAGATAAGGAGGTTTACGCCAATAGAATCAACGTCATCTTAGAAGACAGAGCTATTACCCCGGTGCTTATTGAATATCAAGCTAAGCCCCCATCCTGCCCTAACTGTCTCATGTTTGGGCACACACTTAGTAGATGCACAAAATCCAAGGTAGTTAAAACTACACAAACCAACTCTTGTGAAGCTACGATGACGAAGACTCCTGTTACCGCTGAATGGACTTTGGTCTCTAAGAAGAGCACGACCAAGTCTCCTGCGGCCTTTGAGACTGGGGAATCTTCTGGAATCAAAGAATGCAATGTAGGGAAGGAGTCATGTGATGATCACGCTGCTAAGCCAAGTCTACAGGTGTTTACTGACCCCGTTCCTTTATCCAACTCATTTGAAGCAATGGACCTTGAAAATGAATGTGAGGCAACTCCTGAACCCACTGCCCTGGCTAAGAAAGTAATGATGGTTGATGAGTTGGCCAATAAGCAAAAGACTAATGGGATTACAGACGTCAAATCTGGAGGTAAGAATAGAAGGTGGGGTAAGAGCAACAAAACCTGATGTTTAAGCTTCGATCTTGAAATATAAGGGGCCTCAATTCCCCTCATAAACAACAGGAAGTTAGTAAGTTGATCAGAGACCAGCAACTGGATTAAGTAATGTTAAAAATAATTGTTTTTTTCATTAGGAGTATCTTCATAACTGCCCCAATGATGGGGGTGTGGCAAGGGTCATCGTGAGGTGGAATCCTAATAATGTAGCTATGACGTTGGTGGATCCACACCCCCAAGCCATGTTGTGCAAGGTGGAGTTGTGTGCGAGAAACTTAAGCTTTTTTGCTTCCTTTATCTATGGTGAAAACTTGCCCAATAACATAATCGTGCTTTGGGATTTTTTGAGACAAAATAGTGGGAGAATCAATGGCTAACCTTGGGTTCTGATGGGCCACTTCAACGTTGTGAGAAACCAGGAGGAGAAAAGGGGATTGACATTGGTGCTACTGAAGCCTTCAACCTTTGCATCAACAACATACAGGTTGATGAGATGAGAACTTCAGGGTTATGGTTTACGTGGAACAAGATGCAGGAGTGTGATGATAATGTTCAGTCCAGGCTGGATAGAGTAATTCACAACAACTCTTGGGCCTCTGTATTCCCTAATTCTCAAGCGACGGTGCTCCCCAATGGTGCTTCTGATCACTGCCTCATTCTAACCTTATTATCACCCCAAGAGCCTAGGAGACCCAAGCCATTCAAATTCCATAATTTTTGGATGGCTCACGCTGAGTTCCAAGAGGTGCTAAGGGATTCATGGTACGAGAATGATGTGGGCAATCCTATGATTAAGCTTAGCAAGAAGATGAAGAGACTTAGGGGCAATCTAATTGGGTTTGATAAGAAGTTCTTTAAGCACCTTTCTTCGAGGGTAGAGGAGGCCAAAGTTCTTCGGAACGAGGCTCAAAGAAAGTTGGATTATGATGGGTGCAACATTAGTCTCCAACAGGATGAAAAGAACAAATTGGCCAGGTACTTGGAGCTTAGAAATGCTGAAGAATCTTACTATAAACGACAGTCTACAATCAAGTGGCTTTAGCTTGGAGATGGGAACAACACCTTCTTCAACAAGAAGGCTAAACAAGATTTAACGAGGAAGAAGATTATCAGTATTGAGGACACGAATGGGTGCAGAGTGGAGGGTACGCATGAGGTGGCCAACACTGCTGTGGGACATTTCTCGCAGCTCCTGGGCTCTAATCCCATTTGTGAAACCCTGAACCTTTTCCCAGGGCCAATGTGTACAAGAGGATTAGTGAAAATGATATAATGGCGTTGAGTGCCCCCATTACTGATGATGAGATCAAGATGGCCATATTCGCTATTGGGTCGGATAAAGCCCCGGGGCCTGATGGGTTTAATGCGTTCTTTTTTAAAGAAAATTGGGAAGTGGTGGGTAACGATGTGGTGGATGCTGTTCAGTATTTCTTCAGGTGCAGTTATTTACCTAGACAATGGAATTGATCCGCCTTGACCCTCATCCCCAAGGTCCCTACGCCGTCGGGTATGAATGATTTCCGTCCCATTGCCTGTTGCAACATAATCTACAAATGTATCTCGAAGGTTCTTGCTAATAGGTTTTAGCACGTTTTCCCTCCTATTATTAACCTGTACCAAGCTGCATTTGTAAATGGAAGGGCCATTTCCGATAATATCCTCTTACTTCAAGAGCTTATGAGGAACTATCATAGGGAGCTTTGGCCTGATAAATGCGTTATGAAGATTGACCTTCTCAAGGCTTATGATACCGTGAATTAGGAGTTCCTTCACAAGCTCATGGTGCATCTGGGCTTTCCCACTATCTTCGTTGGTTGGTTGAAGGAGTGTTACACTAACACTAGGTTTTCTATAAGTCTGAATGGACAACTGCATGGATTTTTCGAGGGAAAGAGAGGTCTGAGACAGGGCGACCTCCTTTCTCCATATCTTTTCCTTCTGGTGATGGATACGTTTTGCTGCCTTATGGATAGAGCTTGCATGGATCCCTCATTCACTTTTCATCTCAAATGCAAGCAGGCCGGGCTGAATCACTTAGATTTCATGAATGATGTAATTATTTTATGCGGGGGGGATGTTTCCTCATGCTCAATTGCAAAGAAGACTTTGGATGATTTCTATTGCTTTTTTGGTCTTCGTCCAAATCTCAACAAGTACAGTTTCTACAGCTCTGGCATCGGAGAGGAGGGGATTAATCATATCAGTGACCTACTTGGCTTTTCCCCAGGTGACCCTCCCTTTATGTACCTAGGCGTGCCTCTCATTTCTTCGAGGCTTAAGGGCCTTGACTGCCAGAGACTGATTGACAAGATTACTAGTAGGGTCAAGTGTGGACCAACAAGTTTCTTAGTTACTCGGGGAGACATCAGCTCATTAAGGCTGTCATTTTTGGGATCCAAGTCTATTGGTCTTGTCTCCTCATCTTACCTAAGGGGGTCATCAAGAGAATTGAGCAACTAATGAAGGATTTTTTATGGACGGGGTCTGACCCAAAGCATACGGGGGCGAAGGTTGCATGGAAGGATGTGTTGTAGCTACATTGAGGGGGGGATAGGAGTCAAAAGCATGGCGAGGCGAAATGTCGCAGCCATTATGAAAACGCTATGGAACTTATGCAGTAAGAAAGACTGCATGTGAGTTAAATGGTGTAATATCTTTAAGCTAAAAAGGAGGATTTGGGCCCTAACTATACCAATTTATTGCTCCTGGAGTTGGAGGAAAATGATGTAGTTTAGAGACCGTATTAGACCTCTCATCAAAAGCAAGGTGGGAAATGGTATGGATTCGTTTTTTTGGCACAACAACTGGCATTCTTTAGTACGCTTGCACCCCCGCTATGGAGACAGAGTAATATACAACACGGCTAGGAACCATAAGGCTATGATCGCAGACTTCATCCATGAGAATAGGTGGAGATGGTCGGCTACTATCACGTGGGAGCTGTTGGAAATAAGAAATGCGGATTTGCCAACCATTAGGCAGGATATGAAGGATGAAGTGATGTGGATCCCCAACCAGGTTGGATTCACTATCAGTTCGGCGTACAATGAGATCTCCCCTACTCACCCTCCTGTGGTGTGGCACAACTTGGTGTGGGATGAGGTCAACATACCTAAGTGTGCCTTTATTCTATGGCTGATTTGTAGGGATGCCATTCCTACTAAGGACAAGCTCTATAATTGAGTCATTGTGGAGGACAACTTATGCTGCAACTGCAACATTGGGGTCGAGATAAAAAATGCTACCCATCATACCCTTATAGAGTGTCGAAAATAAATTTACATACTAGACGAGACATTGCAAACCCATCGGTCTTCAATTTATATCTCCCTCAAAATGCCCTTGTTTTTTATTTTTTTTAATAATATTTTTTTAAGGAGCACATAATAGACAATTTTGCCAATGGAGCTTTCATCTCGCTTAGGGCAGAATTTCCCATTGCATCTCATCATTTTTTATAAGAATCTTCACAAGCAATGGTTCTTACATGCAGTGCTGAAAAATCTCGCGAAGAAAATGTATTAGGCCCAATTGAGTGTGAACGTGCAAAATCAGATTGGCTAGTAGATATGCATCGAAGATGCACCATAATTCATTTGTGTGTACGTGTGCAAAATGGGATCCTTTAGACACAGATTTATTTTACTAGACGATGGTAAACGCTATAAAATAGTCAAGTGAGATAAGAATGAAATCTATCACGTTACGTGACACGTAAAACTAAGAAGATGGGCAGTTACCAGAAGATGGGATATAAGACTCATACAGCAACATAGCGTTCCAGTCTTCCGAAATAAAAATATTTTAGGGTTTTTGAAAAGACAAATAAAATTGCAAAATACTTTTGGGTTTTCAAAAATAAAGAATATAAAAATATATAAATATTTCTGAACTGAATATAAAAATTGAAAAAATAAAAGAAAGAAAAAATATGTTGCACGAGCTCAATAGACGATTTTTGTATCATAACAATTATAATAAATCAAGAGATAATAAATCCTAATCTAGAATACGACAACATCCTAATCTATGGAGCACACCCCAATGGACTTCTTAAGGTTCTCGAACCTAAATGAGTCGAGAGGTTCGGTGACGATATCAGCATATTGAACATCTGTCAAAACATAACTAATGGAAATTACATTTAACTAGACAAAATCTTGAATGAAGTGATGAAGAATACTAGTGTGGTTAGTGAGAGTTTTCATGGGATTTTTGAAATGTTTATAGCACTTGTGTTATCACAATATATAGTCATCCCCTCTCGATCTATTGCAAAATCATAAAGAATTTGTTTCATCCAGATAAGTTGTGTGCAAAAACTAACTGCAGCTATGTACTAGACCTCGGCAGTCGACAATTAAAATTCAATTTTGTTCCTTTCTTCACAAAGACACAAGTGCACTAGCTAGATAAAAACAACTCTTTTGTCCTTCGGACATCTCCGACCCAATCGCCATCGGAGTAGGCATAGAAGCATACGTATCGAAAGAGTACAAATTTCTCTCCATAATCGAGAGTCCCGCTCACATACTTGATAACTCTCTTAACTACTGACAAGTGGATTCTTTCGGACATGATTTAAAAGGGGTGCCACTATAGGCTATATCAGGACAACTAGCGATGACACTTATCATACCCATATAGAGTCACTGAAATAAAGTGCTTGGGACTCTCGATTATAGAATTTGGCACTCTTTCAACACGCATACTTCCTTATATGCTTAATCTAATGGTGATTGAGTAAAATTACCAGGACGAATAAGATGGGAGGATAATGGAGGTTCAGTGGAGGTTTGGAAAGAAAAAACGGTACACCCCTCTTAGGGTTTTGGAGAGAATGAACAGGTAAAGGAAAAAGTGTTGGTTTCTAAATATTAAAAGCATACACGCGTGTGGAGAAGAAACGGATACGTTTACCCCCACAGCACACAAGCGCTTATGGGGGTTATCGCCCCTACCGCAATCGGGGGGCGTGCGGGCAAAGCGGGTTCAAGGGTGCGTGTTACCAAAAAAAAAAAAAAAAAGGGAATCGGCTAGAAAATTCCAATTTCAGATGAACTTGAAAGGCCACCAAAGAAATCAACTAAAATAAAATTTAAGGAAAATACAATTTCATATAAAATTAAAAAAAATGAATATTAATAGCATTAAATTTTACTTTGATGGCTTTCAACACCACACATCTAACCCAACTATTGACACAAATAATAGCAGTCCGAATCATCACGAGATAAATAGAGATATAAATACCAAATAAACCATTGGTTCCAAAGTAATATACAAACCATGAGTCTGCAGAAATAAAACTGAACCCCAAAACATAGTATGATAAATAAAACTAAAAGAATGTATCAACTGAAGGGGAAACATGCCCAAATGAAAGACTGAATCATATATCCAAATCTAGGAATTAATTGAAGTGTTTAAGCAACTCTTGCACGCCTCCACAAATGGTACAACTACACATCCCTGAAATGAATCATCAAGCTCGGGTCTGAGCCCAAAACCTTTGAAAAATATTTAGCAAGTATTTAAATTGCAGTTATAAAAACAGTTATTAGATACACACGTTAGTTCAACGTACACTCCATTGAGTTCACCTCCCATTTATAGTGCACACCTAACGTCTCATATCTTACCCACTTAGCCATATTACCCAGCTTAACTAGGCCTAGGTACCTAACTAACCACACTAGGTTGAGCTCCCTCGTACCGCCCATACGATACGCTACTGTCAAGCCGATATCTCATTTTAACCGACTATTATTTTCGCATCATCTATTTAAGTTTCTCATACTTAAATTACTTTTAGATATACATTATCTATCTTTTCTACCATCACACATAAGTAGAATAATCACATTTGTATATACATGCCGCACAATAATATATACAGCTACAGCATCTCTCGGAATGACCACTACGATGCGGGCATACTCTGCTATCAAGTCCATGTACCTCTCGTACCAATTCAGGGATTACCGGCTCGAAATGTCTCCTCGAACCATAAATCAAACAACCCACAATGGAGGCGAATATAGTTCCAAGCCTTTGGACTACGCATATACCTAACGTACCCAAATGACCTGCCATTCCCCCTAATACACAATGCATAGTGAGCCGCCCCAAGTTCTATGGTCTGAAATTCACATCCAAACCTCGCTGGAATCGCCAAGGTGAGATCTCCCTCTGCACGGAACCTCCCGTGATGGCAGCAACGTAGGTATGTTCACTTTTGAACCTCTCCCGATATATATATATATATATAGTACTGCTCTTGTGCGGACCAGTCCGCATTTTAAGAGTGCGGACCGGACATGTGTCACCTAGCGGTGACCCTAGAAATTATAGGCACTCTCTCTTTTTTGGGCTCACCGCCACGCGACACATGTTCGGTCCGCACTCTTAAAATGCGGACTGGTCCGCACAAGATCAGTATTGTATATATATATATATATATATATATATATATATATATATATATATATATATATATATATATATATATATACTCAGTATAGGTTTACACACAGTCTTTAATATATTCCTTACGTAGTATTTATATCTCTCGAATACTCGACGTAATAGTAATTTGCACTTTATTTTCGTAGTTTTTCAAGTATCACTCACTCACCACTCAAAGGGTCCCAATTATCTTTTAAGTTTTTTTCAGTAGTTAACACATCACTATACTAATGGCGTTTGCCTTAGGTCATGGTTTACTCCTTGCGTAACCCCAATCGTAAATTCCCAATACACATCTCAATCGGCTAACTATCGTCGGTCCTCATCCCAATTTTTCTCTCATTAAGATTAACCGAGCCCTGACTAAATATTTACTGGCCTTTTCTGAAGTCTTTATATAATTACTAAAATATTACAAAAGTCTCCCATAATTAATTTCATGGTGAAATATAACTTAAAAGGAAAAACTCATCAAAACTGGGCAGCCAAATCGATTCGGTAGGGATTCCGAATCGATGCACCCACCGAATCGAATCGATTCGGACCTGACTGCATCATTCTCATCGTGCGGATACGGGTTTTCCACATTAAATTTTTAACATTAACTATATGCGTAGGGACAATTTTTAACGTTAACACATCAAGACCAATAGAAATCTTTCGAAGAACTGATCAAAACCCATTATTTCATCAAAACCATAGATTGTGTTCTTCATGTATAGTCATCATTTTACCCAAATTTCTTTCATTAATATCATCCATACTCACTGATTTGGTCAATCTATATACAAGAATTATTATATATGAATTTCAACTCCAAATCACAACCCAAATCGCCAAAATCATCATTTAAATCACGAATTGAAACCCTTATACTACATAGATATTACAACAAACTCAAAGTAATGCAAGATAAACATTTGCCTTGCAGGTCTGATTTACGTTCTGAGATGGTGAGGATGTCCTCTCCTTGCTCCGATCTCGATTCCGGCGACGTTCAGGGCGAGAAACGGTGTGGAATAGCCTACGTTTCTTCTCCTCTTTCTCTTTATGGCCTCCTCTCTCTCCAAAGTGTTGTAACCCTAGCCTCACACTCAAATGGGTTGATAGAACACTCTAATTTTCGAAGTTCCCTCTACCCTAGACTCCTAAATGATCGAAATGCCCTTACTTGATGTCGGGTTGGTATAAAATCGTCCTGGTACCCAATCAGCACACCCGACTACACTATTTTGACAATTTCGACCCATTCGGAACCAACCGTGACCTCGAAATTGCCATCCGAGTCACCCTACAATAATTTCCTATATCGACCTCATATAGTCTACACGCGACTCTCGGTTGTTGTCACGTCACTTTCACTCGCTGTGACGAAAATAATTATTTAATACTCACTCAGTAATTTTATTCCATAAATATTAATCTCTCTCCCGATTAAAAATTTAAGAAACACATAATGTTTTAATTTAATTAAATGTAATTTAAAATAATCGAGTTAGTTAAATTTTAAATAGTCAGAAATATGGGGTGTTACATACTTCCCCCCCTACAAATGAATTTCGTCCTCGAAATTTGGACGTACCTGCGGTGAATAACTCGGCTCTCGCATGTGATTCTCCCGCTCCTACGTCGAATCGCCCACATTATGGTGCCCTCACTGAACTCGAACTAAGCTTTCCACCTTAGACCTCAGCTTATGCTTACTACGATCAAGTATCGCCACAAGTCTCTCCTCGTAAGATATATCTAGCTGCAAATCTATCTCCTTCAATGGAACGTGCCAAAAAGTCAATCTCGCTCCTCTGGTACCTCTTCTGACACGTAAAATAATCCGCTGTAAATGCTCTGGTAAGTCCAGCTTATATACAACTTGTCTCACCCTCTCGATAATCGGAAACAGTCCCAGAAAGGTATCGCTGAGAGGATTGCACAACGGTGATAGTGGATCGGTTGTCTAAGGTGGTCCATTTTCTACCGCTTCGCAAGGATTTTGAGTCGAGAGAGAGCATGCGCAGTCGCTCATTGTTGAGATAGTGGGGTTGCACAGGGTCCGATTATTGTGTCGGACCGAGACAAGATTTGTGTCCTATTTCTCACAGAGTTTTAAGGAGGCTATGGGCACGAATTTACGTTTGGGCACGAATTTACCACCATATGTAACACCCCATATTTTTAAGTACTTAAAAATTAACTAACAAGGTTATTTTAAATTACACGTGTGACGTAATTTAATTTAATTAAAACATTATGTATTTATTAAAATATTAATCGGGAGAGATAAAGATTAATATTTATAGAATAAAATTACTAAGTGAGTAGTAAATGATTATTTTACGTTATAGCGAGTTATAGTAACGTGACAGTGTTATAACTCAACTGGAAGTCGCGTGTAGACTATATCAGGTCGAGATAAGAAATTATTGTAAAGTGACTCGAATGGTGATTTCGAGGTCAAGGTTGGTTCCGAATGGGTCCCGGGGCGATTGTAGACCAACTCGGCATCACGTAAGGACATTACGGTCTAGGGTAGAGCGAACTTCGAAAATTAGAGTGTTATATCATCACCTTTGAGTGTGAGGCTAGGGTTACAACACTTTAGAGAGAGAGATGAGGCCATAAGAGAGGAAGAGGAGATGAAAATTAGGCTAGTCCACACCGTTTCTCACCCCTAACGTCGTCGGAATCGAGATCGAAGCAAGGAAAGGATATATGCACCATCTCAGAACGTAAATCAGACCTACAAATATAAGGCAAGTGTAGGGTTTTCAAATTATGATTTAAATGATGATTCTTGTGATTTGGATGGGTAGAACTCATAATTTGGAATTGAAATTCATATTGAACAACCTCTGTATTTAGATAACATGAAATCAATGAGCATGGATGATATTAATGAAAGAAATCTGGGTAAAATGATGACTATGCATGAAGAACACGTCAACTATGATTTTGATAAAAATATTGGGTTTTGATATGTTCTTGGGTGGATTTTTATTAGTCTTGATGTGTTGTTCAAGTTAAAAATTGTCCTTGCACAAATAGTTAATGTTTAGGGATGTGGGATGGGAGTTTGGGGAAGTTTCATGGAGCTTTGTAAAAGTTGGAATCTGGAAAACTCGTAACAGCACGAAGAGGATGATGCAGTCAGGTCCAAATCGATTCAGTTTTAAAACTAAATCGATTCGGTGGGCGAATCGATTCGAAATCCCTACCGAATCGACTCGGCTGCCTTGTTTTGATGAGTTTATCCCTTTGAGTTACATTTCACCATGGAATTAATTATGGGAGACTTTTGGTGATAGTTTAGTCATTATATAAAGACTTAAGAAAAAGGTCTTTAAACATTTAGTCAGGGCTCGGTTAATCTTAATGACGAAAAAATTGGGCTTAGGACCGACGATAGTTAACCGATTGAGATGCGTATCGGGAATGAACAATTTGGGTTACGGGAAGAGTAAACCAAAACCTAAGGCAAGTCTAGTGATTTGTTAAATACTGAAATAAATTAGTATAGTTATACACACAACCTATAATATATCATGTACGTAGTATTTATATCTCTCGAATACTCGACGTATAAGTAATTCGTACAGTGAAGTCTGTATGTGTTTCCCACAACATAGAACTTAGGGGGATCACTATGTGTTGTGCATTAGTGGGACTGGCAGGTCATTTGGGTACCTTAGGTTTATTCGTATTCCAAAGGCTAAGAACTATATTAGCCTCTGTTGTGTGTTGTATTTATGATTCGAAGAGACATTTCGATTCGGTAGTCCCTGATTTGGTACGTGAGGTACATGGACACTTGATAGCAGAGTATGTCCGCATCGCGGTGGTTATTTCGAGAGATCGTGTAGTTGTATATATTATAGTATGGCATATATATACAAGTGTGATTATTTTACTTACGTGTGTTGGTAGAAAAGATAGATGGTGTATATCTAAAAGGAATTTAAGTATGACAAACTTAAATAGATGATGCGATAATAATATTTGGATAAAATGAATTATCGGCTTGAAAGCAGCGTATCGTATGGGCTGTACGGGCGAGTTCAACCAAGTGTAATTAGTTAGGTACATAGGCCTAGTTACGCTGGGTAGCATGGCTAGGTGGGTAAGATAGGAGACGTTAGGTGTGCACAAATAGATGAGAGGTGAAGAACTCAAGGGAGTGTATGGTGGACTAACTTGTGTATCTAATAATTGCTTTTATAACTGCAATTTAAATACTTGCTAAATATTTTTCAAAGGTTCTGGGCTCTGGCCGGTGTCAAATCTAGTTTCCAAAACATTTTATAGGAACCCCAAACTTGATGGACTCATTCTAGGGATGCGTAGTTGCAGCATTTGTGGAGGCTTGCAGGAGTTGCTTTGACGCTTCAATTAATTCCTAGATTATGACATATGATTCAGTCTTTCGTTTGGGCATATTGCCCCTTAAGTTGATACATTCATTTAGTTTTATTTATCAGACTATGTTTTGGGGTTCAGTTTTATTTCCGTAGACTTAGGCTTTGGATATTACTTTGGAACCGATGGTTTTTTCGTATTTATTTCTCTCTATTTATCGCGTGATGATTCGGACTGCTATTATTTGTGTGAATGGTTGAGTTTGATTATTTAAATTTTCACATGTTATATGATTAATGAAAGATAAAATTTGGCACCGACTTAATTTAACATAGGAGGTTTAGTAATTTAAAAAGTTTCGACAAGGATGTTAAAAATGAACCAAGTGAGATTCGTGTCCATAGGATCCGTGCGGCTTATACGATTTCAACATAGCGTTCTTCGATATAGAGCCCTATTGATATTGATATGGTTGTTGGATTCAGGATCACGTATTTGAGATTACGTTCTTCTACTATTATATTTGTATTAATTGTATACTCATACAATTCGATCTGATTTCATATTCCACCAAGGAGAAGACCGGCGAGGGCAGCGATGAAAGCTGATGAGAGAGAGGCTCAACAGGAGCCACAGCCACCGCAGGGCAGCTAAGGCAACAGAGGTAGTCGTTAATGTGGCACAGGCAGTTAACATCGCTATGACTGCCATGGCACTTCACTTTCCACCACAACAGCCACCGACCCAATCGCCATCGGAGTAGGCATATAAGAAAGCACGTGTGTTGAAAGAGTACAAAATTCCATAATCCACCACGCAGCCACCGACCCAATCGCCATCGAAGTAGGCATATAAGGAAGCATGTGTGTTGAAAGAGTACAAAATTCCATAATCGAGAGTCCCACTTACATACTTAAAAATTCTCTTATGTACTAACAAGTGATATTCTTTCGGACATGCTTGAAAGCGGGTGCACACTCCTGCACTATATGTTATATAGAGACGACTAGCGATGAGATAAAAAAATGCTACCTATCATACCCCTATAGAGTGTCGAAAATAATGCGCGTGGGACTTTCGATTATAGAATATGATACTTTTCGAACACGCATGCTTCCTTATATGCTTACGACGATGGCAATTGAGTAGAAAAAAAATTACCTGGACGAACCAGATGGGAGGAGAATCGGGCTGCAATGGAGGTTTGGAGAGGAAAAGAGGGTACATCCCGCTTAGGGTTTTGGAGAGAATGAACTAGTAAAGGAAAAGGTGTTAGGTTCTTAAAATTAAATGGATACACACATGTGGGGAAGAAAAGAACATGTTTACCCCGGCTGCAAACCCGCGCCCGCGGGGATTATCGTCACAACCGCGATCGGGGAACATTCGTGCGTAAAACGAGGTCAGGGGTGGGTGTAACCAAAAACGGCGAAAAAATTCAAATTTTACAAAAACTTAAAAAACCACCAAAATAAATCAACTAAAATAAAAATAAAGTAAAATACAATTTCATATAAAAAAAGAAAAATGAAAGTTAATTGCATTAAATTACTTTGATGTCTTGCAGCACCACACAACGAGTCACGGAAAATGGGTGATTGACGTCTATATTCGATCGAGTGAAAATCTCTCATTTAATCAACACGCGAACACGTAGTGTAAATGGTAAGCCGCATGTTAATTCCCATCGTGAATAAAAGGTCAAATATTTCGAGTTCAAAATGTTGCAATCTAGAGCGTTTTTCGAATCCCTTAACAATTGAATAAAGCCAGAATACAAAACAAAAATCACATACTAGACGAGACATTGCAAACCCATCGGTCTTCAATTTATATCTCCCTCAAAATGCCCTTGTTTTTTATTTTTCTAATAATATTTTTTTAAGGAGCACATAATAGACAATTTTGCCAATGGAGCTTTCATCTCGCTTAGGGCAGAATTTCCCATTGCATCTCATCATTTTTTATAAGAATCTTCACAAGCAATGGTTCTTACATGCAGTGCTGAAAAATCTCGCGAAGAAAATGTATTAGGCCCAATTGAGTGTGAACGTACAAAATCAGATTGGCTAGTAGATATGCATCGAAGATGCACCATAATTCATTTGTGTGTACGTGTGCAAAATGGGATCCTTTAGACACAGATTTATTTTACTAGACGATGGTAAACGCTATAAAATAGTCAAGTGAGATAAGAATGAAATCTATCACGTTACGTGACACGTAAAACTAAGAAGATGGGCAGTTACCAGAAGATGGGATATAAGACTCATACAGCAACATAGCGTTCCAGTCTTCCGAAATAAAAATATTTTAGGGTTTTTGAAAAGACAAATAAAATTGCAAAATACTTTTGGGTTTTCAAAAATAAAGAATATAAAAATATATAAATATTTCTGAACTGAATATAAAAATTGAAAAAATAAAAGAAAGAAAAAATATGTTGCACGAGCTCAATAGACGATTTTTGTATCATAACAATTATAATAAATCAAGAGATAATAAATCCTAATCTAGAATACGACGACATCCTAATCTATGGAGCACACCCCAATGGACTTCTTAAGGTTCTCGAACCTAAATGAGTCGAGAGGTTCGGTGACGATATCAGCATATTGAACATCTGTCAAAACATAACTAATGGAAATTACATTTAACTAGACAAAATCTTGAATGAAGTGATGAAGAATACTAGTGCGGTTAGTGAGAGTTTTCATGGGATTTTTGAAATGTTTATAGCACTTGTGTTATCACAATATATAGTCATCCCCTCTCGATCTATTGCAAAATCATAAAGAATTTGTTTCATCCAGATAAGTTGTGTGCAAAAACTAACTGCAGCTATGTACTAGACCTCGGCAGTCGACAATTAAAATTCAATTTTGTTCCTTTCTTCACAAAGACACAAGTGCACTAGCTAGATAAAAACAACTCTTTTGTCCTTCGGACATCTCCGACCCAATCGCCATCGGAGTAGGCATAGAAGCATACGTATCGAAAGAGTACAAATTTCTCTCCATAATCGAGAGTCCCGCTCACATACTTGATAACTCTCTTAACTACTGACAAGTGGATTCTTTCGGACATGATTTAAAAGGGGTGCCACTATAGGCTATATCAGGACAACTAGCGATGACACTTATCATACCCATATAGAGTCACTGAAATAAAGTGCTTGGGACTCTCGATTATAGAATTTGGAACTCTTTCAACACGCATACTTCCTTATATGCTTAATCTAATGGCGATTGAGTAAAATTACCAGGACGAATAAGATGGGAGGATAATGGAGGTTCAGTGGAGGTTTGGAAAGAAAAAACGGTACACCCCTCTTAGGGTTTTGGAGAGAATGAACAGGTAAAGGAAAAAGTGTTGGTTTCTAAATATTAAAAGCATACACGCGTGTGGAGAAGAAACGGATACGTTTACCCCCACAGCACACAAGCGCTTATGGGGGGTTATCGCCCCTACCGCAATAGGGGGGTGTGCGGGCAAAGCGGGTTCAAGGGTGCGTGTTACCAAAAAAAAAAAAAAAAAGGGAATCGGCTAGAAAATTCCAATTTCAGATGAACTTGAAAGGCCACCAAAGAAATCAACTAAAATAAAATTTAAGGAAAATACAATTTCATATAAAATTAAAAAAAATGAAAATTAATAGCATTAAATTTTACTTTGATGGCTTTCAACACCACACATCTAACCCAACTATTGACACAAATAATAGCAGTCCGAATCATCACGAGATAAATAGAGATATAAATACCAAATAAACCATTGGTTCCAAAGTAATATACAAACCATGAGTCTGCAGAAATAAAACTGAACCCCAAAACATAGTATGATAAATAAAACTAAAAGAATGTATCAACTGAAGGGGAAACATGCCCAAATGAAAGACTGAATCATATATCCAAATCTAGGAATTAATTGAAGTGTTTAAGCAACTCCTGCACGCCTCCACAAATGGTACAACTACACATCCCTGAAATGAATCATCAAGCTCGGGTCTGAGCCCAAAACCTTTGAAAAATATTTAGCAAGTATTTAAATTGCAGTTATAAAAACAGTTATTAGATACACACGTTAGTTCAACGTACACTCCATTGAGTTCACCTCCCATTTATAGTGCACACCTAACGTCTCATATCTTACCCACTTAGCCATATTACCCAGCTTAACTAGGCCTAGGTACCTAACTAACCACACTAGGTTGAGCTCCCTCGTACCGCCCATACGATACGCTACTGTCAAGCCGATATCTCATTTTAACCGACTATTATTTTCGCATCATCTATTTAAGTTTCTCATACTTAAATTACTTTTAGATATACATTATCTATCTTTTCTACCATCACACATAAGTAGAATAATCACATTTGTATATACATGCCGCACAATAATATATACAGCTACAGCATCTCTCGGAATGACCACTACGATGCGGGCATACTCTGCTATCAAGTCCATGTACCTCTCGTACCAATTCAGGGATTACCGGCTCGAAATGTCTCCTCGAACCATAAATCAAACAACCCACAATGGAGGCGAATATAGTTCCAAGCCTTTGGACTACGCATATACCTAACGTACCCAAATGACCTGCCATTCCCCCTAATACACAATGCATAGTGAGCCGCCCCAAGTTCTATGGTCTGAAATTCACATCCAAACCTCGCTGGAATCGCCAAGGTGAGATCTCCCTCTGCACGGAACCTCCCGTGATGGCAGCAACGTAGGTATGTTCACTTTTGAACCTCTCCCGATATATATATATATATATAGTACTGCTCTTGTGCGGACCAGTCCGCATTTTAAGAGTGCGGACCGGACATGTGTCACCTAGCGGTGACCCTAGAAATTATAGGCACTCTCTCTTTTTTGGGCTCACCGCCACGCGACACATGTTCGGTCCGCACTCTTAAAATGCGGACTGGTCCGCACAAGATCAGTATTGTACATATATATATATATATATATATATATATATACTCAGTATAGGTTTACACACAGTCTTTAATATATTCCTTACGTAGTATTTATATCTCTCGAATACTCGACGTAATAGTAATTTGCACTTTATTTTCGTAGTTTTTCAAGTATCACTCACTCACCACTCAAAGGGTCCCAATTATCTTTTAAGTTTTTTTCAGTAGTTAACACATCACTATACTAATGGCGTTTGCCTTAGGTCATGGTTTACTCCTTGCGTAACCCCAATCGTAAATTCCCAATACACATCTCAATCGGCTAACTATCGTCGGTCCTCATCCCAATTTTTCTCTCATTAAGATTAACCGAGCCCTGACTAAATATTTACTGGCCTTTTCTGAAGTCTTTATATAATTACTAAAATATTACAAAAGTCTCCCATAATTAATTTCATGGTGAAATATAACTTAAAAGGAAAAACTCATCAAAACTGGGCAGCCAAATCGATTCGGTAGGGATTCCGAATCGATGCACCCACCGAATCGAATCGATTCGGACCTGACTGCATCATTCTCATCGTGCGGATACGGGTTTTCCACATTAAATTTTTAACATTAACTATATGCGTAGGGACAATTTTTAACGTTAACACATCAAGACCAATAGAAATCTTTCGAAGAACTGATCAAAACCCATTATTTCATCAAAACCATAGATTGTGTTCTTCATGTATAGTCATCATTTTACCCAAATTTCTTTCATTAATATCATCCATACTCACTGATTTGGTCAATCTATATACAAGAATTATTATATATGAATTTCAACTCCAAATCACGACCCAAATCGCCAAAATCATCATTTAAATCACGAATTGAAACCCTTATACTACATAGATATTACAACAAACTCAAAGTAATGCAAGATAAACATTTGCCTTGCAGGTCTGATTTACGTTCTGAGATGGTGAGGATGTCCTCTCCTTGCTCCGATCTCGATTCCGGCGACGTTCAGGGCGAGAAACGGTGTGGAATAGCCTACGTTTCTTCTCCTCTTTCTCTTTATGGCCTCCTCTCTCTCCAAAGTGTTGTAACCCTAGCCTCACACTCAAATGGGTTGATAGAACACTCTAATTTTCGAAGTTCCCTCTACCCTAGACTCCTAAATGATCGAAATGCCCTTACTTGATGTCGGGTTGGTATAAAATCGTCCTGGTACCCAATCAGCACACCCGACTACACTATTTTGACAATTTCGACCCATTCGGAACCAACCGTGACCTCGAAATTGCCATCCGAGTCACCCTACAATAATTTCCTATATCGACCTCATATAGTCTACACGCGACTCTCGGTTGTTGTCACGTCACTTTCACTCGCTGTGACGAAAATAATTATTTAATACTCACTCAGTAATTTTATTCCATAAATATTAATCTCTCTCCCGATTAAAAATTTAAGAAACACATAATGTTTTAATTTAATTAAATGTAATTTAAAATAATCGAGTTAGTTAAATTTTAAATAGTCAGAAATATGGGGTGTTACATACTTCCCCCCCTACAAATGAATTTCGTCCTCGAAATTTGGACGTACCTGCGGTGAATAACTCGGCTCTCGCATGTGATTCTCCCGCTCCTACGTCGACTCGCCCACATTATGGTGCCCTCACTGAACTCGAACTAAGCTTTCCACCTTAGACCGCAGCTTATGCTTACTACGATCAAGTATCGCCACAAGTCTCTCCTCGTAAGATATATCTAGCTGCAAATCTATCTCCTTCAATGGAACGTGCCAAAAAGTCAATCTCGCTCCTCTGGTACCTCTTCTGACACGTAAAATAATCCGCTGTAAATGCTCTGGTAAGTCCAGCTTATATACAACTTGTCTCACCCTCTCGATAATCGGAAACAGTCCCAGAAAGGTATCGCTGAGAGGATTGCACAACGGTGATAGTGGATCGGTTGTCTAAGGTGGTCCATTTTCTACCGCTTCGCAAGGATTTTGAGTCGAGAGAGAGCATGCGCAGTCGCTCATTGTTGAGATAGTGGGGTTGCACAGGGTCCGATTATTGTGTCGGACCGAGACAAGATTTGTGTCCTATTTCTCACAGAGTTTTAAGGAGGCTATGGGCACGAATTTACGTTTGGGCACGAATTTACCACCATATGTAACACCCCATATTTTTAAGTACTTAAAAATTAACTAACAAGGTTATTTTAAATTACACGTGTGACGTAATTTAATTTAATTAAAACATTATGTATTTATTAAAATATTAATCGGGAGAGATAAAGATTAATATTTATAGAATAAAATTACTAAGTGAGTAGTAAATGATTATTTTACGTTATAGCGAGTTATAGTAACGTGACAGTGTTATAACTCAACTGGAAGTCGCGTGTAGACTATATCAGGTCGAGATAAGAAATTATTGTAAAGTGACTCGAATGGTGATTTCGAGGTCAAGGTTGGTTCCGAATGGGTCCCGGGGCGATTGTAGACCAACTCGGCATCACGTAAGGACATTACGGTCTAGGGTAGAGCGAACTTCGAAAATTAGAGTGTTATATCATCACCTTTGAGTGTGAGGCTAGGGTTACAACACTTTAGAGAGAGAGATGAGGCCATAAGAGAGGAAGAGGAGATGAAAATTAGGCTAGTCCACACCGTTTCTCACCCCTAACGTCGTCGGAATCGAGATCGAAGCAAGGAAAGGATATATGCACCATCTCAGAACGTAAATCAGACCTACAAATATAAGGCAAGTGTAGGGTTTTCAAATTATGATTTAAATGATGATTCTTGTGATTTGGATGGGTAGAACTCATAATTTGGAATTGAAATTCATATTGAACAACCTCTGTATTTAGATAACATGAAATCAATGAGCATGGATGATATTAATGAAAGAAATCTGGGTAAAATGATGACTATGCATGAAGAACACGTCAACTATGATTTTGATAAAAATATTGGGTTTTGATATGTTCTTGGGTGGATTTTTATTAGTCTTGATGTGTTGTTCAAGTTAAAAATTGTCCTTGCACAAATAGTTAATGTTTAGGGATGTGGGATGGGAGTTTGGGGAAGTTTCATGGAGCTTTGTAAAAGTTGGAATCTGGAAAACTCGTAACAGCACGAAGAGGATGATGCAGTCAGGTCCAAATCGATTCAGTTTTAAAACTAAATCGATTCGGTGGGCGAATCGATTCGAAATCCCTACCGAATCGACTCGGCTGCCTTGTTTTGATGAGTTTATCCCTTTGAGTTACATTTCACCATGGAATTAATTATGGGAGACTTTTGGTGATAGTTTAGTCATTATATAAAGACTTAAGAAAAAGGTCTTTAAACATTTAGTCAGGGCTCGGTTAATCTTAATGACGAAAAAATTGGGCTTAGGACCGACGATAGTTAACCGATTGAGATGCGTATCGGGAATGAACAATTTGGGTTACGGGAAGAGTAAACCAAAACCTAAGGCAAGTCTAGTGATTTGTTAAATACTGAAATAAATTAGTATAGTTATACACACAACCTATAATATATCATGTACGTAGTATTTATATCTCTCGAATACTCGACGTATAAGTAATTCGTACAGTGAAGTCTGTATGTGTTTCCCACAACATAGAACTTAGGGGGATCACTATGTGTTGTGCATTAGTGGGACTGGCAGGTCATTTGGGTACCTTAGGTTTATTCGTATTCCAAAGGCTAAGAACTATATTAGCCTCTGTTGTGTGTTGTATTTATGATTCGAAGAGACATTTCGATTCGGTAGTCCCTGATTTGGTACGTGAGGTACATGGACACTTGATAGCAGAGTATGTCCGCATCGCGGTGGTTATTTCGAGAGATCGTGTAGTTGTATATATTATAGTATGGCATATATATACAAGTGTGATTATTTTACTTACGTGTGTTGGTAGAAAAGATAGATGGTGTATATCTAAAAGGAATTTAAGTATGACAAACTTAAATAGATGATGCGATAATAATATTTGGATAAAATGAATTATCGGCTTGAAAGCAGCGTATCGTATGGGCTGTACGGGCGAGTTCAACCAAGTGTAATTAGTTAGGTACATAGGCCTAGTTACGCTGGGTAGCATGGCTAGGTGGGTAAGATAGGAGACGTTAGGTGTGCACAAATAGATGAGAGGTGAAGAACTCAAGGGAGTGTATGGTGGACTAACTTGTGTATCTAATAATTGCTTTTATAACTGCGATTTAAATACTAGCTAAATATTTTTCAAAGGTTCTGGGCTCTGGCCGGTGTCAAATCTAGTTTCCAAAACATTTTATAGGAACCCCAAACTTGATGGACTCATTCTAGGGATGCGTAGTTGCAGCATTTGTGGAGGCTTGCAGGAGTTGCTTTGACGCTTCAATTAATTCCTAGATTATGATATATGATTCAGTCTTTCGTTTGGGCATATTGCCCCTTAAGTTGATACATTCATTTAGTTTTATTTATCAGACTATGTTTTGGGGTTCAGTTTTATTTCCGTAGACTTAGGCTTTGGATATTACTTTGGAACCGATGGTTTTTTCGTATTTATTTCTCTCTATTTATCGCGTGATGATTCGGACTGCTATTATTTGTGTGAATGGTTGAGTTTGATTATTTAAATTTTCACATGTTATATGATTAATGAAAGATAAAATTTGGCACCGACTTAATTTAACATAGGAGGTTTAGTAATTTAAAAAGTTTCGACAAGGATGTTAAAAATGAACCAAGTGAGATTCGTGTCCATAGGATCCGTGCGGCTTATACGATTTCAACATAGCGTTCTTCGATATAGAGCCCTATTGATATTGATATGGTTGTTGGATTCAGGATCACGTATTTGAGATTACGTTCTTCTACTATTATATTTGTATTAATTGTATACTCATACAATTCGATCTGATTTCATATTCCACCAAGGAGAAGACCGGCGAGGGCAGCGATGAAAGCTGATGAGAGAGAGGCTCAACAGGAGCCACAGCCACCGCAGGGCAGCTAAGGCAACAGAGGTAGTCGTTAATGTGGCACAGGCAGTTAACATCGCTATGACTGCCATGGCACTTCACTTTCCACCACAACAGCCACCGACCCAATCGCCATCGGAGTAGGCATATAAGAAAGCACGTGTGTTGAAAGAGTACAAAATTCCATAATCCACCACGCAGCCACCGACCCAATCGCCATCGAAGTATGCATATAAGGAAGCATGTGTGTTGAAAGAGTACAAAATTCCATAATCGAGAGTCCCACTTACATACTTAAAAATTCTCTTATGTACTAACAAGTGATATTCTTTCGGACATGCTTGAAAGCGGGTGCACACTCCTGCACTATATGTTATATAGAGACGACTAGCGATGAGATAAAAAAATGCTACCTATCATACCCCTATAGAGTGTCGAAAATAATGCGCGTGGGACTTTCGATTATAGAATATGATACTTTTCGAACACGCATGCTTCCTTATATGCTTACGACGATGGCAATTGAGTAGAAAAAAAATTACCTGGACGAACCAGATGGGAGGAGAATCGGGCTGCAATGGAGGTTTGGAGAGGAAAAGAGGGTACATCCCGCTTAGGGTTTTGGAGAGAATGAACTAGTAAAGGAAAAGGTGTTAGGTTCTTAAAATTAAATGGATACACACATGTGGGGAAGAAAAGAACATGTTTACCCCGGCTGCAAACCCGCGCCCGCGGGGATTATCGTCACAACCGCGATCGGGGAACATTCGTGCGTAAAACGAGGTCAGGGGTGGGTGTAACCAAAAACGGCGAAAAAATTCAAATTTTACAAAAACTTAAAAGACCACCAAAATAAATCAACTAAAATAAAAATAAAGTAAAATACAATTTCATATAAAAAAAGAAAAATGAAAGTTAATTGCATTAAATTACTTTGATGTCTTGCAGCACCACACAACGAGTCACGGAAAATGGGTGATTGACGTCTATATTCGATCGAGTGAAAATCTCTCATTTAATCAACACGCGAACACGTAGTGTAAATGGTAAGCCGCATGTTAATTCCCATCGTGAATAAAAGGTCAAATATTTCGAGTTCAAAATGTTGCAATCTAGAGCGTTTTTCGAATCCCTTAACAATTGAATAAAGCCAGAATACAAAACAAAAATCACATACTAGACGAGACATTGCAAACCCATCGGTCTTCAATTTATATCTCCCTCAAAATGCCCTTGTTTTTTATTTTTCTAATAATATTTTTTTAAGGAGCACATAATAGACAATTTTGCCAATGGAGCTTTCATCTCGCTTAGGGCAGAATTTCCCATTGCATCTCATCATTTTTTATAAGAATCTTCACAAGCAATGGTTCTTACATGCAGTGCTGAAAAATCTCGCGAAGAAAATGTATTAGGCCCAATTGAGTGTGAACGTACAAAATCAGATTGGCTAGTAGATATGCATCGAAGATGCACCATAATTCATTTGTGTGTACGTGTGCAAAATGGGATCCTTTAGACACAGATTTATTTTACTAGACGATGGTAAACGCTATAAAATAGTCAAGTGAGATAAGAATGAAATCTATCACGTTACGTGACACGTAAAACTAAGAAGATGGGCAGTTACCAGAAGATGGGATATAAGACTCATACAGCAACATAGCGTTCCAGTCTTCCGAAATAAAAATATTTTAGGGTTTTTGAAAAGACAAATAAAATTGCAAAATACTTTTGGGTTTTCAAAAATAAAGAATATAAAAATATATAAATATTTCTGAACTGAATATAAAAATTGAAAAAATAAAAGAAAGAAAAAATATGTTGCACGAGCTCAATAGACGATTTTTGTATCATAACAATTATAATAAATCAAGAGATAATAAATCCTAATCTAGAATACGACGACATCCTAATCTATGGAGCACACCCCAATGGACTTCTTAAGGTTCTCGAACCTAAATGAGTCGAGAGGTTCGGTGACGATATCAGCATATTGAACATCTGTCAAAACATAACTAATGGAAATTACATTTAACTAGACAAAATCTTGAATGAAGTGATGAAGAATACTAGTGTGGTTAGTGAGAGTTTTCATGGAATTTTTGAAATGTTTATAGCACTTGTGTTATCACAATATATAGTCATCCCCTCTCGATCTATTGCAAAATCATAAAGAATTTGTTTCATCCAGATAAGTTGTGTGCAAAAACTAACTGCAGCTATGTACTAGACCTCGGCAGTCGACAATTAAAATTCAATTTTGTTCCTTTCTTCACAAAGACACAAGTGCACTAGCTAGATAAAAACAACTCTTTTGTCCTTCGGACATCTCCGACCCAATCGCCATCGGAGTAGGCATAGAAGCATACGTATCGAAAGAGTACAAATTTCTCTCCATAATCGAGAGTCCCGCTCACATACTTGATAACTCTCTTAACTACTGACAAGTGGATTCTTTCGGACATGATTTAAAAGGGGTGCCACTATAGGCTATATCAGGACAACTAGCGATGACACTTATCATACCCATATAGAGTCACTGAAATAAAGTGCTTGGGACTCTCGATTATAGAATTTGGAACTCTTTCAACACGCATACTTCCTTATATGCTTAATCTAATGGCGATTGAGTAGAAAAAAAAAATTACCAGGACGAATAAAATGGGAGGATAATGGAGGTTCAGTGGAGGTTTGGAAAGAAAAAACGGTACACCCCTCTTAGGGTTTTGGAGAGAATGAACAGGTAAAGGAAAAAGTGTTGGTTTCTAAATATTAAAAGCATACACGCGTGTGGAGAAGAAACGGATACGTTTACCCCCACAGCACACAAGCGCTTATGGGGGTTATCGCCCCTACCGCAATAGGGGGGTGTGCGGGCAAAGCGGGTTCAAGGGTGCGTGTTACCAAAAAAAAAAAAAAAAAAGGGAATCGGCTAGAAAATTCCAATTTCAGATGAACTTGAAAGGCCACCAAAGAAATCAACTAAAATAAAATTTAAGGAAAATACAATTTCATATAAAATTAAAAAAAATGAAAATTAATAGCATTAAATTTTACTTTGATGGCTTTCAACACCACACATCTAACCCAACTATTGACACAAATAATAGCAGTCCGAATCATCACGAGATAAATAGAGATATAAATACCAAATAAACCATTGGTTCCAAAGTAATATACAAACCATGAGTCTGCAGAAATAAAACTGAACCCCAAAACATAGTATGATAAATAAAACTAAAAGAATGTATCAACTGAAGGGGAAACATGCCCAAATGAAAGACTGAATCATATATCCAAATCTAGGAATTAATTGAAGTGTTTAAGCAACTCCTGCACGCCTCCACAAATGGTACAACTACACATCCCTGAAATGAATCATCAAGCTCGGGTCTGAGCCCAAAACCTTTGAAAAATATTTAGCAAGTATTTAAATTGCAGTTATAAAAACAGTTATTAGATACACACGTTAGTTCAACGTACACTCCATTGAGTTCACCTCCCATTTATAGTGCACACCTAACGTCTCATATCTTACCAACTTAGCCATATTACCCAGCTTAACTAGGCCTAGGTACCTAACTAACCACACTAGGTTGAGCTCCCTCGTACCGCCCATACGATACGCTACTGTCAAGCCGATATCTCATTTTAACCGACTATTATTTTTGCATCATCTATTTAAGTTTCTCATACTTAAATTACTTTTAGATATACATTATCTATCTTTTCTACCATCACACATAAGTAGAATAATCACATTTGTATATACATGCCGCACAATAATATATACAGCTACAGCATCTCTCGGAATGACCACTACGATGCGGGCATACTCTGCTATCAAGTCCATGTACCTCTCGTACCAATTCAGGGATTACCGGCTCGAAATGTCTCCTCGAACCATAAATCAAACAACCCACAATGGAGGCGAATATAGTTCCAAACCTTTGGACTACGCATATACCTAACGTACCCAAATGACCTGCCATTCCCCCTAATACACAATGCATAGTGAGCCGCCCCAAGTTCTATGGTCTGAAGTTCACATCCAAACCTCGCTGGAATCGCCAAGGTGAGATCTCCCTCTGCACGGAACCTCCCGTGATGGCAGCAACGTAGGTATGTTCACTTTTGAACCTCTCCCGATATATATATATATAGTACTGCTCTTGTGCGGACCAGTCCGCATTTTAAGAGTGCGGACCGGACATGTGTCACCTAGCGGTGACCCTAGAAATTATAGGCACTCTCTCTTTTTTGGGCTCACCGCCACGCGACACAAGTTCGGTCCGCACTCTTAAAATGCGGACTGGTCCGCACAAGATCAGTATTGTACATATATATATATATATACTCAGTATAGGTTTACACACAGTCTTTAATATATTCCTTACGTAGTATTTATATCTCTCGAATACTCGACGTAATAGTAATTTGCACTTTATTTCCGTAGTTTTTCAAGTATCACTCACCACTCAAAGATACGTAGATTAGGCTTAAAACCATGCCATTTGAGGGTGAAAACCCAAACCAGCCCCCAAATGGCCCCGTAAGAGGCACGAACACCTCACGCGGGACCAATGTAAGTTCAACGAACTGACGTTGTAGTCACGGGCCTGTCGGTTTGAGAGTATGATGATAATTTGAAAATATATCGATTAAGCTTAAAAACAAGCCCTTAAAGGGTGAAAACCCCTTCCAGCCCCTAAACGGCCACGTAAGAGGCACGAACACCTCGCACGGGACCAATGTAACTTATACAAATAGACCGCGTAGTCAAGGGTCTCTCGGTCTGAGAATATGACAATAATTTCAAAATATGTAGATTAGGCTGAAAAACAACCCGTTTGATGGCGAAAATCAAAACCAACCCCCAAACGGCACGTTAAGAGGCACGAACACCTCGCACGGTACCAATGTAAGTTGTACGCACTGACAGCGTAGTCACGGGCCTCTCGGTTTAAGAATATGACCATAATTTGAAAATATATCGATAAAGCTTAAAAATTAGCCCTTAAAGGATGAAAATCCAAAGCAGCCACCAAATGATCCCGTAAGAGGCATGAACACCTCGCCCGGGACCAATGTAACTTGTACAAACTGACTGCGTAGTCACGGGTCTCCCGATTTCAGAATATGACGATAATTTCAAAATACGTAGATTAGGCTTAAAAAGAAGCCGTTAGAGGGTGAAAACCCAAACCAGCCTTCTAACGGCCCCCTAAGAGGCACGAACTCCTCGTACGTGACAAATGTAAGTTGTACGAACTGACAGCGTAGTCACGGGACTCTCGGTTTGAGAGTATGACGATAATTTGAAAATATATCGATTAAGCTTAAAAACAAGCCCTTTAAGGGTGAAAACCCAAACCAACTCCGAAACAGACTAGAATATAACGATAATTTCAAAATACGTAGATTAGGCTTAAAAACCAGCTGTTTGAGGGTGAAAACCCAAACCAGCCTTCTAACGGCCCCCTAAGAGGCACGGACACCTCGTACGGGACCAATGTAAGTTGTACGAATTGACAGCATAGTCACGGGACACTCGATTTGAGAATATGACGATAATTTGAAAATATATCGATTAAGCTTAAAAACTAGCCCTTAAAGGGTTAAAACCCAAACCAGCCCACAAACATCCCTGTAAGAGGCACGAACACCTCGCAGGGGACCAATGTAGCTTGTACAAACTGACCGCGTAGTCACGGGCCTCCAGATTTCAGAATATGACAGTAATTTCAAAATACGTAGATTAGGCTTCAAAATAAGCCGTTTGAGGGTGAAAACCAAAACCAGCCCCCATATGGCCCCGTAAGTGGAACAAATACCTCACACTGGCCCTGTCTAAGTTGTACGGACTGACAGCGTAGTCACGGGTCTCTCGGTTTGAGAATATGACGATAATTTCCAAATACGTTGATTAAGCTTAAAAATAAGCCGTTTGAGGGTGAATACCCAAACCAGCACCCTAACGCCCCCCCTAAGAGGCACGAACACCTCGCACAGAACCAATGTAAGTTGTACGAACTGAAAGCGTAGTCAAAGGCATCTCGGTTTAAGAATATGACGATAATTTGAAAATATATCGATTAAGCTTAAAAACTAGCCCTTAAAGGGTGAAAACCCAAAGCAGCCACCAAACGGCCCCGTAAGAGGCACGAACACCTCGCCCGGGACCAATGTAACTTGTAAAAACTGACTGCGTAGTCACGGGTCTCCCAGTTTCAGAATATGCTGATAGTTTCAAAATACGTAGATTAGACTTAAAAACAAGCCATTTGAGGGTGAAAACCCAAACCAGCGTTCTAACGGCCGCCTAAGAGGCACGAACTCCTCGTACGTGACCAATGTAAGTTGTACGAACTGACAGCGTAGTCACGGACAGGACTCTCGGTTTGAGAATATGACGATAATTTGAAAATATATCGATTAAGCTTAAAAACAAGCCCTTTAAGGATGAAAACCCAAACCAGCAACCAAACGGCCCCGTAAGAGGCACGAACACCTCGCACGGGACCAATGTAACTTGTACAAACTGACCGCATAGTCACGGGTCTTTCGGTTTGAGAATATGATGGTAATTTCAAAATAAGTAGATTAGGCTTTAAAAACATGTCGTTTGAGGGTGAAAACCCATACCAGCCCTCAAACGGACCCTAAGAGGCACGAACACCTCGCACGGGACCAATGTAAGTTGTACGAACTTACAGCATAGTCACGGGCCTCTCGGTTTGAGAATATGACGATAATTTGAGAATATATCGATTAAGCTTATAAACAAGCCCTTAAAGGTTGAAAACCGAAACCAGCCCCCAAACGGCCCCGTAAGAGGCACGAACACGTCGCCCGGGACCAATGTGACTTGTACAAACTGATCGCGTAGTCACGGGTCTCCCGGTTTGAGAATATGACGATAATTTCAAAATACGTAGATTAGGCTTAAAAACAAATTGTTTGAGGTTGAATACCCAAACCAGCCACCTAAAGCCCCCCTAAGAGGCACGAACACTTCGCACGGGACCAATGTAAGTTGTACGAACTGACAGCGTAGTCACGGGACTCTCGATTTGAGAATATGATAAGAATTTGAAAATATATCGATTAAGCTTAAAAACAAGCCCTTAATGGGTGAAAACCCAAACCAGCGCCCAAACGGCCCTGTAAGAGGCACGAACACCCTGCACGGGACCAATGTAACTTGTACAAACTGACCTTATGCCCAATGCTAACAAGAGCAATTTCTATTCTTCTGGAGTTGAGGTTCGTACCATTCAGGATATGGAGGCTATTATGGGAATCTGTAGGAGTAGCCCCCCTTTCATGTACTTGGGTGTTCCTCTCATCACTTCTCGACTGAAGGCTAAAGATTGTAATAGGTTGATTGAGAGAATTACCAAACGTATCAATGGATGGGCAAACAAGTTGCTGAGCTATGCAGGAAGAACTCAACTCATTAAGTCTGTTTTATTTAGCATGCAGGTCTGTTGGGCTAGCATCTTCATTCTACCCAAAGGGGTTACTGCCAAAATTGATCAACTGTTGAGAGATTTCTTATGGACTGGAAGTGCCCAAAGACACACAGGTGCTAAGGTGGCATGGAAGGACATCTGTAACACCACTGAAAATGGAGGTTTGGGAATTAAAAGCTTAGAGATGTGGAATGTGGCTGCCATTTTGAAGTTGTTATGGAACATATGCAATAAGGAGGACTGCTTGTGGGTCAGATGGTGCAACATCTACAAATTAAAAAGAAGAAGCATCTGGGCATTGACTATTCCTAGTGACTCATCATGGGGATGGAGGAAGATCCTGTAAATTAGGCACCTTGCTAGACCTCTTATTAAGCATAGGATTGGGGACGGGAGAGGGACCTTCCTTTGGCATGATAATTGGCATCCCAATGGCCCTCTTGTGGAAAGATATGGGGAAAGAGTTATTTATGATGATGGAAGCAACCACAAAGCCGTGGTGTCAGACCATATCCATGACACTAACTGGGTGTGGCCATCCAACTCTTGGGAATTATTGGAAATTCAAAATGCTGAGCTGCCTAGTATTAGAATTGGCCTGAGTGATGAAGTGGTTTGGTCTCCTTCTACCCATGGCTTCTCCATTGGCTCAGCTTATAGGGAGATTTGTCCTAATGGGAATGCTATTTACTAGAAAAGGCTGGTTTGGAACAAGTCCAACATCCCAAATTGTTCTTTCATTCTTTGGCTTTCTTGCAAGAAGGCTTTACACACCAAGGATAAGCTCTTTGAGTGGGGAATTTCGGATAACAATCTTTGTTGCTGCTGCAACCAGGAGGTGGAAACCATTGCTCATCTTTTTAATGATTGCAGCTTGGCTATGGCTATTTGGGAGGAAATAAGGTGGAGAAATTAGGAGTATAGGGGGAAGCTCAATTGGGAGGGTGAAATTCAGAATGCTTATAATTGGGAATCCAGCACTATGGATAGGCTTAGATGTATCTCTTTCTCATCCACCATTTATTGCCTCTGTATGGAAAGGAATGGGAGACTTTTCAATGGGATGATCAAGCCTACGGAGGTTATTATAAAGAATATTGAAGATATGATGAGAACTAGAGCTATCACTTGAAAAAAAGGGAGAAGATCCTACAATAATTGGATGGCATGCATCAACTGGAATATCCCGGATACCTTTTTGTCTTAGGTTTGTAATTTGTTTTGGCATGCCTGTTTGTTGCCTTAGCTTGGTTCTTTAGGGATGTTCCCTATTGTTTGTGGAGTAGTACTCCTAGTTGCTTGTACAGTTTCTTCTTTGTTCTAATATACATAATTTCCCCCCCAAAAAAAGTTGTACGAACTTACAGTGTAGTCACGGGACTCTCGGTTTGAGAATATGACGATAATTTGAAAATATATCGATTAAGCTTAAAAACAAGCCCTTTAAGGGTGAAAACCCAAACCAACCCCCAAACAGACCCGTAAGAGGCACGAACACCTCGCACGGGACCAATGTAACTTGTATGAACTGACCGCGTAGTCACGGGTCTCCCGGTTTGAGAATATGATGATAATTTCAAAATACGTAGATTAGGCTTAAAAACAAGCCGCCTAAGAGGCACGAACACCTCGCACGGGACCAATGTAACTTGTACAAACTGACAGCGTAGTCACGGGTCTCCCGGTTTGAGAATATGACGATAATTTCAAAACACGTAGATTAGGCGTAAAAACATGCCGTTTGAGGGTGAAAACCCAAACCAGCACCCAATAGGCCCCGTAAGAGGCACGAACACCTCGCACGGGTCCAATGTAACTTGTACAAAATAACCGCGTAGTCACGGGTCTCCTGATCTGAGAATATGACGATAATTTCAAAATACGTAGATTAGGCTTAACAACAAGTCATGTGACCCGATCGTTCATGTCTGTGATGACCGTTACACCGCAGATTGTCACGAAGGTGGTAAAGGCACAGGCAAATGACTCGTTCTGTCAGGAGCAGATAGTTCGATTACTAGCAGAGGGAGTCTAATCCTATACCGTTAGCTCAGACGGGGGATAACACTTCAATGGGAGACTGGTAGTTCCGGAAGGGGAGGAATTGCGACACGAGGTGATGGCAGAGTCGCACGGCTCACGGTTCGCGGTACATCCTGGTGGGGACAAAATGTACCAAGACATGAGACGACAGTATTGGTGGAGCGGGATGTAAAGAGATATTGCCATGTTTGTTTCCAAATGCGCCACTTGTCAGCTGGTAAAAGTGGATCATCAGAGACCGGCAGGGCTTCTACAGCCATTAGAGGTCCCGATGTGGATATGGGAGAGCATCTCCATGGACTTTATCACGGGGTTACCTATGTCACAGAGGGGTCACGACTCCATTTGGGTAATTGTGGACAGGTTGACCAAAGTCGCTCATTTTCTACCCGTAAGGACGGATTACACTACGGGATAGTATGCCCAGCTTTTCATTTCAGAAATAGTGAGACTTGCCCCTAAATATCGTGTCTGACCGAGACAAGATATTTGTTTCACGGTTTTGGGAGAGTTTTCAGGGGGCCATGGGCACGGAATTGCAGTTGAGTATGGCTTATCACCCGCAGACCGATGGGCAAACCGAGCGTACAAACCAGATGTTGGAGGACATGTTGCGTATGTGCATCATTGATTTTGGGGGTGGATGGGAGCAGTATCTTCCACTGGTGGAGTTTGCTTACAACAACTCCTACCAATTCACCATTGGCATGGCTCCATTTGAGGCGTTGTACGGTAGACCTTGTCGTTCCCCAGCATGTTGGTTGGAGGTGGGGGACAACAAACTACTTGGGTCGGAAGTGATTCAGGATACTTCGGCAAGGATAGAATTGATACGGAGTCGCATTCGGGTAGCTCAGGATCGACAGAAGAGCTATGCTGATGTGAAGAGGTTCTTCAGGGAGTTCCAAGTGGGGGACCAGGTTTTACTCAGAGTATCTCCTATGAAGGGGATTATGCGATTTGGGAAGAAGGGGAAGTTGGCACCGAGATACGTGGGGCCATTTCCTATCATCGAGCGGATTAGGTCGGTTGCATATAGACTTGGGTTACCGGAGCATTTGCACAGGATTCATGATGTGTTTCATATTTCCTCGCTAAGGAAATATCTTAGAGACGATTTGACTCATTCTCACATTGCTTTGGAGGACATCGATCTCCAGCCTGATAGCTCCTACGATGTGGGGCCGATTGCTATTTTGGACCGAAGTGAGCGGAAACTGCGGTCAAAGATAGTTCCGTTAGTACATGTTCAGTGGCGGCATCATAATGCCGAGGAGTCCACATGGGAGCGCGAGGATGAGATGCGCGAACGTTATCCAGAGTTATTTGTACCAGGTACTTGCTAGTTCCGAATTTCGGGACGAAATTCTGTTATTAGGGGGGAAGTATGTAATACCCCGTATTTTTGTGATATTTATTTATGGGAATAATTGAATTAAATGTGTATTAATTGAGAAGTAATCCGGATAAAATACTAACGAGATGTGAGTTGGTATTTGATTATAATGCGTATATATGGCAATATATGAATATTGAGAATATTAAATTGTCGCGAGATAGAAATACGGCAATTTAGAAATTTTGTTGGGACGCGTGTGACAGTCGCGTCAGGAACATTATTTAATTAAAAAGTGAATTTTATTTTTACCAACCGTATGGTCATTTTGAGTGCGCCAACGTGTCCGGAAGGGTCGAAATAGTCAGAAAACACTAGACGGGGGTTTAGTTTGGGTCCCGGGGCATTTTTAGGCCATACCGGCAACTTAAAAGGGTAGTTTGGTAATTTTGGGATTTATGATTAACGAATTTTGGGAGTTTAAAATTGAAATTTTAATGACCCACTAACCCATTACCAGCAATTAACTGATTAGAGGGCTACGAGGGGTTTCATGAGAAGTTAGGAGAAGTTCCCAAAGAGAGAACCCTAACCCCATCTTCAACCTTCAACCTTGGGAGAAAAGGAGAGAGGGCAACCTTCATCAATTCAACGCCAAATTCAGAGAAAAATCCAAGGCAAGTGGTTTAATTATGTTATTCGCTACGAATGCTTCTTCCATGCGTAGAAATTTAAATAATTGCATTGTTTTGGGAGAATGACAAAAACCCATGAAATTGGAATTAGAAACTCATGTTTTGATAAAGAGATTGTACGTAGAATTGTGTTTGGGTGATTATACTGTTAGAAATACATCTTTCATGTTACAAAAACGGATTTAATTATGGTTACTGATAACTCTAAATTTCTAGGGTTCATGTTCATGAGATTTGGGAAAATTGGGGAGATTTGATGATTAGATGTGGTTTAGGATGATTTGACCCCATATATATGTTAAAATACGACCTAAGTATGTTTATAAATGATTAGAAATCTTGAACTACTGTTGGTATGATGTTTAGATGAGATTAGAGGTGAAGAAAATTGGGAAAAATGAGATAGGAGAATTCTGGGCTCGAAACTGTCACCTCGTTAGAAGGCCTGCCCAGGACGAACGAGCTCGTTCGAACGAGCTTCTAACGAGTTGACAGTTTGCCTTCTAATGAGTTGGATGTTCGTTAGATGCCCCTTTCGTTCGAACAACCTCGTTCGAACGAGACTTCTCACGAGTTGACAGATTGGCCTTTTTGGCCTGATTTGATTTCTAGTGTCCCGTAACCTTGTTTAATTGTAGAGATAACATTACCTTGATGACTAATTGATATAGTTGGGATATTCGGGATATATTGAGGAGTAAAATATAGAAGAATGATTTGAACCAAATGGTATTTGTGGATTAGGACGCGTGCGACTAATCACGATGCGAGGATAATTAATGACTTAAATGCATATAAACCGGGGGCATATAATTTGGGTGACATTAACAGTTGGTATAAGAATGAGAAGTATACCACTAATAATTATGGTAATTACTAAGATGTGTGCATGCTTAATATGTATGATTTTATGTGTATGACATACCTACCATACTTGCTATCACGGGAGGTTTGCGTTCGCTTAGGGCCATCTAACCTTTGTGTGCCTACGGGGGGATTTAGATTGGTACCTCGAGGACATAGGTCAGAGAAGGACTTATTGGAAAGTTAATAAGTCTGCTGATCGTGGGAGCGTAGGTATGTGCGTGACCCATGTGATGTGACTGTGTTCGCCTCCATTGTTTGTGATTTGCTATTATCTGAGAACGATTCCTGAGAGATTCGGAATGCGTGATCCTTAATTACGTGATGTACCGGGATGGGATAGCAGAGTATGTGTGCACCGCAGCTTAGACTCGGGGTGCTTGTATAGTATATTTATGATGTGAATAATATACGGCTAAATGAAAAGGAATTGTTATGTTTTCATTGCGAGTATAATTATAGTAAACCCTTGATAAAGATAAAAAGGGATAACCTGCTATGTATTGTAATGCTAATAATTAAGAATCCGAGTTTAAGCAAAGCTATCTATTCAAGTGATAACATATGGGAATTCATATTGTGAATCGAGTAGATGGGTTAGAACTTATGTCGGTTTAGTTAGATATGAATACCACTTAGATGGGTACTGTACGTTAGGAGTGCACGAGTAGTCGAGAGGTGAGTATTTCATGTGAGAGCACGTCCTAACATGTATTTTGCATTCTTGGTTTTAATGTTATTAAAGCACTTGCTGTTTTTAAAACTATTCTCCACATTCGGGCTCTGACCCGTTTGCTTTCAAATCTGCTTTTCGTAAAAACCTTTTAGGTGCCCAGCCACAAGGACACCATGCATAGGAATTCTATTCAGGTGACGAGCTGTAGCTGTTGTGGAAGTTACAGGGCCTTGACAGTAGACGCCTCCTTTCTAGTCTTGACTCCATATTCAGTTTTATCATTTGTAGGGCATGTCGCCCATTTCCTTTCGAGACATTTTATATTTCAGTTATTCAGACTTTGGTTTGTAATTTATTCAGGATGCAGACTTGTTTTATTTACTTCCATATTGGGATTGTTGTGAGGAGTATTTCCTCCAGACTCATTATCATTTGTTGGTTGCTCTATTGAGACTTTATCGTGAATGGTTGTGCTACATTTCTATAATTCATTTATTGCATGTTAATCAGATTTAATTTAAAATTTGGCAACTCACTTTTTAAATACTAGGTGGTTAGTAATCATTAAAAATGTTTTCGACAGTGATGCTATTAACTGAACCAACTTGGCATTTTGTATTGATTTAATAAAGGAGTAGCTACCCGGTATTTAATTAGTCGGGGTGTCACATTCACATCCACACACATTCTACACAAACAAACACATACCCACTCATTTTCTCCCCCCCCCTCCCCCCCCCCCCCCCCCCCCGCACAAAGAAATGCACATACACATAATCTCCTTTCTCATGCACACACTTAATCATTTACTATCTCTCTCGCTCACACGAACACATGTTATCTCTCTCCCTCTCTCTTAATGCACACTTACATTCTCTTCCACATGCACACATTATCTCTTACTAACCCTCTCTCTCACACAAAGACAAAAGTATACAAACATACAGACTCTCCTTTTCTCTCTCTCTCATCATAACACACATGTTTTCCCTCTCCCTCTCCCTCACCCCCCTCTAACACACTCAATATCTCTCTTACACATACATTCCCAAACAAAGATTTAAGAAAATGCACACTTTTTCACACAAGCACTCACTTTTTCACACACACTATCATTTTGTCACATACACACGCACACATCACTCACATAAAATCACATACAAATGCACATGCCCTCTCACATACTCTCCCGCTATCCGCACACATAAGCACATTCTCCCTTTCTCTCTCTCACACACCCCCACACCCCCACATAACTAAAATACAAAGGTATGGATGAGATGAGACTACACAACTGAATATAAAATGTACGACCCCTATAGTACTGAACATGGGAAATCCTTTATGCTACAACTCCCCTCATGCAATCCAAGTGCTGCAATAGAACCTTGAGTGGTTAGAGATGGGATCTCATTTGACGTATATTTGTCACTACTGTTTTTGCCCCCAAATTAGACTTCATTCCATCTTCTTTGTTGCACTCAACTCTTCATCTTCCATGGAACCTCCACAGCCTTCATAACGTCCAAGCCCACTCTTTGTATGTCTTTAGCCTCCACTAAATTTAGGGTTCATATGAAATGAAATAAATAACTAAACTAACTTACGTTTTTAACATGATTTTTGTCTCTTTTCTGATTTTAACATTAGCTTATTTATCCCAAAACCACACTCAAATGCTTCTAAACTTTCCCTGAAGGTTCAGTTTCCCATCATTTTAACATCATTTAGGTCTCCAAATAACTCAAATGTAATCTAAAAATGACAATACCAAATGTAATTTAATCTTATCCCAAAATTTTAGTAAAATGTTTTGACCCAAAATATTCAACTAATTTTTTCACTTAACCCCTACATTTTAACGCGTTATTTGATGTAAACCCCACTTTTATAATCCCTTTAACAAAACTTCTGATTTTTTTAATAGAAGTATAACACTTTTAAAAAACACATAATTTTTAATTAGACATTACCCCCAATAATAGTTTTAAAAAAATACCCCAAAATTAAAAACTCAACTAATAACCAAACACCCTTCTTTGTCCTCACTCTGCAAACCCTTAATCTAAGACCACAATTAACCCAAAACCTTCTATCTTTATACCCCTTTCTTCTCTCACTACATCCATTTCTAAAGAAAAATGAAACCAATTACCACCGCCACCTCTAACTCCAAATCCCCCAAGGTGACCAAGATGAGCTGAACCATCACCAGAGCCAAAAATGCTCCTCCTTCTCTCTAAACAAACCCTACCTACCCTAGTCGTCCTCCTCCAGCAAACCCACACCCTCCCCTCTCATTAACCCCGTGTCCTCCACGGCTTTACCAGGTACAGTCTCTGTTCTTGAGGACACTTTGCTGCCTTGCTCACCCAGGCCTGAGTTGCCTGTTGATATCTTCCCGTCCATGAATGATCCTTGCCCAGCTAGAGTTGAGGACGTGAAGAAGGCCAAGTTGAAGATTCTGGCGCTTACGTCTGGGAGTTACTCAGAAGTAAAGGTTATTCTCACCATGGCGTTGCAAAGTTTACCAAAACAGCTATTAGGAGTAATGGTGGAGAGCGTTCACCAACAGGATCAGAGACGCCTCCTGAGGCTGATCCATCTAACGGAGCTACTAACGGTGTTGGACATAAAGGTACTCAGGGTTACGAGGTTTCGACTGATCTTGTAAAGGTGTCAGAGGATCGTCGTAAAGATTCGGCTCCCAAGTCCCAGTCTAATACAAGCGTGGACCCCAAAGAAAGGACTTGGAAATCTGTTGCTGCTAAAAAGAGGAAACCGAAACTCAGGCGAACTTTTCACCAACCTTCTGTGGTTGACAACGTTATCACCAATGGCTGAGGTGACAAGAGGGGGACGTGGCAGATGGGAAAATAGCATGGTGGGTTATTTTCTTGGGGAAAAACTTCCTTTCTCCTCCGTCAACAATCTGGCAACAAGGATGTGGAGTAAGTCTAGTCTGACCAAAGTTTTGGCTCATGATAATGGTTTTTTCTTCATCTTTGATAACCCTATCCAAAGGGATGAGGTTTTGGATAATAGGCCATGGCATTTTGCCGGCATGGCCATCATGCTGAAGAAGTGGTAAGCCAACTTTATCTTTAGCAAAGAAAGTGCAAAGAAAATACCCATATGGGTGAAGCTGCATGATATTCTGGTCCAACTTTGGACTGAAGAGGGACTCAGTTACGTCGCAAGCTCTGGTCTACCACTGTACGCTGATGCAGTTACAGAAGCGATGAACATAATATCTTATGCACGCATTTGTTCTGAGGTCGAAGATAAGGAGGTTTACGCCAACAGAATCAACGTCATCTTAGAAGACAGAGCTATTACCCCGGTGCTTATTGAATATCAAGCTAAGCCCCCATCCTGCCCTAACTGTCTCATGTTTGGGCACACACTTAGTAGATGCACAAAATCCAAGGTAGTTAAAACTACACAAACCAACTCTTGTGAAGCTACGATGACGAAGACTCCTGTTACCGCTGAATGGACTTTGGTCTCTAAGAAGAGCACGACCAAGTCTCCTGCGGCCTTTGAGACTGGGGAATCTTTTGGAATCAAAGAATGCAATGTAGGGAAGGAGTCCTGTGATGATCACGCTGCTAAGCCAAGTCTACAGGTGTTTACTGACCCCGTTCCTTTATCCAACTCATTTGAAGCAATGGACCTTGAAAATGAATGTGAGGCAACTCCTGAACCCACTGCCCTGGCTAAGAAAGTAATGATGGTTGATGAGTTGGCCAATAAGCAAAAGACTAATGGGATTACAGACGTCAAATCTGGAGGTAAGAATAGAAGGTGGGGTAAGAGCAACAAAACCTGATGTTTAAGCTTCGATCTTGAAATATAAGGGGCCTCAATTCCCCTCATAAACAACAGGAAGTTAGTAAGTTGATCAGAGACCAGCAACTGGATTAAGTAATGTTAAAAATAATTGTTTTTTTCATTGGGAGTATCTTCATAACTGCCCCAATGATGGGGGTGTGGCAAGGGTCATCGTGGGGTGGAATCCTAATAATGTAGCTATGACGTTGGTGGATCCACACCCCCAAGCCATGTTGTGCAAGGTGGAGTTGTGTGCGAGAAACTTAAGCTTTTTTGCTTCCTTTATCTATGGTGAAAACTTGCCCAATAACATAATCGTGCTTTGGGATTTTTTGAGACAAAATAGTGGGAGAATCAATGGCCAACCTTGGGTTCTGATGGGCCACTTCAACGTTGTGAGAAACCAGGAGGAGAAAAGGGGATTGACATTGGTGCTACTGAAGCCTTCAACCTTTGCATCAACAACATACAGGTTGATGAGATGAGAACTTCAGGGTTATGGTTTACGTGGAACAAGATGCAGGAGTGTGATGATAATGTTCAGTCCAGGCTGGATAGAGTAATTCACAACAACTCTTGGGCCTCTGTATTCCTTAATTCTCAAGCGACGGTGCTCCCCAATGGTGCTTCTGATCACTGCCTCATTCTAACCTTATTATCACCCCAAGTGCCTAGGAGACCCAAGCCATTCAAATTCCATAATTTTTGGATGGCTCACGCTGAGTTCCAAGAGGTGCTAAGGGATTCATGGTACGGGAATGATGTGGGCAATCCTATGATTAAGCTTAGCAAGAAGATGAAGAGACTTAGGGGCAATCTAATTGGGTTTGATAAGAAGTTCTTTAAGCACCTTTCTTCGAGGGTAGAGGAGGCCAAAGTTCTTCGGAACGAGGCTCAAAGAAAGTTGGATTATGATGGGTGCAACATTAGTCTCCAACAGGATGAAAAGAACAAATTGGTCAGGTACTTGGAGCTTAGAAATGCTGAAGAATCTTACTATAAACGACAGTCTACAATCAAGTGGCTTTAGCTTGGAGATGGGAACAACACCTTCTTCAACAAGAAGGCTAAACAAGATTTAACGAGGAAGAAGATTATCAGTATTGAGGACACGAATGGGTGCAGAGTGGAGGGTACGCATGAGGTGGCCAACACTGCTGTGGGACATTTCTCGCAGCTCCTGGGCTCTAATCCCATTTGTGAAACCCTGAACCTTTTCCCAGGGCCAATGTGTACAAGAGGATTAGTGAAAATGATATAATGGCGTTGAGTGCCCCCATTACTGATGATGAGATCAAGATGGCCATATTCGCTATTGGGTCGGATAAAGCCCCGGGGCCTGATGGGTTTAATGCGTTCTTTTTTAAAGAAAATTGGGAAGTGGTGGGTAACGATGTGGTGGATGATGTTCAGTATTTCTTCAGGTGCAGTTATTTACCTAGACAATGGAATTGATCCGCCTTGACCCTCATCCCCAAGGTCCCTACGCCGTCGGGTATGAATGATTTCCGTCCCATTGCCTGTTGCAACATAATCTACAAATGTATCTCGAACGTTCTTGCTAATAGGTTTTAGCACGTTTTCCCTCCTATTATTAACCTGTACCAAGCTGCATTTGTAAATGGAAGGGCCATTTCCGATAATATCCTTTTACTTCAAGAGCTTATGAGGAACTATCATAGGGAGCTTTGGCATGCTAAATGCGTTATGAAGATTGACCTTCTCAAGGCTTATGATACCGTGAATTAGGAGTTCCTTCACAAGCTCATGGTGCATCTGGGCTTTCCCACTATCTTCGTCGGTTGGTTGAAGGAGTGTTACACTAACACTAGGTTTTCTATAAGTCTGAATGGACAACTGCATGGATTTTTCGAGGGAAAGAGAGGTCTGAGACAGGGCGACCCCTTTTCTCCATATCTTTTCCTTCTGGTGATGGATACGTTTTGCTGCCTTATGGATAGAGCTTGCATGGATCCCTCATTCACTTTTCATCTCAAATGCAAGCAGGCCGGGCTGAATCACTTAGATTTCACGAATGATGTAATTATTTTATGCGGGGGGGATGTTTCCTCATGCTCAATTGCAAAGAAGACTTTGGATGATTTCTATTGCTTTTTTGGTCTTCGTCCAAATCTCAACAAGTACAGTTTCTACAGCTCTGGCATCGGAGAGGAGGGGATTAATCATATCAGTGACCTACTTGGCTTTTCCCCAGGTGACCCTCCCTTTATGTACTTAGGCGTGCCTCTCATTTCTTCGAGGCTTAAGGGCCTTGACTGCCAGAGACTGATTGACAAGATTACTAGTAGGGTCAAGTGTGGACCAACAAGTTTCTTAGTTACTCGGGGAGACATCAGCTCATTAAGGCTGTCATTTTTGGGATCCAAGTCTATTGGTCTTGTCTCCTCATCTTACCTAAGGGGGTCATCAAGAGAATTGAGCAACTAATGAAGGATTTTTTATGGACGGGGTCTGACCCAAAGCATACGGGGGCGAAGGTTGCATGGAAGGATGTGTTGTAGCTACATTGAGGGGGGGATAGGAGTCAAAAGCATGGCGAGGCGAAATGTCGCAGCCATTATGAAAACGCTATGGAACTTATGCAGTAAGAAAGACTGCATGTGGGTTAAATGGTGTAATATCTTTAAGCTAAAAAAGAGGATTTGGGCCCTAACTATACCAATTTATTGCTCCTGGAGTTGGAGGAAAATGATGTAGTTTAGAGACCGTATTAGACCTCTCATCAAAAGCAAGGTGGGAAATGGTATGGATTCGTTTTTTTGGCACAACAACTAACATTCTTTAGTACGCTTGCACCCCCGCTATGGAGACAGAGTAATATACAACACGGCTAGCAACCATAAGGCTATGATCGCAGACTTCATCCATGAGAATAGGTGGAGATGGTCGGCTGCTATCACGTGGGAGCTGTTGGAAATAAGAAATGCGGATCTGCCAACCATTAGGCAGGATATGAAGGATGAAGTGATGTGGATCCCCAACCAGGTTGGATTCACTATCAGTTCGGCGTACAATGAGATCTCCCCTACTCACCCTCCTGTGGTGTGGTACAACTTGGTGTGGGATGAGGTCAACATACCTAAGTGTGCCTTTATTCTATGGCTGATTTGTAGGGATGCCATTCCTACTAAGGACAAGCTCTATAATTGAGTCATTGTGGAGGACAACTTATGCTGCAACTGCAACATTGGGGTCGAGATAAAAAATGCTACCCATCATACCCTTATAGAGTGTCGAAAATAATGTTACATACTAGACGAGACATTGCAAACCCATCGGTTTTCAATTTATATCTCCCTCAAAATGCCCTTGTTTTTTATTTTTTTAATAATATTTTTTTAAGGAGCACATAATAGACAATTTTGCCAATGGAGCTTTCATCTCGCTTAGGGCAGAATTTCCCATTGCATCTCATCATTTTTTATAAGAATCTTCACAAGAAATGGTTCTTACATGCAGTGCTGAAAAATCTCGCGAAGAAAATGTATTAGGCCCAATTGAGTGTGAACGTGCAAAATCAGATTGGCTAGTAGATATGCATCGAAGATGCACCATAATTCATTTGTGTGTACGTGTGCAAAATGGGATCCTTTAGACACAGATTTATTTTACTAGACGATGGTAAACGCTATAAAATAGTCAAGTGAGACAAGAATGTATCACGTTACGTGACACGTAAAACTAAGAAGATGGGCAGTTACCAGAAGATGGGATATAAGACTCATACAGCAACATAGCGTTCCAGTCTTCCGAAATAAAAATATTTTAGGGTTTTTGAAAAGACAAATAAAATTGCAAAATACTTTTGGGTTTTCAAAAATAAAGAATATAAAAATATATAAATATTTCTGAACTGAATATAAAAATTGAAAAAATAAAAGAAAGAAAAAATATGTTGCACGAGCTCAATAGACGATTTTTGTATCATAACAATTATAATAAATCAAGAGATAATAAATCCTAATCTAGAATACGACGACATCCTAATCTATGGAGCACACCCCAATGGACTTCTTAAGGTTCTCGAACCTAAATGAGTCGAGAGGTTCGGTGACGATATCAGCATATTGAACATCTGTCAAAACATAACTAATGGAAATTACATTTAACTAGACAAAATCTTGAATGAAGTGATGAAGAATACTAGTGTGGTTAGTGAGAGTGTTCATGGGATTTTTGAAATGTTTATAGCACTTGTGTTATCACAATATATAGTCATCCCCTCTCGATCTATTGCAAAATCATAAAGAATTTGTTTCATCCAGATAAGTTGTGTGCAAAAACTAACTGCAGCTATGTACTAGACCTCGGCAGTCGACAATTAAAATTCAATTTTGTTCCTTTCTTCACAAAGACACAAGTGCACTAGCTAGATAAAAACAACTCTTTTGTCCTTCGGACATCTCCGACCCAATCGCCATCGGAGTAGGCATAGAAGCATACGTATCGAAAGAGTACAAATTTCTCTCCATAATCGAGAGTCCCGCTCACATACTTGATAACTCTCTTAACTACTGACAAGTGGATTCTTTCGGACATGATTTAAAAGGGGTGCCAATATAGGCTATATCAGGACAACTAGCGATGACACTTATCATACCCATATAGAGTCACTGAAATAAAGTGCTTGGGACTCTCGATTATAGAATTTGGCACTCTTTCAACACGCATACTTCCTTATATGCTTAATCTAATGGCGATTGAGTAGAAAAAAAAAATTACCAGGACGAATAAGATGGGAGGATAATGGAGGTTCAGTGGAGGTTTGGAAAGAAAAAACGGTACACCCCTCTTAGGGTTTTGGAGAGAATGAACAGGTAAAGGAAAAAGTGTTGGTTTCTAAATATTAAAAGCATACACGCGTGTGGAGAAGAAACGGATACGTTTACCCCCACAGCACACAAGCGCTTATGGGGGTTATCGCCCCTACCGCAATCGGGGGGCGTGCGGGCAAAGCGGGTTCAAGGGTGCGTGTTACCAAAAAAAAAAAAAAAAGGGAATCGGCTAGAAAATTCCAATTTCAGATGAACTTGAAAGGCCACCAAAGAAATCAACTAAAATAAAATTTAAGGAAAATACAATTTCATATAAAATTAAAAAAAAATGAATATTAATAGCATTAAATTTTACTTTGATGGCTTTCAACACCACACATCTAACCCAACTATTGACACAAATAATAGCAGTTCGAATCATCACGAGATAAATAGAGATATAAATACCAAATAAACCATTGGTTCCAAAGTAATATACAAACCATGAGTCTGCATAAATAAAACTGAACCCCAAAACATAGTATGATAAATAAAACTAAAAGAATGTATCAACTGAAGGGGAAACATGCCCAAATGAAAGACTGAATCATATATCCAAATCTAGGAATTAATTGAAGTGTTTAAGCAACTCCTGCACGCCTCCCCAAATGGTACAACTACACATCCCTGAAATGAATCATCAAGCTCGGGTCTGAGCCCAAAACCTTTGAAAAATATTTAGCAAGTATTTAAATTGCAGTTATAAAAACAGTTATTAGATACACACGTTAGTTCAACGTACACTCCATTGAGTTCACCTCCCATTTATAGTGCACACCTAACGTCTCATATCTTACCCACTTAGCCATATTACCCAGCTTAACTAGGCCTAGGTACCTAACTAACCACACTAGGTTGAGCTCCCTCGTACCGCCCATACGATACGCTACTGTCAAGCCGATATCTCATTTTAACCGACTATTATTTTCGCATCATCTATTTAAGTTTCTCATACTTAAATTACTTTTAGATATACATTATCTATCTTTTCTACCATCACACATAAGTAGAATAATCACATTTGTATATACATGCCGCACAATAATATATACAGCTACAGCATCTCTCGGAATGACCACTACGATGCGGGCATACTCTGCTATCAAGTCCATGTACCTCTCGTACCAATTCAGGGATTACCGGCTCGAAATGTCTCCTCGAACCATAAATCAAACAACCCACAATGGAGGCGAATATAGTTCCAAGCCTTTGGACTACGCATATACCTAACGTACCCAAATGACCTGCCATTCCCCCTAATACACAATGCATAGTGAGCCGCCCCAAGTTCTATGGTCTGAAGTTCACATCCAAACCTCGCTGGAATCGCCAAGGTGAGATCTCCCTCTGCACGGAACCTCCCGTGATGGCAGCAACGTAGGTATGTTCACTTTTGAACCTCTCCCGATATATATATATATATATATATATAGTACTGCTCTTGTGCGGACCAGTCCGCATTTTAAGAGTGCGGACCGGACATGTGTCACCTAGCGGTGACCCTAGAAATTATAGGCACTCTCTCTTTTTTGGGCTCACCGCCACGCGACACATGTTCGGTCCGCACTCTTAAAATGCGGACTGGTCCGCACAAGATCAGTATTGTACATATATATATATATATACTCAGTATAGGTTTACACACAGTCTTTAATATATTCCTTACGCAGTATTTATATCTCTCGAATACTCGACGTAATAGTAATTTGCACTTTATTTCCGTAGTTTTTCAAGTATCACTCACCACTCAAAGGGTCCCAATTATCTTTTAAGTTATTTCAGTAGTTAACACATCCCTATACTAATGGCGTTTGCCTTAGGTCATGGTTTACTCCTTGCATAACCCCAATCGTAAATTCCCAATACACATCTCAATCGGCTAACTATCGTCGGTCTTCATCCCAATTTTTCTCTCATTTAGATTAACCGAGCCCCGACTAAATATTCGACTAAATATTTACTGGCCTTTTCTGAAGTCTGCATTGGTTCCGTGCGAGGTGTTCGTACCTCCTACGGGGCCGTTTGGGGGCTGGTTTGGGATTTCACCCTTTAACGGCTTGTTTTTAAGTTTAAGTGTGATTTTTGCAAATTATCGTCATACTCTCAACCCGGGACTACGCGGTCAGTTCCTATAAGTTGCATTGGTCCCGTGCGAGGTGTTCGTGCCTCCTACGGGGTCGTTTGGGGGCTGGTTTGGGTTTTCACCCCTTAACGGCTAGTTTTTAAGTCTAAGTGTGATTTTTGCAAATTATCCTCATACTCTCAAATCGGGAGATCCGGGACTACGCGGTCACTTCCTACAAGTTGTATTGGTCCCGTGCGAGGTGTTCGTGCCTCCTACGGGGCCGTTTGGGGGCTGGTTTGGGTTTTCACCATTTAACGGCTAGTTTTTAAGTCTAAGTGTGATTTTTGCAAATTATCGTCGTACTCTCAAACCAGGAGACCCGGGACTACGCGGTCTGTTCCTACAAGTTGCATTGGTCCCGTGCGAGGTGTTCGTGCCTCCTACGGGGTCGTTTGGGCGCTGGTTTGAGTTTTCACCCCTTAACGGCTAGTTTTTAAGTCTAAGTGTGATTTTTGCAAATTATCGTCGTACTCTCAAAGCAGGAGACCCGGGACTACACGGTCAGTTCCTACAAGTTGCATTGGTCCCGTGCGAGGTGTTCGTGCCTCCTACGGGGTTGTTTGGGGGCTAGTTTGGATTTTCACCCTTTAACGGCTAGTTTTTAAGTCTAAGTGTGATTTTTGCAAATTATCGTCATACTCTCAAATCGGGAGATCCGCGACTACGCGGTCAGTTCCTACAAGTTGCATTGGTCCCGTGCGAGGTGTTCGTACCTCCTACGGGGACGTTTGGGGGTTGGTTTGGGTTTTCACCCCTTAACGGCTAGTTTTTAAGTCTAAGTGTGATTTTTGCAAATTATCGTCGTACTCTCAAACCAGGAGACCCGGGACTACGCGGTCTGTTCCTACAAGTTGCATTGGTCCCGTGCAAGTTGCATTGGTCCCGTGCGAGGTGTTCGTGCCTCCTACGGGGTCGTTTGGTGGCTGGTTTGGGTTTTCACCCCTTAACGGCTAGTTTTTAAGTCTAAGTGTGATTTTTGCAAATTATCGTCGTACTCTCAAACCAGGAGACCCGAGACTACGCGGTCAGTTCCTACAAGTTGCATTGGTCCCGTGCAAGTTGCATTGGTCCCGTGCGAGGTGTTCGTGCCTCCTACGGGGTCGTTTGGGGGCTGGTTTGGGTTTTCACCCCTTAACGGCTAGTTTTTAAGTCTAAGTGTGATTTTTGCAAATTATCGTCGTACTCTCAAACCAGGAGACCCGGGACTACGCGGTCAGTTCCTGCAAGTTGCATTGGTCCCGTGCGAGGTGTTCGTGCCTCCTACGGGGTCGTTTGGCGGCCGGTTTGGGTTTTCACCCCTTAACGGCTTGTTTTTAAGTCTAAGTGTGATTTTTGCAAATTATCATCCTATTCACAAACCGGGAGATCCGGGACTATGCAGTCAATTCCTACAAGTTACATTGGTCCCGTGCGAGGTGTTCGTGCCTCCTACGGGGTCGTTTGGTGGCTGGTTTGGATTTTCACCCCATAACGGCTAGTTTTTAAGTCTAAGTGTGATTTTTGCAAATTATCGTCATACTCTCAAATCGGGAGATCCGCTACTACGCGGTCAGTTCCTACAAGTTGCATTGGTCCCGTGCGAGGTGTTCGTGCCTCCTACGGGGTCATTTGGGACTGGTTTGGGTTTTCACACCTTAACGGCTAGTTTTTAAGTCTAAGTGTGATTTTTGCAAATTATCGTCATACTCTCAAATCGGGAGACCGGGGACTACGCGGTCAGTTCCTACAAGTTGCAATGGTCCCGTGCGATGTGTTCGTACCTCCTACGGGGCCGTTTGGGGGCTGGTTTGGGTTTTCACCCTTTAACGGCTTATTTTTAAGTTTAAGTGTGATTTTTGCAAATTATCGCCATACTCTCAAACCGGGACACACCCGAGACTACGCGGTCAGTTCCTATAAGTTGCATTGGTCCCGTGCGAGGTGTTCGTGCCTCCAACGGGGTCGTTTGGGGGCTGGTTTGGGTTTTCACCCTTTAACGGCAAGTTTTTAAGTCCAAGTGTGATTTTTGCAAATTATCATCGTACTTACAAACCGGGAGATCCGGGACTACGCGGTCAGTTCCTACAAGTTGCATTGGTCCCGTGCGAGGTGTTCGTACCTCCTACGGGGCCGTTTGGGGGTTGGTTTCGGTTTTCATCCTTTAACGGCTTGTTTTTAAGTTTAAGTGTGATTTTTCTAAATTATCGTCATACTCTCAAACCGGGACACACCCGGGACTACGGTTTGGGTTTTCACCCCTTAACGGCTAGTTTTTAAGTCTAAGTGTGATTTTTGCAAATTATCGTCATACTCTCAAACCGGGACACCCGGGACCACGCGGTCAGTTCCTACAAGTTGTATTGGTCCTATGCGAGGTGTTCGTGCCTCCTACGGGGTCGTTTGGGGGCCGGTTTGGGTTTTCACCCTTTAACGGCTTATTTTTAAGTCCAAGTGTGATTTTTGCAAATTATCATCCTATTCACAAACCGGGAGATCCGGGACTATGCGGTCAGTTCCTACATGTTGCATTGGTCCCGTGCGAGGTGTTCGTGCCTCCTACGGGGTCGTTTGGTGGCTGGTTTGGGTTTTCACCCCTTAACGGCTAGTTTTTAAGTCTAAGTGTGATTTTTGCAAATTATCGTCGTACTCTCAAATCGGGAGACCCGGGACTACGCGGTCAGTTCGTACAAGTTGCATTGGTCCCGTGCGATGTGCTCGTACCTCTTACAGGGCCGTTTGGGGGCTGGTATCGGTTTTCACCCTTTAACGGCTTGTTTTTAAGTCTAAGTGTGATTTTTCCAAATTATCATCCTATTCACAAACCGGGAGATCCGGGACTAAGCGGTCAGTTCCTACAAGTTGCATTGGTCCCGTGCGAGGTGTTCGTGCCTCCTACGGGGTCGTTTGGGGGCCGGTTTGGGTTTTCACCCCTTAATGGCTAGTTTTTAAGCCTAAGTGTGATTTCTGCAAATTATCGTCGTACTCTCAAATCAGGAGACCCGGGACTACGCGGTCAGTTCCTACAAGTTGCAATGGTCCCGTGCGATGTGTTCGTACCTCCAACGGGGTCGTTTGGGGGCTGGTTTGGGTTTTCACCCTCTAAGTGTGATTTTTGCAAATTATCGTCATACTCTCAAACCAGGACACCCGAGACTACGCGGTCAGTTCCTACAAGTTGCATTGGTCCCGTGCGAGGTATTCGTACCTCCTACGGGGTCGTTTGGGGGCTGGTTTGGGTTTTCACCCTTTAACGGCTAGTTTTTAAGTCTAAGTGTGATTTTTGCAAATTATTATCGTACTCTCAAACCAGGACACCCGGGACTACGCGGTCAGTTCCTACAAGTTGTATTGGTCCCGTGTGAGGTGTTCGTGCCTCCTACGGGGTCGTGTGGGGGCTGGTTTGGGTTTTCACCCCTTAACGGCTAGTTTTTAAGTCCAAGTGTGATTTTTGCAAATTATCATCGTACTCTCAAATCGGGAGACCCGGGACTACGCGGTCAGTTCCTACAAGTTGCATTGGCTAGTAGATATGCATCAAAGATACACCCTAATTCATCTATGTGTACGTGTGTGCAAAATGGGGATGGGTGACACATTCCAAACACTTCTTGTGACACATTCCAAACCCTAATTCATCGAAGATACACCCTAGTTCATATGTAATTGCTAGGAAATAACGTCGGTATGGGTGACACTTCTTGTGATGTATTTATGAGGTAAATTGTGTGGGGAAATAATAATGATCAATTCAGGCAATTTAAAATGACGCAAATATGATCCAGGAACCGAATTAATTAGAGAGGGGGTGAGAGATTGGGGTGTCTACACCAAACACACCCTTAGTGATTCTATAGTAACGTATAGTTTTATATAATTGTGCAACTATTATACTGAAAATTATGGAAATGGTATTTTCATACATACCTGATAAAAAGATGATGGAACATTCCAATCGTATATAGGTCGAGTAAGAATTGGTACAGACCAACTATAGCAATGTTCCACTGCTCAGGTCATCCCAAAGTCGAATAATACAATGACTGGATGATAGAATTACAAAGTCCACAAATTGCTTCGTGCCCGGGAAGCTTTGCATAAGACCTTGACTGGTCATACAAAACAAAATAGTCAAACTAGTAAGTGTAGAAAAATCAATTTAAAACATTAACTTCAATCAACACTAAAACCACAATCTGGTAATTATATGAGAGATCAGCTATTTCACAGATCAAATAATTGGGCCAGAGGAACAAATATGAAAATACGGAATTAAAAACATAAGCCAACCGATCATCAATAATTAAAGTGTTTAAACCACAAAAATTATAAAAAAATAATTAACATAGCAAAACTAGATTCAGGCTAAATGCATATAAATAGCGAGACTCGGAAGAGCTTGGAACAGTAAAAAAGTGCCAACTAACACTTTAGCCTTATTTATAAAACATAACGCAAGGCTCCCAAGTATGGTTAATATCTGAAAAGGTAAATATGGAATAATTAAAACACATTTGAATCTAAAAAAAGCATCTTCCAATCATTCCTAATAATAATCCTAATACATTCACCCCTAATTAAGAATTCCAATTCGGATTAAGCTCCGGACAAAGGGGCCTACGTAAGTATCAGAACTTAAAATCAAGATATGGAGCAAGCATCATTCTGCACTCTAGAGGCAAATTGAATTGAACAAACTTTTAAAGAAAAGTCATATTATACAATGTACCTTACTATAATAGATTGAACATAATCTATTGTATTTGAGCATAAGGTAAACATATGGGGGTTATAACATGTAATTTCTATATAAATACAATTACATATGAACTAAAATTACGCTCAATCAGACTACAAACCTAAAGTCCAAGCATAATAGTTACAAAATTAGGGTTTTAATTTCATATTAGCCTGCAAAATACGAATCTAATTATAATATGTGATTTCATGGTACATGTTTTGAGTATAACAAGTATTGTGCATGAGTATCTAATTCATATTATTGAAACTATGCCCTTGCTATTAGCATCGGGGAAGATGATTAGAACACATACTGTATGGAACAAATACACACAGTGTATGGAACAAAATCATAAATTTGAAGCTTACTAATTAATATATCCGAGCTTTGGATGAACCATATAAAGGTCCCATATTCAATGGCTTAAATTTGTCTAGAAGACCTAATAAGGATCTTAACAAATACACACACATACAATTCAAATATTGTATTACCAAAATGACATGAAACCCCTAATTTAGGACAATTTAAATGGGGCTTTATCAAAATGATCCATGGAATATATGACAGGAAATGTAAAAGCCCTAAGTTGAAGCATGAAGGAACAATGAGATGAGCGAATAGAAAATATATAAAACAAACGCGAACAGCCTCAATGCCAAAATCTACATGCCCTAAGATTTGAGAACACAAACCAAAATCTGAAAACACTAACCAGAGAGATCGTTGATGATGAAGAGCGTTTGGGATAGAGAGGCAGAGCACACGGCTGATGATGAAGAGCGTTGATTGAGATAGACAGAGGACAATGAAGCGTTTTATAAGACTCGTACTGGTAACAGAGGACTCGGCTGATGATGAATGGAGCAAGCATCAAATTGAAGAAACAAACTATCAAAGAAAACACATTGCTGAGCTGATGATGAATGAAGCGTGCTAACTGTATATGTATATTCAGAGAGAGCGTTGATTCAGATTGAGATTAACAGAGCGCCCACACGGGTGATGATAGAATGAGGCGTTTGTTCTATAAGACTAGAACCGGTAACTCTTTTATGTATAATCAGTGAGAGACGAAACTAAGCAAATCTTCCGAATCCCGCAAAATCCGCTCGATTCATTTAATTGGAATGGAAATGTTAGAATTAACCAAAAATGCTCCCCCTCATTTTGTACGCAACTTATTATTATTTCTTTTTGATTTTGTACGCAACTTATTATTATTTCTTTTTTTAAATGTAACCCTCACATTTTTTTTTTCAAAATCAAATAAAAAATAAAGTCCTAATATACCAAAAAAAAATAACTCAAAAAATGGTAAATTCATCATTAATGGCCACCTCTACAATCACAGTGGGAAGTCAACGTGAAAAACTCAAACCACGATGGCCACTCATCGTGTCGATCTCATTTCCACGATGATTGACCATCGTGGTTATGGGATTTTCACACGGCTTCCCATCGTGAACCCCACTGTGACGGGCACCTGGTTGCAATGGTGATCATTTTTCGAAGGCCTTCCATTTTTTGGTGTTTCTTAGTTAATATTTAGGGTTCTAATTTTCTAATTTTTTTTATTTTTTAAGTCTAAACAATTAGAGCCAGTTTGGTTGCGCAAAATTGCTAACATTGTGGAGGGAGGGGGTTGTGTTATTTTTTTGAATTATAAAGAGAATGATGGTGTCGTTGAAGATGGTGTTAGCAACTTTGGGATGAAGTGTGGGTGTGTCAAAGAGTTGGTGTTAGGGTTAGGGTTTGATTTTGAGAGATGATACGAAATTATAGAGAATAAGATAAGAAAAAATTAGTATTTTGATAAAAAAAAATCAACTTATATATGGTTTCTTAGTTGGTGTTTTGAATAACATTTCACTTAGATAAAAATCAAATGTAACCCTCACTTTTTTTTCTAAATCAAATAAAAAATAAAGGCCTAATGTACCCAAAAAAAATTTAAAAAGTGATAAATTCGTCATTAATGGCTATCTCTATAATCACAGTGGGAAGTCAACGTGAAAAGCCCTAACCACAGTGGCCACTCATCGTGTCAATCTCATTTTCATGGTGACTGGCCACCATGGTTAGGAAATTTTCACGATGACTTCCCAGCGTGAAAAAACACTTTGACGGGGCACCTAGTTGCAGTGGCAATCATTTTTCGAAGGTTTTGCATTTTGTATTATAGAGAGAGAATGTGGAAAAATCTTTGCAATATTGAACTGGAAGTTAAACCGTGATTGTATGTTACACTTATAAATATTATTTACTTAGTGATTTTCTTGACACTTATTGTTGCCCATCTCATTGATTCGTATTATTATAAATATCATTTTATGAATTTATATTTTATTTTATTTTGTCTCGAGTTTAACTAGTCTTCAAAAAAATTATGTATTTCTCATATCTAAGTTAATACCCATAATCTAGGATAACTCCTAAGCGTATTAGTAATTATTAATATATTAATCGTAAATAAAAGTAGTGATTAACAAAAATAATCACTCAATGAATTTTACCAGTACACAAACGTGATAGAAAAACATGCAAATAACTTTTGCATTTTAAATTTGTAGATTTCTCTTAAATTTATTTTTTTAATATTCTTTCAAATGTTCTTTGCACGTAATCTCATTTATAAGGTCATGTGCATAATTATACATTGATCCGTCGATATGTATAAACACACAAAAATTGGATCCAAACCATATAAATTGTAACGAAATTTTAAGCCATCATGTTTTACGTGCTCCACCACTTTGCACTTACTCAAAGATGTTTTGTCATCCTAAATTAAGAGTTTGTATTTCAAATGTAAAAACACTAAGTAATTTTTTATTTGGGTAAATTGCACATAGCTCCCTTCAACTATCTCGAATTTACTGGTCCCCCCCTAAAAAACTACCCGACAAACTCACTCCCTTAACTATCAATTCATTGTGATTAGCAACAGAAAAAGGGTTCAATATATTTGTTACACAAATTGACTAAAATACCCATGAAAAAAAACTCAACAAACAAAGCAAAACAAACACACGCGCGCCCACACCAATGAAACTCAAATCTCTCTGTCACTCTCTCCATCACAATTTCAAACAATTTTAAAATGCAAACAACCTTAACCACCACTCCCACCCAAAACCAGCTCCAGCACATCTCGCCACCATTTTATTTGTACGTCATCTATACCCCACCACCATCTTCACCACTACCCCAAACCCATCAACACCACCCACCACCCAAAGCCCTCACCAAACTGAACTCAACACCTAAGAATGGGAGTAATCGCCAAACATATAGGTTTCTCAACCGTCAAACCTCGCATCGGCAGACATTAGTCCGAATAAGAAATTATTTTTGTACTCGGATCTTCCCTTGTAACATATCGGCCCCCGTGAATTTGGGAGCCAATCCAGTTGAGAAATAAAAAACCGATTAAGCTTATTATGGAGTTTGGGGTTCATATGTTCACGCCTAATGTCCGTACCCTCAGTTCCCTCTAACTAGGAAGGATAACCAGCCACAAAATGACTGGAAATTCACTTGTATAATATTAATCCTGTGAGATAAACGCATGACAGGCAGGTCTGATCTGTTGTGGTGGTTTTCTCGTTGTGATTTATTTCCTTAATATCGGTTATATCCCCACTTATTCATATGTTTTTTTCTTTTTTTTAATTATTTTTTATCTTTATAAAGATTTTTCTCTTATCGCTACTTATTATCCTTATTTAATATTATTATTACTTTTGATTATTTTATTATTTATTATTAATTACTTTCGATTATTTTATCAAAGGACCAGTCTGGTTTTCCTTTTCCCCTACCCTTTCCATCTTTCATTTTTAGGTTATTCCTTTATTTTTACCACTATTATATCCATCCCATGTCGTCCCTTATTTTAGTTATTTTTCATTTTAGGAACTCAACAAATATTTAGTTATCATGTTTTGTCTCGGGATTATAAAAATACTGTTACAAGGTCGAACATTTTGCAAGATAGGATAAAACGTAAAAATGGACAAGACATAAAAGACATACAAAGAGAGAGTCATAAAAACTTACATTTAGGGCACCATAGGATGCACCCAGAGCTCGATACCGCTCGCACTCCCGCAATAGTATCTCAGCATCCTCCTCATTCGCTAGTAGGGAGGGTCATAAAACACCCAATGCCCTGGCGCAGTAGAACCCCCATGTCATATTATCCCCACCCGATCATCATCATATAGGGCCACACTCTGGTACCCCGTATGCCTTGTAATAAGCATGTCCAGCCAAAGCCTTACATACGCTGACCTCGCTTGTGTCGTCGGTCCCCTGTCAACCCCCATGGTCCCATCCTCGGCCTAGATCAGGTCCAAGGCCTGGACCTCCTCACTATCTAACATAAAGGGCTCCAAGGGATCCATAATAATCAAGAAAAGTCTAAATGATTCTAAAAGAACTCACTCATGAGTGAAAAATCTCGAAGAGAAATAGAGAAACAAGAGAGAAGATGATAATAATTGGAAGAATGAATGAGGAGCTTTAGTAGAGCCTTTTTTTACGTCTCAAGTGTTGAAGCGTTTAACCGATCAATTACACGTTCGTGCCTCATTGACCAATTGGTCCAACGCAATGGTTAGCCGATCGGCCATCCTTATGACCATTTTTCATAATTCCCCATCTTACCCCCACCACTTTTACTCATTATTCACATATCCCCATACTCCTCTAAAAAATAGGCAAGACAAAGAGTGCCTGCATGTGCACCCTCTTAGTCGACTGCCTTTATAGACACCATGATTTACAATCAGGGTGTATGTCCCTTTTACCCAGCCCATAAGATACTCTTAAAACCAAAACCCCAGTAACAAAACTATAGGGCTCCAAAGTACAAATTAGAGAAAAATCCCCCAAAAGCTAAAAAAAACTTATAAGGGTCCTTTAGCTGATTGGTTGAAGGCCCCTTCTGGGCTTTGACCGATCGATTATCTTCCCTTTTTTTTGGTAATGAAACTATATTAAAAGGAAACAACTGTACAGGGACACAAAAATAAAGCACCTAGAAACACACTTCTAGGGCCAGCAAACAACAAAACAATAGAGGGCACAACAAGGTCATACAAGATAACCAAGGCCAACTAATAAAACAATATGGAAAAGTGTAGCCCCCATAAGTTGCAGGCCATCCAATTTTCATAAGATCTTCTAGACTTCTTCCATCTTCTAGCTTTGGCCTGGATCATCTCCTCAATAACTTTAATCACTCCACCAAAGTTCCTAGCTCCCTTGTTGAGAGTTCTATTGTTCCTTTCTTGCCAAATACAGTAGAGAATGGCTGCAAAAGAGGAAGTTATAAGATGAGAGATCAAATTCTTCCCTTTAGTATCATTAGTAGCATGTTGATCTCCTCCTCCTATTTCCCAAGGCTCCTGCATCTTTGACTTTATATTGAACCTCACACTAAACAAGGTTGGAGTAAGGGAATTCATTCATGAGATGCTCAGCTGACTCAGTGCCATTATTGCAAAGAAGATAGTTTGAGTTATCCACAGTACCCCACTTCATAAGCTTATCATTAATAGCAAGAGCATTATGACACACTAGCCAAAAGATAAAAGAACGCTTAGGAATACTGCTCTTGTGCCACACGAGGTTGTACAATTGGACCTCACCATGCGTAGATCTCATCTTATCATAGGCAGAGGCTATAAAGAAGGCACCATTGCTGTTGATTGTCTAGACCACTCTGTCATCCACTCCCAGCTGAATAGATGGAAGGGGAGAATTCCTGATATCATTGAGCTCCCATGTGATAGTAAAAGGCCAAGCCCAATCTTCCCCATTCATAAAATTAGCCACTTTAGCCGAAGTGTTGCTAGCTGCGTCATAGATAGTTATATATCCAAAAAGAGGTTGGAGAGGGCTAAGGATGTGTCAGTTGTCATGCCACATGAAAGTATCCTTCCCATTGTTGATATGAACTTTGATAAAGGGTCTGCAATTCTCCCTACCTTTAAGAATTTTTCTTCAGTTCCAAGTGGCATCTTGCTGACAATTGATGGCCTAAAGACTTTTGCCTCTGATCTTATAGGTGTGACACCACCTAACCCAAAGGCTATCTTTTTTAGAGAAAATGTTCCATAATTTTTTTATGATCGCAGCCCTATTCTAAGTCTCCAAGTCTTTTAAACCAAAACCCCCTTCCTTCTTGGGCTTACAAACCTTGTCCCAAGCCACTTTAGCCCCACTGTGCTTAATCTCAGTACCATTCCATGTGAAATCTCCGATGCATTGATCAATATTATTGATAACACTTTTAGGCAAAATGAATAAGGAAGCCCAATAAACCTGCGTGTTAAAAAGAACAAATATGGCAAGTTGCAATCTTCCTGCATAGCTAAGGAATCTAATGGTCCAGTTCCTCACTTTGGCAGTTATCCTATCAATTAGGTCCTTACAGTCAACAGCTTTGAGACAAGTGGAGATAAGGGGAACTCCAAGATACTTAAAGGGAAGGTTCAAAACCAAGAGATGTGGAAATAGCATTGATGGTATCCTGGTCAACTCTAGAGCTGTATAAGTTACTTTTCTCCAAGCTAGGACAAAGCCCACTAATGTTAGCAAAATCATCCAAGGCATTATTGACACACATAACAGAAGGGATATCTCCACTACAGAAGATGACCAAGTCATCGGCAAAGCTAGTGATGTTATTGAGCTTGCACTTCGTGTGGAAGGTAAAGGAGGGAGAACTGGTGTATCTATCCAACAGGTAAGAAAAGGCCTTCATAATAAGGAGAAAGAGGAAGGGGGAAAGAGGGTCCCCTTACCTCAATCCTCTCTTCCCTTGAAAATAATCATGCAGCCCCCCATTGAGGCTAATAGAATACCACACACTTTTAACACAGGCTTTGATCCAAGAGAGAAACAGGGGAGGAAAGCTTATCTGCTCCAAAATAGTAAATAGGAAATTCTAATCCACAGTATCATAGTCCTTCAAAATATCCACCTTCAATGTGCATTTAGGGGTGGGAGAATCTCTATGATAATTCCTCATCAGCTCTTGCGAGAGGAGAATATTGTCATTGATAGACCCGCCCTGGATAAAGGCACTTTGCCTATTACTAATGAGGAAAGGAATTAGGGGTTTAAGCCTATTAGAGATGATCTTAGATATACGTTTGTATACTGAATTATAGCGTGCAATGGGTCTGAAATCTTTCATAGAAATAGGGTTAGGAATCTTAGGAATGAGGGCCATAATAGTGCTATTCCATTGCCTAGGCATATAGCCATGGGAGACGAAGTGCTTAACCCCAGAGAGAACATCCTCTCCCACCACTCTCCAGTTATTCTTGAAAAAGCCAGCATTGAACCCATCAGGCCCATGCGCTTTGTTAGAGCCAATAGCAAAGAAAGCTTTATTAATTTCATCATCAGTAATTGGCTTAATAAGACCATAACACTGCTCAGTGTTTAACTTATTAACCATCAGGTTCTCAGGTAGGCAAACACCCTGCACAGTTCTAGCCTTCCCAACCAGGTTGCAGAAAAATAACTCATCTTCCTCTACAACAGCTTCAAAGCCTTCAACAGTAACCCCATTCATGTCTTGAATGCCAAGAAATTTTCTCATAGCATTATTGGATTTAACTTTGTTATGGAAGAATACCGTGTTGAGACCACCATCTTGAATCCACTTGATTCTAGATTTCTGTTTGAACAAAGTTTCTTCAGCAACCCTAAGAGTACTGTACTCCAAAGCACAAGAGGTTAGCTCCTGTCTAAGGATGAGGTTACAACCACCACTATTAAGGGAGGTTTTAGATAGAGTTTAACTTATGTTTAGCATTCTTCACCCTCATAGAGATGTTGGAGTAATAACTTGAAATTTATGCTTTTTAATTTAACCTTGAGTCTTTTGAGCTTGCAAGACAGCTTGGCCATAGGAGGTAGGTAATACTCTTCGAACCAAGAGTTTTCAAGAGTGGAGAAAAATCAGCATGAGACATCCAGAAGTTATAGAATTTAAAGGGTTTAAGGAGATTATTTCTAAGATCAAGCATGAAAACCACAATACAACTATGGTAAAAAATACGAGGACAAAGGTAGTTAGATTAGGTAGCTGGAAAGACAACACTCCATTAGGAGTTATGCGTCACCCAATCAATTCTGGACTGGGTAAAGGAGTTGGACCACAAGTACCATAGGCCGGTAGAAGTCATATCGTCCATCATAATATCATCTAGACGTTTCTTAAATTCCTCAGTTTCCCTCAAGTCCATGCCAAATCTACCTCTATTCTCATTATTCCTCAGTTACCTTCAAGTCCTATGTCATATCTGCCTTTCTGGAATTGGGATGCCATTCACAACTGCCCCACGTCTGGTGGGGTAGCCCGTGTTATTGTTGGTTGGGACCCTTCCCACCTCAAACTTGATGTTGTTCCACAAGCCATCTTTTGCAAGGTTGAGATGGTTAGAGCTAACAAGTTCTTCTATGCCACCTTTGTCTATGGTAGTAACTCTCAAGTGGAACGAAGATCTCTTCAGAATTTTAGCCTAAGCAATTTTTCCACTGCTGATGAAACGCAATGGATCCTTATGGGTGACTTCAACGTCGTGTGAAGCAATGACGAGAAGAAAGGCATCAATAATATTGATTTCAACGTTGTGCAGGAGTTCAACAATTGTAGTCATCATGCCGAGTTGGATGATATGAATTCTAATGGTTTGTGGTTACCCTGGAACAAAAACTCTTCTCTTGCTTACAATGTTTAATCCAAAATTGACAGAGTCTTGCACAACAACTAGTGGAGCTCTACTTTCCCTGACTCTCAAGCTGAGGTGTTATCCCCCTGTGTATCTGATCACAGCCCCATCATTACCCATATGCTGCCTCATGAGGAAAGAAGACATAAACCCTTCAAATTTTACAATTTTTGGATGAAGCGTGATGATTTTAAGAACAACCTCACTGACTCCTGGAGTGAGGATTATCCAGGTAACCCCATGTACAAGTCGTCTCTTAAACTCAAGAGGCTTAAACCCAAGCTCAGAAACCTTAATAAGAAGTTCTACAGTCGCATTTCCTTCCGTGTAAATGAAGTGAAAGACCAAATGCACGCCATCCAGAGATGCAGAGACAAAGATGTATCCAACCCATCCCTCATTAAAAAAGAGAAGTTTATTGTTAGAGAGTATGCTAATCTTAGAGCTAGTGAAGAAGCATTTTACAATTGGCTGAAGGAGGGAGACTTGAACACTTCATTCTTTCACAAAAATGGGAATAAGAATACTGCTAGAAGAAAGATCATCACTATTAAGAACAATGAGGGTTGCACTATTGAAGGGTCTACTAATTTGGCACAAGAGGCCATTTTCTTCTTCAACTCCCTTCTTAAGGCCCCTATGGCTAATAGATATCAGAACTCCAACTTAACCTTGCCTATAACTCTTAACCAGACGCAGTACAAAACTTTGACTAACCCCATCACATATGATGAAATAAAAAATGCCATCTTCTCTATGAGCTCCGATAAAGCCCCTGGGCCTGATGTCTTCAATGCTCACTTCTTCAAAGCTAATTGGGAGGTGTTTGGGGGAGATTTAATCAATGTTGTCTCCCACTTCTTTGACAATGGACACATGATTAGACAGTGGAATTGTATCATTCTTGCTCTTATCCCGAAGGTTAAGAACCTAAATAAAATAAAGGACTTCAGACCCATAGCCTTCTGCAACACCATTTATAAATGTATTTCCAAAGTGCTTACCAACGGAATTAAATATATTATGCCTTCCCTCGTCAATAATGGACAGGCAACCTTTGTGGGAGGTAGAGCAATTGCTGATAACATTCTTCTCCTTCAAGAGATCATGAGGAACTACCATAGAGGTCTTACTCTCAGATGGACCCTCGAAATTAACATCCTCAAGGCTTATGACACTGTGAGTTGGGACTTCCTCTTCGATATTATGTACAGGTTGGGCTTCTCCCTTATCTTTATTGGCTAGGTTGCTGAATGTGTCACCATCCCTATGTTTTCTGTCAGCCTCAATGGTGAACTTCATGGCTTCTTTAACAACTCCAGAGGTTTTAGGTGAGGATGTCCCCTCTCCCCCTGCCTTTTTATTTTTATTATGGAGGCTTTTGCTTGTATCATGGACAAGCACTGCTCCTAACCTCCCTTTACTTACCACCCTAAGTGTCAACTGTTAAACATCAACCATCTTTGCTTTGTTGATGACTTAATCATCTTCAGTAAAGGGGACACTCAGTTTATTGAATGCATCAAGAGAGCCTTAGATGAGTTCTCCTAGACTTTGTCCCAATTTGGCCAAAAGCAACCTATACACCTCGGGGGATTGATGAGGATGAGTTGAATCTCATGACTTCTATCATTGGCCTCAGGGTGGATAAGCCTCATTTCAAATACCTTGGGGTTCCCCTCATCTCCATTAGGCTTAAATTTGAGGACTGTAGGATGCTCATTGATAGAATCACTAATAAAGTCAGGTGTGGGACCTCCAAATTACTAAGCTACGCGGGTAGACTTTAATTGGTTAAGGATGTCCTCTTCAGCACACAAGTTTATTGAAGAAACTTATTCATTCTACCCAAGAAGGTCTTCAACTTTATTGACCTACTCCTTAGAGACTTCTTATGGACAGGATCTGATTTGAGACACATGGGAGCCAAGGTTGCTTGGAAGGAGGTTTGTAAGCCTAAGAAAGAAGGTAGGCTTGGAATTAATTGTCTCCAAGACTGGAATAAAGCTTCCATGACGAGGCACTTATGAAACCTGAGCAAGAAGTACAACTTCTGGGTAGAATGGTGTCATACGTACAAAATTAAGAACAGAAGCATTTGGGCCATTAATATCCCTTCTGACACCTCTTGGAGCTGGAGAAAAGTGTTAAAGCTTACAAACACTGCTAGACCACTCATTAAGTCCAACATTGGGAATGGGAAGAACACGTTTATGTGGTTTGATAATTGGCAACCTAGGGGGCCCTTTCAACCTTTATATGGCAACATAACCATTTATGATGTAGCTAGTAATGCCACTGCCAAAGTATTTGAATTTCTGAGTGGAAGTAGATGGAGATGGATGAGCTCTACCACCTCGAAGCTAAATGAAATCAAGAATGACAACCTTCCTAACCCCAACCCTGTTGTGGAGGACTCTCTTACTTGGCTTCCTGATAGTAAGGGCTTGTACAGTACATCCTCTACCATAAGAGCTATTATGGACCACCTTCCTATCAAGACTTGGCACACTTTGGCTTAGTATAAAGCTAACATCCCTAAATGCTCCTTCATTATATGGTTAACTTGTAGGAATGCTTTGGTTACTAAAGACAAGCTTGAGTTATGGGGGATAAGTGATAATACCAGCTGTGAGTTTTGTGGTAGTGAGACTGAGACCATCCACCACCTTTTTGCTGAATGCCCCTTCTCCAAGGATGTTTGGAAATAAATCCTTTATAGAAACCAACTGTATAGAACGATGGGAAATTGGTAGGATGAGGTAAATGCAGTTGTGCAAATGGCTCATGGCAGTCCATTCATGTCAAAGATTGGAACTCTTGCCTTCTCCACTACTGTTTATTACCTTTGGATGGAGAGAAACAATAGGATACACAGAAGAATCTCCAAGAATCCAAATGAGCTGGTCCTGGACGTTGAGTTCATGATGAGGTGCAAAATCTTAACATGGAAAAAAGCTAGAAGAAACTACTACAACTGGATGGCTTGTTTGTATTGCAACCTCGTTGAGTCCTCTATGACTGATTAGTTTAGTTGTATGAGTTTCTTTTCTTTGTTTGGTTATGCTTTGATGTTTGGGTATGCCCTCATCTTTTCTTCTTGTGCTTGGGGTTTAACCTAGCTTTGTAATTCCTTTGTTTATATATTTCATTTTACTTACCAAAAAAATAATCACCCATGATGGTCCACTGTTGCCCCGCACTAGTGTTGTAGTTAGAACGAAGGAAGTTCCACAAGGGAATTCTCCAATGGGGAAGGTTCAACCCATAGATGAAGGTGGCAAAGAAGAACTTGTTCACTTCAACAAAACTAATCCTATAAAAATTGGCTTGAGGATGAACATTAATAATCTCAATATTAAAGATAGCCAGATCCCAAGCAATGATGACCCTAGCAACACCCCCACTATCAGGGCAGTTATGGCTGAAATTCCAGTTCCAGAAGCAGTTATTGGCTATAGTTGACATGTGGTTCTTTCTAACTTTTGATTCAAGTAAACAAACCAGGGATAAATGATTATCAAAGATTAGCTACTGCATTTCTTGTTGTTTATGAGGGGAGTTGAGACCCCTGATGTTCCAAGTAGCAAGCTTGGTTATTTGGAAAATTTACCCCCCGTCCCCCTTTCTTATTCTTCCTACTCCTTTTATGGTTAGGAGTTTCCTCTTGTGCTGTTTTAATGGATAACCCATCTACTACTTTAACTTTAAGGGCTAAATCGTAGAGGGATGGGGACATCATCTCTGCATTCTCCTCCTGCTCAGCCATATGTGGGGGATCAACAGTCTTTGGGGAGTTTCATGAATTTCTTCTACCTCATCATTCAGCACCTCAAAGGGGTTTGAAGTAAGGGTTCCAATTTTACTTGGATTTGCAGGGCCAGTGCTATCTTCAGTTCATTGTATTATACATGTTACTTCACGAGTCTTATCAATCTCATAAGTAGATGGATTAGAGGAGGTTCCATCCCTAGGGGTGTTCCTTTTAATTTCTAGCCAGCCATCCTTCAACGCCTTAGTAATCTCCCTCTTATTAGGAACTAGGTACATTTCCTCAATGTTGCCTTTGGGAACCCACATGTGCTTGGTTCTGGTACAGTTGAGAATAGAGTGCCCAAAAACACCACTAGTTTTGCATGAGGCAGGTTTACCTTCATACTCTACCCCTATCTCTATAACTTGGTCGTTCTTCATAACCACATCTATGGTCTTGGGGTAATCATCTTTAACTTCTAACTGGACACAAATTCTAGCGTAGCTGATCCTCCTTATTTTCTCTATCACTTTGTCTGCAAAAAGAGGTATTCCCACAGAGCTAGCAACATAGCTTAGACCTTCTTCAGTCCAAAGTTGAACTGGGATGCTGTGAAATCTAATCCAAATAGGTAGTTTCTTGGTTGTTTCTTTATTATAATAAAAGTTTGGCATCCATTATTGAAGTATTATGGGGTTACCTGAGATGAACCAAGGTCCCATATCCAAGACTTCGTCACGCATAGAAGGGTTATCAAACATAAAGAAAAAGAAACCATTATCATGGTCTAAAATTTCTTTGACGCCATAGAAATCCCAGAGTTTGTGTGCTACATTGCATACGTGGGTATAGAGAAGCTTCCTTCCTAAGAAACAACCCATAAGGCTCTTTTCCCATTTAGAATAGCCCTTAGTATCCACCTTAAGCAGAGGAGAAACGGTGATTTTGGAGTCCACAATAGTAGGTTTATGGTAGGTAAGGTTGAGTTTTGGAATGTGTTTTGATCCTACCACACTACTCCATGAACAGTCAGTAGCAGGTACAAAAGTTGGTGAATTAGGGTTAGGTTTATCTTTCCCAAGATCCTGTGACATCTTTTCCCCAATGAGCACCCCACCTCCTATGAAAGTACCATTTGTTACTGAGCCATCAATAGTGTTGGGTTCAAAAGTATCCATCAGAAGAACCTCCTTAACGTTAGAAGGCCGAGATCCACCATCAGAGGTGGTCTTCATGGCACAAAAAATGTTGAAATCATCAAGAGTAAAGCCTTTGCTCTCAAGAAAAGTCTCAAAGTCTTTGTTCTCTTCCGCATGATCAACTTTTATGGTCATCTTTGAGATAACTTTAACACCTAAGGATTTAAACGTAGGTGGACGTCCTTCTTCAAGCACCTCCACACAAAAGGATCCCTCTACAACACTAGTCATAGAAGACTTTATTTCAGGGGTTAAAGCTACCACATCGTGTAAGGGAGTGATAACCAGATCAGCAGAGATAGAACGAGGTAAGCCCATCCCACGACAGGAGGCCATGCCGGAGTTAAGAGGATGGGTGGAGGTTGCAGGTGGGTGGAGGTTGCAGGTGGTGGAGGTTAGGGGAAATCTAGAGAGAAGGGAGAGAATTTTTTTTTCATTCAATAATGTTACTTCGATTATCTTCCCTTAATGATTGAAAATATCATAATATCTTTTCTTGGCCATACACATGTCCCTCGTCCCTCAGGGATGATCGATTGGTCAAAGGCCCCAATTAGACCCTATAAATATAGGTCCACATAAACATTTCAAAGCACACTTAAACCCAACATTGATTTGATTTTTTAAATTTCTTCAATCCCGAGCACTTAAGATACTCGATCTCATTCTGAAAAGTCCTAAAAAAGTTCGTACTTCAGAAAAGTCATTTATACCTCTGGGAAGAATTCGTACTTTCCAAAATTTGCTTCCCCATAGTGACTTTGTACTTTAGAAAAGTTGCTTCCCCGAGAGAAGTTCATAATTCTAAAAAGTCGCTTCCTCCGGGAAACAAAGGGAAAACTCTAAGGAAATTTCGTAAAAGTCGGCCATGTTGGGAAAATAACTTAGTATTGACATTTAAATGCGAAAAAATTTCAGCTATAAAGATCTTTGTTTAATCATGAAATGAAAAGAAAAACAAGATCTAAGTTTAAAGATTAAACATGAGATTTTAAGAATGCAATACCTTTCTGAATCTTGTTGTGATTCGTATGAGAAGGCAAAGGTAGATGATGATGAAATCCTTGTTTCCCTCTAATGTATCTGAAAAACCTTGATCAAACCCTATGTATGCAAGGATCTACTAGTGTGTGATCCTCCCCTAAGTTAGGTAGGTGGTGGACACCTTTAAGATGAAAATCCTTACTTGTGAGTGAGATGTGGTAGTCTCTCTCTAGGCCTATTCACAAAAATTTTAATAGTGTTTGCTCTCGCCCATCTCCAACCCTACGGGAGAATACTAAGCGTTACTGGAAACATTTAATGAAATGGAAGATTGCTCGGAGTAGGTAGTTGTAGCATCTTTCAAGATTGATTTGCCCCTACCTCTATGCTACACCCGTCCCTCACTAAGAAAGAAGTAGACACCATTGATGACCTCATATAACGTATTGAAAAGTACACCAAAGTGGAGGACGACCTCATGTCCCTCACTAAGAAAGAAACGGGCAACTTGTCAAACTATTACATGTTTCACATTGCGCTTTTACGTCTTTTTCCATTGCATATATATGAAGTGAACCTCATACAACTTTAGTTTGGTTCCAGATTCCAAACGCAATGAGAGGTAGACCAGCGCATGCCGCGAGGAGGGCCTAAGAGGAAGAGGCTCGGTCGAAGCCCTAGGCCATTCAGGGGACTGTGACCACCGCAGAGGTTGCAAATATTGTAGCTCAAGTGGTTAATGTTACTAGGATTGCCTTGACATTGCATTTGCCCCAAGCATACCCACAACAGCTAATGGTCGTCATAGTTCACACTCACCCAGTGCCATCAGTTTGGGAACGAGTCAGAGAGGCCATCCACTCGAGTTTCAAGGGAGTACAGACGTTATAGTTGCTAGCCAATAGAAGAAGGATATACATAGGCATTTGCGATTGAGTGTAGCGACACTCAAAAGTAAGTAGTAGCTACGTTCAAACTAGTTGGGGAAGCTCTACAATGGTGGAAGTCGGTTACCATATCAGAAGAGAAGCATTTGATAACTATCGGGAGTTTTAGGTGAGGTTTGACCATAAGTTCTTTTAGTTAGCCGTGCATACGGAGATGAGGGTGATATTGCTAGATCTCTCATAGGCAGGGCCAGTAGCATGCTCTTCGGGGGCAACAGGGGCAGGGCAACCAGACTGGAGGCTAGTAGGGATGCACATATCAGGGCCAGTAAGGTCGAAGAAATGGGCAACCTTGCCAGGGTCAGAGGCCGATGAATTTCATCGGGAGATGTTTCGTATGTGGGAAGCAGGGCCACATCCAGTAACCATGCACGAATGGGGATAGGGGTCAGTAGTAGGATGCTTAACAGGGGCATTTACTGAAACTTCCAGCCCTATTAGCAGTTGCAGCATTGCTACCTCCATAGGGACAGGGGCAGTTTGGGTGTATGTATTACGTCCGTGGACCAGTTGTATAGCCAACGCCATTAGCGATTAAAGGTATCTTTTCTACCCATAGGCACATGGGATGGGTTTTGTGTGACACGAGTGCATCACATTCTTCTGTTTGCACTAGATTCACGTGGGATACGGTCTTAGTGGACACAATCATTAGATGTTATTATGATCGTAGAGTTATCGTTGTTTAGTGGCACTCCCATTCATTTTATGTGCAGGGGAGTAGGTCACTTCACCAAATGATGAAAATTGTAATGGATTTTTTTCCTATTTGTAACGAATTTTGTCCATTACACATTTGTAATGGACAAAATCCGTTATCAATAGCAAAAGAACGTTGATGATGGTGTTAAGTGTTGATGTTTGCTCCAGGTCTGAGTTGGGATTCCGGCTTGACCGGCATTAGTCTCTGTTGTGGTTAAGAGTTTTTCGGCGATGCTTTTGATGGATTTTTTAACCTTCATGATTCGGGTGTATATCCGTTGACTGTTGGGGTTCAAGTCTGCCATTGCTTGGGCCTGGGTCCTACCCAGTTGGTGTGTCCCGTTTTGCTTGTAGGTCTGCGTTTTGTTTGCCTCTTGTTTTGTTGTGTTTGTTTTTGCTGATTACGTTTTGGTGGGGTATGCCCCACCATGTCTTATATTATTGTTTGCCTTTGGGGTATGCCCCTTGGCTTCTTTGTTTTGAGGTATTTCCTCTTGTACTTGTAAAGTTTTCGGTTACTATTCTATATACACACACAATTTCCCCCCCAAAAAAGAATTACATGCAAAAGTCATTAAAAAAGAAAATGGGAGAGAAGCAAGCAGCTTCCACTCTCCAACTATCTCCCGTCTCTCTCTATACCTCCCATACCTGCCCATCTCTCACTAGGTATACTGCCCACTCGCTTTTAGTCTCTTCATACGATTCACACTATTACGATCAGGTATTTTTCTTTTTGGATTCTTTTGTTTCTTTCGTCTCTCTCCATAGGATTCACGATTTTGTTAGGGATAACATGGGGATACTCCTAAAGCTGATTTTCACGATCAGGTCAAACTTTTTATTTTCAAAATTTTTTCAAACTCTGCTTTGATTTTCAACAAAGAAATATGACAAACTCATTCGTAAAGCTGTAGGGGATGGGAAATATCAACAAAGTTTGATTTTCACGATTAGGTTATTTTCTTCTTTATATTGCATTTTTTATTTATTCAATTTGTATTTTTAGTTCCCTCGGTTTTTTAATGTAGGTTGTATGTGTAGGTTGGAATTGGGGATGGGGTTGAGGGCAGAGATTTTGAAAACAACTATTTTTTTATTAAAACGTGTTTTTGTCATTTTTTTATTCTTCTAATATATTTAACAATTTATTTATTTTAGAGGTCATGTGCATGGCACGTATTTAAGTAAAGAAAAAAAATCTTATTTTTATCTAACTTTCTTAATCTAAATAGTACCTGATTGTATTTGTGAAGTATGGTTTGTGTATAGTGTGTTCCATTTTAGGATCAAGAGGCTAAATCGATTACAAGATCACATCGAGTTGTGAACTCACGAGGTACAAATATTAGTAATTGATAAATATTTACTTAAAACCACAAATTTATGAGAAATATTTATATATTTTCTAATCAATATTTGTTTATAAGATGTGTAAAAATATTTGGTACTCCTGGACTCGTGTGGGATATGTGCGATAGTAATTTTTTCGACGAAGTTTTCAACTTTAAATCTTGTGTTCTTATGTGATTAATTTTATTTTCCACATCGATTAATTGCATCTTGAATATGTAATTGGACTAATTAGTTTTATTCGATAAATTAAAAGTTATTTCAATTAACGACGTGAAATTTCTTTATGAATGAGTAATGAAGTAAGAATTATTTAATTTGACTTAGATCCCTAGCTATTCAGATACTTTTTCACTTCTAAATAGAGATGGGACATTTTGTAGGTGACCCATGAAAGGACCTCCATTATGAAGCATAGTCTCATACAAACTCCAACCATTTTTATTTTATCTCTGGAATGATTCTTATTACTATTACATTTTTTGGTTTGGAGATTAAATATGACATAAATTTTGCTTTTCGGTAGGGGCAATTGTTTAATGTCGTGACTTTGTTTTGTTGGTTCGTTTTGGTGGGTCTGGTAGACGATAAATTAGTGCTTTTTATTTTTTGATATTTCATTTTGCTCAATTACTATATTCCTATATGTCGATGTCTATATATGCCTATGTATCTATATAATACTTGATAAAATTAAACTCTGTTTCCAGATTAGGAGTTTTACCTTTTATTTTCAAATTGTATAACCATTGTATACTATGTTGATTTTATGTTATGACCACTAATAATATTGATTAGTTTGATGCATGTAAATTTACTAAAAAATGTCTTTATCTAATATTAACATGTTATACGCTGTCCAAAATATGTTGCTCCGATATTTAATCTTAACTTATGGTAGCTAATGTTAGTGACAAAGTGAAAATTGAAGGTCAATACTTTATGCATGCTAATAGTTATACTGTGTATTTTTTTTAATTAACCAAAGTTGTTGATACATATTTGGTTTTAAAAACACGGGATTTAGGATAAATATCAATTTTAGGTTGAGCCATTACATGGAGGGTCATTTTCTTATCTCTGTATCTTAAGTAGATTAATATTTAGTTTTGCCTAATGCGCTTATCGCGATACACATCTTAAGTTTTATGGTAAATCAAAAGGAAACCCATGAATGATCACGTTAGTTGCAAATAGAAGTCATGATGAATTATGTGTTTTAGGTACTTGATATGATGAATATGCTCAAATTTTATTTTTATTCATCAAAAGTGTGTTTAGAATTTAGAAATCATGAATTTAGCATAAGTCGTGGTATAATTAGTTGCCATAAATAGATACCAACCATTACCGAAGATTATAGTTGCAATTTTTTATAGAATGTCACGACCGATTAACAAATACTGGATGACGGAAGAGAACAAAGGCAACTTGTTTATTTAAAGTGCATTGAATATTTTATTATGTTTATGGAAGATAACAATGATCAGGGGTTGACAACAATGCCTTATCCATATTCAAAGTGTCGCAATAAATTGTGTCTGAAATAAAAAGAAGTAGAGAGACATCTGTGGAGGAATGGTATGCATTAATTGTATATTGTATGTTTTTTTCACGGTAAAATACATCCGTGAACACTATTCATCCCCCACCAGTAGAACAAGTAAAGGGTAACATAGTAGAATAAAACATTAACGAACAAGGTGTTGGGGTGGAAACACCTGTCGATGTTTGTTACGGAGTGCATGGGGAACCTTATGTAGATGTTGAATGCGGTCAGCCGGGAGTTTCCAAAGAAGATCATGTAAAAAATGATAAGTACACTGAGTATAAAAGATTATCAGTTGAGAAATTATATCCTTCATGGGAGGGTCCTGAAACAACTCTTTCTTAAAGAACTTTATAACTTAAAGAAGCAATTTGGTTGGTCAGGAAATAGTGTCACGACACTCTTGTCTATCTTAAAAAGGTAGCTCCCAAAAGGTAATACACTACTAGAAAAATATCCAAAGATGAAGAGTATGATGAAAGACTTAGGGATGAAGGCCAATTACATTCATGCATGTGTCAATAACTGTCTTATATTGGAAGGAGAATGAATATATGGAAGAATGTCCCCAATGTAGAGAATCCATGTATTTAGTTACTATGAGGAAAGGGGGAAGTATTTCCAAAGAACCTAAAAAGGTGTCGAGACATTTCCCTCTGATTCCAAGGTTGGTGAGATTTAATACGATTCCGTGGATAGTCCGAGAAATAACATGGCACCATAGTGCAACCACTTCATGGGATTACCAACGACATCCATGTGATTCGTCCCAATGGAGGAGTTTTAAATCAAAATGTCCTGAATTTGCTAAAGAAGGACGCAATGTTTGGCTCTCAATAGCAACCGACGGGTTTAATCCTCGTGGCATTCAATCTGCCAGTTATAGCTGTTGGCCTGTTATCACGGTGCCGAATAATCTTTCACCTTCATTGTGCATGAAGAGTGAGTTTCAAATATTGTCTTTGTTAATACCTCGTCCGAAGGCACCGAATCAAGACATCGACATTTTTCTTTAGACATTAGTTAATGAGTTGAAGAAATTGTGTGAAGTAGGTGTTTCGACTTATGACATGTATGAAATGTAACCTTTTACATTGAAAGCTATGTTAATGTGGGGGATTCACGATTTCCTTGGATATGGTAATTTATCTGGGTGTGTTACACATGGTTATAAAGCTTGACCGATTTGTGGGGACGATACTCCATCCATCCGACCGACGCATAGTAGTAAGATAGTTTATACAAACTATCGTATTTTCCTTGACATGGATAAACCTTTTCAAAAAGGTGGGAGTTTGGGGATTAGGTCAACAGAGTATACACATCCTCCCCGTTGATTGAATGGGGATGCACTTTTAAAGAAGTTATGTTGCTTTAAGTATACACTGGGAAAGTCTCCAAAAGTTTCCACTAAAAAGCGAAAGATGGGTGATGAAAATGAGAATTCTAATGCTGAAGTTAAGGAGGCATGGTATAAAAGGTCAATTTTATTTGACTTGAAATATTGGCGTACTCATAAAATTCGACACGTTCTTGATGTGATGCACATCGAGAAGAATGTTGCAGAGCATTTAATAAGTACAATCCTCGCTGATAAAACGAAACTAGAGATACAATAAATGCGCGGAAGGATATGAAAGACTTGGGAATACATAGTGGTCAATGGATGCGAGGATATGAGTAAACCGGGAAATGGATGAAACCAAAAGCATCATTTATATTCGATAAAGAAGAGAAATTATAGTGTTGTCAAATTTTGAAAGACTTAAAGCTACCTTACAACTTTTCATCCAACCTGAGTAATATCGCCACCCTTAACCCACCTGGTTTGCACTCAATGAAGTCACATGACTATCACGTTATTATGGAGTATTTGTTGCCCGTATTACTTCAACATACATTTCAAAATACAAAGATTTGCGAAGAGCTATTCAGCAGTGAGCTTATTTTCCAGAATATTGTGCTCAAAAGTCTTAATTCACGAGGATATGCAAAGGGCCAACTTTATGGTTACAAAGGCATTATGTGTGTTGAAGAAACACTTCCCACTGACATTTTTTTTATATTAGTATCCACCTTACTGTTCATTTAGCCGATGAAGGGCTTGTGGTCCTACGGGAACACATTAGATGTATCCGTTTGAACGGTAAAGTCTTTTTATTAATTTTTATTTTCACACAAACACAAACAGAAACACAAACACATGCATATATGTATAGATCATTGTTAATGAATATGTCACATATACTTTTTTCTTATTCACGTGAATACCAAGATGCGGGATTTTAAAGATATACCTAGCAATAATAAGCGATACATTGAAGGTTCAATTGTGGAATCCTATGTTATTGTTGAAATTGTTAGGTATTGCATGGAGTACATGCCTAATTATCTTGACAAAAACCACAAACGTACTCGTGAAGTGTTTCTAAATGAAGGTGGAGAGTTTTCTGATGAATGACCATTGTTAGATGATAAGATTGTGATGTTGGAATCTAAAGAGTTTCAAAAAATACATCGATGGGTCCTATTTCGACTTGACGTTGATGGTCTTAAAGAATTCTATAGGTTTGAGAAATTTAATAAGTATTTATCAAAATTCACATTTATATACTAATACACAAACTTATGTGAATAAATTGCAGTGAGTATAAAACCTTACTAAAATCCACTTGGCGTGGTAAAGGAAATGGGAGCCAATTAACAGAAGTAGAGATGCAAAATTCTTTCATTCCATGGTTATATGATAAGGTGCTCTTGATTTTAGTAGCATGTTAAGATATATTCTTTATTATCCTGACTCACTTTATAACTATTATTTTATTTCTATTGCGCAACTGGTCACTTCTGGAGAGACGGAGACAAATGCTATGTTGTGGCGATTAGTGCAAGGGCAGAACACAAGGTTAAAACATATAAAAAATATGACGCCAATGGCTTTCTATTCTCTCCCAAGTATCACGATGATACTGTTGTGACACAAGACAATGGTGTTTGCATGAAAGCTTGGAGTCAATTTAGGGCAAGGAAGAGTGATAAAAATCTTAAAGATGCTTGGATAATGTATTACGGAGTTATCAGGCAAATAATTGAGTTGGACTATACGCTATTTAAGGAGGTATTGTTATTGTGATTGTGTGATGGTTAATTTTGATAAATTAAAGAGTACCAATAATTAGCTTGATGAGCCTGAAATTCTATCTTTTGATGCGTCAAGTCTTCTACTCAAAAGATACACTCCTAATTGGTGGGTTGTTATACAATCCCCGAAGAGATTAACCAGTCGAGTAGACGAGTTAGAGATACCAACTGTGTTCCAATAATTCAATCGGGTGGTGTTTTTGCATAAGTTGTTGACATGTTTTTTATCAGTTTAGACTGATCCTTTAAATATAACTGTTCTTGCCATAAGTGTTGTCTTTATATCGTTATTAGTAATATGTTAATAATGAGAAATGATTCATTAGTTGTTATACGATTTTAATTCAATAAGTATGTGATTTGTCCCGAATCATAGCACTTATTACCCCCTACACTTACGCATTTTAGCCCTTGGGTACTTTAAATCCTATTATTATGCTCATTAACCAGACAACCTCCATTTTATATGCTAACATGCTATTTGAGGTATTATTGAGCTTTTGTAGGTGTTACGGGGCTTAGTGTGGAGTTTGGTTGCATTTCGGTAAAGATCCGTTGAATATCGCACGTTCAGGGGAAATTTAGTCATTTCACACTTTAGGATTTTTGTCCAAAGTCTTCACAGAAGTTGAATCTCTCGGGCCAAGATTCGCGTGACCGTAAATGGTGCACGAATCAGAATCTAAATGAAGAAGTTACGGGCCTTTGTTCGGAGGAAGAATTATAAGAGAATTAATAAATAATATAACAAATAAATAAATGACACATGTGTCCCCGCCCCCAAAATTGCAGATGCAGGTCAAAATCGATATGGCGATTGTAGAATATCTTTGGCCAAACACAGGTTGAGCTTGGGTTTTGGTTATTTTTATTTGTGGCATCAAATTGCAGCAGGTCTTCTACGATGGCAACAAGAATTCAATGGCTACGGGCTGTTGCCCATGCACATTTGGGTGCGGGTCTCAGCCATTGTTTATTTACGTGGGGGTCTTAGTTTTGCCTTAGTAGCAGGTGTGCAAAGGAGAGCAAGGTCTTGGGCTTTCAAAGGGATAAGATGTCTTGTCACAAAAGAGAAAACGATGAATTGATGGTCTCGGCCATGAATGTAGTAGCAGGTCTTGGTTCTGTAATTAATGGCAGGTGTTTGGCTCAAAGAAAGGGATTGATCTTGGTGTTTATTGATTGAACAGGTCTCGACATGAAAGGAATTGCAGTGGGCTATTGTTGCCATCGCCGATTGACCGGCCTCTCACCAGCGATCGATCGGGTTTTGAGATTTTTGCCTAAAACGATTATAGTGGGTGTTGATGTAAAAAACTAGATTCGATCTAATTAATTAATCACAGATAAAAAGGAATAAATAAATGAGATAAAATATTTTTAAAGTGGTTCAGCCTCATGAAAGTGGCCTACGTCCACTGTTTTGTATTGCCGATGTTTTCCTTAATCTCGATGATGATTACAAGGGATCAATCCTCATGTTATGGAGGGTGTTACAATGTATTTATAGCCTTGGGGCTATTAGTATGAATAGACGATATGCCGTTGTTTAATAGACATATACATCTGTACAATAAGAATGTTTATTAAATCCGATGTTCATTGAATGTACAATTATCGCTTGATCTTCCCAGCCAGATGCTCTGCATGCTGAGTAGGTTGGCACGCTGAGTAGCTCGGCATGCTAAGTAGCTCGGTGAGCATATGTATTGCCACGTAAGATGACACGTGTCTTTATATAATTGGTCCACGTCAGCTGACTATTTTTCATATTAACAGAAGCCCCCAATGTTTCACAGTTGAGCTTTGATATGAGAGTGTGGAACATTTTACCCAAAAGCTACTCGGGCACCTCTTTGTGCCTTGATTAATTACAGATCTCCAACACTTAGGAATTTTACCTTTAGTCTCGTCATTTGAGCGCGAAATGATAAACTTGTAAATTTTTTGAATCTGTGACAGACGCTTGGGTATTTGCGTCTTTTTCATTATTTAACCGCCGAAAACATAATCGTCTTTTCTAGTAATCATTTCTTTTCCTACTTCCCGATGCTAGGCATTTAAAAGCGATATAAAAATATCGTCATCTACTTTTACTTCCAGATTTCTAAACTCTTTGTCTTCTCATTCTATCCTTTTACTGTCGTTCTTTCCATTGTCCGCCTTAGCAAATTTCTCAATCCTTCCGTAAGAATTTTGTCTTCCTTCTTCTTTCTTTGCTTTAGTCATCATGGTTTATCTTGTCGAATCTTTGGATAAATTTCGAGCTGATTTTGCGATTCCCTCTTTTGTTATTCTAGAAGAACCCCCTTCTCCATTTGATTTATTTTCTCTGGCCGAGGGACACTGGTTTCCCTCACTTTTCGTAGCGGAGTGTGGCTTTTCTTTTTCGCCTAATCCCCCGTGTTTGGATTTTTGCCAATATGTCGATATTGTCCCTACAAGAGTAGCTCTAAATACATGGAGGATAGTTAATGGCGTACATAGGTTACACCAAACTCATGGGACTCACTTAGGGATCCCTGAAATTATGTTTTGTTATAAATGGGTTACCAGTGATACCACATTTTATTTAAAAACTAGGTTTTCCAACAGAGCTTTAGTGGTCAATCTTCCCGATGCTAATAGGGACTATTTTGATCATGGAGTTGTGATGAAAAATTGGCAACACCCTCCCTTAAAAAGGAAATGGTGTTTATCAAGGTCCCAGATGTCCACTTTATGGCAACGGGATAGTTTATTTTTAATTTTTCAATTTAGTTCTATTTACGTTTGATGAAATGCGTCACTGATATTTTTTTTCACTTTTTGTAGTTGATAACAAAAGAAATCCCCTAAAGGAGAGTGGCATTAATATAAAATATTTGAAACTCATATGGGATTTGCATCAATCAGTTGGTGGGGTGCACATTAGAGCTGCTTCTTTTTTGCTGAGATACAAAAATACCACCTCGTCGTTCATTGCTCGTCCTCTTGCTCCTCCTGGGTTAATTGATCTTGATCAAGTACCAACATCTCGAGCAAGTGCCGAAGAATCTTCTTATTATTTGAATACCTCTATTGTTGATTTAATAACGAAGAAGAGGAGAATGCCTGCATTCTTTGTTGAAGATGCTCCTGGCACGGATGGGGCGAAGAAGAGCAAAGGGGATGTCCCAACTGAGGAGATGAAGAAAATGGATAATACTCCATCTAAAGGATCAACTCCGACTGTCATGGAGGTCGACAAGAAGCCACCTGTTGCCCCAAAAGAGGCAGCACCTTTGATTGAAGGTGTTGCTATTACACAAGAAGAGGCAACATCTTTGATTGAAGGTTCTCCTTTAAGGAGATTGATGAGAGGTCTCGCAGAAAGACCTATAGAAACTACTGCTTAACCTTCTATCATTGAGGATCCTTCTTTAAGAGCTAAGACTCCAGCTCTCATTGCTCCGAGCTCGGCCAAAAGTTTGATCAAGTCTTGGACTATTCCTAAATACCAAGCTGCAGAGGGTTCCCTTTCTCGGGAGAAGATCACTGACTTAGCGGCCCAATATATCGCGTCAGTAAGTATTATCATCTCTACTAAGTTATCTCCATATACTGTATTCATATTCTGATTTGAGCCTCTTTTCTTTCCCAGTTCATAACGTGTTTTAATAGTATCCTAGAGAAAGATGAGGCTATCAGGGTCTCAACTTCGTCTATTGGGATTGAAGAAGCTTTTGCTGGGTCATCACAATCCTTAAAGGATTTTCGAAAGAAGTACGATGAAGATAAAGCTACCCGGGAGTAGCAACGTCTACCTGCAAAGTCAGCTCGAGACCAAGCTATAAGTGCCTCCAAGGAGTTGGAGGAAAAATTACAGGTCACCGTTGCCAGCAAGAAAGAGACTGATGGCAAGCTTAAAGAGGCTGAACGACGTAAGAAAGAACTCGAGGAGAAGGTGAGGCTTGCTGAGGAATATGCTTCTTCTGAGAAGATGAAGAGAAAGGCTGCTGTGAAGAAGTCTTTCAGCTCTGGTTGGGACAAAGGATGGAACAGAGCCTTAACGGCTATTACCTTCCAGATGGAGTATGCAAGCCTGAAATACTTCAGAGAAGGATGGGTCGCAGCTAGGGCTGCGTTTTTTTTTCGAACTTTTCGATTTCCGATCCGATTTTTTTTTGAATTTGGAATGAAATTTTAGTTTGTCGATTTTCGATTTTCTGATTTCTAATTTTTTCGAAAAAAATCGGATCGAAAATCGAAAATAATTCTGAATTTTCGATTTTTCGATCCGATTTTTCCGAAACTATGCCGATTCGATTTTTCCGAATTATTTTCGATTTTTTTGGAATTATTTTTCGATTTATGATTTTTTCGATTTCATTTCCGATTTTTTGAAAGTTTCTCATATCCCACATCGGTTGGGAGAGGGAGAGGGCTCCAAAATATGCTCTATAAAAGGAGAGTATCCTCCTAACTTCTACACAAATGAAAAATGAGCTAAATGCTTATGTGTTTACATGTTGGGTTAAGCCATTTTCATTGTTTCTTTAAAATAAGAATTTCGAGTAATCAAAAATCCATAATTCATTTTTTTGAAATTTTGGAATTTTCGAAAATTTTAATATATTTTATGAATTTCTGTTTTTTTTTCCAATTTTTGTCGATTTTCCGATTTTTCTGAATTAGGAATTTTTTAAATTTTTCGAAAAAATCGGATCGGAACAGTTGTTTTATTTCCGAAAAAATAAGAATTTTTTTCGAATAGGCATTTTCCGATCCGGCCGAAACACAACCCTAGTCGCAGCCTTGAAAGAGTTATGTGTTGCGGATGATTCTGAATTGTTTCAGAAGCACACTCATGGCCCTCCTCCTATTATTGATGAAGAAGAAAAAGATCAAGCTGCATCTGATGAGTCTTCCATGATGATAGTAGAATAAGTCCCTGTTGTTACTGCTCCTCAAATCTCCGAGCAAATTCAGTAGGCATCAGCTTCTATCGAGCAATTAACTCCTTCATCCAAACCTATTGATGATGTTATAGGAAATAAGGAGAAGGTGTAGAGTTGTTCGGCTCTTTATTTATGTTGTTCTTCTATTTTTCCTTTCTTCATTATAACTTTGGTTGTACCCTCTTTTCTTATGATCAATAAAATGGATTTCATTGTCTAATATGAATTCCTCCCTGACTTGCTCTGTTTGTATCGTTGTTGATGTATTTTTATTTTCCCTTGCTAGCTTGTTGGCAGGATGGAACTCTTATTAGCTCATGATACGGAGTTAATGAAAAAATATAATGATTACTTCAAAGCGGGTCATGCAGATTTTACCGAGGCTCAAATAATTGATATCCTTGAACCCGATGCCTCAGAGCGAGCAGTTGATGCACACCAATACTTGAAGTATTTGCTTGATCGTGCTGTAGCCAACAATATAGCTTATTATGAAATGATTAAAGACCTTCAAGGGATGATCGAGGAACTCCAACTTCAGCACAAAGAAACCACTGCACTCTGCATGAAGGGTATGAGAAAAAGTACCAACAGTTGAGTGCTGATCGGGGCCATGACAAATATATCTCAGCTCGTGAAAAAAGGGAAAATGTGCTGAAACTTGAGATCGAAGAGCACATGATTATTGCCAAGCTGTTAGAGTAAGAGAATATTGCGTTACAAGAAGAAGTGAAACAACTCAAATCTGCTGACTCCTCTTCTTCGGGAGCTTTGATTCCAGCTAATGATGAAGGCTTTTCCTTTTTGGAAATTGAAAATGCTGCCTTAAGAGAAGAACTGGAGGTTTTAGAATGGACCAAACCTACATCCTCCTCGCGGGGCAGAGGTAGAGCTGGGCAAAAAAGTGTTGAAGAGACTAGGACTGAACAAACCTTAACAAATCAAGCTGCACAAATAAAAGTAAAAATGCAAGCCTTAGTTGAAATGTCCTAGAAAATTCAGATTGTTACCGACCAACTCTCCAATCAGAGTTTTGCACTGAAAAGTAAAGAAATCTTGGTAAAGAAACTCCATGAGTAGCTTGAGAGATTGACTTATCAATTTCATAAACAACCTAGAGAGTTTTGGATGGCAGGATACAATGAAGCTCTATGCCATCTCGATGCTCAGTTGCAACTATCCAACAACGAGGGATACAAACAGGGATGGTTGAACGCCTTATGTGTGATGAAGGTTAATCAAGGGCAATCATTATGGGATTGGTGTGAGCCTGGATTACTTGATTTGCATGTTCCTTCCTTTAAACTTGATGTCAGCTGGATTCCAGCTCGTGCCATTCCTCGATGTTTGATTTCTAGGTATGTTAGTGATTACCAGCTCCATTCAGATTTTGAGATATCTCATCCTGAACATTTGCTTGATCGACCATGTCCGAGCAACATCAGAATGTTACAAGATATAAATTTTATCAATTCTCCCTATGCGTTAGATGATCTTCCAGCCGGGATGTAACCTGTATCAAAATCAAAGGGAAAGAGACCCATAGAACAGGAAATTTGTGCTTAATGAATAAAAATTCATGTTTATGTAATATGCTTGTGTTTAATGAAGAAAAATTAGTCTTTGTGCAAGTTTATTTCCTTGGAAATACTTTGTGAGATATTGTTCTTGTTATTTGTTGATGGGTGTATCTATATATATAGGAACAATTTGTCCTGTTTTGACTAGACAATGGAGCTTGCCCCACTTGCTGCCTAGTTTTAGTGACTTGTCACCCATTGGTGCCTAAGCAATGGAATGATTTTCATCCCATGTTCCTACTTAGTTGTAGTAATCGCGTCAAGATTACCTTGATGCCTAGACAGCTGATACCCCGTGAGGTCACCCATCTTCTTGTCTAGTTTGGGATGTCCCTTTAGATCATCCGTGATCAAATAGGCTTTGCCTTGTATGATTGTTATGCCAAATTTATTGGTCAAATTTATTGGTTCTGACCAACCGGAGTTGGTGATTGTTGAATGCCGACCATCCTTAGGTGGTGGTTGCTGATGTCAACTAACCAGAGTTGGTGTAGTGTGTAGCCCTAGTACTCCGACAAAAATTGAACCAAAAAGGAATATGGAAAAACCCACACTTTTATTCATTTAAAGAGAAATGTGTACATGTAAATCTGTATTACTGATAATACTTGCGCAGATGCTCCGCATTCCACGTATTTTTGAATTCTTCTCCCTCTAAGGTTTCTATTTTATAAGTCCCGGGGCGAACAACTATAGTTACTCGGTAGGACCCGTGCCAGTTGACCTCCAGCTTATTATGCTTCTGGATCACCTTCTTGAGCACATAATCCCCCTATTTGAGATCACATTTCTTCACTCTTTTGTTGTAGAACATGGTTGTTCTTTGTTGGTAGGCTGCATTCCTAATTATCGCATCTTCTCTAACTTCCTCGAGCATATCCAAATCTAAGCGTCTCATCAAATCGCTTACAGGAGAGTTAAAATTAAGTACCCTGTGCATGGGTAGGCCCATTTCAGCTGGTATAACTGCTTCACTTCTAAAAGCTAGCATGTGGGGCGATTCCCCTGTGGCTATTCGGGGTGTTGTGCGATATGCCCATAACACAGAGTGTAGCTCGTTAATCTAATTTTCTTTTGTATCATCCAGTCATTTCTTCAAATCGTTCAGCAGAGTCCCGTTCAGCACATCAGTTTGCCCATTGCTCTGGGGGTGGCCTGGTGCAGAATGGATCTTCTAGATATTGGATTGATGATAATATGCGAGGAACTCTTCATTATCGAATTGGGTACCATGGTCGGTAATGAAAGCATGTCGCAGACCATACTTGCAAATAATATTCTTCCAAATAAACTGGTAAACCTTTTCGTACGACATGTCAATGAGAGGTTCAACTTCAACCCACTTAGTGAAATAATCAACAGCGACTACCAGATATTTGAACCTCCCTTTAGTGGTCGGCAGAGGCTCGACCAAGTCTATGCCCCACATAACAAACGGCCAGCGGGAAGTAATGGGTGTTAACAATGCCTAGGGAGTTCTTCGATTGGAAGAGAAACGTTGGCATTTATCGCACTTCTTCGGATAAGCTGTGCAGTCAGCTCTCATCGTCGGCCAATAATATCCCTGCATAGTCATCGTCTGTAGGAGAGTCTGACCTACTACACGATCATAGCTTCATATTCGGCCTCATTATTGGAAGCTTTAAATTGAAAGTGTAGAGCATATTCGACATCCACTCCATCAGGGCTGTTTAGAATTATTCCGGCTCCACTGCCCGTGGCACACGAAGAGCCATCAACATATAAGTTCCACACAGGTATACCATTATCAAACGCTTGGTCTGATAAGATTCCCTGATGGAATATTTGGTACTTCCTCTTATCATTCTCCAGTGCTGGGATATTACCCGATAATTCTTGTTGCTCATTGTTCGCCCCTTCTGATAAATCTGCTAATGGTACTTGATCGGGGATTGTCTTTGATGATCCCGTAACATCCACGGGTTGTTCTGCATTAGGCTCTTGCTGGTCAGAGATATCTGGGTAAATGAACTCTGCAATGAGATCTGCCACCGCCTGCCCTTTGAGTGAGGACCTTGGCTCATAAATAATATTATACTCGCCCAGTTCTACTGCCCAATGCCTTCCGGATTTTTCTGGCTTGTACATTGCCTGTCTGAGTGGCATATCAGTGTACACCACTATGGTATGGGCCTGTAAATAAGGTTTCGTCCTCCTACTCGCCTCGATTAGAGCTAATGCCAGCTTTTCCAACCTTGGGTATCTAATTTCTGCTCCTCGAAATGCCTTACTGGTGTAATACACAAGTTTTTGCACTCCCTCTTCCACTCTTATCAACGCTGAAATAACTGTGCTCCCCGAGACAGCCAGATACAAGTATAATTTTTCTCTCATCACCGGCCTGAATAACAGTGGAGGTGTCCCCAAATATTTCTTCAATTCTTGAAACGCCTTCTCGCACTTATCATTCCACTCGAAAGTTATTTTGAGAGTCTTGAAGAAGGGAGACATCTGTCCATTACTCTAGACATAAACTTGTTAAGAGCTGCAATACAGCTTGTGAGGCTTTGCACTTCCTTCTTTATAGCTGGAGATCGTAATTCCAACAGAGCTTTGATCTTCTCTGGATTCGCTTCAATGCCTCGCTGATTCATAATATATCCGAGGAATATGCCTTCTCGTACACCAAATATGTATTTCGTCGGGTTCAGCTTCATCTGATATTTTTCTAGCTGATCAAAGGTTTGGCCGAGGTCAACTATATGGTCGGTGGCTTTCTTGCTTTTAGTTAGCATATCGTCGACGTAAACCTCCATATTTTTTGCCGATTTGCTCTGCTAAAACTTTATTCATAAACCTCTGGTACGTAGCACCTGCATTTTTAAGTCCAAAAGGCATAACATTATAGCAGTATGTTCCTCTGGGGGTAATCAAAGAAGTACTCTCCCTGTCTTCTGGTTTCATCTTAATCTGGTTGTAACCAGAGTAAGCGTCCATAAAGCTCAATAACTCGTGCCTCGAGGTAGTGTCCACCAACTGATCAATTCGAGGTAAGGGAAAGTGATCTTTCGGGTAGGCTTTATTAAGATCTGTGAAATCTACACACATCCTCCACTTGTTATTCTTTTTCTTCACCATCAAAACATTGGCTAACCAATCAGTATATTTGACATCTTCAATGAAAGAGGCCTCTTATAGCTTCTCAACTTCCTCCTGGATAGCTTGGTTCTTCTCTGGGCTAAATACCCTTCTTCGTTGCTTCACTGGCTTGACCTCCTTGTTAACATTGAGCTCGTGGCCCAGAAAGGCTGGATATATCCCTGGCATGTCTTCGTGACTCCATGCGAAAGCTTGCTTTCTATGTTATAAAAATGCCACTAGTTCCTGCTTTATTGACGGATCCAATGAAGCGCTGATTTGAGTTGTCTATTCTGGCCGTTCATCGTCCAGAATGATGTTCTCCGTAGCTTCAACCACCTTCCCCTTCATAAGCTGAGACTCATCCCTAGGGTCCAGAGTCTCAATCCCGGCATCTTCAGACTCATCCACCTGATAGGTGGTGGTTTTCTTCCTGGTCTCTTCCAATTCCTCCTGTTCGGCAGATAAATAGTAGCATTCTCGAGCTACTTTCTGGTCGCCTTTCACAACTATAACCCTAAAATTGGTCGAAAACTTCAAGCATTGATGTACGGTGAATGGCACTACCTCAAACTTCTTCAAGCCCACTCTCCCCATGATTATGTTGTAGGCGGATTGGATGTTCTTATCCATTATGAAAAAGCATACTTTTTCTGTTCTATAAGTAGGCCAAGTGCCACTGAACATGTCCAACTTGATCGTCCAAAGTGGAAAAACCTTCTCGCCTGTACAACTGAGGAGGGGCCTATGATATGGCTCCAACTGGGCTAGCTTCAAATTCAAACTATCAAAATAGGGGTAGAATATGATGTTTGTAGAGCTACCATTGTCTACCAATACACGTGAGATCATCACATCCTTCATTCTCATCTTGACTACCAAGGGGTCATCGTGAGGATATAGTACTCCGGTAAGATCATTTTTAGAGAAATCGATAACCAGTTTGTCTTTGTTCACCTTCTTTGGGAGATCGCCTTCGGCCAAATTTATGCGTTGTATGCAAGGATAAGCTTGGGCCTCATTGAGGTGAGCTTTCCTTTCAGCAGTCTGATCTCCACCTCCTGCATCGCCACCTGTAATCAGATTATATTCAAATGATCCAAAGTGGATTGAGAATACCTCACGCTCAGGTTGCCTTGGATTTTTGGGGAGGTCGGGGTCATCCTCTGGATTATCTTCGTGGTCCCTCTTTTTATCATCTCTTGCTCGGCGAGGAGATTTGGACCTTTGCCTTCCTTTCTCGTTAGTCTTCCCACCATTCTGGTGATCCACGAACTTACTCAATTTTCCTTGCCTAATGAGTGCTTCGATCTCATTCTATATAGCTATGTAAGCTTTGGTCGTGTGGCCATGATCTCTATGGAACTCACAGTATTTGAACTTATCCCTCTTATCGGGGCCTGTCCTCATTTTTTTTGGCCAAGTTATCTCCTTGGTGTTCTTGAGCTCTTCCAGAATATGGTTTATGTCCACCTTTAAAGGTGTGTAATTCCCATACTTCTTCAGCTGCTCAAGCGTCTCCTTGCCTTTTGGCCGCTTGCTATTTCCATTGTGCTTTTGATCTTTCTTCTCCGTTGTACCTTCAACCTTGGTCTCTGTTTTAGTGTTCGCATTCTTCTTCGCAACCATGGTCTCTCCGGCGTGCACGATCTTAGCTGCTTTTTCCGTTAGTTCTATCATGGATTTGGGAGGATCTTTGGCCAACGTATAATATAACTTGTCACGTAATAGACCACTCATCAAAGCTGTTATTGCTGTCTTCTCCTCGTAGTCAATCACCCAAGTTTCTCGTTATTAAAATAAGTAATGTAATCCCTGGTACTTTCTCTTGTTTTCTGCCTCACACTCAATAGGTGTGCTACTCTCTTAACTGGCTTCGCACCAAAGCAGAAATTCCCTATGAAGAGCTCTGCCAGCTGATGGAAAGTAGCAGTTTTCCCTTGAGGAAAGTTATTGTACCATATATGGGCTGACCCAGTGATAGTTCTTGAGAATTCCCTGAACCTCATCTCATCGGGAACCGCATAGATATCAATAGTAGCTTGGTCTCGCTTAATGTAGAGGGCGGGATCAATTTTTCCATCATATTTAGGTGTCACTACATGAGCTTTAAATTTTGATGGTGTGGGAAAATCCACAATTGTCTAGACAAAAGGTGATCCTTGGACAAAAGCTCTTTGGAGAGGGTTCTTGGCCTTAGCCATTTCCCCTAACCGATCTCCCAATATCTGATTGGAACCCTTTCACGCATCATTCCTAGCCTCAGGCCTATTTGCCCGAGCAATGGAGCGCGCTGAATTCTCCTCTTAGGATATTTCATTGCGAGTTACTGGGTGTGATTGGGTAGAACCCTCCCGTAGATCGGTTGGTCCTTGAGAATTCCTCGATGCAATCCTAGGGGGATTTCCATTCCTCCTAAAGCCCATGCACATTTGGGTGCTAGTCTCGGCCATTGTTTATTTACGTGGGGGTCTTGGTTTTGCCTTAGTATCAGGTGTGCAAAGGAGAGCAAGGTCTTGGGCTTTCAAAGGGATAGGATGTCTCGTCACAAAAGAGAAAACATCGAATTTAATGTCTCGGCCTAGTAGCAGGTCTTGGTTCTGTAATTAATGGCAGGTGTTTGGCTCAAAGAAATGGATTGATCTTGGTGTTTATTGATTGAACAAGTCTCGACATAAAAGGAATTGCAGTTGGCTGTTGTTGCCATCGTCGGTCGACCGGCCTCTCACCAGCGATCGGGTTTTGAGATTTTTGCCTAAAATGATTATAGTGGGATTTTCTCCCTCTCACCGATCGATCGACCTCTCACCGGCGGTCGACCGGGTCCCCTATTTTGCTGTTGTCGAGATTTGTTCCTTTCTTTTTCTCTTTTTCTCTTTCTTTTTCTTTTATTGTTTAATTTTAACTTATCCCCCTTTTTTTCTTTTATTGTTTTTTCCAACTTAGTATATAAATGGAGGTTTTGTTTATTTGTAAGATATCTAGTTTTTTTAGTTCCTTTTATTAGTTTAGACCTAGGTTTAGAGATTTGGGGATTTTGTGGAGTCTAACCCCTCTCCTCCATGTTTGTGGGTAATACCCATTTAATGAAAGTCATTCTCCTAGCTCTTATTTGTACATTGTTCCTTTATTTCTTTGCTTTGTTAATTATTTCAAGCCTAGGTAATTATTGTAGTTAATTTAATTAGTGTTACATTTAATTAATTAGTTGTGTTAATTTATGTAGTTTATTATGTGTAGTGGCTAATTTAATTTAGGTTGTGTTAGATTGAACTCAACTAGGGTTGATGGTTGCTTGCTGTGGTGATGGTTTTTACTCATTTATTTCAATTGGGTTGTCCTAGTTATTATGCTTAGGATAAATGCATTGGCTTTCAAAAATTTTATATTAGTGATTTTGATTGTAGTTCCGAGGATGACTTTTAAGTTTCGCATTTTTAAGAATCCGCGCCTCGGCCTATGACTTTCGATGAGGGTTTGCGTATGCTTGAAAATGAGAAAATTGAAAATCACTATCGGGAATAAAATTGTTGTTGGGAGCATGAGTTGGATGATTTTTCTTCTGAGACTTTCGAAGTCGAGGAATGTTTTGAACCAAATGAGGACTTTGTGCCTACTTTGGAACAAATCATTCTTAACTTGACCCATGGTATAGTAGAAAATGAAAATGAGGAAGAAATGGGCGTAGTATCCATTTATAATGAAACGATTTCTTCCTTGATTCTCGAAGAAGAAAGTTTCATTGAAAATGACCCTTTTCCCTTCGAAATTCAATCTTTGAGCGATGATAATTCATCTCTTGATATTGAATTTCTTTCGTCCCCATATTTATCCTATACTGTCACACTGACTCTAGTACCCGATGAATCGGTTCCAAACTTTAAAGTGTTAAACCTTTTCACCGATGAGGAGTACTCGCTCGAGTTGCCTTCCATGAAGGTATCTTTACCTCCATGTGCGCCACCTCCCATTCCAATTTCAAAACATTTGGGAGAAAATTCTATTTTTGTATCCCCTTATATATTTGTCACCCGTTTTATCCAAATCCTCCATCCTCCCTCCAAAATTTTTAATTGGGGATGGTTCATTTCTTTCGCCTTACACATGCCTTCCGTTGTTTGAACAAAATTCCTATTTTCCGGAAGGTATGCATGAAAGGGAGGGTTCCCCGTTAATCCTCCAAAGTCAAATCGTATTTTGGATGGACCCTACAAAATTTCAACTTCTAGTGTATAGTTAGTTAGAAGTTAAAATTGTAGGTTGTAAATAGTAAGTTTTGTTTTATTTTTCCTTTCATTCTTTATTCTTACTTATTGTCTAGTGTAGTTAGTTAAGTTTTTGTTATTTGTTTTTGCTATGCTTGGTACTAACATGTTTTGTAGAATCATTGGGTTTGTACTTTCACGAGATCGCTCCATTTTGGGTAATACCGCTATTTTCCTCTGTTTAACTTGGTTCTTAATTTATATTGAGGACGATGTTATTGAGGACGATGTCAGGTTTTAAGTTGGAGGGTGTGGGATGTTTAATCCATTGATTTGTAGTTTATTTGATTTGATTATATGTTCTTTCCAAGCATGCTTTTTTTAAAAAAAATAAAAATTTCAAAACGATTTTCTTTCTTTTTTCTCATTTTTGGGCATTTTGCATTTGTTTCCGACGATAAATTTTAATAATTGCCCAATCCAATAGAAAACTCAATGATGCATGTTCTCGATTTTTGAAGTTATTAAACGTTAGTCCTCAATTATTGATATTTTGAATAACTTCATGAATTAAACTTTAATCCCATGAGCACATGCACTTTAATTGCTTTACTGATTTGGTTTAAGATTTTTATAACTCCGTAATCTTTTATTGCATTTTATATACTAACACATAGTGAGCTTTGGGCTTTTCTTCATTTGTGAGTGTTATACACTTCTCTTTCCTCATTGAAATCGTTGATTTTGTTGGTAATCTCACTATTCTTTCATTGATCGTTCATTAATTGAGTTTATATCTTGAATTGTGTTACTTGAGAATGATTTTCAAAGTTTGTTTTGACTCGAGAATTGCGTAAACTTTAGGAAATGATCATATGCCATCTTTGTTATATCACCCATATTGACCTTTACCTAACCTTAAATGTTTTCCCTCGTTAACCCCTTTGAGATTTAATATAGCCTTTCGTTTCGAAACCCCAAATCCCATAACCAACTTTAGGTAATACCCATTTAATGTAAGTCACTTTACTATTCATTATCTCCTAGATCTTATTTGGAAGGAGATTAGATTCACAAATCAGGAGTATAAGGACGCTATGGATTGGTATGGTGAGATGCTTCATGCTATCTCAAATTATAGTGGTTCTAGCCTTTATAACCGTATTAGGAACATTTTGTTTTCCACTACTATTTACAGCCTTTGGATGGAGATAAACGCTAGACATTTTAAGAGGGTGACTAAGAGCATTGATGCCATTATCAAAGGGATTGAGGGAATGATCAGAGCCAGGGCCATGTCTTGGGAGAAAGGTAGAAGGATATTCGAGAACCAGATGGCTTGCATGAACTAGGGAATCCCAGAGAGAGCACTTGACTAGGTTTTTTGTGGGGTTTGGAGACTTTTGCCCTTTGTTTTTTTTTCTCCCTTTTGGGGTATACCCCTAAGGGTGATCTCAGGGATTGTTTTCCTTTCTTGCACTTGTTGTAGTTCCTTTTGTTTATATTTATATACATAAATTCCCCTCTCCCCCCCCCCCCCAAAAAAAAAATTATTTCAAGCCTAAATAATTACGGTAGTTAATTTAATTAGTGTTGGAGTTAATTGATTAGTTGTGTTAATTTGTGTAGTTCATTATGCGTAGTGTCTAATTTAATTTAGGTTGCGTTGGATTGAACTCACCAGGGTTGATGGTTGCTTTGCTTTGGTGATGGTTTTTACTCGTTTATTTCGATTGGGTCATCCTAGTTATTACGTCTAGGAGATTTAACGGGGCATATCACGTATGCTTCGTATTTATGACCTTGTGTGCGTAATTTGTATGCTCCGTATTTACGACCTTGCATGTGTAATTTCTGGGGTATTTGTTGACACCAAAATCAGAGTAGGATTTTATGCGAATTTAGGGGTGTGATGACTCTTGATTAAATTAATTGACGAAACGAGATGCAATCTTAATAACTCGTGGACCCATGTAACCATTTATACCAATTAACTCGGGGTGGGGGATATCTGTCGCGACCTATAGTTTTTATTCCATTTGTTAATCTAGTTTAAATACAGTCGCCTAGTTATCTTTTACTTTTTGTAACATTTATCTTTTACACTTTTATTCCAGAAATATTAAACCGATTAAATTATAGAAACTTGTCTTTGTGAATTTTTCGATACCCCGACTGGTCACTATACTCCCTTAAAATAATGTAGTCAATAGTTTAGGTTTTTTTTATTGAGGAGGTGAATCGAAAACGATGATAAGCGTACTTAGTCAACGCTACTTTTCACCTTCGATCAATGCCGTTTATCTTTTATTTTACTATAATATTGCAATCAAACTAATGTTTTGTTTTGAAATTTAGGATACTTAAAATGTCATCAGGTACAGGTATAGGTTCAGCATAACCTTCCTCTTCAATGGGAAAAACACCAAAGGAGAAAATCAAAGTCATTGTTGAAGATAGCGGGTCTATAGTCGGTGACACTGCAAAGATATGTAGTTCTCGTACCGGGGATTTTATGAGAGTTAATTTCCCGATTCACTTCTCGGACGGGAGACACGTGCCAAAGAAATGTAAAGATGATGTTTGGAATAATTTGATTGTAGATATGATCTTATACTTCATTTATTCATTTGTTATTTATTATTCTGTTAATTCTTTTTGTTTTGCTTAATGAGAACAGAGAGAATTTGATCTTAACGTTCCCCCGTAAGTCGCTCGCCAATTAGTGGAGAAGACACGGTCCCAAAAATTCAAGACTTTCAAAAATACATTGCGATCTCATTTGCAGAATGATGGCACTGAGCCTGAAGGTGTTGACCTTGAAGTATGGAAAAAATTTGTAGAAATGGAAAATGGCAAAAAAAAAGAGGCTACAAAATCTAAAAAATGTTGAGAACCGCTCAAAGTTGAAGTATACCCATTGTCTCGGACGTCGTACCTATGCCCAAAAAAAATACTTATTGGTGTGTACCATTTTGTTTTTCTTTTAAAGTTAAAAATGTGGTTCTTAGCTAATTTGTTAATTTTAACAATGTACAACAGAAAACTAAGCCTAAAGTACAAATTGGGAGGGTAGACAATTAGTTGTCAGGACATATACGCAGTGATAAAACTGTGTTGGAGAGTGCCAAAAGTTTTTATATGAGTATAATATTTTTATTGTTGAATCTTTTAATTTTTAGTTTAACTTTTATCAAATGATTAACAAATTTATTTATAATAATATAGGATGAAGTGAAGGCTGCGGAATAGAAAGAAAAGCCATAAGTATGATTAGAGATGGTAGTAGTGATACTTATGAGAATTATGACAACGATGTGATAACATAAGTGTCTAGAAAGGATGTTAAAGTCCGAATGCGTGGAGAATGCAAAATTTGCAAAACATTTGAAAGGAAATGAAGAAATTGCCTCGATGAAGAATGAGATCTCTCATATTCACCCACACTTGAAAGAGGTTACTAGTATGTTGCATATGTTTATGTCAAAATCAAAAATTGGAAAGTAGAGCTCCCCTGTAGGGGTGACTCCACAGAGCGAGTTTGGTTCCACTTCAGATCATCGTCCTATCACTTTAACTCAAAATTTGAGTAATCTTATCAACACTCCCACTCCTACTCCCCCCTCCCCCTTCCCATCCTTAAAAAAAATCCCTTGTCATTTTTTTTAGGAAAAACTATGTATATTAGAACCAAGAAACAAAAACAACAACATACATCCAAAGAAAAACCACATTCCAATGGGGCATACCCCAGAGGATACAAACAACCAGTCACTGACCTAAAACCACATTAAGACAACACAGATTCTGGGATGTCCCAATTCATGCATGCCATCTAGTTTACATAGCTTATTCTATTTTTCTTCCACTTCGACACCCTGGCACTGACCATAGCTACAATATCCTTAAAAATCATATCAATACTCTTGGCCGTACCATTAAAAAATCTTGCATTCCTATCAATCCACAGGAAATAGATAGTAATGGAAAAGGATAGACACCTAAGTCTATTATAAAAACTCTTTCCCATATATTTTGAATCAGCATAACCCAACTCTCCCTCTGGACTGAGTGCCTTTTTATCCTCCTGATTCTTGAATCTAACCTCACGCCAGACCTCTTTAGCAAAAAATGCTCCCGATTTTCCTCCTCCTGATTACAAGTGCAACATAAGTTGTTATCGGATATACCCCAGCTAAACAGTTTATCCTTCATATAAAGAGTATCCCTACATATGATCCATAAACTAAAAGCACACTTTGGGATGTTATTAACGTTCCAAATCAACTTTTTCCAAATGAAAAGAGGGCGAGAAGTAGTTAACGCTGCATAAGCCGGCCGAATGGAGAAGCCACCCAGGTTGGAGTTCCAAACCACCTCATCAATGACCCCATGACGAATAATAGGCAAATCAGCATTTCTAATCTCCAACAGCTCCCAAGTAACAAAATAAGGACACCTCCACCCGTCGCCATCGATAAAGTCAGCCACTCTAGCTTTATGATTACTATCCACATCATAAACAAGTCTATCAGCGAACCAAGCGGGTGCCAGTTGTCGTACCACACAAAAGTATCCTCCCTATTGCCAATTCTGGACTTGAAGAGAGGCTAACCCTCATCCCTCAATTGCATCAGCTTTCTCCAACTCTAAGAGGAATCATTTGGGATATTAACGGCCCAAATACTTCTATTCTTAATCTTGTAAACATTACACCACTTGACCCATAAGCAATCCTTCTTACTACACAAGTTCCACAGTAACTTGGGAATAACATCTTTGTTCCATAACTCTACATTCTTGATACCTAAACTCCCCCTCCTCATGTATGCAAGTCAGATCTTTCCAAGCAACCTTTGCCCCGGTGTGCTTAGATTCAATGCCATTTTATAAGAAATCTTTCATGAGCTGGTCAATTCTTCTAATAACCCCTTTAGGCAGAATGAAAAGGCACGACCAAAAGACCTGAATACCAAAAAGACATAATTGATCAATTGAAGTCTACTAGCAAAATTACGAAACTTGATAGGTTTGGTGCAAAATTGGAAAAGGGGGATGTTGGGATACATAATGGTGACAAGTGTCACTTCTATCGCTTTGAACTTTGGGAAAAGGTAGTTTGGGTTGAGACAGTGCTTCAACCCGATGCTTCTTTGTATAATACTCCTCAAAACGGTTTTGAAACTTTGGCAGGATTTTCAGATTGAGGATTTATTATTTGGATGGAAAGGTTGTTGAAGTATTTTTATAATGTTTATCTTTGTTTGGAACATTTTAGTGTAGGGAATATACTTTGGATTAATGTTTTGAATGATAGTTCTTAAATTTTAGTGTAGGAAAGATACTTTTGGATTAATGTTTTCGATGATAGTTATTAAATTTTGTACATGCTTATTTTTGTCATTAATCTTGCTTGCTATGTTAGGTAAAACCTTTTAAACTATGCCAATGTAATGTTTTATCTTTGCATTGCCGATCCCAAGCTCGGATAAAGGAGGACGGGAGAGGTGATTGGTTCTGTAAAAGTATTTATATGACAAAGATGTGCTTACTGAAGATACCATTCTTTATTGGTTCCGTAAAGGAACGAGTCCCAAGGGCAGGTGTGCAAAACCATCCTTATATTTTATTGACTTTAATATATTATTTGCTCCATAAAACAGTGATGACATGGATTCGATTAACCGAATCGTCTTCGGATCGGATCCGGATAGTATTATCCAAATGCTTATCGTGATTATATTATGGTTTCTACAAAGTGGCTTGAACTGAACCTGCTCTATTGGTTTCTCTTATTTTATTAGTGTCCAAATTCATTGCTTGCTTCTAGCAAAGGTATGTAGTAATTGTTGTTGAGTTGTGCCTTTAAGCACGGGCAAAACCCAAATATGAACCTAATACAATTATAAAAACTTTATAATTACATATACGTACTATGAGCTGTAACTCATATATTTTTTTAATGGTATTTCATTGTTGCTATTAATTTTCCTCAGCAAATTTTTTATAGATTTGATCTTTTGTTTGTCATAGGTACTTTTAAATAGTAATTTAAAGTGCATCCAACAAACTAGCTATAGCTACAAATATTTCTCCATGCGCTGCAATATAATTTAATTAACCAATGTTGAGTTACTCTTAGTTTTGAGACTATGCAAATGTACTAAACAATAATATATATTTGGTGTCTTTTGTTTATGCATAACGTACCTGATCTAATTACGATTATATGACTGATATTTGTATGCTAATTCAATGGTAAAGAATATTTATAAATGTGAATATGTATTGGTGTTAAAAAATTTGACAGAAACTACTAGGTGAAGGACCACGAAATCCATATGCGTCATTAATGAGCTCAATTATTATGCACTCTCATTTGGATGATTATTAAAGTTTTCCTCTATTATGATATAGAATGATTGAATTGTTCTATTTCATAAAATTTAACCCATGGAGGTTTCAGCTATTTAGGCTGTCTGTTCCAGAACAAAGCATAAGCAGCACATGTGTATTATACCCCCGATACATAATTTTAAGCTTTAGTCTTAAGTTAGTTTTGAAATTGATATGATAACTTATGTCTATTAATTTGTATTCAATATCTACTCCACGTGAGACTTTGAAAATCACTGAAATTTAATAGCTGGAAATTGATATGATAGCTTTTCTCTATTAATTTGCTCTATAATTGTCTTATAGTCTTGGTATTAACTAGCTCCATCCTTTTCTTTCTCTGTCAACGTCCCTATATTTCAACTTAGTAACCTAAATTTGTTATTTTAGTCCCTGCTCGGAGTCCTTATATATATACAAGTAGATTTACAGTTGTTTTTGTATGTAAGGGACATAGGCTTTATTGTTGTTTTTCGTAGTTAGTAATTTTATTCCACTGTCCCTTTAGGGATTAATGGACCATTTTGTATATTTACAACTTATAGCCTCTACTACGAGTTAGGTTTGAGGGATACCCTTACTTCAGGATGATAATTGAGTGTGATCAAGGAGCGAGCTCCAACCACCCCCACTAGTATCTGCCACGAGTTAGAATTGTTAGGACAAGTCTTTTTTTTTTTGGTAAATAAGAATGTTATAAAATGAAAGAATATACAAGACAGAAAAGGGGGCATACCCCCTTAGGATCCAATTTCGTAGATGAAATTAATCCAAACATAGGAAAAACAAGCAGGACCTACTGTCCAAAACAAAGAGATCAGGGTCAAGACAATTAGCTACTAAGCAAAAGAGACTCATCAAGTCCCCAGTTCATACAAATAAGCCAATTATTAAAGTTTCTTCTAGAATTTGGCCATTTAGAAGACTTGCACTTGACAAAAAGGAGATCTCATCCATGATATCAGCGTGATTAGATCTCGTGTTCTTGAAAATCCTGTTATTCCTTTCCATCTAAATGTAATAGGTGACTGCAACAAAGGAAGCTCTTTTAATCTTCGCATTGATGTTCTTCCCCTTGAAGTTGGTGGCAGCATCCTGAATTACTTCCTCCTAGGTGGTAGTTCGTTTTTTTGTGTGAGTTATTGTACTTGATGTCCTCCGAGATTGTGTTAGAGAAGCTGTAGTTGAAGAAAAGATGGTCTCGGTTCTCACTGGCATTATCACAAAGAACACACATGTTGTCATTAGATATCCCCCATTTAAGAGTTTTATCCCTTGTATTGATAGCATATTTACAAACAAGCCATAGGATTAACGCACATTTAGGAATTTACTACTGTTCCAAATAATAGAAGTCCACTCAGTGGCAAGAGGTTGATGTCTTATAGAATTCCACGTATAATTAATAGTAAACAAGCCATTAGGCATAGGACTCCACTTAACCTTATCCTCCTTGTTGACGTTGATGTTTGGGAGGGTGTCATTTTTTAATCTCTTTAAGCTCCCACGTTACAGTAACTGGACGAGACCAATTCCCATTCTGAATGTAGTCCGTAACTTTAGCCTTATAGTTATTGGCTGCATCATATATGGTACGATAGCCATATCGTGACCAAAGCGGGCCCTTGGGTGCCAATGGTCATGCCAAAAAAAAAGTGTTAAGACCATTGCCAATAACAAATTTGATTAGAGGGCGGCAAAATTTGCTTTTTAGTTTCATGAGTTTGTTCCATGTCCAGGACGCATCGGTTGGAGCCTATATATGCCATAGGATTATACCTTTGACCCATAGCATATCTTTCTTGGTTCATAGATTCCATAGGTGCTTGAACATAATGGCTTTATTCCATACATAAGTATCCTTTATACCGAGGCCACCTTCAATTTTCGGGCAATAAACATCACTCCACTTAACTTTTGCTCCAGTTTGCTTCATATCCGGAGCAGTCCAAAGGAATATTCTTAACCTGGTGTCAATGTCTTCAGTAGTTCTTTTGGGTAATATAAAGATGATGGCCCAATAGATTTTTGCATGCTGAAGAGAACATAAATAACAAGGTTTAGTCTACCGACGTAGCTTAAAAATTTATTCGTCCAGTGCTTGATTTTATTGGTTATTTTCTCAATAAGAGGGAGAAAGTCAACATGCTTCACCTTGGTGGAGATGAGTGGAATCCCAATGATGGGGAATTGGCCACATTGGAATCCCAATAAGTTGGAGAGCGTGGCTTTATCAGTGTCTGGAATCCCAGCAGTAAAAAAGTAACATTTAGCAGGGTTGGGGTGGAGACGAGACATGAAACTAAACTCCTGGATTGCAACATTAATGACGACAAGAGAATTTACATCAAATCCTGCTAAGATAAACAAGTCATCAGCAAAACAAAGGTAATTTGAAGCCCTTTGCATTTAGGGTGTAAGTTAAAATGTGGAGATCTTGTGTGAAGATCAAGAAGGCCAACAAATGCCTCCATAATGAAAAGGAATTGAAAGGGGGAAAGGGGATCGCCTGATCGTATCCCTTTTTAGCCTTAAAGAAGCCATGTGTGGATCCATTTAAGAGTATGGAGAACATTGGAGTAGTAACGTACTCTTTGATCCATCCAATGAAAGTAGGAGGGAAGCCCATATGATGGAGAACATGAAATAAGAAATCCCAGTTCATAGAATCATAGGCTTTAAGAATGTCAGCCTTTATAGCACATCTAGGTGGACCATTGTTCCTATGATAATTTCGCATCAGCTCTTGCATGGCGAGGATATTATCCCCGATGGATCTTCCATGAACAAAGGCGAATTGTCTGTCATTTATAAGGTGGGGAATGTAAGGTTGGATCCTATTCACAATCACTTTGGAGATTCATTTGTAGATTGTATTGCAGCAAGCTATTGGTCTGGAATCATGCATGGTGGATAGAGTTTTGGTTTTTGGGATTAACACAAGGTTGGTGCAATTCCATTGTTTGAGTAAGGTGTTATTTTGGAAAAAAGAGGCCACAACCTTAGTTATCTCATTTCCAACAATATTCTAATTTTGGGAGAAGAATTCAGTGTTGAATCCATCAGGATCAAACGCCTTGTCCTTTCCAAGATTAAAATAAAGCCTCCTTTATTTCCTCATTTGTTACTGGAGAGATGATGTGGTTAGCCTTCTCCAGAGAGAGCTTTTTTTAAATAGCATGGTTAAGGATGTGAGGATTAGTGGTTGTGTTATTCTGCCCCAAGAGGTTTTTGAAGAGTAGAACAACTTCATTTATCACTTGTATATGTCCCTCAATTTTGTGCCCATGATGGTTCTTGATCCTTAGAATTTTGTTCCTACATATATTGCCTCTAACTCTAGCATGGAAGAAACTAGTGTTAAAATCACCCTCTTACAACCATTTGGTTCTTGATTTTTGTTTCAGGAAGTCTTCTTTTGGCATACAACATTCAACATAAACAGCTCTAGCATTATTTTCATCATTTTGAATCCTGTTGTTACTGCCCCCACTATGGAGTTGATTCTGGAGGTGCACCAGTGAGGCCTTAGCATCATCGGTTTTCTTGGTGATATTGCTGTAGAAATTCTGGTTGAAGCCTCTTAAAGTGTGCTTGACCATCTCGAGTTTCGTGGAAACTTGATACATTGGGCTGCCATCAACATTTCTCCCCCATGCTTCCTCTAGAACAGTGTTAAAATTATTATGCAACATCCAATAGTTGAATAATTTGAATGGCTTGGTAACATTTGGAGGTTGAGGTATGATGGTGGTAATGACAGGGAAATGATCAGATAGCCCTTGGCATATAACCTCAACTTGGTAGTCAGTGAAGTTGGATCTCCACCCATCATTTATGAGGACCCTATCAATTTTAGTTTGAATGATGTTCTCTTCATTGTGACTTCGTGACCAGGTGAACCAAAGGCCTCTGGTGGTCATATCTTCCACTTGAATATTGTAGAGACACTGATTAAAGACATTCGCAACATTGACATCAATATCAAGAAGGCTGTTCTTTTCATCTCTAGCCCTGACCACATTAAATTCACCCATAAGAATCCAATTTTGGTTTGGGATAGAAAGGTAGTTGGTTTCAAGGTAAGTCCAGAGGGGGGTTCTTTGAGCAGGTAGGTTAAAGGCATAGACAAAGGTAGTAAAGAAGGTTTGATAAAGGCTTAAGGAGGTAATGAAGCAGGTTATGGTTTAGATGGTAGTAGAAATGGTTTGCACTTTGAAATGGTTTGGGTTCATCCCCACTATAATTATGGCAACTCCACCGTTAATTGGGCAATTATTTATAGTATCCCATTGAGGTAAGCTGTTCCTGGTAGCATTAAGTAAGTTGCTTCTTCTGATTTTGGTCTCAACAAGGCAAATGAGGGAGAGGTTGCACTCTTTGACGAGTTTCCTAACTTCCTGCTATTTTGTGGGGGAGTTTAAACCCCTGATATTCCAAGTAGCTAGATTAATCATTGAGATTGATTTGGATTAATGGAGTGTTGACACTGGTATTAACTATACCCTGCATCCTCTTTAGAAGTTTCTTCTTCTGTTTCTTGGATAAATTTGGATAAACTTTGCTGCCTTTACCCTCAATGTTTTTTATTTTTAAAACTAATCGAGAGGGAGTTGGTGTAGCATCAGTGTCGCATGCTTCCTCTACCTCATATAGGCCGTCAAGACTGTTAGCTACTATATGGGGTATTATATTGTTTTATATTTGTTCCATTTCAGCTGCGTTTGTAGAAGGAGTGTCAGTGTGGATTGGGATTGGGATTGGTTCAACTATACATGCCTCTTCACAGTCCTGTAGAGTATCAAACCTATTGGTTGTGGTAAGGGGAACCTCTTGTGTTTGGTTAGGTGGTTCTAAAGATGTAGACTCAGTAGGACGAGTTTTGGCATTTGCAGGTTTAGGGTTTTTTTCCTGTCTTTTACGACCCACTATTTCCCATTCATAATTTTGAGTAACATCTGTTTCAGCAACCTTGGGTGGAGCTTATTTTTGCACCCAAACTCTCGACACGTGAGGACATTTTGATATTTTTTGGCCAAAGATAATACAGTTGGAACATGAGTACGACACGCCTTGGTATTCCACAATAATCTCAGTAGTTTCGCCATCATCGTGTTGCAGGTTGATGGTTTGGGGGTATCTACCATTGGCTTTAACTTCAATACAGATTCTAGCATAGCTGAGAGTATCCCTCTTTTCTGTGGCTGCATCTGCATATAGCGATTTACCTATGGCGCTGGCAATATAACTTAGACTGTCTTCTGTCCAGTATTGGATGGGCACATTGTGGAAACTAACCCATATAGGAACAGACTTACTGAGGTCTTTGTTAGCCTTAAAGTTGGGTTGCCATTGTTTTAGTATGATGGGGTTTCCAACAAAGTGCTATGGGCCATTTGTGATCTATATCCTCAACCTCCTTAAATTTGAATAGAAAGAAACCATTTTCATGGGGGATTACCTGTAAGAGACCATGTTTGTCCCCTAGTTTGTGGGCAAGGTTGTTGATCAAGGAGTATGGCAACCTTCTGCCAATGAAGTAACCCACCGAACTATTGCACCACATTGCTTTTTCGATTTCTGCCACCTCAACAGGTGGTTTAACCAAAGGAATACCATTTACCATTTTTAGTTTGTGGTAAGATAGATTGAGGGTAGGTGTACGTTTGGGGGCTACCACCTTACTCCAAGACTTGAAAGTACCACTAATATGAGGTTTAGGATCTGTACGAATATCCAACTCAGCAGTAGTGGATACTACAGCTGTCCCGTCGCATTTATGTGCGATTTGATTAATGGTATTAGGGTGATAGGGTTCCTGTGTTGTTCCGCTGAAAATTAGGGAGTCGGAACTGTTACCTTGTAGCGCACATTCTCCAGTAACTCTCGAGTGGTTTTCTACAGCCAGAATCAACTGGTGGTTTGGGTTGTCAGTTCTTTCGTTTGAAATAGCTCCACCGTTGGAAGACTGGTTTTCCTCATTACCTTTAATTTCCTCGGGCGTGAAGCCTTTTCTCAAAAGAAAATTGAGATAGCGATTTTTCTCTACATTTAACTCTTTCATTATTTCCACATCAGTAACATTAATGAAGTTTCCATGTTTCTCATTCTCATTGGTTTGCATGGATGCCAAGCCCATAACAACGTCGGTTTCAAGTATCTTACCTTCCTCAATGACCTCGCTATTGTGGACTATGGGAGTAACATCGTAAGAGAGTTGGACAACACTATCTGGCTTGGGGCTAGCAGCCCGAGCTCCATTGAAGATGGGTAGGTTACTAACCTTTATCGTCGTGTTGGTTGGCAGGCTCAACGGGGGGGAGGGGTGAAGAGGCCATGAGGTGGTTAGCATGTGCAAGAAGGGCTAGGGGTGGTGTTTGGTTGGTAGTTGTGTTGGGTTTTGGTTAGGAGGGGTTTAGAGAGAATGGAGAGAATTTTTAGGTTGTGAATGTGTTTTTTAAATAATAATAAAAATGAATCATTTAGGACACGTCTCTTGTTTTCAAGATACATAAATATCTTGTATATAATTATGTGCTTTTGATTTTTTTTAATGATGAACAGATATAAATGCTCATTGAAATAGGTTATTAAAAATAATATATGTTATAGTTCAACTTTGGCTTGTTCTGTGTTAGTTTATATAAAGAAAGAAAAAAAGAAAAGAATGCATGTGAAGAGGCACCCACTGTCATTTAGAATAAATAAAAGTCGTGTCTATTAGAGGGTCATGTTAACCCCAATTTGCGTAGTAGGGTCAAACTTTCTCTACTTTACCTTTCTTGGTTCATTAAACTTCTTCTTATATTCTCTCCAATTATCACCTAATTAAAACTCCCAACAAAAGGAAAGCATGTTTACTCGTCCTTTTTATTGTTCTACACCTTTACATGTGATTCAACATTTAAAATACATTGTTTATTCTCTTATGTTTGTTAATTTTATTGCATGTAGTATTGGATACGACACAATTATTTGGGTCCATTCTTCATAGGTAAAGATTTTGCAAATTTATTAATAGTATGTCGTTCTGATGGCCAATCTTATTGCAATCGGCAATCGTGTTTGATTATTTTAATTTGTATATCTTTTCTATGATTTGGTACTGACGATGTTGAAGGCGTAGAATCTATACGATGGAAAGCTCAATAGAAGATAAGTGCGAAGGGTGTTGATCCCCCGAACACCCCTGTTCGCGCATTTACAGAATGTGGACTTGAAGTTTCACAAACTTCCTGTGCTACTTGTAAGTGATATACGATGCAACCAAAAGATCTTAAAAGGGGAGGTAAGATATGATAAACTATTTCTATAAACAAATACTTTGTGCATAGACTAATGCATAGGCATGACACTATTTATAATATTATTTCATAAACATGTTGTTTATTGCCATTTTCACTCAGGTCAAAATATCTACCAAGCCTGAGGGTCAAGGTGAAAGAAGCTTAGAATGACATCTAAAGGTAGTGCAAAATGCAAAAGAGTTACAAGCAGTGGCTAGAAATAAAAAAAATTATCCCCTCCGAATTCAAATACTCATAACATATTAAATTGTACTGTTACTAATTTCATAGGTCAACTAGTTGGTCCTATCTCATTACTTGACTAATAAGATTATTGATACACCATTTGTGTACTGTTTGTGTCACCACGCCTGATACCCCATTTTCAGTTTTCCTACATTAAACAAATCTCGACAGACGTTTTCTATTCGTCTGTATCTATTATGCTATTTTTCAACTCTATTAATGTAAATATTAACCAATATTTTCATTGTCCATGAAACATTATGAATCTACGCCTTCCCTGTAAAAGGTTATTCATACTACTCTCATGTTTTCTTTTGTCTCATATGTTTCCTATGTGCAGATCAATTTGGTGAAGGCATATTTGAGGGTGAAGGGAAGGAAAGTTCCTTCCAGTTAATATGGTCTTATTCAAAGTTGGTACCCCAAAATCCATTATAAGCTGTAAACATTTTATGGACTAGTTATCGGTGCATGTGTAATCCAATTTAATCTCGAAAATTTAAAATTACTCGACCATTTCAATAAGTTACTATTTTTTTATATTGTAAACTATGAAAATGTAAATAATATGTTAAGAAATGACTAAAATTATAACATACAATATAGGCTTCTATATTTTCTTTGCTATCTTAAATCCCCTTGTAATAATGTTCCACAACCAAACTGTTTCACACGAAGTTCAATAAACTATGTTCACAAACCTCTTTGATGTTAATTTAGATTTAATGTTTGTAAGTTAGAACCATTTGATGGATATTGTCATGAATGGTTTGGTTGCATTTCTCCATCTTCACCACGGTATCTGAAACACAAAACATCCTTTAATCAGTTTAAATCTATACTATAAAAAAGAAATTCCTGATTTTGAGAATTGGTAGAATATGGTATTGTGGCCATCCCGAACGAGATAGCGCGCTGAGCCTCCTCTCTCTACCTCCCTCTCGAAGGGGGAGGTGGAAAAGGAAGGGGGATCGAAAGGTCTCACACCCTTACTTAGGAACGCTTTAGCCGTCGTCGGTGTGGGGTAAATGTAAAGAGAGGGAGTCACCAGCCTATTTTGCACAAAACAGGCAATTAAACATGTTGCCGCCTTGATAGAGCGGCATCAAAGACAAACTGATGCATACAAAACCAATAGTTCGAAGGTTCGGGGGCTAAGTTATGGAATAGGAAGGTGTTAGGCACCCATCCCGCCCTTTCGGTCTCTCATGGGATTGTGTTATTATTTTTCTTTATTTCTCCGTGAAGTGTGTGTGCGTGTATATATAATAGAGATCGGAATCGTTCAACTCATACCATGGGAAAGGTAGAGTGAGGTCATCCATATTAATGTTCCCAAAATAATATATATAGAAAATATGATTTGTGCATTTATCGCGATATTGATCGTTATTATGAAACGACAATATGTGTTAAATAAAATGCTAATAAGGATAATATGTATATTAATGCAAGAATATGATAATTATGAAAATGAGGGATACCTTCAAGTGTCCTTTGGACTGCTCCCGGGTCTGGAAGTTGACTTTGGGTAAAATATGGCTCGAAAGCGCACTGTGACACCCCGCCTAATTAAATATCGGGTGATCAGTCCTTTATTAAATTAAAATCAAGGTGAACGGTTGGTTCATTCTTAGCATCACTGTCACAAAATAAATATTTCCAATTTAAACACCCTAAATAATTAAGCTAAGTGTCAAAACAATTTAAAGTCTTATTCCAATTTATTAAATTCCAACGTGAAAACCTTTTTAAATAATCATTGGTTTAAGAATCACATAAATGCTATGGATGGCAATCAACACAAAAGAATTAAGCCATCTAGATTAACCAAATCAAGTTAAAGAACCATAAATTAAATCATCCTGACAAGAGTTAACTCGCAATGAGTACTGAATACTGAAAATACAAATAAGTACAAATCTCTGACAAATCCAAACGGAATAGGAAATCGGGTGACACTCTCTTGTAACAATCGAAACGGAATAGGAAATTGGGCAAAACATGCCCTAACTATGAAGAACTAAAACAAGAACTGAATCAATGAAGAGGTCGTCTAAATCAACGGCCTGCAACTCCCCCATAAGCTGTAGCACGTCCAATCCAAAGAACCTATGCCCGACTCCCCTGTGGGTGGGCACCTGTAATACATACATATATATACAAGAGAGAGAAAAATGACAGAAGATGGGTCAGAGCCCGAGTGTAAAACAGTTTTAAAATAGTTTAGCAAGTATTTAAAATGCTTACCGGCTAATGTAACAACCATGTTAGTATGCGACACTCTCTTGAGAATTCTTACCTCTCATCTAGTGTGCACGCCTAGCATACTTCTAAATCTCATAAGTCTATCTAACTTATTCCCCACAAAGTTTTGTTTAGAGAATTAGCAAGGCTATGATATTTAGTTTAGAGATCACTCTCTTCATGATTACTTATGTTACTTAGAATATCTCAGTACCGTTACAAAGTTACCGAACACTTACTATAAAGTTTGGAGCATTTATTCAATACTTATACGCACAATAGAAGATTTCCATATATACGTATATATATTAATCACTCATATAGTATATACACTATCGGCATCCCACATAAAATCTATGGTGCTGGCATACTCTGCTATCAAGTCCCCGTATCTCTTGTACTAAGGGAAATACTAGTTCGGAATCACTCTCGAACTGTATTAACACAGTACACACAAAATGAAGGCGAAGCATAGTTCCAAGTCACTAAGTGGTCAGCACATACCCCTCACGTCTCTTAGGACCGTCTGACTATCATTATTAGATAGCCTGTACCAATGAATCCTATGTTCTAGGGTACAAGTCAATATCCCCCATAAAGGTCCCATCGAGATAAGACTGTCCCGACGCGGCAACCTCTGTGATAGCAAGTAGCGCGGGAATGATTATTCATAAATATAGTATTTAATATACGTATACAGTCACACGGCCATATATATAGATATTCACACTTTCCAATTAGGTTCGCCCACGACCCATAATTATTATTAACCGTACTTAGTACAATTTTACTCGATTATCTCGCAATAAGGATTCATCTCTTTTATTCTCAATTATAATAATTCCATACTTACTTCTCATCTCTCAAAGCATTCTCTGTTACTAAATATAATTTTAATAGGCACACCCTCTTTAACCTTATGGTCTAAGTCTTTCACAAGTCTCTCAATTCTTTAGTGCATGTACGGACAATTTCCAACGTGTGACGAAACTCCCCGTTACCACAATTTCATCCCATATAAAATTTCACTCAACGGAGTCTACTTAGACCCTAATGGTCCTCTTCATGACCTATTATACTCTTTAAATGATATTCAAGAGTTCCTATGTATTTTATCAGGATAAAACAAAAAGGGGAAAGACATGCAGTTTTCCAAGAGGGGCCAATCGATCGAGGAAAGGGGTCGATCGATCGATCCGTCGATCGATCGACACTCTTGGGTCGGTCGGTCGATCAAGCAGTTCTTGCCCTGAAAACTATAAATTCGACCATCGGGTTTCATCCAAAATTTTTCTCCAAAACACCATTAATGATCCCCAAACTCCCAAACAAGTTTACTACTGATTACATATACCTATATACATGATTTCCTATATGAAGCATGTACAAATTCATCAAAGGTATCGAGTAAAATGGATAATTTATCATAATTATCAAGAACCCTAATTTCACATTAAATTTCCAATCTTCAATTCTTTTTCCAGATTTCTCACTTCGAAACCAATACAATTTCGTGGGTAATCCTCTACATGTGTTGAGATTTCCAGAATATATTTATTTCCTCTAAAGCATTTGATTTAAATTCCCTACATCATCAGTTTCTTCCATAAAACATATAATTAACAATCCTATTCTAACATGGGTTAAACATTAACTAGAAAAGGAGAAAGATAGATACTTTCCTGGGATTCGAATGTCTGATTTGTTGGTGATAAGGATATGGCTAGGTTTCTCGTCTTATGATCTATGTTTTGGTGGTGGTGGTGGTGCAATTGAGTTGGTTCTTGGCCTTGGATTTCTTGGAAAACTTTTCCTTCCTTCCTCTCACTGCCGTTCTATCTTTTTTAGAGTGTTAACCCTAGAAGACACTTTTAATATTTGATAATAATGTCCCAATTTTCGCCATTTAGTTAAGGCCTAATTTGGAAATGACTAAATTGCCCCTCCGGGGTGCCGGTTAGGCCTAAAAATGCTCCGAGACCCAAACTAAACTCTCGGGTACACTTTCTTGACTATCTGGACCCTTTCGAACACGTTGGCGCACTCGAAATTACCATACGAGCGACTTATAATTTATTCACTTTTTATAATAATAATTATACCCGACACGACACAGGCGCGTCCCGACTTCATAATTGTCATATTATTCACTCGTGACAATTTTAATAAATTCAATTATACATATTACTTTACTCATTAAGTAATATTCAACAAATTCCCAATAACTACTAACTCTCGTCACGCTAGTAAATATTTAAAATAAAATTTTGAATTAATATCAAATTAATATCTCAATTTAAATTTAATAAATCCCCAAATTTAAAAGCCATAAAAATACGGGGTATGACACGCACGTTGGTCCTTTGAACGGGAGATCATAGGACAGAAACGTATTGTTCGTCTGCATGGTAAGTCAGAATTGCACATGGGGTGGACTGTTGGAAAGGTTCGGAGATGTACTTCGACATTCCAAAGAGTTTTGCTCAGTTTAAAAATTTAACCTCAGTAAATCGGGGACCGGAAGCCCCCGATGATCGTTTGGAGTAAAACGGATCGTTCGTCTGCACCGCAAGTCAGAATCGCACATGGGGCAGACCGTTAGAAAGGGTATTCAGTGCCCTTTGGAGATTCATTTAGTCCCATTCGAGCTGAAGAGTTGACTTTGGTCCAATGGAGCCCAGGAGCGCCCAGTTGCCTCTAAATCAGTTTTCGAGGGGAAAATAAATCGTTCGTCCGAACGGTTATGCCGTTTCGCCCACGGGGTGGACTGTTAGAAAGGGGTTTTAGTTCCATTCAAAGATTCAAAGAGCTTTCTCTCTGATAGTGAAGTTGATTAGGGTCAAATCGGGGCGCCCGATGACTTCTAAATAGATTTTCGGTAGTACAATGGTCCATTCATCCGAACTGTTATGTCGATTCACACAGGGGAAATCGCTAGAAAGGGTATTCAGTGACCTTCAAATATTCAAAGAGTTTTCGCTCTGATGATAGAGTTGACAGGAGTCAAATGGGGCCCGAGAGCGCCCGATGGCCTCTAGATCAGTACTTGGAGTGTGACCCAGGGTTTGTAGTGAAATAGGGAGGTGCTAGGAACCTAAGGAGAGGCATAGGGGATCCTAGAATGTGGTATTTATAGGTCCCCTCAACGAATGAGCTTGGAACAAGTGAAAACCGTCGAATAGACACCACATGATGTTTTAGAAAGAGGTCGATTCTGAGGACCTAAAGAAGGTGACGAATGAGGTCAAAGGTAGGGAGCGACCAATTCTGTGGGTCGAAGCCAATTTTGAGGGCTTAAGTAGAAACGACCAATTCTGCGGGCTTAAATAGGGATGACCAATTCTGAGGGTCGAACCCAATTCTGTGGGCTTAAGTAGAAGCGACCATTAGAATTCATATCATCCAACTCGGCATCATGAATACAATTATTGAACTCCTGTACAACGTTGAAATAAATGTTGTTGATGCCTTTCTTCTCGTCATTGCTTCGCACAATATTGAAGTCACCCATAAGGATCCATTGCATCTCATCAGCAATGGAATAATTGCTCAGGATAAAAGTCCAAAGAGATCTTCGTTCCACTTGAGAGTTGCTACCATAGACAAAGGTGGCATACAATATCTTGTTAGATCCATCCATCTCAACCTTGCAGAAAATTGCTTGTGGGTGCTTATGAACAACATCAAGTTTGAGGTGGGAAGGGTCCCAACCAACAATAACACCAGCCCCCACCAGATGTGGGGCAGTTGTGAATGGAATCCTAATTCCAGAAGCAGTTCTTGGAGATGTTATCAAAGTGATTACTTCTAACTTTAGGTTCAAGAATACAAATACGAGATATCATATGCTCGGCTATGAATCTCTTTATTTTGACTTGTTTATGGGGAGAGTTAAGCCCCCTAATATTCCAAGAGGCTAGCTTGGTCATGAGGATTTTTTTTTCTTGCTGCCTGATTTCTTCTTCCCTTTGCTTTTCCCATTCTGACTGTTGCTGGTGTTGAGAGGTTTGTGCTTCTTCTTATCAACTAACTCATCCACTGCTATAACCTTTAGGGCAAAACCAGATGGTTCAGTAGTGGCATTATACTCTTCCGCAGTGTCCCCATCACCACTAAACACCTCAAAAGAATTGGACATTTTGATAAAAGGGGAGATGGGAGCCTTAGCATAAGGGGCATCTACATTTAGGGTTGTGTCATTGCTTTCATGCGTGATTCCAACCTGCGTAAAGGGTCCTTCATCACTAGGAAAACCAATCTCTGAGGTAGAGGGTGGGGTGGCCTTAGGAGTATTAGCTTCCATATTATTTTTCTATCAGTTTTGGTTTGGATTAAAGGCTCATTTTAGTTGTTTCTAGTCTAGGTGTACCATAGGCCTCTTGTGATAATGTCATCCACTTGAATATTGTAAAGGCATTGGTTGAATTCATTTACAACATTCACATCAATATCAAGAATACCTCTCTTCTCATTTTGAGCTCTGACAACATTGAAGTCCCCCGTGAGAATCCAATTATGATTTTGGGCATAATGGTGAACTTCTTCAAGGTGAGTCCAAAGGTTTAGGGCATAGACAAAGGTAGCATAAAAAGATTTATCAAGGCTCAAGGAAGTTATATGGCAGGTTATTGCTTGATTATTAGTGGCTAGATTGGTTACCTTGAATTGGTTCGGATTCCAGCCAATAATGATTCCAGCCACACCCCCATCACTTGAGCAGTTGTGAATGGAATCCCAATGAGGTAGACTACTACTGATTGCATTGTTTAGGTTATTTCTCCTAACTTTAATTTCCACAAGATATATAAGGGATAAATTTTGGTCTTTAATGATTTTTCATACCTCTTGTTGCTTTAGGGGATTGTTGAACCCCCTAATGTTCCATGTAGCAAGATTAATCATTGAGATTGATTGGTATTGGTTGGGAGGTCCCCTCTGTGCATGCCTTGCCTTGCATTCTCTTCTTGAGTTTCTTCTTCTGGTTCTTGGATAAGGTTGGATCAGGCTTTCCCCCTTTGCCATCTACATCAATAATCTTTAGAGCTAAGCCAGAAGGTGCCGGTGTAGTGTCAGCTTCACTATCCACCTGAAGGTTTTGGAGTGCTTCAAAACTATTGGATATGTCAGGTTTCCCCATGGTAGCCTGCATCAAGGAAAGCAAGGGTGTGGGTTCGATTGGAGTTATTGTAGACTCCTCCTCTTTCTATTCATTGAGACTATAACTAACTCCCTTTTGTTCTTTATGTCCAACATGAGTCCATCCATTACATTGAGGTGCTCAGTGGTTTTGGTGACTTTGGGTATCCATACCCTAGTAATATGAGAACATTTGGCTATTTTATGACCAAAAACAAGGCATTAGGAACAAGAGAAAGGCATGCCTTGGTATTCCACGTAAATTTCTGTAATATCACCATCATCATGTTGCAGGTCAATGGTTTTAGGGTATCTTTCTTTTGCTTCAACTTCTATACAATGGTAGAATAAAAGCACACTTTGGAATGACACTACTACTCCAGACAATGGTAGCCCATCTAGGGGGGGGGGGGGGCATGATGGTTTCTGATGGCGTTCCAGGCAGAACTGACAGTGAAGACACTATTAGACTTTGCGGTCCATAAAGCGCAATCATCCCTACTCGGATAGATAGGGGGAGAGTATCATATTTAATCTCATTTAGTTCCCAACTAGTAGTAGCTGGCCAAGTCCACATACCATTTGAAATGAAGTCAGCAACCTTTGCTTTGTGATTATTAGCCACGTCAAAAATTATTCTGTCACCATATAACATCCATAAAGGGCCTCTAGGATGCCACTAATCATGCCAAAAGAAAGTGTTGTGGTCCGTTCCTATTGGTACATTTGACGAGAGGTCTGAACTTGTCCAAGACTAAGAAGCATCGGAAGGGACTGAAATATGCCATAAGCTTTTGCCTTTCAACTTATAAATATGGCACCACTTAACCCACAAATTATATTTTTTTTCTGCAAAGATTCCATAGGTGTTTGAACATGATGGACTTGTTCCGCTCCCTTGCGATTTTTAGGCCAAGACCCCCCTCTAATTTTGGGCAGCAAACATCATACCAATTCACCTTAGCTCCAGCAGGTTTTAAGTCAGGACCGGACCAAAGGAATCTACGAAGTTTTGTGTAAATCTCAACTGTAGTTATTTTAGGCAAAATAAAGATGCTTGACCAATATATTTTGATGTTAAAGAGGACAGAAGAAACCAGGTTCCGTCTACCTTCATAGCTCAAAAATCGATTACTCCAACTCGTGATTCTATTCGTGATTTTGTCCATAAGAGGGAGGCAGCCTTCATGCTTGAGTTTAGTGGAGTTCAAAGGGACACCAAGGTATTTAACTGGGATTTGACCAAGTTGGAAACCCAGCAGGTTGGCTATAGCAGATTTCTCACTGAGGGAGAGTCCAGCAGCAAAGAAGGAGCACTTAGAAGGGTTTGGGTATAAACCACTCATGGAGCTGAAATGATTCAAGGCAGTGTTAATGATTGTAAGAGAGTTAAGGTCAGCACCCGATGAGATAAAAATATCGTCAGCAAAATACAGATGATTCAGGTGCAGCTCTTTACATTTAGGGTGGAAAGTAAATAAAGGGGGATTTATGTGTAGGTCCAGGATACCTGCAATGGCTTCCATTATGAATAGGAAAAGGTAGGGTGAGAGAGGGTCTCCCTGCCTGAGCCTTATCTTGGCTGGGAAAAACCCATGTGAGGCTCCATTGATGATGATGGAAAACATGGGTGTGCCAATACACTATTTGATCCAGCCAATGAAGATGGGGGAAACCCATGTGGAAGAGAACATGGGTTAAAAAGTCCCAATTGACCTTGTCATAAGACTTTTGAATATTAATCTTCAAAGCACATCTTGGGGGACCATGGTTCCTGTGATAATTTCGTATTAACTCTTGCATGACAAGGATGTTGTCCCCTATGGACCTACCATGCACAAAAGCAAATTGCCTATCATTGATAAGGAAATAAATGAGAGGCTTCATACGGTTGATAATGATCTTGGAGATGCACTTGTATAAGGTGTTATAACAAGCAATAGGCCTGAAGTCCATCATAGTGGTTGGGGTTTTAGATTTGGGGATTAGCACAAGATTAGTGCAGTTCCATTGCTTGAGGAGAGTGCTATTTAGGAAGAATCATTCCACTGCAGCAGTGACCTCATTACCAACTAAATACCTATTTTGGGTGAAAAATTCAGCATTGAAGCCATCTGGGCCAAGAACCTTGTATTTGCCAAGGCCAAGGAACGCAATCTTAATCTCCTCATGTGATATGGGGTTAGTGATTTGGTAGGCCTGAGCATGTGAGAGCTTCTTACTAATGGCATGGTTGAGGATATAAGGGGCAGTTGTGGGAGTGGATTGGCCTAAAAGATTAGAGAAAAACTAGACAGCCTCAACAGTAACATGTCCATGCCCCTCCATCTTCTGGCAGCGATGATCATGAATGTTTAGGATTTTATTTCTACTAATATTGCCTCTCACCTTGGCATGAAAGAATCTAGTATTGAAGTCCCCCTCCTTGAGCCAGCGAATTCTAGACTTTGCTTAAAGTAAGCCTCTTCTGCCATGCAACAATCAGCGTATTCAGATTTAGCCTTTAGCTCATTAGCTTGCAGGGAAGGGCTGCTTCCATCACTGTGTATTTGGTGTTGTATATTCATGAGCCCATCCTTAGCCGCAACAGTTCTTTTAGAGATATGGCTATAGAAATTTTTATTGAAGTTTTTTAGAGCAATTTTGACCCTCTTAAGCTTGCTGAAAAGTTGGTACATATGGCTTCCATGCACCTGAGAGGCCCAAGCATCCTCGATACTAGGTTTGAATTGATCATGGTGCATCCAGTAGTTAAAGAATTTAAAGGGAATGGACAAGTTGGGGGGGGGGGGGTTGTAATGATGGTAGCAATGATGGGGCAGTGGTCAGAAAAGCCTTGATATATGATACCAGCCTAAGACTCAGAGAAGTTATACTTCCAGCTATCATTTGTGAGAATGCGATCAATTTTGGTTTGAATAGTGATACCCTCATTATGGTTCCTAGTCCAGGTGTAGAAGAGGCCATGCATGATCATATCATCCATTCAATGTTATAGAGGCATTGGTTGAAATCATTAACAACATTGACATCAATGTCGAGGATACTATTTTTTTTCACTTCTGGCCCTAACAACATTAAAATCACCCACGATTATTCGGCTATTGTCTTGGATTGTCAGTGATCAAGATTCAAGATAGGACCAGCGGGGAAGTCTCTGGGATGGTAAGTTGAGGGCATAAACAAAGGTAGCAACAAAATATTTATCAAGGCTTAGAGAGGTAATTTGGCAGGAGATAGCTTGGGGAGAAGAGGAGAGGATTGTAATATTAAAGTGATTAGGGTTCCATCCCACAATGATTCTAGCTACCCCTCCCTTCACAGGGCAGTTATCAATGGTAGCCCAATTAGGAAAACTGTTATTGGTAATACTGAGCATATTGCATCTTCTAACCTTAGTTTCAACTAGGCAAATGAGGGAGAGATGATGGTCTCTGATGAGTTTGCGCACTTCTTCTTATTTTAGAAGGTTGTTAAGCCCTCTAATATTCCAAGTTGCGAGCTTAATCATTAAGATTGATTGAGGTTGGGAGTGAGATAGTATTGGCTATACCTAAAGTCTTCTTTATGGACTTCTTTTTCTAGTTTTTTGAAAGGTTTAGATCATCTTTTCCCTTCATGCCGTCAATATCAATGATTTTGAGCACTAGGCCATTTGGAGCCGGGGTTGTGTTAACTTCCCCTTCCTCTCCTATGTATTGAAGAGAATTAAACTTGTTGGCAGTGCTTGGCATATCATCAACCTTTGGATCCCCACAGTTGATGGTACAGGTGGAGTAGCATCCGCCTTTTATGCCATCTCAGTTATTGGTATAGTTGGAGTACCATTAGTCTTTTGGTCCACCCCTGTTGGAGTGGCATCAGGCGTAACAGTAGGGTGGGTCAAGCCGTTATCTTGTTGCTCTATCTTATCCCTTTTCTGGCCTTTTTTCCCTATTAGGGTCCACTCATCTCTTTGGGGTTCTATGATTTTTTCCTTAGTAACATCTTTTGGCATCCAAACTTGAGTTACATGGGAGCATTTAGAAATTTTATGCCTAAAGACAAGGCAGCTCGAGTAGGAGTAGGGTATGCCTTGGTATTCCACGTGTATTTCAGTAATTACTCCATCATCATGCTGTAGTTCAAAGGTTTAGGGTAGCTCACTTTTGCTTCAACTTCAATGCAAATCCCTGCATAGCTGAGTCGGTTCATTTTCTCAGTTGTTGCGTTAGCATATAGAGGTTTGCTAATGGCACTCGTAGTGTATCAGATGATCTTCAGACCAATATTGAATTGGGACATTATGGAATCGCACCCAAATGGGCACAAATTTGGTTAAGTCTTTGTTGGCTTTAAAGTTTGGTTCCTATTTCTTAAGGAAGATGGGGTTTCCAGCAAAGTGGCAAGGGCCGTTTGCAATGGCAGCTTCTCTTTCCTCTTCATTTTTTAATTTAAATAGAAAGAATCCATTATCATGTGGGATAACATGCAATAGCCCATGCTTATCCCAGAGTTTATGGGCAACGTTACTAAACAATGAGAAGGGGAGTTTTCTGCCAAGGAAATACCCACATCACTGTTAGTTCATTTTTATTTCCCAGCTGCAGCCACTTCAGGGGGTGGTTTAACCACTAGTTTGCCTTGAACCAACAAAGGTTGGTGTTAAGAAAGTTTTAGGGTAGGTGTATGTTTAGGATCTACGACTGTACTCCAAGATTTGATCGTACCACTGGTCTGGGTAGTGTGGTTTTAGTTGTTGTCAACTTTTTGAGGCCGATTGGATTCAAGGGTCCCATCACATTTATGCGGAATAGGATAGTATGTTTCCATATGGAGGTTTTTTTCATTCCCCCCCCCATGATCTGAGGTATCTTCAACGCTTTTTTGCCTCTCACAGTTTCCAACGTGTTTATGATGAGGCAACCCTGCCTTTCCACCATGGTGATTCGTAGTGTTTCCAATGGGGCTTACTAGTTTCAGAGTCCCATAATATATCTCCTCATGTATAACACTAGAGGTTATATTAACAGCTGGGTCGTCCACAAAATCCTCATGCTTAGAGGAATCGTGAACGGGGTTTATAGAGGTGGATACCTTCTCAGTAATGGGGTCTTCATCAGTTGAAACTGGATATTTTCCACCCTCCACTCTATTAGTGGGAGTGGGTGGGGTAAGATTCTGCCTGCGCAACATTGGAAACACTACGAATCACCATGGTGCTAGAATAAGGGGTAGCCTGGGCCTACGTGGGAGGGCTTTCATGGTGGCCATAGGGTGTTTAGAAGGTGGCACTGAGCTTGGAAGGATTATTTAGGTGGTGGTTGTTTAGGGCTAAGGGTAGGAGAGTTTTAGAGAGAGGGGAGAGCATATTGTTCCTGAACTCACGTGGGGTTTATCATGAGGTAAAACTTGTATGAGTCTGTGAGCGAGGTTGTTGACCAAAGAGTATGGCAGTTTTCGTCCTAGATAGTATCCCACCGCACTGTTGGGCCACATGGAGTTTCCAACTGCTACTATCTCCAAAGGTGGTTTTACCGTAGGTTTACCATTTACCATTTACCATTTCTGGTTTGTGGTATTTTAGTTTTAGGTTAGGAGTACCTTTGGGAGCTACCACTGTACTCCAAGATTTTAAAGTACTGGTAGTTGGAGGATTATGTTCAGACGTTCTGACATCTTTTGTGGCTTGGGGTTACTTCGGTTGTCCCTTCACATTTATGTGGGAGTTGTGTTTGGTTTGGTGGAAGGACAACATTCTTGCAGGCTTCTCCTAGGTTTGTGGGACACTGGCTCCTCCCATCATTCGCGCTATACCTTGTGGCCATCGAGTGAAGCCTCGCCACCTCACTATGTTGGTGGTTCACATTTACCACCGTTGTTATGCCATCCTCGACCCCATGGTTTTGACCTAATCCTTTTATTTCCTCACAAGAGAAACCTTTGTTGAGGAGGAAATTGAGATAAATGGAATTTTCTTCGTTTAAGTCTTTTATTCTCTGTTCGTCAGTGTAGTTAATGGGTTTGTCGGTGACTATGTCAACGACTTGACCTTCTTCAATAATCTCATACTCAAGTGGATCATGAATAACAAGTGAAGATGTGGATTGTTTTTCCATGCTAGAGGTTCCACCCATACCCTCTGGAAATGCCCTAACATCATCCTTAATAGTAGGTTGTGGGGGGACCATATTATCTCCGCGTAAGGCAGAAGTGAGAATCTTTGTTGTCGGGCGCTCCACCTTAGTGGACAGGCGGGGAGTGGCCATAGAGAGCTAGGGGTTGAAGATGGTTGAGGTGGGGAAATATTGGTGGTGGTTGAAGGAGGCTAGGGGTGGCGATTTTTTAGAGAGAGCATTTTTTGGTGGTGGTTGAGTTTTACCACCACATGAGTGGTAACCCTTCCATGAGAAGGATTTTATTTTAAAATGGGATAAGTAAAAACATAAGGATAAGGAAATTCTAAATTCCCTTAAAATAAAAATTATTTTTATTGAGTTTTTTTATATTGACAAAAAAGGAAAAAGGGGATTGTCCCCAAAATAGGGGGGTTACCGAGACATACCCCTTGTCCTACCTATTGGCATATCAGTCCAGTCCAATCAATCCAAGACTTTGATTGCACTTTCTTCCATTGCTTGGGACTTGGTGGGGTAAGTTTCCCTCCGATTTTTTAGGGTTCCTTGTCTTTGTTTTAGAGTTTCAAGTATAAATAAGGGTGTGGATGGAGCTTTTCCTTCACACTTCCACATTCCTTCTCCTTTGCATTCTTCTTTTCCCACTATCTTCTTATTTTATGATATGGTTATACCTGGTAGTGTCGAGTTTGCAAACTACCTTGAAACCTTGGAAGCAATGTGCTCCTACAACATTGACTACGATGCTTGCAACATGCGATGAGTCTTTTGTGGCGCAACCGGCCCATAGAGTGGATATACTGATGGTGGCAGTTGAGTTTTGGTACCCTAAATACCATGTCTTTCACTTCGGGTTGGACGAAATATGTTCGACCTATGAAGAGTTCTCTTCCACGTTGGGGATAAATCCTAGCATTGCTGCGGCTATGTCTGAGTTTTTTCGTTCCCTAGGGAGCTGTTGGCGAGACTTCTCCACATTTAACCTTTGGCAGCTAGGTCGTTGGTCATAGGAGGAATGATTTCTCTTCCAGCAGTGCTACGGTCTGTACATTTGCAGGATGTTGGCGATGCTGGCTATGCTGGAGCCATCATTTTGGGCCTGGTTTCAAAATTGTTATTGGTAACTGGGGAAATGCTAGTGGACCCTCAACTTACAGCTATTATTTCCTTGATGTCCTACCGTCGCAATCCTGCGGCGGTGATACTAGCGGAGACTTTGAATGGCCTAAATGCCTGGCGGGAAGGTCGCTCCGACTTTCTAAGAGGTAGCCCTGTAATGCTGTTCATGTGGATGTCATGAGGTTCTGTGTGGTGGTCCCACCTGAGTATCCTTTGCCGGGGGTGCTAAACTTCTTTTCACGCTATTTCATCAGTGTAGGCCTGGACATCGAGAGCTAGAAAAACTGGTTCTTGGAGCACGGGGCTCGAGGCTTGCCCTGGTTAGTGCCTTGGTTGGGGGAGTTATTTCCCATTCTGGAACTCGGAGAATGCCAGTACATTCGATTGGTGGGCCTCAGGCAGACCTCTTTCTACTTTCCCTGGTGACTTCTACACCAATTTGGTTGGGAACAAATTGTGCCATCGCGGAAACTAGACTACTCTCCCGTGGAGGATCTGACAGAGCGTATGCGCATGCGGTTGGCTCTTTGTGGGAGAATTATCGACCATCGACCCGTCTATCCCAGTCTGCTGGGCGATTATGGAATGTCCCAGGGGACTACATGAAGTGGTTGTTAAGAAGAGTAGTTGCCAAGATGATGGCTGTGGAGACCGAGCAAAGGTGGTTTGTCGTATCTGACACCAGGGAGGGATGCGTTGTGGTTTTCCCTAGGCTAGTCTGGGCTTATTGTTCAATGAAGCGTCAACGGCACTCTCTTCGGGCAGGGGGAGTTTGGGGACCCTAGGATATGGGTGATAATGAGGCTAGTGTGACACCCCGACTAATTAAATACCGAGTAGCTACTCCTTTATTAAATTAATTCAAAATGCCAAGTTGGCTCAGTTAATAGCATCACTGTCGAAAACATTTTAATATTACTAACCACCTAGTATTTAAAAAGCAAAATGCCAAATTTTAATTTAAGTCTGATTAACATGCAACAATGTAATGAAGAAATAAATAACACCATTCACCATACTGAGGTAAAATAAATAACCATCACATAACAGTAAATAAAGTCTGGAGGAAAAACTCCTCACTACAATCCCATAACTGAAATAAATAAACTGAAACAATACATGCTAAAGTCTGAAAACTGAAATGTAAAAGATGTCTCTAAAGAAATGGGCAACATGCCCCAAACTGATAGATGATGACTCTGGAATCCAAAAGATAGAAGCGTCTACATGCAAATCCCTGTAGCTTCCACAAGCAGCTACAGCTCGTCACCTGAATGGATAATCTATGCTTGGTGTCCTTGTGGCTGGGCACCTAAAAAGGTTTTACAAGAAAAAGATTTGAAAAGCAAACGGGTCAGAGCCCGAATGTGGAGTTATATTTTAAAAACCTGCAAGTGCTTTAAAAACATTTAAAACATTAAATGCAAAGTACATGTTAGGACGTGCACTCACAGGATATTCTCACCTCTCGTCTAACTGTGCACTCCTAACGCAAATACCCATCTATAACGACCCATACTACTAGCTAACTGACAACATAACTAGCTAGACTGCCAAAGGTTCTACCCATATTACTCGGTTCTATTTAACATAACAACGCTCGTAATTAAATAGAGATTTAACGTAAACTCAGTTACTAAATATGCCATTGATATAACTATCAGTTAACTCATTATATAACTCGAAACAATACCGTAATATTTTTACAACATTAACATGAGGTTCCCATAATATAATGTATATTAATCATATCATAAATATACAATACAAGCACCCCGCAATCTAAGCTGTAGTGCACACATACTCTGCTATCCATCCCGGTACATCACGTACATAAGGATCACATATTCCGAATCTCTCAGGAATAGTTCAGATAACACAAATCACACATAGTGGAGGCGAACACAGTCACCATCACATGGGTCACGCACATACCTACGCTCCCATGATCATGCAGACTTATTAATATCACAATAAGTCCTTCTATGACCTATGTTCATCAAGGTACCAGTCTATATCCCCCCCGTAGGCACACAAGGATTAGAGGGTCCTAAGCGAACGCAAACCTCCCGTGATAGCAAGTATGGTAGGTATGTCATACACACAATCCATATACCAATACTAAGTAAACACACATCTTAGTAATATCGTATTTTAATAAGGTATACTCTACATCATAATACCATTATTCCATATATTTCAAGTATCCCGATAATATATAATTTAAATGGTCGACACGTCTCACGTCGTAGTCCCTTATCCTTAAAACCTATCCATAATAGAATATTAAGTCTCCCATAATTCCCACATATGACATCTTTATACCTAAGGTCTTTGCTTCTGCCCCAAACCTTATTTCATCAATTTTATTCAAATTTGTACTATTAACCCAAATATTATCTCACATGACAATTTCATTTATCTAGAATAATTCCTCAAATTACATTCCAAATAAAGTCCCATCTCATAATCATGCCTACTGGTCTTCCTTAAAGTTAAGGGTATTCATAAAGTCTCTAATAATATTATCCAAGGGTTAACACTACTAAAATCAAAGTTAAGGAAAATTTTACTCATTCTGGGAAGGTCGATCGATCGACCTTGACCTTCGATCGATCGACTGATGAATGTCGATCGATCGATCGATCGATCGACTGATGAATGTCGATCGATCGATCGATCGAACAGGTATGGCTACGGACTGCTTCGTTTTACAGATTTGAAAACATCCCAAAACTTATTTTTAAGGCATGATTCTCTAGTATAACGTTATAGTAATGTCATATAACCATCCTACAATATTACTAACGTCCACAAATCAATATTTCAACAACTAAAGGCTACATATGGATCAATCTTCATCAAAAACCTAGTTTTCCAATTTATCTCAAGAACATTCATAAACTTCATCTTAAATCCGTTTTTGGTATAACAGAAGTCAGTAATTCTCTTAATATAATCTTCCAGTAACATTCTACATGCAACCTATATCCCAAAATTTAAACTAATAACTCCAATCTTATGGTTTTTTTTCATTATCTTCCAAGAACACATAAAGTTTGAATAATCTAACATGGAAGAAGCATTCTCCGAAATTTAAATGGAATAAATCACTTGCCTTGATTGTCTCTGGATTTGGTGTTGGATTTGTAAGCTCTTTCTGCAGATTTTCTGCAGAATTCCTCGTCTTTCCCTTCCTCTCTAAGCTTTCTTCTTCCAAAGGTGGCTATGGTGGCTAGGGTTTCCTTTGGGAGAGTTGGAAGACTAAATGATAACCTACGTAGCTTTCTAGGTTAATAAGGGTTGGTTATGGGCCTAGTGGGTCTTATCCACATCAGATTTAATTAATCAAATTTTCGTCACTTTTAATTCCTCAAAACGTGAAATTACCAAAATACCCTTTAAGTTGCGGGTATGGCCTAAAAATACCCCGGGACCCAAACTATACCCCCGGCTAGTGTTTTCTGACTATCTCGACCCTTCCGGACGCGATGGCGCACTCGAAACGACCATACGGATTATAGATTTTAAATTCAGTTTTATTATCAAAATATTATACCGTGACGTGGCGGTCCCACGCGTCTCAACAAAATTTCTAAAATGCCGTATATAAATCCCACGACAAATTTTATAATACCAAGTACATATATAATCATATATGCACATAATAAAATACCAATACGCATCTCATTAGTATTTATAACCCGGATTAATTTTCCAATTAATACGCATTTAATTAATTAATCCCAAAAATAAATATAGCCAAAAGTACGGGGTATTACATACTTCCCCCTAATAACTGAATTTCGTCCCGAAATTCGAAACTAGAAAGTACCTGCTAAAAATAGCTCTGGATAACGTTCGCGCATCTCATCCTCGCGCTCCCATGTGGACTCCTCGACATTGTGATGTCGCCACTGAACACGTACTAACGGGACTATCTTTGACCGCAGTTTTCCTCTCGCTTCGGTCCAAAATAGCTATTGGCCCTTCCTCGTAGGAGCTATCCGGCTGGAGATCGATGTCCTCCACAGCAATGTGAGAATGATCCAAATTATCTCTAAGGTATTTCCTCAGCGAGGAAATATGGAACACGTCGTGAATTCGATGCAAGTGCTCTGGTAGTCCAAGTCTGTACGCAACCAGTCCGATCCGCTCGATAATAGGAAACGACCCCACATACCTCGGTGCCAACGTCCCCTTCTTCCCGAATCGCATAATCCCCTTCATCGGAGAAACCCTGAGCAAAACCTGGTCCCCCACTTGGAACTCTCTGAAAAACCTCTTCGCATCAGTATAACTCTTCTGCCTGTCTTGAGCTACCCGAATGCGACTCCGGATCAACTCAATCCTTGCCGAAGTGTCCTGAATCACTTCCGGCCCAAGTAGTTTGTTGTCCCCCACTTCCAACCAACATGCTGGGGAACGACAAGGCCTACCGTACAATGCCTCAAACGGAGCCATGCCAATCGTGAACTGATAGGAGTTGTTGTAAGCAAACTCCACCAGTGGAAGGTACTGCTCCCATCCACCCCCGAAGTCAATAATGCACATGCGTAGCATGTCCTCCAACATCTGGTTGGTGCGCTCTGTCTGCCCATCGGTCTGCGGATGATAAGCCGTACTCAACCGCAATTCCGTGCCCATTTCCTCCTGGAAACTCTCCCAAAACCTCGAAACAAATATCTTGTCTCTGTCAGACACGATATTCAGGGGCACACCGTGAAGTCTCACAATCTCTGAAATGAAAAGCTGGGCATACTGTCCCGTAGTGTAGTCAGTCCTTACGGGTAAGAAGTGAGCGACCTTAGACAACCTGTCCACAATTACCCAAACGGAGTCGTGACCCCTCTGCGACGTAGGCAACCCCGTGACAAAATCCATAGATATGCTCTCCCACATCCATACCGAAACCTCCAACGGCTGTAGCAATCCTGCTGGTCTCTGATGATCCACTTTTACAAGCTGACAAGTGGCGCATTTTGAGACAAACTCAGCGATATCCCTCTTCATACCGCTCCACCAATACTGGCGTCTCATGTCCTGGTACATTTTGTCCCCTCCGGGATGTACTGCGAACCGTGAGCCGTGCGACTCTGCCATCACATCGTGCCGTAATTCTTCCCCTTCCGGAACTACCAATCTCCCATTGAAGCGCAATCCCCCGTCTGAGCTAACGGTATAGGACTCGGCTCCCTCTGTAAGTAATCGAACTATCTATTCCTGACAGAACGAGTCATTAGCCTGTGCCCGTACTACCTTCGTGATAATCTGCGGTGTAACGGTCATCACAGACATGAAAGATCGGGCCACTGCATCTTGGTGTCCCAATTCCTTCCACTTAGCTTTCCACACCTCTGCCACCTCATCTGCTGGCCTGCGGCTCAACGCGTCTGCTACCACGTTAGCCTTACCCGGGTGGTACTGGATGTCGAACTGGTAGTCCTTCACAAACTCAAGCCACCTACGCTGTCGCATGTTCAACTCCTTCTGCGTGAACAGATACTGTAGTGACTTGTGATCCGTGAACAGCTGAAACTTCTCCCCCAAAAGATAGTGCCTCCAAATCCGTAAGGCAAATACCACTGCTGCCAACTCCAAATCATGCGTGGGGTAATTCTTCTCATGAGGCTTAAGCTTACGGGAAGCATAAGCTATGGCATGTCTCTCCTGCTGCAATACACCTCCCAGTCCTTGCAAAGACGCATCGGTGTAAACCAAATACTCAACTCCCGGTCTCGGCAATGCTAACACAGGTGCTGAGGTCAATTTGTCCTTCAATTCATCGAATGCCAACTGACAGGCATCACTCCAGATATATGGCACACCCTTACGAGTAAGATGTGTCAAAGGACCTGCTATCTCCGAGAAACCCCGAATAAACCTCCTGTAGTATCCTGCCAAACCCAAGAAACTACGAATCTCCGTTGGTGTCGTGGGCTGTCCCCACTCCCTCACCGCTGATACCTTCCCCGGATCAACAGATATCCCTTGGTCGGAAATAATGTGACCCAAGAATTGGACTTCCTTCAGCCAAAACCCGCACTTCTCATATTTTGCATACAACTCGTTCTGACGAAGTGTCTGCAAAACCTGCCTCAAATGCTCGGCGTGCTCCTCCTCTGTCTGAGAGTAAACCAGAATGTCATCAATGAAGACAATGACAAATTGATCTAGGAAATCCCTGAACACCCTGTTCATCAAGTCCATAAACACTGCTGGAGCGTTGGTCAAGCCGAAAGGCATAACCCGAAACTCGTAAGAACCATATCTCGACAAGAATGCGGTCTTCGAGACATCCTCCTCCCTGATTCGCAATTGATGGTATCCTGACCTCAAGTCAATCTTCGAGAAGAAAGAAGCTCCTCTCAACTGGTCGAATAAGTCATCGATTCGAGGCAACGGATACTTATTCCGTATCGTGACCTTATTCAACTCTCGGTAGTCCACACACAATCTCAGTGAACCGTCCCTCTTCTTCATAAATAAAACTGGAGCGCCCCAAGGTGAGGTACTCCTGCGAATAAAGCCCTGCCCTAACAGCTGCTCTATCTGATCCCGTAGCTCTCGCATCTCAGCTGGAGCCATACGGTATGGTGTACGTGCTATGGGTCTCGTACCCGGTAGCAAATCTATAACAAAGTCTATCTCTCGACTGGGTGGTAAGCCTGGTATCTCCTGAAACACATCCTAATACTCCCTGACAACCGGGATCGAATCCAAAGGAATCACAACCTCCTTAGAGGTATCCTCCTCTATGTAATACAGATGAGCGGTCGATCCTCCCTCTGGGCGAGGCATCGCCACTATAAACATCTCCTGCCCCGGAATGGCAAAAACAATGCTCCCGCTGAAGCAATCAATCATGGCCCTATATGATACGAGCCAGTCCATACCGATGATCACATCATGAACATGCATGTCTAACACTAACATGTCCGCAGGTAATACCAAACCACCAACCTCTACCCCCACTCCCCGGCATATAAAGAAAATAAGTGACCCACTCCCTAATGGTGAGTCGACACACGTCACTGTGCTCTCTGCCGTAGCTAACAATCCTAAAGCTTTCGCGAAGTGTGTAGCTATAAAACAATGTGTAGCACCCGTATCAAATAACACCCGACCCATAGTGCCATGGATAGGAAACGTACCCTCGATCGCGGGCGGTGCCTGTGGAACTGCAGCCTGGTGAACGTTGTAGACACGTCCATACTGTAGCTGCCCCTGCTGAGCTGGGACTGCTGGAATGGGTGGCAATGCTGCCATCTGTGGCGGTGCAGGAAGAGCGGCGGGAAACATAGGTCTCCGTGGCTCCTGGCGAGCACCCTGCTGCTGCTGCTGTGGGGCCCTGCCCCTATCAGGACAATCCTGCTTCTTATGGCCAGTCTTGCCACAAGTAAAGCACTTCCCTGGGAAATTCCCTCCCCTCTGCCCCTGCTGTCCCCGGCCCTGGTGGCCGTTACCGTTCCTCCCTTGGCCCTGCTGGCCCTGATGAAACTGCTGCCCATTCTGTCCCTGTTGGCCCTGATGGCCGTTTGGACCCTGATGGCCCTGGCGGAAACCTCCCTGTCCCTGCCTGTAGTTCCCTGACCGGAACCTCTTATTATCCCCCTGCTAGGTACCCTGCTCATTCTGTCTCTGCCCCTGACCGGTTTGTGCCCCGCTGGCACCATGTCCTCCAGTCCTGCCCTGATGGCTAGACTCCCCCGACCGCTTGCCCTCGGCTATGTGAAAACGGTGATCCTGGCAGTGCAACAATGCAGCGTTAACCACATCAGAATACGTGGCCAACGATAGGTTCCCAAGCAGATGCTGACGGATCCTCCAATTCAACCCATCAGTGAACTTCTTTATCTTCTTCTTCTCTGTTGGAATCTCGTCTGGAACGATATTCAACAGGTTAGTGAACTCGGCCTCATACTCGGCCACTGTCTTGCCCTCTTGTTTCAAACTCATCAGCTTCCTCCTCATCTCGGTATGAACTGCGGACGGAAAGTACTTGTGGTCGAACCGCACCCAGAACTCCTGAATCGTGAGGGTATCCCTCTCCTCCGCGGTGGTAATAGACTCCCACCACTGTAGTTCAGATCCCACTAGCTTGAAAGTAGATAGCACCAGTTTCTGAACATCTGTGCACTCATGCATCCTCAAATGCCTCTGTATGTCCTTCCTCCATTGGCTCGAGACTACCACATCTGAGCTACCAGCAAACTCTGGCGGATGCGCTTTCTGAAAAGCGTCACGTACACGCTCCCAAGCAGACGGGAATGCATTAACCTGTACTGGCGCGGCAACCGGCGCCGGTGGTGGTGCCTGCTGAATAACGGCAATCGCGGCATTTACCGCTTGAGCTACTATAGCTGCAACCTCAGCGGCGCTCAACATGCCCTGAACTGGAGCGGGCTGGGGTTCGGACGTTGCATTCCTGGGAACTCGTCGTGCACGTCGTGGAGGCATCTGAAATAAGAACAAAGTTTATAAGTTCACGGTTTATAAACTTAAAATAGCTGAAGAACGAAGCACCCAAAAAGAATACAACAGTCCTAAAATATAGGGCTCTATATCAAAGAAAACGTAGCGGAAACATAATAGCCGTACAGATCCTAAAGGACACTAGAACCTGATGCTCTGATACCACCTGTGACACCCCGACTAATTAAATACCGGGTAGCTACTCCTTTATTAAATTAATTCAAAATGCCAAGTTGGCTCAGTTAATAGCATCACTGTCGAAAACATTTTAATATTACTAACCACCTAGTATTTAAAAAGCAAAATGCCAAATTTTAATTTAAGTCTGATTAACATGCAACAATGTAATGAAGAAATAAATAACACCATTCACCATACTGAGGTAAAATAAATAACCATCACATAACAGTAAATAAAGTCTGGAGGAAAAACTCCTCACTACAATCCCATAACTGAAATAAATAAACTGAAACAATACATGCTAAAGTCTGAAAACTGAAATGTAAAAGATGTCTCTAAAGAAATGGGCAACATGCCCCAAAACTGATAGATGATGACTCTGGAATCCAAAAGATAGAAGCGTCTACATGCAAATCCCTGTAGCTTCCACAAGCAGCTACAGCTCGTCACCTGAATGGATAATCTATGCTTGGTGTCCTTGTGGCTGGGCACCTAAAAAGGTTTTACAAGAAAAAGATTTGAAAAGCAAACGGGTCAGAGCCCGAATGTGGAGTTATATTTTAAAAACCTGCAAGTGCTTTAAAAACATTTAAAACATTAAATGCAAAGTACATGTTAGGACGTGCACTCACAGGATATTCTCACCTCTCGTCTAACTGTGCACTCCTAACGCAAATACCCATCTATAACGACCCATACTACTAGCTAACTGACAACATAACTAGCTAGACTGCCAAAGGTTCTACCCATATTACTCGGTTCTATTTAACATAACAACGCTCGTAATTAAATAGAGATTTAACGTAAACTCAGTTACTAAATATGCCATTGATATAACTATCAGTTAACTCATTATATAACTCGAAACAATACCGTAATATTTTTACAACATTAACATGAGGTTCCCATAATATAATGTATATTAATCATATCATAAATATACAATACAAGCACCCCGCAATCTAAGCTGTAGTGCACACATACTCTGCTATCCATCCCGGTACATCACGTACATAAGGATCACATATTCCGAATCTCTCAGGAATAGTTCAGATAACACAAATCACACATAGTGGAGGCGAACACAGTCACCATCACATGGGTCACGCACATACCTACGCTCCCATGATCATGCAGACTTATTAATATCACAATAAGTCCTTCTATGACCTATGTTCATCAAGGTACCAGTCTATATCCCCCCCGTAGGCACACAAGGATTAGAGGGTCCTAAGCGAACGCAAACCTCCCGTGATAGCAAGTATGGTAGGTATGTCATACACACAATCCATATACCAATACTAAGTAAACACACATCTTAGTAATATCGTATTTTAATAAGGTATACTCTACATCATAATACCATTATTCCATATATTTCAAGTATCCCGATAATATATAATTTAAATGGTCGACACGTCTCACGTCGTAGTCCCTTATCCTTAAAACCTATCCATAATAGAATATTAAGTCTCCCATAATTCCCACATATGACATCTTTATACCTAAGGTCTTTGCTTCTGCCCCAAACCTTATTTCATCAATTTTATTCAAATTTGTACTATTAACCCAAATATTATCTCACATGACAATTTCATTTATCTAGAATAATTCCTCAAATTACATTCCAAATAAAGTCCCATCTCATAATCATGCGTACTGGTCTTCCTTAAAGTTAAGGGTATTCATAAAGTCTCTAATAATATTATCCAAGGGTTAACACTACTAAAATCAAAGTTAAGGAAAATTTTACTCATTCTGGGAAGGTCGATCGATCGACCTTGACCTTCGATCGATCGACTGATGAATGTCGATCGATCGATCGATCGATCGACTGATGAATGTCGATCGATCGATCGATCGAACAGGTATGGCTACGGACTGCTTCGTTTTACAGATTTGAAAACATCCCAAAACTTATTTTTAAGGCATGATTCTCTAGTATAACGTTATAGTAATGTCATATAACCATCCTACAATATTACTAACGTCCACAAATCAATATTTCAACAACTAAAGGCTACATATGGATCAATCTTCATCAAAAACCTAGTTTTCCAATTTATCTCAAGAACATTCATAAACTTCATCTTAAATCCGTTTTTGGTATAACAGAAGTCAGTAATTCTCTTAATATAATCTTCCAGTAACATTCTACATGCAACCTATATCCCAAAATTTAAACTAATAACTCCAATCTTATGGGTTTTTTTTCATTATCTTCCAAGAACACATAAAGTTTGAATAATCTAACATGGAAGAAGCATTCTCCGAAATTTAAATGGAATAAATCACTTGCCTTGATTGTCTCTGGATTTGGTGTTGGATTTGTAAGCTCTTTCTGCAGATTTTCTGCAGAATTCCTCGTCTTTCCCTTCCTCTCTAAGCTTTCTTCTTCCAAAGGTGGCTATGGTGGCTAGGGTTTCCTTTGGGAGAGTTGGAAGACTAAATGATAACCTACGTAGCTTTCTAGGTTAATAAGGGTTGGTTATGGGCCTAGTGGGTCTTATCCACATCAGATTTAATTAATCAAATTTTCGTAACTTTTAATTCCTCAAAACGTGAAATTACCAAAATACCCTTTAAGTTGCCGGTATGGCCTAAAAATACCCCGGGACCCAAACTATACCCCCGGCTAGTGTTTTCTGACTATCTCGACCCTTCCGGACGCGATGGCGCACTCGAAACGACCATACGGATCATAGATTTTAAATTCACTTTTATTATCAAAATATTATACCGTGACGCGGCGGTCCCACGCGTCTCAACAAAATTTCTAAAATGCCGTATATAAATCCCACGACAAATTTTATAATACCAAGTACATATATAATCATATATGCACATAATAAAATACCAATACGCATCTCATTAGTATTTATAACCCGGATTAATTTTCCAATTAATACGCATTTAATTAATTAATCCCAAAAATAAATATAGCCAAAAGTACGGGGTATTACAGCTAGTTCCTCTGGCAGCTATGGGTAGAATTTGTGAAGCTTTTGTAATAGATGTTTGGTTGTGTGTTTGGGAATAATTTGAGTGTTATTTTATGAATAGTGGGGCTTGCTTTTATTTTGGTTCTAGGAAGGTAGGAGTAGACTGGCGTGGGAAGTCGTTTGATTCCTTACGCCGATGTAATTGTACTGGAATTTAAAAAATGGAATAGAGGAGTTTTTGATCATCTAGTTGTGCCTTTTGATGATGTTTGCATTTGAATTATCTATACCAATCGCTAAGGCATACAAAATCCCTTTGTTCATGTATATGATAAAATGAACTATTGTTCTAGGGGATAGGAAAAGAATAGCATTTTGTGAAAAAAAGGGGGACGTGCTCATGTAAAACGTATGAGCGGCCTACGTACCTTTGAGGGTTTTGAAAAAAATTTGAGATCCATTTTTTGAAAGAAAAAGGATTTTTAGAGAATCGAGGCCCATATAGGTCTGAGTAGAGGGAAATGAAGAATTTTTTTAGAACAAAAGGGAGATGAGAAGAGTCATAGCGCGCCGAGATTTCGGACTAGGGGTGAAATTTCTTGAGATGGTCCAGGTTGATTGGATGCACCATTTCCTCTCCATTAAGGTCGGTGAGCATAGCGGCGCCGCCTGACGGGATCTTCTTCGCTATGTAGGGGCCGCTCCAATTGGGCTTGAATTTCCCTCTGGGGTCCCAGATGGGATCTACTATCTCTTTGAGGCCTAAGTCCCCTTCTCGAACACCACGATCCTTGACTTTCTTGTTGAATGTTTGCGTTATATGATAATGGTACCCTTGTATGTGATATAGAGCTTTCAGACTCCTTTCGTCCAAGAGTGACAACTTGTCGAGATGACTTTGGTGCCAGTCTTCCTCGTTGACTATGCTTTCAAGCGTGACATGCAGCGAAGGGATTTCTAGCTCTGTAGGTAGGAATTATTCCATAACGTAGACTATAGAGTAAGGGGTAGCCCCAGTAGAAGTTTGAACTGAGGTGCGATAGCCCCAGAGGGCGTAAGGTCGACTCAATCTCGACAACTCTTGGTCATCTTGATGATGATGGCTTTAAGATTCTTATTGGCCGCTTTAACTGTTCCATTAGTTTGAGGTCGGTATGGAGAAGATTTGTGTCTCTGAATCCCATACTCGTCGACCATCTCTGCAACGTCTACCTCGAAGTGTAACCCGTTGTCTGATACTAGCTCGTGTGGGACCCCATACTGACAGATGATGTTTTTCTTGATGAACTTGGCCATTTTCTTTGCATTCAGAACTGCGTATGACTCGGCTTTGACCCACTTAGTGAGGTAGACAATGGCAACTAGGATGAACTCGTGCCCGCTGGATGCTTTGGGTGTAACCTTCCCCATGATGTCGATGCCCCATATGGAGAACCACCAGGGAGAAGTCATGTTGTATAATTCCCGTGGAGGCAGGTGATGGAGGTTGGAAAATTATTGACATTTGAGACATCTCCCAACATAGGTTGTGCAAGCATATGGCCATTCATATGGGGTCCTCATTCCTCGCTGTGGATTTTTTACATCATCTCTTCAATGTCAGCCCCTGCGATGCAGTGCAAATGAGTTCCATCAAAGTTGCTCTTGAATAGTGCTTTATGCAGACAATATACTGGACAACCAGTCTGTGGAGGGTTGCTCGGTCTTCTTATTAGAGCCTTCGGGATACCTACCTTGCTTAAGGAGGCGCCAAATTTCATAGTACCAGTAGTCAATTATCTCGGGATATTCTTCTGTAATGAGCTCAATGTGGTAGTAGTGGGTTGGTTTATCTTGCTTTTGGATAAGGAAATAGGCCATGGTTATTCCTTCGGGCATGTCAATCATGGAGGCTAAGGTAGCAAGGGCATCGACTAGGTTGTTCTTTTCCCGGGGCAGGTAGTGGAAGGTGATTTCTTGGAATTGGGAAGCTAGATCTTCTAGGTGGGCATGGAAGGGTAAGATTTCATCATCCTTGACTTTCCATCTTTTGAGCTCTTGACCAATAATGAGGGCTGAGTTCCTATAGACATCGAGGTATCGAATTCCTTTCTCGAGGGTAACTTTGAGGCCTACCGTGCATCCCTCGTATTCAGTCATTTTTTTTTGTAAGTAGGAATAACATAAAACAAAGGAAATATATATAAGAGAAATAAAGGAGGGGCATACCCCCCAGGTCAAATTTCGCAAATAAAATTTACCTAAAGCAAAATAGCTTAAAGCAAAACAATAACAACAAGAGCTAATATGAGAGTAACATAGTAAGTAATACTGGATACTGTGGTCTCTATAAAAAGATGCTATCCCTTCTCTCTATACATCACTTGTCCTTAACCGTTCACACACCCCTCTCATCCACCACCTACTACCCCGTCAACACCATCTGATCTGTTCAATGGCCTCTATGCAAATCGCCCCAGACTCTTCGAGGCTTCTGCCTAGCCCAATTTCTTCTATGGCCGATTCTGTTTCCATTATCAACGATTCCTGTTTGGGTGCCTCTCAGAAGGAGGTCGACTGTCAGCCACCCCTGCCCATGGATCGCCTCGCTGTTTGTGGTAAACTAGTTGATTCTGGTTTGGATGCTGTTCCCTTACAGTCCAGTGGTCAGACCATGGATTTAGTACCATTTAATGCTGTAGGTATCCCTTCCGACTCTATCATGGATCTCTCTCCTAGCATCATGGAGCTGGAGAACGTGAGTAGTTTCAAAGAGTTGTGTGGGGAAAAAATTCATATTGGGAGTTTCTCAAAAGTAAGGGCTATTCCCATGAAAATGTTAAGTAGTTTATGTTCCCCGATGAGCGGAAAGTGATGGGAGCCACCTCTCTTGTGGATGAGTGTAGGGTTGAAGGGGTTAAAATTGATGGTGTGACTGGAAGTAGCATGGGGCTCAACAACTCTGACAAAGCAAGGGGGTTGGTGTTACCAACCTTAACAAAACTTCCCATGCGCTGTCAGATATCCGTACAAACCTTTATGAGTTGAGAACCATCAATAGCAGGTTAGAAGAGATGTCAACTCCTAGTATGGTAGGCACGACCCAAGTGGGCAAGACCTAGAGGCTCTGCCACTGCTACCAGAAAGCAACCTAAGCTCATACTTACCTATCACCAACCTGTGGTGGTAAACTCAATGATCACAGTTAAACCACCAGTCGAGGTGGCCTACGGAGGTCATGGGCGTTGGGTGAACAGTATAGTGGGTTATTTTCTTGGGACTAAAGTACCACATTCTCTTGTGAATACGGTGGCGTTTAAACTATGGGGGAAGTATGGCCTAACCAAGGTCATTGCACATGATAAGGGCTTCTATTTCTTATCTTTGATAACCCTACCCAAAGAGAAGAGGTGATTGATAATGGGTCGTGGAATTTTGCTGGCATTACCATCATCCTCCAAAAATGGCAACCAAACTTTAACTTTGATAAAGATAATTGGACTGAGGAGGGTCTCAGTTACGTTGCCAGTTCGGTAGGACTTCCTTTGTATACTGATGCGAAGACGAAGGATATGAATAGGATAACCTTAGCCCGTATATGTATTGATGTGGATGCTAGGGAGACTTACCCTTCATGAGTTAATGTGGTGATGGAAGATGGCACTACTGCTGTGGTTAAGGTGGAATTTCAAACCGAACCACCTTCATGCCCACACTGCCTTGTGTTTGGTCACAGTCTTAGTGGATGCCCCAAAGATAATGGTAATGGTGTTAATACCCCGTATGTTAGAAAAGCTCCCCCCTCCACTGTTGGCCGCTGGACTCAGGTTGTCAAGAAGATGAGAGGTAATGTCAGCTCAATGAAAGAAGTGGGTGAGACATCGTGTACTGCCATTACTGAGAAGATCTCAAACACAGTCAGTTTTCCGTGTAGCGCTAATGATGAGAAGGACATTGAAACTGCTTGCCCTACTCAGAGGAATGATAACCTCATCTCTTCCCCATCTGTTCCACTATCGAATTCATTTAGTGCAGTTTCCATGGATAGTGATGCTGATTTAACGCCTGCCCCTACAACCCTTGCTAAGTGGGTTGTCAAAGAGGACGAATTTGCCAAGTTAATGGTGGGAGAGAAAGTAGTAGGCAATAGTAGCGGGAAGAATTGGAAGAACGGGAAAGGGAAGAAGACTAGATGATCAAGTTAGCTTTTTGGAACATTGGGGGCCTTAATTCCCCTCACAAACAAAGGGAAGTCAATAAGATGATTAGGGACAACCATCTTGATTTGGTTTGTTTGCTTGAAACCAAGGTTAGGAGAAATAATTCAGAATGTGTTATGAATAATTGTTGCTTTCAATGGGAGTTTTTGGAGAATTCTCCACTACGCGAGGGGGTGGGGGGGGGGGGGGGGGAGGGCAAGATTATTGTGGCTTGGAACCCAAAGTGTGTTGCTGTGAGTTTCGTTCAGAACCATCCCCAAGCCTTGCTATGCAAGGTGGATATCCGGGGTTCAGGGTTGAGTTTTTTTTCTTCTTTCATTTATGAGGAAAACCTCCTAGGCTTAAGAAGGCACCTTTGGGATTTTTTGAGGATGAATTCTGGGAGTGTGGGCAAGTCTCCATGGTTATTGATGGGAGACTTTAATGTGGTCAGGGCGCATGATGAGAAGAGAGGCATTCGGGCCATTGATTGGGCTGCCACAGATGAGTTCAACCAATGTATTTATGACTTGTAGGATGATGATATGGTGACGAATGGGTTGTGGTTAACGTGGATTAAGAGGGAGTTAGGCACTGATAATGTTCAATCTAGGTTGGATAGAGTTTTGCAAAATGACGTGTGGGCCTCTTGGTTCCCTGGCTGGATGAAGGGGGGGGGGGGGGGAATCCAATGTTTAGGCTGAGCAGGAAATTGAGTAGAGTTAAGACTAGGTTGAAAGATTTCAACAAGAAGTTCTATAGCAACCTCTCTGCTAGGGTGGAGGAGGCTAAGACTTTGTTGGATAAGGTTCAGACTAGGGTGGATAGATATGGGTGCAACACCGAGATGATTCTCGAAGAAAGGGTCAAGCTTCACAAGTACTTGGAGCTGAGGAATGCGGGTGAGTCCTTTTTCAAACAGAATTCTAGAGTTAAATGTCTCCAGCTGGGGGATGGCAATAATTCTTTTTTCCATAAGAAGGCTAACCAGGCTACGACCGGGAGAAAAGTCCTTAGTTTATTGGATCACCATGGAGAGAGAGTTAAGGGGAGTCAGAACGTGGCTAAGGTGTCTATTGATTATTTCGACAACCTTCTAGTCACTCCCAGTTCTTGTGGGAACCCCCTCCCTATTCTTAGTGATGTGGTATGCAAGAGAATCGCAATTGACCAGGCTGCTGCGTTGGAGGTTCCCATTACTAATGAGGAGATCAAGAATGCCACGTTCTCCATTGGGTATAATAAAGCTCCTGGACCGAACGATTTTAATGACTTTTTCTTTAAAAAGAAAGAGGATGTGGTGGGAAGAGATGTGATCGATGCCACATCTTTCTTCTTCTACTGTAGCTACTTGCCTAGGCAACGGAACTGCACTGCTTTGGCACTTATTCCGAAGGTTACTACTCCCTAAGGTATGATGGACTTCATGCCTATCTCTTGTTGCAATATCATCTATAAGTGCATCTCTAAAATTATTGTTGAGAGGATGAAACCCATTCTCCCGTCTTTCATCAATCAGAGTCAAGTTGCTTTTGTGAAAGATAGGTCAATCTCTGACAATATCTTGCTGCTCTAGGAGCTTATGAGGAATTATCATCGCGAGCTTTCTGCCCTAGGTGTACTCTTAAGATTGATCTTCTCAAGGCCTATGATACTGTCAGTTGGGAGTTCTTACTGAGCCTACTTGTGCATATTGGCTTCCCATCTATGTTTGTTGGGTGGGTTAAGGAATGTATCACTACGACTAGATTCTCTATTAGCTTGGATCGGCTCTTACATGGATTCTTTGTAGGGAAGAGGGGGTTAAGACAAGGTGAACCTATCACTCCTTTCTTATTCCTGCTGGTTATGGATACTTTCTCTTGTATTATGGATAAGGCTAGTCTCAGTCCGGATTTTAGTTTTCATCCTAAGTGCAGGGAAGTGGGCCTTAATCATCTTTGCTGCGGATGATTTGATCATTCTATGTGCTGGCGACCCTTATTCTTGTAGGATTGCTAAGAGAGCTATTGAGGGTTTCTCTTCGATCTCGGGTCTTTACCCCAATACTAACAAGAGTAGTTTCTACTGCTCTGGTGTTGAGGTTGAAGGGGTGAGCAGGTTGAAGGAGGTTATTGGCTTCTCCCATAGTTCCTCCCCCTTCTTGTATCTTGGGGTGCCCCTTATCACTACTAGGCTTAAGGCCAAAGATTGTGAGAGGTTGGTTGACAAGATCACGAGAAGGATTAAGTGTTGGACCAACAGATTCCTTAGTTTTGCTGGGAGACTGCAGCTTATCAACTCTGTCTTATTTGGTATTCAGGTCTACTGGTCAAGCCTATTCATTCTGCCTAAAGGGGTTATTAGAAGAATTGACCAACTTATAAAAGCCTTCTTGTGGATGGGTAGTGATTCAAAACATACTGGAGCGAAGGTAGCTTGGAAATATCTGACATGCAGGCATGAGGAAGGGGTTAGGCATTAAGAATGTAGAGTTATGGAACAAAGCTGCTATTCTCAAGCTCCTTTAGAACCTTTGTAGTAAGAAAGATTGCCTGTGGGTAAAATGGTGCAATGTGTACAAGATCAAGAATATAAGTATCTGTGCCATTAATATACCAAATGATTCGTCATGGTGTTGGAGAAAGTTACTGCAGCCGAGGGATGTGGCCAAGCCACTATTCAAGTCTAGCATCGGTAATGAGGAAGATACTTTTGCTCGGTACGACAACTGACATCCATTTGGTCCGCTGATTGATAGCTATGGGGAAAGACTTATTTATGATACGACTAGCAATCATAAACCCAGAGTGGCTAACTTTATCAATGGTGAGAGGTTGAGGTGGCCTTCTTTTGTTACTTGGGAGATTATGGAGATTATGAGTGCAATATCTCCTAGACGACATATGATGCATGCAGATCGGTGGTTGTTAATCTCTCTTTTGAAGAACTCCGTTCGTCAGGCGAACGTGTGCTATGTATCACCCCTGGGAATTTAGATGCAGCCATGCTATAATATGCAGCTTGTAGCTTGTAGTTTGTCATAATCTTCAAGTATGTTGGTTGGTTTGCTAGCCGACAAACTGCTTTCTATGCCGAGCTAGTAACATTCTTTACATATAAGTAGAACTTCTTCTTCAGTGAAGGTCGGGATAGTAGTTGTAAAGATCTCAGTGCTGTAGATGCTAACTCCGACTCCTAAACTTCAATAGCATGTGCATAATAACTCCTGAATATGCCTCCTGAACTTCAATGGAAAAAACTAACTCTTGAGCAAAAACAACTCCTGAATGATGATTTGTTGGGGACCCGACCATGTAAGTTTATGGAGTTGAACTTGATGCTCGACTGCATGTTGTTATAAGAATGTGCCACCGAATGAACAACTATATCTATAATAGAAGCCCCCAAGTGTGGAATATGAACTTTGAATGCTTTCTTGGCCTTGAAGTATGTTGGTCTTGCTAGAAAAATAAGGCCGAGGAAATGTTCCCTGAAATGACTCCCTGAGATCTTTGCATGTTTGCGTTTTCATATTCTTGGAAATACTTTGTAAGATTATTTCCTTGTTATTAGTTGATGAATATATATGTATATATCTGTAGAAGGACAAATGGAACTTGCTCCACCTGCTGTTTAATTAGAGTGACTTGTCACTCTTTGGGCCTAAGCAATGGAATGATTTTCATCCCATGTTCCTGCTTAGTTGTAGTAATCTTACCAGGATTACCTTGTTGCCTAGACAACGGATGCCCCGGGAGGTCACCCATCTTCTTGCCTAGTTTGGGGGGTCCCTTGAGATCACCCATGATGCCAACATTGTTGGTTAAATTTATTTTTATCGACCAACCGGAGTTGGTGGTTGTTGCCGACCAACCGGAGTTGGTGGTTGCTGATATGCCAACCAACCGGAGTTGGTGGTTTGTTGATGCCGACCAACCTTAGTTGGTTTGCTGAATATATATAGAGAAAAGAATTTTCCTGACCAACAGTTCATTGGGGATAAAATATAATAAATGCTGGAGACCTCCTTGGAGCTGAATATATGATTATAAATATTTTGCCGAGATCCATGCTGAGATAAATATAGAATATGCATCCGAATAGATATAAAGAATGATTCGGAATAATAATAAAGTGTCTCACTGATCTGTCGAGGCGAAATTGTATAGTACCGAACAAGAATAATATTTTCCAGAACATAAGAAAATGGCCGATTACTTTGCCAGGCCCGAATATAAATAAGAATTACCCCGACCAATTATCCGTTGGGGGTGAAATATAATAAATATTGTAGTTCTCCTCGGAGCTGAATAAGTATCTTGTCGAGGCAAAATTTTGCATAATGCCGAACAAGAATAATATTTTCCAGAACATAAGAATATTTCCGAACATTCATCGGCACTGAATCTTGTATCTGTAAAAATTAATAACTTGCCCTTCCATATTTGTAGGCTGAATTGATTAGTCATGAGAATAATTTAGTCATCTAATCAATATATATGATATGTATATGCTCGGGCAATAAAAATATCAATTTCAAATTATGAAATAATATATGTTGGCTGATCTGGGCAAAATTGCCTGATGTAGAGCAATAATAGTTTCCAGAAGTTTAAGATTGTGGTCGAGCTTTCGTCGGGATTGAATCTCGTCCCTCTGGAATTTTGACAAGTTGCCCGAGCACCTATGGAGACTAGATCAAATAGTTATTAGAATAATTTAGTCATCCAATATCAATATATATAATATGTATATCATGAGATTTAATTTGGACTTTTTGCAAAATAGTTTTAATTTTAAGCAACTCCCCAAATCTAAGTCTGTTTTAAAAATATTTTTCTCATGAGGTTGCAAAGTGTGGAGAGCTGGAGTAACAAACCAAGTTGCAATAGCTTATAACAAACCAAATTGCACTAGCTTATTTTAGAAAAGTCAAAATAGGAAACTCCTTGTCCGCCATATGAGAAAACGGGTGAGGAGCCATCCCATTTGGTGTCGACTATTCACCGACCTACTGGGAGTTGTAGAAAATATAATTGTCTGCCTCCGACCAGCATAAAATTCATGCCGACCAACGCCATATATCTCCGAGCAAAAGTAAGTGAATGTTAAATTGTCGCCGACTAATAATCAGATGTAGCCGATTAGTAAAGCAAAGTTTTCTATTCTAGATTTTCCGGTCGCCGACCTGCTCTTCGACAAACATATAGCCATACTTACAATTATAAGATGCCCCGACCTGTGATATATTTGCCAGCTTTGTAAGTGCCGATCAAGAAGTGCCGACCAATATTTCCCGACCAGTATTTGCCGACCAGCGTTGTGATTTCGCCGACCAATAATTGGTTCCTCCGACCTACAGTACGAGTATCCGACCAAGAAAGTGATTTCGCCGACCAACATCTGTATAAAACTAATATAGCCGACTAACAAATATCGCCGACCCATGAACATCGGGGTAAAAAGCCAGAAATAGCAACACCAGTTGAACTAAATTAGGATTTTCCACCAACCACCATGTGCAATTGAATAAAACTCCGAGTATTTTGATGTTCTGTATCATATCTCAGGTTTATGTCCGGATCCACGATGATATGGTTTCCTCTGGTCTGGTTTGTAGAATGGCTGTCTGAGTCGGCGGTCAGTCAAAAATTTATTGTACCAATAAATCAACATAAATAGGTATATGAGAGGACAAATAAATCTAAATTATCATATCCATATGTGAAGATAGGGTCAATATTCTGAAGAAAAGGGAATCGTTTTGGATTTTAATTCCTATGAACGGGTTTATTCAGAACCTTGACGAATATTTTCTCAAATAAATTAAATTGATGAGTACGTTTGAAGTAGATCTGGATTGATTGTCAGGAGAGAGATAATTATTTTTGACTTGTGTTTTTTATTCTCTGATTACAGATAGAAAAAATATAAAGAAAATTTGAACAGTCATTAGAGATTTTTTGGATCTCGTCTCAAAATCAATATGAAAATTACCAAAATTTGATGCGGTTGTTCAGATCTATAGGTGAAAAATTGAGGGTATACTTCACTAATATAAATAAAACGGTGTGATTAACATACCCGAATTTCAGATTCTATATAATGTGGCAAATCATTATTCATAACAGTGTTATATGAATTCTAAAAAGTATTCATTTCATGAATATATATATACACGAGATTCATGATTGAATGAAACAATATATGTATAACATGTAATTGTTCATATAAAAAGATAAAAAGACTTAGCTTTTGATGATGATCTCCATTTCAAATAATAAGAAGGAAAGAATTCTTGTGTCGAATTCCCACAGACGACGCCAATCTGTTGATGACTAGAAATAACATCTATGATATCTTATCGGCATCAACAACAGATAAAATGAAGATGATGATTGCAGATGAAATGGTGATCACATCAAATACATAAGAGACAAAGCTTTTAAAGTGGTTCGGCTATGAATAAAGCCTACGTCCACTGTTATTTTATTCCCAGGGGTTTACAATAGCACAATATGGTGTAGAGAGAGAGACGGTGTATTTTGTGTATCGTGTCTCTTAGCTGTCAGTTGTCCCTTTGGTTAAGGGAATACATGTATTTATAGCGGTGGGAGTTAAAGATATACAATGTCTTTATACATTTATACATTTATATCTATATATAATGAATCTAACTGTTGGTCTTCTTGATAGTTGGTCTTCCTTGAGTTGCTTGGTATGCCTTGTGTTGGTTGGTATGCCTACCAACTCTCCTCGGGTGCCGACTAACTCTCCTCGGGTGCCGAACAAGTATGAATATTTCCACGTAGGATGACAGGTGTCCTTTCTGACTGGTCCTCGTAGATGGAGAATTTTTGTGTCAACAAATACCATCTACTGTTTATGGATTGAGAGGAATGCGAGATTTTTCAAAGGCAGGGCCAAGAGTATTGATATGATTGTCAGAGATATTATTGATATGGTCTAAGTCAGGGTTTCGAAGTGGATGAACAATAGGAGGAGCTACATCAACTGGATGGCATGCATGAACCGGGACGTCCCAGATTCGGTGTTATCTTAGTTTTCTTAGTTGGTTTTGTTTAGTGCTTGGGTGTTTGTGTCCTTAGGGGTATGCCCCATCGAATTGTGGGTTTTATTTATTGGATGGTTGTAATTAGCTTTTCTTGGTTCTAATATACATAATTTCCCCCCCAAAAAATATGAGAGTAACATATTTTCTTCAAGGCCCAACAAACCAATGAGAGTAAAAACATTATCTCAAATGGTCTTTCTAACTTCATCCTGCATGAGAGGGGAGATTAGACCCCTACATTACAAGAAGCTAGCTTGATCATCTTGATGTATAGTTTCCTCCTCCTCCCTTAGCATCTTTGTGTGCATCCACCACACTAACACTGCTTTCTTCTTCTATTTCTTCTTCTAGCTATCTAACTTTCCTTTATCGCTATTAGAGAGGTTTTTAGCCATTTTGTCTATGGCTTTCACCTTGAGTACTGTGCCACAAGGAGCAGGGGTAGTCTTCTCTTGTGACTTGTCCTCTATTTCTCTAGCATTATTATTTTCTCTAGCTTCTGGGAACCCTTCCTCATCAAGAGCAAGAATGGCAAAGCTATTATGTTCAGGGATAACGTTGGTTACAGTAGGAGTGACTTCCTGTCTGAGGTTGTGATTTTTTTCTTCCCGAGGATTGCACTTCGCTAAAGCCATAGCTTTAGTAACTTGCTTCCAATATCCAATTTGATAGCAATGGGAGTGTGATCAGGAGCAATTAGGAGTATCCCAATGCCATACCCTTTCTGGTTGGCAGCACCGTCAAATAACATTTGCCATCGAAGGTCTTCTTGGGAGGTACAGAGGATATTCTCATCCAAAAACTCAAAAATCTTGACATCGGCTTCTTCCATAGGGTAGTCAACAAGGTAATCAGAGTTGGCTCTTCCTTTCATGGCTTTCTGCATGAAATATATAATATCAAATTCGGCTAGAAGCATAAACCAATGGGCCATTCGACTGGACAGGGCAGGCTTCTCGAGTAAGTACTTGATGGGATCCATTCGAGATACGAGTTTGATGGGAAAGGCGAGCATGTAGTGTCGTAACTTATGGGGGACCGACAAGGGCGATGCATGCTTTTTCCAAGGCTGTGTAGTTAACTTCGTACTCGGCCAACTTGCGATTGGCATAGTAGATGGCTCTCTTTTTATAGGTTTCTTCAAGGTACTGGGCTAGCAAAGCCCCAGCTGCGGTATCCGCCACAGTCAGGTAAAGGAGTAGGGGAAGACTGGGCTACAGTGGCACGAGTACCAAAGGTTGGCTTAGGTATTTCTTGATTCTGTCAAAGGCTTCTTAGCAGGCTTCATTGTAGATTTTGGTAGAATCCTTTCAGAGGAGTTTGAAGATGGGCTTACAGATAGACGTCAACTGGATGATTACCGACTGATATACTGTAACTTCCAAAGGAATCCCCAGACTTCCTTCTCTGTTTAGGGTGGTGGCATTTCAAGTATGGCTTTAATTTTGGAGGGATCTTCTTCTATCCCTTTCTCACTAACCATGAATCCCAAGAGCTTTCCTTTAGTAACGCCGAAGACACATTTCTGTGGGTTAAGTCGCATATGGTATTATCGCAGTCGTTCGAAGAACTTCCTGAGAGCGGGAACATGACCTTCCCTAGTTTTGGACTTGATAATCATATCATCTATATAGACCTCGACTTCCTTGTGTATCAGATCGTGCAAAATGGTTATGGCAGCCCTTTGGTAGGTAGCCTCACATTTTTTAGACCAAATGGCATGACGGTGTAGCAAAAGGTTCCCTGAGGAGTGATGAATGCGGTTTTCTCTTGATGATCTGGGTTCATCTTGGTCTGATTATATCCGAAAAACCCATCAACAAATGACTTGAGAGCATGACTGGATATGTTGTCCACAATCATGTCGATATTGGGTAGCGAGTAATCATCATTTGGGGAGGCCTTGTTCAAGTCTTGGTAGTCGACATACACGCGAACCTTCCCTCATGATTTTGACATGGGTACGATATTGGCTAGCCATATGGGATATTCAATCACAGGAATGAAACCCACGTTCAACTGTTTGACCACTTCTTCTCTAACTTTGAGCGACCATTCGGTGCAGAGCTTTTGCAATTTCTGTTTGTTCAGTTTGCATTGTGGGAGAATTGAAATCACATGCTAAGCTATCTCAGGGTCAGTGTTGGGCATGTCGTAATAAGACCATGCGAAGACATCCACAAATTCCTTCAGTAATTCTTCGAGTTAAATGAGCTAATGCTCGTCAAGAGTGGCCCCTATCCTAATTTCGCACGGTTGGCTACTAGAACCAAGAGTTATAACAACAATTTCATCTTCATTAACTTGAACGCAATTATGTTGTTTGTTATTAACCTTATTTAGATCATTTAAGAATTGTTCATTATGAAAAACAACCTTAATACTAAAAGTCTTTTGTTTACTAGATTAATAACAAATAGTTATAAGTTGAGTAAACTCCAAACGAACTTTTTCGGCAAAACTCTTTTCGAAAAACACAAGATGTTTTGTAAATGCTTTTTCTAAATTTATGGATTAAATTCGATAGTTGATTACCTTAAGTTTAATTTTTAATAAACATCTACTATTGTTACCATGCAGTCCTAATCATAACAACAGTTAAGAACATTCAAAGAAATAAACACAGGAATTTTAACGTGGTAAAACCCTTAAATAAGGGAAACATCCACGGTGCCCTCTAAGGGCAGAAAATAAAAAATCCACTAGAATAAAAATCAAGTTACAACACTTAAGAAAATAAAATAAAGATCCTAACCTAAGTCAGAATGTACCTACATGAGATTCTCCACTCCAAAGGTATTCTGACTTGGACCTTGATCCTTTCTTGCTGTTTCTTTGTCTTTTCCTTGATCTCCTTCTCCTTGAATTAAGATTCCGGAAACTCTTTCAAATACACGATTTTCAAACAGCCACAGTGTCTAACTGTTCGTGTGCGATAGTGTCTGTGATGTGTTACTACATGCAAACATGAAACTCACCCTCTCAAGATTTATACAAACTTTCCTAGCAAATTACAACAGTTCTAATATGAAAGTCATTTCCGAATCTTGATTTCTCAAGCAAAGACTTCTTGATCTTTTATATAACCACAGATCTCAAGGATACCTTGCTCGGAAGACGGTTCAAGGTCATATACAATTTCTAGGTTTTGAAAATATTTTTAAAATTATAAACCTCCAATTACATATCCAACTAGACTAGAAGTCTACTTTAACAAATCAGATTCAGACTTAATATGCAAGAACTAGTTCAACAAGTTTTGATCTAAAACTTATTTTTCAGATCTGAATGCTTTAAAACTTTAGCACGAGTTTGTTTAAGAAATCAGATCTAAAAAGAGAAGCATAAAATATACGTGAGATGTTCTCTTTTAGAAAGACTCAGTTTCAACAATGAAACTTAAATCTCCCTTAGAGATGAGTTATGAGAGAATCAACGTTTTTAAAGAGGTCTTCAAAAATAAAAACACACAACTAACAACACAGAAACCCTAGGAGGATCTAACTCTCACAAGTTGGGTTTTCTAGTGTTTGAAACTGTTTAGATTTGGTGTTTTGATTTGGGAGGAGGGTTTGCACCATGGAGAAAACTTAGGGTTTTCTTCCGCCAATCTCTCTCTCTTTCCTTTCCCTCTCTTCTCCCTTATCTCTCTTCTCTCTACTCTCTCTTTTCTGTCAGAAATAACGAAGTGACAAAAGTTCCAAAATGCTGAGAATTGATCCCTTTTTATACTGAGCGTAGAAGGATCGAGAACATCAGCATCAATCCTACTGCATAGATCAAGTCTAAATGGATTGACTTTGATCCAACGGTTTAACACATGCAATGGGTTATAAGGTCACTGATTGGGTAAGGATGGGATTACAAGGATTGAAAAAGATCGCATGCAGTACATTGACTAAAATAATCCAAGGGCTGAGATTGAAAATGCCTTATGTGAGTATAAGGACACACAAATCCAACTGATATGTAACCAACACGTGTACGCATAGGATGAAGGATGATACGCGCGTATGTGTATAAAACAAGTTACTGAAATTCCATTTACACCCACAACACTTTTAAAACCAAATTTTAATTAATTAAAAAATCATTTAAAATTATAGAAAATGATTTGTTTGAATTTAAATTGGTTTTAAAATGATTTCAAGTGTTGATAAACCATTAAAGCACATAGGTAAAATGTAGGATGCAGTGCAAGTGTCCTATTTGTGGTTTTAGTGTTAAAATTAACTTCCCTTTGAAGATTCTCTTGGACTAGATTTCTTCATGTAGCATATACCTTTGAGGAGATGGAGTTCTCAAACTATTCTAACCTATTTTGTCTAGATATCCAAACTAGATGGAACTCCTTTGTATGCCGAATCAAGTGAGTCAATATATAGTGTGTTCTCACATTTGCAAAATCATCATCATCATCAAGATAATTAATGTAAGGCACAACAAAATACTCAAAACCTTCATTTATTTCATTGATAGAAAAAACAACATTGAGGACCTCATCAAAGGAGGTTTCGATTACATCACAGTAAGGAGGAACAACTAAAGAAGAAAGGGGATACACATCAGGGTTAGGTTGAATGTCAGTAATTGGCACATGTGAAGCATGCCAGTTGAGGAGGGGTGCATCAATAGCTTTGATCAGGCGAGATGGATCCGATGATGTATCCCCTGAGTCGATCACGTAGAGTGTGAGCCCCAATGTTTGCAAATTTAAAGAATCCTCAGAGTCACTTTCCTTAGAATCTCCGGTATCGGCTATGGTCTCTTCAATGAGTGGTTGCACATGATGCTGGAACTTCTAACCCACGAGCAACTATCTTGGAAAAATATTTGCATTCCTGGTTTCATGATCGTACCATGGTTCATGAAAGCCGCAAAAGGGAAATATTCACCCTCTCTGATGAATCTTCCGTTCAAGGAATCTTTCGGGATAGTCTTAGCACTTTTGCCTTCTCGTTAGTCAAGGTTGATGGATTATTATGAGTTCTTCTATCGACGGTTAATAGCCCAAGCCACAGGGAGGAAATCTTTCTTTAACACAACGGGTTCAAGTATCCCTTGTTGTCTTCGTCCCTACCCTAGTCCAGGCATGAAGTGCATGTTCATTAACATCTGGATCACATTAACGTTGCCATGAGAGCTATATTCTAGATAAACCCTATCTTTAAAATCGTCCTCTGCTGGGAGTCGAAGTGGTTCAACTCAAAAGCCTGACAAAATCATATCATTTTCCTCGTGTTGTATCTCAAGTACTGGATTACCGGTGCTTGCATTCTCGGTATTGTCATCGTCGCCCAAGATGGTAATGACCTGATCATTGGCGAAGAACTTTAGTTTCTGATGAAGGTAAGAAGACACACCCTTGATGCTATGGAGCCATGGTCGTTCGAGTAGCAGATTGAAACAGGTTGGGATATCGATGACTTAGAATTCAACAACCGGATTTATAGGGCCGGCCCCTATTGTAATCTTTATAGATCCCATCACTTCTCAGCGAGTATTATCGTAGGCACGTACGGCGACAGAGGTTGGAGCGAGGCTGCTCACTTTCAGTCCAAAACAAATGAGGGTACTTAACGGGGAGACATTAAGAGCTGATCCATTATCGATAAGAGAGAGCGGAACAATCTTTCCCATGACTTCGACAGAGATATTGAGAGCATATTTGTAGTTTGGACCAATTTTTTTTAAGAAGGAGAGCATTCTAATAGAGGTTAGAGATCCAACCAGATTCACTACTTCTTTTGGGGTGGTAGAAGGAGGAACTGTGGGTCCTGGGTGGGGCCTGTGAGTAGCTTAATCAAGGCATTCCGGTACAACTGGGAAGACATAAAGAGTCCCCATAGAGTGATGTTGGCTTGGGTTTTCTTCAACTGATCGAGGATCTTACTTTCCTCGAGGGTCAATCTGACATTGGAAGATTCTCAACTCCTTTTCCATTTTCGATTGTAGAGGGTTGCAGGTTTAGGATTTAGTAGTGCCTCCTTGACCTGGTCATGTGGTTCAAACAAGAAGTGAATAACATAATCCTCATCAATCTCGGGTTGTTCAGCCACTTTGTTGATTTCTCCCAGTAGCTCCTCAAATGATATCATCCTACATATGCTGACTATCAGACTAGCCTTTTCTGGACTCTGCACTTTGTCTAAATCATCGAATTCGTCCCCCCACCCAGTGGCAATGATATTATCTTTCCACGAGAAGTCAATACACTATACAACTTCGACGTCCTCTTCGTATAAGTCTTCCCATTCAGTGGGGAGATGTAAAAGCGAAGGTAACAGGAGCCCTTGTAGTTTTAAAGCATTGAGTATCTCGGATATACTGCAAATATCACCAGTCTATCGGAATAAATCCACCATGATCTAGACCATATCCTCTAAACTGACTTCATCGGTCGGTACCACCCAATTCTCTGACTCTCAGGCCCATTTTCGAGCTTATAAGAACAACACACTGAATCTCTAACAATTAAGGGTCATCTGGGAGGGTAATTTCAGCCCAAACTTTAGGAGTTTTTTTTGGGGGAAATGTGTGTATATAGAACAAAAATTAATTACAGATGAATCAAACAAATCACCCAGGGGTATACCCCAAAGGCAAGATAACACCAACACTTGGTATCAAACAAGCAAAAACTTGACATAAAAGGCAGAACGCTATACAACCTAGGAACTAAGTATCCTCAATGTAGTAATCAGGCAGGCCCCAATTCATACATGTCATCCAATTAGTGTAGCTTATTACAGCTCTCCCCCATTGACCAACTTTCGCTTTGATCGTATCCTCAATATCCTTCAAAATAGAAGCTAAATCTCTAGTCATTCTTCTCAAGGTCCTCCTGTTCCTCTCCATCCAGATGCAATAGGTTGTAACCGAAAAGGAAAGGCATCTAATTCTCTTAATGAAAGACATACCATTGTAGTTATGAGTAGCATGCTCCAATTCATTCTCCTAATTAAGAACATCTCTATATTGCAGGTTCCTAAAAACAACTTCATTCCAGATTTGTTTAGCCCATATGCAATCAGAGAAAAGGTGGTTAATGGTCTCATCATGTAAGTTACACATCCCATAAGTTTTACTCTCAATAATTCCCCAAGTGAACAACTTATCCCTCGTATACAAGGCCTTCCTACAGACCAACCACAAGATGAATGAATATTTAGGAATGCAACATTTGCTCCACACCAACTCATTCCATCTAACATGAGGTATAGAGGGAATAAGTAGCCTATATACATAACCAGTATTAAATCTCATAGAGTTATCAGCAGCCCAAACAACATTGTCCTCCCTATCAGGGTAGGTCAGAAGAAGGTCATTCCTAATTTTAAGCAACTTCCACGTAATAATAGCAGGCCAACCCCATTGAACTCCCTGGATAACATTAGCCACCTTAGCTTTGTGATTACTAGCTGCATCATAAATGACCCTATCCCCATACAAAAGTTGAAGATGACTCTTAGTATGCTAATTATCATACCATAAAAAAGTATCAAATCCATTCCCAATCTTAGTCTTGATGAAGTTCATGGTAAGGGGTCTTAGCTTTAGGATTTTCCTCCAGCCCCAAGAACAGTCAGTTGGAATGTTAACTGCCCATATGCTTCTACCTTTGATTATGTACACATTGCACCACTTTAACCAAAGGCTGTCTTTTTTACTGCAAAAGTTCCACAGTTGTTTCATCATTGCAACTTTATTCCAAGGCTCAAGGCTTTTGATGTTAAGGCCCCCTCATCCTTGCTGCAACACATGTCATGCCAAGGTACATTAGCCCCAGTATGCTTTAGATCACTGCCAGTCCAAAGAAAGCCTCTCATCATCTGCTTCACTTTGGTGGTCACACTTTTAGGCTGTATAAAGATACTCAACCAGTACACCTGAATGCTGAAGATAATAGAATTGATCAATTGCAACCTCCCAGCATAACTTAGGAGTTTGGTAGTCCAGCACTTGAGTTTGCTGGTCACTCTATCAATTAACCTCATGCAATCATCCTTCTTGAGTCTAGTAGAGATGAGAGGAACTCCTAAATAGATGAAAGATGGATTACAGTGGGAAATGCCCAAGTTTCTAACCATAATCTCAATCTCCTCATTCGAAATTCCAGAAGTAAAAAGGATTCTCTTGTTCAAATTTGGCTTGAGCCCAGAAATCTCCCCAAACTTCTTCAAAGTGTCATTGGAAATATTACAAGAAGTAGTATCCCCCCCCACAAAACACCACGAGATCATCAGCAAAACACATATGGTTTAGATGAATCTCCTTACATCTAGGATGGTAATTGAAGTTTGGATTAAGGCAAGCCTTATCAAGCATACATGAAAATCTTTCCATGACAATGAGGAAAAGGTATGGAGACAAAGGGTCTCCCTGTCTAAGCCCTCTTTTGCCCTCAAAGAACCCATGTGACTCCCCATTGATACAAACAGAGAACCTAGTGGTTGTGACGCATTCATAGATCCATCCAATGAATTTGTGAGGAAAACCAAACATTTGAAGTAGTGTGAACAAGAACTCGCAGTTGACAGTGCCATAAGCTTTAAGGATATCAATGTTAAAGGTGCATATAGGGGAAGGTAAGTACTTATTGTGGTTTCTCATGATTTATTGTAGGAGGAGTATGTTATCAGCAATTGACCTGCCTTCCACAAAGGCAACCTGATTCTTTCTGATAAGATGAGGAAGGGTGGTCTTCAATCTATTTGCAATGATCTTTGCAATACACTTATAGATAGTATTGCAGCAGGAGATAGGTCTGAAGTCATTCATAGAGTTGGGATTTTGTACTTTGGGGATTAGAGCAAGAGTTGTGCAGTTTCATCTCCATAAAGACTGCTCTTCATTAAATAAAAATAAAACACCCTTAACCACATCATGGCCAATGATATCCCAATTATTCTTAAAGAAACAAGCATCGAACCCATATGGTCCAGGGGATTTGTCAGAGCCAATAGAGAACATAGTTTCTCTAATCTCATCATCAATAATGGGGATAATAAGGCTAGAAGCAGTAACCGAATCCACCTGCTTAGTAATCGTATTATGCAAAAAAATCAAGGGGTTCTCACACACCTGGTCCTTATTAATCAGGTTGGTGAAGTAATCCATAGCAAGATGGGCCTCCTCCACATTCCCCTCAACTCTGATCCCATTAACATCAATAATACTAAGAATTTCTCATCGACTTCTTTGCTGATTTTCTTTTTGTGGAAGAAGGCATTGTTTATGTCCAATCACTGCCTCTTTCTCCTCCATCTGGACATTAACATTGTGCCCATCAGTATCAAGACTATTTGGATGTCATCAAGCTTCAACTTTGCCTCCACAACTCTTTTTGACGCATGGGAAAAAACTTTTTATCAAAGCCTTTGATATTTGCTTTAAGCCTACTAAGATTCTTACTAAGCCTAACTATAGGGTTCCCATGATCAACACAGCACCACGAGTCAGTTAACACCTCTCTGAAATCACCATGATCCATCCAGCAATTTAAAAACTTGAAGGGTTGTGGTTTTCTAGGGCCATCATGAAACAAACTGGTCACAATGGGGCAATGGTCAGAGATACCATGAGGTAACACAACAGCATTGGCCTCAGAGAAGAATTCACCCCAATCCCCATTATGCAGCACCCTATCAATTCTGGTTTGGACATTATTAGCCCCATCATGCTTCTTGTTCTAGGTAAACTAAAGACCACTAGATATCGAATCATCCAATCCTAACTCATTCAGAAAGTTATTAAACTCATCAACAACCACACTGTCAATCCCAAGAACCCCTTTTTTCTCATCATCATTTCTGACACAATTGAAATCACCCATGAGAATCCAAGGCGTATTCGTAGTAGACTCACTATTCCTCCTCATGAAGTTCCACAGATGAATTCTATTACTAGGAAAATTGTCCCCATACACAAAGGATGCATAAAATTGGCAATGGTGCTCAATCAAAATTACTTTACAAAAAATTCTTTGATTATTAGACGAAATTTTTAGGTGCCCAGCCACAGGGACACCAAGCCTAGGAGTTCCATTCAGTTGACGTGTTGTAGCTGTTGTGGAAGTTATAAGACCTGGGTATTAGATGCCTCCACATTCATCCTTGATTCATTCGGAGTTATTTATTTCAGTGAGGCCATGTTGCCCGTTCTTATTTAGAGATAGTAGTTTCAGACATTCATTCACATTTCAGTTGTTGGGATTTATTTCATTTCAGATTATTATATTTAGGATTTAGACTGGAAGTGTTTACTCCAGACTCAATTTATTACATTACGAGGTTTTAATTCCTATGAGTTTGTTATTGGATGGTTAATGTTTAGTTAATTATTTAATTGCCTGCATGTTTTAATAAAATAAAATAAAATTTGACATCTGATCTTTTGAAATACTAGGTGGTTAGTAATTAATAAAAAAGTTTTTAACAGTGATGCTAAGACTAATCCAACTGTATATTTTGTTTTAAATTTAATAAAGGACTGATCACCCAGTATATTTTTAGGCGGGGTGTCACAACACAAATTGGGATGATTGTGGCCCAAATTGATGATGATCTTTGACCACACACGGCTTGAATTGGGCCCTTGACCATTTTTATCGGGTCTTGGTTTGGTGTGTGCCACCATTGGTGGGTTTTGGCATTTTCATGGAGGTTTATTTTTTTGGCCATGCACACGCATTGATTTGGGGCTTGGCCATGGCTTGTCTCGGTATAGTAGCAGGTCCACGACATTATGGAGCTTGGGTATCCCGCCATTAATGGAAACCAAGGTTCGAAATGGGTCTCGGTATAGTAGCAACTCACACGCGATGGAGCTCAGCCATGGTAAGTCTCGGGCTAAACAGAAAGATGCGAAGTGGGATTGAGCTGCTGTGCACGGTCGACCGTGCCTCTGCCGCCGATCGACCAGTTATTGGAATTTTTGCCTATAGCCTTTACAATAGCCTCTCCCCCTCTTTCGCGATCGACCGGCCACCATCCGGCAGTCGACCGGTCCTATTTTTGTCCGAGACCTGTTTCCCTTTCCTTTTAGTGTTAAAACGTAACTTATCCCCTTTTTTCTTTTCTTTTTCTATTTCTTTTATTTCTTTATTCCAACTTAATATAAATAGCTCCCTTTGTTTTATTTGTAAGATATATCTTTAAAAGAGCTCGTAATATCTAGTTTTTCCCTTCTCTTTAGTTTGGTTAGTTTAGGGTTTGTAGTGGGAGTTTGGGGTGTGCCATTTTCTCCCTCCTAGGGGACCCATATAGAGGGTTTTCCCCATTATGGTTGTGTAGAACACTATTCCTTTTTCTTCTCCATTTATGTAAGTTGTTTTTCTTCATTTATTGCTTTAATTACATGTTTTCTTTACCTTGTTATCATCTATTGCTTTGTTAATTAGGTTTACTTTCTTGCATTTAATTCATGTCATTTAATATACTTTATAGTTAATTTAAATTAGGTTGTGTTGGATTGAACTCACCTAGGGTTGGTTTGGTTGCTTTGCTTTGGTGATTGAGTTTTTACTCATTTATTTCGATTGGGTTGTCCTAGTTATTGTGCCTAGGAGATTTAACGGGGTATATCACGTATGTCCCGTATTTTTGACCTTGCGTGCATAATTTCGGGGGTATTTGTTGATGCCAAAATCTTAGTAGGCTTTTATACGAATTTAGGGGTGTGACAACTCTTGATTTAATTAATTGACGAAACGAGATGCAATCTTAATAACTCGTGAACCCATGTAACCACTTATACCAATTTACTCAACATGAGGAATATATAGCACAACCTATAGTTTTTATTCGCTTTGTTAATCGTAGTTTAAATACACTTGCCTAGAGTAATATTTTCTCTTTATTATCTTTTATTTTTGTTAACATTTACCTTTTACACTTTTATTCGAGAAGTATTAAATCAATTAAATTCTAGCAACTCGTCTCTGTGGATTGTCAATACCCGGACTGACCGCTATACTCCCTTAAAAAGTGTAGTCATAGTTTAGGTTTTTGTATAGAGTTAGTGAGCTGAATATAACAAACGACCGACGTCGGTGACGCGACACCGCGGTAAAAACTAGCCTATTACCCACCTCACACCTTTTTAAACACTACCCTATGGACATAACTATAATGTATCACCCCATAACTCTTATGTGCTGTTTGGCCAACGCATTTTGCAAACAAGTTTTCCTCACACCCTTAGTCACGACATTAAGCACTTGATCAATCGTGCCGACATACCGAGTACAAATCAGTTCAAGAAAAGGTTCGCCTTGATAAAATGCTGATTAACTTCAATGTTCTTTGTTTAGTCATGTTGAACGGGGTTGTAGCCAATATTAATGGCATCTTTGTTGTCACAATACAAATTAATTGGCTCACGAATAAGGTAATCCAACTCATCTAACATAGTATGTATCCACATCAACTCGTAGACTCCATGTGTCATGGATTTGAACTCCAGTTTTGCATTAGAGCAACTACTAATTGTTTCTTGCTTCACCCTGAAATAAGATTAGCTCCAACGTATGTGCAGTATCCAAAAATGGATCGCCAATCGGTAATAAACCTCGCCCAATCAACATCAATATAGACTTCAACATTTAAGTGACCATATTTTCCAAAACAATACTCCTTGGGGAACCCTTGAGGTAGCGGAGAACATGATACGCTGCTTCTGGATTGCTGTTCTTGGAGCATGAATAAGTTGGCTAATGACAACACAATCAATATCTGTGCGTGGAAGAGATACGTAAATATGTCTTCCGGCAAGCAATATCTTGTTTGCATAGTAGTTGTGTGATATATTGAATGCATATCATAATGTGATTGTCCATCAACCTTATGTGTTAATACACCGCGACAAAATGGTGCAGTTGAACGAAAACATCATCCACGCACAAAATGGTGGGAAGATTTTAGCTTAATTGTTATATTTTCAAATTATCATCATATGCTCAAATCGAGAGTCCCGTGACTACGCTGTCATTTCGTACAACTTTCATTGGTCCCGTGCGAGGTGTTCGTGCCTCTTAGGGGGGCGTTAGGCGGCTGGTTTGGGTATTCACCCTCAAAAGACTTATTTTTAAGCCTAATCTACGTATTTTGAAATTATCGTCATATTCTCAAATCGAGAGACCCATGATTATGTGGTCAGTTAGTACAAGTTGCATTGGTCCCGTGCGAGGTGTTCGTGCCTCTTACGGGGCTTTTTGGGGGCTGGTTTGGCTTTTCACCCTTTAAGGGCTTGGTTTTAAGCTTAATCGATATATTTTCAAATTATCATCATATTCTCAAACCGAGAGGCCCGTGACTACGCGGTCAATTTGTATAACTTACATCGGTCCCGTGCGAGGTGTTCGTGCCGCTTAGGGGGCCGTTAGGGGGCTGGTGTAGGTTTTCACCCTCAAACAGCTTGTTTTTAAAGCTAATCTACGTATTTTGAAATTATCATCAAATTCTGAAATCGGGAGACACGTGACTACGCGACAAGTTTTATTCAAGTTACATTGGTCCCGTGCGAGGGGTTCGTGCCTCTTACGGGGCCGTTTGGGGCTGGTTTGGGTTTTCACCCTCTAAGGGCTTATTTTTTAGCTTAATCGATACATTTTTAAATTATCATCGTATTCTCAAATCGAGAGGCCTGTGACTACGCTGTTAGTTTGTACAACTTACTTAGTCCCGTGCAAGGTGTTCGTGCCTCTTAGGGGGCCATATGGGGGTTGGTTTGGGTTTTCACACTCAAACGTCTTGTTTTTAAGCCCATCTAAGTATTTTGAAATTATCGTGATATTCTCAAACCGCGAGACCCGTGACTACGCAGCCAGTTTGTACAAGTTACATTGGTCCCGTGCGAGGTGTTCGTTCCTCTTATGGGGCCGTTTGGGGATTGGTTTGAGTTTTCACCCTTTAAGGGCTTGTTATTAAGCTTAATTGATATATTTTCAAATTATCGTCATATTCTCAAACCGAGGCCCCATGACTACGCTGTAATTCATACAACTTACATTGGTCCTGTGCGAGGCGTTCGTGCCTCTTAGGGGGCCGTTAGGGGGATGGTTTTGGTTTCACCCTCAAACGGCTTGTTTTTAAGCCTTATCTACGTATTTTGAAATTATCGTCATATTTTCAAATCGAGAGACCCGTGACTACGTGGTCAGTCCATACAAGTTATATTGGTCCCGTGCGAGGTGTTCGTACCACTTACGGGTCCGTTTGGGGGCTGGTTTGGGTTTTCACCCTTTAAGGGCTTGTTTTTAAGCTTTTTTTTGGGGGGAAAATTATGTATATTATATCCAAGAACAAACAACGGAACAAATTAGAGGAAGAAAAGCCTCAAACCTCCAGAGGGGCATACCCCAACTGGAAAACCAAGGAAACAATTGACAAATGACCAAACAATCCCAAAATCGATCCTACTCCAGAGTACTCTCTGGGATACCGCAGTTCATGCAAGCCATCCAGTTGACGTAGCTTCTTCTCCCCTTCCCCCAAGTCATGACTCTAGCTCTCACCATCTCCTCAATCTTTTTTAATATGGCCCCAGTATTTTCCTTCGTCTTCTTGTGGAATCTATTATTTCTCTCCATCCACAGGCAGTAGCAAGTAGATGAAAAGGAAATGCATCTGATACGGTTATATAACTTAGGCCCCCCATAGTTGGAGATAGCACCTTGTATCTCCCCATCCCAGTCTGTAGCCTCCCTATACTCCTGATTCCTGAACCTCACTTCCTCCTAGACCTCCCTGGCCACCCGACACTCGTTGAACATATGAGAGCAAGTCTCCTCCCCGTTAGAGCAGCTGCAGCAAAGGTTGTTATCAGTGATGCCCCAGCTGAAGAGCTTATTCTTCGTTTGCAAAGCGTCCCTACAAACCAGCCAAAGAATGAAGGCACACTTGGGGATATTGTTCTTGTTCCAAACTAAGTTATGCCAGGTGGTGGCAGGGAGACCCGAACTCAAAGCCTCATAAGCCGATCTAATTGTGAACCCACGTGGCCTGGGGACCCAAACCACCTCGTCCGTGGTATCAGGCCTAATACCCGGTAACTCTACATTCCTTATCTCAAGAAGTTACACAGTAATCGTAGAGGGCCACCTCCAACCACTCTCAGCAATGTAATCAGCCACCAACGCCTTGTGATTGCTAGCAGCGTCATAAATAACCCTATCCCCATAGAGGGGGTGCAGAGGCCCTAAGGGGTGCCAGTTATCATGCCATAGGAAGATCCCGCTGCCATCGCCAATAATGCACTTGATGAGAGGCCTGGTTAAATGTCTAAGTTGCATTATTTTCCTCCAACTCCATGTAGTGTCATTTTCCTCCAACTCCATGTTTTTAAGCTTAACCGCTATATTTTCCAATTATCGTTATATTCTTAAACCGAGATGCCCGTGACTACGCTATCAGTTCGTACAACTTAGACTGGTCCGGTGCGAGGTATTCGTTCCTCTTACGGGACCATATGGTAGCTGGTTCGGGTGTTCACCCTCAAACGGTATGTTTTTAAGACTAATCTACGTATTTCAAAATTATCGTCACATTCTGAAACCGAGAGACCCGTGACTACGCGATCAATTTAAACAAGTTACATTGGTCCCGTACGAGGTGTTCGTGCATCTTACGGGGCCGTTCGGGGGCTGGTTTGGGTTTTCACCTTCAAACGGCTTATTTTTAAGCCTAATCTACGTATTTTGAAATTATCATCATATTCTCAAACCGGGAGACCCGTGTGTACACGGTCAGTTTGTACAAGTTACATTGGTCCCGGGTAGGTGTTCATGCCTCTTACGGGGCCGTTTTGGGTTTTCACCCTTTAAGGGCTTGTTTTTAAGCTTAATCGATATATTTTCAAATTATCGTCATATTCTCAAACCGTGAGGGCCGTGACTACGCTGTCAGTTCGTACAACTTACATCGGTCCCGTGCGAGCTGTTCGTGCCACTTAGGGGGCCGTGTCTACACTGTCAGTTCGTACAACTGGCATTGGTCCCGTGCGAGGTGTTCGTGCCTCTTATGGGGCCGTTAGGGGGCTGGTTTGGGTTTTCTCCCTCAAACGACTTGTTTTTAAGCCTAATCTATGTATTTTGAAATTATCGTCATATTCTCAAATCGGGAGACCCGTGACTACCCGGTCTGTTTGTAGAAGTTACACTGGTCCCGTGCGAGGTGTTGTGCCACTTACGGTGCCGTTTGGGGGTGGTTTGGGTTTTCACTCTTTAAGGGCTTATCTTTAAGGTTAATCGATATATTTTAAAATTATCGTCATATTCTCAAACTGAGAGGCCCGTGACTACACCATTATTTCGCACAACTTACATTGGTCACGTGCGAGGTGTTCGTGCCCCTTACGGGGCCATTTGGGGGCTGGTTTGGGTTTTCACCTCAAACGGCATGCTTATAAGCCTAATCTACATATTTTGAAATTACCGTCATATTCTCAAAACGGAAGACCCGTGACTATGCGGTCAGTTTTTATAAGTTACATTGGTCCCGGGTGAGGTGTTCGTGCCTCTTACAGGGCCGTTTGTGGGCTGGTTTGGGTTTTCACCCTTTAAGGGCTTTTTTTAAGCTTAATCGATATATTTTCAGATTCTCGTCATATTCTAAAATTGAGAGTCCCGTGACTACGCTGTCAGTTCGTACAACTTAGACTGGTCCCGTGCGAGGTGTTCGTGCCTCCTTAGGGGGCGTTAGGTGGTTGGTTTGGGTATTCACCCTCGAACGACTTGTTTTTGAAGCGTAATCTACATATTTTGAAATTATCGTCATATTCTCAAATCCGGAGACCCATGACTACGCGGTCAGTTTGTAGAAGTTACATTGGTCCCGAGCGAGGTCTTCGTGCCTCTTACGGGCTTGGTTTTAAGCTTAATCGATATATTTTCAAATTATCATCATATTCTCAAACTGAGAGGCCCGTGACTACGCTATCAGTTCGTACAACTTACATCGGTCCCGTGTGAGGTGTTCGTGCCGCTTAGGGGGCCGTTAGGGGGCTGGTGTAGGTTTTCACCCTCAAACGGCTTGTTTTTAAAGCAAATCTACGTATTTGGAAATTATCATCAAATTCTGAAACCGGGAGACCCATGACTACGCGACCAGTTTTATTCAAGTTACATTGGTCCCGTGCGAGGTGTTTGTGCCTCTTACGGGGACGTTTGGGGGCTGGTTAGGGTTTTCACCCTTTAAGGGCTTGTTTTTTAGCTTAATTGTTATATTTTCAAATTATCGCCATATGCTCAAATCGAGAGTCCCGTGACTACGTTGTCATTTCGTACAACTTTCATTGGTCCCGTGCGAGGTGTTCGTGCCTCTTAGAGGGGCGTTAGGCGGCTGGTTTGGGTATTCACCCTCAAAAGACTTATTTTTAAGCCTAATCTACTTATTTTGAAATTATCGTCATATTCTCAAATCGAGAGACCCGTGACTATGTGGTCAGTTAGTTCAAGTTGCATTGGTCCCGTGCGAGGTATTCGGGCCTCTTACGGAGCTTTTTGGGGGCTGGTTTGGGTTTTCACCCTTTAAGGGCTTGGTTTTAAGCTTAATCGATATGTTTTCAAATTTTAATCATATTCTCAAACCGAGAGTCCCGTGACTACGCTGTCAGTTCGTACAACTTACATTGGTCCCGTGCGAGGTGTTCATGCCGCTTAGGGGGCCGTTAGGGGGCTGGTGTAGGTTTTCACCCTCAAACGGGTTGTTTTTAAAGCTAATCTATGTATTTTGAAATTATCATCAAATTCTGAAACCGGGAGACCTGTGACTACGCGACCAGTTTTATTCAAGTTACATTGGTCCCATGCGAGGTGTTCGTGCCTCTTACGGGGCCATTTAGGGGCTGGTTTGGATTTTCACCCTTTATGGGCTTATTTTTTAGCTTAATCGATATATTTTCAAATTATCGTCCTATTCCCAAATCGAGAGGCCTATCACTACGCTGTCAGTTTGTACAACTTACATTGGTCCCGTGCAAGGTGTTCGTGCCTCTTAGGGGGGCCTACTTTGGGTATTCACCCTCAAACGACTTGTTTTTAAGCCTAATCTATGTATTTTGAAATTATCGTCATATTCTCAAACTACGAGACCCGTGACTATGCATTCAGTTTGTACAAGTTACATTGGTCCCGTGGGAGGTGTTCGTGCCTCTTAGGGGCCTTTTGGGGGTTGGTTTGGGATTTCACACTTCAAGGGCTTGTTTTTAAGCTTAATCGATATATTTTCAAATTATCGTCATATTCTAAAACCGTGGCCCCGTGACTACGTTGTCAATTCATACAACTTACATTGGTCCAGTGCGAGGCGTTCGTGCCTCTTAGGGGGCAGTTAGGGGGCTGGTTTGGGTTTTCACCATCAAACGGTTTGTTTTTAAGCCTAAATCTACGTATTTTGAAATTATCGTCATATTCTCAAACCGGGAGACCCGTGACTACGCAGTCAGTTTATACAAGTTACATTGGTCCCGTGCGAGGTGTTCGTGCCTCGTATGGGTTCGTTTGGGGGCCGGTTTGGGTTTTCACCCTTTAAGGGCTTGTTTTTAAGCTTAATCGATATGTTTTCCAATTATCGTCATATTCTCAAACCGAGAGGAACGTGACTACGCTTTCAGTTCGTACAACGCTGCAGCTGGGCGACCAAAACAATACTTTTTTTCATAAGAAAGTAAACCAAAACAGGGCTAGAAGGAAAATTGTGAGCATTGAGAATGATCTTGGTGTGAGAATTGAAGGCAGTGAGCAGGTGTCTACTGAAGCTGTGAGGTTTTTTCAGAACTTGTTAGGGAATAGGGTGCAGTGTGAGAATGCAAATGCTGTCCTGGGGGAGGTGATCAAGAATAAGCTAACCCCTGTGCAGGCTTGTATCCTGGAGGAAGAGGTCACTCATGATGAGATCAAGAAAGCTATGTTTAGCATTGGGTCTGACAAGGCCCCGGGCCCTGATGGTTTTAACAGCTACTTCTTTAAAAAGAATTGGGAGCTCATTGGGAGAGAGGTGTGTGAGGCTATAAAATTCTTCTTTGACACGGGGACTTTCTTCAAGCAGTGGAATTGTACTGCTCTGGCATTAATCCCAAAGGTAGCTACCCCTAGGAGTATGAGGGATTTCAGACCCATCTCTTGCTACAACACCTTGTACAAGTGTATTTCCAAAGTGATCACTTGTAGGCTAAAGAAGTTGATGCCTGGCCTTATTAGTATTAATCAAGCTGCCTTTGTTGAAGGTAGATCCATTGCTGACAATATATTGTTACTACAGGAGTTAATGAGGAATTATCATAGGGACTCTTGGCCTCCGAGATGTGCAATCAAGATTGATATTCTGAAAGCATATGATACTGTGAGCTGGGACTTTTTGATAAAGTTGTTGGCCCATGTTGGTTTCCCATCCAAAGTCATTGGGTGGATCACCAAATGTGTGACTACTACCAGATTCTCCGTTAGCATGAATGGGGAACTTAAGGGCTTCTTTCATGGGAAAAGAGGGCTCAGGCAGGGGGACCCTATCTCTTCCTACCTTTTCTTGCTTGTGATGGAGGTTTTCTCTGGGATAATTACTAAAGCTACTGATTCAGACCTGTTCAGTTTTCACCCTAGATGCAAGGAGATAGCATTGACTCACCTTAGTTTTGCTGATGATTTAATTGTCTTTGCTGGAGGGGACACTGTTTCCTGCAGCATTGTGAAGGAGGCAATATCAAAGTTTAGCTCCTTATCTGGGCTGATGATCAACTTAGAGAAGAGCAACCTTTTCACTGCAGGGATTAATGAGGATGAGATTCAGGACATTTCAATTATTCTTGGCATTCAGCATGGGACCCCTCCATTTCGATATCTTGGGGTTCCTCTCATCACAACTAGGTTGAAGAAGGAGGACTGCTCTCACTTGGTGGATAGAATAACAATGAGAACCAGATGTTGGACTAATAAGTTCTTGAGTTTTGCAGGTAGGCTCCTTCTAGTGAAGACTGTGATTTTCAGCATTCAAGTGTATTGGTCTAGCATTTTTATTCTGCCCAAGAGTATTATAAAGAAGATTGAGCAAATTATGAGAAATTACTTATGGAAAGGGGATGAGGCTAATAGCAAAGGGGATAAAGTTGCTTGGGTGGATCTTTATGTTTCTCTTGATGAAGGAGGGCTCAATATTAAATGTTTAGAGACTTGGAACACAGCGGCTATGGCGAAGCATTTGTGGAATCTTTGTAGTAAGAAGGACAGCTTATGGATCAAGTGGTGTAATACTTACAAGATCAAAGGAAGAAGCATATGGGCTTTGAGTATCCCAAATGATTCTTCATGGAGTTGGAGGAAAATCCTCAAGAACAGAGAGAAGTTTAGAAGTCAAATCAAGACCTGCATTGGGAATGGTGCGCATGCATTTATGTGGTTCGATTATTGGCACCCTAATGGCCCTTTACATACCCTTTATGGGGATAACATTGTCTATGATTCTGCTAGCAATCTAAAAGCTAAAGTATCAGATTTTATACACCATTTGGAGTGGAGATGGCCATCAAGAGTGACATGAGAGCTGAATGAAGTGAAGAATGCTACTCTTCCTACAATCCACGGGGGAACTGATACTGTTGTGTGGCTCCCATCAAATCATGGAATGTTCACCATTGCGTCCGCTTGGGAACTTTTAAAGGCCCATAAGCCTAGGGTCAACTGGAGCAAGTTTGTGTGGAGTAAGGTTTGTATCCCTAAATGCTCTTTCATAACTTGGTTGGTGGTTAGGAAGGCCATCAACACTAAAGTTAAATTACATGATTGGGGAGTTTCTGTGGATGACCTGTGTGAGTTATGTGGGACTGGAAGGGAGTCTTATAACCATTTGTTCTCTCAGTGCAGCCTTAGTAAATGTATATGGGAGGAGGTGATGTTTAGGAACCAATATTACAGGGATGCCCAGGATCTGAATAGTGAGTTGGGTTTGGCTACTGTTAACCATTCTACGAAGACCCTTTGTGACAAGATTAGATCCCTTTCCTTTACTACCACTATCTATTGCATTTGGACGGAGAGGAATTCTAGATGCTTTAAGCATGTCTCCAATTCCCTTGATTCTATTATCAAGGGTATTGAAAACATGGTTAGAGCAAAAGCTCTCACGTGGAAGAAGGACAGAAGGAGTTTTACTAACTGGATGGCATGTATGTACTGGAACATCCCTGAAGATAAACTTCTAGTTTAGTTTTTTGTTTGGTTCCGGCTTGGTTGGCTGTTTGCCTGTGGGGTATGCCCTAGGGCTTTCTTGTTCTGTGGAGGGGTTTCTTCCTCTGTATATCTTTTGGTCTTTTTATATATACAATTAAATTCCCAAAAAAAAAAAAACTTAGACTGGTCCCGTGCGAGGTATTCGTTCCTTTTACGGGGCCATATGGGGGCTGGTTTGGGTTTTCACACACAAACGGTATGTTTTTAAGCCTAATCTAAGTATTTTGAAATTATCATCATATTATGAATCCGGCAGACCCGTGGCTACGCGGTCAGTTTGTACAAGTTACATTGGTCCCTTGCGGGATGTTCGTGCCTTTTACGTGGCCGTTTGGGGGTTGCATAGGGTTTTCACCCTTCAAGGGCTAGTTTTTAAGCTTAATCGACATATTTTCATATTATACTCATATTCTCAAACCGATAGGCCCGTGACTGCATTGTCAGTTCGTACAACTTACATCGGTCCCGTGCGAGGTGTTCGTACCTCTTGGGGGCTATTAGGAGGCTGGTTTGGGTTTTCACCCTCAAACGGCTTGTTTAAGCCTAATTTACATATTTGGAAATTATCGTCATATTCTCAAATCGGGAGACGGACTACGAGGTCAGTTCATACAAGTCACATTGGTCCCGTGCGAGGTGTTCGTGCCTCTTACAGGTTCGTTTGGGGGCTGGTTTGGGTTTTCACCCTTTAAGTGCTTATTTTTAAGCTTAATCGATATATTTTCCAATTATCATCATATTCTCAAACCGAGAGGCCCATGACTACGCTGTCAGTTCGTACAACTTAGACTGGCCCCGTGCGAGGTATTCGTTCCTCTTACGGGGCCATATGGGGGTTGGTTTGGGTTTTCACCCTCAAACGGTATGTTTTAAGCCTAATCTACGTATTTTGAAAGTGACGGGAGCAACTTAAGATTTCCACTGGAGGAGAGAGATAAGTTGATGGCTTACCTGTAGCTCAGGAGCGTCGAAGAGTCTTACTATAAGCAGCGGTCCAGAGTCAAGTGGCTACAGTAGGGGGATGGGAATAACTCCTACTGCTAGGAGGAAGATTATCAGCATTGAGGATGAGAATGGGGTACGGGTTGAGAGCTCTCAGGGGGTGGCTAATACGGCAGTGGGTTTCTTCCGCATCCTTCTGGGCTATAGTAGCACATGTGCGGACCCTGCTCCCATTCTGGATGTGAATGTTGGGAAAAGAGTCAGTGATGAGGCCATCGCAACTATGAGTGCGCCCATTGATGATGATGAGATAAAGGGGGCTATGATCGCCATTGGGTCGGATAAAGCACTAGGTCCTGACGGGTTCAATGCGTACTTTTTTAAGCAGAACTGGGAGGTGGTGGGGAGCGACGTCACTGAGGCTGTTAAGTTCTTCATTAGGTGTAGCTATCTGCCTAGGCAATGGAATTGTACTTCCTTGGCTCTTATCCCAAAGGTTACCACCCCAATCGGTATGCATGATTTTAGACCCATATCTTGTTGCAATACTATTTATAAATGCATCTCGAAGATTCTTGCTAACATGATTAAGCCTATCCTCCCCCACGTGATCAATCCGAGTCAGGCCGCTTTAGTTGAAGGGAGGTCTATTTATGATAACATCCTTCTTCTCCAGGAGGTTATGAGGAATTACCACAGTGAGCTTAGCCCGCCTAGATGCACTTTGAAAATTGATTTGTTGAAAGCGTGTGACACGGTGGATTAGGGTTTTCTTTCACCTTGTTGACTCATCTGGGTTTCCCTGCCATTTTCGTTGGGTGGATTAGGGAATGTATGACTAACACCAGGTTCTCTATTAGTCTGAATGGGCACCTGCATGGCTTCTTTGAGGGAAGGAGAGGGTTGAGGTAAGGTGACCCCCTTTCTCCCTATCTTTTCCTTCTGGTGATGGATTATTTCTCGTGCATCTTAAACAAAGCTTGCACCAACCCAATGTTTACTTTTCACCCTAAATGAAAGGAAGTGGGGCTTAACCACTTATGTTTCGCGGATGATGTGATAATTCTGTGTGGGGGGGACATTCCCTCCTGTACCATTGTGAAGAAGGCGCTTGATGATTTCTGTAGCATTGCGGGCCTCACTCCCAATCTAAGTAAGAGCAGCTTCTATTGCACGGGATTGGAGGAGGATCGGATCGCGCTGATCGGGAAAATTCTTGGTTTTGGCCATAGTAGCCCCCCTTTCTTGTACCTCAGGGTTCCTCTCATCACCACTAGACTCAAGAAGGAGGATTTTAGTAGGCTAATTGACAGGATTACTGGGATTCTCAGCTACGCCGGTAGATTACAGCTTATTAAGTCTATTTTGTTCGGGATCCAGGTCTATTGGTCTAGTCTGTTCATTTTTCCCAAGGGGGTTATTCTTAAGATTGAGCAGTTGATGAGGGATTTCCTGTGGACGGGTTCCGATCTAAAACATTCAAGGGCCAAGGTGGCTTGGAATGATCTTTGTAATAGCTATGAGAGCGGTGGCCTGGGTATCAAAAGCATTGAGGGGTGGAATGTAGCGGCCATCATGAAGATGCTTTCTCTGTAGCAAGAAGGACTGCCTATGGGTTAAGTGGTGCAATGTGTATAAGTTGAAGAGAAGAAGTTTGTGGGCTATTAATTTAGCCAACGCTCGTCATGGAGCTGGAGGAAGATGATGCAGTTGAGACATCGGATCAGACCTCTCATCACATGGAGTATCGGTAACGACAGGGACACCTTTTTCTGGCACGATAACTGGCATCCTCTAGGGCCTCTTCACCCTTTGTTTGGGACTGAGTTATCTATGACGCTGCTAGTAACCATAAGGCTATGGTTACTGATTACATTGTCGAGGATAGGTGGAGATGGCCAACGGTGGTTACTTGGGAGTTCTTGGATATTAGGAATGCGGTGTTGCCCAACATTAGGCAAGACATCGTTGATGAGGTGGTCTGGATTCCCGATCAGAAGGATTTTTCTATTAGATCAGCCTATGAGGAGATAACGCCCACCCTCCCACCTGCTCCCTGGCATAAAATTGTGTGGAATAAGGTTAATATTCCAAAATGTGCATTTGTTCTTTGGATGATATGTAGAGATGCTATTCACACTAAGGACAAGCTCTATAGTTGAGGCATCTCAGAGGATAACTTGTGCTGCAGCTGCTCCAATGGGGTCGAGTCCATATCACATGTTTTCAATGTGTGTCTAGTTGCGAAGGAGGTGTGGGAGGAGGTTAGAACCAAGAATCAGGAATACAGAGAGGCTTTGGATTGGGATGGAGAGATGGCTCATGCTATTTCATGTTATAGTTGGACTAGTTTTTATAATCGTATTAGGAATATTTCGTTCTCTTCTACTGTGTACTGCCTTTGGATGGAGCGTAACACTAGAAATTTTAAGTGGGTGGCCAAGAGCAAGGATATCATTGTCAAAAATATCGAAGTTATGATCAGAGCGAGAGTCTCAAAATGGAGCAAGGGGACGAGGAGATTTAAGAACTGGATGGCTCGCATGAACTGGGGTATCCCGGAGAGTGATCTGGATTAGGGGATCGCGGGGTGTGGGGCTTCTTGCCCATGTTTCAGTTGTTTTTATTTTTCTCCCCTTTGGGGTATACCCCTAGGAAAGGTGTTGGGTTTCTTCCCTATGTGTACTTGTTGTAGTTTCAGTTGTTGATATACATAATTTTTCCCAAAAAATCTATGTATTTTGAAATTATCGTCATATTCTCAAACCGGGAGACCCGTGACTGCGCGATCAGTTTGTATAAGTTACATTGGTCCCGTACGAGGTGTTAGTGCCTCGTACGGGGCCGTTTGGGTCTGCTTTGGGTTTTCACCCTTTAAGGACTTGTTTTTAAGCATAATCGATATATTTTCAAATTATCGTCATATTCTCAAATCGAGAGGCCCGTGACTATGCTGTCAGTTCGTACAAGTTACATTGGTCCCGTACGAGGTGTTCGTGCCTCTTAGGGGGCCGTTAGCGGGCTGGTGTGGGTTTTCACCCTCGAACGGCTTGTTTTTAAAGCTAATCTATGTATTTTGAAATTATCATCAAATTTAGAAACCGTCAGACCCGTGACTACGCGGTCAGTTTGTACAAGTTACATTGGTCCCGTGCGAGGTGTTTGTGCCTCTTACGGGGCCGTTTGGGGATGGTTTGGGTTTTCACCCTTTAAGGGATTGTTTTTTAGCTTAATCGATATATTTTCAAATTATCGGCATATTCTCAAACCGAGAGGCCCATGACTACGCTATCAGTTTGTACAACTTACATTGGTCCCGTGCGAGGTGTTCGTGCCGCTTAGGCGGCCGTTAGGGGGCTGGTTTGGGTTTTCACCCTCAAACGGCTTGTTTTTAAAGCTAATCTACGTATTTTGAAATTATCATCAAATTCTGAAACGGGAGACCTGTGACAACGCGGTCAGTTTGTAAGAATTACAATGGTCCCGTGCGAGGTGTTCGTGCCTCTTATGGGGCCGTTTGGGGGATGGTTTGGGTTTTCACCTTCAAACGGCTTGTTTTTAAGCCTAATCTACGTATTTCGAAATTATCGTCATGTTCTAAAACCGAGGCCACTACGCTGTCAATTCGTACAACTTACATTGGTCCCATGCGAGGCGTTCGTGCCTCTTAGGGGGCCGTTAGGGAGATGGTTTGGGTTTTCACCCTCAAACGGCTTGTTTTTAAGCCTAATCTACGTATTTTGAAATTATCGTCATATTCTCAAACTGTAAGACATGTATCTACGCGATCAGTTCATACAAGTTACATTGGTCCCGTGCGAGGTGTTCGTGCCTCTTACGAGTCCGTTTGGGGGCTGGTTTGGGTTTTCACCCTTTAAGAGCTTATTTTTAAGCTTAATCGATATATTTTCCAATTATCGTCATATTCTCAAACCGAGAGGCCCGTGACTACGCTGTAAGTTCGTACAACTTAGGTTGGCCCCGTGCGAGGTATTCGTGCCTCTTACGGGGCCATATGGGGGCTGGTTTGGTTTTCACCCTCAAACAGTATGTTTTTATGCCTAATCTACGTATTTTGAAATTATCATCATATTCTCAAATCGGGAGACCTGGGACTATGTGATCAGTTTGTACAAGTTACATTGGTCCCGTACGACGTGTCCGTGCCTCTTACGGAGCCGTTTGGGTCTGCTTTGGTTTTTCACCCTTTATGGGCTTGTTTTTAAGCTTAATTGGCATAAATATTTTCAAATTATCGTCATATTCTCAAATCGAGAGGCCCGTGACTACGCTGTCAATTCGTACAAGTTACATTGGTCCCGTGCGAGGTGTTCGTACCGCTTAGGGGCCGTTAGGGGGCTGGTGTGGGTTTTCACCCTCAAATGGCTTATTTTTAAAGCTAATCTACGTATTTTAAAATTATCATCAAATTATGAAACCGTTAGACCCGTGACTACGCAGTCAGTTTGTACAAGTTACATCAGTCCCGTGCGACGTGTTCGTGCGTCTTACGGGGCCGTTTGGGGACTGGTTTGGGTTTTCACCCATTAAGGGCTTGTTTTTTAGCTTAATCGATATATTTTCAAATTATCGTCATATTCTCAAACTGAGAGGCCTGTGACTACGCTGTTAGTTCGTACCGTGCAAGGTGTTCGTGCCGCTTAGGGGGCCCTTAGGGGGTTGGTGTGGGTTTTCACCATCAAACGGCTTGTTTTTAAAAGCTGATCTACGTATTTTGAAATTATCATCAAATTCTGAAACTGGGAGACCTGTGACTTCGCAGTCTGTTTTAACAAGTTACATTGGTCCCGTGCGAGGTATTCGTGCCTCTTGCGGGGCCGTTTGGGGGTTGTTTTAGGTTTTCACCCATTAAGGGCTTGTTTTAAAGCTTAATCGATATATTTTCAAATTATCGTCATATTGTCAAACCGAGGCCATGTGACTAGGCTGTCAATTCGTACAACTTACATTGGTCCCGTGCGAGGCATTCGTGCCTCTTAGGGGGCCGTCAGGGGGATGGTTTGGGTATTCACCCTCAAACGACTTCTTTTTTAGCCTAATCTACGTATTTTAAAATTACCGTCATATTCTCAAACCGTGAGACCCGTGACTACGCGGTCAGTTTATACAAGTTACATTGGTCCCGGGCGGTTTTCGTGCCTCTTACGGGGCCGTTTGGGGGCTGATTTGGGTTTTCACCCTTTAAGGGCTTATTTCTAAGCTTAATCGATATATTTTCAAATTATCATCATATTCTCAAACCAATGCCCCGTGACTACACTGTCAATTAGTACAACTTACATTTGTCCCGTGCGAGGCGTTCGTGCCTCTTAGGGGGCCGTTAGTGGGCTGGTTTGGGTTTTCACCCTCAAACGGCTTGTTTTTAAGCCTAATCAACGTGTTTTGAAATTATCGTCATATTCTCAAACCGCAAGACCTGTATCTATGCGATCAGTTTGTACAAGTTACATTGGTCCCGTGCAAGGTGTTCGTGCCTCTTACGGGCCGTTTGGGGCCTGGTTTGGGTTTTCACCCTTTAAGGGGTTATTTTTAAGCTTAATCGATATATTTTCAAATTATCATCATATTCTCAAGCCGAGAGGCACGTGACTACGCTGTCTGTTCGTACCACTTACATTGGTCCCATGCGAGGTGTTCGTGCCTTTTAGGGGGACGTTAGGGGGCTAGTTTGGGTTTTCACCCTCAAACGGCTTGTTTTTAAGCCTAATCTACGTATTTTGAAATTATCCTCATATTCTCAAACCAGGAGACCCGTGACTACGTGGTCAGTTTGTACAAGTTACATTGGTCCCTTACGAGGTGTTCGTGCCTCTTATGGGTCCATTTGGGGGCTGGTTTCGGTTTTCACCCTTAAAGGGCTTGTTTTTAAACTTAATCGATATATTATCAAATTATCATCATATTCTCAAACTGAGAGTCCCGTGACTACGCTGTCAGTTCATACAACTTACATTAGTAACGTACGAGATGTTTGTGCCTCTTATGGGGCCGTTAGACGGCTGGTTTGGGTTTTCACCCTAAAACGACTTATTTTTAAGCCTAATCTATGTATTTTGAAATTATCGTCATATTCTGAAACCAGGAGACCCGTGACTACGCGGTCAGTTTGTACAAGTTACATTGGTCCCGTAGGAAGTGTTCGTGCATCTTACGGGGCCGTTTGGGGGCTGGTTTGGGTTTTCACCTTCAAACGGCTTGTTTTTAAGCCTAATCTACGTATTTTGAAATTATTGTCATGTTCTCAAACCGGGAGACCCGTGACTACACGGTCAGGTTGTACAAGTTGCATTGGTCCCGGACGAGGTGTTCGTGCCTCTTATGGGGCCGTTTGGGGGCTGGCTTGGGCTTTCACCCTTTAAGGGCTTGTTTTTAAGCTTAATCGATATATTTTCAAGTTATCGTCATATTCTCAAACCATGAGGCCTGTGACTTACACTGTAAGTACGTACAACTCACTGTGACACTCCGCCTAATTAAATACCGGGCGATCACTCCTTTATGAAATTAAATCAAGGTAAACAGTTGGTTCATTCTCAGCATCACTGTTGATAAAAAAGTATATTTTCCAATTTAACACCCTAAATAATTAAGCTAAGTGTCAAAACCATTTTCATACATACTTTCCAAATTTTATTTAAAGAAAAACATTTATTTTATTAACAACATTCAATAAGTAAGAATCACACCATATTAAATTCTGAAACATAAACCAATTAATATAATACATTCGTCAATCGAATGACAACATACGAAAACTAAAGTCACAAATCCAAACTGAATAAATCCCATAGAACAATACTGGAAATAACTGAAATACAAATGTCCAATAACAACGGAATAATGGAAAGAGCTACACATGCTCAACTAGTGAAAGTACTAAGAGTGGATCCGAATGATCGAAGTCGCCTAATCAAGAGACCTGCAACTCCCACCTAAGCTGCAACGCGTTCCTTCCAAGAGATCCTAAGCAAGATGCCCCTGTGGCTGGGCACCTGTAATACATACATATATATACAAGAGAGAGAGAGAGAGAGAAAAACGGGTCAGAGCCCGAAAGTGTGTTTGATTTAAAATACGTTTAGCAAGTATTTAAATTGATACAGTCTAATGCAACAACATATTAGTGCGTCACTCTCTTGAGAAATGCTCACCTCTCTTCTAATGTGCACACCTATCGCACTAACCTTCCCAACGGTTTAACTTATCTCAGATTACTCGTAAGATTTAAAATTCAACGATTCCATTTTGAAAAGGATGTTTCAATTAGTAACCAAAGTTCTCCATTTTAACTTTATAAAATCAATAAAGTTTTCCAGTGACATATTATACTTTCTCAAAGTAAGTATTTATAATTGAGTCATCAACCATGTCCTACATAACACATTTTAGTAGACAGTTCCAAATTTCATAATTTCATATATATATTAACTACTCGTAAAATATATATAACAAAACAGCACCCCAAATAAAACTATGGTCCGGGCATACTCTACTATCCAAACCCCATATCACTCATATTAAGGGGAATACAAATTCGGAATCACTCTCGAATTGTATTAGCACATACTCAAACAATATTGAGACTAAGTATAGATTCCAGGTCTCGTAGGACCGTCTGAACTATCACTGCGATAGCCTGTACCAAGGATACCTATACACAAATAAAGATGAGGCGAAGCATAGATTCCAAGTTTCTAAGGGGGTGGAGCATGCCTGCGTCCCTTAGGACCGTCTGAACTATCACATCGATAGCCTGTACCAAGGATATCTATCTTCTAGGGTACAAGTCAATATCCCCCATAAAGGTCCCATCGAGATAAGACTGTCTCAGCGCGGAAACCTCAGGGATAGCAAGTAGCGTGGGCATGATTTTCACACATAGATAGTATATGCATACACAATCATATAACTATACTAATATTACCATATCATTAATGGGTAAATTCTCAATTCCCATAATTACATCATTCGCTAACTATATAACCATTTACGTCTTATTTTAATTTGAGGAACTTTTCCACTAACGCTTCATGGATTCTATCCTCCCAATCATAAAATTTAGTAGGTATACATATTCGTCCCAAGTAACTCACTTACGTATCTCTCTCTATTTAAATCATAAATTTACCGACCCTTATGTAATTATCCTAAAACACAACCTTTGCCCGTCATCAAGGGTCCCAAAATTTATTCACATGTCCTACTGGTCTTCCCTATCCCCAAAAACATTTTGTTACGGATGCCCAAGAATTATCTCACAATAAATTAAATTTAACTCACTTAATAAGGGAAATAGGAGTCTGCCAGGAGGGGTCGATCGATCGAGGTTTGGGGCTCGATCGATCGAACCTTCGATCGATCGAAGCTCTGGGCTCGATCGATCGATCAAGCAGGTCTGCGAAATCTGCAGAATTGCAGTTACGGGTTTCATCACCAAATTAACACCAAATCCATATTTTTCAACTCCAAACGTCCCAAAATTTCTACTACTAACATTATAACATTGTACCAGATGTTTCTAACGTAAGGCATGTACATATTCATCATTAAACATGGATACTCAACCCAAAATCTTATCTAATCATCAAGAACCCTAGAGTTTTCTTAATCATGGTTCTAATCTGTTTTTACCAGAAATTTCCTTCTAATACATCATCAAAATTTCGTGGGTTACTCTTCTAAATCACAAAAGATTTCCAGAATGAGGTTTAAGCCTTTACTATATGCAAATTCCTATCAAAATTTGGGTTTTCTTCCATATATTTCATCCCTAATCATTCCTAAACTACTATGGAAATTACACAAACGAAAATAGCAAGATAAACACTTGACTGGGATTTTTGACGTTCTGATTTGCAGATGTTTTTGGTGTGGTTGCGTAGCCCGTTGCGCGATCTACGCGTTGGCGGTGACGGCGGTGCAATCGGAGGTGTTCTTGGCCTAGAACTCCTTGGAGAGCTTCCCTCTTCCTCTCCAATGGCAGTCATTAGAATTAGGTTGTGTTAACCCTAAAAGATGACATTTCCCATCTGATATAACCCTATAAAATTCGTGGGTTTAATTACCCAAAAATGTAAAATGACCAAAATGCCCTCCGGGTTACTAATTAGGCCTAAAAACGCCCCGAGACCCAAACTAAACCACCGGGTACATTTTTCTGACTATCTCGACCCTTCCGGACGCGTTGACGCACTCAAAACGACTATACGAACAACTTATAAAATATTCACTTTTATTTATCGATAATTAGTCCCGACGCGACACGGGCGCGTCCCGACTCAAATTTCTAAAATTGTCATTTTATTTCACTCATGACATTCAATATAATCAATATCATATATTACTTTGCTCAATAGTAATATTCAACAAATTTCCCATAATTACTAACTCTCGTCACGTTAATAATTATAACATGATAAATTTCCGGATTTTTATTAAATAAATAACTCACATTAAATTTAATAAATCCCCAAATTAATATAGCATAAAAATACGGGGTATTACACTCACATTGGTCCCGTGCGAGGTGTTCGTGCCTCCTACAGGGGTGGATTGGGTTTTCACTCTTTAAGGGCGTGTTTTTTAGCTTAAACGATATATTTTCAAATTATCGTCATATTCTCAAATCGAGAGGCCCGTGATTACGTTGTCAGTTCGTACAACTTACATTGGTCCCATGCGAGGTGTTCGTGCCTCTTAGGGGGGCGTTAGATGGCTGGTTTGGGTATTCACCTTCAAACGACTTGTTTTTAAGCCTAAATCTACGTATTTCGAAATAATCGTAATATTCTCAGATCGGGAGACCCGTGACTACGCGATCAATTCGACAAGTTACATTGGTCCCGGGCGAGGTTTCGTGCCTCTTACGAGGCCTTTTGTGGGCTGGTTTGGGTTTTCACCTTGAAACGGCATGTTTTTAAGCCTAATCTACGTATTTTAAAATTACCATCTTATTCTCAAACCGAGAGACCCGTGACTTCGTGGTCAGTTTGTACAAGTTACATTGGTCCCGTGCGAGGTGTTCGTACCTCTTACGGGGCTTTTTGTGGGCTGGTTTGGGTTTCACCCTTTAAGGGCTTGGTTTTAAGCTTAATCGATATATTTTCAAATTATCATCATATTCTCAAACCGAGAGGCCCGTGACTACGCTGTCAGTTCGTACAACTTACATTGGTCCTGTGCGAGGTGTTCGTGCCACTTAGGGGGCCGTTATGGGGTTGGTGTAGGTTTTAACGCTCAAACGGCTTGTTTTTAAGCCTAATCTACGTATTTTGAAATTATCGTCATATTCTCAAACAAGGAGATCCGTGACTGCGCGGTCAATTCATACAAGTTACATTGGTCCCGTGCGAGGTGTTCGTGCCTCTTACGGGTTCATTTGGTATTTTTTTTTGGGGAATTTAATTGTATATAAAAAAACTAAAGGATATACAAAGGATGAAACCCTCCACAGAACAAAAGAACCCTGGGGCATACCCCACAGGCAAACAGGCCAACAAGGCAAAAACCAATCAAAGCCTAAATTAAAAGCCTATCTTCAGGAATGTTCCAGTACATACAAGCCATCTAGTTAGTAAAACTCCTTCTGTCCTTTTTCCACGTGATAGCTTTTACTTTAACCATGTTTTCAATACCCTTGATGATGGAATCAAGGAAATTGGAGACATGCTTAAAGCATCTAGCATTCCTCTCCATCCAAATGCAAGTGATAGTGGCAGCAAAGGATAGGGATCTAATCTTGTCACAAAGGGTCTTCGTAGAGTGGTTAACAGTAGCAAAATCCAACTCACTATTCAGACCCTGGGCATCCCTGTAGCACTGGTTCCTTAGCATCACCTCCTCCCATATACTTTTACTAAGGCTGCACTGAGAGAACAAATGGTTATATGTTTCCCTTTCAGTCCCACATAACTCACATAGGTCATCCACAGAAACTCCCCAATCATGTAATTTAACTTTAGTGTTGATGGCCTTCCTAAACACCAACCAAGTTATGAAAGAGCATTTAGGGATATACCCTATAACCTGAACACTAAAACCTAAAACCAATAAAAATAGCATATTAACCTGAACACTAAATCGAAAAACTTAAACCTTAATCCATGAATCCTAAAACCAAAACCTTAGTTAATAATCCTAAACCAAAAATCTTAAACCCTAAAACAAAAAATCTAATCCAAAAACCCTAATTCTCTCCCTTCTCTCTAAAACACCTCTAACCACAACGGCATACTACCAACACCCTACCACTCCCTGCTACCTTTCCAACACCATATAACCACCACTATGGCCACAACGCTTATCTCCCCTACCTTATCTAACCTACTGCCTATAAAAAATAAATGTGCTGGTGAGGTAACTAATCCCACCGTCATTGCCCCTGGTACGATTGACGCTTCTGACGATGAAGAAGGCCAGATATCGGATGAGCTGGTGGTCAGAGGATCACCACAGTTCACAACAAGTGGGGGAAAGGTCGGAGGTCATCCCAGCCTGGAAGTAAGTACTGGCATTTTCAGTATTAAGAAAACTATTTCCTCTCCTCATGAAACCTTTGTTGAGGAAGGCCCGCTAGTGAAACGCTCCCTTCTAGGGTTACAACAGGAAGGACCGTCAAGGTGTTTAACCAACCCCAGCCCATGACGGTGGAAAAGCACACGATGATTGTTGGAAGCTGTGCAATACATGGGAGAGACACTGTAGCCGCAAAACCTGGAATGAGTACCAAGACTATCTGTACACCTTTTACAACTAGTCTCCTCGCACATAAATGTGATGGGACTCCATTCGTCCCCCCACCTACTAACGAGGACAGTGGAAAAGACCCCAAGCCTCTAAATACAGGTTCTTTCAAATCTTGGAGTAGGGTAGCTGCTCCTAAACGTACACATAACCTCAAACTCACTTATCACCAATCGAAAATGGTAAATGGTATTCCCAGAGTGAAACCACCTATGGAGATTGAAGAAGCGGGTAAAACCTTATGGTGCAATAGTGCAGTGGGCTACTTCCTTGGTAGAAGATTGGCATTCTCACTCGTCAACACTCTTTCCCACAAGCTCTGGGACAAACATGGCCTCATGCAGGTTATTCCACATGACAATGGTTTTTTTCTATTCAAATTCAATCACGCTGAGGAGAGAGACTCAATCATTTCAAATTTCCCGTGGCACTTTGCTGGCAACCCTATTATTCTGAAATAATGGCAACCCAACTTCCAGGCACACAAAGACCTGACTAAAACTGTACCTATATGGGTTAGATTCCATAACATTCCCATCCAATACTGGACTGAAGCTGGCCTTAGCTACATTGCTAGCGTCATTGGTAAGCCTTTATATGCGGATGCTGCCACTGAGAAAATTAATAGACTTAGTTATGCAAGAATTTTCATTGATGTTGAAGCCAAGGACATATACCCTAAGACTATAGACCTGCTACATGGGGATGGTCAAACAACTGAGATTGTTGTAGAATATCAAGGTATGCCTTTCTCACGTTCGCACTGCCTTGTATTTGGACACAAGATCTCTAAATGTTCTCATGTGACTCAAGTATGGAAACCTAAACAAAACATGAAAGTGGTTGAAACCAATAAAACTTCAAGCAATGTATGGGAAACGGTGGGAGATAAAATCAGATAGTTTTCAGTGAAATGGAGACTACAAAGGAAACCAATGCAAACCCTATTGATGGGAGGGCTGCATCTCATAATAATGTTGCCTCATCTGCCATAGCCAACTGATTTGAAGCACTGCTTGACATAGAAGAGATAAGTGATCTATAGGTAACCCCATCTCTTACTGAAACACCAAAAATCAATATGAAGGCTTCGGTGAAAGGAACCCATTTGGAATCCATTGATGGAAAGGCTGTAATTCATACTATAGTTGCATCTCCTGCCATTACCAACCACATAGGTAATGAAGATGTAAGTGAGATTTATGCATCACCTGCACCGTCTGGAATAGCTTTAAAAATCAAAGACATTGATGGTAATGGAGGTAATCTTGATACAAACCTCTCCAAGAAATAGAGAAAGAATCTTCGAAAAAGACTTGTGGTGGGCTGAACGCTAATGATAACCCCCCCCAACCCCAACCCCCCTCCATGATTAAACTGGCTACATGGAACATTTGGGGCCTCAACAACCCGGCTAAGCACCATGAGGTACGTAAACTCATCAAAAATCACAACCTTTCCCTAATTTGCCTTGTGGAAACAAAAATGAGAAAAAATAACATCCTTAAGGCGACCAAAGGATGCTTCCCTCTTTGGGATATTACCCATAACTGTCCCAGTAATGGGGAAGTTGCTAGAATTATCATTGGGTGGAATCCCAATATGTTTAAAGTCAACACCATCTCTTCGAACAACCAAGCCATTACTTGCCTCATTACCTCGCTCAGTCTTGACAAATCCTTTTATGCTACATTTGTTTATGCTCTCAACTTGCCTGCTCAACGCACTATCTTATGGTCTTACCTTGTAGAAACTCATCTATATACTCACAATAATAACTAGATCATCCTTGGCGACTTCAAATGTCGTCAGAGCTCGCAATGAGAAGAGGGGAAATTTAGATATCGATATCAATGTTGTTAATGAGTTCAATCAATGTCTGTCTGATATACAGGTGGATGACATGGTCTCTAGGGGTCTTTGGTATACCTTGACTAGGAGCCATAACGAGGGTACGCTAATTCAAACTAAAATTGACCGGGTGCTCATTAATGATGATTAGAAGACCAACTTCTCTGAATCTCAAGCTGAAGTTATTACCCAAGGCTTGTCGGATCACTGCCCTATTATTATCTCCATCTTGAATCAACCACATGTCAGAGCTAAACCGTTCATGTTTTTCAACTACTTGATGAAGCATAGAGACTTTAATGCAACTGTTATGGAAGTTTATTGTATCTGCCAAACTTTTCTTGGCCAAGCAAGCTCTAAAAGGTTTCAACCTAAATTTCTTTAACAACCTTAGCAAAAAAACTACTGATGCCAAGAATGCCCTCAATGAAATCCAAGGCCAACTCAATAGGGGAGGTAGTAATGCTAATCTTCAAGCTGTGGAGAAGAATGCCAGAGTTGTTTATGCTGAGTATAGTAGTGCTGAAGAGGGTTTCCTTAAGCAAAAGTCCAGAACTAGATGGCTCAAAGATGGGGACATGAACACCAGATTCTTCCATTCTAGAATTAGAGGAAACAGAAATAGGAACAAAATCCTCAACATACAGGACAAACATGGGAATAAGGTGGAGGGCCATGCCCTGGTTGCTGAGGAGGCATTCAATTACTTCACAAACCTGCTTGGCCAGTCTAGTAACACTACCCATCCTCATATCCTCAATTACGCCATTACAAAGAAACTTTCTTCTGATGAGGCAACTTCTCTTATTTCTCCTATTACCAATGACGAAATAAAGCTTGCCCTATTTAGTCTTGGTAAAGACAAGACTCCTGGCCCTGATGGTTTTAACACTGAGTTCTACACCCATAACTGGAATATGGTGGGGGAGGAGGTCATTGCGGCTGTTTCCTCTTTCTTTCAATCCAACACGATGCTCAAGCAGTGGAATTGCACCAATCTTATTCTTATTCCCAAAACCAACTCTCGAACCTCCATGAAAGACTTTCATCCTATTGCGTGTTGCAATACCATATACAAATGTATCTCCAAAGTGATGGTTAACAGGATGAAATCCTTCATTCCCTGGCTTGTTAGTGACAGACAATCTGCCTTTGTTCAAGGTAGATCCATTGGGGATAACATCCTCATCATGCAAGAGCTAATGCGTAATTACCATAGAAATTATGGCCCTCCAAGATGAGCCCTAAAGATCGACATCCTCAAAGCTTATGACTCTGTCAGCTGGAGTTTCCTCTTTCATGTGCTCAACCATATGGGTTTTCCCCACAACTTCATTGGTTGGATCAAGGAATGTGTGACCACCTCGATGTTCTCGATTTCCTTGAATGGGTTGTCTCATGGGTTCTTCAAATCCAAGAGAGGGTTAAGACAAGGGGACCCTTTATCCCCCTTCCTTTTCCTCTTCATTATGGAAGCATTTGCTGGTCTGCTTGATCTTCACTCTAGATCCCCTCTTTTCACCTACCATCCTAAGTGAAAAGAGCTCAATATTAACCATCTTTGTTTTGCTGATGATCTTTTCATCTTAGCAGGTGCGGACTTAAACTCCATTGCTATCATCAATTCTACTATTCATGAGTTCAGTATGATGTCTGGTCTACAACCGAACCCTTTGAAAAGCTCCTTCCACGCTGTCGGCATCCCAAATGAGGACAAAATGTTTATCTCCAACCTCCTGGGATTTAATATGGGATATTTCCCCATTAAATATCTAGATGTTCCTCTCATCTCCACTAAACTAAAGCATGAGGATTGCCTTCCTTTCATTGACAAGATCACTCACAAAATTATGAGTTGGACTAACAGGTTCTTAAGCTACGCGGGTAGACTGAATTTAGTCATATCTGTGCTTTCGAGCATGCATACTTATTGGTCCTGTCTCTTCATCCTTCCTAAAAGAACGTTAAATGAAATTGACAACAAGCTACGTAGGTTCCTTTGGTCTGGATCGGAGATGAAGATGACTGGTTCTATGGTCAATTGGAATGATGTGTGTCTCCCCAAACTGGAAGGTGGGCTTGGTATAAAGGACTCCTATGTTTGGAATGTCGCGGCTATGTTCAAACAACTCTGGAATCTCTATAGCAAGAAAGATAATCTATGGGTTAAATTGTGTCATACCTACAAGTTGAAAGGTAGGAGCCTATGGCATCTACACACCCTAACTGATGTGTCTTGGACTTGGAGGAAACTAATGAAACTCAGGAGTAAATTCAGACCGCTGATTAAGTTGATAATTGGGAATGGGGGTAGCACTTTCTTCTGGCATGACAATTGGCACCTAAGAGGTCCGCTGTGGTTGAACTATGGCGAGAGAACCATCTACGACGCGGCTAGCAGACATAAGGCCAAGGTGGCAGATTTCATTTTACATGGGCATTGGGTTTGGCCTTCTACTATCACATGGGAACTCAATGAGATAAAATATGATGCCTTACCACCCATATACACCCATGTGGAGGATAAAGTCTACTGGCTACCTATGGCCAATGGCCTTTTCTCCATTAACTTTGCATGGAATGCTATTAGACGTCAACACACCCCTCCTGTCTGGGCCACATTTGTATGAAATAGCAGTAATATTTCGAAGTGCGCTTTCATCCTTTGGTTGGTTTGCAAGGATGCTCTCAATACTAAGGATAAGACATATGATTGGGGTCTTTCCCAGGATGATATTTATGTTCTATGTGGTAATGCTCAAGAGAATCGTCAACACCTCTTCTTCACTTGTAGGGTATCTGCTGCAATCAGGGAGGACATTAAATACTACAATTCATACATCAATGATGCCGCAAGTTGGGATGATATCATCATGGACGCCTCCCAACACTTTGCTGGAAAAAGCCTCATTCAAAAGATCAGAAGAACCTCCTTTGCTTCAGCCATCTACTGTATTTGGATGGAGCGAAACAACTGGATTTTCAAGAACTCTAAAGCCAACCATGCGAGTATCATGAATGATATATCCTTTTTTATCAACTGCAAATCCCATACTTGGAAAAAGTCGAGGAGAAACTTCAACAACTGGATGATATGTAAGAACTGGGGTCTTGATGAGAGTGTTTTACTTTCTGATTTGTAACTGTGGGTTGTTTTTTGGTTTGGTTACCTCCTTCTTCCGGAGTTATCTATTATTTATTTTAGGGATGTGTTTCTTGTATGAAACCACCCCCTAGGAGGGTATGCCCTCCTTTTCTTGTACATCCTTTGTTATTTATGATATTCTTAATTTACCAAAAAAAAAAACTAAACCCTAATCCCCAAAAAATAATTACAAAATCCTAAAACCGAAACCCCAAAACCTAAACTGAAAAACTTAAATACTAATCTATAAACCCTAAAACGAAATTCCTAGTTAATAACCCTAAACCCACATTACTAAACCCTATAACGGAAGCCTTAATTCCTAGATCCTAATCACTGAACCTTAAAACCAAAACCCTAATTACAAAACCCTACATCCTAAATCCAAAACGCTAATAAATAAGACTAAAAAATCCTAAACCCTAATCGCTATACTATAATTACTAAAAACCTTAACCCCTAAAATCGAAACCCTAATTGCTAAACCCTAAATCCTTAAACAAAAATCCTAATTAATAACTCTAAAACAAAAACCCTAAACCCTAAACCTTAAAACCAAAACCCTAATCCCTAAACCCTAATTACAAAATCCTAAACCCCAAACCCTAAAATGTAAACCGAAAAAATTAAACCCTAAAACCAAAACCCTTGTTAATAACAAACCCAAAATCATAAACTGTAAAACCTAAACCCTATTCCCTAAACACTAATTACTAAACCCTAAAACCTAATCCTAAAAATGTAAAACATAATTCTTAAACCCTAAACCACAAATCCTAATCCTTAAACCCCAATTACTAAACCCTAAATCCTAAAACGAAAACCCTAGTTAATAACCCTAATCTAAAAATCTTAAACCCTAAAACCTAAATCCTATTCCCTGAACCATAATTTCTAAACCCTAAAACCTTAAACCTAAAATCTAAACCCTAACTCCCAAACCCTAAATGCAAAACCCTAAAACACAAGCCCTAATTACTAAACCCTAAATCCTAATCCGTAAACCCAAATCGCTAATCCTAATCACTAAACCTTAAAACCCCAATGACTAAACCCTTAACCAAAGTCTTAATTCCTAAATCCTAATCACTAAATCTTAAAAAAACCGAAACCCTAACTACTAAACCCTACATCCTAAATCCAAAACCCTAATAAATAAGACTCAAAAACCCTAAACACTAAAACATAAACCCTAATCGCGTTTTGTTGTCGCAGTAAAACCAAAATGCTCCCTCTTCTCTCTAAAAAACCTTCAGCCAAACACAACCCTAAATATTTAAAAACTCCCGCCGGTAAGCCAAATCAATCTAACTCTGACAACCTAATCTCTAGCGCCACCATGAACAAGCTGCCTCCGGCCATACGTGGTAGTAGGACTCTAAACCCCTCTCATTCGCTTGATGCCACAGACATGGATGGGCATTCCAAGATGCATACCACCCCACTGGTTACAGATAAAATTGTTCCCTACAATGCAGTGAAAATTCCCATAAGCTCAAATCAAGGACTTGGAGTGGGAATAGAGCCTGGTCCGGTAGGTGTCTCCAAACCTATTGACAAGGATGAGTGTGAAGAGGGCCAAATCGTAGCCTCATAAGGAAGTATACCCAAAGACACGATACATGAATCAGGTGGTGAAGAATGGAATGAAGAGAAGGAGAGGTATAAGGAATTTTTTAAACATAAAGGATTCTCTCTTGAGGATGTTTTGCATTTTAGAGGAGATATGCGCAGAAACGAAGGCTCCACCTCTGATGGGGATAGGTACAAGATTGTAGAAAAGGAAAAAAATGAAAGAAGTAGTGGGAAAGAATGTTAATGGACCTATACCCTGCTCCTCCCCGACCAAGGCCGTGGATAAATCTTGGAAGGAGGTTGTTGCTGACAAGAGATACCCTAAGCTTAGACTCACATACCATGTGCCCTCAATAACTGATAAAAGTATCATTGTCACCCCACCTTTGGAGGTGGCTACAAATGGCTATGCTAAATGGGAAAATAGTATGGTTGGGTGTTTTCTGGGTAGGAACCTGCCATACACTTTGGTTTGCAATATAGCCCATAGGCTATGGGATAAATTTGGCCTCAAACAAATGGTGGGACACAACAATGGCAACTATTTCTTTATGTTTGATAATGCAAATGTGAGTGATGAGGCCATTGCCATGGCACTTTGTGGGGAACCCAATAATCATCCAGAAGTGGGCACCAAATTTCTCTTTTTCCAAAGACTCAACCTCAAAGATTCCAGTTTGAGTAAAGTTCCATAATATTCCTGTCCAATTTTGGATAGAGGAGGGGCTGAGCTATGTGACAAGCTTAGTTGGAATACCAATGTATGCTGATACTATAACTGAAGGAATGCAAAGAATTAGTTTTGCAAGAATATGTGTGGAGCTAAAAGTCATGGAAGAATACCCCAAAGCCATTGATGTTAGAATGGAGGATGGATCCTATACTGAAGTTGGAGTGGAGTACAAATAAAAAAAACCATCATGTGTCAATTGTGGCATTTTCGGTCATGCCCTTGTTAATTATCCAAAGGCAAAGAAGGCATGGGTGGCAATAAATAATAGAGAGGGGTCGTTCCCAATCAAAAGCCATTTTGAGATTCAGAAGTCCCTAGAAGAGGGGTGGACACCAGTGCAACACAAAGTCACTAAGACCCCTATAGATACTGAAGCAGACACTAGTGGAAGGAAACTAAAAGGAGTACCAGCTGAGGAAGGTAATTCTACAAAGATTTTAACAGGGGATAATAGGCATGCCAAAGTAACAACTTCTAATCAATTTGATATCCAAGAGACTGAAAATGAGGATTCTCCTCCAGTGCAGCATAAGGCCTCAAAGACCCCTACATTTGTTGATTCAGACATTAGTGGGGTGGAAACAAAAGGAATTCCAAGTGTGGTGGGCAGTTATACAATGAATGAAGAAGCATGGGGAAAAAAGTCCTAACATTGCTACTACCTCTAACCCTTTAGATATATTAGAGACTAACATTGAGGACTCTCCATTGGTTACTACCCCTGCCCCATCTGGGTTAGCTCTAAAGATTATGGCAGTGGATGAATTTGACAAGGGGAAAAGAGTGGGAGGCAACAAAGATGATGGCAAAGACATGTTCAGAAGTAACAAGAATGAGAAGAAGAGACCGGGTAACAAATCCAATAAGTTTAAATGACTAAGATGGGAACATGGAACATTAGGGGGCTTAATTACCCCATAAACAAATTGAGGTGGGGAAGATTGATTATTAAGGATAATAAGTTAGACCTTATTAATCTAGTGGAGACTAAGATCAGGAGGAACAATTTAGACAATGTTAAGAGCATGTGTTTTTACCATTGGGAGTATGTCCACAATTTCCCTATTGATGGAGGTCTGGCTAGAGTGATTATGGGATGAAATCCCAATATTCTGAAGCTTGAAGTGATTAATACTCATAGACAAGCTTTGTTTTGCCTTGTAAATATCATAGGAACCAGTTATTCCTTTTATGCCACATTCATTTATGGGGATAACCTGCCTGAGCAAAGAAGGAGCTTATGGGATTACCTTAAGGAGAACAAAGTGGTGGTTAATGATAGGCCTTGGGTTCTCATGGGTGATTTTAATGTGGTCAGATGCCAAGAGGAGAAAAAGGGTATTAATGACATAGATACTGCTGCTACTGATGACTTTAATAGCTGCTTAAGTGAGCTGAATGCAGATGACATCGTTAATAGTGGCCTATGATTCACGTGGAATAAGAACCAACATGGATGCAATAATGTTCAATCGAGGATTGATAGGGTGATTCACAATGATACTTGGACTGATTCCTTTCCTAATTCTCAGGCTATCACCCTGCCTTGTGGAATTTCTGATCATGGCCCCATTATAACCCTTTTGGATAACAGTAGCAATAGGAGACCTAAGCCCTTCAAGTTTTTCAATTTGTGGATGAATCATGATGACTTCATGCCTACTCTCATTGAAGCTTGGGATGTGATGGTTGATGGGAACCCAATGCTTAGGCTGTTTAGGAAGTTTAATAGAGTGAAAGTCTCTTTGAAGTTTTTTAATAGAAAGTTCTTTAATAGAATTTCTACTTAGGTAGCTGACACTAAGAGCATGTTGGATAACCTTCAGAGTGCTCTGGACAGTGATGGTACCAATGTGGAGCTTCAAGCAGCTGCTAGAATCAAATATACTAACCCAACCAAGTGGCTGCAGCTTGGTGATCAGAACAATGCTTTCTTCCATAAGAAAGTTAATCAAATCTTATCTAGAAGGAAAATTGTGAGCATAGAGAATGAGATGGGAGTGAGAGTTGCAGGATGTGACCAGGTGGCTAGTGAAGCTACGAGGTACTTCCAAAACCTATTAGGGAATAGGGCGCAATGTGAGGTTGTTGATGCTGCTCTTGGGGATGTTATAAAGAATAGACTCACCTCTAACCAAGTTGATTTATTTGAAAAAGTAGTCATTCATGATGAGATTAAAGAAGTTATGTTTGAAATAGGGTTTGATAAGGCTTCAGGCCCTGATGGCTTCAACAGCTATTTCTTTAAAGAAAATTGGCAGCTGGTAGGGAGAGATGTGAGTGAAGCCATTATTAAGTACTTCTTTGAAACTGGTATTTTTTTTTATCAGTGGAACTGTACAACCCTTAATTTAATTCCTAAGGTGCAACCCCTGTTTCTATGAAGGAGTTCAGGCCTATCTCCTACTGTAACACCATTTACAAATGTATTTCTAAAGTGATCTCTCGTAGGCTCAAGAAGTTGATGCCTTGTCTAATTAGCAACAACCAAACTGCTTTTGTGGAGGGAAGGTCTATAGCTGACAATATCCTATTACTCCAAGAGTTAATGAGGAACTATCATAGGGACTCCTACCCTCCAAGATGTGCTATCAAGATTGATATACTCAAAGCCTATGATACTGTTAGCCGGGACTTCTTATTTAATCTCTTGGCCCAGTTTAGTTTTCCCACTAAAGTCATTGGTTGGATTACTATGTGTGTGACAACTACAAGGTTCTCTATTAATCTGAATGGGGAGCTAAATGGTTTTTTGATTCGTATCGAATATTGCATATTTCCGCCCGTTATCTTTATGCATTCTAGCTCTTTTACGGTCCTAAATGCCTATAATTATGCTCATTAACCAGACAACCTTGGATTTGGATATATACATGCTTTGCAGAGGTTATTTGTACTTTTGTAGGTATTGGAACGCTAAAAGTGAGGTTCGGTTGCATTTCGGAGAAGTTCCATCGTTGAATGATACTACAAGGGCAATTTGGTCTTTTCAAACTCACTATTTTTTATGGAATGAAGTTACCAACATGTAGATCATGAAATTATCTTTCCGTGGCCACTGACCGTGCGTCATTCTGACTCCGTATGTGGAAGTTATGCCCATTTCCGAAAGGTTTCGGTATTTTCTTCTACTTCAAGGGCATTTTGGTAATTTCATACTGCTTAATTTGGAGGGTTTGAAAACATAATCATGTAGATAATTGAATTAGCTTCGCGTCGGTTCCGACCACGCCTCATTTCGATTCCGTATGAGGGAGTTATGGCCGTTTCCGTGCAACGCGTCAAAATTGGTTCGGAGGGAAAAGGGGGCTGCCTCAAGCCCAAGGCAAATTCAAAAAGTGCGGTCGACCGGTCCCAAAATAGAGGTCGATCGGTCCCATCAGATATGGACGAAAATTGACTTATTTTGGGTTTTTTGGCTTGGTTTTGTTTGGGGTTTATTTTGGGGTATAAATAGAGTGTTAGGGGCATTTATTTGAGGGAGATATTTCATTTTAGATACTTAGTTTAGGGTTTGGATTTTGAGAGCTCATCTTCTCCTCTCTTTGGGTGTTCCCCATTTGGGTGTTGTAAGGTTACTATTCATTATCTCTTCCAATTAATTTAAGTTGTATTTCCTTATTTTCTTGCTTTGTAGTTAATTTACTTGCTTTCTAATTTAGTTTACTTGCTTTATTTATTGCTTTCACCTAAATACATGTCATTTACCATGCTCTGTAGCTAGGTTAAATTAGGTTGTGTCGGATTGAACTCACCTAGGGTTGACGTGTTGCTTTGCTTTGGTGATGGAGTTTACGGGTCTATTTCGAGTGTGTTGACCTAGTTATTACGCCTAGGGGATTTGACGGGGTATATCATGTATGCTCCGTGCTTACGACCTTGCGTGCGTAATTTCCGGGGTATTTGTTGACACCAAAATCGTATTAGACTTTTATGCAAATTTAGGGGCGTGACAACCCTTGATTTAATTAACTGTCGAAACGAGACGCATTTGTAATAAATCGTCGACCCATGTAACCATTTTATACTAATTAACTCGGGTGAGGGATATTAGACGCAACCTATAGTTTTTACTCACTTTCTTAATATAGCTTTATTTTCCCTCGCCTAGATTACTATTTCCCTTTTATGCATCTTTTCCCTTTTTGTGTATAAACATCTTTTACACTTTTATTTGAGGAGTATTAAATCACTTAAATTCTAACATCTCGTCTCTGTGGATTTTCGATACCCGACTTACCGCTGTGCTTGCCTCGCAAGTGTAGTAGTAACTTAGGTTTTTGTATTGAGTTGGCGAAACGAAAACAACGACTGTGCACTTTACACGCGCACACTTTTCGCACCCGATCATTTTTTTCATGGGAGAAGAGGGCTTAGGCAGGGAGATCCTCTCTCTCCCTACATGTTCCTGCTTGTGATGGAAGTGTTCACTGGGATAATTACCAAAGCAACTGAATCATCCCTATTCAATTGCCATCCTAAATGTAAAGAGATGTCTTTAACCCATCTTAGTTTTGTTGATGACTTGATTGTTTTTGCTGGTTGTGATAAGGAGTCTTGCAACATTGTTATGGATGCCATTTCTCACTTTAGCACCTACACTGGGCTAAAGGTTAACCTGAATAAAAGTATCCTTTTCACTGCTGGGATTAATATGGAAGGGATTCAAGAGATTTATTCTATTATTGGCATTCAACATGGGAACCCCCTTTTCAAATATCTTGGGGTGCCTTTCATTACAACAAGGCTAAAGAAGGAGGACTGTCAGTTCCTGGTGGATAGCATCACCATGAGAATCAAATGCTAGACTAATAAGTTCTTGAGTTTTGCAGGTAGGCTTCTTCTTGTTAGGACTGCCATTTTCTGCATATAAGTTTATTGGGCTTGCACCTTTATTCTGCCTAAAAGCATCATAAAAAAGATTGAGCAAATTATGAAGAATTATTTGTGGAAAGGAGATGAGGCTATTAAAGGTGCTAAAGTAGCCTGGGAGGACATTTGTGTTTCTCTAAAGGAAGGGGGGCTAAATATCTAGAGTCTAGAGACATGGAACATTGCTGCCATGGCTAAGCATTTGTGGAACTTGTGCAGCAAGAAGGATAGTTTATGGATCAAGTGGTGCAATGTATACAAAATCAAAGGAAGGATCATATGGGCTTTGAGTATCCCAAATGATGCCTCATGGAGCTCAATACTCAAGATAAGAGAAAAGTTTAAAAGACAAATCAAAACCACCATTGGGAATGGAACTCAAGCATTTATGTGGTTTGATTTTTGGCTTCCTAATCCCCACATCCCCTATATAGTGATAACATTGTTTATGACTCAGCAAGTAGCCTTAAAGCTAAAGTTTCTGATTTTATCCACCAAATGGAGTGGAGATGGCCCTCAACTGTGACTTGGGAATTAAATGAAGTGAAGAATGCTAACTTACCTGCAATTCTTGAGGAAAATGACACTGTTGTTTGGCTTCCTTCAAATAAAGGGAATTTCACCATTGCATCACTGTTGAATACCCACAAGCCTCCTGTCACTTGGAACAAGTCTGTCTGGAGCAAGGTTTGCATTCCTAAGTGTTCTTTCATTGCTTGGTTAGTATTTAGAAAGGCCATCAATACTAAGGTAAAGGTACTAGAATGGGGTATTTCTGAGGATGACCTATGTGGGATGTGTGGAGCAGAGAGGGAGACATATAACCATATGTTCTCTCAATGCATCCTTAGTAAAATTATTTGGGAGGAGGTGATTCTTAGAAACCAGTGTTACAGGGATGTTCAAAGTTTGAGTAGAGAGTTGTCCTTGGCCATTGTTAACCACTCTACCAAGACCTTATGTGACAAGATTAGATCCCTTTCTTTCACTGCAACTATCTACTACATATGGATGGAGATAAATACTAGGTGCTTTAAGCATGTCTTCAATTCCCTAGACACCATTGTGAAGGGTATTGAAAACATGGTTAGATCCAAAGCTCTTACTTGGAAGAAGGATAGAAGGAACTATACTAACTAGATGGCCTGTATGTACTGGAACATTCCTGAAGATAGGCTTCTATGTTAGTTTATGTTAGGCTTTTGGCCTTAGTTTGTTGTTTGCCTTTGGGGTATGCCCCGGGGTTTTTGGTCTATTGAGGTTCTTTCCTCTGTGTATTCTTTTTTTTCCTTTATACAATTAATTTTCCCAAAAAATAAACACTAATCGCAAAACTATAATTACTAAATCCTAAAACCTTAACCCCTAGAATCGAAACTCTAATTCAAAAACCCTAAAACTATAACCCTAATTACTAAACCCTAAAACAAAAATCATAATTAATAACTCTAAAAAAATACTAAAACCTAAAACTAGTTGACTATTTAAGGTCAAATAGTAGGGATCGGTTGACTATTACAGGCCACATCGAGGATCGTTGGCTATTTAAGGTCACATTGGAGAACTTTCTATATTTTACGTCCCGTAGGTAACAAATTGATTTTAAGGCGACATAGGGACCAATTGATAGTTCATGGTCCCGTACAGTACAAATTGATTATTTAAATGCACATATGGGACATATTGTATATTTAAGGCCGCATAGAGGAACAATTCACTATTTCAGGTTGCATTTGGGAAATGACTATTTAAGATCTTGTGGGGGAAGGGTTGTCTATTTAAGGTTTTATAGGGAACATGCTCACTATTTAAGAATAATTTACTGTTTAAGGTTGCATGGTGAGTGGTTGATTATCTAAGGCTGCATAAATGATCAGTAGACTATTTAAGGCCCTTTAGCAGATCAATTAAGCATTTAATGTTCTAAACAAACACGTGTAATACCCCATACTTTTATAGATATTCAAATTACATAAGTGGGTGTAATTTGATAATTAGAGAAATTTTAGTGAGTAGTAATTTTGGGAATTTATGAGCGTCAATTTATTTTCATTATGTGTTACAATTACTTTTAGAGACTAAGTAAATGAATCAGAGTATTTTAATTCATGTCGTAGTTGGAAAAAATGATGGGAAACATTTCACGTTTAAGGAAAACACGGGTTAAGTAGTGTTGGTTTCGATTAGCGAATTTTAGTTAAGTGACTCGGATGGGGATTTCGAGTGCAAAGTTGGTTTCAGAATGGCCGAGATAGTCAAAATAGAGTATCCGGGGGTAGTGTTTAGGTTCCGGGGAATTTTGGACTAGTAAGGACTCGCATTATAATATACGAGCCATTTTTGGGTTTATAAGGGATAAACCCTTATTCTCTCTTATAAAGTCACGAGAGAGAGAGAACGAGAGAGAAATAAAAGAGAGAGAGGAAGAGAAAGAAATAAAAAGAGAGATTCCGAGCCAAACACCGCTAGATTCGACTCGAGGTCGTCGGATTTTATCCACAAGGCAAGTGTTTACTTGCTTTATTCATTTGAGTGTGTATCTCATATCATTGTTGGTGTAAACTAGATAAATTTGGGTTAGAACTCTTGAAATAAATTTGGGAAAATTGGATTTTGAAATCACAAATAGGTGTGTTGTTATCTCTTGATGATTTCTAGTGTTAAAACCATGTTAATGGTGTGTATATGTAGATTGAAATGGGAAGAAATGATATAATTGGAGTTTTAATGATTTAGGATTCAAATCTAAGAAAACTTGTTTAATCCCCCAAATAATTGACGTGGCAGTTATAAAGTAGTGGTTAGATGATTGTAGTATTGTTGGTTGAGATTAGAAACCATAAAATGGAGGTTGGGTTGATATTTGGTGTTTTGGAGATTTAGGTTTCGTAAGAATTGGAGAGTTGGCCGACACATGTGGTGTGACCGGTCAACCGCGGCCTTATGGCCGGTCGACTGGGATAAGGTAAAAAGGCCACTGGTTGCCTCGCAAGGCAAACTCCCATTTCGCGGTCGATCGGGGGTTAGGGACCGAACGACCGATACTCTATTTTGTGCCCAAGATAAGGATTTTTGCTACTCCTTTTTCTTGTTGGGTTTAAAGCATAGGGACCTTCTTAATTAATTTTTTATAGATGGTTATGACCTATAGGACTTGAGGAGTTGTATATTAACGTTGGGTTAGTTGAGTGTACAATTCGGGGTATAGACTCAATAACTGTCTAGGATGAGTGGCATTTGAGAGAAGTCTTCGGCAAGTGTGTATAGATATATTTATGAGGTTAGAGTATATACGGGACGATTACATTTGAGTAAATCCTAGGATACGAGTACGATGGAATTTAGGATATCGGCTAAAAAGATTAAGCTACTATCCGGTATGTCTTTATTGACGGTTATTATTATAGGTGATGCGATACCTATGGAATTAAAATAAGTTGTTTGTGTACTTATTTAATTATTACGAATCGGTATATTCGGATTTATATAAAATCGTTAAATGTGACTAAGGTGTAAGTTAAGCCTTAAGTAATAGAATACTTGTAGGTTTAGTGTGTTAAGTGTATGAATACTTATATACTATTATGAATGGGAACATTCGGGGTATTGGCTATCACTATAAGAGTTCCGCAATTATAGCCAGAGCATATTGAGGAATGTTATATTATATATACGGGTATTGTTATAGTATATATATATATATATATATATATATATATGACTTGTTTATCAATATATTGGTATGCAAATGATATGTTTATGTATATGTTTATATCTCTAGTGCTATCCAGGGAGGTTGCGCGATGTGGGTGAATCCCCTGGCTTACGGAGTAGGGAGAGTATATATATATATATATATATATATATATATGACTTGTTTATCAATATATTAGTATGCAAATGATATGTTTATGTATATGTTTATATCTCTAGTGCTATCCAGGGAGGTTACGCGATGTGGGTGAATCCCCTGGCTTACGGAGTAGGGAGAGTATATCCCCAGTCTTATCGTCCCGTATATGGGTGTGATATTTTTATTCCACTTTCAGGAGGGAATATGACTGCCTCCACCGTTTTGTATTTCTACCATGATCATGAGAAAGTCTGACTTGGTACCGAGGTTAAGTTGAGCAAACCCGGATGTGAATGGGCACTTTGAGACTGCATCCTCGAGTTATAACTTGGTGGGATGGTTATTATACTTATGATTGTAAAATAGGTAAATATACTTGTTGTTTATAGTTTATTGCTGGAATATGAATATGAGATATCATATAACCTTAAATGGTGTAAAGTGTAAAATGAATAAGATGTTATTCTTCTTCCGGTAGTTATATATATGGAGTAATACAAATGTGAATTGTAGGTTCAAATTAAAACCATTTATAATAAGGGATATTATATGTTAAAGTAAATATGGTACTTTAGACTAGTGAAAGTTACGGAATATAAACGGTATAGTTTTATACAGAAACAAGGACTATATATATATCACATGGATGATTATATCAACAAAGCTTATGTAATAGCTTACGATATAACATATTATATCACGCAAGGTAGGTGATAGTTATGAGGATTTAGAAGATGGACGAAAGAGATTAGTTAGACAAGGTAGTTTAACTAGGTTGTTTCTAATGTCTGCAATAGGTGTGCACTAATAGAAGAGCATCTCATGAGAGTGCAATACCAGTTTAAATATGAGAGATTTCATATTTCAATATATGGCATTTGAGCACTTGCCAAATATTTTTAAAACTCGGGCTCTGACACGTTTCTCTATTTTCCCTCTCTTCTTATATATGTATATATATTAGGTGTCCAGACACAGGGACACCTGGATGTTGATTCTTTCGAGTCAGACGTATGCTGCAACAACTGTGGATGCAAAGAGGTTTATTGTAGATGCTTTTATCCTTGTGATCTAGATATGATGCATTGTCGTAATATTCAGGTCGATAGCCCAGTTGTATCCATTTATTCTTTTACCGCATTTTGATTTGCGACTATTCGATTTGGTTGTATTATGTGGTACCGAGAGTTCGGTTATTTTTATTTCATTTCAGTTGTTGAATAAATAATGTTGTGATTGTTTTATTTGGATGGTTGGATTAAAAAGATTAGTTAAATAAAATTTTGACGCCAGCCTAATAAGTTATTAGTAATTAATTCGGTTTTCGACAGTGATGCTGAGAATGAACCATATGAGATTCCTGCTTTAATCTGGTAAAGGATTAACCACACGATATTTTATTTGGCGGGGGTCGCATTGGAGTTAGTTAACTATTTGTGGTAGCATATGGGACCCGTTGACTATTTAAGATTGTATAGGGGACCAGATGACTATTTAAGATTGCGTGGGGGAGTGACCGACCGTTTAAGTCTCATATTAACTATAGAGGGACATTTAGCAGATGAATTCACTATTTAAGGTTGCATAGATGACATGTTAAATAATTAAGGTCACATGAGTAACTAGTTGACTATTTACAGATCCGTAAGGAACGGTTAATTATTTACACTCTCATAAGGGGGCGGTTAATTATTTAAGGTCCATGGGAGACCGGTTGACTATTAAAGGTCACATTGGGGATCCTTTTAAGGTCGATCGAGAGATGATATGACTATTCAAGGTCCCATTGGGACATGTTGACTATTTAAGGTGTCATCGGGGGTGATTGGCTATTTAAGATCCATTGGGAGACTGGTTGATCTCATAAGGAAACGAATGACTATTGATTGTCACATAAGGAACCGGTTGACTATTCAAAGTCCCACGTTGACTATTTAAGGATACATGAGAGACCAGTTGATAATTTAGGGTTGAATAGGGCAACGGTTTACTATTTATGGATGCATAAGAGACCAATTAACAATTTAAGGAAAATTTTATTAAAGAAAAACTTTGACAAGAAAAGTTCATCGAGGGGTAAGAAGGGTTTCACGAAAACACAAGTTCTTTTACAAAAATGTAATATTAAACATAAAGGAGAAGTTTAAATCATGTTTTTGCTAGAAAGTAAAGAATGCCAATGTATATTTGCTCTATTCGGACAAAATTATTTTTATTCTTTTATTAAAATTAATTTTAAGCGACCCACCACAAAGAAGAGTTAAAATTGTTTGTTAATAGGTTAACTTAATTTGGAAAACAGGAAAATGGATTATTCAGTGCAAAAATAGCGGGAGGAATATAGTAGAAAAAAAAAGAAGTCATGGTTAGTGAGGAAGGGAAGTTTATTTTAAAAACATCATTTGTATATAGAAAATGGAGTAAATATTTTTAATAATGAAAAATGGAGTTTTAATTAGATTGGTTGGTCAAAAGACTAAGGTTCGTTTATTTAATAGTAGTAATACGCTTTCATGCGCTAACGAACTACAAAGTACAAAATGTGCTTCACATTCGTTGTAATATGGTGGGGCCCACACCATGTTACAACAATTGTCACAAAAGATTTGGTACTTTGTATGTACTAAGTATGTGTAAGAGAAATTTGATTTTATTCATAAATAAATTTTATTTAAAATAAAGGGAAAGTGGGAGGAAGAATTTCTTTTATTAACTATTAAGTAAAAGGTAAGTTTATTAAGATAGAGAAACGAGATTAATAAGTTTTAGTTTAAAGATAAAAGTTTGACGAGGCAAAGGGGTTTATATTGAAAAATAAATTTTGATGAAGTGTGGGGGAACTGTAAGATTCTTTTAAAAAAAGATGTGCTTTCAGGGCTAGAGGATTATATGGGAAAAGAGGATACAATGTTAAGAGTATTGGAAGAAGGAAGGAGAGTGATAGATTAGGGAACCATATTAAGAAGCTAGAATTATCATTGGGTGGAAGCCCAATATGTTTAAAGTTAGCATCATCTCTTCGAATAACCAAGCCATTACTTGCCTCATTACCTCGCTCAGCCTTGACAAATCTTTCTATGCTACCTTTGTCTATGCTCTCAACCTGACTGCTCAACGCATTGTCCTATGGTCTTACCTTGAAGAAACTCATCTATTTACTCACAATAATAGCTGAATCCTCCTTGGTGACTTCAATGTTGTTAGTGCTCGCAATGAGAAGAGGGGAATTTTAGATATTGATGCCAATGCTATTAATGAGTTCAATCAGTGTCTGTATGATATACATGTGGATGATATGGTCTCTAGGGGTATTTGATATACCTGGACTAGGAGACATAACGAGGGTACGTTAATTCAAACTAAAATTGACCGGGTGCTCATTAGTAGGTGCGGACTTAAAACTCCATTGCTATCATCAATTCTGTTATTCATGAGTTCATCATGATGTCTGGTCTTCAACTGAACCCTTTGAAATGCTCTTTCCACGCTGCTGGCATCTCAAATGAAGATAAAATGTTTATCTCCAACCTACTAGGATTCAATATGGGATCTTTCCCCATTAAATATCTTGGTGTTCCCCTCATCTCCACTAAACTAAAGCATGAGGATTGCCTCCCTCTCATTGACAAGATCACTCACAGAATTATGAGCTGGACTAACAGGTTTTTTAGCTATGCAGGTAGACTGAATTTAGTCATATCTGTGCTTTTTAGCATGCAAATATATTGGTCATGTCTATTCATCCTACCTAAAAGAACGTTAAATGAAATTGACAACAAGTTGCGTAGGTTCCTATGGTCTGGCCCGGATATGAAGATGACTAGTTCAAAGGTCAATTGGAATGATGCCCAAACTGGAAGGTGGGCTTGGTATCAAGGACTCCTATGTTTGGAATGTCGTGGCTATGTTCAAACACCTTTGGAACCTCTGTAGCAAGAAAGATAATCTCTGGGTTAAATGGTGTGACACCTACAAGTTGAAAGGTAGAAGCCTATGGCATATACATACTCCAACTAATGTGTCTTGGACTTGGAGGAAGCTAATGAAGCTTAGGAGAAAATTCAGACCGTTGATTAAGTTGATTGTTGGGAATGGGGGAAGTAATTTCTTCTGGCATGATAATTGTCACCCTAGAGGTCCACTGTGGCTGAATTATGGCGAGAGAACCATCTACAATGCGGCTAGCTGTCATCAGGCAAAGGTAGCGGATTTCATTTTGCATTGGCAGTGGGCTTGGCCTTCTACTATCACATGGGAACTCAATGAGATTAAACATGATGCCTTACCGCCCATGTACACCCATGTGGAGGATAAAGTTTACTGACTACCTATTGCCAATGGCCTTTTATCCATTAATTCTGCATCGAATGCCATTAGACGTCAACATACCCCTTCTGCCTGGGCCACAATTGTCTGGAATAGCAGCAATATTCCGAAGTGATCTTTCATCCTTTGGTTGGTTTGTAAGGATGCTCTCAATACTAAGGATAAGACCTGTGAATGGGGTTTTTCTCAGGATGATATTTGTGTTCTATGTGGTAATGCTCAAGAGAATCGTGATCACCTCTTCTTCACCTGTAGCGTATCTGCTGCAATCTGGGAGGATATTAAATAATACAATGCTTATATATCAATGATGCAGCAAGCTGGGAGGAGAACATCATGGACGCCTCTCAACACTTTGCTGGAAAAAACCTAATACAAAAGAACAGAAGAACCTCCTTTGCGGCAGCCATCTACTGCATATGGATGGAGCGAAACAACCGGATTTTCAGGAACTCAAAGGCCAACCATGCGAGTATCATGAATGATATCTCCTTTTTTGTCAATTGCAAATCCTATAATTGGAACAAGTCGAGGAGAAACTTCAACAACTGGATGATATGCAAAAACTGGGGTCTTGATGAGAGTGGTTTACTTTCTGATTTGTAATTGTGGGTTGTATTTTGGATTGGTGTCCTCCTTCTTCCGAAGATTTTGTTTGTTTGTTTTAGGGATGTGTTTCTCCTATGAAACCACCCCCAGGAGGGTATGCCCTCCTTTTCTTGTATATCCTTTTGTTTATTTATGATATTTTTAATTTACCAAAAAAAATACAAAAAGGGAAGATATGATTATTAAATTTTAAAAGAAAATTAAAAGTATATGATTATATGATATATATTAAGGATTTTGATTGCAAACTAGTTTTTAATATAAACATATAGGGAAATGTAAAAGTGTAAAAACGATAGTTAAAAGGGAGGGCTAAAAAAAATACGATTATAACCGAAATTTAGCTGACTTTATAGCAAGTTTAAATAGACGATTAAGGGTTTAATGAGATCCGTTATAACTATTTACAGTAGCATAGGTAACTAGTTGACTATTTAAGATCACATATGAGATCGATTAACTAGTAAGGTCGCATATGAGACCGATTGACTATTAAGGTCGCATATGAGACCGGTTGACTACTTAAGGTATAATTGGAGAAATGTTCACTACTTAAGGTCCCATTGGGGCAATTAACTACTTAACATCATATTGGGGATTGGTAACTATTTTAGGGTCGCACAGAACCAGTTGACTACTAAAGGTTGCATGGTGGACCGATATACAATTTAGGGTCACATACGGATTTTTCGACAGTTAAAAGGTCACTTAGGGGAGTGGCTAAATATTCAAGGTTTCACAGGTTAACAGTTAAGGGTCACATGGGAGCGGTTGACTATTTAAGGTACAATGGGGGTTCAATTGACTATTTAAGACTGTTTAAGGTCAATTAGGGGATCACTTGACTATTTAAAGTTGTATAGGGATCGGTTGACTATTAAAGTCCACATCGAGGATCATTGGTTATTTAATGTCACATTGGAAAACGTTATATATTTCACATCCCGTAGGAAACAAATTGATTCTTTAATGTGACATAGGGGACCGTTGATAGTTGAAGGTCCCGTAAAGTACAAATTGACTATTTAAAGTCGCATATGTGACAAACTGTATATTTAAGGTCGCATAGAGGAACAATTGACTATTTCAGGTTGCATTTGGGAAATGACTATTTAAGATCTTGTGGGGGACGGGTTGTTTATTCAAAGTTTTGTAGGTAACATGCTCACTAATTATGAACTCTTAACTATTTAAGGTTGCATGGTGAGCGGATGACCAACGAAGGTCCTATAAACGATCGGTTGACTATTGAAGGCCCTTTAGCAAATTAGTTGCATTGAGGATATGTTAACTAATTAAGGTCACATAGGGTACTAGTTGACTATTTACAGATCCATAAGAAATGGTAAGCTATTTACACTCGCATAAAGGGTTGGTTAATTATTTAAGGTCCATGGGAGATCGATTAACATTTCAAGGTCACATTGGGGACCATTTTAAGGTCGCTCGGGAGAAGGTATGACTATTTAAGGTCCCAGGGAGGGCAGTTTGATTAATTTTCTTTTCTGATAATTTATTGCGTTATTTAGTTAAAAACAGGTTGATTAATTAAGGTGGCAATGGGAGGTGATTGACCCTTTAAGATCCACTGGGAGACTGGTTGACTACTTAAGATCGCATAAGGAAAGGATTGACTATTTATGCCATAAGGAACCGATTGACTATTCAAAGTCCCATACTGACCATTTAAGGATAGATGAGAGACAATTTGATAATTTAAAGTTGAATAGGAGATCGATTTTCTAATTAAGTATGCATAAGAGACCAGTTGATAATTTAACGAAACTTTTATTAATGAAAAAGTTTTACAAGAAAAGTTCAAAGAGTGGTAAGAAAGGTTTAACTAAAAAAAATCTTTTACAAAAAGTAATTTTAATCGTAAAGTAGAAGTTTAAATCATATCTTGTTAGACAGTAAAGAATGCTAGTGTAGATTTGCTATATTCGAACTAAATTATTTTTATTCTTTTATGAAAATTAATTTTATGGGCACAACATATAGAAGAGTTGAAACTGTTTGTTAATAGGTTAATTTTATTTGGAAAATAGGAAAATGTCTTTTTTCGAGCAAAATATGTTTTGCCGAAAGCGGGTGGAATATAGTATGAAAAAAGCATGTTATGGTTAGGGAGTAAGGGGAGTTTATTTGAAAATTTTCATTTGTATATAGAAAATGGAGTGAATATTTTTATTTGAGGAACAATTGACTATTTTAGCTTTCATTTAGAAAATGACTATTTAAGATCTCATGGAGGACAGGTTGTTTATTTAAGGATTTATGGGGAACATACTCACTATTTATGAACGCTTTACTATTTAAGTTTGAATGGTGAGCGGCTGACTATCTAAGGTCGCACAAACGATCGATTGACTATTTAAGGCCCTTTAACGGATCAGTTGAGTATTTAATGTTCCAAACGGGCATGTTGACTATTTACTATCCTATAGGAGACCAATTGACTAGTTAAGGTTGCATTGGAGTCAGTTGGCTATTTATGGTAGCATATGGGACCCGTCGACTATTTGAGGTCATATAGGGGACTAGTTGACTTTTTAAGATTGCGTGGGGGATGATCGACTCTCTAAGATCTTATGTTGACTACATAAGGACACTTAGCGCATGAATTGACTATTGAATAGACTACATAAGGACATTTATGCTCATATTTGTGTAGAGGTGGAAGCAAAGGAGACCTATGCAAACAACATCCATGTTGTAATCATGGAGGACGGAGCCATCGCGCTTGTTGCACATTGAATACCAAGCAAAGCCACCTTCTTGCCCTAAATGTCTTATTTTTGGGCACTCTCTAAGCAGATGTACCAAGCAGATGTTGTCTGCATCTACACAGACCAACCCTGTTGGAGACTCATTGACGTCCACAGCGAAGGCTAAGCCCATTGACGAAGCTGGCTGGATGTGGTCCCAAAAAAGAGCACTACCAAACAGCCTGTAGCCCAAGGACCGGTGAATCCTCTGGTATTAAAGAGTGCAGTGCTGGGATGTTTTCTAAATAGGCCCATGCTGATAAGCCATGTTTGTTGGAGGAAGCTCCCATTCCTCTATCTAATTCTTTCAAAACTATGGCGCTATAATTTGAAGGTGAGGTAACACCCGAGCTCTCTGCCCTTGTATTGGAGGAAGCTCCCATTCCTCTATCTAATTCTTTCAAAACTATGGCGCTAGAATTTGAAGGTGAGGTAACACCCGAGCTCTCTGCCCTTGCCAAGAGAGTATTATTGGTTAATGAGCTGGCCAATAAGCATAAAAATTTTGATACTAAAGACGTCAAGTCAGTAAGAATAGAAGGAGGGGGAAAAGCAATAATTCTTGATGTTTAAGTGTGTCTCTTGGAACATAAGGGGTCTCAATTCCCATCATAAACAGCAGGATGTGTGTAAGCTAATTAGAGACTAGCAGCTGGACTTGGTGTGCCTGCTTGAAACTTAAGTTAGAAGAGCTAACTTAAGTAATGTTAAAAATAATTGTTTTTTCCACTGGGAGTGTCTTCACAACTGCCCAAATTATGGAGGTGTGGCGAGGGTTATTGTGGGGTGGAACCCCAATATTATTGATGTGACGTTGGTTGATTCTCATCCCTAGGCTTTGCTATGTAAAGTGGAGGTGAGCGTGAGAAACCTTCATTTTTTTGCGTCCTTCATCTATGGTGAAAACTTGCCAAATAATAGAATCTCATTATGGGAGTTCTTGAGACAGAACAATGGGAGAGTTGATGGCCAACCATGGGTTTTGATGGGCGATTTCAACGTGGTGAGAAATCAGGAGGAGAAAAGAGGTATGCATGGCGTTGACGAGGGTGCATCTGATGCTTTCAACCTGCGCATCAACGATATTCAGGCGGATGAGATTAGAACTACTGGGTTATGGTTCACGTGGAATAAGAAGCAGGGGGTGATGATAATGTCCAGTCAAGACTGGATAGAGTACTACACAATGATTCTTGGGCGACTGTCTTCCTGGACTTGCAAGCGATGGTGCTCCCTAACAGTGCCTTTGATCACTGCCCCATTATCACCTTGGTGTTACCTCCTGAGCCAAGAAGACCCAGGCCATTCAAATTCCATAATTTTTGGATGGCTCATGTTGAGTTTTGTGATGTGCTATTGAATACATGGCACGGGAATGACTTGGGTAATCCTATGGTCATTCTCAGCAAGAAGTTGAAGAGACTTAAGGACGGTCTGATAGGGTTTGACAAGAAGTTTTTTAACTTCCTAGTTTTGAGAGTTGAGGAAGCCAAGTCACTCTTGGATGAGGCCCAAAGAAGACTATATTCTGATGGGTGCAACAGCAGTCTCTAACAGGATGAAAAAGAGAAGTTCGCGAGGTACCTGGAGCTTAGAAATGCAGAAGAATCCTACTATAAGCAACAATCTAGAATCAAGTGGCTTCAGCTTGGTGACGGGAACAATAATTTCTTTCACGAAAAGTCTAACCAATCCCAGTCGAGAAAGAAGATTATCAGCATTGAGGACGCCAATGGGTGCAGAGTCGAAGGCATGCTTGAGGTGGCTAACATTGCAGTGGGGCATTTCACCCAGCTTCTGGGATCCAATCCCTCTTGCGAGGATCCGGGTTCTTTTCTCAGGAAAAATGTGAACAAAAGGATTAGTGATAATGATAGCAGGGCATTGAGGGCCCCTATTTCCGATGATGAAATCAAGGGGGCCATGTTTGATATTGGTTTGGATAAAGCCCCGGGGCCTGACGAGTTTAACGCGTACTTTTTTAAAGAAAATTGGGAGGTGGTGGGAAGTGATGTGGTGGAAGTTGTCCAACATTCTTTAGGTGCAGTTTCTTACCTAGACAATGGAACTGCACCGCCTTGTCCCTCATTCCAAAGGTCCCTATGCCTACGAGCATGAATGATTTTCAGCCCATTGCCTGCTGCAACACAATCTATAAATGTATCGTGAAGGTTATTGCTAATAGGATGAAGCTCGTTCTCCCCCACCTCATTAACCAGAGCCAGGCTACTTTTGTTCAGGGAGGGCCATCTCTAACAACATCCTCTTACTTCAGGAAATTATGAGAAACTATCATAGGGAGTTGTGGCCTCCCAGATGCATTTTGAAGATTGACCTGCTCAAAGCTTATGATACCGTGAGTTGGGAGTCCCTCCATAAACTCTTGTTGCATTTGGGGTTTCCCACTATCTTCGTTGGCTGGTTATTTGAGTGTTTCACTAATACCAGGTATTCTGTTAGCCTGAATGGTCAACTGCATGGATTTTTTTAGGGTAAGAGAGGTCTGAGGCAAGGCGACCCCCTTTCTCCATACCTTTTCCTTTTGTTAATGGATACTTTCTCATGCCTCGTGGATAGAGCCTCCATGGAACCTGCTTTCACCTTTCACCCCAGGTGTGAGCAGGCCGGTCTAAATTACTTATGTTTTGCGGATGCCGTTATCATTCTGTGTGTGTGGGGGACATTTATTCTTGCACCATTGCCAAGAAGACTTTGGACAATTTCTACAGATTTTCAGGGTTACGAACAAATCTCAACAAGTGCAACTTCTACGTTTCTGGCATCGGAGAGGAGGGGATTAATCAAATCAGTGGTATCCTTGGGTTTCCTCTGAGCAATCCCCCCTTTTTATACTTGGGTGTTTCGCTCATTTCTACTAGGCTGAAGGGCCAAGACTGCCAAAAATTGATTGACAAGATCACGGGCAGGATCAAGTGTTGGACCAATAAGTTTCTGAGTTATGGGGGGCGATTACAACTCGTTAAGACTAGCTTCACCTTTCCCGTGTCACGACTCCGTTAGCCAACCATGAGAAATACTAACACAAACACAATGGCTTGGAAACTCAACATTGTGTTGGCCTATAGAGAATTGATTGAATGAAAGATCCCAAACCAGTCAGAAGAAAACAATGAAAACATGAAGTCAGAAGGCGTTTAAAAAAATTTAGATAGAGAGTCTTCGTTAAAATGGAAATAAGAAAAAAAAATCGAACGATCAAAACAAAGGTATTTTTTGGCCAAAATAATTTGTATAGAGAAATAATGAACAAAAAAGAACAAAAATGATTATTTTCGGCCAAAAACACCTTTTAAACAAAATTAGGCAATGAAGAACAATAAGGTATTGGAGAGGAAAAGAGGGACTGGTCCCCAATGACCCTGAGGATTTTAATATGCTATTGTTACTGAGGACTCCAGTGGTCCTGTCTAAACCCACCACTCTCGGGTTGTAACTTATTGGGCTCAATCCTCTCGGCCCAATTTCCTCTACTGAAAATCTCACTCCTCCAGTTGTTATGCCTAATTGACCTGGTTTACCATTTTCGAATCTTATCGGTTGCACTTCTCAACGTGGGCACATTCAACACTGATAGTCCCACTCTCTACACATAGGGAAACTTCCCAAGCCATTTCCCTTCACTGGTCCTACTTACCATTTTGGAATGTCCTTCCCTCGAACTGGAAGTCTTAGCTCCCGTTTGTTCTCCCTTTGTCTTTTTTTTTTGTAAGTAAAATGAATAGATATAAACAAAGGAATTACAAAGCTTGGGAAAATCCCAAGCACATGAGGTAAAGATGAGGGCATACCCAAACATCAATGCATAACCAAAACAAAGAAAGAAACTCTTACAACTAAATTAATCAGTCAGAGAGGATACAGGGAGGTTCCAATACAAGCAAGACATCCAGTTGTCCCTTTGGGTATGCGAGCCTTTCGAAATTATTGTTGACCTCTACAACCCTGATTGGCTTTATCGTCACTTTGTAGGAAGTTAATCAACCAAAATTATCTAAATGAGTTCCCTATTGATCATACTCTCATGTGTTGTTTTACTAACACCGTTAAGTTCAGTTTTACTTTTCAGTCAGACTCTCTAATCCTCCTGGCTCACTTTTTCTGGAATTGCTGAAATAACTCGCAAACGTATAATATTGACGACATCAACATTTGTTATCGAAGCTGGATTTCTCATCCATCCTCGTATTCTTTACACGGTCCTTTATCAACTATAAACCTTTTCATATTCTATGCCCCTTTTCCAGGTACGAAGTTCGTTATGCAATTCAACCTTTCTCTCACAATCGGTCTCTAGCTTTCCCACTGTGCTAACTTTCAAAATTTCACTTGCATCTCTGTTGTAACATCGAAAAGAAGACCTCACGGTCAAAGCGTACACAAATTTCTCTTTAAGTCTCAAACACACTTCTTTATATGTGCCGATTGAATCTAATCACTTTATGTCTCTCCTAAGAGCTACAAATTTAATCCCAATTTAATTCTGAGTGTCGCTGCACTCCACTCTACTATTGCCTTCAACTTTCTACTTCCATTGGCCTGTTACACTTTCTCTCTTTCTTCTCTACATCATCACCGATGACTTTTCAAAAGATTCCCTCTGATATTCCCTTGTCGACTACCGCTAGATGATCCTGAAATCGCTCCACCGTTACCTATGACTATGCCTGGGGATCCCACTTACCTAGTGAAAATTCTATTATCACTTGCTTAAACATTACTCACGGTGACTTTTGCCACGATCTCCATTCCCAGAGTACTCTATGTCTTCTATTGGGCTTCTTCTCCTGCAGCGCTTCTTATGGCCCTCGTTCGTCGTCCTATAATGTTCGGTGCTCGAAGCACACACGATTTTGTATAATAAGTCACATCCATTTTAATTTATAGCAGGAGAACGTAAGTCGCATGCATATGGGAGGGAATACAACAATCCTATAGTAAGGCTCTACATCAAAGAACGCTATGCTGAAACATGAAAAGCCGTACAGATCCTAAGGACACTAGAACCTGATGCTCTGATACCACCTGTGACACTTCGCTTAATTAAATACCGGGTGATCACTCCTTTATTAAATTTAAAACATAATGTTCGGTGGATTCATTCTTAGCACCACTATCAAAAAATAATTTTATTTTATTTATCAGCTAATAAATAATTAAGCTAAGGGCTAAAACATTTAATTTTAATTATACCCAAATAATCCGTTAATAAATTTCCATTCAAAACATAAGCTATCTGCATTACACCAGAATAAATAACTACTGAATAGGAAACAACTACTGAAATAAATACGACTAGATAAAACATTACAGTTCAAAGTCTCAAACCAAAAGTATAGTAATACTCAATCCAACAAGAAAGGAAATGCTAATAAGAAAAGTACAATCAGAATATAACTAAGATGGAAACGGGCGACACATGCCCTAACTGAAATGTCTGAACTAGAAACTGAATGGAAAGATAGGAGCGTCTAATCTCAATGATCTACAGCTTACATAACAGTTACAGCTCGCCAAATGATCCACGCGTCTAAGTCTGGTGGTAACCCTGTGGCTGGGTACCTGATATATAATATACATATAGCAAAAGAGAGGAGAATAGCAAGATACGGGTCAGAGCCAGAGCTGTAAAAATATTTTTTTTAGCAAGTATTTAAAACTACAATGAAGCAAGTATTATGTGCATGTTAGTTTCGAACTCTCACATGAGATTCTCACCTCTTATCTATTGTGCACGCCTAACGTACATCTACCCCCTATTAGTTATGCTACCCAGCCTAACTAGTTTGAAGTCACCAACACTCCCCGAAACACTCCCCGAATGGCCCCGTGAGAGGCACCAACACCTTGTACGGGACTAATATAACTTGTAGGAACTGACCGCGTGATCACGGGACCCCCAATTCGAAAACACAACGATAATTTGAATATATCTATATTTAGGCTTATAAACATAAACATGCCCTTAAAAGGAGAAACCCCAAAACACCCCTAAATGGCACTGTGAGAGGCACCAACACCTCGCACGGGACCAATGTAACTCGTAGTAACTGACCGAGTGCTGACGGGACCCCCGATTTGAGAACACCGCGATTTGAATATATCTAGACTTAGGATTATAAACATAAGCATGCTGTTAGAGAGAGAAACCCCAAAACATTCCCTGAACGGCACCGTGAGAGGCACAAACACCTCTTACGGGACCAATGTAATTCATAGTAACTAACCCCGTGATCATGGGAGCCCCGGTTTGAGAACACGATGATAATTTGAAAATATCTAGATTTAGGCTTAAATACGCGCCATTAGAGAGAGAAACTTCGAAACACCCCCTAAAGGGCCCCATGAAAGGCACCAACTCCTCGCACGGGACCAATGTAACTCGTAAGGAACTGATCGCATGGTCACGGGACTTTCGGTTTTAAAACACGATGATAATTTTAAAATATTTAAACTCTGGCTCAAGTATATATATATATATATATATTAATACTATTGAGAGATGATATACCCACTCAAAGACCCCCAATCGATCATTCTCAGGAAACAAAATAAAAATAAACTTGAAAAAGAAATATGGCAAAAATGGTATTCAGGCCATGAATAGACATTAAACACCGTAGAACAAAATTAATGAATTCAGAAGACCATTAAGATTTATTCATAATATCTAGTTGTTAGTCAAAATAAATGTTCATTTGCAGAAAATCATTAAGTTCTAAGCGGAGTTTCAGGAAATGGTTCGCCAAAAACAGAGATCAACAACAGAGTTTTCAAAAAATCCATTCTATTTAGAATCAATGAAAACAGAGTAAACAAGGTAGAGTCGTGACTAGGGGTGGCAATTCAGGTTATTCGTGTTATTTTCGGGTCGCGTTGATTTTTATTTGAATATAAGTTTTGGGTAATCTTAAATCTATACAAGATAATGGTGTCATGTTCGAATCATTTCTGGTTATTACCATAAATGGATTATCGTGCCAAAAATTGCCAGCTCTAGTAGTGGCATATATCTCATAATAACTTTATATATATATATATATATATATATATATATATATATAATGAAATAAATACTTTCAAAATAATACATGTCCAGTAGTTTTAAAATAGAGAAAAATGCCCATCATACAAAATGAATATGAAAGTATCCCCAAGCAATAAAAGTAATGGATGATCATTACACAGGGGAATAATCAAATAGGGATTTGTGTATGAACATATATATAAAGTTTTCATACCCATGATTGTAATAATATTTTAACCGGATGAAAACTAAACCTGTGATTGTGAGAAATGGTTGGCGTTTGCATGTGGTGAGCCTCAATCGATCATTTCCAGAGAAAAGTGGTTTTAAATCAGAGGGGTTTAAGGATGAAGTGGTTTGTGCGTATGAAGAGAGAATTTGATTATTTTTAATTGTAGATTGTCATCGTTCCTTCGTTGTATGAAGACGCTCATTAGAAAGGCCTTCGAAAACAGATTGGAGAGAGAGAGAGAGAGAGAGAGAGAGAGAGAGAGAGAGAGAGAGAGAGAGAGAGAGATTGGAGATTGTCACCGTCATCGTTCCTTCCTTATATGAAGATGCTCGTCCCATTTAAAGGGATTCGAATAACAAGAGATTAGAGAGAGAAAAAGATCGGAGATTTGTTAGGGAGATTATTTGAATGACTTATCCTTTTATATATATGCATGTAGCAGTGATGTTGAGAAGCCTCAAAACTCCAAATCTGAATTCCTCATAATTTTGAATTTTATTTTATGATTACAAGTTTTTAGTCCTACATTTTTTGAATATATGTGAATTCCTACATTTTTACACTTGTCATTCTCTACAAAAAGAGATATGAGTGATGGAGAGGTTACATGGAAGTTGAGGGCGGTTATGGGACTTAAAACAATTTAAAAAATACATGGGATGGGAGACGAGCAAAACTTTAAAAATAGGACTAAAACAAAAAAAAACTATTTATTTTAATAAAATATTACACATGTGTCATCTATGGCTGTAAAACATTGCTTTCAAATTTGAAGGAAATTCCAATAGACCTTCAAATAACCCCCTAACTTACAATTTCAATAACTAACCTTTGCACGTCGTCTTCCCACAACATCCCCTCAACCATCCCTCTCAAATAATCTTTTGCCACAAATCTTTATCTCAGAAACTTTCTCCCTTTGTCAATGTTGAAACATTTTGTTTGTGTGTAAATTTTAAAAAGAAAAAAATAGCTTTTGGAAAAAAGAAGAGAAAGGTGGCAGACACAACCTTTTTCTTTCTCTCCTTTCTTTCTTTTCCACTTGCTTTCCTTTCTATTCCAATGGCTCCCACTTACCCACTAAGCCACTTGTGTACCCACTAACCACTTTCCTTTAAAAAAGAGACTCATCCGGCCAAAATAGGAGAGAGTTTTTTTTGAGAAAGTTTGAGAGCTAATGCTTCTTAAGAGCAAGAAAAGAACAAAAAAAAATAGCACAAGCCTTGATATTGAGCAAAATATTTGGTTGAGATAAAAGAGAAACTCATAAATGTTCTCTCTCATAAAAATATTTTTAGAACAGTTTGTCCCCCCAAACTGAAATTGTAGAATTGAGCAATTAATTTGGAATGGGTGTTAGAAGACATGTAACTACGGTGCATGGTTATATGATACAAAGGTGATTATGGGTTTGTTTTATCCTGGGGACGACGTGACTGTAGACTACCTGCACAAAGAGGGTAGAGCAGCGAAACGTCTTAAAGAGAGCGACCTAGTCTGCGACTCAACCCAAGAATCGTCTATGGCGAATTTATAAACGATGGAGGTAATATTGTTTATTTTTTATTGTGCAGTAAATTTTTGGATTCAACGCATGTGGTTCATATTTGCGATAATCATATGAGGTAATAATTTAATTTTGAGCCATAGACTTAAAATTATTTTTTGATTTTATTTTCCGATTTCGCCACAAAACTCTTTGATGTGATTTTTAATCACAATTTATAATGTGTACCAACAATTTTAAGACGTATCATATCTACCATGGAGACCAAAAAATAAATTTTGTGGGATTATATGATTATTTTTATGATGTCGAAATGAAAAAAGGTCAACTAAGTTTCTATGTCAAGAAATTATAATTTTGACCTTTTACCTCTAGAAATGACCATTTAGCCCCCGAACTTCCTAAATATTATATTTTGTGAAGTAGATATATAAATTTCAGTATTTTTGATCAATTCGGAATCGATCAATAATTTCGTGAGAAATTAGAATTTAAACAAAATTGAACCCCTTCATGGAAAACTTTTAAATTGGTCAATCCTCTTTTTTAGTTATGAATGTGAAATATTATTTCACATAAGATGTTATTGTTGGAAATGAAATTGTATATTATTTTTGGTCAATTCATTTTTGAGCCTCTTGTGGTTAAGAAAACAAATTGAAAATTTGTTATATGGAATCAAATTAAAATTTTGATATTTGGAAACAAATGAAAATTTGTTATATGAAAATAAATGAACATTTGTTATATGGATTCGAAGGGTATGTAATAAACATTTGTGCCTTGCGCTATGTTTACTACAAAAGAAATTTGTTCAAATATATTTGAAGTGTTTATGTGAAAGTGTAGTTGATAGTTTTCAACCACACTAAAGTGGTCGATGATGAAAAAAAAAACTAAAATTTTTGTTATGAATTTTGTTGGAATATCATCTCAGTTTTTTGATGATATATAGACTTAAATTTCTTAAATTTTGGCATGCATGTAGTATGTTGAGATTATAAATATTGGGCTTTGGAATTTATGTAAAAAGAGTTGTATATCTTTTATTATGATTTTTACAAATGGGATGCGCAATGCTGAATTTTTTGGACAGCTTGTAGTAAAACAAGTTTATCTTCACTTGTACTTAATATTTTTGAGTGATTCCAATTTTGGATAAGACTAGACTAATAAAAGGATGAATTCTGAAATTTTTTATAAATTTTCAATAAGCAGTTTGGTCGTGGTGAAATTTCAAACGTGAAGTTTTTCGGTGTGAACAAAGATTTTGGACAACAATTTCTTAAAAAAATGTATCATGTTGTGTTCCCAACGGATTCAAAATATTTTGAAGCCTTGATAAATTTCTAATTCAAGGATTTATGAAGTACTTTGATAATTTTGGACTCAAATTTATTGAAGAAGAATTTCATAGAAATTATATAATGACTTATACAATATGTGAGTTTGGAGTGCAACCACTAGAATTTTATATGAATAATTCTTTGTATTATTCATTTATATGAGTCGAAAAAGGTATATAATAAAATTGTATTCTACTATGCTGTAATCAATTGGTGTGCTTCATACGTGTGTAGAAATAATTTAGTTGGGTAAAATTATTTTTACCGTATGATTTGTGTTAGATAGAGTATAAAACTCTAAGACATATATTTTACCTCATGTATTTGCATATGAAATCAAACATGTTATGATTTTAATAAGTTGTTTAATCTGTGTATGGATTTATACCTACAAAGGTCTAATATTACAAGTAAAGATCTCGTATGTTGGACTTTATATTGAGTAAATATAAATCATATGTCGAAATGATAATAATTGGAGGATTTTATCATAATTGAGTGTGGTGCAAATGCAATGTTTACTTTGGTAAAGATATTCTAGTTGAATGATTTGTAATAGAGATTTAAACTCTAATATGAATTATTATTGTATACATTGTAAAAATTTGTATATTATAATTTTTTATGAAATAGATTGTATAATCTATATGTGACTTTCAGACCTTTGAAAATATGAAATTATGACTAAAACAAATGAACATGTATTTTTTGATTCGGCTATACATGATGACATTAAGCATGTATTTATTTAAGAAATAAGATTAATTCTTATTTAATGTTGAAACTCACAAGTATAGATTTTGTATTATGAATTGAAGATATAGTGGAGGCACATTATATGTTGCTTCTCAATGCTATACCCAGAAAATAGTGGGGGCACTTAATCGAGTACCTCTCAACTATAATTGATGAGCATTTAATAGAATCTAAAACTTTGGTGTTCAAGAGAACTCTTATTTTTTGAGTTGTGAGTTAAAAATAAAAGCTTTCTTATGTTATTGAAAAGGATTCGAAAAATCCTTAGAAAAGTTATTTCATAAATGATTGATTGAATTCCTTTAAATAAACTAGAAATTAGTTTATAATTTACTTGTCTTATAACTATAAGATAATGAGGTGTATACACATCCTTTGAAAAAATATTGAGACAATTATCATTTATGAATATAAGCTTTGTTTAATAGCCGAAATTCATCAATATAACTTAGTTATACATGATGCGCGTTGAATTATTCTCATGAAAATGAAGAAGCTTCATTTAATTTGAATGCCATTGATATTATATATGATGTTGAGTTAAAAACTAAATATATATAATATTGTTTTTCAAATAGTGACCTATTTAAGGCAACTTACATGGACCAACTTGAAGTTGGAAAATTAATATGGAAGGCACCAATAAATGGCATGATATTTTGATAAATTATCAAATGAGAATAAATAAGAGTGCATTCATATTTCAACATGCTTAGTGATAAACACGATTCATATTATGCAAGAATGATTAGCTAATATTTGGTTATAATATTTTGTTGCCAAGAAAACCAAATTCATGCTAAGTCAAAGTGTTAGCATAAAGAGTTTCAATGAAACAAGAATAGTACTTGTTAATATTACAAGGCTATATGGATCAATTAATTGATCGAGTACATTGAAATACAAGAATATCTATATATTAGATATATGCTTATTATGAACCATCTTTTACTCCACATGATCCAAGTATAAGAACACTATATATAGTGATAAGAAAAGATGAATATGGAACATCTTAAGTAGTCTCAATTGAGCTACTAAATACAGTTGACTTGGAATAATTTTTTGTGGGAGTGCTTTGAAGATTTATAATTAAAAAGTGCATTCTTATGCTATTGAGAAAGGTTATGTGTTTTGATAAAATCACGAACCTATAATTGATTCTGAATCAATAATGGATATGTGTTTACACATATTATGATGTTATTTTTTGGAACTCCTAGAAATATTAGTTATTGGCTTAATTAATGATGGAGTATATGGTGATACCATTAGCTATGTCTAGTGAGTAAATAAAAGGTTAAAAGACCTATTATAAGATACCATTTATGGTAGAGATTGACACAATCATTTTATCCATAACAATAGTTATCATAACGGAAAGAATGACAAATATGTCGTAAGCACAACATAGTTTGAGAATTTAAAAACCAATGAGTTGTGAGTGTGGATTATATTCGGACTGATGAAAATAGAACCTGACTTATTCTTTGACGAAAGGACTAGTATGGGAGAAGGTGTTTAACACCTAGAAAGGGATCAGACTAAAGCCCGTTGATATTGAATCATTTGTGGTGGTAACCCAACCTATATAGACTGGAGATCCTAAGAAATAGGTTCAAAGGGTAATAACAAATCACGGTGATATGGGTTGAGTCATGCTAATTATTATTTATAGGGTTTTACTCTGAGTCCATCCCTATGGATCATGATATCTTGAAGCGAGTTAAGGTTGAGTTAATTATAACTCTTAATGAAGATCTATAGCTCTATTTTGAGTGGGGTGCCTAGCTACGGGAGTATCCTTGATAGACTCACCTATGTGGACGTGGAAGTGTGGCCGCTTCCTATGGTAATATTGGGGCAAATTCTCTAGAGCGTTCATATACTAGGATAGAAGCACATGGCCGTAACGTTCTGGGTTGAGGACTACACCCAAGTAGGGTTGTGTGTGGGATGTTGTCAGAGATAGAGTTCAAAACTACGAGTTACTCTAGTATAATCTGAATCATCTTTACTACGTAAAGGTTCAAGTCGAAAGACACCTTTGCTTATGCACAATTCTATTAATAATTATTGCTCAACAATTTTTCAAAATTTACAAGTGGGGGATTGTTGAAACATTTTGTTTGTGTGTAAATTTTAAAAAGAAAAAAAGACACAACCTTTTTCTTTCTCTCCTTTCTTTCTTTTCCACTTGCTTTCCTTTCTATTCCAACGACTCTCACTTACCCACTAAGCCACTTGTGTACCCACTAGCCACTTTCCTTTTAAAAAACAGGCTCATCCGGCCAAAATAGGAGAGAGTTTTTTTTTAGAAAGTTTGAGAGCTAATGCTTCTTAACAGCAAGAAAAGAACAGAAAAAATAGCTCAAGCCTTGATATTGAGCAAAATATTTGGTTGAGATAAACGAAAAACTCATAAATGTTCTCTCTCATAAAAATATTTTTAGAACAGTTTGTCCCCCCAAACTGAAATTATAGAATTGAGCAATTAATTTGGAATGGATGTTAGAAGACATATAACTACGGTGCATGGTTATATGATACAGAGGTGATTATGGGTTTGTTTTATCCTGGAGGCGACGTGACTGTAGACTACCTGCACAAAGAGGGTAGAGTCGTGAAACGTCTTAAAGAGAGCGACCTTGTCTGCGACTCAACCCAAGAATCGTCTACGACGAATTTATAAACGATTGGGGTAATATTATTTATTTTTTATTGTGCAGTAAATTTTTGGATTTAACACATGTGGTTTATATTTGCGATAATCATATGAGATAATAATTTAATTTTGAACCATAAACTTAAAATTAATTTATAATTTTATTTTTCGATTTCTCCACAAAACTCTTTGATGTGATTTTCAATCACAATTTATAATGTGTACCATCCGTCAAAGCCTACACCCTGCCACCACGAATTCTAATAAAGGAGGAGGGGGTCTTTTTCTTCGTATTTCAGAAATGGCAGGAATCAATTATGTGAGTCTCGAGTAGCAATGGGAAGGGAACTTTATTTTAATTTGAGATTAAATTTTACATTCATTTTCACGATAACCAACCTACTCTCCCTTTCCCTCTTTGTCGATCTTTGGCGTTTAGTTACTATACCCTCACCTAGCTCTTTCGATTGATCGTGACAGAGCAAACATGATTTTGTGTGGGAGTACTATTGCATACTTTAACCCTCACCTAGCCCTCTCGATTGATCGTGACAGAGCAAACATGATTAAGTGTTTGTATGAATGTTATAACTTTATTTGCAAGTATGCTAAGCTTTGGGCTTTAGTCATGTAAATCATTTTTTGTTCCCATTTTAATTTACCATGACCGCAGGGATTTCAGATTAATTTATTTAATTTACCATGACCACGAGGATTTCAGAAGTCACATTCTTATCCAATTGTCGTGTCATGTTTGTGTCCAAACAACCCTTATCGTATCGTGTCATGTTAGCCCATGACCCGACCCAAAAAAATGAATTACTATTCCGAGGAATTCTAGAAAGCAACCTTCCGAAATATGAAGGTTGCCAATCCCTGAAGGCATCTCTGTATATATAACTGAATTTAGCAAATTTAAATAGATGACTAAGGTCCTCGAACACCCGATTTCTTATCTAAAAAGTTTAGAAGATAAAAAACATATTTTAAAAATTAGTACATAAACCTAGTAGATTATTAATAATTCAGATTTTGGTATCATGTCTACCAAAGACTTTTGTTGGAAATACGCATACCGAAAAGAGGGGAAAACGGGTGTTAGGTGTAAATTTGGTGACCACAAGTCAAGTGGGGGCATAACTTGGTTAAAAAATCTCTTAACGCATACCCACAACGGTATTACAACTTGCAAAAAGGTTCCAGCAGATGCAAAAACTGAATGCTATGTCGAACCAGCCCCGAGTCCCGCAACAAACAGTTTTTCTTAGCTTTTACTTCCTTGTACTTTGTCAAGGAAGATTTGTGACACCCCGACTAATTAAATACCGGGTAGCTACTCCTTTATTAAATTAAATCAAAATGCCAAGTTGGCTCAGTTAATAGCATCACTGTCGAAAACATTTTTTTTTATCACTAACCACCTAGTATTTAAAAAGTAAGTTGCCAAATTTTAATTAAAGCCTGATTACCATGCAGTAAAAGATTTAAAGCAAGAATAATATCACCATTCACCATAACGAAATAATAGAATAACGAACACATGATATAAATAAATTTGGAGGAAAAACTCCTCACAACAAAATCCCACAACTGAAAAAGTCTGAAAAACTGAAATGGAAATGTCTCTAATAGAAATTGGGCAACATGCCCTACAACCGAGGAATACTGAGTATGGAATCCAAATGATATAAACGTCTAAAAGCAAATCCCTGTAGCTTCCATAAGTAGCTACAGCTCGTCCTCTGAGTGAGAATCCTATGCATGGTGTCCTTGTGGCTGGGCACCTAAAAATGGTTTTACAAAAAAATAGATTTGAAAGCAAACGGGTCAGAGCCCGAATGTGGAGATATTTTAAAAACCTGCAAGTGCTTTAAAAACATTTAAAACAGTATATGCAAAATACATGTTAGGACATGCTCTCACATGAGATACTCACCTCTCGTCTAACTGTGCACTCCTAACGTTCCTGTTCCCATTCATGTGTTATCTCATAACTATCTAATTCTGAAGAGTTTTCTAACACTACTACTCGGTTCACGTTTAATTTCCAACCTTAACAATTAAATAGAGAGTTCTACTTTAATTCTCGGATTCCCAATTATTAACAAAACCATTTATAGGTATAAGTTCCCTTTTTATCTACATAACATTACCATAACTATACTCACAATTTAACATAGTAAATTCCTTCTCGTTTAACCGTATATTTTCACATCATAAATATACAATACAAGCACCCAAAGGCTAAGCTGCGGTGCACACATACTCTGCTATCCATCCCGGTACATCACGTATATAAGGATCACGCATTCCGAATCTCTCAGGAATCGTTCAGATAACAACATCACAAATAGTGGAGGCGAACACAGTCACATCACATGGGTCACGCACATACCTACGCTCCCACGATCAGCAAACTTATTAATATCCCAATAAGTCCTTCTATGACCTATGTTCATCGAGGTAACCAATCTAAATCCGGGAAACACAAGGATAAGAAGGCCCTAAGCGAACGTAAACCTCCCGTGATAGCAAGTATGGTAGGTATGTCATACACATACAATTATATACTAAGCATTCACACATCTTAGATATCTCGATATTAATAAAGGTATACTCTACATCTTTATACCATTATTCCAAAATCATATATTTCAAGTATCCCGATAATATAGAAATTAAATTGTCGACACGTCTCACGTCGTAGTTTCTTCAACTTAAAACCTATCTCGAATAGACTATTAAGTTCCTCTTATTCCCCCATATAACATCTTTACACCTAAGGTCTTTACTTCTGCCCCGAACCTTATTTCATCAAATTATTCAAATTTACGCTATTAACCCCAAATATTATCTCAATTATCGAATTTCATTAATTTAGAATAATTCCTCAAATTTAATTCCAATTAAGGTCCAATCTCATAATCATGCCTACTGGTCTTCCTTAAGGTTAAGGGTATTCATAAGGTCCCAATAATATCATTCAAGGATTAACACCATTAAAATTTAATTAGGGAAAAACTTTACTCATTCTGGGAAGGTCGATCGATCGACCTTTACCTTCGATCGATCGATGGTGGTCGATCGATCGACTGAAGAACATCGATCGATCGAACGCACCAGGTATGGTTACGGACTGCTTCGTTTTGCAGTTACCAATTCGTCCCAAAACACCATTTTCAAGCATGAAACTCTAAGACAAGGTTACAATATCATCATACTATCATTCTACAACAGTATTAACATTCTAAAACCCATAATTCATCATTCAAAGGCTTTGTTTAGATCAAGACTACATCAAAAATTTCCAGATTTCTTCCCCATTCAAGAACATCAATAAACTACTTCTAAACTCCATTTTTAGATCATCAATGGTTCTGTTTAGAACATATAATTCGTCCAGAATATTACTACATGCAATCCCTAACATAATTCATAACTTTTAACTTCCAATATATGGGTCTAAATCATCTTCCAAGATCAATTTCGAAAATTCCTAAACATGGAAAAGCATAGCTTGAATCAAATGAATTTAAACCACTTGCCTTAATCTTTCTCTGAATTTGAAGGTTGAATCTGCCCTCTATCTTTCTTTCTGCAGAATTCTTTCCTTTCTCTCTCTCTCTACAAGTTCTTCCCAAGGATGATGACAATGGAGGTGTGTTTGGTTTTTGGTAAGTTGGGACTATATTTCAACTTCTCCCGTAGCCCATTAAGTCTCTTAGTGTAGTTAGTGGGTTTAGTGGGTTAAAGAAGAAGTCAGATTTCTATTTCTAATTTTCGTCACTTTTAATTCCCAAAAATACAAAATTACCAAAATACCCTTTATGATGCCGGTATGGCCTAAAAATACCCCGGTACCCAAACTAAACTCCCGGCTAGTGTTTTCTGACTATCTCGACCCTTCCGGACGCGTTGGCGCACTCAAAATGAACATACGGGTGATAAAAATAAAATTCACTTTTTAATTCAAATAATTATATTCCTGACGCGACTGTCACGCGCGTCCCAACAAAGTTTCCCAAATTGCCGTATTTCAATCTCGAGACAATTTCAATATTTTCCAATATTCATATAATGTCAAGTATACACATTATAATAAAATACTAACTCACATCTCGTTAATATTATTAGCCGGATTAATTTCCAATTAATAAACATTTAATTCAATTAATCCCCAAAAAGAAATATCAAAGAAAATACGGGGTATTACATACTTCCCCCCTAATAACTGAATTTCGTCCCGAAATTCGGAACTAGAAAGTACCTGGTAAGAATAACTCTGGATAACGTTCGCGCATCTCATTCTCGCGCTCCCATGTGGACTCCTCGACATTATGATGTCGCCACTGAACACGCACTAACGGAACTATCTTTGAGCGCTGCTTCCGCTCACTTCGGTTTAGAATAGCAATCGGCCCCTCCTCGTAGGAGCTATCTGGATGGAGATCAATGTCCTCCACAGCAATGAGAGAATGAGCCAAATTATCTCTAAGGTATTTCCTAAGCGAGGAAATATGAAATACATCGTGAATCCGATGTAAATGCTCCGGTAATCCAAACCTATACGCAATCGGTCCAATCCGCTCAATAATAGGAAATGGTCCCACATATCTCGGTGCCAACTTCCCTTTCTTCCCGAAACGCATAATCCCCTTCATAGGAGATACTCTGAGCAAAACCTGGTCCCCCACTTAGAACTCTCTGAAGAATCTCTTCGCATCAGCATAGCTCTTCTGCCTATCATGAGCTACCCGAATGCGACTCCGAATCAATTCTATCCTTGCCGAAGTATCCTGAATCACTTCCGGCCCAAGTAGTTTGTTGTCCCCCACCTCCAACCAACATGCTAGGGAACGACAAGGTCTACCGTACAACGCCTCAAATGGAGCCATGCCAATGGTGAACTGGTAGGAGTTGTTGTAACCAAACTCCACCAGTGGAAGGTACTGCTCCCATCCACCCTCAAATCAATGGTGCACATACGTAGCATGTCCTCCAACATCTGATTTGTGCGCTCGGTCTGCCCATCGGTCTGCGGGTGGTACGCCGTACTCAACCGCAACTCCGTGCCCATGGCCTGCTGAAAACTCTCCCAAAACCGTGAAACAAATATCTTGTCTCGGTCAGACACGATATTTAGGGGCACACCGTGAAGTTTTACTGTCTCAGAAATAAAGAGCTGGGCATACTGTCCTGCAGTGTAGTCTGTCCTCACGGGTAGAAAATGAGCGACTTTGGTCAACCTATCCACTATTACCCAAATGGAGTCGTGACCTCTCTGTGACGTAGGCAACCCCGTGATAAAGTCCATGGATATGCTCTCCCACATCCACATCGGGACCTCCAACGGCTGTAGTAGTCCTGCCGGTCTCTGATGATCCACTTTTACTAGCTGACAAGTGGCGCATTTAGAAACAAACTCGGCAATATCTCTCTTCATACCGCTCCACCAATACTGACGTCTCATGTCTTGGTACATTTTGTCCCCTACGGGATGTACCGCGAACCGTGAGCCGTGCGACTCTGCCATCACCTCATGCCGCAATTCCTCCCCTTTCGGAACCACCAATCTCCCATTGAAGAGTAATCCCCCGTCTAAGCTAACGGTATAGGATTCGGCTCCCTCTGCTAATAATCGAACTATCTGCTCCTGACAGAATGAGTCGTTTGCCTGTGCCCTTACTAACTTCGTGACAATCTGCGGTGTAACAGTCATCACAAACATGAATGATCGAGCCACTGCATCCTGGTGTCCCAATTCCTTCCACTTTGCCTTCTACACTTCCGCCACCTCATCTACAGGTCTACGGCTCAACGCGTCTGCTACTACGTTAGCCTTCCCCGGGTGATACTGGATATCGAACTGATAATCTTTCACGAATTCAAGCCACCTCCGTTGCCGCATATTCAACTCCTTCTGCGTGAATAGGTACTGTAGGGACTTGTGATCCGTGAACAATCGAAACTTCTCCCCCAAAAGGTAATGTCTCCAAATACGAAGGGCAAATACCACTGCCGCTAACTCCAAGTCATGGGTAGGGTAATTCTTCTCGTGAGGCTTAAGCTTACGGGAAGCATAAGCTATGGCCTGACTCTCCTGCTGCAGTACACCTCCAAGTCCTTGTAAGGACGCATCGGTGTAAACAAGATACTCAACTCCCGGTTTCGGCAATGCTAACACAGGTGCTGAGGTTAACTTGTCCTTCAACTCATCAAATGCCAACTGACAGGCATCACTCCCAATGAACGGCACACCTTTACGAGTTAGATGTGTCATTGGTCCCGCTATCGTGGAGAAACCCCGAATAAACCTCCTGTAGTATCCTGCTAGGCCCAAGAAACTACGGATCTCCGTCGGTGTCGTGGGCTGTCCCCACTCCCTCACCGCGGATAACTTCCCCGGATCAACCGATATTCCCCGGTCGGAAATAATATGCCCCAAAAACTGAACCTCCTTCAGCCATAACCCGCACTTCTCATATTTTGCATACAACTCATTCTGGCGCAGTGTCTGCAAAACTTGCCTCAAGTGCTCGGCGTGCTCCTCCTCTGTCTGGGAGTAAACCAAAATATCATTGATGAATACAATGACAAACTGATCTAGGAAATCCCTGAACACCCTATTCATCAAGTCCATAAATGTTGCTGGAGCGTTGGTCAAACCAAATGGCATAACCCGAAACTCGTAAGAACCATATCTCGATAAGAACGCAGTCTTCGAGACGTCCTCCTCCCTGATACGCAACTGATGGTAACCAGATCGCAAATCAATCTTTGAGAAGCAAGAAGCTCCTCTCAACTGGTCGAATAGGTCATCGATTCGAGGCAACGGATACTTATTCCGTATCGTGACCTTGTTTAACTCCCGGTAGTCCACACACAATCTCAGTGAACCATCTCTCTTCTTCACGAACAACACAGGGGCACCCCATGGTGAATTACTTCTCCGAATAAACCCCTGACCCAACAACTGCTCAATCTGATCCCGTAACTCCCTCATCTCAGCTGGAGCCATACGGTACGGTGCGCGTGCTATAGGTCTCGTATCTGGTAATAAGTCTATAACAAAGTCTATCTCTCGACTGGGGGGTAGGCCTGGTATCTCCTGAAACACATCAGAATACTCCCTGACAACTGGGATCGAATCTAAAGGAATCACAACCTCCTTAGAGGTATCCTCCTCTAGGTAATACAAATGAGCGGTCGAGCCTCCCTCTGGGCGAGGCATCGCCACTACAAACATCTATTGCCCCGGAATGGCAAAAACAATGCTCCCACCGAAACAATCAATCATGGATCTATAATCAGCGAGCCTATCCATACCGATAATCACATCGTGAACATGCATATCTAATACCAACATATCTACAGGTAATACCAGACTACCAATCTCTACCCCTACTCCCCGACATATAAAGAAAATAAGTGACCCATTTCCCAATGGTGAGTCAACACACGTCACTGTGCTCTCCGCTGTGGCTAACAACCCTAAAGCCTTCGCGAAATGTGTAGCTATAAAACAATGTGTAGCCCCCGTATCAAACAGTACCCGACCCATAGTGCCATGGATAGAAAACGTACCCTAAATCGCGGGCGGTGCTTGTGGGACTGCTGCCTGGTGGACGTTATAGACACGTCCATACTGTAGCTGCCCCTGCTGAGCCGGGACTGCTGGAATGGGTGGCAATGCTGCCATCTGTGGCGGTGCGGGGAGAGCGGCGAGAAACATAGGCCTCTGCGGCTCCTGGCGAGCTCCCTGCTGCTGCTGCTGTGGGGCCCTGCCCCTATCAGGACAGTCCTGGCGTTTATGGCCAGTCTTGCCACAAACGAAACATTTCCCTGGGAAGTTCCCTCCTCTCTTCCCCTGCTGTCCCCGGCCCTGGTGGCCATTACCGTTCCTCCCTTGGCCCTGCTGGCCCTGCTGAAACTGCTGATGTTGACCATTTTGACCCTGCTGGCCCTGATGGCCGTTATGACCCTGCTGACCATTTCGGAATCCTCCGTGACCGTTCCTGAAACCTCCTGATCGAAACCTCTTATGATCCCCCTGCTGGGAACCCTGATCACTCAGCCTCTGCCCCTGAACAGATTGTGCCCCACCGCCACCATGTCCTCCAGTCCTGCCCTGATGGCTAGACTCTCCCGATCTCTTGCCCTCAGCCATATGAAAGCGGTGATCCTGGCAGTGTAACAAAGCAGCGTTAACCACATCAGAATAAGTGGCCAACGAAAGGTTCCCTAACAGATGTTGACGGATCCTCCAAGTCAACCCGTCGGTGAATTTCTCAATCTTCTTCTTTTCTGTCGGTATCTCATCCGGAACGATATTCAACAGATTAGTGAACTCGACCTCATACTCGGCCACGGTCTTACCCTCCTGCTTCAGACTCATCAATCTCCTCCTCATTTCCGTATGAACAGCTGACAGAAAGTACTTGCGGTCGAACCGCACCCAGAACTCCTGAATAGTGAGAGTATCCCTCTCCTCTACGGTGGTAATAGACTCCCACCACTGCAATGCAGACCCAACTAGCTTGAAAGTAGCTAGCACCTGCTTCTGAACATCCGTGCACTCATACATCCTCAAGTGCCGCTGTATATCCTTCCTCCACTGGCTCGAGACTACCACATCTGAGCTACCTGCAAACTCTGGCGGATGCGCTTTCTGAAAAGCGTCACGTACACGTTCCCAAGCAGACGGGAATGCATTTGCCTGTACTGGCGCGGCAACCGGCACCTGAGGTGGTGCCTGCTGAACTACGGCAAGTGTGGCATTTACCGCTTGGGCTACTATGGCTGCAACCTCAGCGGCGTTCAACGTGCCCTGAACCGGTGCGGGCTGTGGTTCTGGCGTTGCATTCCTGGGAACTCGTCGTGCACGTCGTGGAGGCATCTGAAATAAGAATGAAGTTTATAAGTTCGCAATTATAAACTTAAAGTAGCTGAAGAACGTAGCATATACAAAAGAATACAACAGTCCTAAAGTATAGGGCTCTACATCAAAGAAAGCTCAGCGAAAACATAATAAGCCGTTCAGATCCTAAAGAACACTAGAACCTGATGCTCTGATACCACCTGTGACACCCCGACTAATTAAATACTGGGTAGCTACTCCTTTATTAAATTAAATCAAAATGCCAAGTTGGCTCAGTTAATAGCATCACTGTCGAAAATATTTTTTTTTTATCACTAACCACCTAGTATTTAAAAAGTAAGTTGCCAAATTTTAATTAAAGCCTGATTACCATGCAGTAAAAGATTTAAAGCAAGAATAATATCACCATTCACCATAACGAAATAATAGAATAACGAACACATGATATAAATAAATCTGGAGGAAAAATTCCTCACAACAAAATCCCACAACTGAAGTAAGTAACGAAATACTGAATACTAAATCAATACATGCCAAAGTCTGAAAAACTGAAATGGAAATGTCTCTAATGGAAATTGGGCAACATGCCCTACAACCGAGGAATACTGAGTATGGAATCCAAATGATATAAACGTCTAAAAGCAAATCCCTGTAGCTTCCACAAGCAGCTACAACTCGTCCTCTGAGTGAGAATCCTATGCATGGTGTCCTTGTGGCTGGGCACCTAAAAATGGTTTTACAAAAAAATAGATTTGAAAGCAAACGGGTCAGAGCCCGAATGTGGAGATATTTTAAAAACCTGCAAGTGCTTTAAAAACATTTAAAACAGTATATGCAAAATACATGTTAGGACGTGCTCTCACATGAGATACTCACCTCTCGTCTAACTGTGCACTCCTAACGTTCCTGTTCCCATTCATGTGTTATCTCATAACTATCTAATTTTGAAGAGTTTTCTAACACTACTACTCGGTTCACGTTTAATTTCCAACCTTAACAATTAAATAGAGAGTTCTACTTTAATTCTCGGATTCCCAATTATTAACAAAACCATTTATAGGTATAAGTTCCCTTTTTATCTACATAACATTACCATAACTATACTCACAATTTAACATAGTAAATTCCTTCTCGTTTAACCGTATATTTTCACATCATAAATATACAATACAAGCACCCAAAGGCTAAGCTGCGGTGCACACATACTCTGCTATCCATCCCGGTACATCACGTACATAAGGATCACGCATTCCGAATCTCTCAGGAATCGTTCAGATAACAACATCACAAATAGTGGAGGCGAACACAGTCACATCACATGGGTCACGCACATACCTACGCTCCCACGATCAGCAAACTTATTAATATCCCAATAAGTCCTTCTATGACCTATGTTCATCGAGGTAACCAATCTAAATCCGGGAAACACAAGGATAAGAAGGCCCTAAGCGAACGAAACCTCCCGTGATAGCAAGTATGGTAGGTATGTCATACACATACAATTATATACTAAGCATTCACACATCTTAGATATCTCGATATTAATAAAGGTATACTCTACATCTTTATACCATTATTCCAAATTCATATATTTCAAGTATCCCGATAATATAGAAATTAAATTGTCGACACGTCTCACGTCGTAGTTTCTTCAACTTAAAACCTATCTCGAATAGACTATTAAGTTCCTCTTATTCCCCCATATAACATCTTTACACCTAAGGTCTTTACTTCTGCCCCGAACCTTATTTCATCAAATTATTCAAATTTACGCTATTAACCCCAAATATTATCTCAATTATCGAATTTCATTAATTTAGAATAATTCCTCAAATTTAATTCCAATTAAGGTCCAATCTCATAATCATGCCTACTGGTCTTCCTTAAGGTTAAGGGTATTCATAAGGTCCCAATAATATCATTCAAGGATTAACACCATTAAAATTTAATTAGGGAAAAACTTTACTCATTCTGGGAAGGTCGATCGATCGACCTTTACCTTCGATCGATCGATGGTGGTCGATCGATCGACTGAAGAACATCGATCGATCGAACGCACCAGGTATGGTTACGGACTGCTTCGTTTTGCAGTTACCAATTCGTCCCAAAACACCATTTTCAAGCATGAAACTCTAAGACAAGGTTACAATATCATCATACTATCATTCTACAACAGTATTAACATTCTAAAACCCATAATTCATCATTCAAAGGCTTTGTTTAGATCAAGACTACATCAAAAATTTCCAGATTTCTTCCCCATTCAAGAACATCAATAAACTACTTCTAAACTCCATTTTTAGATCATCAATGGTTCTGTTTAGAACATATAATTCGTCCAGAATATTACTACATGCAATCCCTAACATAATTCATAACTTTAAACTTCCAATATATGGGTCTAAATCATCTTCCAAGATCAATTTCGAAAATTCCTAAACATGGAAAAGCATAGCTTGAATCAAATGAATTTAAACCACTTGCCTTAATCTTTCTCTGAATTTGAAGGTTGAATCCGTCCTCTATCTTTCTTTCTGCAGAATTCTTTCCTTTCTCTCTCTCTCTACAAGTTCTTCCCAAGGATGATGACAATGGAGGTGTGTTTGGTTTTTGGTAAGTTGGGACTATATTTCAACTTCTCCCGTAGCCCATTAAGTCTCTTAGTGTAGTTAGTGGGTTTAGTGGGTTAAAGAAGAAGTCAGATTTCTATTTCTAGTTTTCGTCACTTTTAATTCCCAAAATTACAAAATTACCAAAATACCCTTTATGATGCCGGTATGGCCTAAAAATACCCCGGGACCCAAACTAAACTCCCGGCTAGTGTTTTCTGACTATCTCGACCCTTCCGGACGCGTTGGCACACTCAAAATGAACATACGGGTGATAAAAATAAAATTCACTTTTTAATTCAAATAATTATATTCCTGACGCGACTGTCACGCGCGTCCCAACAAAGTTTCCCAAATTGCCGTATTTCAATCTCGTGACAATTTCAATATTTTCCAATATTCATCTAATGCCAAGTATACACATTATAATAAAATACTAACTCACATCTCGTTAATATTATTAGCCGGATTAATTTCCAATTAATAAACATTTAATTCAATTAATCCCCAAAAATATATATCAAAGAAAATACGGGGTATTACAAGATTTTGCTTAGCTTTTACTTGCTTGTAATTTTTCAAAGCTAAGCAAAAAGGGTTCAAATAATGGTATTAAGGAAGAAGCCCCAAGCAGTGGTATCTAGTGGTCCAATGGACAAGGTTGTCAATTCCAAAGTTACGAAAAGAACACGCAACAAACAATAACTCATTTTACTACGGCATTTGTCACCCTCCAATGCCTTTACAAGCATAACCCAAACTTTTGGCCGCGTGTAGCCTGGTGTTTGAAGACCACTATGCCACTTCTTATTCTATTGAGAGAGGCTGATTATAAGTTGAGGTCGGTTGTCCCATTGGATAACGGTCGAATTTTGAAGGACCTATTGGGGACGAGTTTACTTAAGGCTCCACAGGGGACCGGTTGACTATTTACAGTAGCATAGGTAACTGGTTGATTATTTAAGAACACATATTCGACCAGTTAACAATTAAGGCCGCATACAAGACCGATTGACTTTTTAAGGTCGCATATGAGACCGGTTGATTTAAGGTATACTTGGGGAAATGTCGACTATATAAGGTCCCATTGGGACCAGTTAACTACTTTAGGTCATATAGGGGATTGATAACTATTAAGGGACGCATAGGATCAGTTAACTATTAAAGGTTGCATGGTGGACCGATTAATTATTTAGGGTCGCATAGGGACTGGTGACAATTAAAGGTCACTTAATGGACTGGCTAAATATTCAAGGTTGTACAGGTTGACAATTAAGGGTCACATGGGAGCGGATGACTAATTAATGTCCAATAGGGGTTCAATTGACTATATCAAATCACATATCAACTATTTAAGGTGAAATTGGGGATCGGTTGACTATTTGAGGCTGTATAAGGATTGGTTGACTATTAAAGGCCACAACCAGGATTGTTGGCAATTTAAGGTCACATTCGAGAACGTTCTATAGTTTTGATCCCGTAGGAAACAATTTTTTTTTATTGTGACAGATGGGGACCAATGGACAGTTTAAGATTCCGTACAAGACAAATTGACTATTTAAAGTTGCATATGGGGCTGATTGTATATTTAAGGTTGCAAAGAAGAACAATTGACTATTTTAAGTTGTATTTGGGAAATTACTATATAAGATCTTGGGGACGAGTTGCCTATTTAAGGTTATATAGGGAAGTTGCTAACTATTTAAGAACGGTTTACCCTTTAAGGTTTCATGGGTAAGCCACTAACTACCTAACATCTCATAGACAATCGGTTCACTATTTAAGGTTCTTTGGGAGATCAACTGAGTATTTAATGTTCCAAACGAACATGTTGACTATTTACTGTCTTATAGGGGACGAGTTTAGTAGTTAAGGTCGCATTGGAGTCAGTTGGCTATTTATGGTAGCATATGGGACCCATTAACTATTTAAGGTCGTATAGGGGACCATATGACTATTTAAGATTGCGTAGGGGAGTGACTGACTGTTTAAGGTCCCATATTGACTACTACACTTAACGGATGAATTAACTATTCAAGGTTGCATAGATGACATGTTAACTAATTAAGGTCACATAGGGTACTAGTTGACTATTTACGGATCCATAAGGAACAGTTAACTATTTACACTCGCTTAAGGGGACGAATAACTATTTAAGGTCCAATAGGAGACCGGATGACTATTCAAGGTCAGATTGGTGACCCCTTTAAGGTCACTCGGGAGATGGTATGACTATTTAAGGTCCCATGGGGGACAAGTTGACTATTTAAGGTTGCATCAGGACGTGATTGGCTATTTAATATCCACTAGGAGATTGGTTGACTATTTAAGATTGCATAAGGAAACGATTGATTATTTATGGTCACGTAGGGGGACCGATTGATAAAAAAAAAATCCCCCATTGACTATGTAAGGACACATGAGAAACCAGTTCATTATTTAAGATTGAACAGGGGATCGATTGACTATTTAAGGACGCATAAGAGACCGGTTAACAATTAAAGGGAACTTTTATTACAAAAAAACTTTGCTAAGAAAAGTTCAAAGAGGGATAAGAAGGGTTTAATGAAAAAACAAGTTCACCAAAATAAGAATATATCTGTATGTTTTAATCAAAAAATATATATATACTCGAAACAAAATAAAATAATTAAGGAAATTCCATTACATAAAAAAAGTTTACAAAGTATAGATTTTAATAATGATACTTTAAAAAAATTAATTTTAGTAAAGGAGTTGCTTAAATCATGTTTTTGTTGAAAAGTAAAGAATGCTAGTGTCGATCTGCTCTACTTGGACGAAATTACTTTTATTCTTTTATTAAAATTAATTTTATGGGACCCAACATAATGAACAATTGAAATTGTTTGTTAATTGATTATTTTTATTCAGAAAATAGGAAAATGGAGTTTTCAGTGCAAAAATATATTTTGTCGAAAGCGGGAGGAATATAAGAGAAAAAAGGTGTTATGGATAGGGAGGAAGGGAAGTTTATTTTAAAAACTTTGTTTGTCTAAATGGAGTAAATTTTTTAATTATGAAAAATGGAGTTTTAATTAGATTGGTTGGTCAAAAGAGAATGGTTCGTTTATTTAAGAGTAGTAATACACTTACGTACACAAACGAACTACAAAGTACCAAATGTGCTTCACATTCGTTGTACTATGGTGGGGCCCACACCATGTTGGAACCATTGTGATAATAGATTTGGTACTTGGTGTGTACTAAGTATGTGCAAGAGAAATTTGATACTATTTATAGATAAATTTTATTGAAAATAAAGGGAAAGTGGGAGGAAGAATTTCTTTTATTAACTATCAACTAAAAAGTAAGTTTATTAACATAGAAAGCGAGATTAATAAGTTTCATTTTAAAGATATTATTTTGATGAGGAAAATGGGTCTATATTGATGAGAAATAAGGCACAAGGGTAAGATTTTTTTAGAATAAAACTTACAGAAATGAGATAAAATGTAGAGAGGAAAAAAGGGGGGGGGGGGGGGGGTAGGAAATATTTATTCAAAGATGTGTTTACACAGCTACAGGATTATGTATGAAAAGAGAATAAAATACTAAGACTACTATAAAAATGACGGAGATTTATAGATTACGGAACCCTTTTATGAACGAAATCAAATATAGAGAGGGCTGATATGACTATTAAATTTTATAGAAAATTAGAAGTATAGGCATATACGATAATAGATTAAGGATTTTTATTACAAAATGATTTTTAATATAGATATATAGGGAGATGTAAGTGTGTAAAAACAAGAGTTAAAAGAAATGGCCCAAATAATTAGACGATTATAAAAGAATTTAACTGAATATAGCAAATCTATATACACAAATAAGTTCCTCGAGACACTTGACTTCTTAATCAAAGAGTTTAGAAATAAACAACATATTTTAGAAATTAGTACATAAACCATAGTTGATTATTACTTTTTTAGAGTTTGGTATCATATCCACTAAAGACTTTGGTTGTAAATATGCATAACGAAAGGAGGGCAAAAAGGGTGTTTGGTGTAAATTTGGTAACCACAAGTCAAGTGAGGGCATAAATTGGCCAAAAGACCCCACAACGGTATTACAGCTTGCAAAAAGGTTTCAGTAGATGCAAAAGCGGAATGTTATGCTACCGTGCCAAATTACAAGTAAGTAAAAGCTAAGCAAAACTGTTTGTTTGGGGATTCGGGGGGCTGGTTCGGCAACGGGTTCGAGTTATGGTGTTAAGGAAGAAGACCTAAGTAGTGTGGCTGGTAGCAATCAATCTAGTGGTTCGATGGACAAGATTGCCAATTCCAAAATTACGCAAAGTACACTCACTACAATAATACCTCCTTTTGCTATGGCATTTCTCACCCTCCAATGCATTTAGAGGCATAAAAAATCACTAGAAATTATGTTTTATTGGGCAAAATTTTCTCAAGAAAAGAAGCCAAAGGAAAATTTGTGAAGAGAATTGTGATGAATGACCCAAACTTTTGGCCACATGTAGCCTGATGTTTGAAGACTGTTGTCTCACTTGTTATCTGTTGAGAGAGGTTCACTACGAGGAGAGGCCGACAGTCCGATTGAATAACAGTTAACTTTTAAAGGACCTATTAGGGAAGTTTCAAAAGGGACCGACTCACTATTTACGGTAGCATAGGGTACTAGTTGACGATTTAAGATTGCATATGAGAACGGTTAACTATCAAGGCCGCATATGAGACCGATTGACTATTAAAGGTATAATTAGGGAAATATAGACTATTTAAGGTCCCACTGGGGACTAGTTAACTACTTAAGGTCTTATATGGGATTCATAACTATTTAGGGCAGCATCAGACCAATTGACTATTAAAGGTGGCATGGTGGACGGGTAAACTATTTAGGGTCGCATAGGGACTAGTGTACAATTAACAATCGCTTAGGGGGGGCTAACTATTCAAGGTTGCATAGGATGACAGTTAAGGGTCGCATGGGATAGGTAGACTATTTAAGGTCTACTGAGGGGTTCAATTGACAATTCAATATATGACTTTAAATATTTAGGGTTGTATAGGTATACAGTTAAGGGTCACATGCGAGAGGTTGACTATTTAAGGTCAAATGGGGGTTCAATTGACAATTTAAGGTCACATACTAACTATTTAAGGTCAAATAGGGGATCGATTGACTATTTGATGTTGTATAGGGATCGGTTGACTATTAAAGGGCACATTGAGGATCGTTGGCTATTTAAGGTCACATTGGAGAACATTCTATATCTTAGATGCCGTATAAAACAATTTGATTTTTTATGTTGACATAGGACTAGTTGACAACTTAAGGTCCCGGGACTATTTAAAGTCGCATATGGGAAGAATTGTATGTTTAAGGTCGCATAGAGTAATAATTTACTATTTCAGGTGGAATTTGGGAAATGATTATTGTCTGACGAGTTGTCTATTTAAGGTTTTAAAGAGAACATGCTAATTATTTAAGAATGATTTACTATTTAAGGTTGCGTGGTGGAGCGAGTGACAATCTAAGTTTGCAAAAATGATCGGTTGACTATTTAAGGCCATTGAGTGATGTTAGGGCTGTTGCTGACTTCAATAATTGTCTATCTGACATTATGATGGATGATATGTTATCCAATGGCCTTTGGTTCTCTTGGAGTAATAAAACTGATGGTATGGAGTGCACCCAAACTAGAATAGATAGAGTGTTGCACAACCCTCAATGGAGTGTAACTTTCCCTGATTCCAATGCTAATTACTTGTGCCCAGGAGTTTCTGATAACAAAGTCCCTGATTCCAATACCAACTTCTTCCATAACAAAGTCAAAGCTAACACCTCTAGAAGAAAGGTTTTATATATGCAAAATGCTAGAGGAGATGTTATTGAAGGTGTTGAGGCAGTTAATGGAGAGGCCATTAATTTCTTTACCAATCTTCTTGGTAGGAAGGGGAGGGGTGCTACTACCCCTCCTATGATGATGAAGATAAAGTTGGATACTTCTCATTGCCATGCCCTGACTGCCCCTATTACTGCTCTTGAGATTAAAAATGCCATGTTTTCCATTGCTTCCAACAAAGCCCCTGGGCCTGATGGTTATAGTGCTGGTTTCTTCAAGAAAAATTGGGATGTTGTGGGTGATGATGTGATAGCTGCTGCTCTTCAGTTCTTCAACCATAGCTACATGCCCAGATAGTGGAATAGTACCTCTCTTGCCTTGATCCCCAAAATTCCTAACCCAAACACTATGGCTGATTTTAGACCTATAGCCTGCTGCAACACAATCTATAAGTGCATTTATAAGATTCTCACCCTTAGACTTAAACCTCTAATGCCTCTCCTCATTAACAATAGTCAAGCTGCCTTCGTTCATGGGAGATCCGTTACTGATAATATCCTGCTGCTGCAAGAGCTTATGAGAAATTACCATAGGGACTCAAGCCCCCCAAAGTGCACAGTTAAGATTGACATCATGAAGGCTTATGACTCAGTGGAGTGGGATTTTCTTCTTGACATTCTGGCCCAAATTAACATCCCTACCAGATTTATATATTGGATTAAAGCATGTGTCTCTTCTGTTTGGTACTCTATCAGTATGAATGGGTCCCTGAATGGGTTCTTTGAAGGAAAAAGGGGGTTGAGACAAGGGGATCCACTCTCTCCATTTCTTTTCCTTATTGTTATGGAGGCTCTGTCTTGTACTCTTGATAAGCACACTAGTAGGACATCCTTTACCTTTCATCCCAAGTGCAAAGAGGCTAACATCAATAATCTGTGTTTTGCTGATGACCTGGTGGTGTTTTGCAGTGGTGATCTTTCCTCTGTTGAGTGTATCAAGGATACACTTACTGAATTTGATGAATTTAGTGGGCTATCCCCCAATCTCTCCAAGAGTAACTTCTACTGTTCTGGAGTTAATACTATCAATGCTATGTCCTCTGCCCTGGGTATCTCCTATCAACAACCCCCTTTCAAGTACTTAGGAGTTCCCCTCATCTCAACCAGACTCAAGCATGGGGATTGTATGGTTCTTATTGATAAAATTACCAACAAAGTCAAGAGCTGGACCACTAGATTCTTGAGCTATGCAGGTAGACTGCAGCTCGCTATCTTTGTTTTGTTTAGCTCCCAAATCTATTGGTCTTCTATCTTTATTTTGCCTAGAAGCGTGGTCAGGGCTATTGAGCAATGTATTACAGACTTCATATGGTCTGGTCCTGAGCTCAAGCACAGTGGTGCTAAAGTGGCATGGGATGATGTGTGCATGCCAAAAAAGGAGGGAGGGTTGGGGATAAAAAGCTTGACTCACTGGAACAAGGCTGCAATTATGAAAAACCTTTGGAACCTCTTCAACAAGAAGGAAAGTCTTTGGGTCAAATGGTGTCATACCTATAAAATTAGAGGTAGAAGCATATGGGCAATCCCCATTCCTCAAGACTCTTCATGGAGCTGGAGGAAAATTCTCAAAGCTAGAGAGGATTGTAGACTATTGTTTAAGGTTAATATTGGAAATGGTAGGAATACCTTTATGTGGCATGATAATTGGCACCATCTTGGCCCTCTTCAACTCCAAGGCTATGGTCTCTGACTTCATTAATGGGTACAATTGGATATGGCATGCTTCCACTACGTGGGAATTGAATGACATCAAGAACTCTCCCCTGCCTCCTATATATCCGCTGATCACTGATAAAGTGACATGGTCTCCTAATAGGACTGGCAACTTCTCCATTTCCTCTGCGTATGTCACCATCTGTCCAAGGGGCAATGAGTCTCATTGGCATGGGCTGGTTTGGAACAAGGTGTGCATTCCCAAGTGTTCTTTCATACTATGGCTTGCTTGCCGAAAGGCTTTAGTGACTAAAGATAAGCTCATGGATTGGGGGCTTGTTGAGAATAATTCTTGTATGCTGTGCAACTCTGGAATTGAGACTATCAAGCACATATTAATGGAATGCCCTTTTTCCAAAACTGTTTGGGATGAGATTCTCTTTCGTAACCAGTCTTATAGAGCTGTGGAGAGTTGGGATAATGAGTTAAGAAGAGCTGCTGCTGATAGTAAAGGGAGGAACCTTAACTCTAGGATTAAAACCACCACCTTCTCTGCTACTATCTACTGTCTCTGGCATGAAAGGAATAGCAGACTTCATAATAGGGGCCACTCTACAGCAAACAAGGTGATAAGGAGCATTGAGGAGATGGTGCAAGGCAAGACTACCAGATGGAAGAATTTTCGAAGATCCTACTCTAATTGGATGACGTGTAATTTATGGGGATTACCCAATTCTCTTATGTATGACAAAGTGTTGTGGTTTTGGTCTCTAGATGCTTGTTTCTAGTTGACCCTCTGGCCTTTTGGCTTTGTATATTGGTTCTCTGTTTCTAATACATTTATTTACCAAAAAAAAAAATATTCCAAACAGACATGGTGACTATTTACTGTCCTATAGGGGATGAGTTTTGTGGTTAAGGTCGCATTGGAGTTGGTTGGCTATTTGAGGTAGCATATGGGACCCATTGACTATTTAAGATCGTATAGGGCACCAGTTAACTATTTAAGATCACGTGAGGGAGTGACTGACTGTTTAAAGTCCCATACTGACTACTACTTAGCGTATGAATTGACTATTCAAGGTTGCATAAAGGACATGTTAACTAATTAAGGTCACACACGGTATTAATTGACTATTTACGGATCCATAAGAAACGGTTAACTATTGACACTCGCATAAAGGGTCAGGTAACTATCTAAGGTCCCATGGGAGATCGGTTGACTTTTCAAGGTCGTATTGGGGACATTTGCAAGGTAGGGGTTTATATTTAAAATAAACTTTGATGAGAAAAGTGGTGAAAGGTAAGATTCCTTTTACAAATAAAGTTAATAAAAATGAGATGAAATGTAGAGAGGAAAAAAAAAACAGGGGGGTGATACTTTTGGTAAGAAATATTTATTGAAAGATATGCGTGACACCCCGCCTAATTAAATACCGGGCGATCACTCCTTTATTAAATTAAAATCAAGGTGAACAGTTGGTTCATTCTTAGCATCACTGTCGTAAAAATACTTTTCCAATTTAAACACCCTAAATAATTAAGCTAAGTGTCAAAACCATTTAAAACCTTATTCTCATTTTATTAAATCCGGTTATAAAACCTTAAACCATTAACATCTAAAGAGTCACACATTAAGAATAAAAATAGAATTGAACATACACGAATTTAATCATCAATAATAAATCCCAACATTTACAACACTAAAGGAAAACATCCTGACAGTAATAAATCCCGAAATAAAGGTACTGAAAGTAAAAATTTCAATCTCTGACAATACCAACTAAATAATAGAAAGAGGGCGACACATGCCCCTGCTGGATAAAACTGAACTAGGATTAGAATCAAATGGATGAAGTCGTCTAAACAACAGGCCTGCAACTCCCACCTAAGCTGCAGCACGTTCCTTCCAAAGGATCCTAAGTAAGACGCCCCTGTGGCTGGGCACCTGTAATACATACATATACATACAAGAGAGAAAAGGAAATAGGAACGGGTCAGAGCCCGATAGTGTATATGATTTAAAAATTCGTTTAGCAAGTATTTAAATTGATTACAAGCTAATGCAACAACATATTAGTGCGACACTCTCTTGAGAAATTCTCACCTCTCTTCTAATGTGCACACCTATCGCACTAACCTTCCCAATGGTCTATATCGTCATATACCACACTTTCTTTCCCCAATGATTTAACTTATCTTAGGTTATTCACAGGATTTACAACTGAACAACACAAGTATTTAAAACGTAAGATTTCAATTTGTAACCAAGGTTCTCCTTTTAACTTTATTAATCAATAAAGTTTTCCAGTGTCATATTACACTTTCTCAAAATAATTATTTATAATTTGAGTCATCAACCATGTCCTACATATCAAATCACAGTAGGCAGTTCCAGATTTCAGAATTTCATATATATATTAACTACTCGTATAATATATATATCATAACAGCACCCCACATAAAAACTATGGTGCGGGCATACTCTGCTATCCAATCCCCGTATCAATCGTACTAAAGGGAATACAAGTTCGGAATAACTCTCGAACTGTATAAATACATACACAAACAATATTGAGGCAAAGAATAGTTTCCAAGTCCAAGAGGTCAGTACATACCCTCACGTCTCTTAGGACCATGACTACCGATTCGATAGCCTGTACCTAGGATTCCTATCTTCTAGGGTACGAGCCAATATCCCCCATAAGGCACACGAGGTAAGATCGTCCCAGCGCGGTAACCTCAGGGATAGCAAGTAGCGCGAGCATGATTTTCACAAGTATATAATATATGCATACACAATCATATAAATATACCACTTTTATTATATCAATTTAGGTTTATCCAATAACCCACATTCACAACATTTATCCTTATTTTCCCATTATTATTTATCAAGTATAATGGTTCGTTTATAACTTTAATTCGAAGGGTTTTTCCAACTTACTACGTAACCCTCATGGACTCTATTCTTCCAAATGTACAATTCAGTAGATATCTATTTATGTTCCAACGTAACTCTCTCTTACGTGTCTCTCCCCTTTAATATATACTTACATTATCCCTTATGCAAAATATCCCAAAAATATAGATTTCGCCTTACATTAAAGGATTTTGAATTTTATTTTCAAAGATGAGAATTTCAAACGGTTTCAAAATCGGAATTAAAATGGAGTTTTAATTGAATTTTTTATTATCTCAAGAGTTCTCAAAACATAAAACTGTCTAGCAAAAAAAAAAATATTAAAAAATATTGAACGGTCCGATCGAGCTGAATTTTTTTCTGTAGCTTCCTCTCGTCTTCAGCTAATTCTCTGTAAAATTTCATCCAATTCCAACGGTCCGGAATATTATTTTTTTGTGTTTGTATCTGATTAGAACTCTTTTCTCCTTTACATGACAAAGGGTTTCCAGAATATCATATAAATCATCACTACATGAAAATTTCCCATCTCAAATTGGGTTTTTCTTCCATAAATCTCATCCTAATAACTCCTAAACTAATATGGATGATGCATCAACGAAATAAGCAAGATAAACACTTGCCTGGGATTTTCAGAAATCTGGTTTGGTGTTGAATTTGGTGTGGTTGCGTTCCCCGTCTCCCGATCAATGCGTTGGCGGTGGCGGCGGTGTAAATGGATGAGTTTTGAGCCTTGGAATGCCTTGAGAGCTCTCTCCTCTCCTCTCCAATGGCCGTTCTAGTGTTTTGAGTTATCTAACCCTAGGAGATAACCTAAACATATGATATAACCCCTTTAATTTTCGTGGGTTTAATTACCCAAAAATACAAAATGACTAAAATGCCCTCTCGGGGTACTAATTAGGCCTAAAAATGCCCCGAGACCCAAATCAAACCCCCGGGTATACTTTTCGAACTATCTCGACCCTTCCGGATGCGTTTACGCACTCAAAACGACCATACGAACAACCTATAAATTATTCACTTTTATTAATCCACATTTAGTCCCGACACGACACAGGCGCGTCCCGACTTAAATTTCCACAATTGTCATTTTATTCACACGTGACAATATTATAAAAATAAATCTCATATATTACTATACTCATCCAGTAATATGCAACAAATAATATATTCCCAATAATTACTAACTCTTGTCACGCTAGTAAATATTTAAAACAACATTTCGGATTAAAATTAAATTAATTTATCTCAATTAAATTTAATAAATCCTTAAATTTAAAAGCCATGAAAATACGGGGTATTACAATAAGTTTACACGACTAGAGGATTATGTGGGAAAAGAGGATAAAATACTAAGAGTATTAGAAAAATGACGGACACTGATAGATTATGGAACCCTCTTAAAAACTAAATCAAATACAGAAAGGGCAGATATGATTATTAAATTTTAAAAGAAAATTTGAAGTTCAGGCTTATACGAAAATAAATTAAGGAATTTTATTGCAAAATAACTTTTCATATAAATATAGATGGAAATGTAAGGGTGTAAAAACGAGAGTTAAAAGAAAGGGCCAAAAAAATAGATGATTATAACTTTGTTTCGCTGAATTTAGCCGAATTTAGCAAATTTAAATAGATGATTAATGTCCTCGGGACACCTGACTTCGTATCCAAAGAGTTTAAAAGCTAAACAACGTATTTTAGAATTTAGTACATAAACTAGTTGATTATTACTATTTCAGATTTTGGTTTCATGTCAACCAAAGACTTGGGTTGGAAATATGCATACCAAAAGGAGTGCAAAAAGGGTGTTAGGTGTAAATTTGGTGACCAAAAGTCAAGTGGGGGCATAAGTTGGCTAAAAGACCCCGTAACGCATTCCCATAATGGTAAGTTCCCGCTGAAGAAAAAGCTGAATGTTATGTTGCTTTGATAAATTACAAGAAAGTAAAAGCTAAGAAAAACAGTTTGTTGGCGGAGACAGGGGAAGGTTCGGCAGAGGGTTTGAGTTATGGTGTAAAGGAAGAAGCCCCAAGAAGTAGGGCTGGTAGCAATCAATCTAGTGGTTCAATGGACAAGGTTATCAATTCCAAAGTTATGCAAAGTACACTCAACACAACAATAACTCCTTTTGCTACAACATTTCTCACCCTCCGACGCCTTAACAAGCATAAAAAACCACTAGAAATTATGTTTTATAGGGTAAAACTTTCTCAAGCAAAGAAGCCCGGGAAATTTGTGAAGAGAATTATGGTGAATCTCCCAAAATTTTGGCCATGAGACTTTTGTTTAAAGACCATTGTCTCACTTATTAGTCTGTTGAGACAGGTTGACTATGAGGAGAGGTCGGATGTCCCATTAGATACGGTTGACTTTGGAAGGACCTATTAGGGACAAGTTTATAAGGGACCGATTGACTATTTATGGAACCATAGGGACTGGTTGACTATTTGTGACACCCCGCCTAATTAAATACTGGATGATCAGTCCTTTATTAAATTATAATCAAGGTGAAAGGTTGGTTCATTCTTAGCAACACTGTCGTAAAATAACTTTTCCAATTAAACACCCTAATTAATTATGCTAAGTGACAAAACCATTCTTAAGACATTAGTTTCCAAATTTCAATTAAAACCAATATTTAAAACTTTACATAATTCATAATTTAAGAATCACCCAACAACTATACTGGAACAAACAATCCAAATAATTAAACATCCAACTAATTGATTTCAACATTTAAAACTTAAAGGAAAAACCTCTTGACAGTAATAAATCCCAAAGTATAAATACTGAAAATAAACGAATCACAATATCTGATAAAACAACTGAATAATGGAAAAGGGCGACACATGCCCAACTGGATAAAATAGTGCTAGAAGTGGAATAAAAAATGAGGTCGTCTAAGCAAGAGGCCTGCAATTCCCACCTAAGCTGCAGCGCGTTCCTTCCAAAGGATTCAATGCAAGACGCCTCTGTGGCTGGGAACTTGTAATATATACATATATACAAGAGAGAAGAGAAAATAGGAAACGGGTCAAAGCCCGATTGTAAAATAGTTTAAAATTAGTTTAGCAAGTATTTAAAATGCTTATCGGCTAATGCAACCAACATATTAGTGCGGCACTCCCTTGAGAAATTCTCACCTCTCTTCTAATGTGCACACCTATCGCACTAATACTCTCAACAGTTTAACTTATCTTATCTTAAGTTACTCGTAAGGTCTCATGCCGACAATTTCAAATGTTAAAGGAGGTTAATTTTATTTAACAACAAGGTTCTCACATAAGCCTTATTTGATAATAAGATTTCTCAGTAATATATCATCCTTTTCAAATACTTATTCCCAAGTTCAAATAATTATTCTTTTCTTACATACCATAGTCACAGTAGGTAGTTCCCAAATTTCAGATTTAAATATATATATTAAATACTCATATAATATATATATTCTAACAGCACCCCACATAAAATTTGGTGCGGGCATACTCTGCTATCCAGTCCCCGTATTACTCGTACTAAGGGAAATACTAGTCCAGAATCACTCTCGAAGTGTATTAACACAAAACACATACAAATTGAGGCGAAGCATAGTTCCAAGTCACTAAGAGGTCAGTACATACCCTCACGTCTCTTAGGACCATCTGACTATCGATCTGATAGCCTGTACCAAGGATTCCTATGTTCTAGGGTACGAGTCAATATCCCCCATAAAGGTCCCATCGAGATAAGACTGTCCCAGCGCGATAACCTCAGGGATAGCAAGTAGCGCGGGCATGATTTTTACACGTATATAATATATGCATAAACACAATCATATATGTATACTACTATTCCCATATCAAATTTAGGTTTACTCTCACGACCCATAATTATGATATTTATCCTTATTACTCATTATTTAGTTATCACGTATAACGGTTTGTCTCTTATTTTAATTTGTGGAATTATTCCAACTTACTACGTAACACTCGTGGATTCCTATCTTCCCAAGTGAAATTTCAGTAGGTACTCATTTATTTTACAACGTAACTTCCTTACGAGTCTCACCCTTTAACACATATTCCCATTGTCCCTTATATGTAAAACACCCCCCCGTGAAATATTAATCTCGTCTCATATTAACGGGTCCATATATCCCTAAAGTCCTACTCGTCTTCTTTATGTCCCAAAATGTTCTCACATTAATATCCAAGAATGTCTATGTAACAACCCTCGATTCTGGGAGGCCTCATTTTATACTAATATTACCGCATAAGGTAATTATTTAAAATGTGGGGACTGGAGTAAATATTAATTGAATGAATTGAAAGTTAATATTTACTAGATTGATGCATATTTACTGCATGTGAAAGTACATATCATCAGGTGGCATATTTTATAGTGTCATGTATATTAAATGACATTATGGTTTAAATAAAATTAGAACTCGAAATAATTTAGAAAATTTCCGGATGCCAATTTAGAGGGTGTAGTTAGTCTCGGAATGTTCGAGACAGTCAAAATAAGTTCCATATTGTATTTTTGGGTTCCGGGCACTTTTACCTGGTTTTAGCTTAAACACGTATTTGTGAGTCATTTTAATGTGGTATTAACCACTTGAGTTGGAGACTTTAGACTTAAGACCCGAATTTTAGTCTTGCCCCTTATTTCTTTTTCTCATTTGTGTCTTACCAAATAAGAGAGTTAGAGAGAAAGAGAGAGAAGTGGAGAAAAAGAAGAAAAGAGAGAGATTTGAAGATGGAGGGTTTGGGATTGCTTCTTCTCCAAATAAATCTGAGATATCAACCCTAAGGCAAGTTTTCTACTTGCTAATATATGTTTTAAGATGAATAAATTGTGTGATATTTATGTATATATATATTTGGAGATCAAAAATGGAAATTTTGGTATTTAAACCTAGATTTGGTTTTGATGATAAAATGGTGAGTTGTAATGGTTATAAATCATGTAGAATAATCTTTGGGTAGATAAAGGTTGTTGGTTGGGTTCAAAATAAAAGAGATTTGGGATGGGGAAAAGTGAAATTTTCACTTGGGTTTAATTTTGGAAGAAGGAAGAACCCTAGGTCTGCTACGACCGGTCGACCGGGCCTTTGCTGGAGGGCTTACTGCTTTCCTACAAATGCATAAAATTTGAGCGTGATCGACCGTGGTTCCCTAACCGGCCGACCGGCCCATCCATTTTGAGCTTTCTGTTTTTCTTTGTAGGCAAAAATTTGGAGACGCGGTCGACCGCAGTCTCAGGACCGGTCGACCGGTCCCTTGTTTTTCATCCTAAAATCTTATTTTGTTTCCTAGATTTATTTTCTTCAATAGGGGCTAGGAACCTTCTTGAATGAAGTAAATTTAGAGTTTTAGAGTCCTAGACGAATTAGTTATCCACCCTACATTAGAAATAGGATAGGTGGGAACTTTTCCGGGGTTATGCCTATTGATGTTAGGGCATCCTTTCTTTTAGTCAATTACTATAAGATTAAGAGTTATAATATTATCTTTGGGAGACTTTAGGAGCTCATTCGAGCTACATTAGCCCTGATGGTTTATAATAACTTCACAAGTAAATCTTGGGAGAATAAATTGATAGTTCATTTATTCATCAAGGTTGTAATATCGTTATGATATACGTATGGCTCTGTATAATAAGTTATATTATTTACAAAAAGTAAATGATATTGGTTTCGGATAAAATGAAATATACATATGGAATTGGTAATGATGAAGGTAAATGATAATTTACTTAATCATGAAACTAGTAAATGATATCTAGCTGACTCTTTGGCCTTTTGGCCTTTGTATATTTGGGTCTTTTGTTTCTAATACACTTTAATTACCGAAAAAAATAATTTACTTGATTTTTAAAATGATAAATAAAATGGTTTAAACACACCTCTCTAAATGACATCATAAGGGAAGTCCGCGCGCGAGGTGATGCCCCCTGACAAATTAACGCAGGGTGGATATAGTCCACAGGCCATGTGAGCGCTTATTGTTGTATATTTTTCTGCGATGGGTAGGAGATTCCGGGTGTGGTCTTGACTACCCCGCAGGCACATGGCCGCTTCCCGACGTCTTGCGATATAGGTGCCCAGGTTGTCTTATGATAGGTCCTGGAAGATGATGGTCATTTAGGGGCGTGCACAGTGGGGAAACCCGGACGGGCGGTCTTAGAATTCGTTATATGTATGTAAATATAACAGTTCATAATCAAGTGGGACTTGATGTAATTGATATGCCATAAAGAGCATGATGAAGTGCCACAAAGAGCACATATAAATGCCACAAAGAGCATTTGAAAATGATTATTTTCCTGATAAGGAAAGGATTTTTACAAAATGTAAAAATGAGATAAAAATACCATAAAGAGCATAACATTGTGATTTTACATATATTTTTGTTAGGAAAAAAAAAGGTATATGAGATAATTGGTACCCATGACAAGTTTTCAGATTAATGTTATTTGTTTTATCTTCCTGCTTAGTTTTGTTTTAAATTGTGTAGTTAGATAGTTATATCTCTCATCATGATTCATCATTCATAACTGTCATACTCTTTATTCATCTGGTAATCATATAGAACCGGGCCCTGACCCGTTTACATTTCTTGTTGCACATGCATCTTGTGTTCGCTCAGGTACTCCGCCGCAAGGATGACTGATTTGAATTCCTATTCCGATGTCCTCGGCGAGCCGTGATGCATTGCGGGTATTACGGGATACTTTTGGTATAGACGTTTTCATTTTTGAATTCTAGACAGGATCGGGTCTCTTTACTCGGGCGAGAGGCCCAAGATTTTATAAATGTCTAATGAAATGTATTGTATAAATTAATGAAATCGTTTAAATGTTGTTATATAGTTTGTTAACCGGCTGCACATCCGGTCCCTTTATTGTATTCTTGTTGTATTATTTATATATGCATCCCTAAGGTTTCCCCTATCTTTTCAGGTTTTGGGTTGTTTAAATTCTTTCTTTATCTTTAAAACAAAACTTTTGGCAACCCGTTTTCTGAAATATTGGATGGTTATCCTGGATACTCTATATTTTTATTGTGATGCTGAGTATGATTCCTGTTATATTGGAGTATTGGGCTGGCCACCCCTTATTTTGGTGAGCGGGTTGTCACAGATGGTATCAGAGCATCAGGTTCTAGAGTCCTTAGGAATCTGTGTGGACGCCTTAAGTCTTTAGCATTGCTTTTGATTGACATAGAGCCTTAGGATTAAGATCGTTGAATTCTCTTATGAGATTTCGTTCTTCTGCCATGAGGTAGAATCTATAGAATCTTTTGTGCATTCATGTGAGATTCGTAGGTCGATTGAAGGATACCAGAGAAGGTTGTTGGGAAGGCGTTATGAGATGGGACTGCCAGGAACGGTAAGTTGTGGTCAGAGATGAGGACTGCCTTGGTGGTCGCTTTCTTTTTGTGGAATTTTTTATCTTGCTACTACGATTACTAATTACAGTTGATGTAGTTTCCCAAGTATCGCTAGAAGTGGAAAGTGGTACTAAGCTTGAGATTTCAAGTGATGTTAAATTGAAGTAGAGAAGTGCCTAGAAGTGTGATGGAGGAGAATCCTTCACCCGTAGGAGTAGTATGGAAACGATGGGAACGTAGTCACCTTATTCGTGGGTGCTGGAAGTTTTGCCCATGGAGGAACCCGGTAGATACTTCCTATCGTAAGTTTCTCTGGGATAACTGGAAGGAGGAGAAGGTAAGATCCTCAAGTGTTCACGCGAGGCTCAGTTAGAGGCTGACATGTGAAGAAGAGTTGTGCGATTAGGTATATCGTGCACTCAAGAAAGGTAGGTATAAGTGAGAGCCCCCCCAATGGAATGATAGACTCCAGAATAAGTGTCGCTAACACTTCTGATGGGGCAGTGATCATGAAACCGCATCGGTGGACATCCGCCTGGGAAGGTTTCATTGAACTGAGGAAGAGGAGGCCGAGAGCGTGTTCTCTTTTATTGAGAAAGTAAAAGGAACTACGTGGGCTATAGTGATGTGGAAGAACCACGCATTTTCATTACGTTGATTGGAAAAACAAGGACAAAAATAAAGTGCCTAGTTGGGGAGTCGAGGGAAGTAATATTGGTTTGTATAAGGCTCAAATATGGAGTCTGAGATTCAGTAGTATTGACCCGGAGTGCTTGGCTTAAATTGTTGGTGGGAATTTCACCTTATTAGTGGGTGGTGTATTCCTTAGGATAAGATAGAGTAGTATTGTGTTTACTCTAGATTCGGGTGTGCATATCGAGTTTGTAATAGTATCGACATTATTATAGAAAGATAACTATATGACTTCCGTGGTAGGGAAGTTTTATGATCTCTTCACTCGTTATAAAACGAGTGATGATATTTTAAAGGGGTATGTGCTGTATGTGATAACTAGTATGAATATTTTTGCTGCTTGTTTGCATTGTATGTGGATGTTATAATTTATCTCCACGACCAACAAGGTTAAGTAGTAATGCATAGGAGGAGTTCCCTGTTTGGATTCCGCTTTTGCGGGACGCTCCATGCGTGAACCTTAACGACGTTGGGAGTGGAGAGATGTTACTTTTCCTTTCTCTTATTTTATGTATAGTACGCAAGTAAAGATATTTTGGTTGGTTTGGTATGATAGCAAGCAAATAAAATTGTAAGGCTATCTTACTTCTAGTTCAAAATGGAACTAGTTGTTCTATGATTTCTCTCCTGAATGCAGGTTGAGACTTTATAGAGGTGGATCGAGATAGGTAGGAGATTTTATTAATCGTTTAGTTACCGTGTGTGAGTGTTCGATTATTTTTTGTTGTGTTTATGCATGTTATGCTTATCTCCATGATCAACTAGTTAAGTAGGCATGTGTCGGAGGGGTTCCTTGTTTGGATTTCGCTTCGACGAGACATTCCGCCGCATGAACACTTAACGGTGTTGTGATTGGAGAGACGCTATCTTTCTCTTTCTATTTTACTTTGCTTATTTTTTTGTTAGAAGTGGGATTGGGAGGATTAGCCGAGAATCACGTAGAAGAGTGATTAAGGGCTATTAAAGTGAGAGATAGGAGCACTATATATAGTTCTCTCCTCTGATCGATGTGAGGGAGACTGAGATATGAAGTCGAGTTGAGACTTCGGGATTGTGCCTTGATAAGAAGGCTATTTGAAAAGATGTATATATGTCATGGGATAGAATTTGTAAGACTTCACAAAAAAGTGAATGTCTGGTCAGTTAAAAATATTTAATGATACTAGGGTAAGACGTAGAAGTAGGAGTTTGTTAATAAAATTGTAAGTTAGAATTTTACCGATCCCGATTATGTGTCTTAGAACGTCACATCTTAATGACCGACGATGCGAGGTAGTAGTGTAACGGGAGGGTTCCTTGTTTGGATTTCGCTTCGGCGAGACGTCCCACGCATGAACCCGAGCGAATGTCGGAAGTTGAGTAAGGTCTGGGGCACTAGGGATATATTTAGTATTAGATACCTACCATTTAGATAGTATATCTGTAGATAGACGTTAGGGTTATTAGGATGTTAGGTCTTTAGGGTTTGTGATGTTAATTTAGGAAGGCGGTAAGGAGTTGACCATGAAATAACTCTATGAGGGATTTAATGGAAGGGCTGGCCTTCACTCCTGAGCCATGATAGTGAGCTCGAGAGTGCGTTTAATGAATAAGTTTCTGCCAGGTTGGGGAGTAATAATACTGGAGCATAGACCCATTGTTTATGCATCTCACAAACTTAAACTTGTGAAAAGCATTATCCCATGCTTGAATTAAAATTCATCGTGGTAGTGATCACCTTAAATAGATAAGGCACTACTTCCTGGGCAGGAAATTTGGTCTTTCTCGCAAGCAACAAGTTGTTGCAATAGGTCGTGGGAGAAATCGAGTTGGTGCTCGGAGTTCAGAAGGACTAGTGATTGGATATTTTCTCATTCGCTAAGGGAATGCGATTGGGGTAGTAGGTGCGTCGAGTAGGAAACCCGTCGGAGATATTGGTGTTGGCATGGAAAGCCAAATGAAGCGAGTACGACTCGGAAGACTTTGCAGCGAGAGAAATTCCGGTCTGTGATTGACCATTTCACCTGTTCGTGCGAAGAAGAGTATCGGTGGAATAAAAGGGGGAATATTCATAGACGGTTGCATTAAAGCGCTGAGACCATTATGGTCATGATCTTATTTGAGAAAAATTGTTGACCGTTTGACCAGACTGTTGCATTTCCGTCCATTATGGATGGACTACATGTAGAAGAGTACGCCCCATTCTTCATGGAGGAATGGTAAAACTGTGGGAGGTTCATGTCGGGGATTTGGTAAAAGTTTCCGTGAAGAAATGGGAATCATGTGGAAATGGTGCATATCTTGTCACCCTAAAGTGGATGGGTAAATGGGAGGAAATTGACTTATGCCGAAAGGCATGTCTCGAACAGGCGCCTTAGAATACATAGTAGATGGGGGCAGTAATCGTATGGATAGAGATTCTCGTACAACCATTAGGCTATTGAATGGCCTTATGGATTATTTCCTAAGGCTTGACACCGTGAGTGGTCTAGTGTATCCGGTTGAGTAATCCGCATACTCGTTGGATGGAACCAACCGGTAATATCTTCCTTAGACTTGGAGTGGTCTTGTGACACTTCTCTAAAGGTTTGGCTTTCGAGCCATAAGCCCCGATGGGATAAATCAATGCGAAGACAAGTTGATTTGTGTTGGGGTTAAACCAAGTAGCGTTGGTACATATATCCCCGAGGGGGGGGGGGGGGGAGTAAGACGGTTTATGCCGAGTTGTGTTGGGTATTTCCTTCCGTTTTAAGAAGGTAGAATCAATAGTTAGTGAGGAACGCTGCATGCTATGCTAGTGCACAAATGATGTAGGATGAGATCGATAAAGTCGACCTTAGTCCGGGTTCATTTGGGACGTTACGATAACGAGGGGTTTGTTTAGGATGGTAGAATACTAGTTTAGACTAGTATACCCTTTATTAAATTGGGTACACCCGAATTTTGGGGGCAAAATGAGAGTACGTAAAAACCCTCGATTCTGGGAGGCCTCATTTTATACTAATATTACCGCATAAGGTAATTATATAAAATGTGGGAACTGGAGTAAATATTAATTGAATGAATTGAAAGCTAATATTTACTAGATTGATGCATATTTACTGCATGTGAAAGTAAATATCATCAGGTGGCATATTTTATAGTGTCATGTATATTAAATGACATTATGGTTTAAATAAAATTAGAACTCGAAATAATTTAGAAAATTTCCGGATGCCAGTTTAGAGGGTGTAGTTAGTCTCGGAATGTCCGAGACAGTCAAAATAAGTGCCATGTTGTATTTTTGGGTTCCGGGAACTTTTACCTGTTTTTAGCTTAAACGCGTATTTGTGAGTCATTTTAATGTGGTATTAACCACTTGAGTTGGAGACTTTAGACTTAAGACCCGAATTTTAGTCTTGCCCCTTATTTCTTTTTCTCATTTGTGTCTTACCAAATAAGAGAGTTAGAGAGAAAGAGAGAGAAGTGGAGAAAAAGAAGAAAAGAGAGAGATTTGAAGATGGAGGATTTGGGATTGCTTCTTCTCCAAATAAATCTGAGATATCAACCCTAAGGCAAGTTTTCTACTTGCTAATATATGTTTTAAGATGAATAAATTGTGTGATATTTATGTATATATATATTTGGAGATCAAAAATGGAAATTTTGGTATTTAAACCTAGATTTGGTTTCGATGATAAAATGGTGAGTTGAAATGGTTATAAATCATGTAGAATAATCTTTGGGTAGATAAAGGTTGTTGGTTGGGTTCAAAATAATAGATATTTGGGATGGGGAAAAGTGAAATTTTCACTTGGGTTTAATTTTGGAAGAAGGAAGAACCCTAGGTTTGCTACGATCGGTCGACCGGGCCTTTGCGGGAGGGCTTACTGCTTTCCTACAAATGAATAAAATTTGAGTGCGGTCGACCGCGGTTCCCTGACCAGTCGACCGGTCCATCCATTTTGAGCTTTCTGTTTTTCTTTGTAGGCAAAAATTTGGAGACGCGGTCGACCGCGGTCTTAGGACCGGTCGACCGGTCCCCTGTTTTTCATCCTAAAATCTTATTTTGTTTCCTAGATTTATTTTCTTCAATAGGGGCTAGGAACCTTCTTGAATGAAGTAAATTTAGAGTTTTAGAGTCCTAGACGAATTAGTTATCCACCCTACATTAGAAATAGGATAGGTGGGAACTTTTCCGGGGTTATGCCTATTGATGTTAGGGCATCCTTTCTTTTAGTCAATTACTATAAGATTAAAAGTTATAATATTATCTTTGGGAGACTTTAGGAGCTCATTCGAGCTATATTAGCCCTGATGGTTTATAATAACTTCACAAGTAAATCTTGGGAGAATAAATTGATAGTTCATTTATTCATCAAGGTTGTAATATCGTTATGATATAGGTATGGCTCCGGATAATAAGTTATATTATTTACAAAAAGTAAATGATACTGGTTTCGGATAAAATGAAATATACAAATGGAATTGGTAATGATGATGGTAAATGATAATTTACTTAATCATGAAACTAGTAAATGATAATTTACTTGATTTTTAAAATGATAAATAAAATGGTTTAAACACACCTCTCTAAATGACATCATAAGGGAAGTCCGCGCGCGAGGTGATGCCCCCTAACAAATTAACGCAGGGTGGATATAGTCCACAGGCCATGTGAGCGCTTATTGTTGTATATTTTTCTGCGATGGGTAGGAGATTCTGGGTGTGGTCTTGACTACCCCGCAGGCACATGGCCGCTTCCCGACGTCTTGCGATATAGGTGCCCAGGTTGTCTTATGATAGCCCCTGGAAGATGATGGTCATTTAGGGGCGCGCACAGTGGGGAAACCCGGACGGGCGGTCTTAGAATTTGTTATATGTATATAAATATAACAGTTCATAATCAAGTGGGACTTGATGTAATTGATATGCCATAAAGATCATGATGAAGTGCCACAAAGAGCACATATAAATGCCACAAAGAGCATTTGAAAATGATTATTTTCCTGATAAGGAAAGGATTTTTACCAAATGTAAAAATGAGATAAAATGCCATAAAGAGCATAACATTGTGATTTTACATATATTTTTGTTAGAAAAAAAAAGGTATATGAGATAATTGGTACCCATGACAAGTTTTCAGATTAATGTTATTTGTTTTATCTTCCTGCTTAGTTATGTTTTAAATTGTGTAGTTAGATAGTTATATCTCTCATCATGATTCATCATTCATAACTGTCATACTCTTTATTCATCTGGTAATCATATAGAACCGGGCCCTGACCCGTTTACATTTCTTGTTGCACATGCATCTTGTGTTCGCTCAGGTACTCCGCCGCAACGATGCCTGATTTGAATTCCTATTCCGATGTCCTCGGCGAGCCGTGATGCATTGCGGGTATTACGGGATACTTTTGGTATAGACGTTTTCATTTTTGAATTCTAGACAGGAACGGGTCTCTTTACTCGGGCGAGAGGTCCAAGATTTTATAAATGTCTAATGAAATGTATTGTATAAATTAATGAAATCGTTTAAATGCTGTTATATAGTTTGTTGACCGGCTGCACATCCGGTCCCTTTATTGTATTCTTTTTTGTATTATTTATATAGGCTTAAAAACAAGTTGTTTGAGGTTAAATACTAAACCAGCCACCTAACGCCCCCTAAGAGGCACGAACACCTCGCACGGGACCAATGTAAGCTGTACGAACTGACAGCGTAGTCACGGGACTCTCGATTTGAGAATATGATGATAATATGAAAATATATCGATTAAGCTTAAAAACAAGCCCTTAATGAGTGAAAACGCATACCATCCCCCAAACGGCCCTGTAAGAGGCACGAACACTTTGCACGGGACCAATGTAACTTGTACAAACTGACCGCATAGTCATGGGTCTCCCGGTTTCGGAATATGACGATAATTTCAAAATACATAGATTAGGCTTAAAAACGGGGCTCTCGATTTCAGAATATGATGATAATTTGAAAATACATCGATTAAGATTAAAAATAAGCCCTTAAAGGGTGAAAATCCAAACCAGCCCCCAAACGGCCCCGTAAGAGGCACGAACACCTCGCACAGGACGAACGTAATTTGTAGAAACTGACCGCATAGTCACGGGTCTCCCGATTTTGAGAATATGACAGTAATTTCAAAATACCTAGATTAGGCTTATAAACAAGTCGTTTGAGGCTGAAAACCCAAACTAGCCCACAAATGAACCCGTAAGAGGCACGAACAACTCGCACGGAACCAATGTAAGTTCAACGAACTGACGGTGTAGTCACAGGCCTCTCGGTTTGAGAATATGACTATAATTTGAAAATATATCGATTATCCTTTAAAAACAAGACCTTAAAGGGTGAAAACCCAAATCACTCATAAACGTCACCGTAAGTGGCACGAACCGCTCGCACGGGACCAATGTAACTTGTAAAAACTGACCGCATAGTCACGGGTCTCCCGGTTTGAGAATCTGATGATAATTTCAAAATACGTAGATTAGGCTTAAAAACATGCCTTGGAGGGTGAAAACCCAAACCATCCCCCTAACGGCACCCTAAGAGGCACGAACACCTCACATGGGAGCAATGTAAGTTGTACGAACTGACAGCGTAGTCACGGGCCTCTCGGTTTGTGAATATGACCATAATTTGAAAATATATCGATTAAGCTTAAAAACTAGCCCTAAAAGGGTGAAAACCCAAAGCAGCCCCCAAACGGCCCCGCAAGAGGCATGAACACCTCGCACGGGACCAATGTATCTTGTACAAATTGACCGCGTAGTCACAGGTGTCCCGATCTGAGAATATGACGATAATTTCAAAATACGTAGATTAGGCTTAAAAACAAGTCGTTTGAGGGTGAATACCCAAACCAGCAACCTAACTCCCCCCTAAGAAGCACGAACACCTCGCACGGGACCAATGTAAGTTGTACGAATAGACAGCGTAGTCACGTGCCTCTCGGTTTGAGAATAAGACGATAATTTGAAAATATATCGATTAAGATTAAAAACAAGCCCTTAAATTGAGAAAACCAAAACCATCCCCCAAAAATCCCCGTAAGAGGCACGAACACCTCGCACGGGACCAACGTAACTTGTAAAAACCGACCGCATAGTCACGGGTCTTCCGGTTTGAGAATATGACGGTTATTTCAAAACACGTAGATTAGGCTTTAAAAACATGCCGTTTGAGGGTAAAAACCCACACCAGCCCCCAAATGGCCCCGTAAGAGGCACGGACTCCTAGCACGGGACCAATGTAAGTTGTGCGAAATTGACAGTGTAATCACGGGTCTCGGTTTGAAAATATGACGATAATTTGAAAATATATCGATTAAGCTTAAAAACAACCCCTTAAAGGGTGAAAACCCAAAAAAGCCCCCAAACGGCCCCGTAAGAGGCACGAACACCTCATACAGGACCAATGTAACTTGTAAAAACTGACCACGTAGTCACGGGTCTCGCGGTTTGAGAATATGACGATAATTTCAAAAAACATAGATCAGGCTTAAAAACAAGCCGTTTGTGGGCGAATACCCAAACCTGCCCCCTAACGGCCCCTAAGAGGCACGAACACCAGGTACGGGACCAATGTTAGTTGTGCGAACTTACAGCATAGTCACGGGCCTCCCGGTTTGAGAATATGACGATAATTTGAGAATATATCGATTAAGCTTAAAAACAAGCCCTTGAAGGGTTAAAACCCAAATAAGCCCCCAAACGGCCCCGTAAGAGGCACGAACACTTTGCCCGGGACCAATGTGACTTGTACAAACTGACCACGTAGTCACTGGTCTCGTGGTTTGAGAATATGATGATAATTTCAAAAAACGTAGATCGGGCTTAAAAACAAGTCGTTTGTGGGCGAATACCCAAACCTTCCCCCTAACGGCCCCTAAGAGGCACGAACAACTCGTACGGGACCAATGTAAGTTGTACAAACTTACAGCATAGTCATGGGCCTCCCGGTTTGAGAATATGACGATAGTTTGAGAATATATCAATTAAGCTTAAAAACAAGCCCTCGAAGGGTGAAAACCCAAACCAGCCCCCAAACGGCCCCGTAAGAGGCACGAACACCTCGCCCGGGAAAAATGTAACTTGTAAAAACTGACCGCTTGACACGAGTTTCCCGGTTTGAGAATATGACGATAATTTCAAAATACGTAGATTAGGCTTAAAAACAAGTTGTTTGAGGTTGAATACCCAAACCAGCCACCTAACGCCCCCTAAGAGGCACGAACACCTCGCACGGGACCAATGTAAGTTGTACGAACTGACAGCGTAGTCATGGGACTCTCGATTTGAGAATATGATGAGAATTTGAAAATATATCGATTAAGCTTAAAAACAAGCCCTTAATGGGTGAAAACCCAAACCAACCTCCAAACGGCCCTCTAAGAGGCACGAACACCTTGCACGAGACCAATGTAACTTGTACAAACTGACCGCGTAGTCACGGGTCTCCCGGTTTCGAATATGACGATAATTTCAAAATACGTAGATTAGGCTTAAAAACATGACGTTTGAGGGTGAAACCCAAACCAACCCCCAAATGGCCCCGTAAGTGGCACGAACACCTTGCATGGGACCAATGTAACTTGTAGAATTTGACCGCGTAGTCACGGTTCTCCCGATTCGAGAATATGATGATAATTTCAAAATGGGTTTAGGCTTAAAAACAAGCCGTTTGAGGGTGAAAACCCAAACCAGCCCCCTAACGGCCTCCTAAGAGGCACGAACACCTCGCACGGGACCAAAATAAGTTGTTCGAACAGACAGCGTAGTCACGCGCATCTCGGCTTGAGAATATGATGATAATTTGTAAATATATCGATTAAGCTTAAAAACAAGCTCTTAAAGGGTGAAAACCCAAACCAGAACCCAAACGGCCCCGTAAGAGGCACGGACACTTCGCACGGGAACAATGTAACTTGTACAAAGTGACCGCGTGGTCTAGGGTCTCCCGATTTTAGAATATGACAACAGTTTCAAAATACGTAGATTAGGCTAAAAAACATGCCGTTTGGGGGTGAAAACCCAAACCATTCCCCAAATGGCCCCGTAACAGGCACAAACACCTCGCACGGAACCAATGTAAGTTGTACAATCTAATAGTGTAGTCACGGGCCTGTCGGTTTGAGAATATAATGATAATTTGAAAATATATCAATTAACCTTAAAAGCAATCCCTTGTTGGCTTGTATGTACTGGAACATTCCTGAAGATAGGCTTCTAATTTAGGCTTTGATTGGTTTCTGCCTTGTTGGCCTGTTTGCCTGTGGGGTAGGCCCCAGGGTTCTTTTGTTCCGTGGAGGGTTTCATCCTTTGTATATCCTTTAGTTTTTTTATATACAATTAAATTCCCAAAAAAAAAAAAGCCCTTAACGGGTGAAAACTCAAACCTTCCCCCAAACGGCCTTGTAAGAGGCACACCTCGCACGGGACCAATGTAACTAGTACAAACTGATCACGTAGTCACGGGTCTCTCGGTTTTAGAATTTGATGATAATTCCAAAATACGTTGATTGGCTTTAAAAACAAGCCGTTTGAGGTTGAAAACCCACACCAGCCCCCCAACGGCCCCCTAAGAGTCACGAAAATCTCGCACGGGACCAATGTAAGTTGTACAAACAATATCGTAGTCACGGGCCTCTCGGTTTGAGAATATGACGATAATTAGAAAATATATCGATTAAGCTTAAAACAAGCCCTTAAAGGGCGAAAACCAAAACCAGCCTCCAAAAATCCCCGTAAGAGACACGAACACCTCGCACGGGACCAATGTAACTTGTACAAACTGACCGCGTAGTCATGGGTCTCCCGGTTTGCGAATATGACGATAATTTCAAAATACGTAGATTAGGCTCAAATACATGCCGTTTGAGGGTGAAAGCCCAAACCAGCCCCCTAACGCCCCCTAAGAGGCACGAACACCTCGCACGGGACCAATGTAAGTTGTACGAACAGACAACGTAGTCACGTGCCTCTCGGCGTGAGAATATGATGATAATTTGAAAATATATCGATTAAGCTTAAAAACAACCCCTTAAAGGGTGAAAACATTGTCTGTTCCGGGACTAATGTAACTTGTACAAACTGGCCACGCAGTCACGGGTCTCGCGGTTTGAGAATATGACGATAATTTTTAAAAACGTAGATTAGGCTTAAAAACAAGCCGTTTGTGGGCGAATACCCAAACCATCCCCCTAACGCCCCCTAAGAGGCACGAACACCTTGCACGACAACAATTCAAGTTGTACGAATGACAGCGTTGTCACGGGGCTCTCGATTTCAGAAATGATGATAATTTAAAAATATATCGATTAAGATTAAAAACAAGCCCTTAAAGGGTGAAAACCCAAACTAGCCCCCAAACGGCCCCGTAAGAGGCACGAACACATCGCAAGGACCAACGTAACTTGTACAAACTGACTGCATAGTCACGGGTCTCCCGGTTTTGAGAATATGACAGTAATTTCAAAATACCTAGATTAGGGTTAAAAACATGCCGTTTGAGGGTGAAAACCCAAAATAGCCCGCAAATGAACCCGTAAGAGGCATGAACAACTCGCACGGAATCAAATCTAAGTTCAACGAACTGACGGTGTAGTCACGGGCCTCTCGGTTTGAGAATATGACTATAATTTGAAAATATATCGATTATCATTTAAAAACAAGCCCTTAAAGGGTGAAAACCCAAATCACTCATAAACGGCACCGTAAGTGGCACGAACCGCTCGCACAGGACCAATGTTACTTGTAAAAACTGACCGCATATTCACGGGTCTCCCGATTTGAGAATCTGATGATAATTTCAAAATACGTAGATTAGGCTTAAAAACATGCCTTTTGAACCATCCTCCTAATGGCACCCTAAGAGGCACGAACACCTCGCACGGGACCAATGTATGTTGTACGAACTGACAGCGTAGTCACGGGCCTCTCAGTTTGTGAATATGACCATAATTTAAAAATATATCCATTAAGCTTAAAAACTGGGACTAAAAGGGTGAAAACCCAAAGCAGCCTCCAAACGACACCGTAAAAGGCACGAACACCTCGCACGGGACCAATGTATCTTGTAGAAATTGAACTCATAGTCACGGGTGTCCCGATCTGAGAATATGACTATAATTTCAAAATACGTAGATTAGGCTTAAAAACAAGTCGTTTGAGGGTGAATACCCAAACCAATCACCTCACGCCCCCCAAGAAGCACGAACACCTCGCACGGGACCAATGTAAGTTGTACGAACAGGCAGCGTAGTCACGTGCCTCTCGGTTTGAGAATATGACGATAATTTGAAAGTATATCGATTAAGATTAAAAACAAGCCCTTAAATTGCGAAAGCCAAAACCAGCCCCCAAAAATCCCCGTAAGAGGCACGAACACCTCGCACGGGACCAATGTAACTTGTACAAACTGACCGCATAGTCACGGGTCTTCCGGTTTGAGAATATGACGGTAATTTCAAAATACGTAGATTAGGCTTTAAAAACATGCCGTTTGAGGGAGAAAACCCACACCAGCCCCCAAATGGCCCCGTAAGAAGCACGAACACCTAGCACGGGACCAATGTAAGTTGTGCGAACTGGCAGTGTAATCACGGGCCTCTCGGTTTGAGAATATGTCGATAATTTGAAAATATATTGATTAAGCTTAAAAACAACCCCTAAAAGGGTGAAAACACCAAAAAGCCCCCAAACGGCCCCGTAAGAGGCACGAACACCTCATACAGGACCAATGTAACTTGTACAAACTGACTACGTAGTCACGGGTCTCACGGTTTGAGAATATGATGATAATTTCAAAAAACGTAGATCGGGCTTAAAAACAATCCGTTTGTGGGCGAATACCCAAACCTGCCCCCTAACGGCCCCTAAGAGGCACGAACACCTCGTACGGGACCAATGTAAGTTGTGCGAACTTACAGCATAGTCACGGGCCTCCCGGTTTGAGAATATGACGATAATTTTAGAATATATCGATTAAGCTTAAAGAATAAGCCCTTGAAGGGTCAAAACCCAAACAAGCCGCCAAACGGCCCCGTAAGAGGCAACACCTCGCCCAGGTCCAATGTAACTTGTACAAACTGACCACGTAGTCACCGGTCTCGTGGTTTGAGAATATGATGATAATTTCAAAAAACGTAGATCGGGCGTAAAAACAAGTCGTTTGTGGGCGAATACCCAAACCTTCCCCCTAACGGCCCCTAAGAGGCACGAACAACTCGTACGGGACCAATGTAAGTTGTACGAACTTACAGCATAGTCACGGGCCTCCCGGTTTGAGAATATGGTGATAGTTTGAGAATATATCAATTAAGCATAAAAACTAGCCAAACCAGCCCCTAAACGACCCCGTAAGATGCACGAACACCTCACCCGGGAAAAATGTAACTTGTACCAACTGACCGCATAGTCACAGGTCTCCCGGTTTGAGAATATGACGATAATTTCAAAATACGTAGATTAGGCTCAAATACAAGTTGTTTGAGGTTGAATACCCAAACCAGCCACCTAACGCCCCCCTAAGAGGCACGAACACCTCGTACAGGACCAATGTAACTTGTACAAAATGACAGCGTAGTAACGGGACTCTCGATTTGAGAATATGATGAGAATTTGAAAATTTATCGATTAAGCTTAATAACAAGCCCTTAATAGGTGAAAACCCAAACTAGCCGCCAAACGACCCTGTAAGAGGTACGAACACCTTGCACGGGACCAATGTAACTTGTACAAACTGACCGCATAGTCACGGGTCTCCCGGTTTCGAAATATGGCGATAATTAAAAAATACGTAGATTAGGCTTAAAAACATGATGTTTGAGGGTGAAAACCCAAACCAACCCCCAAATGGCCCCGTAAGTGGCACGAACACCTCGCATGGGACCAATGTAACTTGTAGAAACTGACCGCGTAGTCACGGGTCTCCCGATTTGAGAATACGACGATAATTTCAAAATGGGTTTAGGCTTAAAAACAAGCCGTTTGAGGGTGAAAACCCAAACCAGCCCCCTAACGGCCCCCTAAGAGGCACGAACACCTCGCACGAGACCAATGTAAGTTGTACGAACAGACAACGTAGTCACGCGCCTCTCCAATTCCCTTGATTCTATTATCAAGGGTATTGAAAACATGGTTAGAGCAAAAGCTCTCACGTGGAAGAAGGACAGAAGGAGTTTTACTAACTGGATGGCTTGTATGTACTGGAACATCCCTGAAGATAAACTTCTAGTTTAGGTTTTGTTTGGTTCCGGCCTGTTTGCCTGTGGGGTATGCCCTAGGGTTTTTCTTGTTCTGTGAGGGGTTTCTTCCTCTGTATATCTTTTGGTCTTTTTATATATACAATTAAATTCCCAAAAAAAAAAACTTAAAAACAAACCCTTAAAGGGTGAAAACCCAAACCAGCACCCAAACGGCCCCGTAAGAAGCACGAACACCTCGCACGGGAACAATGTAACTTGTACAAACTGACCGCGTGGTCTAGGGTCTCCCGATTTTTGATTATGGCAATAGTTTCAAAATACGTAGATTAGGCTAAAAAACATGCCGTTTTGGTGTGAAAACCCAAACCAGCACCCAAACGGCCCCGTAAGAAGCACGAACACCTCGCACGGGAACAATGTAACTTGTACAAACTGACCGCGTGGTCTAGGGTCTCCCGATTTTTGATTATGGCAATAGTTTCAAAATACGTAGATTAGGCTCAAAAACATGCCGTTTTGGGGTGAAAACCCAAACCATCCCCCAAATGGCCCCGTAAGAGGCACAAACACCTCGCACGGGACCATTGTAAGTTGTACAAACTAACAGTGTAGTCACGGGCCTGTCGATTTGAGAATATAACGATAATTTTAAAATATATAAATTAACCTTAAAAGCAAGCCCTTAACGGGTGAAAACTCAAACCTTCCCCCAAACGGCCCTATAAGAGGCTCGAACACCTCGCACGGGACCAATGTAACTTGTACAAACTGATCGCGTAGTCACGGGTCTCTCGGTTTCAGAATTTGATGATAATTCCAAAATACGTTGATTGGCTTTAAAAACAAGTCGTTTGAGGGACCAGCCCCCTAACGGTCCCCTAAGAGGCACGAAAACCTCGCACGGGACCAATGTAAGTTGTACTAATATACAGCGTAGTCACGGGCCTCTCGGTTTGAGAATATGATGATAATTAGAAAATATATCGATTAAGCTTAAAACCAAGCCCTTAAAGGGCGAAAACCAAAACCAGCGCCCAAAATCCCCGTAAGACACACGAACCCCTCGCACGGGACCAATGTAACTTGTACAAACTGACCGCGTAGTCACGAGTCTCCCGGTTTGAGAATATGACGATAATTTCAAAATACGTAGATTAGGCTCAAATACATTCCGTTTGAGGGTGAAAGCCCAAACCAGCCCCCTATGATAATATCAAAATACATAGATTAGGCTTTAAAAACATTCCCTTTGAGGGTGAAAACCCAAACCAGCCACCTAACGCCCCCTAAGAGGCACGAACACCTCGCACGGGACCAATGTAAGTTGTACGAACAGACAACGTAGTCACGTGCCTCTCGGCTTGAGAATATGATGATAATTTGAAAATATATCGATTAAGCTTAAAAACAACCCCTTAAAGGGTGAAAACCCAAACCAGTCTCCAAACGGCCCCGTAAGAGGCACGAACACCTCATACGGGACCAATGTAACTTGTACAAAGTGGCCATGTAGTCACGGGTCTCGCGGTTTGAGAATATAATGATAATTTTAAAAAACATAGATTAGGCTTAGAAACAACCCGTTTGTGGGCGAATTCCCAAACCAGCCCCCTAACGCCCCCCTAAGAGGCACGAACACCTTGCACGGCACCAATTTCAGTTGTACGAATGACAGCATTGTCACGGGGCTCTCGATTTCAGAATATGACGATAATTTGAAAATATATCGATTAAGATTAAAAATAAGCCCTTAAAGGGTGAAAACCCAAACCAACCCCCAAACGGCCCCGTAAGAGGCATGAACACCTCGCACAGGACCAACGTAACTTGTACAAACTGACCGCATAGTCACGGGTCTCCCGGTTTTGAGAATATGAAAGCAATTTCAAAATACCTATATTAGGCTTAAAAACATGCCGTTTGAGGGTGAAAACCCAAACTAGCCCTCAAATGAACCCGTAAGAGGCACGAACTAGGGATGGCAACGGGGCGGGTTTGGGGCGGGTTTTCAAAAATCCTAACCCGCCCCATTTAATAAACGGGGCGGGGCGGGGCGAGTTAGGATTTTTGAAAATTAACTCCTAACCCGCCCCATTTAATAAACGGGGCGGGGCGGGGCTCCTACGGGTTGCGTTAATTTTAAAAATAGTAAAATTAAAAATATTACATTATAGTCTTAGAGGTATACAATGACTCGTATTCCAATAAGTGAGACAATCCCCCAATTGTCAATTCATATTTTCACTTAAATCTTTTACAAAATTAACATACATATAAAGATTTTTTTTTAGTGTGTGAGTGTGTGTATATATATATATATATAATTTAATTATAATTAACATACATATAAAGGATATTTATATAAGCATAAGTTAAACGGGGCGGGGCGGGGCGGGGCGGTTTTATTTCAGCTAACTCCTAACCCGCCCCATTTAATAAACGGGTTTTTTTCTTAAACCCATACCCGCTCCTAATTCATTAATCGGGTTTTAAAACCCGCCCCATTAGGGGCGGGGCGGGGCGGGACTCCTACGATTCGGGTTAAATTGCCATCCCTAGCACGAACAACTCGTACGGAACCAATCTAAGTTCAACGAACTGACGGTGTAGTCACGGGCCTCTCGGTTTGAGAATATGACTATAATTTGAAAATATATCGATTATCCTTTAAAAATAAGCCCCCTAACGGCCCCTAAGAGGCAGGAACAACACGCACGGGACCAATGTAAGTTGTGAGAACTGACAGTGTAGTCACGGGCCTCTCGGTTTGTGAATATGACCATAATTTGAAAATATATCGATTAACCTTAAAAACTAGCCCTTAATGGGTGAAAACCCAAACCAGCAACCAAACGGCATCGTAAGAGGCACGAACACCTCGCATGGGACCAATGTAACTTGTACAAACTGACCGCATAGTCACGGGTCTCCCGGTTTGAGAAACTGATGATAATTTCAAAAAACATAGATTAGGCTTTAAAAACATTCCCTTTGAGGGTGAAAACCAAAACCAGCCACCTAACGCCCCCCTAAGAGGCACGAACACCTCGCACGGGACCAATGTAAGTTGTACGAACTGACAACGTAGTCACGGGACTCTCGATTTGAGAATATGATGTGAATTTGAAAATATATCGATTAAACTTAAAAACAAGCCCTTAATGGGTGAAAACCCAAACCAGCCCCCAAACGGCCCTGTAAGAGGCACGAACACCTTGCACCGGACCAATGTAACTTGTACAAACTGACCGCATAGTCACGGGTCTCCCGGTTTTGGAATATGAAGATAATTTCAAAATACGTAGATTAGGCTTAAAAGCATGCAATTTGAGGGTGAAAACCCAAACCAACCCCCAAATGGCCCGTAAGTGGCACGAACACCTCGCATGGGACCAATGTAACTTGTAGAAACTGACCGCATAGTCACGGGTCTCCCGATTTGAGAATATGACAATAATTTCAAAATGGGTTTAGGCTTAAAAACAAGCCGTTTGAGGGTGAAAATGCAAACCAGCCCCCTAACGCCCCCCCTAAGAGGCACGAAAACCTCGCACGGGACCAATGTAAGTTGTACGAACATACAGCGTAGTCACGGACCTCTCGGTTTGAGAATATGAGGATAATTAGAAAATATCTCGATTAAGCTTAAAACCAAGCCCTTAAAGGGTGAAAACCAAAACCAACCCCCAAAAATCCCTGTAAGAGACACCAACACCTCGCACGTGACCAACGTAACTTGTAGAAACTGACCGCGTAGTCACGGGTCTCCCGGTTTGAGAATATGACAATAATTCCATAATACGTAGATTAGGCTCAAAAACATGTCGTTTGAGGGTGAATGCCCAAACCAGCCCCCTAACGCCCCCCTAAGAGGCACGAACACCTCGCACGGGACCAATGTAAGTTGTACGAACAGACAGCGTAGTCACGTGCCTCTCGGATTGAGAATATGATGATAATTAGAAAATATATCGATTAATATTAAAAACAACCCGTTAAAGGGTGAAAACCCAAACCAGCCTCCAAACGGCCCCGTAAGAGGCACGAACACCTCATACGGGACCAATGTAACTTGTACAAACTGACCACGTAGTCACCGGTCTCGCGATTTGAGAATATGACGATAATTTAAAAAAACATAGATTAGGCGTAAAAACAAGCCATTTGTGGGCAACCCAAACCAGCCCCCTAACGCCCCCTAAGAGGCACGAACACCTTGCACGGCACCAATTTAAGTTGTACGAATGACAGCGTTGTCACGGGGTTCTCGATTTCAGAATATGACGATAATTTGAAAATATAACGATTAAGATTAAAAACGTACCCTTAATGGGTGATAACCCAAACCAGCCCCCAAACGGCCCCGTAAGAGGCACGAACACCTCGCACAGGACCAACGTAACTTGTACAAACTGACCACATAGTCACCGGTCCCCCGATTTTGAGAATATGACAGTAATTTCAAAATACGTAGATTAGGCTTAAAAAAATGCCATTTGAGGGTGAAAACCCAAACTAGCCCGCAAATGAACCCGTAAGAGGCACGAACAACTCGCACGGGACCAATGTAAGCTCAACGAACTGACGGTGTAGTCACGGGTCTCTCAGTTTTAGAATATGACTATAATTTGAAAATATATCGATTATCCTTTAAAAATAAGCCCTTAAAGGGTGAAAACCCAAATCACTCATAAACGGCACCGTAAGTTGCACGAACCGCTCGCACAGGACCAATGTAACTTGTAAAAACTGACAGTATAGTCACGGGTCTCCCGGTTTGAGAATCTGATGATAATTTCAAAATACGTAGATTAGGCATAAAAACATGTCGTTTGAAGGTGAAAACCCAAACCATCCCCCTAACGGCACCCTAAGAGGCACGAACACCTCGCACGGGACCAATGTAAGTTGTACGAACTGACAGTGTAGTCACGGGCCTCTCGGTTTGTGAATATGACCATAATTTGAAAATATATCGATTAAGCTTAAAAACTAGCCCTTAAAGGGTGAAAACCCAAACCAGCCCCACAAACGGCCCCGTAAGAGGCACGAACACCTCGCACGGGACCAATGTATCTTGTACAAATTGACCGCGCAGTCACGGGTGTCCCGATCTGAGAATATGACGATAATTTTGAAATACGTAGATTAGGCTTAAAAACAAGTCGTTTGAGGGTGAATACCCAAACCAGCCACCTAATGCCCCCCTAAGAGGCACGAACACCTCGCACGGGACCAATGTAAGTTGTAAGAACTGACAGCGCAGTCACGGGACTCTCGATTTGAGAATATGATGAGAATTTGAAAATATATCGATATTTGAAAATATATCGATTAAGCTTAAAAACAAGCCCGTAATGGGTGAAAACGCAAACCAGCCCCCAAACGGCCCTGTAACAGGCACGAACACCTTGCACCGGACCAATGTAACTTGTACAAACTGACCGCATAGTCACGGGTCTCCCGGTTTCGGAATTTGACAATAATTTCAAAATACGTAGATTAGGCTTAAAAGCATGCCGTTTGAAGGTGAAAACCCAAACCAACCCCCAAATGGCCCGTAAGTGGCACGAACACCTCGCATGGGACCAATGTAACTTGTAGAAACTGACCGCGTAGTCACGGGTCTCCCGATTTGAGAATATGACGATAATTTCAAAATGGGTTTAGGCTTAAAAACAAGCCGTTTGAGGGTGAAAACCCAAACCAGCCCCCTAACGGCCCCCTAAGAGGCACGAACACCTCGCGCGGGACCAATGTAAGTTTTACGAACAGACATCGTAGTCACGTGCCTCCTGGCTTGAGAATATGATGATAATTTGAAAATATATCGATTAAGCTTAAAAACAAGCCCTTAAAGGTGAAAACCCAAACCAGCACCCAAACGGCCCGGTAAGAGGCACGAACACCTCCCACGGGAACAATGTAACTTGTACAAACTAACCGCGTGGTCTAGGGTCTCTCGGTTTGAGAATATAACAATAGTTTCAATATACGTAGATTAGGCTAAAAAACATGCCGTTTGGGTGTGAAAACCCAAACCATCCCCCAAATGTAAGTTGTACAAACTAACAGTGTAGTCACGGGCCTTTCGGTTTGAGAATATAACGATAATTTGAAAATATATCAATTAACCTTAAAAGCAAGCCCTTAACGGGTGAAAACTCAAACCATCCCCCAAACGGCCCTGTAAGAGGCTCGAACACCTCGCACGGGACCAATGTAACTTGTACAAACTGATCGCGTAGTCACGGGTCTCTCGAATTCAGAATTTGGTGACAATTCCAAAATACGTTGATTGGCCTTAAAAACAAGCCGTTTGAGGGACCAGCCTCCTAACGGTCCCCTAAGAGGCACGAAAACCTCGCACGGGACCAATGTAAGTTGTACTAATATACAGCGTAGTCACGGGCCTCTCGGTTTGAGAATATGATGATAATTAGAAAATATATCGATTAAGCTTAAAACCAAGCCCTTAAAGGGTGAAAACCAAAACCGGCACCCAAAAATCCCCGTAAGAGACACCAACACCTCGCACGGGACCAATGTAACTTGTAAAAACTGATCGCGTAGTCACGGGTCTCCTGGTTTGAGAATATGACGATAATTCCATAATACGTAGATTAGGCTAAAAAACATGCCGTTTGAGGGTGAAAGCCCAAACCAGCCCCCTAATGCCCCCTAAGAGGCACGAACACCTCACACGGGACAAATGTAAGTTGTACGAACAGACAGCGTAGTCACGTGCCTCTCGATTTCAGAATATGACGATAATTTGAAAATATATCGATTAAGATTAAAAACGTGCCCTTAATGGGTGAAAACCCAAACCAACCCCCAAACGTCCCCGTAAGAGGCACGAACACCTCGCACAGGACCAACGTAACTTGTACAAGCTGACCGCATAGTCACAAGTCTCCCGATTTTGAGAATATGACAGTAATTTCAAAATACGTAGATTAGGCTTAAAAACATTTCTTTTGAGGGTGAAAACCCAAACTAGCCCTCAAATGAACCCGTAAGAGGCACGAACAACTCGCACGGGACCAATGTAAGTTCAACGAACTGACGGTGTAGTCACGGGCCTCTCGGTTTGAGAATATGACTATAATTTGAAAATATATTGATTATCCTTTAAAAACAAGCCCTTAAAGGGTGAAAACCTAAATCACTCATAAACGGCACCGTAAGTGGCACGAACCGCTCGCACGGGACCAATGTAACTTGTAAAAACTGACCGCATAGTCACGGGTCTCCCGATTTGAGAATCTGATGATAATTTCAAAATACGTAGATTAGGCTTAAAAACATGCCGTTTGAGGGTGAAAACCCAAACCATACCCCTAACGGCACCCTAAGAGGCACGAACACCTCGCACGGGACCAATGTAAGTTGTACGAACTGACAGCGTAGTCACAGGCCTCTCGATTTGTGAATATGACCATAATTTGAAAATATATCGATTAAGCTTAAAAACTAGCCCGAAAAGGGTGAAAACCCAAAGCAGCCCCCAAACGGCCCCGTAAGAGGCACGAACACCTCGCACGAGACCAATGTATTTTGTACAAATTGACCGCGTAGTCACGGGTGTCCCGATCTGAGAATATGATGATAATTTCAAAATACGTAGATTAGGCTTAAAAACAAGTCGTTTGAGGGTGAATACCCAAACCAGCCACCTAACGCCACCCTAAGAAGCACGAACTCCCCGCACGGGACCAATGTAAGTTGTGCGAACTGACGGTGTAGTCACGAGCCTCTCGGTTTGAGAATTTGACGATAATTTGAAAATATATCGATTAACCTTAAAAAGAAGCCCTTAAAGGGTGAAAACCCAAACTAGCAACCAAACGGCCCCGTAAGAGGCACGAACACCTCGCACGGGACCAATGTAACTTGTACAAACTGACCGCATAGTCACGGGTCTCCCGGTTTGAGAATCTGATGATAATTTCAAAATACGTAGATTAGGCTTTAAAAACATTCCCTTTGAGGGTGAAAACCCAAACCATCCCCCTAACGGCACCCTAAGAGGCACAAACAGCTAGTACGGGACCAATGTAAGTTGTGCGAACTGACAGTGTAATCACAGGCCTCTCGGTTTGTGAATCTGACCATAATTTGAAAATATATCGATTAAGCTTTAAAACTAGCCCTTAAAGGGTGAAAACCCAAACCAGCACCCACACGGCCTCGTAAGAGGCACGAACACCTCGCACGAGAATAATGTAACTTGTACAAACTGACCGCGTGGTCTCGGGTCTCCCGATTTGAGAATATGACAATAGTTTGAAAATACGTAGATTAGGCTAAAAAACATGTCGTTTGGGGGTGAAAACCCAAACCATCCCCCAAATGGCCCCGTAAGAGGCACAAACACCTCGCACGGGAATAATGTAAGTTTTAAAAACTGACAGTGTAATCACGGGCCTGTCGGTTGGAGAATATAACGATAATTTGAAAATATATCGATTAACCTTAAAAATAGGCCCTTAACGGGTGAAAACTCAAACCATCCTCCAAACGGCCCTGTAAGAGGCTCGAATACCTCGCACGGGACCAATGTAACTTGTACAAACTGATGGCGTAGTCACGGGTCTCTCGGTTTCAGAATTTTATGATAATTCCAAAATACGTTGATTGGCTTTAAAAGCAAGCCGTTTAAGGGTGAAAACCCACACCAGCCCCCTAACGGCCCCCTAAGGGGCACCAAAACATCGCACCGGACCAATGTAAGTTGTACGAACATACAATGTAGTCACGGGCCTCTCGGTTTGAGAATATGATGATAATTTGAAAATATATCGATTAAGCTTAAAACCAAGCCCTTAAAGGGTGAAAACCAAAACCAGCCCCCAAAAATCCCCATATGAGACACGAACACCTCGCACGGGACCAATGTAACTTGTACAAACTGACCGCGTAGTCACGGGTCTCCCGGTTTGAGAATATGATGATAATTTCAAAATACGTATATTAGGCTAAAAAACATGTCGTTTGAGGCTGAAAGCCCAAACCAGCCCCCTAACGCCCCCCAAGAGGCACGACCATCTCGTACGGGGCAAATGTAAGTTGTATGAACAGACAGCGTAGTCACGTGCCTCTCGGCTTGAGAATATGATGATAATTTGAAAATATATCGATTAAGCTTAAAAACAACCCCTTAACGGGTGAAAACCCAAACGGCCCCGTAAGAGGTACGAACACCTCATACGGGACAATGTTACTTGTACAAACTGACCACGTAGTCAGGGGTCTCGCTGTTTTGAGAATATGATGATAATTTCAAAAAACGTAGATTAGGCTTATAAACAAGCCGTTTGTGGGCGAATACCCAAACCAGCCCCCTAACGCCCCTTAAGAGGCAGGAACACCTTGCACGGCACGAATTTAAGTTGTACGAATGACAACGAAGTCACGGGGCTCTCGATTTCAGAATATGACGATAATTTCAAAATATATCGATTAAGATTAAAAACATGCCCTCAATGGGTGAAAACCCAAACCAGTCCCCAAACGGCCCCGTAAGAGGCACGATCACCTTGCACAGGCCCAACGTAACTTGTACAAACTGACCGCATAGTCACGGGTCTCCCGGTTTTGAGACTATGACAGTAATTTGAAAATACGTAAATTAGGCTTAAAAACATGCCATTTGAGGGTGAAAACCCAAACTAGCCCGCAAATGAACCCGTAAGAGGCACGAACAACTCGCACGGTACCAATGTAAGTTCAACGAACTGACGGTGTAGTCACGGGCCTCTCGGTTTGAGAATATGACTATAATTTGAAAATATATCGATTATCCTTTAAAAACAAGCCCTTAAAGGGTGAAAACCCAAATCACTCATAAACGGCACCGTAAGTGGCACGAACCGCTCGCACGGGACCAATGTAACTTGTAAAAACTGACCGTATAGTCACGGGTCTCCCGGTTTGAGAATCTGATGATAATTTCAAAATACGTAGATTAGGCATAAAAACATGCCGTTTGAGGGTGAAAACCCAAACCATCCCCCTAACGGCACCCTAAGAGGCACGAACACCTCGCACGGGACCAATCCAAGTTGTACAAACTGACAGCGTAGTCACGGGCCTCTCGGTTTGTGAATATGACCATAATTTGAAAATATATCGATTAAGCTTAAAAACTAGCCCTTAAACGGTGAAAACCCAAAGCAGCCCCACAAACGGCCCCGTAAGAGGCACGAACACCTCGCACGGTACCAATGTATCTTGTACAAATTGACCGCGTAGTCACGGGTGTCCCGATCTGAGAATATGACGATAATTTCAAAATACGTAGATTAGGCTTAAAAACAAGTCGTTTGAGGGTGAACACCCAAACCAGCCACCTAACGCCCCCTAAGAAGCACGAACACCTCGCACGGGACCAATGTAAGTTGTGCGAACTCACAGTGTAGTCACGGGCCTCTCGGATTGAGAATATGATGATAATTTGAAAATATATCGATTAACCTTAAAAACAAGCCCTTAAAGGGTGAAAACCCAAACCAGCAACCAAACGGCCCCGTAAGAGGCACGAACACCTCGCACGGGACCAATGTAACTTGTACAAACTTATAGCATAGTCACGGGTCTTTCGGTTTGAGAATATGACGATAATTTCAAAATACGTAGATTAGGCTTTAAAAATATGCCGTTTCGAGGGTGAAAACCCAAAACCAGCCCCCAAATGACCCCGTAAGAGGCACAAACACCTAACACGGGACCAATGTAAGTTGTGTGAACTGACAGTGTAATCACGGGCCTCTCGGTTTGAGAATATGACGATAATTTGAAAATATATCGATTAACCTTAAAAACAAGCCATTAAAGGGTGAAAACCCAAACCACCCCCAAACGGCACCGTAAGTGGCACGAACACCTCGCACGAGACCAATGTAACTTGTACAAACTGACCGCATAGTCATGGGTCTCCCGGTTTGAGAAACTGATGATAATTTCAAAATACACAGATTAGGCTTTGAAAACATTCCCTTTGAGGGTGAAAACCCAAACCAGCCACCTAACGCCCCCCTAAGAGGCACGAACACCTCGCACGGGACCAATGTAAGTTCTACGAACTGACAGGGTAGTCACGGGACTCTCGATTTGAGAATATGATGTGAATTTGAAAATATATCGATTAAACTTAAAAACTAGCCCTTAAAGGATGAAAACCCAAACCAGCAACCAAACGGCCCCGTAAGAGGCACGAACACCTCGCACGGGACCAATTTAACTTGTACAAACTGACCGTATAGTCACGGTCTCCCGGTTTGAGAATATGACGGTAATTTCAAAATACATAGATTAGGCTTTAAAAATATGCCGTTTTGAGGGTGAAAACCCAAAACCAGCCCCCAAATGACCCCGTAAGAGGCACAAACACCTAACACGGGACCAATGTAAGTTGTGCGAACTGATAGTGTAATCACGGGTCTCTCGGTTTGAGAATATGACGATAATTTGAAAATATATCGATTAATCTTAAAAACAAGCCCTTAAAGGGTGAAAACTCAAACCACCCCCAAACGGCACCGTAAGTGGCACGAACAACTCGCATGGGGCCAGTACAACTTGTACAAACTGACCGCGTAGTCACGGGTCTCCCGGTTTCAGAATATGAAGATAATTTAAAAATACATAGATTAGGCTTAAAAATAAGTCGTTTGAGAGAGAAAACCCAAACCTGTCCCCTAACGGCCCCTAAGAGGCACGAACACCTCGTACGGGACCAATGTAAGTTGTACGAACTTACAGCATAGTCACGGGCCTCCCAGTTTGAGAATATGACGATAATTTGAGAATATATCGATTAAGCTTAAAAACAAGCCCTTGAAGGGTGAAAACCCAAACCAGCCCCCAAACGGCCCAGTAAGAGGCACGAACACCTCGCCCGGGACCAATTTAACTTGTACAAACTGACCGAGTTGTCACGGTTCTCCCGATTTGAGAATATGACGATAAATTCAATATACATAGATTAGGCTTAAAAACAAGTTGTTTGAGCTTGAATACCCAAACCAGCCACCTAATGCCCCTCTAAGAGGCACGAACACCTCGCACGGGACCAATGTAAGTTGTAAGAACTGACAGCGTAGTCACGTGACTCACGATTTGAGAATATGATGAGAATTTGAAAATATATAGATTAAGCTTAAAAACAAGCCCTTAATGGGTGAAAACGCAAACCAGCCCCCAAACGGCCCTGTAAGAGGCACGAACACCTTGCACCGGACCAATGTAACTTGTACAAACTGACCGCATAGTCACGGGTCTCCCGATTTGAGAATATGACGATAATTTCAAAATAGGTTTAGGCTTAAAAACAAGCCGTTTGAGGGTGAAAACCCAAACCAGCCCCCTAAGAGGCACGAACACCTCGCGCGGGACCAATGTAAGTTGTACGAATAGACAGCGTAGTCACGTGCCTCCCAACTTGAGAATATGATGATAATTTGAAAATATATCGATTAAGCTTAAAAACAAGCCCTTAAAGGGTGAAAAACCAAACCAGCACCCAAACGGCCCCGTAAGAGGCACGAACACCTCGCACGGGAACAATGTAACTTGTACAAATTGACCGCGTGGTCTAGGTTCTCCCGGTCTGAGAATATAACAATAGTTTCAAAATACGTAGATTAGGGTAAAAAACATGCCGCTTGGGGGTGAAAACCCAAACCATCCCCCAAATGGCCCCGTAAGAGGCACAAAAACCTCGCACGGGACCAATGTAAGTTGTACAAACTAACAGTGTAGTCACGGGCCTGTCGATTTGAGGATATAACAATAATTTGAAAATATGTCAATTAACCTTAAAAGCAAGCCCTTAACAGGTGAAAACTCAAACCATCCCCCAAACGGCCCTGTAAGAGGCTCGAACACCTCGCACGGGACCAATGTAACTTGTACAAACTGATCGCGTAGTCATGGGTCTCTCGGTTTCAGAATTTGATGATAATTCCAAAATACGTTGATTGGCTTTAAAAGCAAGTCGTTTATGGGTGAAAACCCACACCAACTCCCCAGCGGCGCCCTAAGAGGCACGAAAACCTCGCACGGGACCAATGTAAGTTGTAGGAACATACAACGTAGTCACGGGCCTCTCGGTTTAAGAATATGATGATAATTATAAAATATATCGATTAAGCTTAAAACCAAGCCCTTTAAGGGTGAAAACCAAAACCAGCACCCTAAAATCCCCGTAAGAGACAAGAACACCTCGCACGGGATCAACGTAACTTATCGAAACTGACCGCATAGACACGGGTCTCCCAGTTCGAGAATATGACGATAATTCCATAATACGTAGATTAGGCTAAAAAACATGCCGTTTGAGGGTGAAGCCCAAACCAGCCCCCTAATGTCCCCCTAAGAGGCACGAACACCTCGCACGGGACCAATGTAAGTTGTACGAACAGACAACGTAGTCACGTGCCTCTCGGCTTGAGAATATGATGATAATTTGAAAATATATCGATTAAGCTTAAAAATAAACCCTTAAAGGGTGAAAACCCAAACCAGTCTCCAAACGGCCCCGTAAGAGGAACGAACACCTCATACGGGACCAATGTAACTTGTACAAACAGACCACGTAGTCACGGGTCTCGCGATTTGAGAATAAGACGATAGTTTCAAAAAATGTAGATTAGGGTTAAAAACAAGCCGTTTGTGGGCGAATAACAAAACCATCCCCCTGCCCCCTAAGAGGCACGAACACCTTGCACGGCACCAATTTAAGTTGTACGAATGACAGCGTAGTCACGGGGCTCTCGATTTCAGAATATGACGATAATTTGAAAATATATCGATTAAGATTAAAAACGTGCCCTTAATGGGTGAAAACCCAAACCAGCCCCCAAACGGCCCTGTAAGAGTCCCGAACACCTTGCACGGGACCAACGTAACTTGTACAAACTGACCGCATAGTCACGGGTCTCCCGGTTTTGAGAATATGACAGTAATTTCAAAATACGTAGATTAGGCTTAAAAACATGCTGTTTGAGGGTGAAAACCCAAACTAGCCCTCAAATGAACCCGTAAGAGGCACGAACAACTCGCACGGGACCAATGTAAGTTCAACAAACTGACGGTGTAGTCACGGGTTTCTCGGTTTGAGAATATGACTATAATTTGAAAATATATCGATTATCCTTTAAAAACAAACCCTTAAAGGGTGAAAACCGAAATCACTCATAAACGGCACCGTAAGTGGCACGAAATGCTCACACGGGACCAATGTAACTTGTAAAAACTGACCGCATAGTCACGGGTCTCTCGGTTTGAGAATCTGATGATAATTTCAAAATACGTAGATTAGGCTTAAAAAGATGCCGTTTGAGGGTGAAAACCCAAACCATCCCCCTAACGGCACCCTAAGAGGCACGAACACCTCGCATGGGACCAATGTAAGTTGTACGAACTGACATCATGGTCACGGGCCTCTCGGTTTGTGAATATGACCATAATTTGAAAATATATCGATTAAGCTTAAAAACTAGCCCTTAAAGGGTGAAAACCCAAAGCAGCCCCCAAACGGCCCCGTAAGAGACACGAACACCTCGCACGGGACCAGTGTATCTTGTACAAATTGACCGTGTAGTCACGGGTGTCCCGATCTGAGTATATGAAGATAATTTCAAAATACGTAGATTAGGCTTAAAAACAAGTCGTTTGAGGGTGAATACCCAAACCAGCCACCTAACGCCCCCTAAGAAGCACGAACTCCTCGCACAGGACCAATGTAAGTTGTGCGAACTGACGGTGTAGTCACGGGCCTCTCGGTTTGAGAATATGACGATAATTTGAAAATATATCGATTAACCTTAAAAACTAGCCCTTGAAGGGTGAAAAACCCAAACCAGCAACCAAACGGCCCCGTAAGAGGTACGAACACCTCGCACAGGACCAATGTAACTTGTTCAAACTGACTGCATAGTCACGGATCTCCCGATTTGAGAATTTGATGATAATTTTAAAATACGTAGATTAGGCTTTAAAAACATTCCCTTTGAGGGTGAAAACCCAAAACATCCCCCAAACGGCACCCTAAGAGGCACGAACACCTAGCACGGGGCCAATGTAAGTTATGCGAACTGTCAGTGTAATCACAGGCCTCTTGGTTTGTGAATATGACCATAATTTGAAAATATATCGATTAAGCTTAAAAACTTGATCTTAACGAGTGAAAACCCAAACCACACCCAAACGGCACCGTAAGTGGCACGAACACCTCGCACGGGACCAATGTGACATGTACGAATTGATCGCGTAGTCACGGGTCTCCCGGTCTGAGAATATGACGATAATTTCAAAATACGTAGATTAGGCTTAAAAACAAGTCGTTTGAGAGGGAAAACCCAAACCTGCACCCTAACGGTCCCTAAGAGGCCCGAACACCACGCACGGGACCAATGTAAGTTGTGCGAACTGACAGTGTAGTCACGGGCCTCCCGGTTTGAGAATATGATGATAATTTGAAAATATATCGATTAACCTTAAAAACAAGCCCTTGAAGGGTGAAAACCCAAACCAGCCCCCAAATGACCCCGTAAGAGGCACGAACACCTCGCCCGGGGCCAATGTAACTTGTACAAACTGACCGCATAGTCACGGGTCTTCCGGTTTGAGAATATAATGATAATTTCAAAATACGTAGATTAGGCTTAAAAACAAGTTGTTTGAGGGTGAAAATCCAAACCAGCTACCTAACGCCCCCCTAAGAGGCACGAATACCTCGCATGGGACCAATGTAAGTTGTACGAACTGACAGCGTAGTCAGGGGACTCTCGGTTTGAGAATATGTTGAGAATTTGAAAATATATCGATTAAGCTTAAAAACAAGCACTTAAAGGGTGAAAACCCAACCAACAACCAAACGGCCCCGTAAGAGGCACGAACACCTCACACGGGGCCAATATAACTTGTACAAACTGACCGCGTAGTCACGGGTATCCCGGGTCTCCCGGGTTGAGAATATGAAGATAATTTCAAAATACGTAGCTTAGGCTTTAAAAACATTCCATTTGAGGGTGAAAACCCAACCCTGCCCCCAAATGGCCCCGTAAGAGGCACGAACACCTAGCACCGGACCAATGTAAGTTATGCGAGCTGATAGTGTAATCACGGGCCTCCCAGTTTGAGAATATGACGATAATTTGAGAATATATCGATTAAGCTTAAAAACAAGCCCTTGAAAGGTGAAAACCCAAACCAACCCCCAAACGGCCCAGTAAGAGGCACGAACACCTCACCCGGGGTCAATGTAACTTCTACAAACTGACCGCGTTGTCACGGATCTCCCGGTTGAGAATATGACGAAAATTTCAAACCAGCCCCCAAACGGCCCTGTAAGAGGCACGAACACCTTGCACGGGACCAATGTAACTTGTACAAAGTGACCGCATAGTCACGGGTCTCCCAATTTTGAAATATGACAATAATTTCAAAATACGTAGATTGGGCTTAAAAGCATGCCATTTGAGGGTGAAAACCCAAACCAACCCCCAAAGGGCCCGTAAGTGACATGAACACCACGCATGGGACCAATGTAACTTGTAGAAACTGACCATGCAGTCACGGATCTCCCGAGAATATGACGATAATTTCAAAATTGGTTTAGGCTTAAAAACAAGTTGTTTGAGGTTGAATACCCAAACCAGCCACCTAATGTCCCCCTAAGAGGCACGAACACCTCGCACGGGACCAATGTAAGTTGTACGAACTGACAGCGTAGTCACGGGACACTCGATTTGAGAATATGATGAGAATTTGAAAATATATCGATTAAGCTTAAAAACAAGCCCTTAATGGGTGAAAACCCTAACGGCCCTGTAAGAGGCATGAACACCTTGCACTGGATCAATGTAACTTGTACAAACTGATCGCATAGTCACGGGTCTCCCGGTTTCGAAATATGGCGATAATTTCAAAATACGTAGATTAGGCTTAGAAACATCCCGTTAGAGGGTGAAAACCCAAACCAACCCCCAAATGGCCCCGTAAGAGGCACGAACAACTCGCATGGGACCAATGAAACTTGTAGAAACTGATCGCGTAGTCACGGGTCTCCCGATTTGAGAATATGACGATAATTTGAAAATGGATTTTGGCTTAAAAACAAGCCGTTTGAGGGTGAAAACCCAAACCAGCCCCCTAACGGCCCCCTAAGAGGCACGGACACCTCGCACGGAACCAATGAAAGTTGTACGAACAGACAGCGTAGTCACGTGCCTCTCGGCTTGAGAATATGATGATAATTTGAAAATATATCGATTAAGCTTAAAAACAAGCCCTTAAAGGGTGAAAACCCAAACCAACCCCCAAATGGCCCCGTAAGAGGCACAAACACCTCATACGGGACCAATGTAACTTGTTTAAACTGACCGCGTAGTCACGGGTCTCGCGGTTTGAGAATATGACGATAATTTCAAAAAACGTATATTAGGCTTAAAAACAAGCTGTTTGACGCCCACTGAGGTCATTATTAAGGATATTGAGAATATGGTTAGAAATAGAGCAAGCAACCGGACGAATGGGAGGAGATCCTACAAAAATTGGATGGCGTGTTAAAATTGGAACATTTCTGACACTTGTTTGTTATAGGCAATTTTTGAGGTGTGGGTTATTAGTTGTTTGCTTCTAGTTTTTTCCCCTTATTTTAATGTAATCTTTTGGGGGGATTGTCCCCCAGATTTGTTTTGGAGTAATTCTCCTCGCCGCCTGTAAAGTTCTTCTTTGTCCTAATATACATAATTTCCTAAAAAAAAGAAGTCGTTTGAGGGTGAAAACCCAAACCAGCCCCCTAAGTGGCTAGAACACCTCGTACGGGACCAATGTAAGCAGTACGAACAGACAGCGTAGTCACGGGCCTCTCCATTTGAGAATATGATGATAATTTGAAAATATATCGATTAAGCTTATTAACAAGCCCTTAAAGGGTGAAAACACAAACCGGCCCCCAAACGAACTCATAAGTGGCATGAACACCTCGCACGGGACCAATGAAACTTGTACAAACTAACCGCATAGTCACGGGTCATTCGGTTTAAGAATTTGATGATAATTTCAAAATACTTAGATTAGCTTTAAAAAACAAGCTGTTTGAGGGTGAAAACCCACACCAGCCCCCTAAGCGGCATGAACACCTCGCACGGGACCAATATAAGTTGTACGAGCTGACAGCGTAGTCACGGGCCTCTCGATTTGAGAATACGATGATAATTTGAAAATATATCGGTTAAGCTTAAAACCAAGCCCTTAAAGGGTGAAATGCAAAACCAACCCCCAAAAAGCCCCGTTAGAGGCACGAACACCTCGCACGGGACCAATGAAACTTGTACAAACTGACCGTGTAATTACGGGTCTCTCGGTTTGAGAATATGACAATAATTTCAAGATACGTAGATTAGGCTTAAAAACAAGTCGTTTGAGGGTGAATTCCCAAACCAGCAACCTAACGCCCCCTAAGTGGCACTAACACCTCGCACAGGACAAATGTAAGTTGTACGAACTGACAACGTAGTCACGGGACTCTCGATTTGAGAATATGACGAGAATTTGAAAATATATCGATTAAGTTTAAAAATAAGCCCTTAAAGGGTGAAAACCTAAATCAGCCCCCAAACGACCCCGTAAGAGGCACGAACACCTCGCACAGGACCAATGTAACTTGTACCAACTGACCGCATAGTCATGGGTCTCCCGGTTTGAGAATATGACGATAAATTCAAAGTACGTAGATTACGCTTAAAAGCATGCCGTTTGAGGGTGAAAACCCAAACCCGCCCCCAAATGGCCCGTAAGAGGCACGAACACCTCGCATGGGACCAATGTAACTTGTAGAAACAGATCGGGTAGTCACGGGTCTTCCGATTTGGGAATAAGATGATAATTTCAAAATACGTAGTTTAGGATTAAAAACAAGCTGTTTGAGTGTGAAAACCCAAACGAGCCCCCTTACGGCCCCCTGAGTGGCATGAACACCTCTCACGGGACCGACGTAAGTTGTACGAACTGATAGCGTAGTCACGGGACTCTCGGCTTGAGAATATGATTATAATTTGAAAATATATCGATTAAGCTTAAAAATAAGCCCTTAACTGGTGAAAACCCAACCAGCCCCCAAACGGGCCCGGAAGAGGCACGAACCCCTCGCACGGGACCAATGCAACTTGTATAAACTGACCGCATAGTCACGGGTCTCCCGGTTTGGGAATATGACGATAGTTTCAAAATACGTAGATTAGGCTTAAAAACATGCTGTTTGAGGGTGAAAACCCAGACCAACCCCCAAATGGCCCCGTAAGAGGCATGGACACCTCGCACGGGACCAATGTAAGTTGTACGAACTGACAGTGTAATCACGGGCCTCTCGGTTTGAGAATATGACGATAATTTAAAAATATATAGATTAACCTTAAAAACAAGCCCTTAACGGGTGAAAACCCAAACCAGCCCCCAAACGACCCCGTAAGAGGCTCGAACACCTCGCACGTGACCAATGTAACTTGAACAAACTGACCGCGTAGTCAAGGGTCTCCCAGTTTTAGAATTTGATGATAATTCCAAAATACGTAGATTAGCTTTAAAAACAAGTCGTTTGAGGCTGAAAACCCACACCAGCCCCCTAACGGCCCCTTAAGCGGCATGAACACCTCGCCCGACCAATGTAAGGATTACGAACTGACAGCGTAGTCACGGGCCTCTCAGTTTGAGAATATGATGATAATTTGAAAATATATCGATTAAGCTTAAAACCAAGCCCTTAAAGGGTGAAAACCCAAACTAGCCCCCCAAAACCCCCGTAAGAGGCACGAACACCTCGCTCGGGACCAATGTAACTTGTAGAAACTGACAGCGTTGTCACGGGTCTCCCGGTTTGAGAATATGATGATAATTTCAGAATATTTAGATTAGGCTTAAAAACTAATCGTTTGAGGTTGAATACCCAAACAAGCCACCTAACGCCCCCTAAGATGCACGAACACCTCGGACGGGACCATTGTAAGTTGTACAAACTGACAGCGTAGTCACGGGACTCTCGATTTGAGAATATGACAAGAATTTGAAAATATATCGATTAAGCTTAAAAACAAGCCCTTAAATGATGAAAACCCAAACCAACCCCCAAACGGCCCTGTAAGAGGCACGAACAGCTCGCACGGGACCAATGTACCTTGTACAAACTGGCTGCCTAGTCACGGGTCTCCCGATTATAGAATATGACAGTAAATTAAAAATACGTTGATTAGGCTTAAAAACATGCCGTTTGAGGGTGAAAACCCAAACCAGCCCCCAAAAGGCCCCGTAAGAGGCGCGAACACCTCGCACGGGACCAATGTAAGTTGTGCGAACTGACACTGTAGTCACAGGCCTCTCGGTTTGAGAATATGACGATAATTTGAAAATATATAGAGTAACCTTAAAAACAATCCCTTAAAGGGTGAAAACCCGAACCACCCCCAAACGGCACCGTAAGTGGCACGAACACCTCACAAGGGACCAGAGTAACTTGTACAAATTGACCGCGTAGTCACGGGTCTCCCGATTTGAGAATATGATGATAATTTCGAAATACGTAGATTAGGCTTCAAAACAAGGCGTTTGAGGGAGAAAATCTAAACCAACCCACTAACGGCCCCCTAAGAGGCACGAACACCTCGCACGGGACCAATGTAAGTTGTACGAACTGACAGCATAGTCACGGGCCTCTCGATTTCAGAATATGACGATAATTTGAAAATATATCGATTAAGATTAAAAACAAGCCCTTAAAGGGTGAAAACCCAAACCATCCCCCAAACGGCCCTGTAAGGGGCCTGAAGACCTCGCACAGGACCAACGTAACTTGTATAAACCGACCGCATAGTCACGAGTCTCCTGATTTTGAGAATATGACAGTAATTTCAAAATACGTAGATTAGGCTTAAAAACATGCCGTTTGAGGGTGAAAACCCAAACTAGACCGCAAATGAACCCGTAAGAGGCACGAACAACTCGCACGGGACAAATGTAAGTTCAACGAACTGACGGTGGAGTCACGGGCCTCTCGGTTTGAGAATATGACTATAATTTGAAAATATATCGATTATCCTTTAAAAACAAGCCGTTTTTTTTTTTTTTTTTTTTTTTTGGGAAAAATTATGTATATATATCAACAACTGCAGCTACAACAAGTACACATAGGGATGAAACCTAGCGCCTCCCCTAGGGGCATACCCCAAAGGAAAGAAAACAATACAACTGAAAAAACGTACGAGAAGCCCCTCACCCCGCAGTCCCCTAATCAAGAGCACTCTCCGGGATACCCCAGTTCATGCAAGCCATCCAGTTCTCATATCTCCTCGTCCCCCTGCTCCACTTAGCGACTCTCGCTCTAATCATAACCTCAATATCTTTGACAATGACATCCGTGCTTTTGGCCACACGCTTAAAATGTCTAGCGTTACGCTCCATCCATAGGCAGTACACAGTAGAAGAGAAAGAAATATTCCTAATACGATTATAAAAACTAGTCCCACTGTAGTAAGAAATAGCATGAGTCATCTCGCCATCCCAATTCAAAGCCTCTCTGTATTCCTGATTCCTGGTTCTCACCTCCTCCCAAACCTCCTTAGCAACTGGACACTCATTGAACACGTGAGGTATGGACTCGGCCCCATTGGAGCAGCTGCAGCACACGTTATCCTCCGAGATGCCCCAGTTATGGAGCTTGTCCTTAGTGTGAATAGCGTCCCTACAAATCATCCAAAGGACAAAAGCGCATTTAGGAATATTAGTCTTATTCCACACAATATTATGCCAGGGAGCAGGTGGGAGGGTGGGGGTCATCTCATCATAGGCTGATCTGATAGAAAAATCCTTCTGGTTGGGAATCCAGAGCACCTCATCAGCAGTATCATGCCTAATGCCGGGCAAAGCCGCATTCCTAATCTCCAGGAGCTCCCAGGTAATCACCGTTGGCCATCTCCACCTTTCCTCAACAATGTAATCAGCAACCAAAGCCTTATGGTTACTAGCGGCGTCATAGATAACACGGTCCCCAAACAAAGGATGAAGGGCCCCCAGAGGATGCCAGTTATCGTGCCAGAAAAAGGTATCCCTGCCGTTACCGATACTCCATTTGATGAGAGGTCTGATCCGATGTCTCAACTGCATCATCTTCCTCCAGCTCCAAGACGAATCGCTGGCTAAGTTAATAGCCCACAGACTTCTTCTCTTCAACTTATACACGTTGCACCACTTGACCCAAAGGCAGTCCTTCTTGCTACAGAGATTCCATAGCATCTTCATGATGGCCGCCTCGTTCCACCTCTCGATGCTTTTGATACCCAGGCCACCGCTCTCAAAGCTAACACAAAGATCATTCCAAGCCACCTTGGCCCCCGAATGTTTGAGATCGGAACCCGTCCATAAGAAATCCCTCATCAGCTGCTCAATCTTTAGAATGACCCCCTTAGGTAAAATGAACAGACTAGACCAATATACCTGGATCCCGAACAAGACGGACTTAATAAGCTGCAATCTACCGGCGTAGCTAAGGAGCTTGTTAGTCCAACACTTAATCCTTCCCGTGATCCTGTCGATAAGCCTACAACAATCCTCCTTCTTGAGTCTTGTGGTGATGAGAGGAACCCCGAGGTACAAGAAGGGGGGGTTGCAATGGCCAAAACCAAGAATTTCCCCGATCTGCGCAATCCGATCCTCCTCCAAACCCGTGCTATAAAAACTACTCTTACCCAGATTGGGCGTGAGGCCCGCAATGCTGCAGAAATCATCAACCGCCTTCTTCACAATGGTGCAGGAGGGAATGTCCCCCCACATAGAATAATCACATCGTCGGCGAAACATAAGTGGTTAAGCCCCACTTCCTTGCACTTAGGGTGAAAGGTAAACATAGGGTTAGTGCAAGCTTTGTCCAAGATGCACGAGAGAGAGTCCATCACCAGGAGGAAAAGATAGGGAGAAAGGGGGTCACCTTGCCTCAACCCTCTCCTACCCTCAAAGAAGCCATGCAGGTGCCCATTCAGACTAATAGAGAACCGAGTGTTAGTCATGCATTTAGTAATCCACCCAACGAAAATGGCCGGGAACCCCAGATGAGTCAGCAAGGTGAAAAGAAAACCCCAGTCCACCGTGTCATACGCTTTCATCAAATCAATCTTCAAAGTACATCTAGGCGGGCTAAGCTCACGATGGTAATTCCTCATAACCTCCTGGAGAAGAAGGATGTTATCAGAAATAGATCTCCCTTTGACAAAAGCAGCCTGACACGGATTGATCATACTAGGGAGGATAGGCTTAATCCTGTTGGCAAGAATCTTCGAGATGCACTTGTAAATGGTATTACAACAAGATATGGGTCTAAAATCATGCATACCGCTAGGGGTGGCAACCTTCGGGATAAGAGCCAGGGCAGTACAATTCCATTGCCTAGGCAGATAGCTACACCTGAAGAAGAACTTCACAGCCTCGGTGACGTCGTTCCCCACCACCTCCCAGTTCTGCTTAAAAAAGAACGCATTGAAGCCGTCAGGTCCTGGGGCTTTATCCGAACCAATGGCGAACATAGCCCCCTTTATCTCATCATCATCAATGGGCGCACTCATCTTCGCTGCATCCACATCACTGACTCTTTTCTCAACATTCGCATCCAGAATGGGAGTAGGGTCCGCACAAGTGCTACGATAGCCCAGAAGGTTGCGAAAGAACCCCACAGCCGTATTAGCCACCCCCTGTGAGCCCTCGACCCTCACCCCATTCTCATCCTCAATGCTAATAATCTTCCTCCTAGCAGTAGCAAGATTAGCCCTTTTATGGAAAAAGGAGTTATTCCCATCCCCCAACTGAAGCCACTTAACTCTAGACCGCTGCTTATAGTAGGACTCCTCGGCGCTTCTGAGATCCAAGTAAACCGTCAACTTTTCTCTCTCCTCCAATTGAAAGCTCAAGTTGCTCCCGTCATTGTCAAGTCTAATCTGCACGTCATCAAGCAACCTCTTAGCCTCCTCCACCCTCCTAGAAATCTGATTGTAGAACTTCTTATTAAAGTCTTTGAGGTTAAGCTTCAGTCTACGCATTTTCTTACTCAATCTCACCATGGGGTTACCCACATCGTCCCCGTGCCAAAACTCGGTCAGAACATCCTGGAAGTTAACATGGCCCATCCAAAAGTTGTAGAACTTGAACGGCTTGGGCCTATTAGGCTCCCTGGGAGCAAGCAAGATAATGATCGGGCAATGATCCGAAACACCCTGAGGAAGAACAGTCGCCTGAGACTCCGGAAAGTGGGTACTCCACGTGTCGTTATGAAGAACCCTGTCAATTCTCGACTGGACATTGTTCCTACCCCCCTGACGCCTATTCCACGTAAACCAAAGCCCATTCGTAGTCATGTCGTCAACCTGGATATCATTAATACACTGGTTGAAAGCTTCCGTAGCACCCACGTCAATGCCATGCATCTCACTCTTCTCCTCACTAGTTCTCACAACGTTGAAATCCCCCATAAGAACCCAAGGCTGCCCCTCCGTGCTACCCCTATTGAGCTCGAGAAACTCCCAAAGAGACTCTCTCCCGTGAGCAAGATTTTCCCCATAGATGAAGGTCGCAAAAAACTCTCTATTACTGCCACAAACCTCCACCCTACACAGCATGGCTTGAGGGTGAGACTGGACGAGCGTAACCGCCACACAACTAGGATTCCAGCCGACAATCACCCTGGCAACACCCCCCCTAAAGGGCAGTTATCAATGAGATCCCAATGTAAAAAACAATTATTTTTAACATTACCTAAATTCTCCTTCCTAACTTTAGTTTCCACCAAGCAAACGATATCAAGCTGCTGATCAAACATTAACTTACTAACTTCCTTTTGTTTGTGAGGGGAATTGAGGCCCCTAATGTTCCATAACCCAATCTTTAACATCAAGTTTTGCTCCCCTTCCCCTTTCTCCTGTTCTTACCACCGGAATGGTTTGCCTTAGTCATCTCACCCTTGTGCTTAAAAGCAAGCTCATCCACGACCATTACCCTCCTAGCAAGCGCCGAAGGTTCCGGAGTTGCCTCAAACTCATTTTCATTCTCCACGGCGCTAAACTGATTGGATAGCCGTATCGTGGGGGCTAAACTGGTTGGATAGCCGTTAAAGGGTGAAAACCCAAATCACTCCTAAACGGCACCGTAAGTGGAACGAACGGCTCGCACGGGACTAATGTAACTTGTACAAACTGACCGCATAGTCACGGGTCTCCCGATTTGAGAATCTGATGATAATTTCAAAACACGTAGATTATGCTTAAAAACAAGTCGTTTGAGGGTGAATACCCAAACCAGCCTCCTAACGGCCCCCTAAGAGGCACGAACACCTCGCACGGGACCAATGTATGTTGTATGAACTGACAGCGTAGTCACGTGACTCTCGATTTGAGAATATGACGAGAATTTGAAAATATATCAATTAAGCTTAAAAACATGCCCTTAAAGGGTGAAAACCAAAACCAGCCCCCAAACGGCCCAGTAAGAGGCACGAACTGCTTGCAAGGGACCAATGTCCCTAAAACAAACAGACCGCGTAGTCACGGGTGTCCCGATTTGAGAATATGATGATAATTTCAAAATACGTTGATTAGGCTTAAAAACATGCTGTTTGAGGGTGAAAACCCAAACCAACCCCAAAATGGCCCCGTAAGAGGCACGAACACCTCGCACGGGACCAATGTAAGTTGTGCGAACTGACAATGTAGTCACGGGCCTCTCGGTTTTAGAATATGACGATAATTTGAAAATATATCCATTATCCTTAAAAACAAGCCCTTAAAGGGTGAAAACCCAAACCAGCCCCCAAACGGCCCTGTAAGAGGCACGAACACCTTGCACGGGACCAATGTAGCTTGTACAAGCTGACCGGATAGTCACGGGTCTCCCGATTTCGGAATATGACGATAATTTCAAAACACGTAGATTAGGCTTAAAAACATGTCGTTTGAGGGTGAAAACCCAAACCAAAGCCCAAATGGCCCCGTAAGAGGTACGAACACCTCGCATGGGACCAATGTAACTTGTAGAAACTGACTGCATAGTCACGGGTCTCCCGATTTGAGAATATGACGATAATTTCAAAATGGGTTTACGCTTAAAAACAAGCCGTTTGAGGGTGAAAACCCAAACCATCCCCCTAATGGCCCCCTAAGAGGCACGAACACCTCGCACAGGACCAATGTAAGTTGTACGAACAGACAGCGTTAGTCACCTGCCTCTCGGCTTGAGAATACGATGATAATTTGAAAATATATTGATTAAGCTTAAAAACAAACCCTTAAAGGGTGAAATCCCAAACCAGCACCCACACGGCCCTGTAAGAGGCTCAAACACCTCGCACGGGACAATGTAACTTGTACAAACTGATCGCGTAGTCACGGGTCTCTCGGTTTCAGAATTTGATGATAATTCCAAAATACGTTGATTGGCTTTAAAAACAAGCCGTTTGAGGGTGAAAACCCACACCAGCCCCCCAACGACCCCGTAAGAGGCACGAAAACCTCGCACGGGACCAATGTAAGTTGTACGAACATACATCGTAGTCACGGGCCTCTCAATTTGAGAATATGATGATAATTAGAAAATATATCGATTAAGCTTAAAACCAAGCCCTTAAAGGGTGAAATCCAAAACCAGCACCCAAAAATCCCCGTAAGAGACACGAACACCTCGCACAGGACCAATGAAACTTGTAGAAACTGATCGCGTAGTCACGGGTCTCCCGGTTTGAGAATATGGCGATAATTCCATAATACGTAGATTAGGTTAAAAAAACATGCCGTTTGAGGGTGAAAGCCCAAACCAGCCCCCTAACGCCCCCCTAAGAGGCACGAACACCTCGCACGGGACCAATGTAAGTTGTACGAACAGACAGCGTAGTCATGTGCATCTCGGCTTGAGAATATGATGATAATTTGAAAATATATCGATTAAGCTTAAAAACAACCCCTTAAAGGGTGAAAACCCAAACCAGCCCCCAAACGGCCCCGTAAGAGGCACGAACACCTCATACGGGACCAATGTAACTTGTACAAACTAACCACGTAGTCACGGGTCTCGCGGTTTGAGAATATGACGATAATTTCAAAAAACGTAGATTAGGCTTAAAAACAAGCCGTTTGGGGGCGAATACCCAAACCAGCCCCCTAACGCCCCCCTAAGAGGCACGAACACCTTGCACGGCACCAATTTAAGTTGTATGAATGACAGCGTAGTCACGGGTCTCTCGATTTCAGAATATGACGATAATTTGAAAATATATCGATTAAGACTAAAAACAAGACCTTAAATGGTAAAAACCCAAACCAGCCCACAAATGGCCCCGTAAGAGGCACGAAAAACCTCGCACAGGACCAACGTAACTTGTACAAACTGGCCGCATAGTCTCCCAGTTTTGAGAATACGACAGTTATTTCAAAATACGTAGATTAGGCTTAAAAATATGCCGTTTGAGGGTGAAAACCCAAACTAGCCCGCAAATGAACCCGTAAGAGGCACGAACAACTCGCACGGGACCAATGTAAGTTCAACGAACTGACGGTGTAGTCTCACGGGCCTCTCGGTTTGAGAATATGACTATAATTTGAAAATATATCGATTATCCTTTAAAAACAAACCTTTAAAGGGTGAAAACTCAAATCACTCATAAACGGCACTGTAAGTGGCACGAACCGCTCGCACGGGACCAATGTAATTTGTAAAAACTGACCGCATAGTCATGGGTCTCCCGATTTGAGAATCTTATGATAATATCAAAATACGTAGATTAGGCTTAAAAACATGTCGTTTGAGTGTGAAAACCCAAACCATCCCCCTAACGGCACCCTAAGAGGCACGAACACCTCGCACAAGACCAATGTAAATTGTACGAACTGACAGCGTAGTCACGGGCCTCACGGTTTGTGAATATGACCATAATTTGAAAATATATCGATTAAGCTTAAAAACTAGCCCTTAAAGGGTGAAAACCCAAAGCAGCCCCCAAACGGCCCCGTAAGAGGCACGAACATCTCGCACGGGACCAATGTATCTTGTACAAATTGACCGCGTAGTCACGGGTGTCCCGATATGAGAATATGATGATAATTTCAAAATACGTAGATTAGGGTTAAAAACAAGTCGTTTGAGGGTTAATACCCAAACCAGCCACCTAACGCCCCCCTAAGAAGCACGAACACCTCGCACGGGACCAATGTAAGTTGTGCGAACTGACAGTGTAGTCACGGGCCTCTTGGTTTGAGAATATGACGATAATTTGAAAAGTATATCGATTAACCTTAAAAACAAGCCCTTAAAGGGTGAAAACCCAAACCAGCAACCAAACGGCCCCGTAAGAGGCACGAACACCTCGCACGGGACCAATGTAACTTGTACAAACTGACCGAATAGTCACGGGTCTTCCGGTTTGAGAATATGACGGTAATTTCAAAATACGTAGATTAGGCTTTAAAAATATGCCGTTTGAGGGCGAAAACCCAAACCAGCCCCCAAATGGCCCCGTAAGAGGCACGAACACCTAGCACGGGACCAATATAAGTTGTGCGAACTGACAGTGTAATCACGGGCCTCTCGGTTTGAGAATATGACGATAATTTGAAAGTATATCGATTAACCTTAAAAACAAGCCCTTAAAGGGTGAAAACCCAAACCACCCCCAAACGACACCGTAAGTGGCACGAACACCTCGCACGGGGCCAGTATAACTTGCACAAACTGATCGCGTAGTCACGGGTCTCCCGGTTTGAGAATAAGAAGACAATATCAAAATACATAGATTAGGCTCAAAAACAAGTCGTTTAAGAGAGAAAACCCAAACCTGTCCCCTAACGGCCCCTAAGAGGCACGAACACCTCGTACAGGACCAATGTAAGTTGTACGAACTTACAATAAAATCACGGGCCTCCCGGTTTGAGAATATGACGAACATTTGAGAAAATGGCGATTATGCTTAAAAACAAGCCCTTGAAGGGTGAAAACCCAAACCAGCCCCCAAACGGCCCCGTAAGAGGCACGAACACCTCGCCATGGGCCAATGTAACTTGTACAACTTGACCGCGTTGTCATGGGTCTCTCGGTTTGAGAATATGATGATAATTTCAAAATACATAGATTAGGCTTAAAAACAAGTTGTTTGAGGTTGAATACCCAAACCAGCCACCTAACGCCCCCCTAAGAGGCACGAACACCTCGCACGGGACCAATGTAAGTTGTACGAACTGACAGCGTAGTCACGGGACTCTCGATTTGAGAATATGATGGGAATTTGAAAATATATCGATTAAGCTTAAAAACAAGCCCTTAATGGGTGAGAACCCAAACGACCCTGTAAGAGGCACGAACACCTTGCACGGGACCAATGTAACTTGTAAGAAAACTGACCGCATAGTCACGGGTCTCCCGATTTCGAAATATGACAATAATTTCAAAATACGTAGATTAGGCTTAAAAACTTGCCGTTTGAGGGTGAAAACCCAAACCAACCCCCAAATGGCCCCGTAAGAGGCACGAACACCTCGCATGGGACCAATGTAACTTGTAGAAACTGACCGCGTAGTCATGGGTCTCCCGATTTGAGAATATGACGATAATTTCAAAATGGGTTTTGGCTTAAAAACAAGTCGTTTGAGGGTGAAAACCCACACCAGCCACCTAACGGCCCCCTAAGAGGCACGAAAACCTCGCACGGGACCAATGTATGTTGTACTAACAGACAACGTAGTCACGTGCCTCTCGTCTTGAGAATATGATGATCATTTGAAAATATATCGATTAAGCTTAAAAATAACCCCTTAAAGGGTGAAAACCCAAACGGCCCCGTAAGAGGCACGAACACCTTATACGAGACCAATGTAACTTGTACAAACTGACCACGTAGTCACGGGTCTCGCTGCTTGAGAATATGATTATAATTTCACAAAACGTAGATTAGGCTTACAAACAAGCCGTTTGTGGGCGAATACCCAAACCAGCCCCCTAAGAGGCACGAACACCTTGCAGGGGACCAATTTAAGTTGTACGAATGACAGCGTAGTCACTGGGCTCTCGATTTTAGAATAAGACGATAATTTCAAAATATATTGATTACGATTAAAAACATGCCCTTCATGGGTGAAAACCCAAACCAGCCCGCAAACGGCCCCGTAAGAGGCACGATCACGTCGCACAGGACCAACGTAACTTGTACAAACTGACCGCATAGTTACGTGTCTCCCGATTTTGAGAATATGACAGTAATTTCAAAATACGTAGATTAGGCTTTAAAACATGTTGTTTGAGGGTGAAAACCCAAACTAGCCCGCAAATGAACCCGTAAGAGGCACGAACAACTCGCACGGGACCAATGTAAGTTCAACGAACTGACGGTGTAGTCACGGGCCTCTCGGTTTGAGAATATGACTATAATTTGAAAATATATCGATTATCCTTTAAAAACAAGCCCTTAAAGGGTGAAAACCCAAATCACTCATAAACGGCACCGTAAGTGGCACGAACCGCTCGCACGGGACCAATGTAACTTGTAAAAACTGATCGCATAGTCACAGGTCTCCCGGTTTGAGAATCTGATGATAATTTCAAAATATGTAGATTAGGCTTAAAAACATGCCGTTTGAGGGTGAAAAGCCAAACCATCCCCCTAACGGCACCCAAGAGGCACGAACACCTCGTACGGGACCAATGTAAGTTGTACGAACTGACAGCGTAGTCACAGGCCTCTCGGTTTGTGAATATGACCATAATTTGCACATATATCGATTAAGCTCAAAAACTAGCCCTTAAAGGGTGAAAACCCAAAGCAGCCCCCAAACGGCCCCGTAAGAGGCACGAACACCTCGCACGGGACCAATGTATCTTGTATAAATTGACCGCGTAGTCACGGGTGTCCCGATCTGAGAAGATGACGATAATTTTAAAATACGTAGATTAGGCTTAAAAACAAGTCGTGTGAGGGTGAATACCCAAACCAGCCACCTACGCCCCCCTAAGAAGCACGAACACCTCGCACGGTACCAATGTAAGTTCTCCGAACTGACAGTGTAGTCACGGGCCTCTCGGTTTGAGAATATGACGATAATTTGAAAATATATCGATTAACCTTAAAAACAAGCCCTTAAAGGGTGAAAAAAAAACCCAACCAGCAGCCAAACGACCCCATAAGAGGCACGAACACCTCGCACGGGACCAATGTAGCTTGTACAAACTGACCGCATAGTCACGGGTCTTTCGATTTGAGAATATGACCGTAATTTCAAAATACGTAGATTAAGCTTTAAAAATATGCCGTTTAAGGGTGAAAACCCAAAACCAGTCCCCAAATGGCACCGTAAGAGGCACGAACACCTAGCACGGGACCAATGTAACTTGTACAAGCTGACCGCATAGTCACAAGTCTCCCGATTTTGAGAATATGACAGTAATTTCAAAATACGTAGATTAGGCTTAAAAACATTTCTTTTGAGGGTGAAAACCCAAACTAGCCCTCAAATGAACCCGTAAGAGGCACGAACAACTCGCACGGGACCAATGTAAGTTCAACGAACTGACGGTGTAGTCACGGGCCTCTCGGTTTGAGAATATGACTATAATTTGAAAATATATTGATTATCCTTTAAAAACAAGCCCTTAAAGGGTGAAAACCTAAATCACTCATAAACGGCACCGTAAGTGGCACGAACCGCTCGCACGGGACCAATGTAACTTGTAAAAACTGACCGCATAGTCACGGGTCTCCCGGTTTGAGAATCTGATGATAATTTCAAAATACGTAGATTAGGCTTAAAAACATGCCGTTTGAGGGTGAAAACCCAAACCATACCCCTAACGGCACCCTAAGAGGCACGAACACCTCGCACGGGACCAATGTAAGTTGTACGAACTGACAGCGTAGTCACAGGCCTCTCGATTTGTGAATATGACCATAATTTGAAAATATATCGATTAAGCTTAAAAACTAGCCCGAAAAGGGTGAAAACCCAAAGCAGCCCCCAAACGGCCCCGTAAGAGGCACGAACACCTCGCACGGGACCAATGTATTTTGTACAAATTGACCGCGTAGTCACGGGTGTCCCGATCTGAGAATATGACGATAATTTCAAAATACGTAGATTAGGCTTAAAAACAAGTCGTTTGAGGGTGAATACCCAAACCAGCCACCTAACGCCACCCTAAGAAGCACGAACTCCCCGCACGGGACCAATGTAAGTTGTGCGAACTGACGGTGTAGTCACGAGCCTCTCGGTTTGAGAATTTGACGATAATTTGAAAATATATCGATTAACCTTAAAAAGAAGCCCTTAAAGGGTGAAAACCCAAACTAGCAACCAAACGGCCCCGTAAGAGGCACGAACACCTCGCACGGGACCAATGTAACTTGTACAAACTGACCGCATAGTCACGGGTCTCCCGGTTTGAGAATCTGATGATAATTTCAAAATACGTAGATTAGGCTTTAAAAACATTCCCTTTGAGGGTGAAAACCCAAACCATCCCCCTAACGGCACCCTAAGAGGCACAAACAGCTAGTACGGGACCAATGTAAGTTGTGCGAACTGACAGTGTAATCACAGGCCTCTCGGTTTGTGAATCTGACCATAATTTGAAAATATATCGATTAAGCTTTAAAACTAGCCCTTAAAGGGTGAAAACCCAAACCAGCACCCACACGGCCTCGTAAGAGGCACGAACACCTCGCACGAGAATAATGTAACTTGTACAAACTGACCGCGTGGTCTCGGGTCTCCCGATTTGAGAATATGACAATAGTTTGAAAATACGTAGATTAGGCTAAAAAACATGTCGTTTGGGGGTGAAAACCCAAACCATCCCCCAAATGGCCCCGTAAGAGGCACAAACACCTCGCACGGGAATAATGTAAGTTTTAAAAACTGACAGTGTAATCACGGGCCTGTCGGTTGGAGAATATAACGATAATTTGAAAATATATCGATTAACCTTAAAAATAGGCCCTTAACGGGTGAAAACTCAAACCATCCTCCAAACGGCCCTGTAAGAGGCTCGAATACCTCGCACGGGACCAATGTAACTTGTACAAACTGATGGCGTAGTCACGGGTCTCTCGGTTTCAGAATTTTATGATAATTCCAAAATACGTTGATTGGCTTTAAAAGCAAGCCGTTTAAGGGTGAAAACCCACACCAGCCCCCTAACGGCCCCCTAAGGGGCACCAAAACATCGCACCGGACCAATGTAAGTTGTACGAACATACAACGTAGTCACGGGCCTCTCGGTTTGAGAATATGATGATAATTTGAAAATATATCGATTAAGCTTAAAACCAAGCCCTTAAAGGGTGAAAACCAAAACCAGCCCCCAAAAATCCCCATATGAGACACGAACACCTCGCACGGGACCAATGTAACTTGTACAAACTGACCGCGTAGTCACGGGTCTCCCGATTTGAGAATATGATGATAATTTCAAAATACGTATATTAGGCTAAAAAACATGTCGTTTGAGGCTGAAAGCCCAAACCAGCCCCCTAACGCCCCCCAAGAGGCACGACCATCTCGTACGGGGCAAATGTAAGTTGTATGAACAGACAGCGTAATCACGTGCCTCTCGGCTTGAGAATATGATGATAATTTGAAAATATATCGATTAAGCTTAAAAACAACCCCTTAACGGGTGAAAACCCAAACGGCCCCGTAAGAGGTACGAACACCTCATACGGGACAATGTTACTTGTACAAACTGACCACGTAGTCAGGGGTCTCGCTGTTTTGAGAATATGACGATAATTTCAAAAAACGTAGATTAGGCTTATAAACAAGCCGTTTGTGGGCGAATACCCAAACCAGCCCCCTAACGCCCCTTAAGAGGCAGGAACACCTTGCACGGCACGAATTTAAGTTGTACGAATGACAACGAAGTCACGGGGCTCTCGATTTCAGAATATGACGATAATTTCAAAATATATCGATTAAGATTAAAAACATGCCCTCAATGGGTGAAAACCCAAACCAGCCCCCAAACGGCCCCGTAAGAGGCACGATCACCTTGCACAGGCCCAACGTAACTTGTACAAACTGACCGCATAGTCACGGGTCTCCCGGTTTTGAGACTATGACAGTAATTTGAAAATACGTAAATTAGGCTTAAAAACATGCCATTTGAGGGTGAAAACCCAAACTAGCCCGCAAATGAACCCGTAAGAGGCACGAACAACTCGCACGGTACCAATGTAAGTTCAACGAACTGACGGTGTAGTCACGGGCCTCTCGGTTTGAGAATATGACTATAATTTGAAAATATATCGATTATCCTTTAAAAACAAGCCCTTAAAGGGTGAAAACCCAAATCACTCATAAACGGCACCGTAAGTGGCACGAACCGCTCGCACGGGACCAATGTAACTTGTAAAAACTGACCGTATAGTCACGGGTCTCCCGGTTTGAGAATCTGATGATAATTTCAAAATACGTAGATTAGGCATAAAAACATGCCGTTTGAGGGTGAAAACCCAAACCATCCCCCTAACGGCACCCTAAGAGGCACGAACACCTCGCACGGGACCAATCCAAGTTGTACAAACTGACAGCGTAGTCACGGGCCTCTCGGTTTGTGAATATGACCATAATTTGAAAATATATCGATTAAGCTTAAAAACTAGCCCTTAAACGGTGAAAACCCAAAGCAGCCCCACAAACGGCCCCGTAAGAGGCACGAACACCTCGCACGGTACCAATGTATCTTGTACAAATTGACCGCGTAGTCACGGGTGTCCCGATCTGAGAATATGACGATAATTTCAAAATACGTAGATTAGGCTTAAAAACAAGTCGTTTGAGGGTGAACACCCAAACCAGCCACCTAACGCCCCCTAAGAAGCACGAACACCTCGCACGGGACCAATGTAAGTTGTGCGAACTCACAGTGTAGTCACGGGCCTCTCGGATTGAGAATATGATGATAATTTGAAAATATATCGATTAACCTTAAAAACAAGCCCTTAAAGGGTGAAAACCCAAACCAGCAACCAAACGGCCCCGTAAGAGGCACGAACACCTCGCACGGGACCAATGTAACTTGTACAAACTTATAGCATAGTCACGGGTCTTTCGGTTTGAGAATATGACGATAATTTCAAAATACGTAGATTAGGCTTTAAAAATATGCCGTTTCGAGGGTGAAAACCCAAAACCAGCCCCCAAATGACCCCGTAAGAGGCACAAACACCTAACACGGGACCAATGTAAGTTGTGTGAACTGACAGTGTAATCACGGGCCTCTCGGTTTGAGAATATGACGATAATTTGAAAATATATCGATTAACCTTAAAAACAAGCCATTAAAGGGTGAAAACCCAAACCACCCCCAAACGGCACCGTAAGTGGCACGAACACCTCGCACGAGACCAATGTAACTTGTACAAACTGACCGCATAGTCATGGGTCTCCCGGTTTGAGAAACTGATGATAATTTCAAAATACACAGATTAGGCTTTGAAAACATTCCCTTTGAGGGTGAAAACCCAAACCAGCCACCTAACGCCCCCCTAAGAGGCACGAACACCTCGCACGGGACCAATGTAAGTTCTACGAACTGACAGGGTAGTCACGGGACTCTCGATTTGAGAATATGATGTGAATTTGAAAATATATCGATTAAACTTAAAAACTAGCCCTTAAAGGATGAAAACCCAAACCAGCAACCAAACGGCCCCGTAAGAGGCACGAACACCTCGCACGGGACCAATTTAACTTGTACAAACTGACCGCATAGTCACGGTCTCCCGGTTTGAGAATATGACGGTAATTTCAAAATACATAGATTAGGCTTTAAAAATATGCCGTTTTGAGGGTGAAAACCCAAAACCAGCCCCCAAATGACCCCGTAAGAGGCACAAACACCTAACACGGGACCAATGTAAGTTGTGCGAACTGATAGTGTAATCACGGGTCTCTCGGTTTGAGAATATGACGATAATTTGAAAATATATCGATTAATCTTAAAAACAAGCCCTTAAAGGGTGAAAACTCAAACCACCCCCAAACGGCACCGTAAGTGGCACGAACAACTCGCATGGGGCCAGTACAACTTGTACAAACTGACCGCGTAGTCACGGGTCTCCCGGTTTCAGAATATGAAGATAATTTAAAAATACATAGATTAGGCTTAAAAATAAGTCGTTTGAGAGAGAAAACCCAAACCTGTCCCCTAACGGCCCCTAAGAGGCACGAACACCTCGTACGGGACCAATGTAAGTTGTACGAACTTACAGCATAGTCACGGGCCTCCCAGTTTGAGAATATGACGATAATTTGAGAATATATCGATTAAGCTTAAAAACAAGCCCTTGAAGGGTGAAAACCCAAACCAGCCCCCAAACGGCCCAGTAAGAGGCACGAACACCTCGCCCGGGACCAATTTAACTTGTACAAACTGACCGAGTTGTCACGGTTCTCCCGATTTGAGAATATGACGATAAATTCAATATACATAGATTAGGCTTAAAAACAAGTTGTTTGAGCTTGAATACCCAAACCAGCCACCTAATGCCCCTCTAAGAGGCACGAACACCTCGCACGGGACCAATGTAAGTTGTAAGAACTGACAGCGTAGTCACGTGACTCACGATTTGAGAATATGATGAGAATTTGAAAATATATAGATTAAGCTTAAAAACAAGCCCTTAATGGGTGAAAACGCAAACCAGCCCCCAAACGGCCCTGTAAGAGGCACGAACACCTTGCACCGGACCAATGTAACTTGTACAAACTGACCGCATAGTCACGGGTCTCCCGATTTGAGAATATGACGATAATTTCAAAATAGGTTTAGGCTTAAAAACAAGCCGTTTGAGGGTGAAAACCCAAACCAGCCCCCTAAGAGGCACGAACACCTCGCGCGGGACCAATGTAAGTTGTACGAATAGACAGCGTAGTCACGTGCCTCCCAGCTTGAGAATATGATGATAATTTGAAAATATATCGATTAAGCTTAAAAACAAGCCCTTAAAGGGTGAAAAACCAAACCAGCACCCAAACGGCCCCGTAAGAGGCACGAACACCTCGCACGGGAACAATGTAACTTGTACAAATTGACCGCGTGGTCTAGGTTCTCCCGGTCTGAGAATATAACAATAGTTTCAAAATACGTAGATTAGGGTAAAAAACATGCCGCTTGGGGGTGAAAACCCAAACCATCCCCCAAATGGCCCCGTAAGAGGCACAAAAACCTCGCACGGGACCAATGTAAGTTGTACAAACTAACAGTGTAGTCACGGGCCTGTCGATTTGAGGATATAACAATAATTTGAAAATATGTCAATTAACCTTAAAAGCAAGCCCTTAACAGGTGAAAACTCAAACCATCCCCCAAACGGCCCTGTAAGAGGCTCGAACACCTCGCACGGGACCAATGTAACTTGTACAAACTGATCGCGTAGTCATGGGTCTCTCGGTTTCAGAATTTGATGATAATTCCAAAATACGTTGATTGGCTTTAAAAGCAAGTCGTTTATGGGTGAAAACCCACACCAACCCCCCAGCGGCGCCCTAAGAGGCACGAAAACCTCGCACGGGACCAATGTAAGTTGTAGGAACATACAACGTAGTCACGGGCCTCTCGGTTTAAGAATATGATGATAATTATAAAATATATCGATTAAGCTTAAAACCAAGCCCTTTAAGGGTGAAAACCAAAACCAGCACCCTAAAATCCCCGTAAGAGACAAGAACACCTCGCACGGGATCAACGTAACTTATCGAAACTGACCGCATAGACACGGGTCTCCCAGTTCGAGAATATGACGATAATTCCATAATACGTAGATTAGGCTAAAAAACATGCCGTTTGAGGGTGAAGCCCAAACCAGCCCCCTAATGTCCCCCTAAGAGGCACGAACACCTCGCACGGGACCAATGTAAGTTGTACGAACAGACAACGTAGTCACGTGCCTCTCGGCTTGAGAATATGATGATAATTTGAAAATATATCGATTAAGCTTAAAAATAAACCCTTAAAGGGTGAAAACCCAAACCAGTCTCCAAACGGCCCCGTAAGAGGAACGAACACCTCATACGGGACCAATGTAACTTGTACAAACAGACCACGTAGTCACGGGTCTCGCGATTTGAGAATAAGACGATAGTTTCAAAAAATGTAGATTAGGGTTAAAAACAAGCCGTTTGTGGGCGAATAACAAAACCATCCCCCTGCCCCCTAAGAGGCACGAACACCTTGCACGGCACCAATTTAAGTTGTACGAATGACAGCGTAGTCACGGGGCTCTCGATTTCAAAATATGACGATAATTTGAAAATATATCGATTAAGATTAAAAACGTGCCCTTAATGGGTGAAAACCCAAACCAGCCCCCAAACGGCCCTGTAAGAGTCCCGAACACCTTGCACGGGACCAACGTAACTTGTACAAACTGACCGCATAGTCACGGGTCTCCCGGTTTTGAGAATATGACAGTAATTTCAAAATACGTAGATTAGGCTTAAAAACATGCTGTTTGAGGGTGAAAACCCAAACTAGCCCTCAAATGAACCCGTAAGAGGCACGAACAACTCGCACGGGACCAATGTAAGTTCAACAAACTGACGGTGTAGTCACGGGTTTCTCGGTTTGAGAATATGACTATAATTTGAAAATATATCGATTATCCTTTAAAAACAAACCCTTAAAGGGTGAAAACCGAAATCACTCATAAACGGCACCGTAAGTGGCACGAAATGCTCGCACGGGACCAATGTAACTTGTAAAAACTGACCGCATAGTCACGGGTCTCTCGGTTTGAGAATCTGATGATAATTTCAAAATACGTAGATTAGGCTTAAAAAGATGCCGTTTGAGGGTGAAAACCCAAACCATCCCCCTAACGGCACCCTAAGAGGCACGAACACCTCGCATGGGACCAATGTAAGTTGTACGAACTGACATCATGGTCACGGGCCTCTCGGTTTGTGAATATGACCATAATTTGAAAATATATCGATTAAGCTTAAAAACTAGCCCTTAAAGGGTGAAAACCCAAAGCAGCCCCCAAACGGCCCCGTAAGAGACACGAACACCTCGCACGGGACCAGTGTATCTTGTACAAATTGACCGTGTAGTCACGGGTGTCCCGATCTGAGTATATGAAGATAATTTCAAAATACGTAGATTAGGCTTAAAAACAAGTCGTTTGAGGGTGAATACCCAAACCAGCCACCTAACGCCCCCTAAGAAGCACGAACTCCTCGCACGGGACCAATGTAAGTTGTGCGAACTGACGGTGTAGTCACGGGCCTCTCGGTTTGAGAATATGACGATAATTTGAAAATATATCGATTAACCTTAAAAACTAGCCCTTGAAGGGTGAAAAACCCAAACCAGCAACCAAACGGCCCCGTAAGAGGTACGAACACCTCGCACAGGACCAATGTAACTTGTTCAAACTGACTGCATAGTCACGGATCTCCCGATTTGAGAATTTGATGATAATTTTAAAATACGTAGATTAGGCTTTAAAAACATTCCCTTTGAGGGTGAAAACCCAAAACATCCCCCAAACGGCACCCTAAGAGGCACGAACACCTAGCACGGGGCCAATGTAAGTTATGCGAACTGTCAGTGTAATCACAGGCCTCTTGGTTTGTGAATATGACCATAATTTGAAAATATATCGATTAAGCTTAAAAACTTGATCTTAACGAGTGAAAACCCAAACCACACCCAAACGGCACCGTAAGTGGCACGAACACCTCGCACGGGACCAATGTGACATGTACGAATTGATCGCGTAGTCACGGGTCTCCCGGTCTGAGAATATGACGATAATTTCAAAATACGTAGATTAGGCTTAAAAAAAAGTCGTTTGAGAGGGAAAACCCAAACCTGCACCCTAACGGTCCCTAAGAGGCCCGAACACCACGCACGGGACCAATGTAAGTTGTGCGAACTGACAGTGTAGTCACGGGCCTCCCGGTTTGAGAATATGATGATAATTTGAAAATATATCGATTAACCTTAAAAACAAGCCCTTGAAGGGTGAAAACCCAAACCAGCCCCCAAATGACCCCGTAAGAGGCACGAACACCTCGCCCGGGGCCAATGTAACTTGTACAAACTGACCGCATAGTCACGGGTCTTCCGGTTTGAGAATATAATGATAATTTCAAAATACGTAGATTAGGCTTAAAAACAAGTTGTTTGAGGGTGAAAATCCAAACCAGCTACCTAACGCCCCCCTAAGAGGCACGAATACCTCGCATGGGACCAATGTAAGTTGTACGAACTGACAGCGTAGTCAGGGGACTCTCGGTTTGAGAATATGTTGAGAATTTGAAAATATATCGATTAAGCTTAAAAACAAGCACTTAAAGGGTGAAAACCCAACCAACAACCAAACGGCCCCGTAAGAGGCACGAACACCTCACACGGGGCCAATATAACTTGTACAAACTGACCGCGTAGTCACGGGTATCCCGGGTCTCCCGGGTTGAGAATATGAAGATAATTTCAAAATACGTAGCTTAGGCTTTAAAAACATTCCATTTGAGGGTGAAAACCCAACCCTGCCCCCAAATGGCCCCGTAAGAGGCACGAACACCTAGCACCGGACCAATGTAAGTTATGCGAGCTGATAGTGTAATCACGGGCCTCCCAGTTTGAGAATATGACGATAATTTGAGAATATATCGATTAAGCTTAAAAACAAGCCCTTGAAAGGTGAAAACCCAAACCAACCCCCAAACGGCCCAGTAAGAGGCACGAACACCTCACCCGGGGCCAATGTAACTTCTACAAACTGACCGCGTTGTCACGGATCTCCCGGTTGAGAATATGACGAAAATTTCAAACCAGCCCCCAAACGGCCCTGTAAGAGGCACGAACACCTTGCACGGGACCAATGTAACTTGTACAAAGTGACCGCATAGTCACGGGTCTCCCAATTTTGAAATATGACAATAATTTCAAAATACGTAGATTGGGCTTAAAAGCATGCCATTTGAGGGTGAAAACCCAAACCAACCCCCAAAGGGCCCGTAAGTGACATGAACACCACGCATGGGACCAATGTAACTTGTAGAAACTGACCATGCAGTCACGGATCTCCCGAGAATATGACGATAATTTCAAAATTGGTTTAGGCTTAAAAACAAGTTGTTTGAGGTTGAATACCCAAACCAGCCACCTAATGTCCCCCTAAGAGGCACGAACACCTCGCACGGGACCAATGTAAGTTGTACGAACTGACAGCGTAGTCACGGGACACTCGATTTGAGAATATGATGAGAATTTGAAAATATATCGATTAAGCTTAAAAACAAGCCCTTAATGGGTGAAAACCCTAACGGCCCTGTAAGAGGCATGAACACCTTGCACTGGATCAATGTAACTTGTACAAACTGATCGCATAGTCACGGGTCTCCCGGTTTCGAAATATGGCGATAATTTCAAAATACGTAGATTAGGCTTAGAAACATCCCGTTAGAGGGTGAAAACCCAAACCAACCCCCAAATGGCCCCGTAAGAGGCACGAACAACTCGCATGGGACCAATGAAACTTGTAGAAACTGATCGCGTAGTCACGGGTCTCCCGATTTGAGAATATGACGATAATTTGAAAATGGATTTTGGCTTAAAAACAAGCCGTTTGAGGGTGAAAACCCAAACCAGCCCCCTAACGCCCCCCTAAGAGGCACGGACACCTCGCACGGAACCAATGAAAGTTGTACGAACAGACAGCGTAGTCACGTGCCTCTCGGCTTGAGAATATGATGATAATTTGAAAATATATCGATTAAGCTTAAAAACAAGCCCTTAAAGGGTGAAAACCCAAACCAACCCCCAAATGGCCCCGTAAGAGGCACAAACACCTCATACGGGACCAATGTAACTTGTTTAAACTGACCGCGTAGTCACGGGTCTCGCGGTTTGAGAATATGACGATAATTTCAAAAAACGTATATTAGGCTTAAAAACAAGCTGTTTGACGCCCACTGAGGTCATTATTAAGGATATTGAGAATATGGTTAGAAATAGAGCAAGCAACCGGACGAATGGGAGGAGATCCTACAAAAATTGGATGGCGTGTTAAAATTGGAACATTTCTGACACTTGTTTGTTATAGGCAATTTTTGAGGTGTGGGTTATTAGTTGTTTGCTTCTAGTTTTTTCCCCTTATTTTAATGTAATCTTTTGGGGGGATTGTCCCCCAGATTTGTTTTGGAGTAATTCTCCTCGCCGCCTGTAAAGTTCTTCTTTGTCCTAATATACATAATTTCCTAAAAAAAAGAAGTCGTTTGAGGGTGAAAACCCAAACCAGCCCCCTAAGTGGCTAGAACACCTCGTACGGGACCAATGTAAGCAGTACGAACAGACAGCGTAGTCACGGGCCTCTCCATTTGAGAATATGATGATAATTTGAAAATATATCGATTAAGCTTATTAACAAGCCCTTAAAGGGTGAAAACACAAACCGGCCCCCAAACGAACTCATAAGTGGCATGAACACCTCGCACGGGACCAATGAAACTTGTACAAACTAACCGCATAGTCACGGGTCATTCGGTTTAAGAATTTGATGATAATTTCAAAATACTTAGATTAGCTTTAAAAAACAAGCTGTTTGAGGGTGAAAACCCACACCAGCCCCCTAAGCGGCATGAACACCTCGCACGGGACCAATATAAGTTGTACGAGCTGACAGCGTAGTCACGGGCCTCTCGATTTGAGAATACAATGATAATTTGAAAATATATCGGTTAAGCTTAAAACCAAGCCCTTAAAGGGTGAAATGCAAAACCAACCCCCAAAAAGCCCCGTTAGAGGCACGAACACCTCGCACGGGACCAATGAAACTTGTACAAACTGACCGTGTAATTACGGGTCTCTCGGTTTGAGAATATGACAATAATTTCAAGATACGTAGATTAGGCTTAAAAACAAGTCGTTTGAGGGTGAATTCCCAAACCAGCAACCTAACGCCCCCTAAGTGGCACTAACACCTCGCACAGGACAAATGTAAGTTGTACGAACTGACAACGTAGTCACGGGACTCTCGATTTGAGAATATGACGAGAATTTGAAAATATATCGATTAAGTTTAAAAATAAGCCCTTAAAGGGTGAAAACCTAAATCAGCCCCCAAACGACCCCGTAAGAGGCACGAACACCTCGCACAGGACCAATGTAACTTGTACCAACTGACCGCATAGTCATGGGTCTCCCGGTTTGAGAATATGACGATAAATTCAAAGTACGTAGATTACGCTTAAAAGCATGCCGTTTGAGGGTGAAAACCCAAACCCGCCCCCAAATGGCCCGTAAGAGGCACGAACACCTCGCATGGGACCAATGTAACTTGTAGAAACAGATCGGGTAGTCACGGGTCTTCCGATTTGGGAATAAGATGATAATTTCAAAATACGTAGTTTAGGATTAAAAACAAGCTGTTTGAGTGTGAAAACCCAAACGAGCCCCCTTACGGCCCCCTGAGTGGCATGAACACCTCTCACGGGACCGACGTAAGTTGTACGAACTGATAGCGTAGTCACGGGACTCTCGGCTTGAGAATATGATTATAATTTGAAAATATATCGATTAAGCTTAAAAATAAGCCCTTAACTGGTGAAAACCCAACCAGCCCCCAAACGGGCCCGGAAGAGGCACGAACCCCTCGCACGGGACCAATGCAACTTGTATAAACTGACCGCATAGTCACGGGTCTCCCGGTTTGGGAATATGACGATAGTTTCAAAATACGTAGATTAGGCTTAAAAACATGCTGTTTGAGGGTGAAAACCCAGACCAACCCCCAAATGGCCCCGTAAGAGGCATGGACACCTCGCACGGGACCAATGTAAGTTGTACGAACTGACAGTGTAATCACGGGCCTCTCAGTTTGAGAATATGACGATAATTTAAAAATATATAGATTAACCTTAAAAACAAGCCCTTAACGGGTGAAAACCCAAACCAGCCCCCAAACGACCCCGTAAGAGGCTCGAACACCTCGCACGTGACCAATGTAACTTGAACAAACTGACCGCGTAGTCAAGGGTCTCCCAGTTTTAGAATTTGATTATAATTCCAAAATACGTAGATTAGCTTTAAAAACAAGTCGTTTGAGGCTGAAAACCCACACCAGCCCCCTAACGGTCCCTTAAGCGGCATGAACACCTCGCCCGACCAATGTAAGGATTACGAACTGACAGCGTAGTCACGGGCCTCTCAGTTTGAGAATATGATGATAATTTGAAAATATATCGATTAAGCTTAAAACCAAGCCCTTAAAGGGTGAAAACCCAAACTAGCCCCCCAAAACCCCCGTAAGAGGCACGAACACCTCGCTCGGGACCAATGTAACTTGTAGAAACTGACAGCGTTGTCACGGGTCTCCCGGTTTGAGAATATGATGATAATTTCAGAATATTTAGATTAGGCTTAAAAACTAATCGTTTGAGGTTGAATACCCAAACAAGCCACCTAACGCCCCCTAAGATGCACGAACACCTCGGACGGGACCATTGTAAGTTGTACAAACTGACAGCGTAGTCACGGGACTCTCGATTTGAGAATATGACAAGAATTTGAAAATATATCGATTAAGCTTAAAAACAAGCCCTTAAATGATGAAAACCCAAACCAACCCCCAAACGGCCCTGTAAGAGGCACGAACAGCTCGCACGGGACCAATGTACCTTGTACAAACTGGCTGCCTAGTCACGGGTCTCCCGATTATAGAATATGACAGTAAATTAAAAATACGTTGATTAGGCTTAAAAACATGCCGTTTGAGGGTGAAAACCCAAACCAGCCCCCAAAAGGCCCCGTAAGAGGCGCGAACACCTCGCACGGGACCAATGTAAGTTGTGCGAACTGACACTGTAGTCACAGGCCTCTCGGTTTGAGAATATGACGATAATTTGAAAATATATAGAGTAACCTTAAAAACAATCCCTTAAAGGGTGAAAACCCGAACCACCCCCAAACGGCACCGTAAGTGGCACGAACACCTCACAAGGGACCAGAGTAACTTGTACAAATTGACCGCGTAGTCACGGGTCTCCCGATTTGAGAATATGATGATAATTTCGAAATACGTAGATTAGGCTTCAAAACAAGGCGTTTGAGGGAGAAAATCTAAACCAACCCACTAACGGCCCCCTAAGAGGCACGAACACCTCGCACGGGACCAATGTAAGTTGTACGAACTGACAGCATAGTCACGGGCCTCTCGATTTCAGAATATGACGATAATTTGAAAATATATCGATTAAGATTAAAAACAAGCCCTTAAAGGGTGAAAACCCAAACCATCCCCCAAACGGCCCTGTAAGGGGCCTGAAGACCTCGCACAGGACCAACGTAACTTGTATAAACCGACCGCATAGTCACGAGTCTCCTGATTTTGAGAATATGACAGTAATTTCAAAATACGTAGATTAGGCTTAAAAACATGCCGTTTGAGGGTGAAAACCCAAACTAGACCGCAAATGAACCCGTAAGAGGCACGAACAACTCGCACGGGACAAATGTAAGTTCAACGAACTGACGGTGGAGTCACGGGCCTCTCGGTTTGAGAATATGACTATAATTTGAAAATATATCGATTATCCTTTAAAAACAAGCCGTTTTTTTTTTTTTTTTTTTTTTTTTGGGAAAAATTATGTATATATATCAACAACTGCAGCTACAACAAGTACACATAGGGATGAAACCTAGCGCCTCCCCTAGGGGCATACCCCAAAGGAAAGAAAACAATACAACTGAAAAAACGTACGAGAAGCCCCTCACCCCGCAGTCCCCTAATCAAGAGCACTCTCCGGGATACCCCAGTTCATGCAAGCCATCCAGTTCTCATATCTCCTCGTCCCCCTGCTCCACTTAGCGACTCTCGCTCTAATCATAACCTCAATATCTTTGACAATGACATCCGTGCTTTTGGCCACACGCTTAAAATGTCTAGCGTTACGCTCCATCCATAGGCAGTACACAGTAGAAGAGAAAGAAATATTCCTAATACGATTATAAAAACTAGTCCCACTGTAGCAAGAAATAGCATGAGTCATCTCGCCATCCCAATTCAAAGCCTCTCTGTATTCCTGATTCCTGGTTCTCACCTCCTCCCAAACCTCCTTAGCAACTGGACACTCATTGAACACGTGAGGTATGGACTCGGCCCCATTGGAGCAGCTGCAGCACACGTTATCCTCCGAGATGCCCCAGTTATGGAGCTTGTCCTTAGTGTGAATAGCGTCCCTACAAATCATCCAAAGGACAAAAGCGCATTTAGGAATATTAGTCTTATTCCACACAATATTATGCCAGGGAGCAGGTGGGAGGGTGGGGGTCATCTCATCATAGGCTGATCTGATAGAAAAATCCTTCTGGTTGGGAATCCAGAGCACCTCATCAGCAGTATCATGCCTAATGCCGGGCAAAGCCGCATTCCTAATCTCCAGGAGCTCCCAGGTAATCACCGTTGGCCATCTCCACCTTTCCTCAACAATGTAATCAGCAACCAAAGCCTTATGGTTACTAGCGGCGTCATAGATAACACGGTCCCCAAACAAAGGATGAAGGGCCCCCAGAGGATGCCAGTTATCGTGCCAGAAAAAGGTATCCCTGCCGTTACCGATACTCCATTTGATGAGAGGTCTGATCCGATGTCTCAACTGCATCATCTTCCTCCAGCTCCAAGACGAATCGCTGGCTAAGTTAATAGCCCACAGACTTCTTCTCTTCAACTTATACACGTTGCACCACTTGACCCAAAGGCAGTCCTTCTTGCTACAGAGATTCCATAGCATCTTCATGATGGCCGCCTCGTTCCACCTCTCGATGCTTTTGATACCCAGGCCACCGCTCTCAAAGCTAACACAAAGATCATTCCAAGCCACCTTGGCCCCCGAATGTTTGAGATCGGAACCCGTCCATAAGAAATCCCTCATCAGCTGCTCAATCTTTAGAATGACCCCCTTAGGTAAAATGAACAGACTAGACCAATATACCTGGATCCCGAACAAGACGGACTTAATAAGCTGCAATCTACCGGCGTAGCTAAGGAGCTTGTTAGTCCAACACTTAATCCTTCCCGTGATCCTGTCGATAAGCCTACAACAATCCTCCTTCTTGAGTCTTGTTGTGATGAGAGGAACCCCGAGGTACAAGAAGGGGGGGTTGCAATGGCCAAAACCAAGAATTTCCCCGATCTGCGCAATCCGATCCTCCTCCAAACCCGTGCTATAAAAACTACTCTTACCCAGATTGGGCGTGAGGCCCGCAATGCTGCAGAAATCATCAACCGCCTTCTTCACAATGGTGCAGGAGGGAATGTCCCCCCACATAGAATAATCACATCGTCGGCGAAACATAAGTGGTTAAGCCCCACTTCCTTGCACTTAGGGTGAAAGGTAAACATAGGGTTAGTGCAAGCTTTGTCCAAGATGCACGAGAGAGAGTCCATCACCAGGAGGAAAAGATAGGGAGAAAGGGGGTCACCTTGCCTCAACCCTCTCCTACCCTCAAAGAAGCCATGCAGGTGCCCATTCAGACTAATAGAGAACCGAGTGTTAGTCATGCATTTAGTAATCCACCCAACGAAAATGGCCAGGAACCCCAGATGAGTCAGCAAGGTGAAAAGAAAACCCCAGTCCACCGTGTCATACGCTTTCATCAAATCAATCTTCAAAGTACATCTAGGCGGGCTAAGCTCACGATGGTAATTCCTCATAACCTCCTGGAGAAGAAGGATGTTATCAGAAATAGATCTCCCTTTGACAAAAGCAGCCTGACACGGATTGATCATACTAGGGAGGATAGGCTTAATCCTGTTGGCAAGAATCTTCGAGATGCACTTGTAAATGGTATTACAACAAGATATGGGTCTAAAATCATGCATACCGCTAGGGGTGGCAACCTTCGGGATAAGAGCCAGGGCAGTACAATTCCATTGCCTAGGCAGATAGCTACACCTGAAGAAGAACTTCACAGCCTCGGTGACGTCGTTCCCCACCACCTCCCAGTTCTGCTTAAAAAAGAACGCATTGAAGCCGTCAGGTCCTGGGGCTTTATCCGAACCAATGGCGAACATAGCCCCCTTTATCTCATCATCATCAATGGGCGCACTCATCTTCGCTGCATCCACATCACTGACTCTTTTCTCAACATTCGCATCCAGAATGGGAGTAGGGTCCGCACAAGTGCTACGATAGCCCAGAAGGTTGCGAAAGAACCCCACAGCCGTATTAGCCACCCCCTGTGAGCCCTCAACCCTCACCCCATTCTCATCCTCAATGCTAATAATCTTCCTCCTAGCAGTAGCAAGATTAGCCCTTTTATGGAAAAAGGAGTTATTCCCATCCCCCAACTGAAGCCACTTAACTCTAGACCGCTGCTTATAGTAGGACTCCTCGGCGCTTCTGAGATCCAAGTAAACCGTCAACTTTTCTCTCTCCTCCAATTGAAAGCTCAAGTTGCTCCCGTCATTGTCAAGTCTAATCTGCACGTCATCAAGCAACCTCTTAGCCTCCTCCACCCTCCTAGAAATCTGATTGTAGAACTTCTTATTAAAGTCTTTGAGGTTAAGCTTCAGTCTACGCATTTTCTTACTCAATCTCACCATGGGGTTACCCACATCGTCCCCGTGCCAAAACTCGGTCAGAACATCCTGGAAGTTAACATGGCCCATCCAAAAGTTGTAGAACTTGAACGGCTTGGGCCTATTAGGCTCCCTGGGAGCAAGCAAGATAATGATCGGGCAATGATCCGAAACACCCTGAGGAAGAACAGTCGCCTGAGACTCCGGAAAGTGGGTACTCCACGTGTCGTTATGAAGAACCCTGTCAATTCTCGACTGGACATTGTTCCTACCCCCCTGACGCCTATTCCACGTAAACCAAAGCCCATTCGTAGTCATGTCGTCAACCTGGATATCATTAATACACTGGTTGAAAGCTTCCGTAGCACCCACGTCAATGCCATGCATCTCACTCTTCTCCTCACTAGTTCTCACAACGTTGAAATCCCCCATAAGAACCCAAGGCTGCCCCTCCGTGCTACCCCTATTGAGCTCGAGAAACTCCCAAAGAGACTCTCTCCCGTGAGCAAGATTTTCCCCATAGATGAAGGTCGCAAAAAACTCTCTATTACTGCCACAAACCTCCACCCTACACAGCATGGCTTGAGGGTGAGACTGGACGAGCGTAACCGCCACACAACTAGGATTCCAGCCGACAATCACCCTGGCAACACCCCCCCTAAAGGGCAGTTATCAATGAGATCCCAATGTAAAAAACCATTATTTTTAACATTACCTAAATTCTCCTTCCTAACTTTAGTTTCCACCAAGCAAACGATATCAAGCTGCTGATCAAACATTAACTTACTAACTTCCTTTTGTTTGTGAGGGGAATTGAGGCCCCTAATGTTCCATAACCCAATCTTTAACATCAAGTTTTGCTCCCCTTCCCCTTTCTCCTGTTCTTACCACCGGAATGGTTTGCCTTAGTCATCTCACCCTTGTGCTTAAAAGCAAGCTCATCCACGACCATTACCCTCCTAGCAAGCGCCGAAGGTTCCGGAGTTGCCTCAAACTCATTTTCATTCTCCACGGCGCTAAACTGATTGGATAGCCGTATCGTGGGGGCTAAACTGGTTGGATAGCCGTTAAAGGGTGAAAACCCAAATCACTCCTAAACGGCACCGTAAGTGGAACGAACGGCTCGCACGGGACTAATGTAACTTGTACAAACTGACCGCATAGTCACGGGTCTCCCGATTTGAGAATCTGATGATAATTTCAAAACACGTAGATTATGCTTAAAAACAAGTCGTTTGAGGGTGAATACCCAAACCAGCCTCCTAACGGCCCCCTAAGAGGCACGAACACCTCGCACGGGACCAATGTATGTTGTATGAACTGACAGCGTAGTCACGTGACTCTCGATTTGAGAATATGACGAGAATTTGAAAATATATCAATTAAGCTTAAAAACATGCCCTTAAAGGGTGAAAACCAAAACCAGCCCCCAAACGGCCCAGTAAGAGGCACGAACTGCTTGCAAGGGACCAATGTCCCTAAAACAAACAGACCGCGTAGTCACGGGTGTCCCGATTTGAGAATATGATGATAATTTCAAAATACGTTGATTAGGCTTAAAAACATGCTGTTTGAGGGTGAAAACCCAAACCAACCCCAAAATGGCCCCGTAAGAGGCACGAACACCTCGCACGGGACCAATGTAAGTTGTGCGAACTGACAATGTAGTCACGGGCCTCTCGGTTTTAGAATATGACGATAATTTGAAAATATATCCATTATCCTTAAAAACAAGCCCTTAAAGGGTGAAAACCCAAACCAGCCCCCAAACGGCCCTGTAAGAGGCACGAACACCTTGCACGGGACCAATGTAGCTTGTACAAGCTGACCGGATAGTCACGGGTCTCCCGATTTCGGAATATGACGATAATTTCAAAACACGTAGATTAGGCTTAAAAACATGTCGTTTGAGGGTGAAAACCCAAACCAAAGCCCAAATGGCCCCGTAAGAGGTACGAACACCTCGCATGGGACCAATGTAACTTGTAGAAACTGACTGCATAGTCACGGGTCTCCCGATTTGAGAATATGACGATAATTTCAAAATGGGTTTACGCTTAAAAACAAGCCGTTTGAGGGTGAAAACCCAAACCATCCCCCTAATGGCCCCCTAAGAGGCACGAACACCTCGCACAAGACCAATGTAAGTTGTACGAACAGACAGCGTTAGTCACCTGCCTCTCGGCTTGAGAATACGATGATAATTTGAAAATATATTGATTAAGCTTAAAAACAAACCCTTAAAGGGTGAAATCCCAAACCAGCACCCACACGGCCCTGTAAGAGGCTCAAACACCTCGCACGGGACAATGTAACTTGTACAAACTGATCGCGTAGTCACGGGTCTCTCGGTTTCAGAATTTGATGATAATTCCAAAATACGTTGATTGGCTTTAAAAACAAGCCGTTTGAGGGTGAAAACCCACACCAGCCCCCCAACGACCCCGTAAGAGGCACGAAAACCTCGCACGGGACCAATGTAAGTTGTACGAACATACATCGTAGTCACGGGCCTCTCAGTTTGAGAATATGATGATAATTAGAAAATATATCGATTAAGCTTAAAACCAAGCCCTTAAAGGGTGAAATCCAAAACCAGCACCCAAAAATCCCCGTAAGAGACACGAACACCTCGCACAGGACCAATGAAACTTGTAGAAACTGATCGCGTAGTCACGGGTCTCCCGGTTTGAGAATATGGCGATAATTCCATAATACGTAGATTAGGTTAAAAAAACATGCCGTTTGAGGGTGAAAGCCCAAACCAGCCCCCTAACGCCCCCCTAAGAGGCACGAACACCTCGCACGGGACCAATGTAAGTTGTACGAACATACAGCGTAGTCATGTGCATCTCGGCTTGAGAATATGATGATAATTTGAAAATATATCGATTAAGCTTAAAAACAACCCCTTAAAGGGTGAAAACCCAAACCAGCCCCCAAACGGCCCCGTAAGAGGCACGAACACCTCATACGGGACCAATGTAACTTGTACAAACTAACCACGTAGTCACGGGTCTCGCGGTTTGAGAATATGACGATAATTTCAAAAAACGTAGATTAGGCTTAAAAACAAGCCGTTTGGGGGCGAATAACAAAACCAGCCCCCTAACGCCCCCCTAAGAGGCACGAACACCTTGCACGGCACCAATTTAAGTTGTATGAATGACAGCGTAGTCACGGGTCTCTCGATTTTAGAATATGACGATAATTTGAAAATATATCGATTAAGACTAAAAACAAGACCTTAAATGGTAAAAACCCAAACCAGCCCACAAATGGCCCCGTAAGAGGCACGAAAAACCTCGCACAGGACCAACGTAACTTGTACAAACTGGCCGCATAGTCTCCCAGTTTTGAGAATACGACAGTTATTTCAAAATACGTAGATTAGGCTTAAAAATATGCCGTTTGAGGGTGAAAACCCAAACTAGCCCGCAAATGAACCCGTAAGAGGCACGAACAACTCGCACGGGACCAATGTAAGTTCAACGAACTGACGGTGTAGTCTCACGGGCCTCTCGGTTTGAGAATATGACTATAATTTGAAAATATATCGATTATCCTTTAAAAACAGACCTTTAAAGGGTGAAAACTCAAATCACTCATAAACGGCACTGTAAGTGGCACGAACCGCTCGCACGGGACCAATGTAATTTGTAAAAACTGACCGCATAGTCACGGGTCTCCCGATTTGAGAATCTTATGATAATATCAAAATACGTAGATTAGGCTTAAAAACATGTCGTTTGAGTGTGAAAACCCAAACCATCCCCCTAACGGCACCCTAAGAGGCACGAACACCTCGCACAAGACCAATGTAAATTGTACGAACTGACAGCGTAGTCACGGGCCTCACGGTTTGTGAATATGACCATAATTTGAAAATATATCGATTAAGCTTAAAAACTAGCCCTTAAAGGGTGAAAACCCAAAGCAGCCCCCAAACGGCCCCGTAAGAGGCACGAACATCTCGCACGGGACCAATGTATCTTGTACAAATTGACCGCGTAGTCACGGGTGTCCCGATATGAGAATATGATGATAATTTCAAAATACGTAGATTAGGGTTAAAAACAAGTCGTTTGAGGGTTAATACCCAAACCAGCCACCTAACGCCCCCCTAAGAAGCACGAACACCTCGCACGGGACCAATGTAAGTTGTGCGAACTGACAGTGTAGTCACGGGCCTCTTGGTTTGAGAATATGACGATAATTTGAAAAGTATATCGATTAACCTTAAAAACAAGCCCTTAAAGGGTGAAAACCCAAACCAGCAACCAAACGGCCCCGTAAGAGGCACGAACACCTCGCACGGGACCAATGTAACTTGTACAAACTGACCGAATAGTCACGGGTCTTCCGGTTTGAGAATATGACGGTAATTTCAAAATACGTAGATTAGGCTTTAAAAATATGCCGTTTGAGGGTGAAAACCCAAACCAGCCCCCAAATGGCCCCGTAAGAGGCACGAACACCTAGCACGGGACCAATATAAGTTGTGCGAACTGACAGTGTAATCACGGGCCTCTCGGTTTGAGAATATGACGATAATTTGAAAGTATATCGATTAACCTTAAAAACAAGCCCTTAAAGGGTGAAAACCCAAACCACCCCCAAACGACACCGTAAGTGGCACGAACACCTCGCACGGGGCCAGTATAACTTGCACAAACTGATCGCGTAGTCACGGGTCTCCCGGTTTGAGAATAAGAAGACAATATCAAAATACATAGATTAGGCTCAAAAACAAGTCGTTTAAGAGAGAAAACCCAAACCTGTCCCCTAACGGCCCCTAAGAGGCACGAACACCTCGTACAGGACCAATGTAAGTTGTACGAACTTACAATAAAATCACGGGCCTCCCGGTTTGAGAATATGACGAACATTTGAGAAAATGGCGATTATGCTTAAAAACAAGCCCTTGAAGGGTGAAAACCCAAACCAGCCCCCAAACGGCCCCGTAAGAGGCACGAACACCTCGCCATGGGCCAATGTAACTTGTACAACTTGACCGCGTTGTCATGGGTCTCTCGGTTTGAGAATATGATGATAATTTCAAAATACATAGATTAGGCTTAAAAACAAGTTGTTTGAGGTTGAATACCCAAACCAGCCACCTAACGCCCCCCTAAGAGGCACGAACACCTCGCACGGGACCAATGTAAGTTGTACGAACTGACAGCGTAGTCACGGGACTCTCGATTTGAGAATATGATGGGAATTTGAAAATATATCGATTAAGCTTAAAAACAAGCCCTTAATGGGTGAGAACCCAAACGACCCTGTAAGAGGCACGAACACCTTGCACGGGACCAATGTAACTTGTAAGAAAACTGACCGCATAGTCACGGGTCTCCCGATTTCGAAATATGACAATAATTTCAAAATACGTAGATTAGGCTTAAAAACTTGCCGTTTGAGGGTGAAAACCCAAACCAACCCCCAAATGGCCCCGTAAGAGGCACGAACACCTCGCATGGGACCAATGTAACTTGTAGAAACTGACCGCGTAGTCATGGGTCTCCCGATTTGAGAATATGACGATAATTTCAAAATGGGTTTTGGCTTAAAAACAAGTCGTTTGAGGGTGAAAACCCACACCAGCCCCCTAACGGCCCCCTAAGAGGCACGAAAACCTCGCACGGGACCAATGTATGTTGTACTAACAGACAACGTAGTCACGTGCCTCTCGTCTTGAGAATATGATGATCATTTGAAAATATATCGATTAAGCTTAAAAATAACCCCTTAAAGGGTGAAAACCCAAACGGCCCCGTAAGAGGCACGAACACCTTATACGAGACCAATGTAACTTGTACAAACTGACCACGTAGTCACGGGTCTCGCTGCTTGAGAATATGATTATAATTTCACAAAACGTAGATTAGGCTTACAAACAAGCCGTTTGTGGGCGAATACCCAAACCAGCCCCCTAAGAGGCACGAACACCTTGCAGGGGACCAATTTAAGTTGTACGAATGACAGCGTAGTCACTGGGCTCTCGATTTTAGAATAAGACGATAATTTCAAAATATATTGATTACGATTAAAAACATGCCCTTCATGGGTGAAAACCCAAACCAGCCCGCAAACGGCCCCGTAAGAGGCACGATCACGTCGCACAGGACCAACGTAACTTGTACAAACTGACCGCATAGTTACGTGTCTCCCGATTTTGAGAATATGACAGTAATTTCAAAATACGTAGATTAGGCTTTAAAACATGTTGTTTGAGGGTGAAAACCCAAACTAGCCCGCAAATGAACCCGTAAGAGGCACGAACAACTCGCACGGGACCAATGTAAGTTCAACGAACTGACGGTGTAGTCACGGGCCTCTCGGTTTGAGAATATGACTATAATTTGAAAATATATCGATTATCCTTTAAAAACAAGCCCTTAAAGGGTGAAAACCCAAATCACTCATAAACGGCACCGTAAGTGGCACGAACCGCTCGCACGGGACCAATGTAACTTGTAAAAACTGATCGCATAGTCACAGGTCTCCCGGTTTGAGAATCTGATGATAATTTCAAAATATGTAGATTAGGCTTAAAAACATGCCGTTTGAGGGTGAAAAGCCAAACCATCCCCCTAACGGCACCCAAGAGGCACGAACACCTCGTACGGGACCAATGTAAGTTGTACGAACTGACAGCGTAGTCACAGGCCTCTCGGTTTGTGAATATGACCATAATTTGCACATATATCGATTAAGCTCAAAAACTAGCCCTTAAAGGGTGAAAACCCAAAGCAGCCCCCAAACGGCCCCGTAAGAGGCACGAACACCTCGCACGGGACCAATGTATCTTGTATAAATTGACCGCGTAGTCACGGGTGTCCCGATCTGAGAAGATGACGATAATTTTAAAATACGTAGATTAGGCTTAAAAACAAGTCGTGTGAGGGTGAATACCCAAACCAGCCACCTACGCCCCCCTAAGAAGCACGAACACCTCGCACGGTACCAATGTAAGTTCTCCGAACTGACAGTGTAGTCACGGGCCTCTCGGTTTGAGAATATGACGATAATTTGAAAATATATCGATTAACCTTAAAAACAAGCCCTTAAAGGGTGAAAAAAAAACCCAACCAGCAGCCAAACGACCCCATAAGAGGCACGAACACCTCGCACGGGACCAATGTAGCTTGTACAAACTGACCGCATAGTCACGGGTCTTTCGATTTGAGAATATGACCGTAATTTCAAAATACGTAGATTAAGCTTTAAAAATATGCCGTTTAAGGGTGAAAACCCAAAACCAGTCCCCAAATGGCACCGTAAGAGGCACGAACACCTAGCACGGGACCAATGTAAGTTGTGCAAACTGACAGTGTAATCACGGGCCTCTCGGTTTGAGAATACGATGATAATTTAAAAATATATCGATTAACCTTAAAAAAAAGCCCTTAAAGGGTGATAACCCAAACCACCACCAAACGGCACCGTAAGTGGCACGAACACCTCGCACGGGACCAGTGTAACTTGTACAAATTGACCGCGTAGTCACGAGTCTCCCGGTTTGAGAATATGAAGACAATTTCAAAATACATAGATTAGGCTTAAAAACAAGTGGTTTGAGAGAGAAAACCCAAACCTTCCCCCTAACGGCCCCTAAGAGGCACGAACACCTCGTACGGGACTAATGTAAGTTGTACGAACTTACAGCATAGTCACGGGCCTCCCGATTTTCGAATATGATGATAATTTGAGAATATATCGATTAAGCAAAAAAACAAGCCCTTGAAGGGTGAAAACCCAAACCAACCCCCAAACGACCCCGTAAGAGGCACGAACACCTCGCCCGGGACCAATTTAACTTGTACAAACTGACCGCGTTGTCACGGTTCTCCCGATTTGAGAATATGACGATAAATTCAATATACATAGATTAGGCTTAAAAACAAGTTGTTTGAGCATGAATACCCAAACCAGCCACCTAATGCCCCCCTAAGAGGCACGAACACCTCGCACGGGACCATTGTAAGTTGTAAGAACTGACAGCGTAGTCACGGGACTCGCTATTTGAGAATATGATGAGAATTTGAAAATATATAGATTAATCTCAAAAACAAGCCCTTAAGGGGTGAAAACGCAAACCAGCCCCCAAACGGCCCTGTAAGAGGCACGAACACCTTGCACCGGACCAATGTAACTTGTACAAACTGACCGCATAGTCACGGGTCTCCCGATTTCGGAATATGACAATAATTTCAAAATACGTAGATTAGGCTTAAAAGCATGTCGTTTGAGGGTGAAAACCCAAACCAACCCCCAAATGGCCCGTAAGTGGCACGAACACCTCGCATGGGACCAATGTAACTTGTAGAAACTGACCGAGTAGTCACGGGTCTCCCGATTTGAGAATATGACGATAATTTCAAAATAGGTTTAGGCTTAAAAACAAGCCGTTTGAGGGTGAAAACCCAAACCAGCCCCATAACGGCCCCCTAAGAGGCACGAACACCTCGCGCGGGACCAATGTAAGTTGTACGAATAGACAGCGTAGTCACGTGCCTCCCGGCTTGAGAATATGATGATAATTTGAAAATATATCGATTAAGCTTAAAAATAAGCCCTTAAAGGGTGAAAAACCAAACCAGCACCCAAACGGCCCCGTAAGAGGCACGAACACCTCGCACGGGAACAGTGTAACTTGTACAAATTGACCGCGTGGTCTAGGGTCTCCCGGTTTGAGAATATAACAATAGTTTCAAAATACGTAGATTAGGGTAAAAAACATGCCGTTTGGGGGTGAAAACCCAAACCATCCAGCCCCCAAACGGCCACGTAAGAGGCACGAACACCTTGCACGGGACCAATGTAACTTGTACAAATAGACCGCGTAGTAAAGGGTCTCTCGGTTTGAGAATATGACGATAATTTGAAAATACGTAGATTAGGCTTAAAAACAACCCGTTTGAGGGTGAAAATCAAGATCGTCCCCCTAACGGCACCCTAAGAGGCACGAACACCTTGCACGGGACCAATGTCAGTTGTACACACTAACAGCGTAGTCACGGGCCACTTGGTTTGAGAATATGACCATAATTTGAAAATATATCGATTAAGCTTAAAAATTAGCCCTTAAAGGGTGAAAACCCAAAGCAGCCCCCAAACGACCCCGTAAGAGGCACGAACACCTCGCCCGGGACCAATGTAAGTTGTACAAACTGACTGCGTAGTCATGGGTCTCCTGGTTTCTGAATATGATGATAATTTTGAAATACGTAGATTAGGTTTAAAAACAAGCCGTTTGAGGGTGAAAACCAAACCAGCCATCTAACGCCCCCCTAAGAGTCACGAACTCCTTGTACGTGACCAATGTAAGTTGTACGAACTGACATCATAGTCACCGGACTCTCGGTTTGAGAATATGACGATAATTTGAAAATATATCGATTAAGCTTAAAAACAAGCCCATTAAGGGTGAAAGCCCAAACCAACCCCCAAACAGGCCCGTAAAAGGCACGGACACCTCGCACGGGACCAATGTAACTTGTATGAACTTACCGCGTAGTCACGGGTCTCCCGGTTTGAGAATATGACGATAATATTAAAATACGTACATTAGGCTTAAAAATAAGTCGTATGAGGGTGAAAACCCAATCAAGCCCCCTAACGGCTCCCTAAGAGGCACGAACGCCTCGTACGGGACCAATGTAAGTTGTACAAACTGACAGCGTAGTCATGGGACTCTCGGTTTGAGAATACGACCATAATTTGAAAATATATCGATTAAGCTTAAAAACTAGCCCTTAAAGGGTGAAAATCCAAAGCAGCCCCCAAACGGCCCAGTAAGAGGCACAAACACCTCACCCGGGACCAATGTAACTTCGGCAAACTGACCGCGCAGTCACGGGTCTCCCAGTTTTAGAATATGACGATAATTTCAAAAGACGTAGATTAGGCTTAAAAACAAGTCGTATGAGGGTGAATACCCAAACCAGCCCCCTAACGCCCGCCTAGGAGTCAAGAACACCTTGCAAGGGATAAATGTAAGTTGTACAAACTGACAGCGTAGTCACGGGGCTCTCGATTTTACAATATGACGATAATATGAAAACATATCGATTAAGCTTAAAAACATGCCCTTAAAGGGGAAAAACCCAAATCACCCCCAAACGGCACCGTAAGTGGCACGAACAGCTCGCACGGGACCAATGAAACATTTACAAACTGCCCGCATAGTCACCGGTCTCTCGGTTTGAGAATATGACGATAATTTTCAAATACATAGATTTAGCTTAAAAACATGCCATTTGAGGGTGAAAGCCCGAACCAGCCCCCAAATGGCCCCGTAAGAGGCACGAACACCTCGCGCGGGACCAATGTAAGTAACGAACTGACGGTGTAGTCACGGTCCTCTCGGTTTGAGAGTATGATGATAATTTGAAAATATATTGATTAAGCTTAAAAACAAGCCCTTGCAGGGTGAAAACCCCTTGCAGCCCCCAAACGGCCACGTAAGAGGCACGAACACCTCGCATGGGACCAATGTACCTTGTACAAATAGACCGCGTAGTCAAGGGTCTCTCGGTTTGAGAATATGACGATAATTTTAAAATATGTAGACTAGGCTTAAAAATAACCCATTTCAGGGTGAAAATCAAAACCGTCCCCCTAACGGCACCCTAAGAGGCACGAACACCTCGCACGAGACCAATGTAAGTTGTACGCACTGACATCGCAGTCACGGGCCACTCGGTTTGAGAATATGACCATAATTTGAAAAATATATCGATTAAGCTTAAAATTAGCCCTTAAAGGGTGAAAACCCAAAGCAGCCCCCAAACGGCCACGTAAGAGGCATCAACACCTCGCCCGGGACCAATGTATCTTGTATAAACTGACTGCGTAGTCACAGGTCTCCCGGTTTACGAACATGACGATAATTTCAAAATACGTTGATTAGGCTTAAAAACAAGCCGTTTGAGGGTTAAAACCCAAACCAGCCTTCTAACGGCCCCCTAAGAGGCACGAACATCTCGTACGTGACCAATGTAAGTTGTACGAACTGACAGCGTAGTCACGGGACTCTCAGTTGGAGAATATGACGATAATTTGAAAATATATCGATTAAGCTTAAAAACAAGCCCTTTAAGGGTGAAAACCCAAACCAACCCCCAAAAAGACCCATAAGAGGCTCGGACATCTCGCATGGGGCCAATGTAACTTGTATGAACTGACCGCGTAGTCACAGGTCTCCCGGTTTGAGAATATGACGATAATATTAAAATACGTACAGTAGGCTTAAAAACAAGCCGTATGAGGGTGAAAACCCATTCAAGCCCCCAAACGGCCCCCTAAGAGGCACGAATGCCTCGCACGGGACCAATGTAAGTTGTACGAACAGACAGCATAGTCATGGGACTCTCGGTTTGAGAATACGGCCATAATTTGAAAATATATCCATTAAGCTTAAAAGCTAGCCCTTAAAGGGTGAAAATCCAAAGCAGCCCCCAAACGGCCACGTAAGAGGCACGAACACCTCCCATGGGACCAATGTAACTTGTACAAATAGACCACGTTGTCAAGGGTCTCTCGGTTTGAGAATATGACGATAATTTCAAAATATGTAGACTAGGCTTAAAAATAACCCGTTTCAGAGTGAAAATCAAAACCGTCCCCCTAACGGCACCCTAAGTGGCACGAACACCTCGCACGAGACCAATGTAAGTTGTACGCACTGACAGCGCAGTCACGGGCCACTCGATTTTAGAATACGACCATAATTTGAAAATATATCGATTAAGCTTAAAAAGTAGCCCTTAAAGGGTAAAAATCATAAGCATCCCCCAAACGGCCCAGTAAGAGGCACAAACACCTCACCCGGGATCAATGTAACTTCTGCAAACTGACCGCGTAGTCACGGGTCTCCCGATTTTAGAATATGACGGCAATTTCAAAATACGTAGATTAGGTTTAAAAACAAGTCGTTTGAGGGTGAAAACCCGAACCAGCCTTCTAACGGCCCCCTAAGAGGCACAACACATCGTACGTGACCAATGTAAGTTGTACAAACTCAAAGCGTAGTCACGGGACTCTCGGTTTGAGAATATGACGATAATTTGAAAATATATCGATTGAGCTTAAAAACAAGCCCTTTAAGGGTGAAAACCCAAACCAACCCCCAAACGGACCCGTAAGTGGCCGAACACCTCGCACGGGACCAATGTAACTTATAAGAACTGATCGCGTAGTCACGGGTCTCCCGATTCAAGAATATGACGATAATTTCAAAAAACGTAGATTAGGCTTAAAAACAAGTCGTATGAGGGTGAATACCCAAACCAGCCCCCTAACGCCCCCCTAAGAGTCACGAACACCTTGCATGGGACAAATGTAAGTTGTACGAACAGACAACGTAGTCACGGGGCTCTCGATTTTACTATATGACGATAAATTGAAAATATATCGATTAAGCTTAAAAACAAGCCCTTAAAGGGAAAAAACCCAAATCACCTCCAAACGGCACCGTAAGTGGCACAAACAGCTCGCACGGGACCAATGAAACATTTACAAACTTCCCGCATAGTCACCGGTCTCCCGGTTTGAGAATATGACGATAATTTTCAAATACGTAGATTAGGCTTAAAAACATGCCATTTGAGGGTGAAAACCCAAACTAGCCCCCAAATGACCCCGTAAGAGGCACGAACACCTCGCGCGGGACCAATGTAAGTAACGAACTGACGGTGTAGTCACGGGCCTCTCGGTTTGAGAGTATGATGATAATTTGAAAATATATTGATTAAGCTTAAAAACAAGCCCTTAAAGGGTGAAAACCCCTTGCCGCCCCCAAACGGCCACGTAAGAGGCACGAACACCTCGCATGGGACCAATGAAACTTATTCAAATAGACCGCGTAGTCAAGGGCCTCTCGGTTTGAGAATATGACGATAATTTCAAAATATGTAGACTAAGCTTAAAAATAGCCCATTTCAGGGTGAAAATCAAAACCGTCCCCCTAACGGCACCCTAATTGGCACGAACACCTTGCACGAGACCAATGTAAGTTGTACGAACTGACAGCGTAGTCACGGGCCACTCGATTTGAGAATACGACCATAATTTGAAATTATATCGATTAAGCTTAAAAACTAGCCCTTAAAGGGTGAAAATCATAAGCAGCCCCCAAACGGCCCAGTAAGAGGCACAAACACCTCACCCGGGACCAATGTAACTTCTGCAAACTGACCGTGTAGTCACGGGTCTCCCGGTTTTAGAATATGATGATAAATTCAAAATACGTAGATTTGGCTTAAAAATAAGTCGTTTGAGGGTGAAAACCCGAACCAGCCTTCTAACGGCCCCCTAAGAGGCACAACACCTCGTACGTGACCAATGTAAGTTGTGCAAACTGAAAGCGTAGTCACGGGACTCTCGGTTTGAGAATATGACGATAATTTGAAAATATATCGATTAAGCTTAAAAACAAGCCCTTTAAGGGTGAAAACCCAAACCAACCCCCAAACGAACCCGTAAGTGGTCCGAACACCTCGCACGGGACCAATGTAACTTATAAGAACTGATCGCGTAGTCACGGGTCTCCCGATTTGAGAATATGACGATAATTTCAAAAAACGTAGATTAGGCTTAAAAACAAGTGGTATGAGGGTGAATACCCAAACCAGCCCCCTAACGCCCCCCTAAGAGTCACGAACACCTTGCATGGGACAAATGTAAGTTGTACGAACTGACAGCGTAGTCACGGGGCTCTCGATTTTAAAATATGACGATAATTTGAAAATATATCGATTAAGCTTAAAAACAAGCCCTTAAAGGGAAAAAACCCAAATCACCTCCAAACGGCACCGTAAGTGGCACAAACAGCTCGCACGGGACCAATGAAACATTTACAAATTGCCCGCATAGTCACCGGTCTCTCAGTTTGAGAATATGACGATAATTTTCAAATACGTAGATTAGGCTTAAAAACATGCCATTTGACGGTGAAAACCCAAACCAGCCCCCAAATGGCCCCGTAAGAGGCACGAACACCTCGCACGGGACCAATGTAAGTAACGAACTGACGGTGTAGTCACGGGCCTCTCGGTTTGAGAGTATGATGATAATTTGAAAATATATTGATTAAGCTTAAAAACAAGCCCTTAAAGGGTGAAAACCCTTTGCAGCCCCCAAACGGCCACGTAAGAGGCACGAACACCTCGCATGGGACCAATGTAACTTGTTCAAATAGACCGCGTAGTCAAGGGTCTCTCGGTTTGAGAATATGACGATAATTTCAAAATATGTAGACTAGGCATAAAAATAACCCATTTCAGGGTGAAAATCAAAACCGTCCCCCTAACGGCACCCTAAGTGGCACAAACACCTCGCACGAGACCAATGTAAGTTGTACGCACTAACAGCGTAGTCACGGGCCACTCGGTTTGAGAATATGACCATAATTTGAAAATATATCGATTAAGCTTAAAAATTAGCCCTTAAAGGGAAAACCCAAAGCAGCCCCCAAACGGTCCCGTAAGAGGCACGAACACCTCGCCCGGGACCAATGTAACTTGTACAAACTGACTGCGTAGTCACGGGTCTCTCGGTTTCAGAACATGACGATAATTTCAAAATACGTAGATTAGGCTTAAAGACAAGCCGTTTGAGGGTGAAAACCCAAACCAGCCTTCTAACGACCCCTAAGAGGCACGAATATCTCGTACGTGACCAATGTAAGTTGTACGAACTGACAGCGTAGTCACGGGACTCTCAGTTTGAGAATATGACGATAATTTGAAAATATATCGATTATGCTTAAAAACAAGCCCTTTAAGGGTGAAAACCCAAACCAACCCCCAAACAGACCCGTAAGAGGCTCGGACACCTCGCACGGGACCAATGTAACTTGTATGAACTGACCGCGTAGTCACGGGTCTCCCGGTTTGAGAATATGACGATAATATTAAAATACGTACATTAGGCTTAAAAACAAGCCGAATGAGGGTGAAAACCCAATCAATCCCCCTAACAGCCCCCTAAGAGGCACGAACGCCTCGCACGGGACCAATGTAAGTTGTACGAACTAACAGCGTAGTCATGGGACTCTCGGTTTGAGAATACGACCATAATTTGAAAATATATCGATTAAGCTTAAAAGCTAGCCCTTAAAGAAAAATCCAAAGCAACCCCCAAACGGCCCAGTAAGAGGCACAAACACCTCACCCGGGACTAATGTAACTTCTGCAAACTGACCGCGTAGTCACGGGTCTCCCGGTTTCAGAATATGATGATAATTTCAAAATACGTAGATTAGGCTTAAAAACAAGTCGTTTGAGGGTGAAAACCCGAACCAGCCTTCTAACGGCCCCCTAAGAGGCACGAACGCCTCGTATGTGACAAACGTAAGTTGTACGAACTGACAGCGTAGTCACGGGCCACTTGATTTGAAAATACGACCATAATTTGAAAATATATTGATTAAGCTTAAAAACTAGCCCTTAAAGGGTGAAAATCATAAACAGCCCCCAAACGGCCCAATAAGAGGCACAAACACCTAACCCGGGACCAATGTAACTTCTGCTAACTGATCGCGTAGTCACGGGTCTCCCGATTTTAGAATAAGACGATAATTTCAAAATACGTAGATTAGGCTTAAAAATAAGTCGTTTGAGGGTGAAAACTCGAACCAGCCTTCTAATGGCCCCCTAAGAGGCACAACACCTCGTACGTGACCAATGTACGTTGTACAAACTGAAAGCGTAGTCACGGGACTCTCAGTTTGAGAATATGACGATAATTTGAAAATATATCGATTAAGCTTAAAAACAAGCCCTTTAAGGGTGAAAACCCAAACCAACCCCCAAACGGACCCGTAAGTGGCCCGAACACCTCGCACGGGACCAATGTAACTTATAAGAACTGATCGCGTAGTCACGGGTCTCCCAATTTGAGAATATGACGATAATTTCAGAAAACGTAGATTATTCTTAAAAACAAATGGTATGAGGGTGAATACCCAAACCAGCCCTCTAACGCCCCCGAAAGAGTCACGAACACCTTGCATGGGACAAATGTTAGTTGTACGAACTGACACCGTAGTCACGGGGCTCTCGATTTTACAATATGACGATAATTTCAAAATATATCGATTAAGCTTAAAAACATGCCCTTAAAGGGAAAAAACCCAAATCACCTCCAAACGGCACCGTAAGTGGCACAAACAGCTCGCACGGGACCAATGAAACATTTACAAACTGCCCGAATAGTCACCGGTCTCCCGGTTTGAGAATATGACAATAATTTTCAAGTACATAGATTAGGCTTAAAAACATGCCATTTGAGGGTGAAAACCCAAACCAGCCCCCAAATGGCCCCGTAAGAGGCACGAACACCTCGCGCGGGACCAATGTAAGTAACGAACTGACGGTGTAGTCACGGTCCTCTCGGTTTGAGAGTATGATGATAATTTGAAAATATATTGATTAAGCTTAAAAACAAGCCCTTGCAGGGTGAAAACCCCTTAAAGCTCCCAAATTGCCACGTAAGAGGCACGAACACCTCGCATGGGACCAATGTAACTTGTACAAATAGACCGCGTAGTCAAGGGTCTCTCGGTTTGAGAATATGACGATAACTTCAAAATATGTAGACTAGGCTTAAAAATAACCCGTTTCAGGGTGAAAATCAAAACCGTCCCCCTAACGGCACCCTAAGTGGTACGAACACCTCGCACGAGATCAATGTAAGTTGTACGCACTGACAGCGTAGTCACGGGCCACTCGGTTTGAGAATATGACCATAATTTGAAAAATATATCGATTAAACTTAAAAATTAGCCCTTAAAGGGTGAAAACCCAAAGCAGCCCCCAAACGGCCCCGTAAGAGGCACGAACACCTCGCCCAGGACCAATGTAACTTGTACAAACTGACTGCGTAGTCACGAGTCTCCCGGTTTCAGAACATGACGATAATTTCAAAATACGTAGATTAGGCTTAAAAATAAGCCGTTTGAGGGTGAAAACCCAAACCAGCCTTCTAACGGCCCCCTAAGAGGCACGAACATCTCGTACGTGACCAATCTAAGTTGTACGAACTGACAGCGTAGTCACGGGACTCTCAGTTTGAGAATATGACGATAATTTGAAAATATATCGATTATGCTTAAAAACAAGCCCTTTAAGGGTGAAAACCCAAACCAACCCCCAAACAGACCCGTAAGAGGCTCGAACAACTCGCACGGGACCAATGTAACTTGTATGAACTGACCGCGTAGTCACGGGTCACCCGGTTTGAGAATATGACGATAATATTAAAATACGTACATTAGGCTTAAAAACAAGTCGTATGAGGGTGAAAACCCAATCAATCCCCCTAACGGCCCCCTAAGAGGCACGAACGCCTCGCACCGGACCAATGTAAGTTGTACGAACTGACAGCGTAGTCATGGGACTCTCGGTTTGAGAATACGACCATGATTTGAAAATATATCAATTAAGCTTAAAAGCTAGCCCTTAAAGGGTGAAAATCCAAAGCAACCCCCAAACGGCCCAGTAAGAGGCACAAACACCTCACCCGGGACCAATGTAACTTCTGCAAACTGACCCCGTAGTCACGGGTCTCCCGATTTCAGAATATGACGATAATTTCAAAATACGTAGATTAGGCTTAAAAACAAGTCGTTTGAGGGTGAAAACCCGAACCAGCCTTCTAACGGCCCCCTATGAGGCACGAACGCCTCGTATGTGACCAATGTAAGTTGTACGAACTGACAGCGTAGTCACGGGCCACTCGATTTGAGAATACGACCATAATTTGAAAATATATCGATTAAGCTTAAAAACTAGCCCTTAAAGGGTGAAAATCATAAGCAGCCACCAAACGACCCAGTAAGAGGCACAAACACCTCACCCGGGACCAATGTAACGTCTGCAAACTGACCGCGTAGTAACTGGTCTCCCGGTTTTAGAATATGCCGATAATTTCAAAATATGTAGATTAGGCTTAAAAACAAGTCGTTTGAGGGTGAAAACCCGAACCAGCCTTCTAACGGCCCCCTAAGAGGCACAACACCTCGTACGTGACCAATGTAAGTTGTACAAACTGAAAGCGTAGTCACGGGACTCTCGGTTTGAGAATATGACGATAATTTGAAAATATATCGATTAAGCTTAAAAACAAGCCCTTTAAGGATGAAAACCCAAACCAACCCCCAAACGGACCCGTAAGTGGCCCGAACACCTCGCACGGGACCAATGTAACTTAATAGAACTGATCGCGTAGTCACGGGTCTCCCAATTTGAGAATATGACGATAATTTCAAAAAACGTAGATTAGGCTTAAAACCAAGTGGTATGAGGGTGAATACCCAAACCAGCCCCCTAACGCCCCCCTAAGAGTCACGAACACCTTGCATGGGACAAATGTAAGTTGCATGAACTGACACCGTAGTCACGGGGCTCTCGATTTTACAATATGACGATAATTTGAAAATATATCGATTAAGCTTAAAAACATGCCCTTAAAGGGAAAAAACCCAAATCACCTCCAAACGGCACCGTAAGTGGCACAAACAGCTCGCACGGGACCAATGAAACATTTACGAACTGCCCGAATAGTCACCGGTCTCCCGGTTTGAGAATATGACGATAATTTTCAAATACGTAGATTAGGCTTAAAAACATGCCATTTGAGGGTGAAAACCCAAACCAGCCCCCAAATGGCCCCGTAAGAGGCACGAACACCTCGCGCAGGACCAATGTAAGTAAGAACTGACGGTGTAGTCACGGTCCTCTCGGTTTGAGAGTATGATGATAATTTGAAAATATATTGATTAAGCTTAAAAACAAGCCCTTGCAGGGTGAAAACCCCTTACAGCTCCCAAATTGCCACGTAAGAGGCACGAACACCTCGCATGGGACCAATGTAAGTTGTACAAATAGACCGCGTAGTCAAGGGTCTCTCGGTTTGAGAATATGACGATAACTTCAAAATATGTAGACTAGGCTTAAAAATAACCCGTTTCAGGGTGAAAATCAAAACCGTCCCCCTAACGGCACCCTAAGTGGTACGAACACCTCGCACGAGATCAATGTAAGTTGTACGCACTGACAGCGTAGTCACGGGCCACTCGATTTGAGAATATGACCATAATTTGAAAATATATCGATTAAGCTTAAAAATTAGCCCTTAAAGGGTGAAAACCCAAAGCAGCCCCCAAACGGCCCCGTAAGAGGCATCAACACCTCGCCCGGGACCACTGTAACTTGTACAAACTGACTGCGTAGTCACGGGTCTCCCGGTTTCAGAACATGACGATAATTTCAAAATACATAGATTAGGCTTAAAAACAAGCCGTTTGAGGGTGAAAACCCAAACCAGCCTTCTAACGGCCCCCTAAGAGGCACGAACATCTCGTACGTCACCAATGTAAGTTGTACGAACTGACAGCGTAGTCACGGAACTCTCAGTTTGAGAATATGACGATAATTTGAAAATATATCGATTACGCTTAAAAACAAGCCCTTTAAGGGTGAAAACCCAAACCAACCCCCAAACAGACCCGTAAGAGGCTCGTACACCTCGCACGGGACCAATGTAACTTGTATGAACTGACCGCGTAGTCACGGGTCTCCCGGTTTGAGAATATGACGATACTTTAAAAATACGTACATTAGGCTTAAAAACATGTCGTATGAGGGTGAAAACCCAAACCAGCCCCCTAAGAGTCACGAACACCTTGCGCGGGACAAATATAAGTTGTACGAACTGACAGCGTAGTCACGGGGCTCTCGATTTTACAATATGACGATAATTTGAAAATATATCGATTAAGCATAAAAACAAGCCCTTAAAGGGGAAAAACCCAAATCACCCCCAAACGGCACCGTAAGTGGCACGAACAGCTCGCACGGGACCAACGAAACATTTACAAACAGCCCGCATTGTCACCGGTCTCCCGGTTTGAGAATATGAAGATAATTTTCAAATACGTAGATTAGGCTTAAAAACATGCCATTTGAGGGTGAAAACCCAAACCAGCCCCCAAATGGCCCCGTTAAGATGTACGAAAACCTCGCGAGGGACCAATGTAAGTAACGAACTGACGGTGTAGTCACGGGCCTCTCGATTTGAGAGTATGAAGATAATTTTAAAATATATTGATTAAGCTTAAAAACAAGTCCTTAAAGGGTGAAAACCCCTTGCAGCCCCGAAACGGCCACGTAAGAGGCACGAACACCTCGCATGGGACCAATGTAACTTGTACAAATAGACCGCGTTGTCAAGGGTCTCTCGGTTTGAGAATATGACGATAATTTCAAAATACGTAGACTAGGCTTAAAAATAACCCGTTTCAGGGTGAAAATCAAAACCGTCCCCCTAACGGCACCCTAAGTGGCACGAACACCTCGCACGAGACCAATGTAAGTTGTACGCACTGACAGCGTAGTCACGGGCCACTCGGTTTGAGAATATGACCATAATTTGAAAATATATCGATTAAGCTTAAAAATTAGCCCTTAAAGGGTGAAAACCCAAAGCAACCCCCAAACGGCCCCGTAAGAGGCATCAACACCTCGCCCGGGACCACTGTAACTTGTACAAACTGACTGCGTAGTCACGGGTCTCCCGGTTTCAGAACATGACGATAATTTCAAAATACGTAGATTAGGCTTAAAAACAAGTCGTTTGAGGGTGAAAACCCAAACCAGCCTTCTAACGGCCCCCTAAGAGGCACGAACATCTCGTACGTTACCAATGTAAGTTGTACGAACTGACAGCGTAGTCACGGGACTCTCATTTTGAGAATATGACGATACTTTGAAAATATATCGATTAAGCTTAAAAACAAGCCCTTTAAGGGTGAAAACCCAAACCAACCCCCAAACAGACCCGTAAGAGGCTCGGACACCTCGCACGGGACCAATGTAACTTGTATGAACTGACCGCGTAGTCACGGGTCTCCCAATTTGAGAATATGACGATAATATTAAAATACGCACATTAGGCTTAAAAACAAGCCGTATGAGGGTGAAAACCCAATCAAGCCCCCAAACGGCCCCCTAAGAGGCACGAACGCCTCGCACGGGACCAATGTAAGTTGTACAAACTGACAGCGTAGTCATGGGACTCTCGATTTGAGAATACGACCATAATTTGGAAATATATCGATTAAGCTTAAAAGCTAGCCCTTAAAGGGTGAAAATCCAAAGCAGCCCCCAAACGGCCCAGTAAGAGGTACAAACACCTCACCCGGGACCAATGTAACTTCTGCAAACTGACCGCGTAGTCACGGGTCTCCCGGTTTCAGAATATGACGATAATTTCAAAATACGTAGATTAGGCTTAAAAACAAGTCGTTTGAGGGTGAAAACCCGAACCAGCCTTCTAACGGCCCCCTAAGAGGTACGAACGCCTCGTATGTGACCAATGAAAGTTGTACGAACTGACAGCGAGTCACGGGCCACTCGATTTGAGAATACGACCATAATTTGAAAATATATCGATTAAGCTTAAAAACTAGCCCCTAAAGGGTGAAAATCATAAGCAGCCCCCAAACGGCCCAGTAAGAGGCACAAACACCTCACCCGGGACCAATGTAACTTCTGCAAACTGACCGCGTAGTCACGGGTCTCCCGGTTTTAGAATATGACGATAATTTCAAAATACGTAGATTAGGCTTAAAAACAAGTCGTTTGAGGGTGAAAACCCGAACCAGCCTTCTAACGGCCCCCTAAGAGGCACAACACCTCGTACGTGACCAATGTAAGTTGTACAAACTGAAAGCGTAATCACAGGACTCTAGGTTTGAGAATATGACGATAATTTGAAAATATATCGATTAAGCTTAAAAACAAGCCCTTTAAGGGTGAAAATCCAAACCAACCCCCAAACGGACCCGTAAGTGGCCCAAACACCTCGCACGGGACCAATGTAACTTATAAGAACTGATCGCGTAGTCACGGGTCTCCCGATTTGAGAATATGACGATAATTTCAAAAAACGTAGATTAGGCTTAAAAACAAGTGGTATGAGGGTGAATACCCAAACCAGCCCCCTAACGCCCCCCTAAGAGTCACGAACACCTTGCATGGGACAAATGTAAGTTGTACGAACTGACAGCGTAGTCACGGGGCTCTCGATTTTAAAATATGACGATAATTTGAAAATATATCGATTAAGCTTAAAAACAAGCCCTTAAAGGGAAAAAACCCAAATCACCTCCAAACGGCACCGTAAGTGGCACAAACAGCTCGCACGGGACCAATGAAACATTTACAAACTGCCCGCATAGTCACCGGTCTCCCGGTTTGAGAATATGATGATAATTTTCAAATACGTAGATTAGGCTTAAAAACCTGCCATTTGAGGGTGAAAACCCAAACCAGCCCCCAAATGGCCTCGTAAGAGGCACGAACACCTCGCGCGGGACCAATGTAAGAAACGAACTGACGGTGCAATCACGGGCCTCTCGGTTTGAGAGTATGATGATAATTTGAAAATATATTGATTAAGCTTAAAAACAAGCCCTTAAATGGTGAAAACCCCTTGCAGCCCCCAAACGGCCACGTAAGAGGCACGAACACCTCGCATGGGACCAATGTAACTTGTTCAAACAGACCGCGTAGTCTAGGGTTTCTCGGTTTGAGAATATGACGATAATTTCAAAATATGTAGACTAGGCTTAAAAATAATCCATTTCAGGGTGAAAATCAAAACCGTCCCCCTAACGGCACCCTAAGTGGCACGAACACCTCGCACGAGACCAATGTAAGTTGTACGCACTGACAGCGTAGTCACGGGCCACTCGGTTTGATAATATGACCATAATTTGAAAATATATCGATTAAGCTTAAAAATTAGCCCTTAAAGGGTGAAAACCAAAAGCAGCCCCCAAACGGCCCCGTAAGAGGCACGAACACCTCGCCCGGGACCAATGTAACTTGTACAAACTGACTGCGTAGTCACGGGTCTCCCGATTTCAGAACATGACGATAATTTCAAAATACGTAGATTAGGCTTAAAAATAAGCCGTTTGAGGGTGAAAACCCAAACCAGCCTTCTAACGGCCCCCTAAGAGGCACGAACATCTCGTACGTGACCAATGTAAGTTGTACGAACTGACAGCGTAGTCACGGGACTCTCAGTTTGAGAATATGACGATAATTTGAAAATATATCGATTATGCTTAAAAACAAGCCCTTTAAGGGTGAAAACCCAAACCAACCCCCAAACAGACCCGTAAGAGGCTCGGACACCTCGCACGGGACCAATGTAACTTGTATGAACTGACCGCGTAGTCACGGGTCTCCCGGTTTGAGAATATGATGATAATATTAAAATACGTACATTAGGCTTAAAAACAAGCCGTATGAGGGTGAAAACCCAAACCAGCCCCCTAACGGCCCCCTAAGAGGCACGAACGCCTCGCACGGGTCCAATGTAAGTTGTACGAATTGACAGCGTAGTCATGGGACTCTCGGTTTGAGAATACGACCATAATTTGAAAATATATCGATTAAGCTTAAAAACTAGCCCTTAAAGGGTGAAAACCCAAAGCAGCCCCCAAACGGCCCAGTAAGAGGCACAAACACCTCACCCGGGACCAATGTAACTTCTGCAAACTGACCGCGTAGTCATGGGTCTCCCGATTTCAGAATATGACGATAATTTCAAAATACGTAGATTAGGCTTAAAAACAAGTCGTTTGAGGGTGAAAACCCGAACCAGCCTTCTAACGGCCCCCTAAGAGGCACGAACGCCTCGTATGTGACCAATGTAAGTTGTACGAACTGACAGCGTTGTCACGGGCCACTCGATTTGAGAATACGACCATAATTTGAAAATATATCGATTAAGCTTAAAAACTAGCCCTTAAAGGGTGAAAATCATAAACAGCCCCCAAACGGCCTAGTAAGAGGCACAAACACCTCACCCGGGACCAATGTAACTTCTGCAAACTGACCGCGTAGTCACGGGTCACCCGGTTTTAGAATATGACGATAATTTCAAAATACGTAGATTAGGCTTAAAAACAAGTCGTTTGAGGGTGAAAACCCGAACCAGTCTTCTTACGGCCCCCTAAGAGGCACAACACCTCGTACGTGACCAATGTAAGTTGTACAAACTGAAAGCGTAGTCACGGGACTCTCGGTTTGAGAATATGACGATAATTTGAAAATATATCGCCTAAGCGTAAAAACAAGACATTTAAGGGTGAAAACCCAAACCAACCCCCAAAACGGACCCGTAAGTGGCCCGAACACCTCGCACGGCACTAATGTAACTTATATGCACTGATCGCGTAGTCACGGGTCTCCCGATTTGAGAATATGACAATAATTTCAAAAAACGTAGATTAGGCTTAAAAACAAGTCGTATGTGGGTGAATACCCAAACCAGCCCCCTAACGCCCCCCTAAGAGTCACGAACACCTTGCATGGGACAAATGTAAGTTGTACGAACTGACAGCGTAGTCACGGGGCTCTCAATTTTACAATATGACGATAATTTGAAAATATATCGATTAAGCTTAAAAACAAGCCCGTCAAGGGGAAAAACCCAAATCACCCCAAAACGGCACCGTAAGTGGCACAAACAGCTCGCACGGGACCAATGAAACATTTACAAACTGCCTGCATAGTCACCGGTCTCCCGGTTTGAGAATATGACGATAATTATCAAATACGTAGATTAGGCTTAAAAACATGCCATTTGAGGGTGAAAACCCAAACCAGCCCCCAAAGGGCCCCGTAAGAGGCACGAACACCTCGCGCGAGACCAATGTAAGTAACGAACTGACGGTGTAGTCACAGGCCTCTCGGTTTGAGAGTATGATGATAATTTGAAAATATATTGATTAAGCTTAAAAACAAGCCCTTAAAGGGTGAAAACCCCTTGCCCAAACGGCCACGTAAGAGGCACAAACACCTCGCATGGGACCAATGTAACTTGTACAAATAGACCGCGTAGTCAAGGTCTCTCGGTTTGAGAATATGACGATAATTTCAAAATATGTAAACTAGGCTTAAAAATAACCCATTTCAGGGTGAAAATCAAAACCGTCCCCCTAACGGCACCCTAAGTGGTACGAACACCTCGCACGAGACCAATGTAAGTTGTACGCACTGACAGCGCAGTCACGGGGCACTCGGTTTGAGAATATGACCATAATTTGAAAATATATCGATTCAGCTTAAAAATTAGCCCTTAAAGGGTGAAAACCCAAAGCAGACCCCAAACGGCCCCGTAAGAGGCACGAACACCTCGCCCGGGACCAATGTAACTTGTACAAACTGACTGCGTAGTCACGATCTCCCGGTTTCAGAACATGACGATAATTTCAAAATACGTAGATTAGGCTTAAAAACAAGCCGTTTGAGGGTGAAAACCCAAACCAACCTTCTAACGGCCCCCTAAGAGGCACGAACATCTCGTACGTGACCAATGTAAGTTGTACGAACTGACAGCGTAGTCACGGGACTCTCAGTTTGAGAATATGACGATAATTTGAAAATATATCGATTAAGCTTAAAAACAAGCCCTTTAAGGGTGAAAACCCAAACCAACCCCCAAATAGACCCGTAAGAGGCTCGGACACCTCGCACGGGACCAATGTAACTTGTATGAACTGACCGCGTAGTCACGGGTCTCCCGGTTTGAGAATATGACTATAATATTAAAATACGTACATTTGGCTTAAAAACAAGCCGTATGAGGGTGAAAACCCAATCAAGCCCCCTAACGGCCCCCTAAGAGGCACGAACGCCTCGCACGGGACCAATGTAAGTTGTACGAACTGACAGCGTAGTCATGGGACTCTCGGTTTGAGAATACGACCATAATTTGAAAATATATCGATTAAGCTTAAAAACTAGCCCTTAAAGGGCGAAAACCCAAAGCAGCCCCCAAACGGCCCAGTAAGAGGCACAAACACCTCACCCGGGACCAATGTAACTTCTGCAAACTGACCGCGTAGTCACGGAATATGACGATAATTTCAAAATACATAGATTAGGCTTAAAAACAAGTCGTTTGAGGGTGAAAACCCGAACCAGCCTTCTAACGCCCCCCTAAGAGGCACGAACATCTCATATGTGACCAATATAAGTTGTACGAACTGACAGCGTAGTCACAGGCCACTCGATTTGAGAATATGACCATAATTTGAAAATATATCGATTAAGCTTAAAAACTAGCCCTTAAAGGGTGAAAATCATAAGCAGCCCCCAAACGGCCCAATAAGAAGCACAAACACCTCACCCGGGACCAATGTAACTTCTGCAAACTGACCGCGTAGTCACAGGTCTCCCGATTTTAGAATATGACGATAATTTCAAAATACGTAGATTAGGCTTAAAAACAAGTCGTTTGAGGGTGAAAACCCGAACCAGCCTTCTAACGGCCCCCTAAGAGGCACAACACCTCGTACGTGACCAATGTAAGTTGTACAAACTGAAACCGTAGTCACGGGACTCTCGGTTTGAGAATATGACGATAATTTGAAAATATATCGATTAAGCTTAAAAACAAGCCCTTTAAGGGTGAAAACCCAAACCAACCCCCAGAAGGACCCGTAAGTGGCCCGAACACCTTGCACGGGACCAATGTAACTTATATGAACTGATCGCGTAGTCAAGGGTCTCCCGGTTTGAGAATATGACGATAATTTCAAAAAACATAGATTAGGCTTAAAAACAAGTCGTATGAGGCTCTATTGGTCTTCTATCTTTATTTTGCCTAAAAGTGTGGTCAGGGCTATTGAGCAATGTATTAGAGACTTCATTTGGTCTGGTCCTGAGCTCAAGCACAGTGGTGCTAAAGTGGCATGGGATGATGTGTGCATGCCTAAAAAGGAGGGAGGGTTGGGGATAAAAAGCTTGACTCAATGGAACAAGGCTGCAATTATGAAAAACCTTTGGAACCTCTTCATCAAGAAGGATAGTCTTTGGGTCAAATGGTGTCATACCTATAAAATTAAAGGTAGAAGCATATGGGCAATCCCCATTCCTCAAGACTCTTCTTGGAGTTGGAGGAAAATACTCAAAGCTAGAGAGGATTGTAGACTATTGTTTAAGGTTAATATTGGCAATGGTAGGAATACCTTTATGTGGCATGATAATTGGCACCATCTTGGCCCTCTTCAACCTCTGTTTGGGGACAGAACTATTTATGATGCAGCTAGCAACTCCAAGGCTATGGTCTCTGACTTCATTAATGGGTTCACTTGGAGATGGCCTGCTTCCACTACGTGGGAATTGAATGACATCAAGAACTCTCCCCTGCCTCCTATTTATCCGCTGACCACTGATAAAGTGACTTGGGCTCCTAATAGGACTGGCAACTTCTCCATTTCCTCTGCGTATGCCTCCATCTGTCCAAGGGGCAATGAGGCTCATTGGCATCGGTTAGTCTGGAACAAGGTGTGCATTCCCAAGTGTTCTTTCATACTTTGGCTTGCTTGCCGTAAGGCTTTAGTGACTAAAGATAAGCTCATGGATTGGGGCTTGTTGATAATAATACTTGTATGTTGTGCAACTCGGGCATTGAGACTATCAAGCACATATTAATGGATTGCCCTTTTGCCAAAACTGTTTGGGATGAGATTCTATTTCGTAACCAGTCTTATAGAGCTGTGGAGAGTTGGGAGAATGAGTTAAGAAGAGCTGCTGCTGATAGTAAAGGGGGGAACCTTAATTCTAGGATCAAAACCACCACCTTCTCTGCCACTATCTACTGCCTCTGGCATGAAAGGAATTGCAGACTTCACGATAGGGGCCATTCTACTGCAAACAAGGTGATAAGGAACATTGAGGAGATGGTGCAAGGTAAGACTACCAGATGGAAGAAGGTTCGAAGATCCTATTCCGATTGGATGACGTGTAACTTATGGGGATTACCCAATTCTCTTATGTATGACTAAGTGTTGTGTTTGTGGGCTCTAGAAGCTTGTTTCTAGTTGTCCCTCTGGCCTTTTGGCTTTGTATATTGGTTCTCTGTTTCTAATACATTTAATTACCGAAAAAAAAAACAAGTCGTATGAGGGTGAATACCCAAACCAGCCCCCTAAGAGTCACGAACACCTTGCATGGGACAAATGTAAGTTGTACGAACTGACAGCGTAGTCACGGGGCTCTCGATTTTACAATATGGCTATAATTTTAAAATATATCGATTAAGCTTAAAAACAAGCCCTTAAAGGGAAAAAACCCAAATCACCCCCAAACGACACCATAAGTGGCACAAACAGCTCGCACGGGACCAATGAAACATTTACAAACTGCCCACATAGTCACCGGTCTCCCGGTTTGAGAATATGACGATAATTTTCAAATATGTAGATTAGGCTTAAAAACATGCCATTTGAGGGTGAAAACCCAAACCAACCCCAAATGGCCCCGTAAGAGGCACGAACACCTCGCGCGGAACCAATGTAAGTAACGAACTGACGGTGTAGTCACAGGCCTCTCGGTTTGAGAGTATGATGATAATTTGAAAATATATTGATTAAGCTTAAAAATAAGCCCTTAAAGGGTGAAAACCCCTTGCAGCCCCCAAACGGCCACGTAAGAGGCACAAACACCTCGCATGGGACCAACGTAACTTGTACAAATAGACCGCGTAGTCAAGGGTCTCTCGGTTTAAGAATATGACGATAATTTCAAAATACGTAGACTAGGCTTAAAAATAACCCATTTCAGGGTGAAAATCAAAACCGTCCCCCTAACGGCACCCTAAGTGGCACGAACACCTCGCACGAGACCAATGTAAGTTGTACGCACTGACAGCGTAGTCACAGGCCACTCGGTTTGAGAATATGACAATAATTTGAAAATATATCGATTAAGCTTAAAAATTAGCCCTTAAAGGGTGAAAACCCAAAGCAGGCCCCAAACGGCCCCGTAAGAGGCACGAAAACCTCGTCCGGGACCAATGTAACTTGTACAAACTGACTGCGTAGTCACGGGTCTCCCGATTTCAGAACATGACGATAATTTCAAAATACGTAGATTAGGCTTAAAAACAAGCCGTTTGAGGGTGAAACCCCAAACCAGCCTTCTAACGGCCCCTTAAGAGGCACGAACATCTCGTACGTGACCAATGTAAGTTGTACGAACTGACAGCGTAGTCACGGGACTCTCAGTTTGAGAATATGACGATAATTTGAAAATATATCGATTAAGCTTAAAAACAAGCCCTTTAAGGGTGAAAACCCAAACCAACCCCCAAACAGACCCGTAAGAGGCACGAACACCTCGCACGGGACCAATGTAACTTGTATGAACTGACCGCGTAGTCACGGGTCTCCCGATTTGAGAATATGACGATAATATTAAAATAAATACATTAGGCTTAAAAACAAGCCGTATGAGGGTGAAAACCCAATCAAGCCCCCTAACGGCCCCCTAAGAGGCACGAACGCCTCGCACGGGACAAATGTAACTTGTACAAACTGACAGCGTACCTCTCGATTTGACAATATGACCATAATTTGAAAATATATCGATTAAGCTTAAAAACTAGCCCTTAAAGGGTGAAACCCAAACCAACCCCCAAACAGTGACGTAAGAGACCCGAACACCTCGCACGGGACCAATGTAACTTGTACAAATAAACCGCGTAGTCAAGGGTCTCCCGGTTAGAGAATATGACGATAATTTCTAAATACGTAGATTAGTCTTAAAAACAACCCGTTTGAGGGTGAAAATCCAAACCATCCCCCTAACGGTACCCTAAGAGGCACGAACACCTCGCACGGGACAATTGTAAGTTGTGTGAACTGACAGCGTACACACGGGCCACTCGATTTGAGAATACGACAATAATTTGAAAATATATCGATTAAGCTTAAAAACTAACCCTTAAAGGGTGAAAATCCAAAGCAGCCCCCAAACGGCCCAGTAAGTGGCACAAACACCTCACCCGGGACCAATGTAACTTCTGCAAACTAACCGCGTAGTCACGGGTCTTCCGGTTTCAGAATATGACGATAATTTCAAAATACGTAGATTAGGCTTAAAAACAAGTCGTTTGAGGGTAAAAACCTGAACCAGCCTTCTAACGGCGCCCTAAGAGGCACGAACGCCTCGTATGTGACCAATGTAAGTTGTACGAACTGAAAGCGTAGTCGAGGGACTCTCGGTTTGAGAATATGATGATAATTTGAAAATATATCGATTAAACTTAAAAACAAGCCCTTTAAGGGTGAAAACCCAAGCCAACCCCCAAACGGACCCGTAAGAGGCACGAACACCTCGCACGGGACCAATGTAACTTATACGAACTGATCGCGTAGTCACGGGTCTCCCGGTTTGAGAATATGACGATAATATCAAAAACGTAGATTAGGCTTAAAAACAAGCCGTATGAGGGTTAATACTCAAACCAGCCCCTTAACGCCCCCCTAAGAGTCACGAACACCTTGCACGGGACAAATGTAAGTGGTACGAACTGACAGCGTAGTCACGGGGCTCTCGATTTTACAATATGACGATAATTTGAAAATATATCGATTAAGCTTAAAAACAAGCCCTTAAAGGGGAAAAACCCAAATCACTCCCAAACGGCACCGTAATTGGCTCGAACAGCTCTCACGGGACCAATGAAACATTTACAAAATGCCCGCATAGTCACCGGTCTCCCGATTTGAGAATATGATGATAAATTCAAAATACGTAGATTAGGCTTAAAAACATGCCATTTTAGGGTGAAAACCCAAACCATCCCCCAAATGGCCCCGTAAGACGCACGAACACCTCGCGCGGGACCAATGTAACTTCAACGAACTGACGGTGTAGTCACGGGCCTCTCGGTTTGAGAGTATGACGATAATTTGAAAATATATCGATTAAGCTTAAAAACAAGCCCTTAAAGGGTCAAAACGCCTTCCAGCCCCCAAACGGCCACGTAAGAGGCACGACCACCTTGCACGGGACCAATGTAACTTGTACAAATGAACCGCGTAGTCAAGGGTCTCTCGGTTTGAGAATATGACGATAATTTCAAAATATGTAGATTAGGCTTAAAAACAACCCGTTTCAGGGTGAAAATCAAAACCATCCCCCTAATGGCACCCTAAGAGGCACGAATACCTCGTTCGGGACCAATGTAAGTTGTATGCACTGACAGCGTAGTAACGGGCCTCTCGGTTTGAGAATATTACGATAATTTTAAAATATATCGGTTAAGCTTAAAAATTAGCCCTTAAAGGGTGAAAACCAAAAGCAGCCCTCAAACGGCCCCGTAAGAGGCACAAACACCTCACCCGGGACCAATGTAGTTTGTACCAACTGACCGCGTATTCACGGGTCTCCCGGTTTCAGAATATGACGATAATTTCAAAATACGTAGATTAGGGTTAAAAATAAGCCTTATGAGGGTGAAAACCCAAACCAGCCCCCTAACGGCCCCCTAAGAGGCACGAACACCTCGCACGGGACCAATGTAAGGTGTACGAACTGACAGCGTAGTCACGGGACTCTCGGTTTGAGAATATGACGATAATTTGAAAATATATCGATTGAGCTTGAAAACAAGTCCTTAAAGGGTTAAAACCCAAACTAGCCCCCAAACGGCCCCGTAAGAGCCACGAACACCTCGCACTGGACCAATGTAACTTTTACAAACTGACCTCGTAGTCACGGGTCTCGTGGTTTGAGAATATAACGACAATTTCAAAATACGGAGATTAGGCTTAAAACATGTCGTTTAAGGGTGAATATCAAAACCAGCCCGCTAACGCCCCCTAAGAGGGACGAGCGCCTTGCACGAGACCAATGTAAGTTGTACAAACTGACTGCGTAGTCACGGGACCTCTCGGTTTGAGAATATGACGATAATTTGAAAATATATCGATTAAGCTTAAAAACAAGCCCTTAAAGGGTGAAAACCCCCCGTAAGTGGTAAAAACACCCCGAACCGCACCAATGTAACTTGTACAAACTGACCGCGTAGTCATGGGTCTCCCGAGTTGAGAACATGATGAGAATTTCAAAATACGTAGATTAGGCTCAAAAACATGCCGTTTGAGGGTGAATATCCAAACCAGCCCCCAAATGGACCCGTGAGAGGCACGAACACCTCGCACGGGACAAATGTAAGTTGTACGAACTGACAGCGTTGTCATGGGCGTCTCGGTTTGAGAATATGACGATAATTTGAAAATATATCGATTAAGCTTAAAAACTAGTCCTTAAAGGGTTAAAACCCGAACCAGCAACCAAACGGCGCCGTAAGAGGCACGAACACCTCGCACGGGACCAATGTTACTTGTGCAAACTGACCGCGTAGTCACGGGTCTCGCGGTTTGAGAATATAACGATAATTTGAAAAATACGGAGATTAGGCTTAAAACAAGTCGTTTTAGGGTGAATACCAAAACCAGCCCGCTAACGACACCTAAGAGGGACGAACGCCTTGCACGAGACCAATGTAAGTTGTACGAACTGACTGCGTAGTCACGGGACCTCTCGGTTTGAGAATATGACGATAATTTGAAAATATATCGATTAAGCTTAAAAACAAGCCCTTAAAGGGTGAAAACCCCCCGTAAGTGGTAAAAACACCTCGAACGGCACCAATGTAACTTGCACAAACTGACCGCATAGTCATGGGTCTCTCGAGTTGAGAACATGATGAGAATTTCAAAATACGTAGATTAGGCTCAAAAACATGCCGTTTGAGGGTGAATATCCAAACCAGCCCCCAAATGGACCCATGAGAGGCACGAACACCTCGCACGAGACAAATGTAAGTTGTACGAACTGACAGTGTTGTCATGGGCGTCTCGGTTTGAGAATATGACGATAATTTGAAAATATATCGATTAAGCTTAAAAACAAGTCCTTAAAGGGTTAAAACCCGAACCAGCAACCAAACGGCGCCGTAAGAGGCACGAACACCTCGCACGGGACCAATGTAACTTGTGCAAACTGACCGCGTAGTCACGGGTCTCGCGGTTTGAGAATATAACGATAATTTGAAAAATACGGAGATTAGGCTTAAAACAAGTCGTTTGAGGGTGAATACCAAAACCAGCCCGCTAACGACACCTTAAGAGGGACGAACGCCTTGCACGGGACCAATGTAAGTTGTACGAACTGACTGCGTAGTCACGGGCCTCTCGGTTTGAGAATATGACGATAATTTTAAAATATATCGATTAAGCTTAAATAAAGCCCTTAAAGGGTGAAAACCCAAACCAGCCCCCAAACGGCCCCATAAGTGTTAAAAACACCTCGCACGGCACCAATGTAACTTGTACAAACTGATCGCGTAGTCACGGGTCTCCCGGTTTGAGAATATGATAACAACTTCAAAATACGTAGATTAGGCTTAAAAACATGTCGTTTGAGGGTGAATACTCAAACCAGCCCCCAAATGGCCCCGTAAGAGGCACGAACACATCGCACGGGACCAATGTAAGTTGTACGAACTGACAGCGTCGTCACGGGCGTCTCGGTTTCTGAATATGACGATAATTTGAAAATATATCGATTAAGCTTAAAAACAAGCCAATAAAGGGTGAAAACCCAAACCAGACACCAAACAACGCCGTAAGAGGTACGAACACCTCGCACGGGACCAATGTAACTTGTATGAACTGACCACGTAGTCACGAGTCTCCCCGTTTCAGAATATGACGATAATTTGAAAATACATAGATTAGGCTAAAAAACAAGCCATTTGAGGGTGAATACCCAATCCAGCCCCCTAATACCCCCTAAGAGGCACGGACACCTTGCACGGGACCAATGTAAGTTGTACCCTTTAAGGGTGAAAACCCAAACCAACCCCCAAATGGACCCGTAAGAGACCGAAACACCTTGTACGGGACCAATGTAACTTGTACAAACTGACCGAGTAGTGACGGGTCTCCCGGTTTGAGAATATAACGATAATTTCAAAATACGTAGATTAGGCTTAAAACATGCCGTTTGAGGGTGAAAACCCAAACCAACCCCCTAACGGCTCCCTAAGAGGCACGAACGCCTCGTATGGGACCAATGTAAGTTGTATGAACTGACAGTGTAGTCACGGGCCTCTCGGTTTGAGAATATGACGATAATTTGTGAATATATCGATTAAGCTTAAAAACAAGACCTTAAAGGGTGAAAACCCAAACCACCCCAAACGGCACCGTAAGTGGCACGAACACCTCGCACGGGACCAATGTAACTTGTAAAAACTGACTGCGTAGTCACGGGTCTCCCGATTTCAGAATATGAGGATAATTTCAAAATACGTAGATTAGGCATAAAAACAAGCCGTTTGAGGGTGAAAACCCAAACCAGCCCCCAAATGTCCCCGTAAGAGGCACGGACACCTCGCGCGGGACCAACGGAAGTTGTACGAACTGACAGTGTAGTCACGGCCTCTCGGTTTGAGAGTATGACGATAATTTAAAAATATATCTATTAAGTTTAAAAACAAGCCCTAATAGGGTGAAAACCCCAACCAGCCCCCAAATGGCCTCGTAAGAGGCACGAACACCTCACTCGGGACCAATGAAACATGTACAAACTGCCCACATAGTCACCGGTCTCCCGGTTTGAGAATATGACGATAATTTGAAAATACGTAGATTAGGCTTAAAAACAAGTCGTTGGAGGGTGAAAACCCAAACCAGCCCCAAATGGCCCCGTAAGAGGCATGAACACCTCGCGCGGGACCAATGTAAGTTCAATGAACTGACGGTGTAGTCACGGGCCACTCGATTTGAGAGTATGATGATAATTTGAAAATATATCGATTAAGCTTAAAAACAAGCCCTTAAGGGTGAAAACCCCTTCCATCCCCCAAACGGCCACGTAAGTGGCACGAACACCTCGCACGGGACCAATGTGACTTGTACAAATAGACCGCTTAGTCAAGGGTCTCTCGGTTTGAGAATATGCCGATAATTTCAAAATATGTAGATTATGCTTAAAAGCAACCCTTTTGAGGGTGAAAATCAAAACCATCCCCCTAACGGCACCCTAAGAGGCACGAACACCTCTCACGGGACCAATGTAAGTTGTACGCACTGACAGCGTAGTAACGGGCCTCTCGTTTTTGAGAATATCACCATAATTTGGAAATATATCGATTAAGCTTAAAAATGAGCCCTTAAAGGGTGAAAACCGAAATCACCCCCCAAACGGCCCCGTAAGAGGCACGAACACCTCATACGGGACCAATGTAACTTGTACAAACTGACTGCGTAGTCACGGGTCTCCCGATTTCAGAATATGGAGATAATTTCAAAATACGTTGATTAGGTTAAAAACAAGCCGTTTGAGGGTGAAAACCCAAACCAGCCACCAAAAGGCCCCGTAAGAGGCACAAACACCCCGCACGGGTCCAATGTAAGTTCTACGAACTAACGGTGTAGTCACGGGCCTCTCGATTTGAGAATATGACGATAATTTGAAAATATATCGATTAAACTTAAAAACAAGCCCTTATAGGGTGAAAACCCAAACCACCCCCAAACGGCACCGTAAGCGGCACGAACAGCTCGTACGGGACCAATGTAACTTGTACAAACTGACCGCATAGTCACGGGTCTTCCGATTTGAGAATATGATGATAATTTCAAAATACCTAGATTAGGCTTAAAAGCAGCAGCCCGTTTGAGGGTGAAAATCAAAACCGTCCCACTAACGGCCCCGTAAGAGGCACGAGCACCTCGAACCGGAGCAATTTAACTTGTACAAACTGCCAGCGTAGTCACGGGTCTCTCGATTTGAGAATATGATGATAATTTGAAAATATATCAATTAAGCTTAAAAACAAGCCCTTAAAGGAGAAAACCCCCAACCAGCCCCCAAACGGACCCGTAAGAGGCACGAACAACTTGCACGGGACAAATGTAACTTGTATGAACTGATCGCGTAGTCACGGGTCTCCCGGTTTGAGAATATCACGATAATTTTAAAATATGTAAATTAGGATTAAAACAAGCCGTTTGAAGGTGAAAACCCAAACCAGCCCCCTAACGGCCCCCTAAGAGGCATGAACACCTCGCACGGGACTAATGTAGCTTGTATGAACTGACCGCGTAGTCACGGGTCTCCCAATTTGAGAATATGACAATAATTTCAAAATACATAAATTAGGCTTAAAAATAAGCCGTTTGAGGGTGAAAACCGAAATCAGCCCCCTAACGGTCCCCAAAGAGGTACAAACAGCTCGCACGGAACCAATGTAAGTTGTACGAACTGACAGTGTAGTCACGGGACTCTCGGTTTTTTGAATATGATGTGAATTTGAAAATATATCGATTAACCTTAAAAACAAGCATTTAACAGGTGAAAACCCAAACCAGACCCCAAACGGCCCTGTAAGAGGCACGAAAATCTCGCACGGGATCAATGTAACTTGTACAAACTGACCGCGTAGTCACGGGTCTCCCGGATTCAGAATATGATGATAATTTCAAAATACGTAGATTAGGCTTGAAAACATACCCCTCTCAGTTCGAGAATATGACGATAATTAGAAAATATATCGATTAAGCATAAAAACAAACCCTTAAATTGTGAAAACCCAAACCAGCCCCCAAACGGAACCGTAAGAGGCACGAACACCTCGCACGGGACCAATGTAACTTGTATGAACTGATCGCGTGGTCACGGGTCTCCCGATTGAAGAATATGACGATAATTTCAATATACGTAGATTAGGCTTAAAAACAAGCCGTTTGGCGGTGAGACCCAAACCAACCCCCTAACGGCCCCTTAAGAGGCACGAACGCCTCGTACAGGTCCAATGTAAGTTGTACAAATTGAAAGCGTAGTCACGGGCCTCGGTTTGGGAATATGACGATAATTTGAAAATATATCGATTAAGCTTAGAAACAAGCCCTTAAAGGATGAAAACCCAAACCAGCCCCCAAACGGCCCCGTAAGAAGAATGAACACTTTGCACGGGACCAATGTAACTTGTACAAACTGCCGCATAGTCACGGGGTCTCCTGGTTTTGTGAATATGACAGTAATTTCAAAATACGTATATTACGCTTAAAAATAGGTCGTTTGATGGTGAAAACCCTAACTAGCCCCCAAATGAACCCGTAAGAGGCACAAATAACTCGCACAGGACCAATGCAAGTTCAACGAACTGACGGTGTAGTCACGGGTCTCTCGGTTTGAGAATATGACAATAATTTGAAAATATATCGATTATCCTTTAAAAACAAACCCTTAAAAGGTGAAAACCCAAATCACTCCCAAACGTCACTATAAGTGGCACGAACTGCTCGCACGGGACCAATGTAACTTGTACAAACTGACCGCATAGTCATGGGTCTCCCGCTTTGAGAATGTGATGATAATTTCAAAATACGTAGATTAGGCTTAAAAACATGCCGTTTGAGGATGAAAACCCAAACCATCCCCCAACGGCACCCTAAGAGGCACGAACACCTCGCATGGGATCAATGTAAGTTGTACGAACTGATAGCATAGTCACAGGCCTCTCGGTTTGTGAATATGACCATAATTTGAAAATATATCCATTAAGCTTAAAAACTAGCCCTTAAAGGGTGAAAACCCAAAGCAGCCCGTAAACGGCCCCGTAAGAGGCACGAACACCTCGCACGGGACCAATGTAACTTGTACAAACTGACCGCGTAGTCACGGGTCTCCCGATCAGAGAATATGATGATAATTTTAAAATACGAACTCACAGTGTAGTCACGGGCCTCTCGGTTCGAGAATATAACGATAATTTCAAAATACGTAGAGATTCGGCGTAAAAACAAGCCGTTTGAGGGTGAAAACCCAAACAAGCCACCTAACGGCCCCCTAAGAGGCACGAACGCCTCCCACGGGACCAATGAAAGTTGTACGAATTGACATCGTTGTCACGGGGCCTCGGTTTGAGAATATGACTATATTTTGAAAATATATCGATTAAGCTTAAAAATAAGCCCTAAAAGGGTGAAAACAAAACCAGACCCCAAACGGCCCTGTAAGAGGCACGAACTCCTCGCACGAGACCAATGTAACTCGTACAAACTAACCACATAGTCACGGGTCTCGCGGATTGAGAATATGACAATAATTTCAAAAAACGTAGATTAGGCTTAAAAATAAGCCGTTCGAGGGTGAAAACCTTACCAGCCCCCAAATGAACCCGTAAGAGGCACGAACACCTCGCATGGGACCAATGTAAGTTCAACGAACTGATTGTGTAGTCACGGGCCTCCCGGTTTAAGAATAAGATGATAATTTGAAAATATATCGATTAACCTTTAAAAACAAGCCCGTAAAGGGTGAAACCCCAAATCACCCCCAAACGGCACTGTAAGTGGCACGAACAGCTCGCACGGGACCAATGTAAGTTGTACAAACTGACCGCATAGTCACGGGTCTCCCGGTTTGACAATAGGATGATAATTTTAAAATACGTAGATTAGGCTTAAAAAGATGCCGTTTGAGGGTGAAAACCCAAACCATCACCCTAACGGCACCCTAAGAGGCATGAACACCTCGCACGGGATCAATGTAAGTTGTACGAACTGACAGCGTAGTCATGTTCCTCCCAGTTTGTTATTATGACCATAATTTGAAAATATATCGATTAAGCTTAAAAACTCGCCCTTAAAGGGTGAAAACCCAAAGCACCCCCCAAACGGCCCCGTAAGAGGCACGAACACCTCGCACGGGACCAATGTAACTTATATGAACTGATCGCGTAGGCGCGGGTCTCCCGGTTTGAGAATATGACGATAATTTCATAATGCGTAGATTAGGCTTAAAAACAAGACGTTTAAGGGTGAAAACCCAAACCAGCCCCCTAACGGCCCCCTAAGAGGCACGAACGCCTCGCACGGGACCAATGTAAATTGTACGAACTGATAGCGCAGTCACGGCAACCTCGATTAGAGAATATGACGAGAATTTGATAAAATATCGATTAGGCTTAGAAACAAGCCCTTAAAAGGTGAAAACCCAAACCAGCCACCAAACGGAGAGGCACGAACACCTCGCACGGGACCAATGTAACTTGTACAAACTGACTGCATATTCACGGGTCTCGTTTGAGAATATGACCGTAATTTCAAAATACGTTGATTAGGCTTAAAAACATGTCATTTGAGGATGAAAACCCAAACCAGCCCCCAAATGGCCCCGGAAGAGGAACGAACACCTCGCACGGGACCAATGTAAGTTGTGCGAACTGACAGTGTAGTCACGGTCCCCCTCGGTTTGAGAATATGACCATAATTTGAAAAATATATCGATTAACCTCGCACGGGACCAATGTAACTTGTACAAACTAAGAGGATCGAACACCTCGCACGGGACCAATGTTACTTGTACAAACTGATCGCGTAGTCACGGGATCTCCTAGTTTCAGAATATGACGATAATTTCAAAATACGTATATTAGGCTTAAAAACAAGCCGTTTGAGGGTATACCCCTAGGGGAGGTGTTGGGTTTCATCCCTATGTGTACTTGTTGTAGTTGCAGTTGTTGATATATATACATAATTTTTCCCAAAAAAAAACAAGCCGTTTGAGGGTGAAAACCCAAACCAGCAACCAAACGGTCCCGTAAGAGACACGAACACCTCGCCAGGGACCAATGTAACTTGTACAAACTGACCGCGTAGTCACGGTTTTCCCAGTTTGAGAATATGACGATAATTTTAAAATACGTACATTACGCTTAAAAACAAGCCGTTTGAGGGTGAAAACCCAAACAAGCCCCCTAACGGCACCCTAAGAGGCACGAATGCCTTGCACGGGATAAATGTGAGTTGTACAAGCTGACAGCGTACCTCTCGATTTGAGAATATGACGATAATTTGAAAATATATCGATTAATCTTAAAAACAAGCCCTTAATGGATGATGAAAACCCAAACCAGCCCCCAAAAGGTCCTGATAGAGGCACGAACAGCTCGTACGGGACCAATGTAACTTGTACTAACTGACCCCGTAGTCACGGGTCTCCTGGTTTGAGAATATGACGATATTTTCAAAATACGTAGATTAGGCTTCAAAACAAGACGTTTGAGGGTGAAAAACCAAATCAGATCCCTAAGAGTCAGGAACGCCTCGCAAGAGACCAATGTAAGTTCTACGAATTGACAGCGTAGTCATGGGGTCTCGGTTTGAGAATATGACGATAAATTTGAAAATATATCGATCAAGCTGAAAAAAAGCCCTAAAAGGGTGAAACCCAAACTAGCCCCGAAATGGCCCCGTAAGAGGCACGAACACCTCGCACGGGACCAATGTAACTTGTACAAACTGACAGCGTAATCACGGGTCACCCGATTTGAGAATATGAAGATAATTTCAAAACACGTAGATTAGGCATAAAAACATGTCGATTGAGGGTGAAAACCCAAACCAGCACCCAATAGGTTCCGTAAGAGACACGAACACCTCGCACGAGACCAATGCAACTTGTACAAACTGACCGCATAGTCACACTACACCAAAAACAGGAATCTGGCACGATTTTGAACTGTGCCAGAATCAGGTGTTCCAAAATGGGATTTTTTTTCTGTCACGGCTCAAAAGTGTGCCAGATTCAACCAAACAGGAACACTTCTGGCACACTTTTAAACCGTGCCAGAATTTGATATTTCTGGCACACATTTGGCACAGTTTTTAACTGTGCCAGATTCAGCAAAATAGGAACACTTCTGGCACCCTTTTAAACCGTGCCAGAATTTGATATTTCTGGCACACTTTTGGCACAGTTTTTAACTGTGCCAGATTCAGCACAGTTTAAAAAAATTTGGCACAGTTCAAAATCGTGCCAAAATATGATACAGTTTTGCCACGGTTTTGAACTGTGCCAATTTTTTTTTAATAAAAAAAAAATTATTTGAAAGCACAAATTTGAAAACTTAATAATATTGCGCGTTATTAATAAACTAATGTACATACAAACTTCAAAATATTACAAATCTTTAACAGCTCACAGGTCCAAAAAAAATTGGGCAGAGTTTCCTCTATTTTCTGGACATTCCAAAACCTGTTAATACAAAACCTGTCCAACATAAAGCCCGCACGGTCACAAAATATAACAATTAACTTACAAAAGCCCTCATGGCCATAAAGTCAATAATAAAACAACAAAAGACCGTACGGTCATGACACAAAAAAATGGAGTCATTAATAAACCCCTTGTTGTAAACCATTGAGTTCTTTGTGTGTTCCACGTGAATAAAATCCAACGATAAAATGTTATCCTGCAAAAAAAATAGAATACAAAAAAATTACGATACAAGTAACCCAATAATTTACAAAAAAAATACTCAAAACAAAAAAATTACATATATGAGTGGAAATTATCGTCATACTTACAAACCGGGAGATCCAGGACTACACGGTCAGTTCCTACAAGTTACGTTAGTCCCGTGCGAGGTGTTCGTGCCTACTACGGGGTCGTTTGGGGGCCGGTTTGGGTTTTCACCCTTTAACGGCCTATTTTTAACTCTAAATGTGATTTTTGAAAATTATCCTCATACTCTCAAATCGGGAGACCCGAGACTACGTGGTCAGATTCTACAAGTTACATCGGTCCCATACGAGGTGTTCGTGCCTACTACGGGGTCGTTTGGGGACCGGTTTGGGTTTTCACCCTTTAACGACATGTTTTTAACTCTGACTGTGATTTTTGCAAATTATCGTCATACTTTCAAACTGGGAGACCCGGAACTATGCGGTTAGTTCCTAGAAGTTACATTGGTCCCGTGCAAAGTGTTCGTGCCTCCTACGGGGTCGTTTGGGGTCGATTTGGGTTTTCACCCTTTAACGGCCTGTTTTTAAGTTTACATGTGATTTTTACAAATTATCATCCTATTTACAAACCGGGAGACCCGGGACTACGCGGTCAGTTCCTACAAGTTGCATTGGTCCCGTGCGAGGTGTTCGTTCCTCCTACTAGGCCCTTTGGGGGCTGGTTTGAGTTTTCACCCTTTAATGGCCTGTTTTTAAGTCTAAGTGTGATTTTTGCAAATTACCATCGTACTCTCAAACCAGGACACCCTGGACTACGCGGTCAGTTCCTACAAGTTGCATTGGTCCCGTGCGAGGTGTCCGTGCCTCCTACGGGGCCGTTTGGGGGCTGGTTTGGGTTTTCACCCCTTAACGGCTAGTTTTTTAAGTCTAAATGTGATTTTTTCAAATTATCGTCATACTTTCAAATCGGGACACCCGGTACTACGCGGTCAGTTCCTATAAGTTGCATTGGTCCCGTACGAGGTGTTCGTGCCTCCTAAGGGGTCGTTTGGGGGCTGGTTTGGGTTTTCACCCCTTAACGGCTAGTTTTTAAGTCCAAGTGTGATTTTTGCAAATTATCGTCGTACTCTCAAATCGGGAGACCTGGGACTACGCGGTCAATTCCTACAAGTTGCATTGGTCCCGTGCGAGGTGTTCGTACCTCCTACGGGGCCGTTTGGGGACTGGTTTGGGTTTTCACCCTTTAACGGCTTGTTTTTAAGTTAAGTGTGATTTTTGCAAATTATCGTCGTACTCTCAAATCGGGATACCCGGGACTACGCGGTCAGTTCCTACAAGTTGCATTGGTCCCGTGCGAGGTGTTCGTGTCTCCTACGGGGTCGTTTGGGGGCAGGTTTGGGTTTTCACCCTTTAAAGGCTTGTTTTTAAGTCTAATGTGATTTTTGCAAATAATCGTCGTACTCTCAAATCGGGAGACCAGGGACTACGCGGTCAGTTACTACAAGTTGAATTGGTCCCGTGCGAGGTGTAAGTACCTCCTACGGGGTTTGGGGGCTGGTTTCGGTTTTCACCCTTTAATGGCTTGTTTTTAAGTCTAAGTGTGATTTTTGCAAATTATCGTCATACTCTCAAGCCGGGACACCAGGGACTACGCGGTCAATTCCTATAAGTTGCATTGGTCCCGTGCGAGGTGTTCGTGCCTCCAACGGGGTCGTTTGGGGGCTGGTTTGGATTTTCACCCTTTAACAGCTTGTTTTTAAGTCTAAGTGTGATTTTTGCAAATTATCGTCATACTCTCAAACCAGGACACCCGAGACTACGCGGTCAGTTCCTACAAGTTGCATTGGTCCCGTGCGAGGTGTTCGTGCCTCCTACGGGGTCGTTTGGGGGTTGGTTTGGGTTTTCACCCTTTAATGCCTATTTTTAAGTCTTAGTGTGATTTTTGCAAATTATTATCGTACTCTCAAACCAGGACACCCGGGACTACGCGGTCAGTTCCTACAAGTTGCATTGGTCCCGTGCGAGGTGTTCGTGCCTCCTACGGGGCCGTGTGGGGGCTGGTTTGGTTTTTCACCCCTTAACGGCTAGTTTTTAAGTCCCAAGTGTGATTTTTGCAAATTATCATCGTACTCTCAAATCGGGAGACCCGGGACTACGCGGTCAGTTCCTACAAGTTGCATTGGTCCCGTGGGAGGTGTTCGTACCTCCTACGTGGCCGTTTGGGGACTGATTTTGGTTTTCACCCTTTAACGGCATGTTTTTAACTCTAAGTGTGATTTTTGCAAATTATCGTCATACTCTCAAACTGGGAGACCCGGGACTATGCGGTCAGTTCGTACAAGTTACATTGGTCCCGTGCGAAGTGTTCGTGCCTCCTACGGGGTCGTTAGGGGTCGATTTGGGTTTTCACCCTTTAACGGCCTGTTTTTAAGTTTACATGTGATTTTTACAAATTATCATCCTATTTACAAACCGGGAGACCCGGGACTACGCGGTCAGTTCCTACAAGTTGCATTGGTCCCGTGCGAGGTGTTCGTACCTCCTACGGGGCCGTTTGGGGGCTGGTTTCGGATTTCACCCTTTAACGGCTTGTTTTTAAGTTTAAGTGTGATTTTTGCAAATTATCGTCATACTCTCAAACCGGGACACCCGGGACTACGCGGTCAGTTCCTATAAGTTGCATTGGTCCCGTGTGAGGTGTTCGTGCCTCCTACGGGGTCGTTTGGGGGCTGGTTTGGGTTTCCACCCTTTAGCGGCAAGTTTTTAAGTCTAAGTGTGATTTTTGCAAATTATCGTCATACTCTCAAATCGGGAGATCCGGGACTACGCGGTCAGTTCCTACAAGTTGCATTGGTCCCGTGCGAGGTGTTCGTGCCTCCTACGGGACCGTTTGGGGGCTGGTTTGGGTTTTCACCCCTTAACGACTTGTTTTTAAGTCTAAGTGTGATTTTTGCAAATTATCGCCATACTCTCAAGCCGGGACGCCCGGGACTACGCGGTCAGTTCCTATAAAGTTGCATTGGTCCTGTGCGAGGTGTTCGTGCCACCTACGTGGTCGTTTGGGGGCTGGTTTGGGTTTTCACCCTTTAACGGCTAATTTTTAAGTCTAAGTGTGATTTTTGCAAATTATCGTCATACTCTCAAACCAGGACACCCGAGACTACGTGGTCAGATTCTACAAGTTACATCGGTCCCATACGAGGTGTTCGTGCCTCCTACGGGGTCGTTTGGGGGCCGGTTTGGGTTTTCACCCTTTAACGGCATGTTTTTAACTCTAAGTGTGATTTTTACAAATTATCGTCATACTCTCAAAATGGGAGCCCCGGAACTATGCGGTCAGTTCCTACAAGTTACATTGGTCCCGTGCGAAGTGTTCGTGCCTCCTACGGGGTCGTTTGGGGTCGATTTGGGTTTTCACCCTTTAACGGCCTGTTTTTAAGTTTACATGTGATTTTTACAAATTATCATCCTATTTACAAACCGGGAGACCCGGGACTACGCGGTCAGTTCATACAAGTTGCATTGGTCTACGGGGCCGTTTGGGGGCTGGTTTGGGTTTTCACCCCTTAACGGCTTGTTTTTAAGTCTAAGTGTGATTTTTGCAAATTACCGTCATACTCTCAAGTCGGGACACCCGGGACTACGCGGTCAGTTCCTATAAGTTGCATTGGTCCCGTGCGAGGTGTTCGTGCCTCCTACGGGGTCGTTTGCGGGTTGGTTTGGGTTTTCACCCTTTAACGGCTAGTTTTTAAGTCTAAGTGTGATTTTTGCAAATTAACGTCATACTCTCAAATCGGGAGATCCGGGACTACGCGGTCAGTTCCTACAAGTTGTATTGGTCCCGTGCGATGTGTTCGTGCCTCCTACGGGGCCGTTTGGGGGCTGGTTTGGGTTTTCACCCCTTAACGGCTTGTTTTTAAGTCTAAGTGTGATTTTTGCAAATTATCGTCATACTCTCAAGCCGGGACACCCGGGACTACGCGGTCAGTTTCTATATGTTGCATTGGTCCCGTGCGAGGTGTTCGTGCCTCCAACGGGGTCGTTTGGGGGCTGGTTTGGGTTTTCACCCTTTAACAGCTTTTTTTTAAGTCTAAGTGTGATTTTCGCAAATTATCGTCATACTCTCAAACCAGGACAGCCGAGACTACGCGGTCAGTTCCTATAAGTTGCATTGGTCCCGTGCGAGGTGTTCGTGCCTCCTACGGGGTCGTTTGGGGGCTGGTTTGGGTTTTCACCCTTTAATGGCCTGTTTTTAAGTCTTAAGTGTGATTTTTACAAATTATCATCGTACTCTCAAACCCGGACACCCGGGACTACGCGGTGAATTCCTACAAGTTGCATTGGTCCGTGCGAGGTGTTCATACCTCCTACGGGGTCGTTTGGTGGCTGGTTTGGGTTTTCACCCCTTAACGACTAGTTTTTAAGTCTAAGTGTGATTTTTGCAAATTATCGTCGTACTCTCAAATCAGTATACCCGGGACTACGCGGTCAGTTCCTACAAGCTGCATTGGTCCCGTGCGAGTTGTTCGTGCCTCCTACAGGGTTGTTTGGAGGCTGGTTTGGGTTTTCACCCCTTAACGGCTAGTTTTTAAGTCTAACTGTGATTTTTGCAAATTATCGTCGTACTCTCAAATCGGGAGATCCGGTACTACGCGGTCAGTTCCTACAAGTTGCATTGGTCCCGTGCGAGGTGTTCGTGCCTCCTACTGGGTCGTTTGGTGGCTGGTTTGGGTTTTCACCCCTTAAGGGGTAGTTTTTAAGTCTAAGTGTGATTTTTGCAAATTATCGTCATACTCTCAAATCGGGAGACCAAACTATCGTCATACTCTCAAATCAGGACACCCGAGACTCCGCGGTCAGTTCCTACAAGTTGCATTGGTCCCGTGCGAGTTGTTCGTGCCCCCTACGGGGTCGTTTGGGGGTTGGTTTGGGTTTTCACCCTTTAATGCCTATTTTTAAGTCTTAGTGTGATTTTTGCAAATTATTATCGTACTCTCAAACCAGGACACCCGGGACTACGCGGTCAGTTCCTACAAGTTGCATTGGTCCCGTGCGAGGTGTTCGTGCCTCCTACGGGGTCGTTTGGGGGCTGGTTTGGGTTTTCACCCCTTAACGGCTAGTTTTTAAGCCCAAGTGTGATTTTTTCAAATTATCATCGTACTTACAAACCGGGAGATCCGGGACTACGCGGTCAGTTCCTACAAGTTGCATTGGTCCCGTGCGAGGTGTTCGTACCTCCTACGGGGCCGTTTGTGGACTGGTTTGGGTTTTCACCCTTTAACGGCCTGTTTTTAACCCTAAGTGTGATTTTTGAAAATTATCCTCATACTCTCAAATCGGGAGACCCGAGACTACGTGGTCAGATTCTACAAGTTACATCGGTCCCATACGAGGTGTTTGTGCCTCCTACGGGGTCGTTTGGGGGCCGGTTTGGGTTTTCACCCTTTAACGGCATGTTTTTAACTCTAAGTGTGATTTTTGCAAATTATCGTCATACTCTCAAACTGGGAGACCCGGGACTATGCGATCAGTTCCTACAAGTTACATTGGTCCCATGCGAAGTGTTCGTGCCTCCTACGGAGTCGTTTGGGGTCGATTTGGGTTTTCACCCTTTAACGGCCTGTTTTTAAGTTTACATGTGATTTTTACAAATTATCATCCTATTTACAAACCGGGAGACCCGGGACTTCGCGGTCAGTTCCTACAAGTTGCATTGGTCCCGTGCGAGGTGTTCGTACCTCCTACGGGGCCGTTTGGGGCTGGTTTGGGTTTTCACCCTTTAATGGCCTGTTTTTAAGTCTAAGTGTGATTTTTGCAAATTATCATCGTACTCTCAAACCAGGACACCCGAGACTACGCGGTCAGTTCCTACAAGTTGCATTGGTCCCGTGCGAGGTGTTCGTGCCTCCTACGGGGTCGTTTGGGGGTTGGTTTGGGTTTTCACCCTTTAATGCCTGTTTTTAAGTCTAAGTGTGATTTTTGCAAATTATTATCGTACTCTCAAACCAGGACACCCGGGACTACGCGGTCAGTTCCTACAAGTTGCATTGGTCCCGTGCGAGGTGTTCGTGCCTCCTACGGGGCCGTGTGGGGGCTGGTTTGGTTTTTCACCCCTTAACGGCTAGTTTTTAAGTCCAAGTGTGATTTTTGCAAATTATCATCGTACTCTCAAATCGGGAGACCCGGGACTACGCGGTCAGTTCCTACAAGTTGTATTGGTCCCGTGCGAGGTGTTCGTACCTCCTACGCGGCCGTTTGGAGACTGGTTTTGGTTTTCACCCTTTAACGGCATGTTTTTAACTTAAGTGTGATTTTTGCAAATTATCGTCATACTCTCAAACTGGGAGACCCGGGACTATGCGGTCAGTTCCTACAAGTTACATTGGTCCCGTGCAAAGTGTTCGTGCCTCCTACGGGGTCGTTAGGGGTCGATTTGGGTTTTCACCCTTTAACGGCCTGTTTTTAAGTTTACATGTGATTTTTACAAATTATCATCCTATTTACAAACCGGGAGACCCGGGACTACGCGGTCAGTTCCTACAAGTTGCATTGGTCCAGTGCGAGGTGTTCGTACCTCCTACGGGGCCGTTTGGGGGCTGGTTTCGGATTTCACCCTTTAACGGCTTGTTTTTAAGTTTAAGTGTGATTTTTGCAAATTATCGTCATACTCTCAAACCGGGACACCCGGGACTACGCGGTCAGTTCCTATAAGTTGCATTGGTCCCGTGTGAGGTGTTCGTGCCTCCTACGGGGTCGTTTGGGGGCTGGTTTGGGTTTCCACCCTTTAGCGGCAAGTTTTTAAGTAAGTGTGATTTTTGCAAATTATCGTCATACTCTCAAGCCGGGACACCCGGGACTACGCGGTCAGTTCCTATAAGTTGCATTGGTCCTGTGCGAGGTGTTCGTGCCTCCTACGGGGTCGTTTGGGGGCTGGTTTGGGTTTTCACCCTTTAACGGCATGTTTTTAACTCTAAGTGTGATTTTTACAAATTATCGTCATACTCTCAAACTGGGAGACTCGGGACTATGCGGTCAGTTCCTACAAGTTACATTGGTCCCGTGCGAAGTGTTCGTGCCTCCGACGGGGTCGTTTGGGGTCGATTTGGGTTTTCACCTTTTAACGGCCTGTTTTTAAGTTTACATGTGATTTTTACAAATTATCATCCTATTTACAAACCAGGACACCCGGGACTACGCGGTCAGTTCCTACAAGTTGCATTGGTCCCGTGCGAGGAGTTCGTGCCTCCTACGGGGCCGTTTGGGGGCTGGTTTGGATTTTCACCCCGTAACGGCTAGTTTTTAAGTCCAAGTGTGATTTTTGCAAATTATCATCGTACTTACAAACCGGGAGATCCGGGATTACGCGGTCAGTTCCTACAAGTTGCATTGGTCACGTGCGAGGTGTTCGTACATCGTACGGGGCCGTTTGGGGACTGGTTTGGGTTTTCACCCTTTAACGGCCTGTTTTTAACCCTAAGTGTGATTTTTGAAAATTATCCTCATACTCCCAAATCGGGAGACCCGAGACTACGTGGTCAGATTCTACAAGTTACATCGGTCCCATACGAGGTGTTCGTGCCTCCTACGGGGTCGTTTGGGGGCCGGTTTAGGTTTTCACCCTTTAACGGCATGTTTTTAACTCTAAGTGTGATTTTTGAAAATTATCGTCATACTCTCAAACTGGGAGACCCGGGACTATGCGATCAGTTCCTACAAGTTACATTGGTCCCGTGCGAAGTGTTCGTGCCTCCTACGGGATCGTTTGGGGTCGATTTGGGTTTTCACCCTTTAACGGCCTGTTTTTAAGTTTACATGTGATTTTTACAAATTATCATCCTATTTACAAACCGGGAGACCCGGGACTTCGCGGTCAGTTCCTACAAGTTGCATTGGTCCCGTGCGAGGTGTTCGTACCTCCTATGGGGCCGTTTGGGGGCTGGTCTGAGTTTTCACCCTTAAATGGCCTGTTTTTAAGTCTAAGTGTGATTTTTGCAAATTATCATCGTACTCTCAAACCAGGACACCCGGGACTACGCGGTCAGTTCCTACAAGTTGCATTGGACCCGTGCGAGGTGTCCGTGCCTCCTACAGGGCCGTTTAGGGACTAGTTTGGGTTTTCACCCCTTAACGGCTAGTTTTTAAGACTAAATGTGATTTTTTCAAATTATCGTCATACTTTCAAACCGGGACACCCGGTACTACGCGGTCAGTTCTTACAAGTTGCATTGGTCCCGTGCGAAGTGTTCGTGCCTCCTACGGGGTCATTTGGGGGCTGGTTTGGGTTTTCACCCTTAACGGCTAGTTTTTAAGTCCAAGTGTGATTTTTGCAAATTATCGTCGTACTCTCAAATCGGGAGACCTGGGAGTACGCGGTCAATTCCTACAAGTTGCATTGGTCCCGTGCGAGGTGTTCGTACCACCTACGAGGCCGATTGGGGACTGGTTTGGGTTTTCACCCTTTAATGGCTTGTTTTTAAGTCTAACTGTGATTTTTGCAAATTATCGTCGTACTATCAAATCGGGAGATCCGGTACTACGCGGTCAGTTCCTACAAGTTGCATTGGTCCCGTGCGAGGTGTTCGTACCTCCTACGGGGCCGTTTGGGGGCTAGTTTCGGTTTTCACCCTTTAATGGCTTGTTTTTAAGTCTAAGTGTGATTTTTGCAAATTATCATCATACTCTCAAGCCGGGACACCCGGGACTACGCGGTCAGTTACTACAAGTTGCATTGGTCCCGTGCGAAATGTTCGTACCTCCTACGGGGCCGTTTGGGGGCTGGTTTCGGTTTTCACCCTTTAATGGCTTGTATTTAAGTCTAAGTGTGATTTTTGCAAATTATCGTCATACTCTCAAGCCGGGACACCCGGGACTACGCGGTCGGTTCCTATAAGTTGCATTGGTCCCGTGCGAGGTGCTCGTGCCTCCAACGGGGTCGTTTGGGGGCTGGTTTGGGTTTTCACCCTTTAACGGCCTGTTTTTAAGTCTAAGTGTATTATCATCGTACTCTCAAACCAGGACACCCGGGACTATGCGGTCAGTTCTTACAAGTTGCATTGGTCCCGTGCGAGGAGTTCGTGCCTCCTACGGGGCCGTTTGGGGGCTGGTTTGGATTTTCACCCCTTAACGGCTAGTTTTTAAGTCCAAGTGTGATTTTTGCAAATTATCATCGTACTTACAAACCGGGAGATCCGGGACTACGCGGTCAGTTCCTACAAGTTGCATTGGTCACGTGCGAGGTGTTCGTACCTCGTACGGGGCCGTTTGGGGACTGGTTTGGGTTTTCACCCTTTAACGACCTGTTTTTAACTCTAAGTGTGATTTTTGAAAATTATCCTCATACTCTCAAATCGGGAGACCCGAGACTACGTGGTCAGTTTCTACAAGTTACATCGGTCCCATACGAGGTGTTCGTGCCTCCTACGGGATCGTTTGGGGGCCGGATTGGGTTTTCACCCTTTAACGACATGTTTTTGCGGTCAGTTCCTACAAGTTACATTGGTCCCGTGCGAAGTGTTCGTGTCTCCTACGGGGTCGTTTGGGGTCGATTTGGGTTTTCACCCATTAACGGCCTGTTTTTAAGTTTACATGTGATTTTTACAAATTATCATCCTATTTACAAACCGGGAGACCCGGGACTACGCGGTCAGTTCCTACAAGTTGCATTGGTCCCGTGCGAGGTGTTCGTACCTCCTACGGGGCCGTTTGGGGGCTGGTTTGGGTTTTCACCCTTTAACGGCTTGTTTTTAAGTCTAAGTGTGATTTTTGCAAATTATCGTCATACTCTCAAGCCGGGACACCCGGGACTACGCGGTCAGTTGCTATAAGTTGCATTGGTCCCATGCGAGGTGTTCGTGCCTCCAACGGGGTCGTTTGGGGGCTGGTTTGGGTTTTCACCCTTTAACAGCTTGTTTTTAAGTCTAAGTGTGATTTTTGCAAATTATCGTCATACTCTCAAACCAGGACACCCGAGACTACGCGGACAGTTCCTACAAGTTGCATTGGTCCCGTGCGAGGTGTTCGTGCCTCCTACGGGGTCGTTTGGGGGCTGGTTTGGGTTTTCACCCTTTAATGGCCTGTTTTTAAGTCTAAGTGTGATTTTTGCAAATTATCATCGTACTCTCAAACCAGGACACCCGGGACTACGCGGTCAGTTCCTACAAGTTGCATTGGTCCCGTGCGAGGTGTTCGTGCCTCCTACGGAGCCGTTTGGGGGCTGGTTTGGGTTTTCACCCCTTAACGGCTAGTTTTTAAGTCCAAGTGTGATTTTTTCAAATTATCATCGTACTTAAAAACCGGGAGATCCGGGACTACGCGGTCAGTTCCTACAAGTGGCATTGGTCCCGTGCGAGGTGTTCGTACCTCCTACGGGGCCATTTGTGGACTGGTTTGGGTTTTCACCCTTTAACGGCATGTTTTTAACCCTAAGTGTGATTTTTGAAAATTATCCTCATACTCTTAAATCGGGAGACATGAGACTACGTGGTCAGATTCTACAAGTTACATCGGTCCCATACGAGGTTTTCGTGCCTCCTACGGGGTCGTTTGGGGGCCGGGTTGGGTTTTCACCCTTTAACGGCATGTTTTTAACTCTAAGTGTGATTTTTGCAAATTATCGTCATACTCTCAAACTGGGAGACCCGGGACTATGCGGTCAGTTCCTACAAGTTACATTGGTCCCGTGCGAAGTGTTCGTGCCTCCTACGGGGTCGTTTGGGGTCGATTTGGGTTTTCACCCTTTAACGGCCAGTTTTTAAGTTTACATGTGATTTTTACAAATTATCATCCTATTTACAAACCGGGAGACCCGGGACTACGCGGTCAGTTCCTACAAGTTGCATTGGTCCCGTGCGAGGTGTTCGTTCCTCCTACTAGGCCCTTTGGGGGCTGGTTTGGGTTTTCACCCTTAAATGGCCTGTTTTTAAGTCTAAGTGTGATTTTTGCAAATTATCATCGTACTCTCAAACGAGGACACCCGGGACAACGCGGTCAGTTCCTACAAGTTGCATTGGACCCGTGCGAGGTGTCCTTGCCTCCTACAGGGCCGTTTGGGGACTGGTTTGGGTTTTCACCCCTTAACGGCTAGTTTTTAAGTCTAAATGTGATTTTTTCAAATTATCGTCTTACTTTCAAACCGGGACACCCGGTACTACGCGGTCAGTTCCTACAAGTTGCATTGCACCCGTGCGAGGTGTTCGTGCCTCCTACGGGGTCATTTGGGGGCTGGTTTGGGTTTTCACCCTTAACGGCTAGTTTTTAAGTCCAAGTGTGATTTTTGCAAATTATCGTCGTACTCTCAAATCGGGAGACCTGGGAGTACGCGGTCAATTCCTACAAGTTGCATTGGTCCCGTGCGAGGTGTTCGTACCACCTACGGGGTCGTTTGGGGGCTGGTTTGGGTTTTCACCCCTTAACGGCTAGTTTTTAAGTCTAACTGTGATTTTTGCAAATTATCGACGTACTCTCAAATCGGGAGATCCAGTACTACGCGGTCAGTTCCTACAAGTTGCATTGGTCCCGTGCGAGGTGTTCGTGCCTCCTACGGGGTCGTTTGGGGGCTGGTTTGGGTTTTCACCCCTTAACGGCTAGTTTTTAAGTCTAATTGTGATTTTTGCAAATTATCGTCATACTCTTAAATCGGGAGACCAGGGACTACGCGGTCAGTTACTACAAGTAGCATTTGTCCCGTGCGAGGTGTTCGTACCTCCTACGAAGCCGTTTGGGGGCTGGTTTCGGTTTTCACCCTTTAATGGCTTGTTTTTAAGTCTAAGTGTGATTTTTGCAAATTATCGTCATACTCTCTAGCCGGGACACCTGGGACTACGCGGTCAGTTACTAGAAGTTGCATTGGTCCCGTGCGAGGTGTTCGTACCTCCTACGGGGCCGTTTGGGGGCTGGTTTCGGTTTTCACCCTTTAATGGTATGTTTTTAAGTCTAAGTGTGATTTTCGCAAATTATCATCGTACTCTCAAACCAGGACACCCGGGACTACGCGGTCAGTTCCTACAAGTTGCATTGGTCCCGTGCGAGGTGTTCGTGCCTCCTACGGGGCCGTTTGGGGGCTGGTTTGGGTTTTCACCCCTTAACGGCTAGTTTTTAAATCTAAGTGTGATTTTTGCAAATTATCGTCGTACTCTAAAATCGGGACACCCGGGACTACGCGGTCAGTTCCTACAAGTTGCATTGGTCCCGTGCGAGGTGTTCGTGCCTCCTACGGGGTCGTTTGGGGGCTGGTTTGGGTTTTCACCCTTTAATGGCCTGTTTTTAAGTCTAAGTGTGATTTTTGCAAATTATCATTGTACTCTCAAACCAGGACAACCGGGACTACGCGGTAAGTTCCTACAAGTTGCATTGGTCCCGTGCGAGGTGTTCGTGCCTCCCATAGGGCCGTTTGGGGGCTGGTTTGGGTTTTCACCCCTTAATGGCTAGTTTTTAAGTCCAAGTGTGTTTTTTGCAAATTATCATCGTACTTACAAACCGGGAGATCCGGGACTACGCGGTCAGTTCCTACAAGTTGCATTGGTCACGTGCGAGGTGTTCGTACCTCCTACGGGGCGTTTGGGGACTGGTTTGGGTTTTCACCCTTTAACGGCCTGTTTTTAACTCTAAGTGTGATTTTTGAAAATTATCCTCATACTCTCAAATCGGGAGACCCGAGACTACGTGGTCAGATTCTACAAGTTACATCGGTCCCATACGAGGTGTTCGTGCCTCCTACGGGGTCGTTTGGGGGCCGGTTTGGGTTTTCACCCTTTAACGGCATGTTTTTAACTCTAAGTGTGATTTTTGCAAATTATTGTCATACTCTCAAACTGGGAGACCCGGGACTATGCGGTCAGTTCCTACAAGTTACATTGGTCCCGTGTGAAGTGTTCGTGCCACCTACGGGGTCGTTTGGGGTCGATTTGGGTTTTCACCCTTTAACGGCCTGTTTTTATGTTTACATGTGATTTTTACAAATTATCATCCTATTTACAAACCGGGAGACCCGGGACTACCCGGTCAGTTCCTACAAGTTGCATTGGTCCCGTGCGAGGTGTTCGTGCCTCCTACGGGGCCGTTTGGGGACTTGTATGGGTTTTCATCCTTTAATGGCCTGTTTTTAAATCTAAGTGTGATTTTTGTAAATTATCATCGTACTCTCAAACCAGGACACCCGGGACTACGCGGTCAATTCCTACAAGTTGCATGGGTCCCGTGCGAGGTGTTCGTACCTCCTACGGGGTCGTTTGGGGATTGGTTTGGGTTTTCACCCTTTAACGGCTTGTTTTTAAGTCTAAGTGTGATTTTTGCAAATTATCGTCGTACTCTCAAATCGGGACACCCCGGACTACGCGGTCAGTTCCTACAAGTTGCATTGGTCCCGTGCGAGGTGTTCGTGCCTCCTACGGGGTCGTTTGGGGGCAGGTTTGGGTTTTCACCCTTTAATGGCTTGTTTTTAAGTCTAAGTGTGATTTTTGCAAATTATCGTCATACTCTCAAGCCGGGACACCCGGGACTACGCGGTCAGTTCCTATAAGTTGCATTGGTCCCGTGCGAGGTGTTCGTGCCTCCAACGGGGTGTTTGGGGGCAGGTTTGGGTTTTCACCCTTTAACAGCTTGATTTTAAAACTAAGTGTGATTTTTGCAAATTATCATCGTACTCTCAAACCAGGACACCCGAGACTACGCGGTCAATTCCTACAAGTTGCATTGGTCCCGTGCGAGGTGTTCGTACCTCCTACGGGGCCGTTTGGGGACTGGTTTGGATTTTCACCCTTTAACGGCCTGTTTTTAAGTCTAAGTGTGATTTCTGCAAATTATCGTCGTACTCTCAAACCAGGACACCCGGGACTACGCGGTCAATTCCTACAAGTTGCATTGGTCCCGTGCGAGGTGTTCGTACCTCCTACGGGGTCGTTTGGGCGCTGGTTTGGGTTTTCACCACTTAACGGCTAGTTTTTAAGTCTAAGTGTGATATTTGCAAATTATCGTCGTACTCTCAAATCGGGAGACCGGGGACTACGCGGTCAGTTCCTACAAATTGCATCGGTCCCGTGCGAGGTGTTCGTGCCTCCTACAGGGTCGTTTGGGGGCTGGTTTGGGTTTTCACCCTTTAACGGCTAGTTTTTAAGTCTAAGTGTGATTTTTGCAAATTATCGTCGTACTCTCAAACCAGGACACCCGGGACTACGCGGTCAATTCCTACAAGTTGCATTGGTCCCGTGCGAGGTGTTCGTGCCTCCTACGGGGTCGTTTGGGGGCTGGTTTGGGTTTTCACCACTTAACGGCTTGTTTTTAAGTCTAAGTGTGATATCTGCAAATTATCGTCGTACTCTCAAATCGGGAGACCCGGGACTACGCGGTCAGTTCCTACTAGTTGCATTGGTCCCGTGCGAGGTGTTCGTACCTCCTACGGGGTCGTTTGGGGGCTGGTTTGGGTTTTCACCCCTTAACGGCTAGTTTTTAAATCTAAGTGTGATTTTTGCAAATTATCGTCGTACTCTCAAATCGGTATACCCGAGACTACGCGGTCAGTTCCAACAAGTTGTATTGGTCCCGTGCGAGGTGTTCGTGCCTCCTACGGGGTCGTTTGGAGGCTGGTTTGGGTTTTCACCCTTCAACGGCTAGTTTTTAAGTCTAACTGTGATTTTTGCAAATTATCGTTGTACTCTCAAATCGGGAGATCCGGTACTACGCGGTCAGTTCCTACAAGTTGCATTGGTCCCGTGCGAGGTGTTCGTGCCTCCTACAGGGTCGTTTGGGGGCTGGTTTGGGTTTTCACCCCTTAACGGCTAGTTTTTAAGTCTAAGTGTGATTTTTGCAAATTATCGTCATACTCTCAAATCAGGAGACCAGGGACTACGCGGTCAGTTCCTATTTGGGGGCTCGTTTGGGTTTTCACCCTTTAACGGCTTGTTTTTAAGTCTAAGTGTGATTTTTACAAATTATCGTCATACTCTCAAGCCGGGACACCCGGGACTACGCGGTCAGTTCCTATAAGTTGCATTGGTCCCGTGCGAGGTGTTCGTGCCTCCAACGGGGTCGTTTGGGGGCTGGTTTGGGTTTTCACCCTTTAACAGCTTGTTTTTAAGTCTAAGTGTGATTTTTGCAAATTATCGTCATACTCTCAAACCAGGACACCCGAGACTACGCGGTCAGTTCCTACAAGTTGCATTGGTCCCGTGCGAGGTGTTCGTGTCTCCTACGGAGTCGTTTGGGGGCGGGTGCGAGGTGTTCACCCTTTAATGGCCTGTTTTTAAGTCTAAGTGTGATTTTTGCAAATTATCATCGTACTCTCAAACCAGGACACCCGGTACTACGCGGTCAGTTCCTACAAGTTGCATTGGTCCCATGCGAGGTGTTCGTGCCTCCTACGGGGCCGTTTGGGGGCTGGTTTAGGTTTTCAACCCTTAACGGCTAGTTTTTAAGCCCAAGTGTGATTTTTTCAAATTATCATCGTACTTACAAACCGGGAGATCCGGGGACTACGCGGTCAGTTCCTACAAGTTGCATTGGTCCCGTGCGAGGTGTTCGTACCTCCTACGGGGCCATTTGTGGACTGGTTTGGGTTTTCATCCTTTAACGGCCTGTTTTTAACCCTAAGTGTGATTTTTGAAAATTATCCTCATACTCTCAAATCGGGAGACCTGAGACTACGTGGTCAGATTCTACAAGTTACATCGGTCCCATACGAGGTTTTCGTGCCTCCTACGGGGTCGTTTGGGGGCCGGTTTGGGTTTTCACCCTTTAACGGCATGTTTTTAACTCTAAGTGTGATTTTTGCAAATTATCGTCATACTCTCAAACTGGGAGACCCGGGACTATGCGGTCAGTTCCTACAAGTTACATTGGTCCCGTGCGAAGTGTTCGTGCCTCCTACGGGGTCGTTTGGGGTCGATTTGGGTTTTCACCCTTTAACGGCTTGTTTTTAAGTTTACATGTGATTTTTACAAATTATCATCCTATTTATAAACCGGGAGACCCGGGACTACGCGGTCAGTTCCAACAAGTTGCATTGGTCCCGTGCGAGGTGTTCGTGCCTCCTACGGGGCCGTTTGGGGGCTGGTTTGGGTTTTCACCCCTTAATGGCCTGTTTTTAAGTCTATGTGTGATTTTTGCAAATTATCATCGTACTCTCAAACCGGGAGATCCGGGAATACGCGGTCAGTTCCTACAAGTTCCATTGGTCACGTGCGAGGTGTTCGTACCTCCTACGGGGCCGTTTGGGGACTGGTTTGGGTTTTCACCCTTTAACGACCTGTTTTTAACTCTTAGTGTGATTTTTGCAAATTATCATCGTACTCTCAAACCAGGACACCCGGGACTACGCGGTCAATTCCTACAAGTTGCATTGGTCCCGTGCGAGGTGTTCGTGCCTCCTACGGAGTCGTTTGGGGGCTGGTGGCCTGTTTTTAAGTCTATGTGTGATTTTTGCAAATTATCATCGTACTCTCAAACCAGGACACCCGGGACTACGCGGTCAATTCCTACAAGTTGCATTGGTCCCGTGCGAGGTGTTCGTACCTCCTACGGGGCCGTTTGGGGACTGGTTTGGATTTTCACCCTTTAACGGCTTGTTTTTAAGTCTAAGTGTGATTTCTGCAAATTATCGTCGTACTCTAAAATCGGGATACCCGGGACTACGCGGTCAATTCCTAAAAGTTGCATTGTTCCCGTGCGAGGTGTTCGTGCCTCCTACGGGGTCGTTTGGGGGCTGGTTGGGGTTTTCACCCCTTAACGGCTAGTTTTTAAGTCTAAGTGTGATATTTGCAAATTATCGTCGTACTCTCAAATCGGGAGACCGGGGACTACGCGGTCAGTTCCTACAAGTCGCATTGGTCCCGTGCGAGGTGTTCGTACCTCCTACGGGGCCGTTTGGGGGCTGGTTTGGATTTTCACCCTTTAACGGCTAGTTTTTAAGTCTAAGTGTGATTTTTGCAAATTATCGTCATACTCTCAAACCGGGACACACCCGAGACTACGCGGTCAGTTCCTATAAATTGCATTGGTCCCGTGCGAGGTGTTCGTGCCTCCTACGGGATCGTTTGGGGGCTGGTTCGGGTTTTCACCCTTTAACGGCTAGTTTTTAAGTCTCAGTGTGATTTTTGCAAATTATCGTCATACTCTCAAACCAGGACACCCGGGACTACGCGGTCAGTTCCTACAAGTTGCATTGGTCCCGTGCGAGGTGTTCGTGCCTCCTACGGGGTCGTTTGGGGGCTGGTTTGGGTTTTCATCCTTTAATGGCCTGTTTTTAAGTCTAAGTGTGATTTTTGTAAATTATCATCGTACTCTCAAACCAGGACACCTGGGACTATGCGGTCAGTTCCTACAAGTTGCATTGGTCCCGTGCGAGGTGTCCGTACCTCCTACGGTGTCGTTTGGTGGCTGGTTTGGGTTTTCACCCCTTAACGGCTAGTTTTTAAGTCTAAGTGTGATTTTTGCAAATTATCGTCGTACTCTCAAATCGGTATACCCGAGACTACGCGGTCAGTTCCTACAAGTTGTATTGGTCCCGTGCGAGGTGTTCGTGCCTCCTACGGGGTCGTTTGGAGGCTGGTTTGGGTTTTCACCCCTTAACGGCTAGTTTTTAAGTCTAACTGTGATTTTTGCAAATTATCGTTGTACTCTCAAATCGGGAGACCCGGTACTACGCGGTCAGTTCCTACAAGTTCCATTGGTCCCGTGCGAGGTGTTCGTGCATCCTACGGGGTCGTTTGGGTTTTCACCCTTTAACGGCTAGTTTTTAAGTCAAAGTGTGATTTTTGCAAATTATCGTCATACTCTCAAACCAGGAGACCAGGGACTACGCGGTCAGTTCCTATAAGTTGCATTGGTCCCGTGCGAGGTGTTCGTGCCTCCAACGGGGTCGTTTGGGGGCTGGTTTGGGTGTTCACCCTTTAACCGCTTGTTTTTAAGTCTAAGTGTGATTTTTGCAAATTATCGTCATACTCTCAAACCAGGACACCCGAGACTACGCGGTCAGTTCCTACAAGTTGCATGGGTCCCGTGCGAGGTGTTCGTGCCTCCTACGGAGTCGTTTGGGGGCTGGTTTGGGTTTTCACCCTTTAATGGCCTGTTTTTAAGTCTAAGTGTGATTTTTGCAAATTATCATCGTACTCTCAAACCAGGACACCCGGGACTACGCGGTCAGTTCCTACAAGTTGCATTGGTCCCGTGCGAGGTGTTCGTGCCTCCTACGGGGCCGTTTGGGGGCTGGTTTGGGTTTTCAACCCTTAACGGCTAGTTTTTAAGCCCAAGTGTGATTTTTTCAAATTATCATCGTACTTACAAACCGGGAGATCCGGGACTACGCGGTCAGTTCCTACAAGTTGCATTTGTCCCGTGCGAGGTGTTCGTACCTCCTACGGGGCCATTTGTGGACTGGTTTGGGTTTTCACCCTTTAACGGCCTGTTTTTAACCCTAAGTGTGATTTTTGAAAATTATCCTCATACTCTCAAATCGGGAGACCTGAGACTACGTGGTCAGATTCTACAAGTTACATCGGTCCCATACGAGGTTTTCGTGCCTCCTACGGGGTCGTTTGGGGGCCGGTTTGGGTTTTCACCCTTTAACGGCATGTTTTTAACTCTAAGTGTGATTTTTGCAAATTATCGTCATACTCTCAAACTGGGAAACCCGGGACTATGCGGTCAGTTCCTACAAGTTACATTGGTCCCGTGCGAAGTGTTCGTGCCTCCTATGGGGTCGTTTGGGGTCGATTTGGGTTTTCACCTTTTAACGGCCTGTTTTTAAGTTTACATGTGATTTTTACAAATTATCATCCTATTTACAAACCGGGAGACCCGGGACTACGCGGTCAGTTCCTACAAGTTGCATTGGTCCCGTGCGAGGTGTTCGTGCCTCCTACGGGGCCGTTTGGGGGCTGGTTTGGGTTTTCACCCCTTAATGGCCTGTTTTTAAGTTTATGTGTGATTTTTGCAAATTATCATCGTACTCTCAAACCGGGATATCCGGGACTACGCGGTCAGTTCCTACAAGTTCCATTGGTCACGTGCGAGGTGTTCGTACCTCCTACGGGGCCTTTTGGGGACTGGTTTGGGTTTTCACCCTTTAACGGCCTGTTTTTAACTCTAAGTGTGATTTTTGCAAATTATCATCGTACTCTCAAACCAGGACACCCGGGACTACGCGGTCAATTCCTACAAGTTGCATTGGTCCCGTGCGAGGTGTTCGTACCTCCTACGGGGCCGTTTGGGGACTGGTTTGGATTTTCACCCTTTAACGGCTTGTTTTTAAGTCTAAGTGTGATTTCTGCAAAATATCGTCGTACTCTAAAATCGGGATACCCGGGACTACGCGGTCAATTCCTAAAAGTTGCATTGTTCCCGTGCGAGGTGTTCGTGCCTCCTACGGGGTCGTTTGGGGGCTGGTTGGGGTTTTCACCCCTTAACGGCTAGTTTTTAAGTCTAAGTGTGATATTTGCAAATTATCGCCGTACTCTCAAATCGGGAGACCGGGGACTACGCGGTCAGTTCCTACAAGTTGCATTGGTCCCGTGCGAGGTGTTCGTGCCTCCTACGGGGCCGTTTGGGGGCTGGTTTGGGTTTTCACCCTTTAACGGCTTGTTTTTAAGTCTAAGTGTGATTTTTACAAATTATCATCATACTCTCAAGCCGGGACACCCGGGACTACGCGGTCAGTTCCTACAAGTTGCATTGGTCCCGTGCGAGGTGTTCGTGCCTCCTACGGGGTCGTTTGAGGGCTGATTTGGGTTTTCACCCTTTAATGGCCTGTTTTTAAGTCTAAGTGTGATTTTTCCAAATTATCGTTGTACTCTCAAATTATCATCGTACTTACAAACCGGGAGATCCGGGACTACGCGGTCAGTTCCTACAAGTTGCATTTGTCCCGTGCGAGGTGTTCGTACCTCCTACGGGGCCATTTGTGGACTGGTTTGGGTTTTCACCCTTTAACGGCCTGTTTTTAACCCTAAGTGTGATTTTTGAAAATTATCCTCATACTCTCAAATCGGGAGACCTGAGACTACGTGGTCAGATTCTACAAGTTACATCGGTCCCATACGAGGTTTTCGTGCCTCCTACGGGGTCGTTTGGGGGCCGGTTTGGGGTTTCACCCTTTAACGGCATGTTTTTAACTCTAAGTGTGATTTTTGCAAATTATCGTCATACTCTCAAACTGGGAAACCCGGGACTATGCGGTCAGTTCCTACAAGTTACATTGGTCCCGTGCGAAGTGTTCGTGCCTCCTACGGGGTTGTTTGGGGTCGATTTGGGTTTTCACCCTTTAACGGCCTGTTTTTAAGTTTACATGTGATTTTTACAAATTATCATCCTATTTACAAACCGGGAGACCCGGGACTACGCGGTCAGTTCCTACAAGTTGCATTGGTCCCGTGCGAGGTGTTCGTACCTCCTACGGGGCCGTTTGGGGGCTGGTTTGGGTTTTCACCCTTAAATGGCCTGTTTTTAAGTCTAAGTGTGATTTTTGCAAATTATCATCGTACTCTCAAACCAGGACACCCGGGACTACGCGGTCAGTTCCTACAAGTTGCATTGGACCCGTGCGAGGTGTCCGTGCCTCCTACGGGGTCGTTTGGGGGCTGGTTTGGGTTTTCACCCTTTAACAGCTTGTTTTTAAGTCTAAGTGTGATTTTTGCAAATTATCGTCATACTCTCAAACCAGGACACCCGGGACTACGCGGTCAGTTCCTAAAAGTTGCATTGGTATGGTGCGAGGTGTTCGTTCCTCCTACGGGGTCGTTTGGGGGCTGGTTTGGGTTTTCACCCTTAAATGGCCTGTTTTTAAGTCTAAGTGTGATTTTTGCAAATTATCGTCATAATCTCAAGCCGGGACACCCGGGACTACGCGGTCAGTTCCTAAAAGTTGCATTGGTCCCGTGCGAGGTGTTCGTGCCTCCAACGGGGTCGTTTGGGGGCTGGTTTGGGTTTTCACCCTTTAACAGCTTGATTTTAAGTCTAAGTGTGATTTTTGCAAATTATCGTCATACTCTCAAACCAGGACACCCGAGACTACGCGGTCAGTTCCTACAAGTTGCATTGGTCCCGTGCGAGGTGTTCGTGCCTCCTACGGGGTCGTTTGGGTGCTGGTTTGGGTTTTCACCCCTTAACGGCTAGTTTTTAAGTCTAAGTGTGATTTTTGCAAATTATCCTCGTACTCTCAAACCAGGAGACCCAGGACCACGCGGTCAGTTCCTACAAGTTGCATTGGTCCCGTGCGAGGTGTTCGTGCCTCCTACGGGGTCGTTTGGGGGCTCGTTTGGGTTTTCACAATTTAACGGCTTGTTTTTAAGTCTAAGTGTGATTTTTACAAATTATCGTCATACTCTCAAGCCGGGACACCCGGGACAACGCGGTCAGTTCCTATAAGTTGCATTGGTCCCGTGCGAGGTGTTCGTGCCTCCAACGGGGTCGTTTGGAGGCTGGTTTGGGTTTTCACCCTTTAACAGCTTGTTTTTAAGTCTAAGTGTGATTTTTGCAAATTATCGTCATACTCTCAAACCAGGACACCCAAGACTACGCGGTCAGTTCCTACAAGTTGCATTGGTCCCGTGCGAGGTGTTCACCCTTTAATGGCCTGTTTTTAAGTCTAAGTGTGATTTTTGCAAATTATCATCGTACTCTCAAACCATGACACCCGGGACTACGCGGTCAGTTCCTACAAGTTGCATTGGTCCCGTGCGAGGTGTTCGTGCCTCCTACGGGGCCGTTTGGGGGCAGGTTTGGGTTTTCAACCCTTAACGGCTAGTTTTTAAGCCCAAGTGTGATTTTTTCAAATTATCATCGTACTTACAAACCGGGAGATCCGGGACTACGCGGTCAGTTCCTACAAGTTGCATTGGTCCCGTGCGAGGTGTTCGTACCTCCTACGGGGCCATTTGTGGACTGGTTTGGGTTTTCACCCTTTAACGGCCTGTTTTTAACCCTAAGTGTGATTTTTGAAAATTATCCGCATACTCTCAAATCGGGAGACCTGAGACTACGTGGTCAGATTCTACAAGTTACATCGGTCCCATACGAGGTTTTCGTGCCTCCCACGGGGTCGGTTGGGGGCCGGTTTGGATTTTCACCCTTTAACGGCATGTTTTTAACTCTAAGTGTGATTTTTGCAAATTATCGTCATACTCTCAAACTGGGAGACCCGGGACTATGCGGTCAATTCCTACAAGTTACATTGGTCCCGTGCGAAGTGTTCGTGCCTCCTACGGGGTCGTTTGGGGTCGATTTGGGTTTTCACCCTTTAACAGCCTGTTTTTAAGTTTACATGTGATTTTTACAAATTATCATCCTATTTACAAACCGGGAGACCCGGGACTACGCGGGCAGTTCGTACAAGTTGCATTGGTCCCGTGCGAGGTGTTCGTGCCTCCGACGGGGCCGTTTGGGGGCTGGTTTGGGTTTTCACCCCTTAATGGCTAGTTTTTAAGTCCAAGTGTGATTTTTGCAAATTATCATCGTACTTACAAACCGGGAGATCCGGGACTACGCGGTCAGTTCCTACAAGTTGCATTGGTCACGTGCGAGGTGTTCGTACCTCCTACGGGGGCGTTTGGGGACTGGTTTGGGTTTTCACCCTTTAACGGCCTGTTTTTAACTCTAAGTGTGATTTTCGAAAATTATCCTCATACTCTCAAATCGGGAGACCCGAGACTACGTGGTCAGATTCTACAAGTTACATCGGTCCCATACGAGGTGTTCGTGCCTCCTACGGGGTCGTTTGGGGGCCGGTTTAGGTTTTCACCCTTTAACGGCATGTTTTTAACTCTAAGTGTGATTTTTGCAAATTATCGTCATACTCTCAAACTGGGAGACCCGGGACTATGCGGTCAGTTCCTACAAGTTACATTGGTCCCGTGCGAAGTGTTCGTGCCACCTACGGGGTCGATTTGGGTTTTCACCCTTTAACGGCCTGTTTTTAAGTTTACATGTGATTTTTACAAATTATCATCCTATTTACAAACCGTGAGACCCGGGACTACGCGGTCAGTTCCTACAAGTTGCATTGGTCCCGTGCGAGGTGTTCGTGCCTCCTACGGGGCCGTTTGGGGGCTGGTTTGGGTTTTAACCCTTTAATGGCCTGTTTTCAAGTCTAAGTGTGATTTTTGCAAATTATCGTCGTACTCTCAAACCAGGACACCCGGGACTACGCGGTCAGTTCCTACAAGTTGCATTGGTCCCGTGCGAGGAGTCCGTGCCTCCTACGGGGCCGTTTGGGGACTGGTTTGGGTTTTCACCCCTTAAAGGCTATTTTATAAGTCGAAATGTGATTTTTTCAAATTATCGTCATACTTTCAAACCGGGACACCCGGTACTACGCGGTCAGGTCCTACAAGTTGCATTGGTCCCGTGCGAGGAGTTCGTAAGTCCAAGTGTGAATTTTGCAAATTATCGTCGTACTCTCAAATCGGGAGACCTGGGACTACGCGGTCAATTCCTACAAGTTGCATGGGTCCCGTGCGAGGTGTTCGTACCTCCTACGGGGCCGTTTGGAGACTGGTTTGGGTTTTCACCCTTTAACGGCTTGTTTTTAAGTCTAAGTGTGATTTTTGCAAATTATCGTCGTACTCTCAAATCGGGATACCCAGGACTACGCGGTCAGTTCCTACAAGTTCCATTGGTCCCGTGCGAGGTGTTCGTGCCTCCTACGGGGTCGTTTCGGGGCAGGTTTGGGTTTTCACCCTTAAATGGCCTGTTTTTAAGTCTAAGTGTGATTTTTGCAAATTATCGTCATAATCTCAAGCCGGGACACCCGGGACTAGGCGGTCAGTTCCTAAAAGTTGCATTGGTCCCGTGCGAGGTGTTCGTGCCTCCAACGGGGTCGTTTGGGGGCTGGTTTGGGTTTTCACCCTTTAACAGCTTGATTTTAAGTCTAAGTGTGATTTTTGCAAATTATCGTCATACTCTCAAACCGGGACACCCGGTACTACGCGGTCAGTTCCTACAAGTTGTATTGGTCCCGTGCGAGGTGTCCGTGCCTCCTACGGGGTCGTTTCGGGGCTGGTTTGGGTTTTCACCCTTAACGGCTAGTTTTTAAGTCCAAGTGTGATTTTTGCAAATTATCGTCGTACTCTCAAATCGGGATACCCAGGACTACGCGGTCAGTTCCTACAAGTTCCATTGGTCCCGTGCGAGGTGTTCGTGCCTCCTACGGGGTCGTTTCGGGGCAGGTTTGGGTTTTCACCCTTAAATGGCCTGTTTTTAAGTCTAAGTGTGATTTTTGCAAATTATCGTCATAATCTCAAGCCGGGACACCCGGGACTAGGCGGTCAGTTCCTAAAAGTTGCATTGGTCCCGTGCGAGGTGTTCGTGCCTCCAACGGGGTCGTTTGGGGGCTGGTTTGGGTTTTCACCCTTTAACAGCTTGATTTTAAGTCTAAGTGTGATTTTTGCAAATTATCGTCATACTCTCAAACCAGGACACCCGAGACTACGCGGTCAGTTCCTACAAGTTGCATTGGTCCCGTGCGAGGTGTTCGTGCCTCCTACGGGGTCGTTTGGGGGCTGGTTTGGGTTTTCACCCCTTAACGGCTAGTTTTTAAGTCTAAGTGTGATTTTTGCAAATTATCATCGTACTCTCAAACCAGGAGACCCAGGACCACGCGGTCAGTTCCTACATGTTGCATTGGTCCCGTGCGAGGTGTCCGTGCCTCCTACGGGGTCGTTTGGGGGCTCGTTTGGGTTTTCACACTTTAACGGCTTGTTTTTAAGTCTAAGTGTGATTTTTACAAATTATCGTCATACTCTCAAGCCGGGACACCCGGGACTACGCGGTCAGTTCCTATAAGTTGCATTGGTCCCGTGCGAGGTGTTCGTGCCTCCAACGGGGTCGTTTGGGGGCTGGTTTGGGTTTTCACCCTTTAACAGCTTGTTTTTAAGTCTAAGTGTGATTTTTGCAAATTATCGTCATACTCTCAAACCAGGACACCCGGGACTACGCGGTCAGTTCCTAAAAGTTGCAGTGGTCCCGTGCGAGGTGTTCGTGCCTCCTACGGGGTCGTTTGGGGGCTGGTTTGGGTTTTCACCCTTAAATGGCCTGTTTTTAAGTCTAAGTGTGATTTTTGCAAATTATCGTCATAATCTCAAGCCGGGACACCCGGGACTACGCGGTGAGTTCCTAAAAGTTGCATTGGTCCCGTGCGAGGTGTTCGTGCCTCCAACGGGGTCGTTTGGGGGCTGGTTTGGGTTTTCACCCTTTAACAGCTTGATTTTAAGTCTAAGTGTGATTTTTGCAAATTATCGTCATACTCTCAAACCAGGACACCCGAGACTACGCGGTCAGTTCCTACAAGTTGCATTGGTCCCGTGCGAGGTGTTCGTGCCTCCTACGGGGTCGTTTGGGTGCTGGTTTGGGTTTTCACCCCTTAACGGCTAGTTTTTAAGTCTAAGTGTGATTTTTGCAAATTATCCTCGTACTCTCAAACCAGGAGACCCAGGACCACGCGGTCAGTTCCTACAAGTTGCATTGGTCCCGTGCGAGGTGTTCGTGCCTCCTACGGGGTCGTTTGGGGGCTCGTTTGGGTTTTCACACTATAACGGCTTGTTTTTAAGTCTAAGTGTGATTTTTACAAATTATCGTCATACTCTCAAGCCGGGACACCCGGGACTACGCGGTCAGTTCCTATAAGTTGCATTGGTCCCGTGCGAGGTGTTCGTGCCTCCAACGGGGTCGTTTGGGGGCTGGTTTGGGTTTTCACCCTTTAACAGCTTGTTTTTAAGTCTAAGTGTGATTTTTGCAAATTATCGTCATACTCTCAAACCAGGACACCCGAGACTACGCGGTCAGTTCCTACAAGTTGCATTGGTCCCGTGCGAGGTGTTCACCCTTTAATGGCCTGTTCTTAAGTCTAAGTGTGACTTTTGCAAATTATCATCGTACTCTCAAACCATGACACCCGGGACTACGCGGTCAGTTCCTACAAGTTGCATTGGTCCCGTGCGAGGTGTTCGTGCCTCCTACGGGGCCGTTTGGGGGCAGGTTTGGGTTTTCAACCCTTAACGGCTAGTTTTTAAGCCCAAGTGTGATTTTTTCAAATTATCATCGTACTTACAAACAGGGAGATCCGGGACTACGCGGTCAGTTCCTACAAGTTGCATTGGTCCCGTGCGAGGTGTTCGTACCTCCTACGGGGCCATTTGTGGACTGGTTTGGGTTTTCACCCTTTAACGGCCTGTTTTTAACCCTAAGTGTGATTTTTGAAAATTATCCTCATACTCTCAAATCGGGAGACCTGAGACTACGTGGTCAGATTCTACAAGTTACATCGGTCCCATACGAGGTTTTCGTGCCTCCTACGGGGTCGTTTGGGGGCCGGTTTGGATTTTCACCCTTTAACGGCATGTTTTTAACTCTAAGTGTGATTTTTGCAAATTATCGTCATACTCTCAAACTGGGAGACCCGGGACTATGCGGTCAGTTCCTACAAGTTACATTGGTCCCGTGCGAAGTGTTCGTGCCTCCTACGGGGTCGTTTGGGGTCGATTTGGGTTTTCACCCTTTAACAGCCTGTTTTTAAGTTTACATGTGATTTTTACAAATTATCATCCTATTTACAAACCGGGAGACCCGGGACTACGCGGGCAGTTCGTACAAGTTGCATTGGTCCCGTGCGAGGTGTTCGTGCCTCCGACGGGGCCGTTTGGGGGCTGGTTTGGGTTTTCACCCCTTAATGGCTAGTTTTTAAGTCCAAGTGTGATTTTTGCAAATTATCATCGTACTTACAAACCGGGAGATCCGGGACTACGCGGTCAGTTCCTACAAGTTGCATTGGTCACGTGCGAGGTGTTCGTACCTCCTACGGGGCCGTTTGGGGACTGGTTTCGGTTTTCACCCTTTAACGGCCTGTTTTTAACTCTAAGTGTGATTTTTGAAAATTATCCTCATACTCTCAAATCGGGAGACCCGAGACTACGTGGTCAGATTCTACAAGTTACATCGGTCCCATACGAGGTGTTCGTGCCTCCTACGGGGTCGTTTGGGGGCCGGTTTGGTTTTCACCCTTTAACGGCATGTTTTTAACTCTAAGTGTGATTTTTGCAAATTATCGTCATACTCTCAAACTGGGAGACCCGGGACTATGCGGTCAGTTCCTACAAGTTACATTGGTCCCGTGCGAAGTGTTCGTGCCACCTACGGGGTCGTTTGGGGTCGATTTGGGTTTTCACCCTTTAACGGCCTGTTTTTAAGTTTACATGTGATTTTTACAAATTATCATCCTATTTACAAACCGTGAGACCCGGGACTACGCAGTCAGTTCCTACAAGTTGCATTGGTCCCGTGCGAGGTGTTCGTGCCTCCTACGGGGCCGTTTGGGGGCTGGTTTGGGTTTTCACCCTTTAATGGCCTGTTTTTAAGTCTAAGTGTGATTTTTGCAAATTATCGTCGTACTCTCAAACCAGGACACCCGGGACTACGCGGTCAGTTCCTACAAGTTGCATTGGTCCCGTGCGAGGAGTCCGTGCCTCCTACGGGGCCGTTTGGGGACTGGTTTGGGTTTTCACCCATAAAGGCTATTTTATAAGTCGAAATGTGATTTTTTCAAATTATCGTCATACTTTCAAACAGGGACACCCGGTACTACGCGGTCAGGTCCTACAAGTTGCATTGGTCCCGTGCGAGGAGTTCGTAAGTCCAAGTGTGAATTTTGCAAATTATCGTCGTACTCTCAAATCGGGAGACCTGGGACTACGCGGTCAATTCCTACAAGTTGCATGGGTCCCGTGCGAGGTGTTCGTACCTCCTACGGGGCCGTTTGGAGACTGGTTTGGGTTTTCACCCTTTAACGGCTTGTTTTTAAGTCTAAGTGTGATTTATGCAAATTATCGTCGTACTCTCAAATCGGGATACCCCGGACTATGCGGTCAGTTCCTACAAGTTCCATTGGTCCCGTGCGAGGTGTTCGTGCCTCCTACGGGGTCGTTTCGGGGCAGGTTTGGGTTTTCACCCTTTAATGGCTTGTTTTTAAGTCGTGTGATTTTTGCAAATTATCGTCATACTCTCAAGCCGGGACACCCGGGACTACGCGGTCAGTTCCTAAAAGTTGCATTGGTCCCGTGCGAGGTGTTCGTGCCTCCAACGGGGTCGTTTGGGGGCAGGTTTGGGTTTTCACCCTTTAACAGCTTGATTTTAAGTCTAAGTGTGATTTTTGCAAATTATCGTCATACTCTCAAACCAGGACACCCGAGACTACGCGGTCAGTTCCTACAAGTTGCATTGGTCCCGTGCGAGGTGTTCGTGCCTCCTACGGGGTCGTTTGGGGGCTGGTTTGCGTTTTCACCCTTTAATGGCCTGTTTTTAAGTCTGTGTGATTTTTGCAAATTATCATCGTACTCTCAAACCAGGACACCCGGGACTACGCGGTCAATTCCTACAAGTTGCATTGGTCCCGTGCGAGGTGTTCGTACCTCCTACGGGGCCGTTTGGGGACTGGTTTGGATTTTCACCCTTTAACGGCTTGTTTTTAAGTCTAAGTGTGATTTTTGCAAATTATCGTCGTACTCTAAAATCGGGATACCCGGGACTACGCGGTCAATTCCTACAAGTTGCATTGGTCCCGTGCGAGGTGTTCGTGCCTCCTACGGGGTCGTTTGGGGGCTGGTTTGGGTTTTCACCCCTTAACGGCTAGTTTTTAAGTCTAAGTGTGATATTTGCAAATTATCGTCGTACTCTCAAATCGGGAGACCGGGGACTACGCGGTCAGTTCCTACAAGTTGCATTGGTCCCGTGCGAGGTGTTCGTACCTCCTACGGGGTTTGGGTTTTCACCCGTTAACGGCTAGTTTTTAAGTCTAAGTGTGATTTTTGCAAATTATCGTCATACTCTCAAACCAGGACACCCGGGACTACGCGGTCAGTTCCTACAAGTTGCATTGGTCCCGTGCGAGGTGTTCGTGCCTCCTACGGGGTCGTTTGGGGGCTGGTTTGGGTTTTCACCATTTAATGGCCTGTTTTTAAGTCTAAGTGTGATTTTCGTAAATTATCATCGTCCTCTCAAACCAGAACACCCGGGACTACGCGGTCAGTTCCTACAAGTTGCATTGGTCCCGTGCGAGGTGTTCGTACCTCCTACGGGGTCGTTTGGTGGCTGGTTTGGGTTTTCACCCCTTAACGGCTAGTTTTTAAGTCTAAGTGTGATTTTTGCAAATTATCGTCGTACTCTCAAATCGGTATACCCGAGACTACGCGGTCAGTTCCTACAAGTTGCATTGGTCCCGTTCGAGGTGTTCGTGCCTCCTACGGGGTCGTTTGGAGGCTGGTTTGGGTTTTCACCCCTTAACGGCTTGTTTTTAAGTCTAACTGTGATTTTTGCAAATTATCGTCGTACTCTCAAATCGGGATACCAGGACTACGCGGTCAGTTCCTACAAGTTGCATTGGTCCCGTGCGAGGTGTTCGTGCCTCCTACTGGGTCGTTTGGGGGCTGGTTTGGGTTTTCACCCCTTAACGGCTAGTTTTTAAGTCTAAGTGTGATTTTTGCAAATTATGGTCATACTCTCAAATCAGGAGACCAGGGACTACGCGGTCAGTTCCTATAAGTTGCATTGGTCCCGTGCGAGGTGTTCGTGCCTCCTATGGGGTCGTTTGGGGGCTGGTTTGGGTTTTCACCCTTTAACGGCTTGTTTTTAAGTCTAAGTGTGATTTTTACAAATTATCGTCATACTCTCAAGCCGGGACACCCGGGACTACGCGGTCAGTTCCTATAAGTTGCATTGGTCCCGTGCGAGGTGTTCGTGCCTCCAACGGGGTCGTTTGGGGGTTGGTTTGGGTTTTCACCCTTTAACAGCTTGTTTTTAAGTCTAAGTGTGATTTTTGCAAATTATCGTCATACTCTCAAACCAGGACACCCGAGACTACGCGGTCAGTTCCTACAAGTTGCATTGGTCCCGTGCGAGGTGTTCGTGCCTCCTCCGGGGTCGTTTGGGGGCTGGTTTGGGTTTTCACCCTTTAATGGCCTGTTTTTAAGTCTAAGTGTGATTTTTGCAAATTATCATCGTACTCTCAAAAACCAGGACACCCGGGACTACGCGGTCAGTTTCTACAAGTTGCATTGGTCCCGTGCGAGGTGTTCGTGCCTCCTACGGGGCCGTTTGGGGGCTGGTTTGGGTTTTCACCCCTTAACGGCTAGTTTTTAAGCCCAACTGTGATTTTTTCAAATTATCATCCTACTTACAAACCGGGAGATCCGGTACTACGCTGTCAGTTCCTACAAGTTGCAATTGTCCCGTGCGAGGTGTTCGTACCTCCTACGGGGCCATTTGTGGACTGGTTTGGGTTTTCACCCTTTAACGGCCTGTTTTTAACCCTAAGTGTGATTTTTGAAAATTATCCTCATACTCTCAAATCGGGAGACCTGAGACTACGTGGTCAGATTCTACAAGTTACATCGGTCCCATACGAGGTTTTCGTGCCTCCTACGGGGTCGTTTGGGGGCCGGTTTGGGTTTTCACCCTTTAACGGCATGTTTTTAACTCTAAGTGCGATTTTTGCAAATTATCGTCATACTCTCAAACTGGGAGACCCGGGACTATGCGGTCAGTTCCTACAAGTTACATTGGTCCCGTGCGAAGTGTTCGTGCCTCCTACGGGGTCGTTTGGGGTCGATTTGGGTTTTCACCCTTTAACGGCCTGTTTTTAAGTTTACATGTGATTTTTACAAATTATCATCCTATTTACAAACCGGGAGACCCGGGACTACGCGGTCAGTTCCTACAAGTTGCATTGGTCCCGTGTGAGGTGTTCGTACCTCCTACGGGGCCGTTTGGGGGCTGGTTTGGGTTTTCACCCTTAAATGGGCTGTTTTTAAGTCTAAGTGTGATTTTTGCAAATTATCATCGTACTCTCAAACCAGGACACCCGGGACTACGCGGTCAGTTCCTACAAGTTGCATTGGACCCGTGCGAGGTGTCCGTGCCTCCTACAGGGCCGTTTGGGGACTGGTTTGGGTTTTCACCCCTTAACGGCTAGTTTTTAAGTCTAAATGTGATTTTTTCAAATTATTGTCATACTTTCAAACCGGGACACCCGGTACTACGCGGTCAGTTCCTACAAGCTGTATTGGTCCCGTGCGAGGTGTCCGTGCCTCCTACGGGGTCGTTTCGGGGCTGGTTTGGCTTTTCACCCTTAACGGCTAGTTTTTAAGTCCAAGTGTGATTTTTGCAAATTATCGTCGTACTCTCAAATCGGGATACCCAGGACTACGCGGTCAGTTCCTACAAGTTGCATTGGTCCCATGCGAGGTGTTCGTGCCTCCTACGGGTTCGTTTGGGGGCTAGTTTGGGTTTTCACCCCTTAACGGCTAGTTTTTAAGTCTAACTGCGATTTTTGCAAATTATCGTCATACTCTCAAATCGGGAGATCCAGTACTAGGCGGTCAGTTCCTACAAGTTGCATTGGTCCCGTGCGAGGTGTTCGTACCTCCTACAGGGTCGTTTGGGGGCTGGTTTGGGTTTTCACCCCTTAACGGCTAGTTTTTAAGTCTAATTGTGATTTTTGCAAATTATCGTCACACTCTCAAATCGGGAGACCAGGGACTACGCGGTCAGTTACTACAAGTAGCATTGGTCCCGTGCGAGGTGTTCGTACCTCCTACGGGGCCGTTTGGGGGCTGGTTCGGTTTTCACCCTTTAATGGCTTGTTTTTAAGTCTAAGTGTGATTTTTGCAAATTATCGTCAAGCCGGGACACCCGGGACTACGCGGTCAGTTACTACAAGTTGCATTGGTCCCGTGCGAAGTGTTCGTACCTCCTACGGGGCGGTTTGGGGGCTTGTTTCGGTTTTCACCCTTTAATGGCCTGTTTTTAAGTCTAAGTGTGATTTTTGCAAATTATCATCGTACTCTCAAACCAGAACACCCGGGACAACGCGATCAGTTCCTACAAGTTGCATTGGTCCCGTGCGAGGTGTTCGTGCCTCCTACGGGGCCGTTTGGGGGCTGGTTTCGGTTTTCACCCCTTAACGGCTAGTTTTTAAGTCTAAGTGTGATTTTTGCAAATTATCGTCGTACTCTAAAGTCGGGATACCCGGGACTACGCGGTCAGTTCCTACAAGTTGCATTGGTCCCGTGCGAGGTGTCCGTGCCTCCTACGGGGTCGTTTGGGGGCTGGTTTGGGTTTTCACCCTTAAATGGCCTGTTTTTAAGTCTAAGTGTGATTTTTGCAAATTATCGTCATACTCTCAAGCCGAGACACCCGGGACTACGCGGTCAGCTCCTATAAGTTGCATTGGTCTCGTGCGAGGTGTTCGTGCCTCCAACGGGGTCGTTTGGGGGCTGGTTTGGGTTTTCACCCTTTAACAGCTTGATTTTAAGTCTAAGTGTGATTTTTGCAAATTATCGTCATACTCTCAAACCAGGACACCCGAGACTACGCGATCAGTTTCTACAAGTTGCATTGGTCCCGTGCGAGGTGTTCGTGTCTCCTACGGGGTCGTTTGGGGGCTGGTTTGGGTTTTCACCCTTTAATGGTCTGTTTTTAAGTCTATGTGTGATTTTTGCAAATTATCATCGTACTCTCAAACCAGGACACCCGGGACTACGCGGTCAATTCCTACAAGTTGCATTGGTCCCGTGCGAGGTGTTCGTACCTCCTACGGGGCCGTTTTGGGACTGGTTTGGATTTTCACCCTTTAACGACTTGTTTTTAAGTCTAAGTGTGATTTTTGCAAATTATCGTCGTACTCTAAAATCGGGATACCCGGGACTACGCGGTCAATTCCTACAAGTTGCATTGGTCCCGTGCGAGGTGTTCGTGCCTCCTACGGGGTCGTTTGGGGGCTGGTTTGGGTTTTCACCCCTTAACGGCTAGTTTTTAAGTCAAAGTGTGATATTTGCAAATTATCGTCGTACTCTCAAATCGGGAGACCGGGGACTACGCGGTCAGTTCCTACAAGTTGCATTGGTCCCGTGCGAGGTGTTCGTACCTCCTACGGGGCCGTTTGGGGGCTGGTTTGGGTTTTCACCCTTTAACGGCTAGTTTTTAAGTCTAAGTGTGATTTTTGCAAATTATCGTCATACTCTCAAGCCGGGACACCCGGGACTATGCGGTCAGTTCCTACAAGTTGCATTGGTCCCGTGCAAGGTGTTCGTGCCTCCTACGGGGTCGTTTGGGGGCTGGTTTGGGTTTTCACCCCTTAACGGCTAGTTTTTAAGTCTAAGTGTGATATTTGCAAATTATCGTCGTACTCTCAAATCGGGAGACCGGGGACTACGCGGTCAGTTCGTACAAGTTGCATTGGTCCCGTGCGAGGTGTTCGTACCTCCTACGGGGCCGTTTGGGGGCTGTTTTGGGTTTTCACCCTTTAACGGCTAGTTTTTAAGTCTAAGTGTGATTTTTGCAAATTATCGTCATACTCTCAAGCCGGGACACCCGGGACTATGCGGTCAGTTCCTACAAGTTGCATTGGTCCCGTGCACGGTGTTCGTGCCTCCTACGGGGTCTTTTGGGGCTGGTTTGGGTTTTCACCCTTTAATAGCTTGTTTTTAAGTCTAAGTGTGATTTTTGCAAATTATCGTCATACTCTCAAACCAGGACACCCGAGACTACGCGTTCAGTTCCTAAAAGTTGCATTGGTCTCGTGCGAGGTGGTCGTACCTCCTACGGAGTCGTTTGGGGGCTGGTTTGGGTTTTCACCCTTTAACGGCATGTTTTTAACTCTAAGTGTGATTTTTGCAAATTATCGTCATACTTTCAAACCGGGACACCCGGGACCACGCGGTCAGTTCCTACAAGTTGCATTGGTCCCGTGCGAGGTGTTCGTGCCTCCTACGGGGCCGTTTGGGGGCTGGTTTGGGTTTTCAACCTTTAACGGCTTGTGTTTTAAGTCTAAGTGTGATTTTTGCAAATTATCATCGTACTTACAAACCGGGAGATCCGGGACTATGCGGTCAGTTCCTACAAGTTGCATTGGTCCCGTGCGAGGTGTTCGTGCCTCCTACGGGGTCGTTTGGTGGCTGGTTTGGGTTTTCACCCCTTAATGGCTAGTTTTTAAGTCTAAGTGTGATTTCTGCAAATTATCGCCGTACTCTCAAATCGGGAGACCCTGGAGTACGCGGTCAGTTCGTACAAGTTGCATTGGTCCCGTGCGAGGTGTTCGTACCTCCTACGGGGCCGTTTGGGGGCCGGTTTCGGTTTTCACCCTTTAACGGCTTGTTTTTAAGTCAAGTGTGATTTTTACAAATTATCGTCATACTCTCAAACCGGGAGACCCAGGACCACGCGGTCAGTTCCTACAAGTTGCATTGGTCCTGTGCGAGGTGTTCGTGCCTCCTACGGGATCGTTTGGGGGCCGATTTGTTTTTCCACCCTTTAACGGCCTGTTTTTAAGTTTACGTTTGATTTTTGCAAATTATCGTCCTATTCACAAACCGGGAGATCCGGGACTACGCGATCAGTTCCTACAAGTTACATGGGTCCCGTGCGAGGTGTCCGTGCCTCCTACGGGGTCGTTTGGGGGCCGGTTTGGGTTTTCACCCTTTAACGGCTTGTTTTTAAGATTAAGTGTTGATTTTTACAAATTTTCATCATATTCCAAACCGGAAGACCCGGGACTGCGCGAACAGTTCCTACAAGTTACATTGGTCCCATGCGAGTTTGTGCCTCGTACGGGATTGTTTGGGGGCTGGTTTGGGTTTTCACCCTTTTACGGCTTGTTTTTAAGTTTAAGTGTTGATTTTTACAAATTATCGTCATATTCTCAAACCGGGAGACTCGAGACTAAGCGGTCATTTCCTACAAGTTACATTGGTCCTGTGCGACGTGTTCGTGCCTCTTACGGGACCGTTTGGGGTCTGGTTTGGATTTTCACCCTCAAACGGCTTATTTTCAAGCCTAATCTACGTATTTTATAATTATCATCATATTCTCAAACTGGAAGTCCCGGGACTGCGGGGTCAGTTCAGACGAGTTACATTGGTCCCGTGGGAGGTGTTCGTGCCTCTTACGGGGCCGTTTGGGGGTTGGTTTGGGGTTTTACCCTCAAACGGCTTATTTTGAAGCCTAATCTATGTATTTTGAAATTATCGTCATATTCTCAAACCGAGAGACCCGGAACTACACGGTCAGTTCATACGAGTTACATTAGTCCCGTGCGAGGTGTCCGTGCCTCTTACGGGACGGTTTGGGGGCTGGTTTGGGTTTTCACCCACAAACGGCTTGTTTTCAAGCCGAATCTACGTATTTTGAAATTATCGTCATATTCTCAAACTGGGAGACTCGGGACTACATGGTCAGTTCGTACGAGTTACATTGGTCTCGTACGAGATGTTCATACCTTTTACGGGGCCGTTTGGGGGCTGGTTTGAGTTTTCACCCTCAAACGGCTTGTTTCAAGCCTAATCTACGTATTTTGAAATTATCGTCATATACGATGTCAGTTCATACAAGTTACATTGGAGCGAGAATAGTTACAATGCACAAATCAAATTAAGGTTTCAAAAACCATTTCAAAAACAGTAAATAACTAAATGAATTCATTCAATGTTTGTAGATGATGCGTTCAAGTTGAAGCAGATGATGTTTAGACGAATATGTCATGTATGTCAACATAAAATGAACAACTAAGAGAGATTTCTATTAGAACATGATGAATTAGAATTATTAGGATATAATTTTGGAAACATTCATACGCTTTTGAATTAATGGACATAATTTGTGGTCCAAATTTTAGTGTTTCCAAATTAGTCTTATGGTTCTCAAAAAGTGAACACCAAAATCTATTTTGCCTAGGCAAAATAAATTTGGTCCTGATTTATTTTCAACACTCCCTACTTGCTCAAAACCCAAACACACGCACCCATTCCCCACCTGCTCACACCCTCTTGCCAAAACCTACACACCCCATATACTAACTGGCCCCCTTCATCTCCCCATATACCAGCTACACTCTCATAAAACAAAATACCCAAACTCCCTACACCTGCTGCCGAACAAAAAAACCCATACCCTTAAACCTTGCTCCCATGGCCCTGCTTCATCTACCTGCTGTCACCCATAACCATACCCCCCATGTGACCCTACCAACCCCAAACAAACCTCCTCCACAGCCCCTTAAACCCCTGCTGATACCCCCTGCAGTTACCCTACATGTCCACCTTGAAACCCACCCAATATCCATACTAGTCCTTCACCACCCTACTACCATACCTGTCATCCACAACCCCTGAATCCCCTGCTAATGTACACAAGAATACAACAAATAATCCGTCATATATAATCATCATAATATATATAAGGTTATTTCAATTTAGCCCTGGGTTTATTAGTGATTTTGATTTACACATCCAACTATAACATAATTATATCACAAAAGAATACCCGTGTTCGTCCTGTATCAGCGACGACAAATGTTGGAAGGCTGATGCTCGCAGTTGTTTCCTTCAACTTATTCCTGATAGAATTACCATAGCATCACATACAAAAATGAATTTTTCACAAACGAAATTATACATTTTCTACAATATAAGTGTAAATAAAGTCAAATTAGATCACCTGCTTACATTTCTTGTTGATTCTTGCACGTAACAACTATTTTAGCTTGCCCACAAAGCTCCCATCTTCTCAAAAGATATCGATGGTTGCACAGTATGCCATGTGTACTTATCCTGCTAACCCAAATCAGGATATTCATTTGAAGAATCACAGATGGGGTCATTATTTCATTTGTGGGTATAAAGGTCACTATGAATTTGTAAAATCAAGAGGTCTGGATGTTGATGTACTAGTTGGACTTGATGTTATTGTTGAAACAACAGTTTCTACAGGGTCTAAACTCTCGAGCTCAGCAGCATTTGTTTTCTCTTCTACAATTGCAATAATGCCCGCCTTCAATGTCAACTTGCCCAAGAAAGAACTTGCTCAACTTATATGTAGTGTGAACGGCACATTGGGACACAATCTGGTGGAATGGACCAGGCTATCTCTGTCACGGCCAAATTTGGGTTTGCAGAGTTGATTGATTTCAATGCTATTCGTGCAATTGACGTGCAACGTTCTGCTGGTGGTTCCTTCATAATTGCTCACTCATTGGCTGAATCCCAGAAAGCAGTCACTGCTGCTACAAATTACAATAATCGTGTCATCAAATGCCAGCAATTCACACATCTAGATAATTGTATGTTAATCTTTGAACTCTGATTCAGAAGTAACTGAACCATAAAAGTACCTGTTGGTAAATCACTGCCAAAAAGACATCATGAAACCCCAAGAATTTATTGAATGGCCGCTGCGAAAATCACTGTAAGGAAAAAAACAAAAAAATGGAAAACTAAGTAAGAAAACTAAAATGGCACTGAATTTTTACACATGAATAGAGAATAAAAATATACACATGAATAGAGAATAAAAATGGAAGACCAATATACATATGAATAGAGAATAAAAATGCCAAGAAAATGGCACTAAATTTTTAACAAACATCAACATAAAAATAGTACAGTGTTGCTTAACTTCTTATACAGTTCTGATGAACTATGCAGTTCAACCATCGATTACTGCTTAATTGCGGCAACAGTTCAACTCATAAAGTGCTATTAAACTATGCACTACTTTTGTACTCCCTCCACTATTTCCAAGTATTTTTACTCATAAATAGATTTTCTTGAATTCTGGGGACTTTTTCAAATCTTCCTCGTGTTTTTTCGGATCAGACAAACTGCTATGCACTGTCAATATATACTATACTCCAAGAGAAACACTCATGAAATTTATCGAGAGAGGAAAGACATACATTACTCCGGCCTAAATGGTCGATTGTCTACAGAACTTGCAACCCTAAGTGCAGACCTTCAAGTAGTTTAGTATACCTCAAAATGTTTCCTGGTCAATCTTCTGTTAGGGGCATTGTAAGAGGCTCTATGGTGGGTGATTTCTGTATGAAAATAGTAATAGCTCTATTAACCAAGCTCACCTATATTTGCAGTAATAATGATAACCAACCAAAAACTCATAGTGAGCATATAGAACGAAAACCCAAAATTGTCCTGTTAAAATCGAAAACCCAAAATACTCAAATCCAACCATAATAATCAAATCGAAAACCCAAAATACCCGGTTAAAATCGAAAACCCAAAACACCCAAATGAAACCCTAATTACTCAAAATGGGTTAAAATTTTCAATCGGGCATTTTGTCGAACAACATGGTCATGTTTTTTTTTGTTTATTCTTCTTGACCAAATTATCATTACAAATCAACAGACATTGACAACAATGTGTGTGAAAATAATGTATAACACTTGTATTTTGAGCCAGAAAATGATAACATACCAACACAAATACCAAAACATAGGCTTATCGCACTACATGAATTTCAAACCTAAATTGAATGAAAAGAGTTGGAATTCATACTTAAGAGGATGATTTGGGACTGAAATTGATTCGGAAATATAGGATTATGAAGTGTTGGAGCTCGACTTGGACTTTCACAGCCTGGATCCGATTCATGGCTTCCCAAACTTCTTGGTTCGCTTTGTGTGGTATCAAAGACTGAATGTTGCCCGACAAAGAGCGCCAAAACCTGCTTGGTTACAGTTTCAGTCTAGGAGAGAGAGAAAGATTAAGAGATCTGATAATGAGAGAGGAAAAAAAGAGCGGGAGATCAAAATATTTGGCATCAGAATTTTTTTTAAGGTATTTATATTTAGTTAAAGTGTCCTCAGTTTTGGCACACTTTTAAACCGTGCCAAAATTTGGCACGGCTTTAACGTGTGCCAGATTTCCATTAAACCGTGTCAAAATTTGGCACGGTTCTAAAGTGTGCCAGATTTTTAATATCAGGGTGTGCCGAATTGCTGCTTTTGGTGTAGTGTCACCGGTCTCCCAATCTGAGAATATGACGATAATTTCAAAATACGTAGATTAGGCTTAACAAGAAGTAGTTAAGGTTGAATCCGCAAACCAGCCACCTAACGCCCCCCTAAGAAGCAAGAGCACCTTGCAGGTGACCAATGTAAGTTATACGAACTGACAGCGTAGTCACGGGCCTCTCGGTATGAGACTGTGACGATAATTTGAAAATATATCGTATTAGCTTAAAAAGAAGCCCTTAAAGGGTGAAAACCCAAACCAGCCCCCAAACGGCCCCGTAAGAGGCACGAACACCTCGCACGGGACCAATGTAACTTGTACAAACTGACCGCATAGTCACGGGTCTCCCGGTTTGAGAATATGACGGTAATTTCAAAATACATAGATTAGGCTTAAAACACATGCCGTTTGAGGCTCAAAACCCAAACCAGACCCCAAATGGCCCCGTAAGAGGCACGAACACCCCGCACGGGACCAATGTAAGTTGTACGAACTGACAGTGTAATCACGGGCCTCTCGGTTTGAGAATATGACGATAATTTTAATATATATCGATTAACCTTAAAAACAAGCCCTTAAAGGGTGAAAACCCAAACCACCCCCAAACGGCACCGTAAGTGGCACGAAAACCTCGCACGGGACTAGTGTAACTTGTACAAACTGACCGCGCAAGCACGGGTCTCCCTGTTTGAGAATATGAAGATAATTTCAAAATACATAGATTAAGCTTCAAAACAAGTCGTTTGAGGGAGAAAACCCTAACCTACCCCCTAACGGCCCCTAAGAGGAACGAACACTTCGCACGGGAACCATGTAAGTTGTACGAACTTACAGCGTAGTCACGGGCCTCTCGGTTTGAGAATATGACGATAATTTGATAATATATCGATTAAGCTTAAAAACAAGCCCTTAAAGGGTGAAAACCCCTTCCAGCCCCCAAACGGCCACGTAAGAGGCACGAACACTCGCACGGGACCAATGTAACTTATACAAATAGACCGCATAGTCAAGGGTCTCTCGTTTTGAGAATATGACAATAATTTCAAAATATGTAGATTAGGCTTAAAAACAACCCTTTTAATGGTGAAAATCAAAACCAACCCCCAAACGGCACCCTAAGAGGCACGAACACCTCGCACGGTACCAATGTAAGTTGTACGCACTGACAGCGTAGTCACGAGCCTCTCGGTTTAAGAATATGACCATAATTTGAAAATATATCGATAAAGCTTAAAAATTAGCCCTTAAAGGATGAAAATCCAAAGCAGCCACCAAATGACCCCGTAAGAGGCATGAACACCTCGCCCGGGACCAATGTAACTTGTACAAACTGACTGCATAGTCACGGGTCTCCCGATTTCAGAATATGACGATAATTTCAAAATACGTAGATTAGGCTTAAAAACAAGCCGTGAGAGGGTGAAAACCCAAACCAGCCTTCTAACCGCCCCCTAAGAGGCAGGAACTCCTCGTACGTGACAAATGTAAGTTGTACGAACTGACAGCGTAGTCATGGGACTCACGGTTTGAGAATATGACGATAATTTGAAAATATATCGATTAAGCTTAAAAACAAGCCCTTTAAGGGTGAAAACCCAAACCAACTCCGAAACAGACTAGAATATAATGATAATTTCAAAATACGTAGATTAGGCTTAAAAACCAGCTGTTTGAGGGTGAAAACCCAAACCAGCCTTCTAACGGCCCCCTAAGAGGCACGGACACCTCGTACGGGACCAATGTAAGTTGTACGAATTGACAGCATAGTCACGGGACACTCGGTTTGAAAATATGACGATAATTTGAAAATATATCGATTAAGCTTAAAAACTAGCCCTTAAAGGGTTAAAACCCAAACCAGCCCACAAACATCCCCGTAAGAGGCACGAACACCTCGCAGGGGACCAATGTAACTTGTACAAACTGACCGCGTAGTCACGGGCCTCCAGATTTCAGAATATGACAGTAATTTCAAAATACGTAGATTAGGCTTCAAAATAAACCGTTTGAGGGTGAAAACCAAAACCAACCCCCATATGGCCCCGTAAGTGGAACAAATACCTCACACTGGCCCAGTCTAAGTTGTACGGACTGACAGCGTAGTCACGGGTCTCTCGGTTTGAGAATATGACGATAATTTCAAAATACGTTGATTAGGCTTAAAAATAAGCCGTCTGAGGGTGAATACCCAAACCAGCACCCTAACGCCCCCCCTAAGAGGCACGAACACCTCGCACAGAACCAATGTAAGTTGTACGAACTGAAAGCGTAGTCAAAGGCATCTCGGTTTGAGAATATGACGATAATTTGAAAATATATCGATTAAGCTTAAAAACTAGCCCTTAAAGGGTGAAAACCCAAAGCAGCCACCAAACGGCCCTGTCAGAGGCACGAACACCTCCCCCGGGACCAATGTAACTTGTACAAACTGACTGCGTAGTCACGGGTATCCCGGTTTCAGAATATGCTGATAATTTCAAAATACGTAGATTAGACTTAAAAACAAGCCGTTTGAGGGTGAAAGCCTAAACCAGCCTTCTAACGGCCCCCTAAGAGGCACGAACTCCTCGTACGTGACCAATGTAAGTTGTACGAACCAGTGTTTTAAAAAGCGCGCTATTGCGAACGCAATAGCGCGCTATTGCGTTTTGCGAAGGAGAAAAGCAACGCAATTGGGTATGCTATTTGTGATGCTCCTGTAGCGTGCGCAATTGAGCGTGATTTAGCGCAATTTAGCCCGAAAGTGCGCGAAAGTGCGCAAAAGTACGCAAAAGTGCGCAATTGGAGCGCAATCGGAGAACTTAAAAACAAAAAATACAAAACACTAACGTTTTGTAAAAAAAGGAACCGGAATGGTGTTTACCTGCTGTCGATCCCAGAAAAACCCTAAGAAAACACTCCTTACCTGCTGCCGATCCAGTCCGGAGGTCTCTCTCTCCTGCCAATCTAGTTCGTTTGTCCCTTTCTGCTACAGATCCAGTTTGTTTGTCAGTTATATTTGCCCTAAGCTATAAAAATATCTCATTCTGAGATTTTTTTTGTTCAGTTAACTTTGTTTGGGAGCTGTTGAGTTAACTTTTTTTGTAACTTTGTTTTAATAACTCTCTTTTTTTTCATATCTCATTCTGAGATTTTTTTGTTCAGTTAACATGTCTGGGAGCTTTAAAAACTCATTTGATTTTGTAACTTTGTTTCAATAACTCTTTTTTTTTATATCTCATCCTGAGAATTTTTTCAAATCTCAGATAATGCAATTTTTTTAAATAAACTCAGTAGAAAATGTAATTTTTTGGCTTTAAAAATGTATTATTATATTACAAGACTTAGTTTACAAGTATAATGTTATTTTACAAATTTGTTGAAATGTTACTTATTTTTACGAATTTCAATTTAAAATGTTAATTCCTTTTTATTTTTTTACAAATTTCAGTTTAAAATTTTACTTATTTTTTGTTTACAATTATGGGTTTAAAATATAACATTTTTCACAAATCCAATTTAAAATATTACAATTTTTTTCACCAATTTCAGTTAAAATGTTAGTTATTTTACAAATTTCAATATAAAATGTTACTTTTTAATAAAATATAAGTTGCAAATGTTGCCCTTTTTTTTTAAATTTCAGTTTAAAATGTCACTTCCTTAAAAATTTCATTTTAAAATGTTGTTTATTAATTTATTTAAATATTTATATGTTTTTCTAGTTAAAAAAATGGAATGCACGAATTGCTTGCGCGATGCGCGACGCGACTTTGGAGCCAAAACGCGACACCCTACGCGACCGCGATTTAAAACACTGGTACGAACTGACAGCGTAGTCACGAACAGGACTCTCGGTTTGAGAATATGACGATCATTTGAAAATATATCGATTAAGCTTAAAAACAAGCCCTTTAAGGGTGAAAACCCAAACCAACCCCGAAACAGACCCGTAAGAGGCACGAACACCTCGCACGGGACCAATGTAACTTGTATGAACTGGCCGCGTAGTCACGGGTCTCCCGGTTTGAGAATATGACGATAATTTCAAAATACGCAGATTAGGCATAAAAACAAGCCGTATGATGGTGAAAACCCAAACCAGCCCCCTAACGGCCCCCTAAGAGGCACGAACGCCGCGCACGGGACCATTGTAAGTTGTACGAACTGACAGCGTATTCACGGGACTCTCGGTTTGAGAATATGACGATAATTTGAAAATATATCGATTAAGCTTAAAAACAAGTCCTTAAAGCTTAAAAACCCCAACCAGCCCCCAAACGGTGATGTAAGAGACACGAATACGTCGCACGGGACCAATGTAACTTGTACAATTAGACCGCGTAGTCACGGGTCTCGCGATTTGAGAATATGACGATAATTTCAAAAAACGTAGATTAGGCTTAAAAACAAGCCGTATGAAGGTGAATACCCAAACCAGGCCCCTAACGCCCCCCTAAGAGTCACGAACACCTTGCACGGGACAAATGTAAGTTGTACGAACTGACAGCGTAGTCACGGGGCTCTCGATTTTTCAATATGACGATAATTTGAAAATATATCGATTAAGCTTAAAAACAAGCCCTTAAAGGGGAAAAACCCAAATCACCCCCAAACGGCACCGTAAGTGGCACGAACCAATGTTTTAAATCGCGGTCGCGCAGGGTGTCACGTTTTGGTTCCGAAATTGCGTCGCGCAAATAGCGTCGCGTATTGCGCAAGCAATTTATGCATTCCAGATTTTTAATTTGAAAAACATGTAGCAACTATAAATAAATAAATAAGCTCAAACAATCACTCCAAATCATTTCAAATATAGTCATAAAGCCATAAAGTGCTACAACATTCCAAATAAAATACAAAAATAAGACCATATTGTTCCAAACTTAGGACCATATTGTTCCAAAAATCACAAAAGGGATTAAGTTTCAAAAATAAAATAACACCAAATGAGGTTTTTCAAAAATTGTCAAACATAAAAAATAAAAAAAAGAATTGTGTAAATTCTTACCAAAGTTGGATCGGGGCCTGCCAAACTGTGGAAGGAAGAGTCCGAAGCACTATTAATGAGTTTTTTTTTTAGTTTTCAAGATCGGGACTGTTAAAAGTGATTGAGGAAGGGTTTTGTTAAGTTGGGGTTGTCAAAACTATAATAAGGGTGATTTTTTTTATAGATCGGGGTTGTCAAAAGTGAATAAGGAAGTGTTTGCGTTTTTTTAACCTTTGTATTTACCAAAACGATGCCGTTTTGGTAAGCCAGAGGGTTTAAAAAATTCATGCATTGCGCGGCTATAGCGCAGGTTTGCGCACTTTTGCGTTAAATCACGCCAAATTGCGCCTAATAGCGCACGAAACAGCAACATCCCAAATAAAATACAAAAATAAGACCATATTGTTCCAAACTTAGGACAATATTGTTCCAAAAATCACAAAAGGGATTAAGTTTCAAAAATAAAATAACACCAAATGAGGTTTTTCAAAAATTGTCAAACATAAAAAATAAAAAAAAGAATTGTGTAAATTCTTACCAAAGTTGGATCGGGGCCTGCCAAACTGTGGAAGGAAGAGTCCGAAGCACTATTAATGAGTTTTTTTTTTAGTTTTCAAGATCGGGACTGTTAAAAGTGATTGAGGAAGGGTTTTGTTAAGTTGAGGTTGTCAAAACTATAATAAGGGTGATTTTTTTTTATAGATCGGGGCTGTCAAAAGTGAATAAGGAAGTGTTTGCGTTTTTTTAACCTTTGTATTTACCAAAACGACGCCGTTTTGGTAAGCCAGAGGGTTTACAAAATTCATGCATTGCGCGGCTATAGCGCAGGTTTGCGCACTTTTGCGCTAAATCACGCCAAATTGCGCCTAATAGCGCACGCAACAGCAACATCCCAGTTAGCAGACCCATTTGCGTTGCCTTTTTTCGTCGCAAAAGGCAATAGCGGGCTATTGCGTTCGCGATAGCGAGCTATTTAAAACACTGGCACGAACAGCTCGCACGGGACCAATGAAACATTTACAAACTGCCCGCATAGTCACCGGTCTCCCGATTTGAGAATATGACGATAATTTCAAGATACGTAAATTAGGCTTAAAACCATGCCATTTGAGGGTGAAAACCCAAACCAGCCCCCAAATGGCCCCGTAAGAGACACGAACACCTCGCGCGGGACCAATGTAAGTTCAACGAACTGACGGTGTAGTCACGGGCCTGTCGGTTTGAGAGTATGATTATAATTTGAAAATATATCGATTAAGCTTAAAAACAAGCCCTTAAAGGGTGAAAACCCCTTCCAGCCCCCAAACGGCCACGTAAGAGGCACGAACACTCGCACGGGACCAATGTAACTTATACAAATAGACCGCATAGTCAAGGGTCTCTCGTTTTGAGAATATGACCATAATTTCAAAATATGTAGATTAGGCTTAAAAACAACCCGTTTGATGGTGAAAATCAAAACCAACCCCCAAACGGCACCCTAAGAGGCACGAACACCTCGCACGGGACCAATGTAAGTTGTACGCACTGACAGCGTAGTCACGGGCCTCTCGGTTTATGAATATGACCATAATTTGGAAATATATCGATTAAGCTTAAAAATTAGCCCTTAAAGGATGAAAATCCAAAGCAGCCACCAAACGACCCCATAAGAGGCATGAACACCTCGCCCGGGACCAATGTAACTTGTACAAACTGACTGCGTAGTCACGGGTCTCCCGATTTTAGAATATGACGATAATTTCAAAATACGTAGATTAGGCTTAAAAACAAGCCGTGAGAGGGTGAAAACCCAAACCAGCCTTTTAACGGCCCCCTAAGAGGCACGAACTCCTCGTACGTGACAAATGTAAGTTGTACGAACTGACAGCGTAGTCACGGGACTCTCGGTTTGAGAATATGACGATAATTTGAAAATATATCGATTAAGCTTGAAAACAAGCCCTTTAAGGGTGAAAACCCAAACCAACTCCGAAACAGACTAGAATATAACGATAATTTCAAAATACGTAGATTAGGCTTAAAAACCAGCCGTTTGAGGGTGAAAACCCAAACCAGCCTTCTAACGGTCCCCTAGGAGGCACGGACACCTCGTACGGGACCAATGTAAGTTGTACGAATTGACAGCATAGTCACGGGACACTCGGTTTGAGAATATGACGATAATTTGAAAATATATCGATTAAGCTTAAAAACAAGCCCTTAAAGGGTTAAAACCCAAACTAGCCCACAACATCCCCGTAAGAGGCACGAACACCTCGCACGGGACCAATGTAACTTGTACAAACTGACCGTGTAGTCACGGGCCTCCAGATTTCGGAATATGACAATAATTTCAAAATACGTAGATTAGGCTTCAAAATAAGCCGTTTGAGGGTGAAAACCAAAACCAGCCCCCATATGGCCCCGTAAGTGGAACAAATACCTCACACTGGCCCAGTCTAAGTTGTACAGACTGACAGCGTAGTCACGGGTCTCTCGGTTTGAGAATATGACGATAATTTCAAAATACGTTGATTAGGCTAAAAAATAAGCCGTTTGAGGGTGAATACCCAAACCAGCACCCTAACGCCCCCCTAAGAGACACGAACACCTCGCACAGAACCAATGTAAGTTGTACGAACTGAAAGCGTAGTCAAAGGCATCTCCGTTTGAGAATATGACGATAATTTGAAAATATATCGATTAAGCTTAAAAACTAGCCCTTAAAGGGTGAAAACCCAAAGCAGCCACCAAACGGCCCCGTAAGAGGCACGAACACCTCGCCCGGGACCAATGTAACTTGTACAAACTGACTGCGTAGTCACGGGTATCCCGGTTTCAGAATATGCTGATAATTTCAAAATACGTAGATTAGACTTAAAAACAAGCCGTTTGAGGGTGAAAACCCAAACCAGCCTTCTAACGGCCCCCTAAGAGGCACGAACTCCTCGTACGTGACCAATGTAAGTTGTACGAACTGACAGCGTAGTCACGGACAGGACTCTCGGTTTGAGAATATGACGATAATTTGAAAATATATCGATTAAGCTTAAAAACAAGCCCTTTAAGGATGAAAACCCAAACCAGCAACCAAACGGCCCCGTAAGAGGCACGAACACCTCGCACGGGACCAATGTAACTTGTACAAACTGACCGCATAGTCACGGGTCTTTCGGTTTGAGAATATGACGGTAATTTCAAAATAAGTAGATTAGGCTTTAAAAACATGTCGTTTGAGGGTGAAAACCCAAACCAGCCCTCAAACGGACCCTAAGAGGCACGAACACCTCGCACGGTACCAATGTAAGTTGTACGAACTTACAGCATAGTCACGGGCCTCTCGGTTTGAGAATATGACGATAATTTGAGAATATATCGATTAAGCTTAAAAACAAGCCCTTAAAGGTTGAAAACCCAAACCAGCCCCCAAACGGCCCCGTAAGAGGCACGAACACGTCGCCCGGGACCAATGTGACTTGTACAAACTGATCGCGTAGTCACGGGTCTCCCGGTTTGAGAATATGACGATAATTTCAAAATACGTAGATGAGGCTTAAAAACAAATTGTTTGAGGTTGAATACCCAAACCAGCCACCTAAAGCCCCCCTAAGAGGCACGAACACTTCGCACGGGACCAATGTAAGTTGTACGAACTGACAGCGTAGTCACGGGACTCTCGATTTGAGAATATGATGAGAATTTGAAAATATATCGATTAAGCTTAAAAACAAGCCCTTAATGGGTGAAAACCCAAACCAGCGCCCAAACGGCCCTGTAAGAGGCACGAACACCCTGCACGGGACCAATGTAACTTGTACAAACTGACCTTACGCCCAATGCTAACAAGAGCAATTTCTATTCTTCTGGAGTTGAGGTTCCCACCATTCAGGATATGGAGGCTATTATGGGAATCTGTAGGAGTAGCCCCCCTTTCATGTACTTGGGTGTTCCTCTCATCAATTCTAGACTGAAGGCTGAAGATTGTAATAGGTTGATTGAGAGAATTACCAAACGTATCAATGGATGGGCAAACAAGTTGCTGAGCTATGCAGGGAGAACTCAACTCATTAAGTCTGTTTTATTTAGCATGCAGGTCTATTGGGCTAGCATCTTCATTCTACCCAAAGGGGTTACTGCCAAAATTGATCAACTGTTGAGAGATTTCTTATGGACTGGAAGTGCCCAAAGACACACAGGTGCTAAGGTGGCATGGAAGGACATCTGTAACACCACTGAAAATGGAGGTTTGGGAATTAAAAGCTTAGAGATGTGGAATGTGGCTGCCATTTTGAAGTTGTTATGGAACATATGCAATAAGGAGGACTGCTTGTGGGTCAGATGGTGCAACATCTACAAATTAAAAAGAAGAAGCATCTGGGCATTGACTATTCCTAGTGACTCATCATGGGGATGGAGGAAGATCCTGTAAATTAGGCCCCTTGCTAGACCTCTTATTAAGCATAGGATTGGGGACGGGAGAGGGACCTTCCTTTGGCATGATAATTGGCATCCCAATGGCCCTCTTGTGGAAAGATATGGGGAAAGAGTTATTTATGATGATGGAAGCAACCACAAAGCCATGGTGTCAGACCATATCCATGACACTAACTGGGTGTGGCCATCCAACTCTTGGGAATTATTGGAAATTCAAAATGCTGAGCTGCCTAGTTTTAGAATTGGCCAGAGTGATGAAGTGGTTTGGTCTCCTTCTACCCATGGCTTCTCCATTGGCTCAGCTTATAGGGAGATTTGTCCTAATGGGAATGCTATTTACTGGAAAAGGCTGGTTTGGAACAAGTCCAACATCCCAAATTGTTCGTTCATTCTTTGGCTTTCTTGCAAGAAGGCTTTACACACCAAGGATAAGCTCTTTGAGTGGGGAATTTCGGATAACAATCTTTGTTGCTGCTGCAACCAGGAGGTGGAAACCATTGCTCATCTTTTTAATGATTGCAGGTTGGCTATGGCTATTTGGGAGGAAATAAGGTGGCGAAATCAGGAGTATAGGGGGAAGCTCAATTGGGAGGGTGAAATTCAGAATGCTTATAATTGGGAATCCAGCACTATGGATAGGCTTAGATGTATCTCTTTCTCATCCACCATTTATTGCCTCTGGATGGAAAGGAATCGGAGGCTTTTCAATGGGATGATCAAGCCTACGGAGGTTATTATAAAGAATATTGAAGATATGATGAGAACTAGAGCTATCACTTGAAAAAAAGGGAGAAGATCCTACAATAATTGGATGGCATGCATCAACTGGAATATCCCGGATGCCTTTTGGTCGTAGGTTTGTAATTTGTTTTGGCATGCCTGTTTGTTGCCTTAGCTTGGTTCTTTAGGGATGTTCCCTATTGTTTGTGGAGTAGTACTCCTAGTTGCTTGTACAGTTTCTTCTTTGTTCTAATATACATAATTTCCCCCCAAAAAAAAGTTGTACGAACTTACAGTGTAGTCACGGGACTCTCGGTTAAGGGTGAAAACCCAAACCAACCCCCAAACAGACCCGTAAGAGGCACGAACACCTCGCACGGGACCAATGTAACTTGTATGAACTGACCGCGTAGTCACGGGTCTCCCGGTTTGAGAATATGATGATAATTTCAAAATACGTAGATTAGGCTTAAAAACAAGCCGCCTAAGAGGCACGAACACCTCGCACGGGACCAATGTAACTTGTACAAACTGACAGCGTAGTCACGGGTCTCCCGGTTTGAGAATATGACGATAATTTCAAAACACGTAGATTAGGCTTAAAAACAAGGCTTAAAAACAAGCCGCCTAAGAGGCACGAACACCTCGCACGGGACCAATGTAACTTGTACAAACTGACAGCGTAGTCACGGGTCTCCCGGTTTGAGAATATGACGATAATTTCAAAACACGTAGATTAGGCGTAAAAACATGCCGTTTGAGGGTGAAAACCCAAACCAGCACCCAATAGGCCCCGTAAGAGGCACGAACACCTCGCACGGGTCCAATGTAACTTGTACAAAATGACCGCGTAGTCACGGGTCTCCTGATCTGAGAATATGACGATAATTTCAAAATACGTAGATTAGGCTTAACAACAAGTCATTTGAGGTTGAATCCGCAAACCAGCCACCTAACGCCCCCCTAAGAAGCATGAGCACCTTACACGTGACCAATGTAAGTTGTACGAACTGACAGCGTAGTCACGGGCCTCTCGATTAGAGACTGTGACGATAATTTGAAAATATATCGATTAAGCTTAAAAAAAAGCCCTTAAAGGGTGAAAAACCCAAACCAGCCCCCAAACGGCCCCGTAAGAGGCACGAACACCTCGCACGGGACCAATGTAACTTGTACAAACTGACCGCATAGTCCCGGGTCTCCCGATTTGAGAATATAACGGTAATTTCAAAATACATAGATTAGGCTTAAAAACTTGCCGTTTGAGGGTCAAAACCCAAACTAGACCCCAAATGGCCCCGTAAGAGGCACGAACATTTCGCACGGGACCAATGTAAGTTGTACGAACTGACAGTGTAATCACGGGCCTCTCGGTTTGAGAATATGACGATAATTTTAAAATATATCGATTAACCTTAAAAACAAGCCCTTAAAGAGTGAAAATCCAAACCACCCCCAAACGGCACCGTAAGTGGCACGAAAACCTCGCACGGGACTAGTGTAACTTGTACAAACTGACCGCGCAGTCACGGGTCTCCCTTTTTTAGAATATGAAGATAATTTAAAAATACATTGATTAGGTTTAAAAACAAGTCGTTTGAGGGAGAAAACCCAAACCAGCCCCCTAACGGCCCCTAAGAGGCACGAACACCTCGCACGGGAACAATGTAAGTTGTACGAACTTACAGCGTAGTCACGGGCCTCTCGGTTTGAGAATATGACGATAATTTGAGAATATATCGATTAAGCTTAAAAACAAGCCCTTAAAGGGTGAAAACCCAAACGAGCCCCCAAAAGGCCCCGTAAGAGGCACGAACACCTCGCCCGGGACCAATGTTAGTTGTACAAACTGACAGCGTAGTCACGGGTCTCCCAGTTTCAGAATATGACGATAATTTCAAAATACGTAGATTAGGCTTAAAAACAAGCCGTTTGAGGGTGAAAACCCAAACCAGCCTTCTAACGGGCCCCTAAGAGGCACGAACACCTCGTGCGTGACCAATGTAAGTTGTACGAACTGACAGCGTAGTCACGAGACTCTCGGTTTAAGAATATGACGATAATTTGAAAATATATCGATAAAGCTTAAAAACAAGCCCTTAAAGGGTGAAAACCCAAACCAGCCCCCAAACGGCCCCGTAAGAGGCACGAAAACATCGCACGGGACCAATGTAACTTGTACAAACTGACCGCGTATTGAGATAGATTTTGTGATCGATTTGACGCCGGGCACTCGGCCTATTGCCCGCGCACCTTACCGTATGGCTCCAGCTGAGATGAGAGAGTTACGGGATCAGATTGAGCAGTTGTTGGGTCAGGGGTTTATCCGGAGGAGTACTTCGCCGTGGGGTGCCCCTGTGTTGTTCGTGAAGAAAAGGGATGGATCGTTGAGGTTGTGTGTGGATTACCGGGAGTTGAAAAAAGGTCACGATACGGAATAAGTATCCGTTGCCCCGAATCTGATCCCGTTGTCACGATACGGAATAAGTATCCGACCAGCTGAGAGGAGCTTCTTTTTTCTCAAAGATTGATTTGCGATCGGGATACCATCAGTTGCGTATAAGGGAGGAGGACGTCTCGAAGACTGCTTTCTTAACGAGATATGGTTCCTACGAGTTTCGAGTTATGCCTTTTGGTTTGACCAATGCTCCAGCCGTGTTTATGGACTTAATGAATAGGGTGTTCAGAGAGTTCCTAGATCAGTTCGTCATTGTCTTCATTGATGACATTCTGGTTTACTCCCAGACAGAGGAGGAGCACGCCGAGTATTTGAGGCAGGTTTTGCAGACGCTACGTCAGAACGAGTTGTATGCAAAATATGAGAAGTGTGGGTTTTGGCTGAAGGAGGTTCAGTTTTGGGGGCATATTATTTCGGACCGGGGGATATCTGTTGATCCGGGGAAGGTATCCGCGGTGAGGGAGTGGGGACAGCCCACGACACCGACTGAGATCCGTAGTTTCTTGGGCCTAGCAGGATACTATAGGAGGTTCATTCGGGGTTTCTCCAAGATAGCGGGTCCTTTGACACATCTGACTCGTAAGGGTGTGCCGTTCATTTGGAGTGATGCCTGCCAGTTGGCATTTGATGAGTTGAAGGACAAGTTGACCTCAGTACCTGTGTTAGCATTGCCGAGACCGGGGGTTGAGTATCTAGTTTACACCGATGCGTCCTTGCAAGGACTTGGAGGTGTATTGCAGCAGGAGAGTCAGGCCATAGCTTATGCTTCCTGTAAGCTTAAGCCTCACGAGAAGAACTACCCCACCCATGACTTGGAGTTAGCGGCAGTTGTATTTGCACTTCGGATTTGGAGACATTACCTTTTGGGGAAAAGTTTCAATTGTTCACGGACCACAAGTCCCTACAGTACCTATTCACGCAGAAAGAGTTGAATATGCGACAACGGAGGTGGCTTGAGTTTGTGAAGGATTATCAGTTTGATATCCAATATCACCCCGGCAAGGCTAACGTGGTAGCAGACGCGTTGAGCCGTAGGCCAGTAGATGAGGTGGCAGGGGTGTGGAAGGCAAAGTGGAAGGAGTTGGGACACCAGGATGCAGTGGCCCGATCGTTCATGTCTGTGATGACCGTTACACCGCAGATTGTCACGAAGGTGGTAAAGGCACAGGCAAATGACTCGTTCTGTCAGGAGCAGATAGTTCGATTACTAGCAGAGTGAGCCGAATCCTATACCGTTAGCTCAGACGGGGGATTACGCTTCAATGGGAGACTGGTAGTTCCGGAAGGGGAGGAATTGCGACACGAGGTGATGGCAGAGTCGCACGGCTCACGGTTCGCGGTACATCCCGGTGGGGACAAAATGTACCCAGACATGAGACGACAGTATTGGTGGAGCGGGATGAAGAGAGATATTGCCGTGTTTGTTTCCAAATGCGCCACTTGTCAGCTGGTAAAAGTGGATCATCAGAGACCGGCAGGGCTTCTACAGCCATTAGAGGTCCAGATGTGGATATGGGAGAGCATCTCCATGGACTTTATCACGGGGTTACCTATGTCACAGAGGGGTCACGACTCCATTTGGGTAATTGTGGACAGGTTGACCAAAGTCGCTCATTTTCTACCCGTAAGGACGGATTACACTACGGGACAGTATGCCCAGCTTTTCATTTCAGAAATAGTGAGACTTCACGGTGTGCCCCTAAATATCGTGTCTGACCGAGACAAGATATTTGTTTCACTGTTTTGGGAGAGTTTTCAGGGGACCATGGGCACGGAATTGCAGTTGAGTATGGCTTATCACCCGCAGACCGATGGGCAAACCGAGCGTACAAACCAGATGTTAGAGGACATGTTGCGTATGTGCATCATTGATTTTGGGGGTGGATGGGAGCAGTATCTTCCACTGGTGGAGTTTGCTTACAACAACTCCTACCAATTCACCATTGGCATGGCTCCATTTGAGGCGTTGTACGGTAGACCTTGTCGTTCCCCAGCATGTTGGTTGGAGGTGGGGGACAACAAACTACTTGGGCCGGAAGTGATTCAGGATACTTCGGCAAGGATAGAATTGATACGGAGTCGCATTCGGGTAGCTCAGGATCGGCAGAAGAGCTATGCTGATGCGAAGAAGTTCTTCAGGGAGTTCCAAGTGAGGGACCAGGTTTTACTCTGAGTATCTCCTATGAAGGGGATTATGCGATTTGGGAAGAAGGGGAAGTTGGCACCGAGATACGTGGGGCCATTTCCTATCATCGAGCGGATTGGGTCGGTTGCATATAGACTTGGGTTATCGGAGCATTTGCACAGGATTCATGATGTGTTTCATATTTCCTCGCTAAGGAAATATCTTAGGGACGATTTGACTCATTCTCACATTGCTTTGGAGGACATCGATCTCCAGCCTGATAGCTCCTACGAGGAGGGGCCGATTGCTATTTTGGACCGAAGTGAGCGGAAACTGCGGTCAAAGATAGTTCCGTTAGTACGTGTTCAGTGGCGGCATCATAATGCCGAGGAGTCCACATGGGAGCGCAAGGATGAGATGCGCGAACGTTATCCAGAGTTATTTGTACCAGGTACTTGCTAGTACCGAATTTCGGGACGAAATTCTGTTATTAGGGGGGAAATATGTAATACCCCGTATTTTTGTGATATTTATTTATGGGATTAATTGAATTAAATGTGTATTAATTGAGAAGTAATCCGGATAAAATACTAACGAGATGTGAGTTGGTATTTGATTATAATGCGTATATATGGCAATATATGAATATTGAGAATATTAAATTGTCGCGAGATAGAAATACGGCAATTTAGAAATTTTGTTGGGACGCGTGTGACAGTCGCGTCAGGAACATTATTTAATTAAAAAGTGAATTTTATTTTTACCAACCGTATGGTCATTTTGAGTGCGCCAACGTGTCCGGAAGGGTCGAAATAGTCAGAAAACACTAGCCGGGGGTTTAGTTTGGGTCCCGGGGCATTTTTAGGCCATACCGGCAACTTAAAAGGGTAGTTTGGTAATTTTGGAATTTTTGGATTTATGATTAACGAATTTTGGGAGTTTAAAATTGAAATTTTAATGACCCACCAACCCATTACCAGCAATTAACTGATTAGAGGGCTACGAGGGGTTTCATGAGAAGTTAGGAGAAGTTCCCAAAGAGAGAACCCTAACCCCATCTTCAACCTTCAACCTTGGGAGAAAAGGAGAGAGAGCAACCTTCATCAATTCAACGCCAAATTCAGAGAAAAATCCAAGGCAAGTGGTTTAATTACGTTATTCGCTACGAATGCTTCTTCCATGCGTAGAAATTTAAATAATTGCATTGTTTTGGGAGAATGACAAAAACCCATGAAATTGGAATTAGAAACTCATGTTTTGATAAAGAGATTGTACGTAGAATTGTGTTTGGGTGATTATACTGTTAGAAATACATCTTTCATGTTACAAAAACGGATTTAATTATGGTTACTGATAACTCTAAATTTCTAGGGTTCATGTTCATGAGATTTGGGAAAATTGGGGAGATTTGATGATTAGATGTGGTTTAGGATGATTTGACCACATATATATGTTAAAATACGACCTAAGTATGTTTATAAATGATTAGAAACCTTGAACTACTGTTGGAATGATGTTTAGATGAGATTAGAGGTGAAGAAAATTGGGAAAAATGAGATAGGAGAATTCTGGGCTCGAAACTGTCACCTCGTTAGAAGGCCTGCCCAAGTCGTTCGAACGAGCTCGTTCGAACGAGCTTCTAACGAGTTGACAGTTTGCCTTCTAATGAGTTGGATGTTCGTTAGATGCCCCTTTCGTTCGAACGAACTCTCGTTCGAACGACCTCGTTCGAACGAGACTTCTAACGAGTTGACAGATTGGCCTTTTTGGCCTGATTTGATTTCTAGTGTCCCGTAACCTTGTTTAATTGTAGAGATAACATTACCTTGATGACTAATTGATATAGTTGGGATATTCGGGATATATTGAGGAGTAAAATATAGAAGAATGATTTGAACCAAATGGTATTTGTGGATTAGGACGCGTGCGACTAATCACGATTCGAGGATGATTAATGACTTAAATGCATATAAACCGGGGGCATATAATTTGGGTGACATTAACAGTTGGTATAAGAATGAGAAGTATACCACTAATAATTATGGTAATTACTAAGATGTGTGCATGCTTAATATGTATGATTTTATGTGTATGACATACCTACCATACTTGCTATCACGGGAGGTTTGCGTTCGCTTAGGGCCATCTAACCTTTGTGTGCCTACGGGAGGGATTTAGATTGGTACCTCGAGGACATAGGTCAGAGAAGGACTTATTGAAAAGTTAGTAAGTCTGCTGATCGTGGGAGCGTAGGTATGTGCGTGACCCATGTGATGTGACTGTGTTCGCCTCCATTGTTTGTGATTTGCTATTATCTGAGAACGATTCCTGAGAGATTCGGAGTGCGTGATCCTTATGTACGTGATGTACCGGGATGGGATAGCAGAGTATGTGTGCATCACAGCTTAGACTCGGGGTGCTTGTATAGTATATTTATGATGTGAATAATATACGGTTAAATGAAAAGGAATTGTTATGTTTTCATTGCGAGTATAATTATAGTAAAGCCTTGATAAAGATAAAAAGGGATAACCTGCTATGTATTGTAATGCTAATAATTGAGAATCCGAGTTTAAGCAAAGCTATCTATTCAAGTGATAACATATGGGAATTCATATTGTGAATCGAGTAGATGGGTTAGAACTTATGTCGGTTTAGTTAGATATGAATACAACTTAGATGGGTACTGTACGTTAGGAGTGCACAAGTAGTCGAGAGGTGAGTATTTCATGTGAGAGCACGTCCTAACATGTATTTTGCATTCTTGGTTTTAATGTTATTAAAGCACTTGCTGTTTTTAAAACTATTCTCCACATTCGGGCTCTGACCCGTTTGCTTTCAAATCTGCTTTTTGTAAAAACCTTTTAGGTGCCCATCCAATAGGACACCATGCATAGGAATTCTATTCAGGTGACGAGCTGTAGCTGTTGTGGAAGTTACAGGGCCTTGACAGTAGACGCCTCCTTTCTAGTCTTGACTCCATATTCAGTTTTATCATTTGTAGGGCATGTCGCCCATTTCCTTTCGAGACATTTTATATTTCAGTTATTCAGACTTTGGTTTGTAATTTATTCAGGATGCAGACTTGTTTTATTTACTTCCATATTGGGATTGTTGTGAGGAGTATTTCCCCCAGACTCATTATTATTTGTTGGTTGCTCTATTGAGACTTTATCGTGAATGGTTGTGCTACATTTCTATAATTCATTTATTGCATGTTAATCAGATTTAATTTAAAATTTGGCAACTCACTTTTTAAATACTAGGTGGTTAGTAATCATTAAAAATGTTTTCGACAGTGATGCTATTAACTGAACCAACTTGGCATTTTGTATTGATTTAATAAAGGAGTAGCTACCCGGTATTTAATTAGTCGGGGTGTCACACTCACATCCACACACATTCTACACAAACAAACACATACCCACTCATTTTCTCCCCCCCCCCCCCCCCCCCCACACACACACACAAAGAAATGCACATACACATAATCTCCTTTCTCATGCACACACTTAATCATTTACTATCTCTCTCGCTCACACGAACACATGTTATCTCTCTCCCTCTCTCTTAATGCACACTTACATTCTCTTCCACATGCACACATTATCTCTTACTAACCCTCTCTCTCACACAAAGACAAAAGTATACAAACATAACCTTTTCTCTCTCTCTCATCATAACACACATGTTTTCCCTCTCCCTCTCCCTCACCCCCCTCTAACACACTCAATATCTCTCTTACACATACATTCCCAAACAAAGATTTAAGAAAATGCACACTTTTTCACACAAGCACTCACTTTTTCACACACACTATCATTTTGTCACATACACACGCACACATCACTCACATAAAATCACATACAAATGCACATGCCCTCTCACATACTCTCCCGCTATCCACACACATAAGCACATTCTCCCTTTCTCTCTCTCACACACCCCCACACCCCCACATAACTAAAATACAAAGGTATGGATGAGATGAGACTACACAACTGAATATAAAATGTACGACCCCTATAGTACTGAACATGGGAAATCCTTTATGCTACAACTCCCCTCATGCAATCCAAGTGCTGCAATAGAACCTTGAGTGGTTAGAGATGGGATCTCATTTGACGTATATTTGTCACTACTGTTTTTGCCCCCAAATTAGACTTCATTCCATCTTCTTTGTTGCACTCAACTCTTCATCTTCCATGGAACCTCCACAGCCTTCATAACGTCCAAGCCCACTCTTTGTATGTCTTTAGCCTCCACTAAATTTAGGGTTCATATGAAATGAAATAAATAACTAAACTAACTTACGTTTTTAACATGATTTTTGTCTCTTTTCTGATTTTAACATTAGCTTATTTATCCCAAAACCACACTCAAATGCTTCTAAACTTTCCCTGAAGGTTCAGTTTCCCATCATTTTAACATCATTTAGGTCTCCAAATAACTCAAATGTAATCTAAAAATGACAATACCAAATGTAATTTAATCTTATCCCAAAATTTTAGTAAAATGTTTTGACCCAAAATATTCAACTAATTTTTTCACTTAACCCCTACATTTTAACGCGTTATTTGATGTAAACCCCACTTTTATAATCCCTTTAACAAAACTTCTGATTTTTTTAATAGAAGTATAACACTTTTAAAAAACACATAATTTTTAATTAGACATTACCCCCAATAATAGTTTTAAAAAAATACCCCAAAATTAAAAACTCAACTAATAACCAAACACCCTTCTTTGTCCTCACTCTGCAAACCCTTAATCTAAGACCACAATTAACCCAAAACCTTCTATCTTTATACCCCCTTCTTCTCTCACTACATCCATTTCTAAAGAAAAATGAAACCAATTACCACCGCCACCTCTAACTCCAAATCCCCCAAGGTGACCAAGATGAGCTGAACCATCACCAGAGCCAAAAATGCTCCTCCTTCTCTCTAAACAAACCCTACCTACCCTAGCCGTCCTCCAGCAAACCCACACCCTCCCCTCTCATTAACCCCGTGTCCTCCACGGCTTTACCAGGTACAGTCTCTGTTCTTGAGGACACTTTGCTGCCTTGCTCACCCAGGCCTGAGTTGCCTGTTGATATCCTCCCGTCCATGAATGATCCTTGCCCAGCTAGAGTTGAGGACGTGAAGAAGGCCAAGTTGAAGATTCTGGCGCTTACGTCTGGGAGTTACTCAGAAGTAAAGGTTATTCTCACCATGGCGTTGCAAAGTTTACCAAAACAGCTATTAGGAGTAATGGTGGAGAGCGTTCACCAACAGGATCAGAGACGCCTCATGAGGCTGATCCATCTAACGGAGCTACTAACGGTGTTGGACATAAAGGTACTCAGGGTTACGAGGTTTCGACTGATCTTGTAAAGGTGTCAGAGGATCGTCGTAAAGATTCGGCTCCCAAGTCCCAGTCTAATACAAGCGTGGACCCCAAAGAAAGGACTTGGAAATCTGTTGCTGCTAAAAAGAGGAAACCGAAACTCAGGCGAACTTTTCACCAACCTTCTGTGGTTGACAACGTTATCACCAACGGCTGAGGTGACAAGAGGGGGACGTGGCAGATGGGAAAATAGCATGGTGGGTTATTTTCTTGGGGAAAAACTTCCTTTCTCCTCCGTCAACAATCTGGCAACAAGGATGTGGAGTAAGTCTAGTCTGACCAAAGTTTTGGCTCATGATAATGGTTTTTTCTTCATCTTTGATAACCCTATCCAAAGGGATGAGGTTTTGGATAATAGGCCATGGCATTTTGCCGGCATGGCCATCATGCTGAAGAAGTGGTAAGCCAACTTTATCTTTAGCAAAGAAAGTGCAAAGAAAATACCCATATGGGTGAAGCTGCATGATATTCTGGTCCAACTTTGGACTGAAGAGGGACTCAGTTACGTCGCGAGCTCTGGTCTACCACTGTACGCTGATGCAGTTACAGAAGAGATGAACAGAATATCTTATGCACGCATTTGTTCTGAGGTCGAAGATAAGGAGGTTTACGCCAACAGAATCAACGTCATCTTAGAAGACAGAGCTATTACGCCGGTGCTTATTGAATATCAAGCTAAGCCCCCATCCTGCCCTAACTGTCTCATGTTTGGGCACACACTTAGTAGATGCACAAAATCCAAGGTAGTAAAAACTACACAGACCAACTCTTGTGAAGCTACGATGACGAAGACTCCTGTTACCGCTGAATGGACTTTGGTCTCTAAGAAGAGCACGACCAAGTCTCCTGCGGCCTTTGAGACTGGGGAATCTTCTAGAAACAAAGAATGCAATGTAGGGAAGGAGTCCTGTGATGATCACGCTGCTAAGCCAAGTCTACAGGTGTTTACTGACCCCGTTCCTTTATCCAACTCATTTGAAGCAATGGACCTTGAAAATGAATGTGAGGCAACTCCTGAACCCACTGCCCTGGCTAAGAAAGTAATGATGGTTGATGAGTTGGCCAATAAGCAAAAGACTAATGGGATTACAGACGTCAAATCTGGAGGTAAGAATAGAAGGTGGGGGAAGAGCAACAAAACCTGATGTTTAAGCTTGGATCTTGAAATATAAGGGGCCTCAATTCCCCTCATAAACAACAGGAAGTTAGTAAGTTGATCAGAGACCAGCAGCTGGATTAAGTAATGTTAAAAATAATTGTTTTTTTCATTGGGAGTATCTTCATAACTGCCCCAATGATGGGGGTGTGGCAAGGGTCATCGTGGGGTGGAATCCTAATAATGTAGCTATGACGTTGGTGGATCCACACCCCCAAGCCATGTTGTGCAAGGTGGAGTTGTGTGGGAGAAACTTAAGCTTTTTTGCTTCCTTTATCTATGGTGAAAACTTGCCCAATAACATAATCGTGCTTTGGGATTTTTTGAGACAAAATAGTGGGAGAATCAATGGCCAACCTTGGGTTCTGATGGGCCACTTCAACGTTGTGAGAAACCAGGAGGAGAAAAGAGGATTGCATGGGATTGACATTGGTGCTACTGAAGCCTTCAACCTTTGCATCAACAACATACAGGTTGATGAGATGAGAACTTCAGGGTTATGGTTTACGTGGAACAAGATGCAGGAGTGTGATGATAATGTTCAGTCCAGGCTGGATAGAGTAATTCACAACAACTCTTGGGCCTCTGTATTCCCTAATTCTCAAGCGACGGTGCTCCCCAATGGTGCTTCTGATCACTGCCTCATTCTAACCTTATTATCACCCCAAGAGCCTAGGAGACCCAAGCCATTCAAATTCCATAATTTTTGGATGGCTCACGCTGAGTTCCAAGAGGTGCTAAGGGATTCATGGTACGGGAATGATGTGGGTAATCCTATGATTAAGCTTAGCAAGAAGATGAAGAGACTTAATCTAATTGGGTTTGATAAGAAGTTCTCTAATCACCTTTCTTCGAGGGTAGAGGAGGCCAAAGTTCTTCGGAACGAGGCTCAAAGAAAGTTGGATTATGATGGGTGCAACATTAGTCTCCAACAGGATGAAAAGAACAAATTGGCCAGGTACTTGGAGCTTACTAATACTGAAGAATCTTACTATAAACGACAGTCTACAATCAAGTGGCTTTAGCTTGGAGATGGGAACAACACCTTCTTCAACAAGAAGGCTAAACAAGATTTAACGAGGAAGAAGATTATCAGTATTGAGGACACGAATGGGTGCAGAGTGGAGGGTACGCATGAGGTGGCCAACACTGCTGTGGGACATTTCTCGCAGCTCCTGGGCTCTAATCCCATTTGTGAAGACCCTGAACATTTTCTCAGGGCCAATGTGTACAAGAGGATTAGTGAAAATGATATAATGACGTTGAGTGCCCCCATTACTGATGATGAGATCAAGATGGCCATATTCGCTATTGGGTCGGATAAAGCCCCGGGGCCTGATGGGTTTAATGCGTTCTTTTTTAAAGAAAATTAGGACGTGGTGGGTAACGATGTGGTGGATGTTGTTCAGTATTTCTTCAGGTGCAGTTATTTACCTAGACAATGGAATTGATCCGCCTTGACCCTCATCCCCAAGGTCCCTACGCCATCGGGTATGAATGATTTTCGTCCCATTGCCTATTGCAACATAATCTACAAATGTATCTCGAAGGTTCTTGCTAATAGGTTTTAGCACGTTTTCCCTCCTATTATTAACCTGTACCAAGCTGCATTTGTAAATGGAAGGGCCATTTCCGATAATATCCTCTTACTTCAAGAGCTTATGAGGAACTATCATAGGGAGCTTTGGCCTGCTAAATGCGTTATGAAGATTGACCTTCTCAAGGCTTATGATACCGTGAATTAGGAGTTCCTTCACAAGCTCATGGTGCATCTGGGCTTTCCCACTATCTTCGTTGGTTGGTTGAAGGAGTGTTACACTAACACCAGGTTTTCTATAAGTCTGAATGGACATCTGCATGGCTTTTTCGAGGGAAAGAGAGGTCTGAGACAGGGCGACCCCCTTTCTCCATATCTTTTCCTTCTGGTGATGGATACGTTTTGTTGCCTTATGGATAGAGCTTGCATGGATCCCTCATTCACTTTTCATCCCAAATGCAAGCAAGCCGGGCTGAATCACTTAGATTTCACGAATGATGTAATTATTTCATGCGGGGGGGATGTTTCCTCATGCTCAATTGCAAAGAAGACTTTGGATGATTTCTATTGCTTTTTTGGTCTTCGTCCAAATCTCAACAAGTACAGTTTCTACAGCTCTGGCATCGGAGAGGAGGGGATTAATCATATCAGTGACCTACTTGGCTTTTCCCCAAGTGACCCTCCCTTTATGTACCTAGACGTGCCTCTCATTTCTTCGAGGCTTAAGGGCCTTGACTGCCAGAGACTGATTGACAAGATTACTAGTAGGATCAAGTGTGGACCAACAAGTTTCTTAGTTACTCGGGGAGACATCAGCTCATTAAGGCTGTCATTTTTGGGATCCAAGTCTATTGGTCTTGTCTCCTCATCTTACCTAAGGGGGTCATCAAGAGAATTGAGCAACTAATGAAGGATTTTTTATGGACGGGGTCTGACCCAAAGCATACGGGGGCGAAGGTTGCATGGAAGGATGTGTTGTAGCTACATTGAGGGGGGGATAGGAGTCAAAAGCATGGCGAGGTGAAATGTCGCAGCCATTATGAAAACGCTATGGAACTTATGCAGTAAGAAAGACTGCCTGTGGCTTAAATGGTGTAATATCTTTAAGCTAAAAAGGAGGATTTGGGCCCTAACTATACCAATTTATTGCTCCTGGAGTTGGAGGAAAATGATGTAGTTTAGAGACCGTATTAGACCTCTCATCAAAAGCAAGGTGGGAAATGGTATGGATTCGTTTTTTTGGCAGAACAACTGGCATTCTTTAGTACGCTTGCACCCCCGCTATGGAGACAGAGTAATATAAAACACGGCTAGCAACCATAAGGCTATGATCGCAGACTTCATCCATGAGAATAGGTGGAGATGGTCGGCTACTATCACGTGGGAGCTGTTGGAAATCAGAAATGCGGATTTGCCAACCATTAGGCAGGATATGAAGGATGAAGTGATGTGGATCCCCAACCAGGTTGGATTCACTATCAGTTCGGCGTACAATGAGATCTCCCCTACTCACCCTCTTGTGGTGTGGCACAACTTGGTGTGGGATGAGGTCAACATACCTAAGTGTGCCTTTATTCTATGGCTGATTTGTAGGGATGCCATTCCTACTAAGGACAAGCTCTATAATTGAGTCATTGTGGAGAACAACTTATGCTGCAACTGCAACATTGGGGTCGAGACCATTGACCACGTGTTCAATGATTGCCACGTTGCCAAGGAGGTGTGGAAGGAGGTGAGGTTCAGAAATCAGGAGTATAGGGAGGCCTTGCCATGGGATGATGAGATGCTTTTTGCAATTACCAATTACGAGGGTTCAAATTTTTATAATCTGATTAGGAAAATCTCGTTTTCCACTACTGTCTATTGCCTATGGATGGAGAGAAACAATAGACATTTCAGGAACTCTTCCAGATGTACCATTGCCTTGGTTAAGGAGACTGAGGGTATGATCACAGTTAGAGTCATGACTTGGAAGAAAGGGAGAAGGAGTTTCAACAACACTGGATGGCTTGTATGGAATTGGGGTATCCCGGAGAGTGCAATCTTGTAGGTGGTTAGCATAGGGTTTTGGACGTTTGGTCCTATGTTTGTTTCGTGTGTTTTCCCCATGGGGTATGCCCCTAAGGATTCGAGGAGTTCCCCTCCTCTTGCTTGTAATTAGTCCTTTGTCTTAACAATCATAACTTTTTCCAAAAAAAGAAACAAGTGCACTACCTTGATAAAAACAACCACTCGTTTGTCCATCAGACATCTCCGACTTACATACTTAAAAATTCTCCTAAGTACTAACAAGTGATATTCTTTCGGACATGCTTGAAAGCGGGTGCACACTCCAGCACTATATGTTATATCAAGACGACTAGCGATGAGATAAAAAATGCTACCCATCATACCCTTATAGAGTGTCGAAAATAATGTTACATACTAGACGAGACATTGCAAACCCATCGGTCTTCAATTTATATCTCCCTCAAAATGCCCTTGTTTTTTATTTTTTTAATAATATTTTTTTAAGGAGCACATAATAGACAATTTTGCCAATGGAGCTTTCATCTCGCTTAGGGCAGAATTTCCCATTGCATCTCATCATTTTTTATAAGAATCTTCACAAGCAATGGTTCTTACATGCAGTGCTGAAAAATCTCGCGAAGAAAATGTATTAGGCCCAATTGAGTGTGAACGAGCAAAATCAGATTGGCTAGTAGATATGCATCGAAGATGCACCATAATTCATTTGTGTGTACGTGTGCAAAATGGGATCCTTTAGACACAGATTTATTTTACAGATTTATTTTACTAGACTATGGTAAACGCTATAAAATAGTCAAGTGAGATAAGAATGAAATCTATCACGTTACGTGACACGTAAAACTAAGAAGATGGGCAGTTACCAGAAGATGGGATATAAGACTCATACAGCAACATAGCGTTCCAGTCTTCCGAAATAAAAATATTTTAGGGTTTTTGAAAAGACAAATAAAATTGCAAAATACTTTTGGGCTTTCAAAAATAAAGAATATAAAAATATATAAATATTTCTGAACTGAATATAAAAATTGAAAAAATAAAAGTAAGAAAAAATATGTTGCACGAGTTCAATAGGCGATTTTTGTATCATAACAATTATAATAAATCAAGAGATAATAAATCCTAATCTAGAATACGACGACATCCTAATCTATGGAGCACACCCCAATGGACTTCTTAAGGTTCTCGAACCTAAATGAGTCGAGAGGTTCGGTGACGATATCAGCATATTGAACATCTATCAAAACATAACTAATGGAAATTACATTTTCCTAGACAAAATCTCGAATGAAGTGATGAAGAATACTAGTGTGGTTAGAGAGAGTTTTCATGGGATTTTTGAAATGTTTATGTAATACCCCGTATTTTCTGCGTTATTTATTTTGGGGATTAATTGAATTAAATGTTTATTAATTGGAAATTAATCCGGATAATAATATTAACGTGATGTGAGTTAGTATTTTATTATAATGTGCATACTTGGCATTATATGAACTTTGGTAATATTGAAATTGTCACGTGTTTGACATATGGCAATTTGGGAATTTTATTTGACGCGTGTGACCGCCACGTCATGGTATCTTATTAATTTAAAAAGTGAATTTTAGTTCCATTAACCGTATGGTCGTTTTGAGTGCGCCAACGCGTTCGGAAGGGTCGAGATAGTCAGAAAACACTAGCCGGAAGTTTAGTTTGGGTCCCGGGGTATTTGTGGGCCATACCGACATCATAAAGGGCATTTTGGTAAATTGCATTTTTGGGGAATTAAAAAGTGACGAAAATGGGAATTAAAAATCTGACTATTTCTCAACCCACTTAAGCCACTAACCCCACTATATGTCATTATGGGCTACGGGAGAAGTTGATATAGCATTTCAACTTCCACAAACCATTACTCACCTCCATATTCCATTATCTTCAACCTTGGGAAAAGCTTGAGAGAGAGAGAGAGAGAGAGAAGGAAACCTTGAGAAGAGCTTGAAAGAGAGAGAAGGAAGAGAATTCTGCAGAAAAGTGAGAGGGAGAACAACTTGGCTATCAAGATTCAACACCAAATTCTGAGATAATTAAGGCAAGTGATTTAAACTCCTTTAATTCAAGATATGTTTCCATGTTTAGAAATTTTCGGAATTGATTTTTGGAGATAAATTAGACCCATGAATTGAAAATTAAGGGACATGATTTATGTAGGAATTGCATGTAGTATATTCTGGACGAATTTATATGTTGAAAACAGAACCTTGATGATCAAAAGGTAGAATTAGAAGAAACTTAATGATATTCTTGAATGGAAGAAATCTGGGAATTAGTTTGATGTAGTTTTAATCCAAAGTAAGCCTTTAAATGATGAATTATGGAATTTAGAATGTTATTACTGATGTAGGATGTTAGTATAACGTTATAGTGACCTTATCTTGAAGTTTCATGCTTAAAAATGGTGATTTGGGACGAAACTGTAACTGCAAAACGAAGCAGTCCGTAACAGACCTGTGTAATCGATCGATCGACATTCATCAGTCGATCGATCGACCACAATCGATCGATCGAAGGTCAAGGTCGATCGATCGACCTTCCCAGAATGAATAAAGTTTTCCTTAATTGAATTTTAATGATGATAACCCTTGGATAATATTATTGGAGACATTGTGATTACCCTAAATTTTAAGGAAGACCAGTAGGCATGATTTTGAGATTGGACATTAATTGGAATTTAATTTGAGGAATTATTCTAAATTAATGAAATTCGTTATGTGAGTTAATATTTGGGTTAATAGTACAAATTTGAATAATTTGATGAAATAAGGTTTGGGGCAGAAGTAAGGACCTTAGGTATAGCGATGTTATATGAGGGAATTATGGGAACTTAATAGTCTATTCGAGACAGGTTTCAAGTTTAAGATATTACGACGTGAGACGTGTCGACTATTTAATTTATATATTGTCGGGACACTTGAAATATATGAATTGGGAATAATGGTATAATGATGTAGAGAATACCCTTATTAATATTGATATATCTAAGATGTGTGAATGCTTAGTATATAACTTTATATATGTATGACATACCTACCATACTTGCTATCACGGGAGGTTACGTTCGCTTAGGACCTTCTTATCCTTGTGTTGCCCGGATTTAGATTGGTGCCTAGAGGACATAGTTCAAGAGAATGACTTATTTGTGAGTTAATAAGCCAGCTGACTATGGAGCGTAGGTATGTACGTGACCATGGATATGATTGAATTATGTTCGCCTCCATTTATGTGTGTGGTGTTGATTCCAACAATTCCTGAGAGATTCGGAATTTGTAATCCTTATGTACGTGATGTACCGGGATGGATAGCAGAGTATGTGTGCACCGCAGCTTAGCCTTTGGGTGCTTGTATTGTATATGTATGATGTGAAAAATATACGGTTAATCGAGAAGGAATTTACTATGCTAAATTGTGAGTATAATTATGGTAATGTTTTGAAGGATAAAAAGAGATCTTTTATCAAATAAATGGTTTGGTTAATAATTGGGAACTTGGGAATTAAAGTAGAACTCTCTATTTAATTGTTAATGACGGAACTTATAACGTGAACCGAGTAGCAGTGTTAGAAACTCTTTAGATAGTTATGCGATAACATATGAATGGGTACAGGAACGTTAGGAGTGCACAGTAAGATGAGAGGTGAGTATATCATGTGAGAGCACGTCCTAACATGTACTTTGCATATACTGTTTTAAATGTTTTTAAAGCACTTGCAGGTTTTTAAAATATCTCCACATTCGGGCTCTGACCCGTTTGCTTTCAAATCTATCTTTTTGTAAAACCATTTTAGGTGCCCAGCCACAAGGTCACCATGCATAGGATTTCCATTCTGATGACGGGCTGTAGCTGGTTGTGGAAGCTACAGGGATTTGCTTTTAGACGCTTATATCATTTGGATTCCTTATTCATTACTCCTCAGTTGTAGGGCATGTTGCCCAAGTTCTATTAGATACATTTCCATTTCAGTTTTCAGACTTTGGCATGTATTCTTTTCAGTATTTAGTATTTCATTATTTACTTCAGTGTTGGGATTGTATTATGAGGAGTTTTCCTCCAGTTTTATTTATATCATGTTACGGTTATTCTATTACTTCATTATGGTGAATGGTGTTATTATTTCTTCATTATGCTTATTTCATGTTAATCAGACTTTAATTAAAATTTGGCAACTTACTTTTTAAATACTAGGTGGTTAGTAATAATAAAATGTTTTCGACAGTGATGCTATTTAACTGAGCCAACTTGGCGTTTTGATTTAATTTAATAACGGAGTAGCTACCCGGTATTTAAATAGTCGGGGTGTCACAGGTGGTATCAGAGCATCAGGTTCTAGTGTCCTTTAGGATCTGAACGGCTTATTATGTTTCCGCTGAGCTTTCTTTGATATAGAGCCCTATACTTTAGGACTGTTGTATTCTTTTGTTTATGCTACGTTCTTCAGCTATTTTAAAGTTTATAACTGCGAACTTATAGACTTTATTCTTATTTCAGAATGCCTCCACGACGTGCACCACGAGTTCCCAGGAATGCGGCACCAGAACCACAGCCCGCACCGGTTCAGGGCATGATGAACGCCGCTGAGGTTGCAGCTATTGTAGCCCAAGCGGTAAATGCCGCCATCGCCGTTGTTCAGCAGGCACCGCCTCAGGCGCCGGTTGCCGCGCCAGTTCAGGCAACTTCATTCCCGTCTGCTTGGGAGCGTGTACGTGACGCTTTTCAGAAAGCGCATCCGCCAGAGTTTGCAGGCAGCTCAGATGTTGTAGTCTCGAGCCAATGGAGGAAGGATATGCAGCGGCACTTACGGATGTATGAGTGCACGGATGTTCAGAAGCAGGTGCTAGCTACTTTTAAGCTAGTTGGATCTGCATTGCAGTGGTGGGAGTCTATTACCACCGTAGAGGAGAGGGATACTCTCACTATTCATGAGTTTTGGGTGCGGTTCGACCGCAAGTACTTTCCGTCAGCAGTTCACACGGAAATGAGGAGGAGATTGATGAGTTTGAGGCAGGAGGGCAAGACAGTGGCCGAGTATGAGGCCGAGTTCACTAATCTTTTGAATATCGTTCCTGATGAGATACCGTCAGAGAAGAAGAAGATTGAGAAATTTACCGACGGGTTGACATGGAGGATCCGTCAGCATCTGTTAGGGAACCTTTCGTTGGCCACGTATTCTGATGTGGTTAACGCTGCATTGTTACATTGCCAGGACCACCGTTTTCATATGGCCGAGGGCAAGAGGTCGGGAGAGTCTAGCCATCAGGGCAGGACTGGAGGACATGGTGCCAGTGGGGCACAATCTGTTCAGGGACAAAGACAGTTTGAGCAGGGTTCCCAGCAGGGGGATCAGAAGAGGTTTCGATCAGGGGGTTTCAGGAACGGTCAAGGAGGATTCCGAAATGGCCAGCAGGGTCAAAATGGCCAACATCAGCAGTTTCAGCAGGGCCAGCAGGGCCAAGGGAGGAATGGTAACGGCCACCAGGGCCGGGGACAGCAAGGACAGAGGGGAGGGAACTTCCCAGGGAAATGTTTCATTTGTGGTAAGATTGGCCACAAACGTCAAGAGTGTCCTGATAAGGGCCGGGCCCCACAGCAGCAGCAGCAGGGTGCTCGACAGGAGCCACAGAGGCCACTCTTTCCACCAGCCCTCCCAGCTCCAGCTCAGATCATTCCAGCAGTTCCTGTGCAGCAGGGGCAGCTACAGTATGGACGTGTCTACAACGTCCACCAGGCTGCAGTTCCACAGGCACCGCCCGCGATTGAGGGTACGTTTCCTATCCATGGCACTATGGGTCGGGTGTTATTTGATACGGGTGCTACACATTGTTTTATAGCTACACATTTCGCGAAGGCATTAGGATTGTTAGCCACAGCGGAGAGCACAGTTACGTATGTCGACTCACCTTTGGGGAATGGGTCACTTATATTCTTTATATGTCGGGGAGTGGGGGTAGAGATTGGTGGTTTGGTATTACCTGCGGACATGTTGGTACTAGATATGCATGTTCACGATGTTATTATCGGTATGGACTGGCTCGCTGATCATAGAGCCATGATTGATTGCTTTGGTGGGAGCATTGTTTTTGCCATTCCGGGGCAAGAGATGTTTGTTGTGGCGATGCCTCGCCCAGAGGGAGGCTCGACCGCGCATTTATATTACATTGAGGAGGATACCTCTAAGGAGGTTGTGATTCCTTTAGAGTCGATCCCCGTTGTCAGGGAGTATTCTGATGTGTTTCAGGAGATACCAGGCCTACCCCCCAGTCGAGAGATAGATTTCGTTATAGACTTGTTACCCGATACGAGACCTATAGCACGAGCACCGTACCGTATGGCTCCAGCTGAGATGAGGGAGTTACGGGATCAGATAGAGCAGTTGTTGGGTCAGGGGTTTATTCGGAGGAGTACGTCACCTTGGGGTGCCCCTGTGTTGTTCGTGAAGAAGAGAGATGGTTCACTGAGATTGTGTGTGGACTACCGGGAGTTAAACAAGGTCACGATACGGAACAAGTATTCGTTGCCTCGAATCGATGACCTATTTGACCAGTTGAGAGGAGCTTCTTACTTCTCAAAGATTGATTTACGATCTGGTTACCATCAGTTGCGTATCAGGGAGGAGGACGTCTCGAAGACTGCGTTCTTATCGAGATATGGTTCCTACGAGTTTCGGGTTATGCCATTTGGTTTGACCAACGCTCCAGCAGCTTTTATGGACTTGATGAATAGGGTGTTCAGGGATTACCTAGACCAGTTTGTCATTGTCTTCATCGATGATATTTTGGTTTACTCCCAGACAGAGGAGGAGCATGCCGAGCACTTGAGACTAGTTTTGCAGACACTGCGCCAGAATGAGTTGTATGCAAAATATGAGAAGTGCGGGTTTTGGCTGAAGGAGGTTCAGTTTCTGGGTCATATTATTTCCGACCGGGGAATATCGGTTGATCCGGGGAAGGTATCCGCAGTGAGGGAGTGGGGACAGCCCACAACACCGACAGAGATCCGTAGTTTCTTGGGCCTAGCAGGTTACTACAGGAGGTTTATTCGGGGTTTCTCCACGATAGCGGGTCCCATGACACACCTAACCCGTAAGGGTGTGCCATTCATTTGGAGTGATGCCTGTCAGTTGGCATTTGATGAGTTGAAGGACAAGTTAACCTCAGCACCTGTGTTAGCATTGCCGAGACCGGGAGTTGAGTACCTTGTTTACACCGATGCGTCCTTACAAGGACTTGGAGGTGTACTGCAGCAGGAGAGTCAGGCCATAGCTTATGCTTCCCGTAAGCTTAAACCTCACGAGAAGAATTACCCTACCCATGACTTGGAGTTAGCAGCAGTGGTATTTGCCCTTCGCATTTGGAGACATTACCTGTTGGGGGAGAAATTTCGATTGTTCACGGACCACAAGTCCCTTCAGTACCTATTCACGCAGAAGGAGTTGAATATGCGACAACGGAGGTGGCTTGAATTCGTGAAGGATTATCAGTTCGATATCCAGTATCACCCGGGGAAGGCTAACGTGGTGGCAGACGCGTTGAGCCGTAGACCGGTAGATGAGGTGGCAGATGTGTGGAAGGCCAAGTGGAAAGAATTGGGACACCAGGATGCAGTGGCCCGATCATTCATGTCTGTGATGACTGTTACACCGCAGATTGTCACGAAGGTGGTGAAGGCACAGGCAAATGACTCGTTCTGTCAGGAGCAGATAGTTCGATTATTAGCAGAGGGAGCTGAATCCTATACCGTTAGCTCAGACGGGGGATTACGCTTCAATAAGAGATTGGTGGTTCCGGAAGGGGAGGAATTGCGGCATGAGGTGATGGCAGAGTCGCACGGCTCACGATTCGCGATACATCCTGGAGGGGACAAAATGTACCAAGACATGAGACGTCAGTATTGGTGGAGCGGGATGAAGAGGGATATTGCCGAGTTTGTCTCAAAATGCGCCACTTGTCAGCTCGTAAAAGTGGATCATCAGAGACCAGCAGGACTGCTACAGCCATTAGAGGTCCCGATGTGGATGTGGGAGAGCATCTCTATGGACTTTATCACGGGGTTGCCTACGTCGCAGAGAGGGCACGACTCCATTTGGGTGATTGTGGACAGGTTGTCGAAGGTCGCTCATTTTCTACCCGTCAGGACAGATTACACTGCGGGACAGTATGCCCAGCTCTTTATTTCAGAGATAGTGAAACTTCACGGGGTGCCCTTAAATATCGTGTCTGACCGAGACAAGGAGTTTGTTTCACGGTTTTGGGAGAGTTTTCAGCAGGCCATGGGCACGGAGTTGCGGTTGAGTACGGCGTACCACCCACAGACCGACGGACAGACCGAACGCACAAATCAGATGTTGGAGGACATGCTACGTATGTGCACCATTGACTTTGAGGGTGGATGGGAGCAGTACCTTCCACTGGTGGAGTTTGCTTACAACAACTCCTATCAGTTCACCATTGGCATGGCTCCATTTGAGGCATTGTACGGTAGACCTTGTCGTTCCCCAGCATGTTGGTTAGAGGTGGGGGACAACAAACTACTTGGGCCGGAAGTGATTCAGGATACTTCGGCAAGGATAGAATTGATTCGCAGTCGCATCCGAGTGGCTCAGGACAGACAGAAGAGTTATGCTGATGCGAAGAGATTCTTCAGAGAGTTCCAAGTGGGGGACCAGGTTTTGCTCGGGGTATCTCCTATGAAGGGGATTATGCGTTTCGGGAAGAAAGGGAAGTTGGCACCGAGATATGTGGGACCATTTCCTATTATTGAGCGGATCGGACCAGTTGCGTATAGACTTGGGTTACCGGAACATTTACATCGGATTCACGATGTGTTTCATATTTCCTCGCTTAGGAAATACCTTAGAGATGATTTGGCACATTCTCTCATTGCTGTAGAGGACATTGATCTCCAGCCGGATAGCTCCTACGAGGAGGGGCCGATAGCTATTTTGGACCGAAGTGAGCGGAAACTGCGGTCAAAGATAGTTCCGTTAGTGCGTGTTCAGTGGCGACATCATAATGTCGAGGAGTCCACATGGGAGCGGGAGGATGAGATGCGCGAACGTTATCCAGAGTTATTCTTACCAGGTACTTGCTAGTTCCGAATTTCGGGACGAAATTCAGTTATTAGGGGGGAAGTATGTAATACCCCGTATTTTCTGCGTTATTTATTTTGGGGATTAATTGAATTAAATGTTTATTAATTGGAAATTAATCCGGATAATAATATTAACGTGATGTGAGTTAGTATTTTATTATAATGTGCATACTTGGCATTATATGAACTTTGGTAATATTGAAATTGTCACGTGTTTGACATATGGCAATTTGGGAATTTTATTTGACGCGTGTGACCGCCACGTCATGGTATCTTATTAATTTAAAAAGTGAATTTTAGTTCCATTAACCGTATGGTCGTTTTGAGTGCGCCAACGCGTTCGGAAGGGTCGAGATAGTCAGAAAACACTAGCCGGAAGTTTAGTTTGGGTCCCGGGGTATTTGTGGGCCATACCGACATCATAAAGGGCATTTTGGTAAATTGCATTTTTGGGGAATTAAAAAGTGACGAAAATGGGAATTAAAAATCTGACTATTTCTCAACCCACTTAAGCCACTAACCCCACTATATGTCATTATGGGCTACGGGAGAAGTTGATATAGCATTTCAACTTCCACAAACCATTACTCACCTCCATATTCCATTATCTTCAACCTTGGGAAAAGCTTGAGAGAGAGAGAGAGAGAGAGAAGGAAACCTTGAGAAGAGCTTGAAAGAGAGAGAAGGAAGAGAATTCTGCAGAAAAGTGAGAGGGAGAACAACTTGGCTATCAAGATTCAACACCAAATTCTGAGATAATTAAGGCAAGTGATTTAAACTCCTTTAATTCAAGATATGTTTCCATGTTTAGAAATTTTCGGAATTGATTTTTGGAGATAAATTAGACCCATGAATTGAAAATTAAGGGACATGATTTATGTAGGAATTGCATGTAGTATATTCTGGACGAATTTATATGTTGAAAACAGAACCTTGATGATCAAAAGGTAGAATTAGAAGAAACTTAATGATATTCTTGAATGGAAGAAATCTGGGAATTAGTTTGATGTAGTTTTAATCCAAAGTAAGCCTTTAAATGATGAATTATGGAATTTAGAATGTTATTACTGATGTAGGATGTTAGTATAACGTTATAGTGACCTTATCTTGAAGTTTCATGCTTAAAAATGGTGATTTGGGACGAAACTGTAACTGCAAAACGAAGCAGTCCGTAACAGACCTGTGTAATCGATCGATCGACATTCATCAGTCGATCGATCGACCACAATCGATCGATCGAAGGTCAAGGTCGATCGATCGACCTTCCCAGAATGAATAAAGTTTTCCTTAATTGAATTTTAATGATGATAACCCTTGGATAATATTATTGGAGACATTGTGATTACCCTAAATTTTAAGGAAGACCAGTAGGCATGATTTTGAGATTGGACATTAATTGGAATTTAATTTGAGGAATTATTCTAAATTAATGAAATTCGTTATGTGAGTTAATATTTGGGTTAATAGTACAAATTTGAATAATTTGATGAAATAAGGTTTGGGGCAGAAGTAAGGACCTTAGGTATAGCGATGTTATATGAGGGAATTATGGGAACTTAATAGTCTATTCGAGACAGGTTTCAAGTTTAAGATATTACGACGTGAGACGTGTCGACTATTTAATTTATATATTGTCGGGACACTTGAAATATATGAATTGGGAATAATGGTATAATGATGTAGAGAATACCCTTATTAATATTGATATATCTAAGATGTGTGAATGCTTAGTATATAACTTTATATATGTATGACATACCTACCATACTTGCTATCACGGGAGGTTACGTTCGCTTAGGACCTTCTTATCCTTGTGTTGCCCGGATTTAGATTGGTGCCTAGAGGACATAGTTCAAGAGAATGACTTATTTGTGAGTTAATAAGCCAGCTGACTATGGAGCGTAGGTATGTACGTGACCATGGATATGATTGAATTATGTTCGCCTCCATTTATGTGTGTGGTGTTGATTCCAACAATTCCTGAGAGATTCGGAATTTGTAATCCTTATGTACGTGATGTACCGGGATGGATAGCAGAGTATGTGTGCACCGCAGCTTAGCCTTTGGGTGCTTGTATTGTATATGTATGATGTGAAAAATATACGGTTAATCGAGAAGGAATTTACTATGCTAAATTGTGAGTATAATTATGGTAATGTTTTGAAGGATAAAAAGAGATCTTTTATCAAATAAATGGTTTGGTTAATAATTGGGAACTTGGGAATTAAAGTAGAACTCTCTATTTAATTGTTAATGACGGAACTTATAACGTGAACCGAGTAGCAGTGTTAGAAACTCTTTAGATAGTTATGCGATAACATACGAATGGGTACAGGAACGTTAGGAGTGCACAGTAAGATGAGAGGTGAGTATATCATGTGAGAGCACGTCCTAACATGTACTTTGCATATACTGTTTTAAATGTTTTTAAAGCACTTGCAGGTTTTTAAAATATCTCCACATTCGGGCTCTGACCCGTTTGCTTTCAAATCTATCTTTTTGTAAAACCATTTTAGGTGCCCAGCCACAAGGTCACCATGCATAGGATTTCCATTCTGATGACGGGCTGTAGCTGGTTGTGGAAGCTACAGGGATTTGCTTTTAGACGCTTATATCATTTGGATTCCTTATTCATTACTCCTCAGTTGTAGGGCATGTTGCCCAAGTTCTATTAGATAAATTTCCATTTCAGTTTTCAGACTTTGGCATGTATTCATTTCAGTATTTAGTATTTCATTATTTACTTCAGTGTTGGGATTGTATTATGAGGAGTTTTCCTCCAGTTTTATTTATATCATGTTACGGTTATTCTATTACTTCATTATGGTGAATGGTGTTATTATTTCTTCATTATGCTTATTTCATGTTAATCAGACTTTAATTAAAATTTGGCAACTTACTTTTTAAATACTAGGTGGTTAGTAATAATAAAATGTTTTCGACAGTGATGCTATTTAACTGAGCCAACTTGGCGTTTTGATTTAATTTAATAACGGAGTAGCTACCCGGTATTTAAATAGTGGGGGTGTCACAGTTTATAGCACTTGTGTTATCACAATATATAGTCATCCCCTCTCGATCTATTGCAAAATCATAAAGAATTTGTTTCATCCAGATAAGTTGTGTGCAAAAACTAACTGCAGCTATGTACTAGACCTCGGCAGTCGACAATTAAAATTCAATTTTGTTCCTTTCTTCACAAAGACACAAGTGCACTAGCTAGATAAAAACAACTCTTCTCCTTCGGACATCTCCGACCCAATCGCCATCGGAGTCGGCATAGAAGCATACGTATCGAAAGAGTACAAATTTCTCTCCATAATCGAGAGTCCCGCTCACATACTTAATAACTCTCTTAACTACTAACAAGTGGATTCTTTCGGACATGATTTAAAAGGGGTGCCACTATAGGCTATATCAGGACAACTAGCGGTGACACTTATTATACCCATATAGAGTCACTGAAAAAAAGTGCTTGGGACTCTCGATTATAGAATTTGGCACTCTTTCAACACGCATACTTCCTTATATGCTTAATCTAATGGCGATTGAGTAGAAAAAAAAATTACCTGGACGAATAAGATGGGAGGATAATGGAGGTTCAATGGAGGTTTGGAAAGAAAAAACGGTACACCCCTCTTAGGGTTTTGGAGAGAATGAACAGGTAAAGGAAAAAGTGTTGGTTTCTAAATATTAAAAGCATACACGCGTGTGGAGAAGAAACGGATACGTTTACCCCCACAGCACACAAGCGCTTATGGGGGTTATCGCCCCCACCGCAATCGGGGGGCATGCGGCCAAAGCGGGTTTAAGGGTGTGCGTGACCAAAAAAAAAAAAAAAAAAAAAAGGGAATCGGCTAGAAAATTCCAATTTCAGATGAACTTTAAAGGGCAGCAAAGAAATCAACTAAAATAAAATTTAAGGAAAATACAATTTCATATAAAATTAAAAAAAATGAAAATTAATAGCATTAAATTTTACTTTGATGGCTTTCAACACCACACATCTAACACAACTATTGACACAAATAATAGGAGTCCGAATCATCACGAGATAAATAGAGATATAAATACCAAATAAACCATTGGTTCCAAAGTAATATACAAACCATGAGTCTGCAGAAATAAAACTGAACCCCAAAACATAGTATGATAAATAAAACTAAAAGAATGTATCAACTGAAGGGGAAACATGCCCAAATGAAAGACTGAATCATATATCCAAATCTAGGAATTAATTGAAGTGTTTAAGCAACTCTTGCACGCCTCCACAAATGGTACAACTACACATCCCTGAAATGAATCATCAAGCTCGGGTCTGAGCCCAAAACCTTTGAAAAATATTTAGCAAGTATTTAAATTGCAGTTATAAAAACAGTTATTAGATACACACGTTAGTTCAACGTACACTCCATTGAGTTCACCTCCCATTTATAGTGCACACCTAACGTCTCATATCTTACACACTAAGCCATATTACCCAGCTTAACTAGGCCTAGGTACCTAACTAACCACACTAGGTTGAGCTCCCTCGTACCGCCCATACGATACGCTACTGTCAAGCCGATATCTCATTTTAACCGAATATTATTTTCGCATCATCTATTTAAGTTTCTCATACTTAAACTACTTTTAGATATACATTATCTATCTTTTCTACCATCACACATAAGTAGAATAATCACATTTGTATATACATGCCGCACAATAAAATATACAGCTACAGCATCTCTCGGAATGACCACTACGATGCGGGCATACTCTGCTATCAAGTCCATGTACCTCTCGTACCAATTCAGGGATTACCGGCTCGAAATGTCTCCTCGAACCATAAATCAAACAACCCGCAATGGACGCGAATATAGTTCTAAGCCTTTCGAATACGCATATACCTAACGTACCCAAATGACCTGCCAGTCCCCCTAATACACAATGCATAGTGAGCCGCCCTAAGTTCTATGGTCTGAAGTTCACATCCAAACCTCGCTGGAATCGCCAAGGTGGGATCTCCCTCTGCACGGAACCTCCCGTGATGGCAGCAACGTAGGTATGTTCACTTCTGAACCTCTCCCGATATATATATATATAGATATACAGCTCTTGTGCGGACCAGTCCGCATTTTAAGAGTGCGGACCGGACATGTGTCACCTAGCGGTGACCCTAGAAATTATAGGCACTCTCTCTTTTTTGGGCTCACCGCCACGCGACACATGTTCGGTCCGCACTCTTAAAATGCGGACTGGTCCGCAAAAGATCAGTATTGTACATATATATATATATATATATATATATATACTCAGTATAGGTTTACACACAGTCTGTAATATATTCCTTGCGTAGTATTTATATCTCTCGAATACTCGACGTAATAGTAATTTGCACTTTATTTCCGTAGTTTTTCAAGTATCACTCACTCACCACTCAAAGGGTCCCAATTATCTTTTAAGTTATTTCAGTAGTTAACACATCACTATACTAATGGCGTATGCCTTAGGTCATGGTTTACTCCTTGCGTAACCCCAATTGTAAATTCCCAATACACATCTCAATCGGCTAACTATCGTCGGTCCCAATACACATCTCTATGGTTTTTAACGTTAACACATCAAGACCAATAGAAATCTTTCGAAGAACTGATCAAAACCCATTATTTCATCAAAACCATATATTGTGTTCTTCATGTATAGTCATCATTTTACCCAAATTTCTTTCATTAATATCATCCATACTCACTGATTTCGTCAATCTACATACAAGAATTATTATATATGAATTTCAACTCCAAATCACGACTTCTACCCACCCAAATCCCCAAAATCATCATTTAAATCACGAATTGAAAGCCTTATACTACATAGATATTATAACAAACTCAAAGTAATGCAAGATAAACATTTGCCTTGCAGGTCTGATTACGTTCTGAGATGGTGAGGATGTCCTCTCCTTGCTCCGATCTCGATTCCGGCGACGTTCAGGGCGAGAAACGGTGTGGAATAGCCTACGTTTCTTCTCCTCTTCCTCTTTATGGCCTCCTCTCTCTCCAAAGTGTTGTAACCCTAGCCTCACACTCAAATGGGTTGATAGAACACTCTAATTTTCGAAGTTCCCTCTACCCTAGACTCCTAAATGTTCGAAATGCCCTTACATGTCGGGTTGGTATAAAATCGTCCTGCTACCCAATCAGCACACCCGACTACACTATTTTGACAATTTCGACCCATTCGGAACCAACCGTGACCTCGAAATTGCCATCCGAGTCACCCTGCAATAATTTCCTATATCGACCGCATATAGTCTACACGCGACTCTCGGTTGTTGTCACGTCACTATCACTCGCTGTGACGAAAAATAATTATTTAATACTCACTCAGTAATTTTATTCCATCAATATTAATCTTTCTCTCCCGATTAAAAATTTAAGAAACACATAATGTTTTAATTTAATTAAATGTAATTTAAAATAATCGAGTTAGTTAAATTTTAAATAGTCAGAAATATGGGGTGTTACATACTTCCCCCCCTACAAATGAATTTCGTCCTCGAAATTTGGACGTACCTGCGGTGAATAACTCGGCTCTCGCATGTGATCCTCCCGCTCCTATGTCGACTCGCCCACATTATGGTGCCCTCACTGAACTCGAACTAAGCTTACCACCTTAGACCGCAGCTTATGCTTACTACGATCAAATATCGCCACAAGTCTCTCCTCGTAAGAGATATCTAGCTGCAAATCTATCTCCTTCAATGGAACGTGCCAAAAAGTCAATCTCGCTCCTCTGGTACCTCTTCTGACACGTGGAATAATCCGCTGTAAATGCTCTGGTAAGTCCAGCTTATATACAACTTGTCTCACCCTCTCGATAATCGGAAACAGTCCCAGAATGGTATCGCAGAGAGGATTGCACAAGGGTGATAGTGGATCGGTTGACTAAGGTGGTCCATTTTCTACCGCTTCGCAAGGATTTTGAGTCGAGAGAGAGCATGCGCAGTCGCTCATTGTTGAGATAGTGGGGTTGCACAGGGTCCGATTATTGTGTCGGACCGAGACAAGATTTGTGTCCTATTTCTCACAGAGTTTTAAGGAGGCTATGGCCACGAATTTACGTTTGGGCACGAATTTACCACCATATGTAACACCCCATATTTTTAAGTATTTAAAAATTAACTAACAAGGTTATTTTAAATTACATGTGTGACGTAATTTAATTTAATTAAAACATTATGTATTTATTAAAATATTAATCGGGAGAGATAAAGATTAATATTTATAAGAATAAAATTACTAAGTGAGTAGTAAATGATTATTTTACGTTATAGCGAGTTATAGTTACGTGACAGTGTTATAACTCAACTGGAAGACGCGTGTAGACTATATCAGGTCGAGATAAGAAATTATTGTAAAGTGACTCGAATGGTAATTTCGAGGTCAAGGTTGGTTCCGAATGGGTCCCGGGGCGATTGTAGACCAACTCGGCATCACGTAAGGACATTACGGTCTAGGGTAGAGGGAACTTCGAAAATTAGAGTGTTATATCATCACTTTTGAGTGTGAGGCTAGGGTTACAATACTTTAGAGAGAGATGAGGCAATAAGAGAGGAAGAGGAGAAGAAAATTAGGCTAGTCCACACCGTTTCTCACCCCTAACGTCGTCGGAATCGAGATCGGAGCAAGGAAAGGATATATGCACCATCTCAGAACGTAAATCAGACCTACAAATATAAGGCAAGTGTAGGATTTTCATATTATGATTTAAATGATGATTCTTGTGATTTGGATGGGTAGAACTCATAATTTGGAATTGAACTTCATATTGAACTACCTTTGTATTTAGATAACATGAAATTCAATGAGCATGGATGATATTAATGAAAGAAATCTGGGTAAAATGATGACTATGCATGAAGAACACGTCAACTATGATTTTCATAAAATAATGGGTTTTGATCTGTTCTTGGGTGGATTTTTAATAGTCTTGATGTGTTGTTCAAGTTAAAAATTGTCCTTACACAAATAGTTGATGTTTAGGGATGTGGGATGGGAGTTTGGGGAAGTTTCATGGAGCTTTGTAAAAGTTGGAATCTGGAAAACTCGTAACAGCACGAAGAGGATGAGGCAGTTAGGTCCAAATCGATTCAATTTTAAAACTAAATCGATTCGGTGGGCGAATCGATTCGAAATCCCTACCGAATCGACTCAGCTCCCTTGTTTTGATGAGTTTATCCCTTTGAGTTACATTTCACCATGGAATTAATTATGGGAGACTTTTGGTGATAGTTTAGTCATTATATAGACTTAAGAAAAAGGTCTTTAAACATTTAGTCAGGGCTCGGTTAATCTTAATGACGGAAAAATTGGGCTTAGGACCGACGATAGTTAACCGATTGAGATGCGTATCGGGAACGAACAATTTGGGTTACGGGAAGAGTAAACCAAAACCTAAGGCTAGTCTAGTGATTTGTTAAATACTGAAATAACTTAGTATAGGTATACACACAACCTATAATACATCATGTACGTAGTATTTATATCTCTCGAATACTCGACGTATTAGTAATTCGTACAGTGAAGTCTGTATGTGTTTCCCACAACATAGAACTTAGGGGGCTCACTATGTGTTGTGCATTAGTGGGACTGGCAGGTCATTTGGGTACCTTAGGTTTATGCGTATTCCAAAGGCCGGGAATATACGACAAGAAGTATAATTGGAATTAAATAATACGTAGGATATTCGGGGGATATATATGCTATGTATGAAATATATGATATTGGTTGTGTGTATACCTATACTGATTTATATGATTTATTATGTATATGACATACCTCCCATACTTGCTATCACGGGAGGTTGTGAAGGTGTTAGTCTTATCTTGAGGAGCCTTCGGGGGGGTACTTGACTTGTACCTCAGATTATAGGGCCTAAGGAGAACTTATCGGTGAGCTGATGACTTTGGGTGATATGTGTGCGTAGTTATGTGCGTAGCCCATAAATCCGTGGTCTGTGTTCACCTCCAATATGTGTGACTTGTATTGATACGGTTCCAGAGTGATTCGAAATCCCTAGTCCTTTATACAGTGCGTGATGTATCGGGACTTGATAGCAGAGCATGCATGCACCGCAGGTCTAAGCCAAGGGGTGTTATATTATATATATATAATTAGTGGAATAAATATATATACTTGTGATTTATTCTACTATGTGTGTTTGGTAGATGATGTACTAGGACATTATATCATAGTATACTCGCACCGCAGGTCTCAACTTAGGGGTGCTGTGTTAGAATATATATAACATTGTGATATATGTATACGTGTGATTTTATTCTACTATATGGGTTTTGTAGAAGAGAAGTAACATTAAAAATAAATATATTATGGGGAGAAATAAACATACTGAGAAATTTATAATGAGATAAAAGACATGGAAATTCGGTAACATATAGTATGGGAAATACAGTTGGGTACAAAGAGTTAGTACGCAGAAGGAGACTTGTTATGGCTAGTTAGGTGGGGTAGCTAAACTAGGAAAGGTAGAAGTCAATCGTTAAGTGCGCACATTAGATGAGGGGTGAGTTATGTCTCAAGAGAGTGCGACACTAGCTTAAATATGAAAAGTGTGCATGCATATTTAATTATTATAATTTAACTTCTTGCTAAATATTTTCAAACTATTTTACTTGGGCTCTGACCCATGTTAAAATCTTTTTCAAAATATTTTAGGTGTCCAGCCATAGGGACTCCGAGTTTGAGGATTCTATCCAGGGATGCATAGTTGCAGCTCATGTGAAAGTTGCAGGACTTTGCTATAAACGTTTCTCTCATTTATTCCTAGTATAGGATCTTTACTTCAGTACTCATTTTGGGCATATCGCCCTCAAATTTAGTATTTGGTTATTTATTGGACTTTGTGTATCTAGGTTATGGTTTCAATTACTGTTATATTTTACTCTTGAACCGATAGTTGATTCGGTTATCTTTATTTATGTTATTCATCTGTGTTGGATTCAGTTATCAATTTTGTGTGGATGGTTTAGTTATTATTTGATTTTCACATGTTGTCACTTAAAGACACCCTTAACTTAAACACACCTTCAAATGCCACTTGAATATATGACAATATAAGCTGCATAAGAATAAAATTCCCCTTATGTCTACTGATACCCACCTAGGTAATATGTCTCCCCCTAAGATAAAAATATTCTCCAAAAGATGAAGTGAAAGATACTATTTATCCCCCTTTTTGTTCAGGAATAGACACGGAAAGAATTCAATAAAAAACATTTCTTCCCCATAAACCATATCTCCCCCAAAATATGAAAACATATCATATGGATAGGAAATATTGAGGAAGGAATAATACCATGCAATTGTGTAAAGTGAAACAAGCACATCATGTCAACATAAGTACAAATAATCCAAACAATGATCAATTAATATCAATATTGGTGCAATAAATGATATCAACTATAGAAAAACAACGAAGCATGAGATACCAATGTGAACAAATAATACGAGATACCGATATGATCATATAGCATGCCAATTTGAATCAAAGATAAAGAATGTGGCAAACATGGATTAAATGCAATTGCAAAGAATCAAAACAAACAACACCATATATATATATATATATATATATATATATATATATATATATATATATATATATATATATATGCAAAATACACCAAAGACACACAGGCACATATATATCGGTATAATCAACCACAAAATGACAAATAAGCTTTACACACTAGCATAGTATCTATGTGTCTAAACACATGGGATGGGTATATTAGCCTCTGTTGTGTGTTGTATTTATGGTTCGAAAAGACATTTCGAGTCGGTAGTCCCTGATTTGGTACGTGAGGTACATGGACACTTGATAGCAGAGTATGTCCGCATCGCGGTGGTTATTTCGAGAGATCGTGTAGCTGTATATATTATTGTATGGCGTATATATACAAGTGTGATTATTTTACTTATGTGTGTTGGTAGAAAAGATAGATGGTGTATATCTAAAAGGAATTTAAGTATGACAAACTTAAAAAGATGATGCGATAATAATATTTGGATAAAATGAATTATCGGCTTGAAAGTAGCATATCGTATGGGCTGTACGGGCGAGTTCAACCAAGTGTAATTAGTTAGGCACATAGGCCTAGTTATGCTGGGTAGCATGGCTAGGTGGGTAAGATAGGAGACGTTAGGTGTGCACAAATAGATGAGAGGTGAAGAACTCAAGGGAGTGTATGCTGGACTAACTTGTGTATCTAATAATTGCTTTTATAACTGCAATTTAAATACTTGCTAAGTATTTTTCAAAGGTTCTGGGCTCTGGCCGGTGTCAAATCTAGTTTCCAAAACATTTTATTGGAACCCCAAACTAGATGGGACTCATTCTAGAGATGCGTAGTTGCAGCATTTGTGGAGGCTTGCAGGAGTTGCTTTGACGCTTCAATTAATTCCTAGATTATGATATATGATTCAGTCTTTCGTTTGGGCATGTTGCCCCTTAAGTTCATACATTCATTTAGTTTTATTTATCAGACTATGTTTTGGGGTTCAGTTTTATTTTCGTAGGCTTAGGCTTTGGATATTACTTTGGAACCGATGGTTTTTTCGTATTTATTTTTCTCTATTTATCGCGTGATAATTCGGACTGCTATTATTTGTGTGAATGGTTGAGTTTGATTATTTAAATTTTCGCATGTTGTTATATGATTAATGAAAGATAAATTTGGCACCGACTTAATTTAACATAGGAGGTTTAGTAATTTAAAAAGTTTCGACAAGGATGTTAAGAATGAACCAAGTGAGATTCGTGTCCATAGGATCCGTGCGGCTTATACGATTTCAACATAGCGTTCTTCGATATAGAGCCCTATTGATATTGATATGGTTGTTGGATTCATGATCACGTATTTGAGATTACGTTCTTCTACTATTATATTTGTATTAATTGTATACTCATACAATTCGATCTGATTTCATATTCGTCCAAGGAGAAGACCGGCGAGGGCAGCGACGAGAGCTGATGAGAGAGAGGCTCAACAGGAGCCACAGCCACCGCAGGGCAGCTAAGGCAACAGAGGTAGTCGCTAATGTGGCACAGGCAGTTAACATCGCTATGACTGCCATGGCACTTCACTTTCCACCACAACAGCCACCGACCCAATCGCCATCGGAGTAGGCATATAAGGAAGCATGTGTGTTGAAAGAGTACAAAATTCCATAATCCACCACAACAGCCACCGACCCAATCGCCATCGGAGTAGGCATATAAGGAAGCATGTGTGTTGAAAGAGTACAAAATTCCATAATCGAGAGTCCCACTTACATACTTAAAAATTCTCTTATGTACTAACAAGTGATATTCTTTCGGACATGCTTGAAAGCGGGTGCACACTCCTGCACTATATGTTATATAAAGACGACTAGCGATGAGATAAAAAATGCTACCTATCATACCCCTATAGAGTGCCGAAAATAATGTTCGTGGCACTTTCGATTATAAAATATGATACTTTTCGAACACGCATGCTTCCTTATATGCTTACGACGATGGCAATTGAGTAGAAAAAAAATTACCTGGACGAACCAGATGGGAGGAGAATCGGGCTGCAATGGAGGTTTGGAGAGGAAAAGAGGGTACATCCCGCTTAGGGTTTTGGAGAGAATGAACTAGTAAAGGAAAAAGTGTTAGGTTCTTAAAATTAAAAGGATACACACATGTGGGGAAGAAAAGAACATGTTTACCCCGCCTGCAAACCCGCGCCCGCGGGGATTATCGTCACAATCGCGATCGGGGAACATTCGTGGGTAAAACGAGGTCAGGGGTGGGTGTTACCAAAAACGGCGAAAAAATTCAAATTTTACAAAAACTTAAAAGACCACCAAAATAAATCAACTAAAATAAAAATAAAGCAAAATACAATTTCATATAAAACAAGAAAAATGAAAGTTAATTGCATTAAATTACTCTGATGTCTTGCAGCACCACACAACGAGTCACGGAAAATGGGTGATTGACGTCTATATTCGATCGAGTGAAAATCTCTCATTTAATCAACACGCGAACACGTAGTGTAAATGGTAAGCAGCATGTTAATTCCCATCGTGAATAAAAGTTCAAATATTTCGAGTTCAAAATGTTGCAATCTAGAGCGTTTTTCGAATCCCTTACCAATTGAATAAAGCCAGAATACAAAAAAAAAATCACATACTAGACGAGACATTGCAAACCCATCGGTGTTCAATTTATATCTCCCTCAAAATGCCCTTGTTTTTTATTTTTCTAATAAAATTTTTTTAAGGAGCACATAATAGACAATTTTGCCAATGGAGCTTTCATCTCGCTTAGGGCAGAATGTCCCATTGCATCTCATCATTTTTTAAAAGAATCTTCACAAGCAATGGTTCTTACATGCAGTGCTGAAAAATCTCGCGAAGAAAATGTATTAGACCCAATTGAGTGTGAACGAGCAAAATCAGATTGGCTAGTAGATATGCATCGAAGATACACCATAATTCATTTGTGTGTACGTGTGCAAAATGGGATCCTTTAGACACAGATTTATTTTACTAGACTATGGTAAACGCTATAAAATAGTCAAGTGAGATAAGAATGAAATCTATCACGTTACGTGACACGTAAAACTAAGAAGATGGGCAGTTACCAGAAGATGGGATATAAGACTCATACAGCAACATAGCGTTCCAGTCTTCCGAAATAAAAATATTTTAGGGTTTTCGAAAAGACAAATAAAATTGCAAAATACTTTTGGGTTTTCCAAAATAAAGAATATAAAAATATATAAATATTTCTGAACTGAATATAAAAATTGAAAAAATAAAAGTAAGAAAAAATATGTTGCACGAGTTCAATAGACGATTTTTGTATCATAACAATTATAATAAATCAAGAGATAATAAATCCTAATCTAGAATACGACGACATCCTAATCTATGGAGCACACCCCAATGGACTTCTTAAGGTTCTCGAACCTAAATGAGTAGAGAGGTTCGGTGACGATATCAACATATTGAACATCTGTCAAAACATAACTAATGGAAATTACATTTTCCTAGACAAAATCTCGAATGAAGTGATGAAGAATACTAGTGTGGTTAGTGAGAGTTTTCATGGGATTTTTGAAATGTTTATAGCACTTGTGTTATCACAATATATAGTCATCCCCTCTCGATCTATTGCAAAATCATAAAGAATTTGTTTCATCCAGATAAGTTGTGTGCAAAAACTAACTGCAGCTATGTACTAGACCTCGGCAGTCGACAATTAAAATTCAATTTTGTTCCTTTCTTCACAAAGACACAAGTGCACTAGCTAGATAAAAACAACTCTTTTGTCCTTCGGACATCTCCGACCCAATCGCCATCGGAGTAGGCATAGAAGCATACGTATCGAAAGAGTACAAATTTCTCTCCATAATCGAGAGTCCCGCTCACATACTTAATAACTCTCTTAACTACTAACAAGTGGATTCTTTCGGACATGATTTAAAAGGGGTGCCACTATAGGCTATATCAGGACAACTAGCGGTGACACTTATCATACCCATATAGAGTCACTGAAATAAAGTGCTTGGGACTCTCGATTATAGAATTTGGCACTCTTTCAACATGCATACTTCCTTATATGCTTAATCTAATGGCGATTAAGTAGAAAAAAAAATTACCTGGACGAATAAGATGGGAGGATAATGGAGGTTCAATGGAGGTTTGGAAAGAAAAAACGATACACCCCTCTTAGGGTTTTGGAGAGAATGAACAGGTAAAGGAAAAAGTGTTGGTTTCTAAATATTAAAAGCATACACGCGTGTGGAGAAGAAACGGATACGTTTACCCCCACAGCACACAAGCGCTTATGGGGGTTATCGCCCCAACCGCAATCGGGGGGCGTGCAAGCAAAGCGGGTTCAAGGGTGCGTGTTACCAAAAAAATAAAAATAAAAGGGAATCGGCTAGAAAATTCCAATTTCAGATGAACTTGAAAGGCCACTAAAGAAATCAACTAAAATAAAATTTAAGGAATATACAATTTCATATAAAATGAAAAAAAATGAAAATTAATAGCATTAAATTTTACTTTGATGGCTTTCAACACCACACATCTAACCCAACTATTGACACAAATAATAGGAGTCCGAATCATCACGAGATAAATAGAGATATAAATACCAAATAAACCATTGGTTCCAAAGTAATATACAAACCATGAGTCTGCAGAAATAAAACTGAACCCCAAAACATAGTATGATAAATAAAACTAAAAGAATGTATCAACTGAAGGGGAAACATGCCCAAATGAAAGACTGAATCATATATCCAAATCTAGGAATTAATTGAAGTGTTTAAGCAACTCCTGCACGCCTCCACAAATGGTACAACTACACATCCCTGAAATGAATCATCAAGCTCGGGTCTGAGCCCAAAACCTTTGAAAAATATTTAGCAAGTATTTAAATTGCAGTTATAAAAACAGTTATTAGATACACACGTTAGTTCAACGTACACTCCATTGAGTTCACCTCCCATTTATAGTGCACACCTAACGTCTCATATCTTACCCACTTAGCCATATTACCCAGCTTAACTAGGCCTAGGTACCTAACTAACCACACTAGGTTGAGCTCCCTCGTACCGACCATACGATACGCTACTGTCAAGCCGATATCTCATTTTAACCGACTATTATTTTCGCATCATCTATTTAAGTTTCTCATACTTAAATTACTTTTAGATATACATTATCTATCTTTTCTACCATCACACATAAGTAAAATAATCACATTTGTATATACATGCAGCACAATGATATATACAGCTACAGCATCTCTCGGAATGACCACTACGATGCGGTCATACTCTGTTATCAAGTCCATGTACCTCTCGTACCAATTCAGGGATTACCGGCTCGAAATGTCTCCTCGAACCATAAATCAAACAACCCACAATGGAGGCGAATATAGTTCTAAGCTTTTGGACTACGCATATACCTAACGTACCCAAATGACCTGCCATTCCCCCTAATACACAATGCATATTGAGCGGCCCTAAGTTCTATGGTCTGAAGTTCACATCCAAACCTCGCTGGAATTGCCAAGGTGGGATCTGCCTCTGCATGGAACCTCCCGTGATGGCAGCAACGTAGGTATGTTCACTTTGGAACCTCTCCCGATATATATATATATATATATATATATATATATATATATATAGTACTGCTCTTGTGCGGACCGGACATGTGTCACCTAGCGGTGACCCTAGAAATTATAGGCACTCTCTCTTTTTTGGGCTCACCGCCACGCGACACATGTTCGGTCCGCACTCTTAAAATGCGGACTGGTCCGCACAAGATCAGTATTGTAAATATATATATACATATATATATATATATATATATATATATATATATATATACTCAGTATAGGTTTACACACAGTCTGTAATATATTCCTTACGTAGTATTTATATCTCTCGAATACTCGACGTAATAGTAATTTGCGCTTTATTTCCGTAGTTTTTCAAGTATCACTCACTCACCACTCAAAGGGTCCCAATTATCTTTTAAGTTATTTCAGTGGTTAACACATCACTATACTAATGGCGTTTGCCTTAGGTCATGGTTTACTCATTGCGTAACCCCAATCGTAAATTCCCAATACACATCTCAATCGGCTAACTATCGTCGGTCCTCATCCCAATTTTTCTCTCATTAAGATTAACCGAGCCCTGACTAAATATTTCCTGGCCTTTTCTGAAGTCTTTATATAATTACTAAAATATTACCAAAGTCTCCCATAATTAATTTCATGGTGAAATATAACTTAAAAGGAAAAACTCATCAAAACTGGGCAGCCAAATCGATTCGGTAGGGATTCCGAATCGATGCACCCACCGAATCGAATCGATTCGGACCTGACTGCATCATTCTCATCGTGCGGATACGGGTTTTCCACATTAAATTATTAACATTAACTATATGCGTAGGGACAATTTTTAACGTTAACACATCAAGACCAATAGAAATCTTTCGAAGAACTGATCAAAACCCATTATTTCATCAAAACCATAGATTGTGTTCTTCATGTATAGTCATCATTTTACCCAAATTTCTTTCATTAATATCATCCATACTCACTGATTTCGTCAATCTACATACAAGAATTATTATATATGAATTTCAACTCCAAATCACGACTTCTACCCACCCAAATCCCCAAAATCATCATTTAAATCACGAATTGAAACCCTTATACTACATAGATATTATAACAAACTCAAAGTAATGCAAGATAAACATTTGCCTTGCAGGTCTGATTTACGTTCTGAGATGGTGAGGATGTCCTCTCCTTGCTCCGATCTCGATTCCAGCGACGTTCAGGGCGAGAAACAGTGTGGAATAGCCTACGTTTCTTCTCCTCTTTCTCTTTATGGCCTCCTCTCTCTCCAAAGTGTTGTAACCCTAGCCTCACACTCAAATGGGTTGAACACTCTAATTTTCGAAGTTCCCTCTACCCTAGACTCCTAAATGATCGAAATGCCCTTACTTGATGTCGGGTTGGTATAAAATCGTCCTGGTACCCAATCAGCACACCCGACTACACTATTTTGACAATTTCGACCCATTCGGAACCAACCGTGACCTTGAAATTGCCATCCGAGTCACCCAACAATAATTTCCTATATCGACCTCATATAGTCTACACGCGACTCTCGGTTGTTGTCACGTCACTTTCACTCGCTGTGACGAAAATAATTATTTAATACTCTATGTAATTTTATTCCATAAATATTAATCTTTCTCTCCCGATTAAAAATTTAAGAAACACATAATGTTTTAATTTAATTACATGTAATTTAAAATAATCGAGTTAGTTAAATTTTAAATAGTCAGAAATATGGGGTGTTACATACTTCCCCCCCTACAAACGAATTTCGTCCTCGAAATTTGGACGTACCTGCGGTGAATAACTCGGCTCTCGCATGTGATCCTCCTGCTCCTACGTCGACTCGCCCACATTATGGTGCCCTCACTGAACTCGAACTAAGCTTACCACCTTAGACCGCAGCTTATGCTTACTACGATCAAGTATCGCCACAAGTCTCTCCTCGTAAGAGATACCTAGCTGCAAATCTATCTCCTTCAATGGAACGTGCCAAAAAGTCAATCTCGCTCCTCTGGTACCTCTTCTGACACGTGGAATAATCCGCTGTAAATGCTCTGGTAAGTCCAGCTTATATACAACTTGTCTCACCCTCTCGATAATCGGAAACAGTCCCAGAAAGGTATCGCAGAGAGGATTGCACAAGGGTGATAGTGGATCGGTTGACTAAGGTGGTCCATTTTCTACCGCTTCGCAAGGATTTTGAGTCGAGAGAGAGCATGCGCAGTCGCTCATTGTTGAGATAGTGGGGTTGCACAGGGTCCTATAATTGTGTCGGACCGAGACAAGATTTGTGTCCTATTTCTCACAGAGTTTTAAGGAGGCTATGGGCACGAATTTACCACCATATGTAACACCCCATATTTTTAAGTATTTAAAAATTAACTAACAAGGTTATTTTAAATTACACGTGTGACGTAATTTAATTTAATTAAAACATTATGTATTTATTAAAATATTAATCGGGAGAGATAAAGATTAATATTTATAGAATAAAATTACTAAGTGAGTAGTAAATGATTATTTTACGTTATAGCGAGTTATACTGACGTGACAGTGTTATAACTCAACTGGAAGACGCGTGTAGACTATATCAGGTCGAGATAAGATATTTTTGTAAAGTGACTCGAATGGTGATTTCGAGGTCAAGGTTGGTTCCGAATGGGTCGCGGGGCGATTGTAGACCAACTCGGCATCACGTAAGGACATTACGGTCTAGGGTAGATGGAACTTCGAAAATTAGAGTGTTATATCATCACATTTGAGTGTGAGGCTAGGGTTACAACACTTTAGAGAGAGAGATGAGGCCATAAGAGAGGAAGAGGAGAAGAAAATTAGGCTAGTCCACACCGTTTCTCACCCCTAACGTCGTCGGAATCGAGATCGGAGCAAGGAAAGGATATATGCACCATCTCAGAACGTAAATCAGACCTACAAATTTAAGGCAAGTGTAGGGTTTTCAAATTATGATTTAAATGATGATTCTTGTGATTTGGATGGGTAGAACTCATAATTTGGAATTGAAATTCATATTGAACTACCTTTGTATTTAGATAACATGAAATCAATGAGCATGGATGATATTAATGAAAGAAATCTGGGTAAAATGATGACTATGCATGAAGAACACGTCAACTATGATTTTGATAAAATAATGGGTTTTGATCTGTTCTTGGGTGGATTTTTTTTAGTCTTGATGTGTTGTTCAAGTTAAAAATTGTATTTACACAAATAGTTAATGTTTAAGGATGTGGGATGGGAGTTTGGGGAAGTTTCATGGAGCTTTGTAAAAGTTGGAATATGGAAAACTCGTAACAGCACGAAGAGGATGATGCAGTCAGGTCCAAATCGATTTAGTTTTAAAACTAAATCGATTCGGTGGGCGAATCGATTCGAAATCCCTACCGAATCGACTCAGCTACCTTGTTTTGATGAGTTTATCCCTTTAAGTTACATTTCACCATGGAATTAATTATGGGAGACTTTTGGTGATAGTTTAGTCATTATATAAAGACTTAAGAAAAAGGTCTTTAAACATTTAGTCAGGGCTCGATTAATCTTAATGACGAAAAAATTGGGCTTAGGACCGACGATAGTTAACCGATTGAGATGCATATCGGGAATGAACAATTTGGGTTACGGGAAGAGTAAACCAAAACCTAAGGCTAGTCTAGTGATTTGTTAAATACTGAAATAACTTAGTATATAGGTACACACAACCTATAATATATCATGTACGTAGTATTTATATCTCTCGAATACTCGACGTATTAGTAATTCGTACAGTGAAGTCTGTATGTGTTTCCCACAACATAGAATTTAGGGGGCTCACTATGTGTTGTGCATTAGTGGGACTGGCAGGTCATTTGGGTACCTTAGGTTTATGCGTATTCCAAAGGCTAAGAACTATATTAGCCTCCGTTGTGTGTTGTATTTTTTGTTCGAAGAGACGTATCGAGTCGGTAGTCCCTGATTTGGTACGTGAGGTATATGGACAATTGATAGCAGAGTATGTCCGCATCGCGGTGGTTATTTCGAGAGATGGTGTAGCTGTATATATTATAGTATGGCATATATATACAAGTGTGATTAATTTACTTATGTGTGTTGGTAGAAAAGATATATGGTGTATATCTAAAAGGAATTTAAGTATGAGAAACTTAAATAGATGATGCGATAATAATATTTGGTTAAAATGAATTATCGGCTTGAAAGTAGCGTATCGTATGACCTGTACGGGCGAGTTCAACCAAGTGTAATTAGTTAGGTACATAGGCCTAGTTATGTTGGGTAGCATGGCTAGGTGGGTAAGATAGGAGACGTTAGGTGTGCACAAATAGATGAGAGGTGAAGAACTCAAGGGAGTGTATGGTGGACTAACTTGTGTATCTAATAATTGCTTTTATAACTGCAATTTAAATACTTGCTAAATATTTTTCAAAGGTTTTGGGCTCTGGCCAGTGTCAAATCTAGTTTCCAAAACATTTTATAGGAACCCCAAACTTGGACTCATTCTAGGGATGCGTAGTTGCAGCATTTGTGGAGGCTTGCAGGAGTTGCTTTGACGCTTCAATTAATTCCTAGATTATGATATATGATTCAGTCTTTCGTTTGGGCATGTTGCCCCTTAAGTTGATACATTCATTTAGTTTCATCTATCAGACTATGTTTTGGGGTTCAGTTTTATTTCCGTAGACTTAGGCTTTGGATATTACTTTGGAACCGATGGTTTTTTCGTATTTATTTCTCTCTATTTATCGCGTGATGATTCGGACTGCTATTATTTGTGTGAATGGTTGAGTTTGATTATTTAAATTTTCGCATGTTGTTATATGATTAATGAAAGATAAAATTTGGCACCGACTTAATTTAACATAGGAGGTTTAGTAATTTAAAAAGTTTCGAAGAGGATGTTAAGAATGAACCAAGTGAGATTCGTGTCCATAGGATCCGTGCGGCTTATACGATTTCAACATAGCGTTCTTCGATATAGAGCCCTATTGATATTGATATGGTTGTTGGATTCATGATCACGTATTTGAGATTACGTTCTTCTACTATTATATTTGTATTAATTGTATACTCATACAATTCGATCTGATTTCATATTCCACCAAGGAGAAGACCGGCGAGGGCAGCGACGAGAGCTGATGAGAGAGAGGCTCAACAGGAGCCACAGCCGCCGCCGACACAGCCACCGCAGGGCAGCTAAGGCAACAGACGTAGTCGTTAATGTGGCACAGGCAGTTAACATCGCTATGACTGCCATGGCACTTCACTTTCCACCACAACAGCCACCGCCCAATCGCCATCGGAGTAGGCATATAAGGAAGCATGTGTGTTGAAAGAGTACAAAATTCCATAATCCACCACAACAGCCACCGACCCAATCGCCATCGGAGTAGGCATATAAGGAAGCATGTGTGTTGAAAGAGTACAAAATTCCATAATCGAGAGTCCCACTTACATACTTAAAAATTCTCTTATGTACTAACAAGTGATATTCTTTCGGACATGCTTGAAAGCGGGTGCACACTCCTGGACTATATGTTATATAGAGACGACTAGCGATGAGATAAAAAATGCTACCTATCATACCCCTATAGAGTGTCGAAAATAATGCTCGTGGGACTTTCGATTATAGAATATGAGACTTTTCAAACACGCATGCTTCCTTATATGCTTACGACGATGGCAATGGAGTAGAAAAAAAATTACCTCGACGAACCAGATGGGAGGAGAATGGGGCTGCAATGGAGGTTTGGAGAGGAAAAGAGGGTACATCCCGCTTAGGGTTTTGGAGAGAATGAACTAGTAAAGGAAAAAGTGTTAGGTTCTTAAAATTAAAAGGATACACACATGTGGGGAAGAAAAGAACATGTTTACCCCGGCTGCAAACCCGCGCCGGCGGGGATTATCGTCACAACCGCGATCGGGGAACATTCGTGGGTAAAAACAGGTCAGGGGTGGGTGTTACCAAAAACGGCGAAAAAATTCAAATTTTACAACAACTTTAAAGACCACCAAAATAAATCAACGAAAATAAAAATAAAGCAAAATACAATTTCATATAAAACAAGAAAAATGAAAGTTAATTGCACTAAATTACATTGATGTCTTGCAGCACCACACAACGAGTCACGGAAAATGGGTGATTGATGTCTATATTCGATCGAGTGAAAATCTCTCATTTAATCAGCACGCGAACACATAGTGTAAATGGTAAGCAGCATGTTAATTCCCATTTTGAATAAAAGGTCAAATATTTCGAGTTCAAAATGTTCATTCTAGAGCGTTTTTCGAATCCCTTAACAATTAAATAAAGCCAGAATACAAAAAAAAAATCACATACTAGACGAGACATTGAAAACCCATCGGTCTTCAATTTATATCTCCCTCAAAATGCCCTTGTTTTTTATTTTTTTAATAATATTTTTTTAAGGAGCACATAATAGACAATTTTGCCAATGGAGCTTTCATCTCGCTTAGGGCAGAATTTCCCATTGCATCTCATCATTTTTTATAAGAATCTTCAAAAGCAATGGTTCTTAAATGCAGTGCTAAAAATCTCGCGAAGAAAATGAACTAAGCCCAATTGAGTGTGAACGAGCAAAATCAGATTGGCTAGAAGATATGCATCGAAGATACACCATAATTCATTTGTGTGTACGTGTGCAAAATGGGATCCTTTAGACAGATTTATTTTACTAGACTATGGTAAGCGCTATAAAATAGTCAAGTGAGATAAGAATGAAATCTATCACGTTACGTGACACGTAACACTAAGAAGATGGGCAGCTACCAGAAGATGGGATATAAGACTCATACAGCAACATAGCGTTCCAGTCTTCCAAAATAAAAATATTTTAGGGTTTTTGAAAAGACAAATAAAATTGCAAAATACTTTTGGGTTTTCCAAAATAAAGAATATAAAAATATATAAATATTTCTGAACTGAATATAAAAATTGAAAAAATAAAAGTAAGAAAAAATATGTTGCACGAGTTCAATAGACGATTTTTGTATCATAACAATTATAATAAATTAAGAGATAATAGATCCTAATCTAGAATACGACGACATCCTAATCTATGGAGCACACCCCAATGGACTTCTTAAGGTTCTCGAACCCAAATGAGTCGAGAGGTACGGTGACGATATCAGCATATTGAACATCTGTCAAAACATAACTAATGGAAATTACATTTTCCTAGACAAAATCTCGAATGAAGTGATGAAGAATACTAGTGTGGTTAGTGAGAGTTTTCATGGGATTTTTGAAATGTTTATAGCACTTGTGTTATCACAATATATAGTCATCCCCTCTCGATCTATCGCAAAATCATAAAGAATTTGTTTCATCCAGATAAGTTGTGCGCAAAAACTAACTGCAGCTATGTACTAGACCTCGGCAGTCGACAATTAAAATTCAATTTTGTTCCTTTCTTCACAAAGACACAAGTGCACTAGCTAGATAAAAACAACTCTTTTGTCCTTCGGACATCTCCGACCCAATCGCCATCGGAGTAGGCATAAAAGCATACGTATCGAAAGAGTACAAATTTCTCTCCATAATCGAGAGTCCCGCTCACATACTTAATAACTCTCTTAACTACTAACAAGTGGATTCTTTCGGACATGATTTAAAAGAGGTGCCACTATAGGCTATATCAGGACAACTAGCGGTGACACTTATTATACCCATATAGAGTCACTGAAATAAAGTGCTTGGGACTCTCGATTATAGAATTTGGCACTCTTTCAACACGCATACTTCCTTATATGCTTAATCTAATGGCGATTGAGTAGAAAAAAAAAAATTACCTGGACGAATAAGATGGGAGGATAATGGAGGTTCAATGGAGGTTTGGAAAGAAAAAACGGTACACCCCTCTTAGGGTTTTGGAGAGAATGAACAGGTAAAGGAAAAAGTGTTGGTTTCTAAATATTAAAAGCATACACGCGTGTGGAGAAGAAACGGATACGTTTACCCCCACAGCACACAAGCGCTTATGGGGTTATCGCCCCCACCGCAATCGGGCGTGCGGGCAAAGCGGGTTCAATGGTGCGTGTTACCAAAAAAAAAAAAAGGGAATCTGCTAGAAAATTCCAATTTCAGATGAACTTTAAAGGCCACCAAAGAAATCAACTAAAATAAAATTTAAGGAAAACACAATTTCATATAAAATTGAAAAAAATGAAAATTAATAGCATTAAATTTTACTTTGATGGCTTTAAACACCACACATGGTACAACTACACATCCCTGAAATGAATCATCAAGCTCGGGTCTGAGCCCAAAACCTTTGAAAAATATTTAGCAAGTATTTAAATTGCATGTTATAAAAACAGTTATTAGATACACACGTTAGTTCAACGTACACTCCATTGAGTTCACCTCCCATTTATAGTGCACACCTTGACATCTCATATCTTACCCACCTAGCCATATTACCCAACTTAACTAGGCTAGGTACCTAACTAACCACACTAGGTTGAGCTCCCTCGTACCGCCCATACGATACGCTACTGTCAAGCCGATATCTCATTTGAACCGAATATTATTTTCGCATCATCTATTTAAGTTTCTCATTCTAAAATTACTTTTAGATATACATTATCTATCTTTTCTACCATCACACATAAGTAGAATAATCACATTTTTATATACATGCCGCACAATAATATATACAGCTACAGCATCTTTCGGAATGACCACTACGATGCGGGCATACTCTGCTATCAAGTCCATGTACCTCTCGTACCAATTCAGGGATTACCGGCTCAAAATGTCTCCTCGAACCATAAATCAAACCCACAATGGAGGCGAATATAGTTCTGAGCCTTTGGAATACGCATATACCTAACGTACCCAAATGACCTGCCAGTCCCCCTAATACACAATGCATATTGAGCCACCCTAAGTTCTATGGTCTGAAGTTCACATCCAAACCGCGCTGGAATCGCCAAGGTGGGATCTCCCTCTTAAAATGCGGACTGGTCCGCACAAGTTCAGTATTGTAAATATATATATACATATATATATATACTCGGTATAGGTTTACACACAGTCTGTAATATATTCCTTACGTAGTATTTATATCTCTCGAATACTCGACGTAATAGTAATTTGCACTTTATTTCCGTAGTTTTTCAAGTATCACTCACTCACCACTCAAAGGGTCCCAATTATCTTTTAAGTTATTTCAGTAGTTAACACATCACTATACTAATGGCGTTTGCCTTAGGTCATGGTTTACTCCTTGCGTAACCCCAATCGTAAATTCCCAATACACATCTCAATCGGCTAACTATCGTCGGTCCTCATCCCAATTTTTCTCTCATTAAGATTAACCGAGCCCTGACTAAATATTTACTGGCCTTTTCTGAAGTCTTTATATAATTACTAAAATATTACCAAAGTCTCCCATAATTAATTTCATGGTGAAATATAACTTAAAAGGAAAAACTCATCAAAACTGGGCAGCCAAATCGATTCGGTAGGGATTCCGAATCGATGCACCCACCGAATCGAATCGATTCGGACCTGACTGCATCATTCTCATCGTGCGGATACAGGTTTTCCACATTAAATTTTTAACATTAACTATATGCGTAGGGACAATTTTTAACGTTAACACATCAAGACCAATAGAAATCTTTCGAAGAACTGATCAAAACCCATTATTTCATCAAAACCATAGATTGTGTTCTTCATGTATAGTCATCATTTTACCCAAATTTCTTTCATTAATATCATCCATACTCACTGATTTCGTCAATCTACATACAAGAATTATTATATATGAATTTCAACTCCAAATCACGACTTCTACCCACCCAAATACCCAAAATCATCATTTAAATCACGAATTGAAACCCTTATACTACATAGATATTATAACAAACTCAAAGTAATGCAAGATAAACATTTGCCTTGCAGGTCTGATTTACGTTCTGAGATGGTGAGGATGTCCTCTCCTTGCTCCGATCTTGATTCCGGCGACGTTCAGGGCGAGAAACGGTGTGGAATAGCCTACGTTTCTTCTCCTCTTTCTCTTTATGGCCTCCTCTCTCTCCAAAGTGTTGTAACCCTAGCCTCACACTCAAATGGGTTGATAGAACACTTTAATTTTCGAAGTTCCCTCTACCCTAGACTCCTAAATGATCGAAATGCCCTTACTTGATGTCGGGTTGGTATAAAATCGTCCTGCTACCCAATCAGCACACCCGACTACACTATTTTGACAATTTCGACCCATTCGGAACCAACCGTGACCTCGAAATTGCCATCCGAGTCACCCTACAATAATTTCCAATATCGACCTCATATAGTCTACACGCGACTCTCGGTTGTTGTCACGTCACTATCACTCGCTGTGACGGAAAATAATTATTTAATACTCACTCAGTAATTTTATCCCATAAATATTAATCTTTCTCTCCCGATTAAAAATTTAAGAAACACATAATGTTTTAATTTAATTAAATGTAATTTAAAATAATCGAGTTAGTTAAATTTTAAATAGTCAGAAATATGGGGTGTTACATACTTCCCCCCCTACAAATGAATTTCGTCCTCGAAATTTGGACGTACCTGCGGTGAATAACTCGGCTCTCGCATGTGATCCTCCCGCTCCTACGTCGACTCGCCCACATTATGGTGCCCTCACTGAACTCGAACTAAGCTTACCACCTTAGACCGCAGCTTATGCTTACTACGATCAAGTATCGCCACAAGTCTCTCCTCGTAAGAGATATCTAGCTGCAAATCTATCTCCTTCAATGGAACGTGCCAAAAAGTCAATCTCGCTCCTCTGGTACCTCTTCTGACACGTGGAATAATCCGCTGTAAATGCTCTGGTAAGTCCAGCTTATATACAACTTGTCTCACCCTCTCGATAATCGGAAACAGTCCCAGAATGGTTTCGCAGAGAGGATTGCACAAGGGTGATAGTGGATCGGTTGACTAAGGTGGTCCATTTTCTACCGCTTCGCAAGGATTTTAAGTCGAGAGAGAGCATGCGCAGTCGCTCATTGTTGAGATAGTGGGGTTGAACAGGGTCCGATTATTGTGTCGGACCAAGACAAGATTTGTGTCCTATTTCTCACAGAGTTTTAAGGAGGCTATGGGCACGAATTTACGTTTGGGCACGAATTTACCACCATATGTAACACCCCATATTTTTAAGTATTTAAAAATTAACTAACAAGGTTATTTTAAATTACACGTGCCGTAATTTAATTTAATAAAAACATTATGTATTTATTAAAATATTAATCGGGAGAGATAAAGATTAATATTTATAGAATAACATTACTAAAGTGAGTAGTAAATGATTATTTTACGTTATAGCGAGTTATAGTGACGTGACAGTGTTATAACTCAACTGGAAGTCGCGCGTAGACTATATCAGATCGAGATAAGAAATTATTGTAAAGTGACTCGAATGGCGATTTCGAGGTAAAGGTTGGTTCCGAATGGGTCCCGGGGCGATTGTAGACCCACTCGGCATCACGTAAGGACATTACGGAGCGAACTTCGAAAATTAGAGTGTTATATCATCACGTTTGAGTGTGAGGCTAGGGTTACAACACTTTAGAGAGAGAGATGAGGCCATAAGAGAGGAAGAGGAGAAGAAAATTAGGCTAGTCCACACCGTTTCTCACCCCTAACGTCGTCGGAATCGAGATCGGAGCATGGAAAGGATATATGCACCATCTCAGAACGTAAATCAGACCTACAAATATATAGGCAAGTGTAGGGTTTTCAAATTATGATTTAAATGATGATTCTTGTGATTTGGATGGGTAGAACTCATAATTTGGAATTGAAATTCATATTGAACAACCTTTATATTTAGATAACATGAAATCAATGAGCATGGATGATATTAATGAAAGAAATCTGGGTAAAATGATGACTATGCATGAAGAACAGGTCAACTATGATTTTGATAAAATAAGGGGTTTTGATCTGTTGTTGGGTGGATTTTTATTAGTCTTTATGTGTTGTTCAAGTTAAAAATTGTCCTTACACAAATAGTTAATGTTTAGGGATGTGGGATGGGAGTTTGGGGAAGTTTCATGGAGCTTTGAAAAAGTTGGAATCTGAAAAACTCGTAACAGCACGAAGAGGATGATGCAGTCAGGTCCAAATCGATTCAGTTTTAAAACTAAATCGATTCGGTGGGCGAATCGATTCGAAATCCCTACCGAATCGACTCAGCTGCCTTGTTTTGATGAGTTTATCCCTTTGAGTTACATTTCACCATGGAATTAATTATGGGAGACTTTTGGTGATAGTTTAGTCATTATATAAAGACTTAAGAAAAAGGTCTTTAAACATTTAGTCAGGGCTCGGTTAATCTTAATGACGAAAAAATTGGGCTTAGGACCGACGATAGTTAACCGATTGAGATGCGTATCGGGAATGAACAATTTGGGTTACGGGAAGAGTAAACCAAAACCTAAGGCTAGTCTAGTGATTTGTTAAATACTGAAATAACTTAGTATAGGTATACACACAACCTATAATATATCATGTACGTAGTATTTATATCTCTCGAATACTCGACGTATTAGTAATTCGTACAGTGAAGTCTGTATGTGTTTCCCACAACATAGAACTTAGGGGGCTCACTATGTGTTGTGCATTAGTGGGACTGGCAGGTCATTTGGGTACCTTAGGTTTATGCGTATTCCAAAGGCTAAGAACTATATTAGCCTCCGTTGTGTGTTGTATTTATGGTTCGAAGAGACATATCGAGTCGGTAGTCCCTGATTTGGTACGTGAGGTACATGGACACTTGATAACAGAGTACGTCCGCATCGCGGTGGTTATTTCGAGAGATGGTGTAGCTGTATATATTATAGTATGGCATATATATACAAGTGTGATTATTTTACTTATGTGTGTTGGTAGAAAAGATAGATGGTGTATATCTAAAAGGAATTTAAGTATGAGAAACTTAAATAGATGATGCGATAATAATATTTGGTTAAAATGAATTATCGGCTTGAAAGTAGCGTATCGTATGGGCTGTACGGGCGAGTTCAACCAAGTGTAATTAGTTAGGTACATAGGCCTAGTTATGCTGGGTAGCATGGCTAGGTGGGTAAGATGAGAGGTGAAGAACTCAAGGGAGTGTATGGTGGACTAACTTGTGTATCTAATAATTGCTTTTATAACTGCAATTTAAATACTTGCTAAATATTTTTCAAAGATTCTGGGCTCTGGCCGGTGTCAAATCTAGTTTCCAAAACATTTTATAGGAACCCCAAACTTGATGGACTCATTCTAGGGATGCGTAGTTGCAGCATTTGTGGAGGCTTGCAGGAGTTGCTTTGACGCTTCAATTAATTCCTTGATTATGATATATGATTCAGTCTTTCGTTTGGGCATGTTGCCCCTTAAGTTCATACATTCATTTAGTTTTATTTATCAGACTATGTTTTGGGGTTCAGTTTTATTTCCGTAGACTTAGGCTTTGGATATTACTTTGGAACCGATGGTTTTTTCGTATTTATTTCTCTCTATTTATCGCGTGATGATTCGGAATGCTATTATTTGTGTGAATGGTTGAGTTTGATTATTTAAATTTTCGCATGTTGTTATATGATTAATGAAAGATAAAATTTGGCACCGACTTAATTTAACATAGGAGGTTTAGTAATTTAAAAAGTTTCGACAAGGATGTTAAGAATGAACCAAGTGAGATTCGTGTCCATAGGATCCGTGCGGCTTATACGATTTCAACATAGCGTTCTTCGATATAGAGCCCTATTGATATTGATATGGTTGTTGGATTCATGATCACGTATTTGAGATTACGTTCTTCTACTATTATATTTGTATTAATTGTATACTCATACAATTCGATCTGATTTCATATTCCACCAAGGAGAAGACCGGCGAGGGCAGCGACGAGAGCTGATGAGAGAGAGGCTCAACAGGAGCCACAGCCACCGCCGCCACAGCCACCGCAGGGAAGCTAAGGCAACAGAGGTAGTAGTTAATGTGGCACAGGCAGTTAACATCGCTATGACTGCCGTGGCACTTCACTTTCCACCACAACAGCCACCGACCCAATCGCCATCGGAGTAGGCATATAAGGAAGCATGTGTGTTGAAAGAGTACAAAATTCCATAATCCACCACAACAGCCACCGACCCAATCGCCATCGGAGTAGGCATATAAGGAAGCATGTGCGTTGAAAGAGTACAAAATTCCATAATCGATAGTCCCACTTCCATACTTAAAAATTCTCTTATGTACTAACAAGTGATATTCTTTCGGACATGCTTGAAAGCGGGTGTACACTCCTGCACTATATGTTATATAGAGACGACTAGCGATGAGATAAAAAATGCTACCTATCATACCCCTATAGAGTGTCGAAAATAATGCTCGTGGGACTTTCGATTATAGAATATGATACTTTTCGAACACGCATGCTTCCTTATATGCTTACGACGATGGCAATTGAGTAGAAAAAAAATTACCTGGACGAACCAGATGGGAGGAGATGGGGCTGCAATGGAGGTTTGGAGAGGAAAAGAGGGTACATCCCGCTTAGGGTTTTGGAGAGAATGAACTAGTAAAGGAAAAAGTGTTAGGTTCTTAAAATTAAAAGGATACACACATGTGGGGAAGAAAAGAACATGTTTACCCCGGCTTCAAACCCGCGCCCGCAGGGATTATCGTCACAACCGCGATCGGGGAACATTCGTGGGTTTAACGAGGTCAGGGGTGGGTGTTACCAAAAACGGCGAAAACATTCAAATTTTACAAAAACTTAAAAGACCACCAAAATAAATCAACTAAAATAAAAATAAAGCAAAATACAATTTCATATAAAACAAGAAAAATGAAAGTTAATTGCATTAAATTACTTTGATGTCTTGCAGCACCACACGAGTCACGGAAAATGGGTGATTGACGTCTATATTCGATCGAGTGAAAATCTCTCATTTAATCAACACGCGAACACGAAGTGTAAATGGTAAGCAGCATGTTAATTCCCATCGTGAATAAAAGTTCAAATATTTCGAGTTCAAAATGTTGAATCTAGAGCGTTTTTCGAATCCCTTAAAATTGAATAAAGCCAGAATACAAAAAAAAAATCACATACTACAAGAGACATTGCAAACCCATCGGTCTTTAATTTATATCTCCCTCAAAATGCCCTTGTTTTTTATTTTTTTAATAATATTTTTTTAAGGAGCACATAATAGACAATTTTGCCAATAGAGCTTTCATCTCGCTGAGGGCAGAATTTCCCATTGCATCTCATCATTTTTTATAAGAATCTTCACAATCAATGGTTCTTACATGTAGTGCTGAAAAATCTCGCGAAGAAAATGTATTAGGCCCAATTGAGTGTGAACGAGCAAAATCAGATTGGCTAGTAGATATGCATCGAAGATACACCATAATTCATTTGTGTGTACGTGTGCAAAATGGGATCCTTTAGACACAGATTTATTTTACTAGACTATGGTAAACGCTATAAAATAGTCAAGTGAGATAAGAATGAAATCTATCACGTTACGTGACACGTAACACTAAGAAGATGGGCAGTTACCAGAAGATGGGATATAAGACTCATACAGCAACATAGCGTTCCAGTCTTCCGAAATAAAAATATTTTAGGGTTTTTGAAAAGACAAATAAAATTGCAAAATACTTTTGGGTTTTCCAAAATAAAGAATATAAAAATATATAAATATTTCTGAACTGAATATAGACATTGAAAAAATAAAAGTAAGAAAAAATATGTTGCACGAGTTCAATAGACGATTTTTGTATCATAACAATTATAATAAATCAAGAGATAATAGATCCGAATCTTGAATACGACGACATCCTAATCTATGGAGCACACCCCAATGGACTTCTTAAGGTTCTCGAACCTAAATGAGTCGAGAGGTTCGGTGACGATATCAGCATATTGAATATCTGTCAAAACATAACTAATGGAAATTACATTTTCCTAGACAAAATCTCGAATGAAGTGATGAGAGCTTTCATGGGATTTTTGAAATGTTTATAGCACTTGTGTTATCACAATATATAGTCATCCCCTCTCGATCTATTGCAAAATCATAAAGAATTTGTTTCATCCGGATAAGTTGTGTGCAAAAACTAACTGCAGCTATGTACTAGACCTCGGCAGTCGACAATTAAAATTCAATTTTGTTCCTTTCTTCACAAAGACACAAGTGCACTAGCTAGATAAAAACAACTCTTTTGTCCTTCGGACATCTCCGACCCAATCGCCATCGGAGTAGGCATAGAAGCATACGTATCGAAAGAGTACAAATTTCTCTCCATAATCGAGAGTCCCGCTCACATACTTAATAACTCTCTTAACTACTAACAAGTGGATTCTTTCGGACATGATTTAAAAGGGGTGCCACTATAGGCTATATCAGGACAACTAGCGGTGACACTTATCATACCCATATAGAGTCACTGAAATAAAGTGCATGGTACTCTCGATTATAGAATTTGGCACTCTTTCAACACGCATACTTCCTTATATGCTTAATCTAATGGCGATTGAGTAGAAAAAAAAAAATTACCTGGACGAATAAGATGGGAGGATAATGGAGGTTCAGTGGAGGTTTGGAAAGAAAAAACGGTACACCCCTCTTAGGGTTTTGGAGAGAATGAACAGGTAAAGGAAAAAGTGTTGGTTTCTAAATATTAAAAGCATACACGCGTGTGGGGAAGAAACGGATACGTTTACCCCCACAGCACACAAGCGCTTATGGGGGTTATCGCCCCCACCGCAATCGGGGGGCGTGCGGGCAAAGCGGGTTCAAGGGTGCGTGTTACCAAAAAAATAAAAAAAAAGGGAATCGGCTAGAAAATTCCAATTTCAGATGAACTTGAAAGGCCACCAAAGAAATCAACTAAAATAAAATTTAAGGAATATACAATTTCATATAAAATGAAAAAAAATGAAAATTAATAGCATTAAATTTTACTTTGATGGCTTTCAACACCACACATCTAACCCAACTATTGACACAAATAATAGGAGTCCGAATCATCACGAGATAAATAGAGATATAAATACCAAATAAACCATTGGTTCCAAAGTAATATACAAACCATGAGTCTGCAGAAATAAAACTGAACCCCAAAACATAGTATGATAAATAAAACTAAAAGAATGTATCAACTGAAGGGGAAACATGCCCAAATGAAAGACTGAATCATATATCCAAATCTAGGAATTAATTGAAGTGTTTAAGCAACTCCTGCACGCCTCCACAAATGGTACAACTACACATCCCTGAAATGAATCATCAATCTCGGGTCTGAGCCCAAAACCTTTGAAAAATATTTAGCAAGTATTTAAATTGCAGTTATAAAAACAGTTATTAGATACACACGTTAGTTCAACGTACACTCCATTGAGTTCACCTCCCATTTATAGTGCACACCTAACGTCTCATATCTTACCCACTTAGCCATATTACCCAGCTTAACTAGGCCTAGGTACCTAACTAACCACACTAGGTTGAGCTCCCTCGTACCGACCATACGATACGCTACTGTCAAGCCGATATCTCATTTTAACCGACTATTATTTTCGCATCATCTATTTAAGTTTCTCATACTTAAACTACTTTTAGATATACATTATCTATCTTTTCTACCATCACACATAAGTAGAATAATCACATTTGTATATACATGCCGCACAATAATATATACAGCTACAGCATCTCTCGGAATGACCACTACGATGCGGGCATACTCTGCTATCAAGTCCATGTACCTCTCGTACCAATTCAGGGATTACCGGCTCGAAATGTCTCCTCGAACCATCAATCAAACAACCCACAATGGAGGCGAATATAGTTCTAAGCCTTTGGACTACGCATATACCTAACGTACCCAAATGACCTGCCATTCCCCCTAATACACAATGCATATTGAGCGGCCCTAAGTTCTATGGTCTGAAGTTCACATCCAAACCTCGCTGGAATCGCCAAGGTGGGATCTCCCTCTGCACGAAACCTCCCGTGATGGCAGCAACGTAGGTATGTTCACTTTTGTACCTCTCCCGATATATATATATATATATATATATATAGTACTGCTCTTGTGCGGACCGGTCCGCATTTTAAGCGGACCGGACATGTGTCACCTAGCGGTGACCCTAGAAATTATAGGCACTCTCTCTTTTTTGCGCTCACTGCCACGCGACACATGTTCGGTCCGCACTCTTAAAATGCGGACTGGTCCGCACAAGATCAGTATTGTAAATATATATATACATATATATATATATATATATATATACTCAGTATAGGTTTACACACAGTCTGTAATATATTCCTTACGTAGTATTTATATCTCTCGAATACTCGACGTAATAGTAATTTGCACTTTATTTCCGTAGTTTTTCAAGTATCACTCACTCACCACTCAAAGGTCCCAATTATCTTTTAAGTTATTTCAGTAGTTAACACATCACTATACTAATGGCGTTTGCCTTAGGTCATGGTTTACTCCTTGCGTAACCCCAATCGTAAATTCCCAATACACATCTCAATCGGCTAACTATCGTCGGTCCTCATCCCAATTTTTCTCTCATTAAGATTAACCGAGCCCTGACTAAATATTTCCTGGCCTTTTCTGAAGTCTTTATATAATTACTAAAATATTACCAAAGTCTCCCATAATTAATTTCATGGTGAAATATAACTTAAAAGGAAAAACTCATCAAAACCGGGCAGCCAAATCGATTCGGTAGGGATTCCGAATCGATGCACCCACCGAATCGAATCGATTCGGATCTGACTGCATCATTCTCATCGTGCGGATACGGGTTTTCCACATTAAATTATTAACATTAACTATATGCGTAGGGACAATTTTTAACGTTAACACATCAAGACCAATAGAAATCTTTCGAAGAACTGATCAAAACCCATTATTTCATCAAAACCATAGATTGTGTTCTTCATGTATAGTCATCATTTTACCCAAATTTCTTTCATTAATATCATCCATACTCACTGATTTCGTCAATCTACATACAAGAATTATTATATATGAATTTCAACTCCAAATCACGACTTCTACCCACCCAAATCCCCAAAATCATCATTTAAATCACGAATTGAAACCCTTATACTACATAGATATTATAACAAACTCAAAGTAATGCAAGATAAACATTTGCCTTGCAGGTCTGATTTACGTTCTGAGATGGTGAGGATGTCCTCTCCTTGCTCCGATCTCGATTCCAGCGACGTTCAGGGCGAGAAACAGTGTGGAATAGCCTACGTTTCTTCTCCTCTTTCTCTTTATGGCCTCCTCTCTCTCCAAAGTGTTGTAACCCTAGCCTCACACTCAAATGGGTTGATAGAACACTCTAATTTTCGAAGTTCCCTCTACCCTAGACTCCTAAATGATCGAAATGCCCTTACTTGATGTCGGGTTGGTATAAAATCGTCCTGGTACCCAATCAGCACACCCGACTACACTATTTTGACAATTTCGACCCATTCGGAACCAACCGTGACCTTGAAATTGCCATCCGAGTCACCCAACAATAATTTCCTATATCGACCTCATATAGTCTACACGCGACTCTCGGTTGTTGTCACGTCACTTTCACTCGCTGTGACGAAAATAATTATTTAATACTCTATGTAATTTTATTCCATAAATATTAATCTCTCTCTCCCGATTAAAAATTTAAGAAACACATAATGTTTTAATTTAATTACATGTAATTTAAAATAATCGAGTTAGTTAAATTTTAAATAGTCAGAAATATGGGGTGTTACATACTTCCCCCCCTACAAACGAATTTCGTCCTCGAAATTTGGACGTACCTGCGGTGAATAACTCGGCTCTCGCATGTGATCCTCCTGCTCCTACGTCGACTCGCCCACATTATGGTGCCCTCACTGAACTCGAACTAAGCTTACCACCTTAGACCGCAGCTTATGCTTACTACGATCAAGTATCGCCACAAGTCTCTCCTCGTAAGAGATACCTAGCTGCAAATCTATCTCCTTCAATGGAACGTGCCAAAAAGTCAATCTCGCTCCTCTGGTACCTCTTCTGACACGTGGAATAATCCGCTGTAAATGCTCTGGTAAGTCCAGCTTATATACAACTTGTCTCATCCTCTCGATAATCGGAAACAGTCCCAGAAAGGTATCGCAGAGAGGATTGCACAAGGGTGATAGTGGATCGGTTGACTAAGGTGGTCCATTTTCTACCGCTTCGCAAGGATTTTGAGTCGAGAGAGAGCATGCGCAGTCGCTCATTGTTGAGATAGTGGGGTTGCACAGGGTCCTATAATTGTGTCGGACCGAGACAAGATTTGTGTCCTATTTCTCACAGAGTTTTAAGGAGGCTATGGGCACGAATTTACCACCATATGTAACACCCCATATTTTTAAGTATTTAAAAATTAACTAACAAGGTTATTTTAAATTACACGTGTGACGTAATTTAATTTAATTAAAACATTATGTATTTATTAAAATATTAATCGGGAGAGATAAAGATTAATATTTATAGAATAAAATTACTAAGTGAGTAGTAAATGATTATTTTACGTTATAGCGAGTTATACTGACGTGACAGTGTTATAACTCAACTGGAAGACGCGTGTAGACTATATCAGGTCGAGATAAGATATTTTTGTAAAGTGACTCGAATGGTGATTTCGAGGTCAAGGTTGGTTCCGAATGGGTCGCGGGGCGATTGTAGACCAACTCGGCATCACGTAAGGACATTACGGTCTAGGGTAGATGGAACTTCGAAAATTAGAGTGTTATATCATCACATTTGAGTGTGAGGCTAGGGTTACAACACTTTAGAGAGAGAGATGAGGCCATAAGAGAGGAAGAGGAGAAGAAAATTAGGCTAGTCCACACCGTTTCTCACCCCTAACGTCGTCGGAATCGAGATCGGAGCAAGGAAAGGATATATGCACCATCTCAGAACGTAAATCAGACCTACAAATTTAAGGCAAGAGTAGGGTTTTCAAATTATGATTTAAATGATGATTCTTGTGATTTGGATGGGTAGAACTCATAATTTGGAATTGAAATTCATATTGAACTACCTTTGTATTTAGATAACATGAAATCAATGAGCATGGATGATATTAATGAAAGAAATCTGGGTAAAATGATGACTATGCATGAAGAACACGTCAACTATGATTTTGATAAAATAATGGGTTTTGATCTGTTCTTGGGTGGATTTTTTTTAGTCTTGATGTGTTGTTCAAGTTAAAAATTGTATTTACACAAATAGTTAATGTTTAAGGATGTGGGATGGGAGTTTGGGGAAGTTTCATGGAGCTTTGTAAAAGTTGGAATATGGAAAACTCGTAACAGCACGAAGAGGATGATGCAGTCAGGTCCAAATCGATTTAGTTTTAAAACTAAATCGATTCGGTGGGCGAATCGATTCGAAATCCCTACCGAATCGACTCAGCTACCTTGTTTTGATGAGTTTATCCCTTTAAGTTACATTTCACCATGGAATTAATTATGGGAGACTTTTGGTGATAGTTTAGTCATTATATAAAGACTTAAGAAAAAGGTCTTTAAACATTTAGTCAGGGCTCGATTAATCTTAATGACGAAAAAATTGGGCTTAGGACCGACGATAGTTAACCGATTGAGATGCATATCGGGAATGAACAATTTGGGTTACGGGAAGAGTAAACCAAAACCTAAGGCTAGTCTAGTGATTTGTTAAATACTGAAATAACTTAGTATAGGTACACACAACCTATAATATATCATGTACGTAGTATTTATATCTCTCGAATACTCGACGTATTAGTAATTCGTACAGTGAAGTCTGTATGTGTTTCCCACAACATAGAATTTAGGGGGCTCACTATGTGTTGTGCATTAGTGGGACTGGCAGGTCATTTGGGTACCTTAGGTTTATGCGTATTCCAAAGGCTAAGAACTATATTAGCCTCCGTTGTGTGTTGTATTTTTTGTTCGAAGAGACGTATCGAGTCGGTAGTCCCTGATTTGGTACGTGAGGTATATGGACACTTGATAGCAGAGTATGTCCGCATCGCGGTGGTTATTTCGAGAGATGGTGTAGCTGTATATATTATAGTATGGCATATATATACAAGTGTGATTAATTTACTTATGTGTGTTGGTAGAAAAGATATATGGTGTATATCTAAAAGGAATTTAAGTATGAGAAACTTAAATAGATGATGCGATAATAATATTTGGTTAAAATGAATTATCGGCTTGAAAGTAGCGTATCGTATGACCTGTACGGGCGAGTTCAACCAAGTGTAATTAGTTAGGTACATAGGCCTAGTTATGTTGGGTAGCATGGCTAGGTGGGTAAGATAGGAGACGTTAGGTGTGCACAAATAGATGAGAGGTGAAGAACTCAAGGGAGTGTATGGTGGACTAACTTGTGTATCTAATAATTGCTTTTATAACTGCAATTTAAATACTTGCTAAATATTTTTCAAAGGTTTTGGGCTCTGGCCAGTGTCAAATCTAGTTTCCAAAACATTTTATAGGAACCCCAAACTTGGACTCATTCTAGGGATGCGTAGTTGCAGCATTTGTGGAGGCTTGCAGGAGTTGCTTTGACGCTTCAATTAATTCCTAGATTATGATATATGATTCAGTCTTTCGTTTGGGCATGTTGCCCCTTAAGTTGATACATTCATTTAGTTTCATCTATCAGACTATGTTTTGGGGTTCAGTTTTATTTCCGTAGACTTAGGCTTTGGATATTACTTTGGAACCGATGGTTTTTTCGTATTTATTTCTCTCTATTTATCGCGTGATGATTCGGACTGCTATTATTTGTGTGAATGGTTGAGTTTGATTATTTAAATTTTCGCATGTTGTTATATGATTAATGAAAGATAAAATTTGGCACCGACTTAATTTAACATAGGAGGTTTAGTAATTTAAAAAGTTTCGAAGAGGATGTTAAGAATGAACCAAGTGAGATTCGTGTCCATAGGATCCGTGCGGCTTATACGATTTCAACATAGCGTTCTTCGATATAGAGCCCTATTGATATTGATATGGTTGTTGGATTCATGATCACGTATTTGAGATTACGTTCTTCTACTATTATATTTGTATTAATTGTATACTCATACAATTCGATCTGATTTCATATTCCACCAAGGAGAAGACCGGCGAGGGCAGCGACGAGAGCTGATGAGAGAGAGGCTCAACAGGAGCCACAGCCGCCGCCGACACAGCCACCGCAGGGCAGCTAAGGCAACAGACGTAGTCGTTAATGTGGCACAGGCAGTTAACATCGCTATGACTGCCATGGCACTTCACTTTCCACCACAACAGCCACCGCCCAATCGCCATCGGAGTAGGCATATAAGGAAGCATGTGTGTTGAAAGAGTACAAAATTCCATAATCCACCACAACAGCCACCGACCCAATCGCCATCGGAGTAGGCATATAAGGAAGCATGTGTGTTGAAAGAGTACAAAATTCCATAATCGAGAGTCCCACTTACATACTTAAAAATTCTCTTATGTACTAACAAGTGATATTCTTTCGGACATGCTTGAAAGCGGGTGCACACTCCTGGACTATATGTTATATAGAGACGACTAGCGATGAGATAAAAAATGCTACCTATCATACCCCTATAGAGTGTCGAAAATAATGCTCGTGGGACTTTCGATTATAGAATATGAGACTTTTCAAACACGCATGCTTCCTTATATGCTTACGACGATGGCAATGGAGTAGAAAAAAAATTACCTCGACGAACCAGATGGGAGGAGAATGGGGCTGCAATGGAGGTTTGGAGAGGAAAAGAGGGTACATCCCGCTTAGGGTTTTGGAGAGAATGAACTAGTAAAGGAAAAAGTGTTAGGTTCTTAAAATTAAAAGGATACACACATGTGGGGAAGAAAAGAACATGTTTACCCCGGCTGCAAACCCGCGCCGGCGGGGATTATCGTCACAACCGCGATCGGGGAACATTCGTGGGTAAAAACAGGTCAGGGGTGGGTGTTACCAAAAACGGCGAAAAAATTCAAATTTTACAAAAACTTTAAAGACCACCAAAATAAATCAACGAAAATAAAAATAAAGCAAAATACAATTTCATATAAAACAAGAAAAATGAAAGTTAATTGCACTAAATTACATTGATGTCTTGCAGCACCACACAACGAGTCACGGAAAATGGGTGATTGATGTCTATATTCGATCGAGTGAAAATCTCTCATTTAATCAGCACGCGAACACATAGTGTAAATGGTAAGCAGCATGTTAATTCCCATTTTGAATAAAAGGTCAAATATTTCGAGTTCAAAATGTTCATTCTAGAGCGTTTTTCGAATCCCTTAACAATTAAATAAAGCCAGAATACAAAAAAAAAATCACATACTAGACGAGACATTGAAAACCCATCGGTCTTCAATTTATATCTCCCTCAAAATGCCCTTGTTTTTTATTTTTTTAATAATATTTTTTTAAGGAGCACATAATAGACAATTTTGCCAATGGAGCTTTCATCTCGCTTAGGGCAGAATTTCCCATTGCATCTCATCATTTTTTATAAGAATCTTCAAAAGCAATGGTTCTTAAATGCAGTGCTAAAAATCTCGCGAAGAAAATGAACTAAGCCCAATTGAGTGTGAACGAGCAAAATCAGATTGGCTAGAAGATATGCATCGAAGATACACCATAATTCATTTGTGTGTACGTGTGCAAAATGGGATCCTTTAGACAGATTTATTTTACTAGACTATGGTAAGCGCTATAAAATAGTCAAGTGAGATAAGAATGAAATCTATCACGTTACGTGACACGTAACACTAAGAAGATGGGCAGCTACCAGAAGATGGGATATAAGACTCATACAGCAACATAGCGTTCCAGTCTTCCAAAATAAAAATATTTTAGGGTTTTTGAAAAGACAAATAAAATTGCAAAATACTTTTGGGTTTTCCAAAATAAAGAATATAAAAATATATAAATATTTCTGAACTGAATATAAAAATTGAAAAAATAAAAGTAAGAAAAAATATGTTGCACGAGTTCAATAGACGATTTTTGTATCATAACAATTATAATAAATTAAGAGATAATAGATCCTAATCTAGAATACGACGACATCCTAATCTATGGAGCACACCCCAATGGACTTCTTAAGGTTCTCGAACCCAAATGAGTCGAGAGGTACGGTGACGATATCAGCATATTGAACATCTGTCAAAACATAACTAATGGAAATTACATTTTCCTAGACAAAATCTCGAATGAAGTGATGAAGAATACTAGTGTGGTTAGTGAGAGTTTTCATGGGATTTTTGAAATGTTTATAGCACTTGTGTTATCACAATATATAGTCATCCCCTCTCGATCTATCGCAAAATCATAAAGAATTTGTTTCATCCAGATAAGTTGTGCGCAAAAACTAACTGCAGCTATGTACTAGACCTCGGCAGTCGACAATTAAAATTCAATTTTGTTCCTTTCTTCACAAAGACACAAGTGCACTAGCTAGATAAAAACAACTCTTTTGTCCTTCGGACATCTCCGACCCAATCGCCATCGGAGTAGGCATAAAAGCATACGTATCGAAAGAGTACAAATTTCTCTCCATAATCGAGAGTCCCGCTCACATACTTAATAACTCTCTTAACTACTAACAAGTGGATTCTTTCGGACATGATTTAAAAGAGGTGCCACTATAGGCTATATCAGGACAACTAGCGGTGACACTTATTATACCCATATAGAGTCACTGAAATAAAGTGCTTGGGACTCTCGATTATAGAATTTGGCACTCTTTCAACACGCATACTTCCTTATATGCTTAATCTAATGGCGATTGAGTAGAAAAAAAAAAATTACCTGGACGAATAAGATGGGAGGATAATGGAGGTTCAATGGAGGTTTGGAAAGAAAAAACGGTACACCCCTCTTAGGGTTTTGGAGAGAATGAACAGGTAAAGGAAAAAGTGTTGGTTTCTAAATATTAAAAGCATACACGCGTGTGGAGAAGAAACGGATACGTTTACCCCCACAGCACACAAGCGCTTATGGGGTTATCGCCCCCACCGCAATCGGGCGTGCGGGCAAAGCGGGTTCAATGGTGCGTGTTACCAAAAAAAAAAAAGGGAATCTGCTAGAAAATTCCAATTTCAGATGAACTTTAAAGGCCACCAAAGAAATCAACTAAAATAAAATTTAAGGAAAACACAATTTCATATAAAATTGAAAAAAATGAAAATTAATAGCATTAAATTTTACTTTGATGGCTTTAAACACCACACATGGTACAACTACACATCCCTGAAATGAATCATCAAGCTCGGGTCTGAGCCCAAAACCTTTGAAAAATATTTAGCAAGTATTTAAATTGCATGTTATAAAAACAGTTATTAGATACACACGTTAGTTCAACGTACACTCCATTGAGTTCACCTCCCATTTATAGTGCACACCTTGACATCTCATATCTTACCCACCTAGCCATATTACCCAACTTAACTAGGCTAGGTACCTAACTAACCACACTAGGTTGAGCTCCCTCGTACCGCCCATACGATACGTTACTGTCAAGCCGATATCTCATTTGAACCGAATATTATTTTCGCATCATCTATTTAAGTTTCTCATTCTAAAATTACTTTTAGATATACATTATCTATCTTTTCTACCATCACACATAAGTAGAATAATCACATTTTTATATACATGCCGCACAATAATATATACAGCTACAGCATCTTTCGGAATGAACACTACGATGCGGGCATACTCTGCTATCAAGTCCATGTACCTCTCGTACCAATTCAGGGATTACCGGCTCAAAATGTCTCCTCGAACCATAAATCAAACCCACAATGGAGGCGAATATAGTTCTGAGCCTTTGGAATACGCATATACCTAACGTACCCAAATGACTTGCCAGTCCCCCTAATACACAATGCATATTGAGCCACCCTAAGTTCTATGGTCTGAAGTTCACATCCAAACCGCGCTGGAATCGCCAAGGTGGGATCTCCCTCTTAAAATGCGGACTGGTCCGCACAAGTTCAGTATTGTAAATATATATATACATATATATATATATATATATATATATATATACTCGGTATAGGTTTACACACAGTCTGTAATATATTCCTTACGTAGTATTTATATCTCTCGAATACTCGACGTAATAGTAATTTGCACTTTATTTCCGTAGTTTTTCAAGTATCACTCACTCACCACTCAAAGGGTCCCAATTATCTTTTAAGTTATTTCAGTAGTTAACACATCACTATACTAATGGCGTTTGCCTTAGGTCATGGTTTACTCCTTGCGTAACCCCAATCGTAAATTCCCAATACACATCTCAATCGGCTAACTATCGTCGGTCCTCATCCCAATTTTTCTCTCATTAAGATTAACCGAGCCCTGACTAAATATTTACTGGCCTTTTCTGAAGTCTTTATATAATTACTAAAATATTACCAAAGTCTCCCATAATTAATTTCATGGTGAAATATAACTTAAAAGGAAAAACTCATCAAAACTGGGCAGCCAAATCGATTCGGTAGGGATTCCGAATCGATGCACCCACCGAATCGAATCGATTCGGACCTGACTGCATCATTCTCATCGTGCGGATACAGGTTTTCCACATTAAATTTTTAACATTAACTATATGCGTAGGGACAATTTTTAACGTTAACACATCAAGACCAATAGAAATCTTTCGAAGAACTGATCAAAACCCATTATTTCATCAAAACCATAGATTGTGTTCTTCATGTATAGTCATCATTTTACCCAAATTTCTTTCATTAATATCATCCATACTCACTGATTTCGTCAATCTACATACAAGAATTATTATATATGAATTTCAACTCCAAATCACGACTTCTACCCACCCAAATACCCAAAATCATCATTTAAATCACGAATTGAAACCCTTATACTACATAGATATTATAACAAACTCAAAGTAATGCAAGATAAACATTTGCCTTGCAGGTCTGATTTACGTTCTGAGATGGTGAGGATGTCCTCTCCTTGCTCCGATCTTGATTCCGGCGACGTTCAGGGCGAGAAACGGTGTGGAATAGCCTACGTTTCTTCTCCTCTTTCTCTTTATGGCCTCCTCTCTCTCCAAAGTGTTGTAACCCTAGCCTCACACTCAAATGGGTTGATAGAACACTTTAATTTTCGAAGTTCCCTCTACCCTAGACTCCTAAATGATCGAAATGCCCTTACTTGATGTCGGGTTGGTATAAAATCGTCCTGCTACCCAATCAGCACACCCGACTACACTATTTTGACAATTTCGACCCATTCGGAACCAACCGTGACCTCGAAATTGCCATCCGAGTCACCCTACAATAATTTCCTATATCGACCTCATATAGTCTACACGCGACTCTCGGTTGTTGTCACGTCACTATCACTCGCTGTGACGGAAAATAATTATTTAATACTCACTCAGTAATTTTATCCCATAAATATTAATCTTTCTCTCCCGATTAAAAATTTAAGAAACACATAATGTTTTAATTTAATTAAATGTAATTTAAAATAATCGAGTTAGTTAAATTTTAAATAGTCAGAAATATGGGGTGTTACATACTTCCCCCCCTACAAATGAATTTCGTCCTCGAAATTTGGACGTACCTGCGGTGAATAACTCGGCTCTCGCATGTGATCCTCCCGCTCCTACGTCGACTCGCCCACATTATGGTGCCCTCACTGAACTCGAACTAAGCTTACCACCTTAGACCGCAGCTTATGCTTACTACGATCAAGTATCGCCACAAGTCTCTCCTCGTAAGAGATATCTAGCTGCAAATCTATCTCCTTCAATGGAACGTGCCAAAAAGTCAATCTCGCTCCTCTGGTACCTCTTCTGACACGTGGAATAATCCGCTGTAAATGCTCTGGTAAGTCCAGCTTATATACAACTTGTCTCACCCTCTCGATAATCGGAAACAGTCCCAGAATGGTTTCGCAGAGAGGATTGCACAAGGGTGATAGTGGATCGGTTGACTAAGGTGGTCCATTTTCTACCGCTTCGCAAGGATTTTAAGTCGAGAGAGAGCATGCGCAGTCGCTCATTGTTGAGATAGTGGGGTTGAACAGGGTCCGATTATTGTGTCGGACCAAGACAAGATTTGTGTCCTATTTCTCACAGAGTTTTAAGGAGGCTATGGGCACGAATTTACGTTTGGGCACGAATTTACCACCATATGTAACACCCCATATTTTTAAGTATTTAAAAATTAACTAACAAGGTTATTTTAAATTACACGTGCCGTAATTTAATTTAATAAAAACATTATGTATTTATTAAAATATTAATCGGGAGAGATAAAGATTAATATTTATAGAATAACATTACTAAAGTGAGTAGTAAATGATTATTTTACGTTATAGCGAGTTATAGTGACGTGACAGTGTTATAACTCAACTGGAAGTCGCGCGTAGACTATATCAGATCGAGATAAGAAATTATTGTAAAGTGACTCGAATGGCGATTTCGAGGTCAAGGTTGGTTCCGAATGGGTCCCGGGGCGATTGTAGACCCACTCGGCATCACGTAAGGACATTACGGAGTGAACTTCGAAAATTAGAGTGTTATATCATCACGTTTGAGTGTGAGGCTAGGGTTACAACACTTTAGAGAGAGAGATGAGGCCATAAGAGAGGAAGAGGAGAAGAAAATTAGGCTAGTCCACACCGTTTCTCACCCCTAACGTCGTCGGAATCGAGATCGGAGCATGGAAAGGATATATGCACCATCTCAGAACGTAAATCAGACCTACAAATATATAGGCAAGTGTAGGGTTTTCAAATTATGATTTAAATGATGATTCTTGTGATTTGGATGGGTAGAACTCATAATTTGGAATTGAAATTCATATTGAACAACCTTTATATTTAGATAACATGAAATCAATGAGCATGGATGATATTAATGAAAGAAATCTGGGTAAAATGATGACTATGCATGAAGAACAGGTCAACTATGATTTTGATAAAATAAGGGGTTTTGATCTGTTGTTGGGTGGATTTTTATTAGTCTTTATGTGTTGTTCAAGTTAAAAATTGTCCTTACACAAATAGTTAATGTTTAGGGATGTGGGATGGGAGTTTGGGGAAGTTTCATGGAGCTTTGAAAAAGTTGGAATCTGAAAAACTCGTAACAGCACGAAGAGGATGATGCAGTCAGGTCCAAATCGATTCAGTTTTAAAACTAAATCGATTCGGTGGGCGAATCGATTCGAAATCCCTACCGAATCGACTCAGCTGCCTTGTTTTGATGAGTTTATCCCTTTGAGTTACATTTCACCATGGAATTAATTATGGGAGACTTTTGGTGATAGTTTAGTCATTATATAAAGACTTAAGAAAAAGGTCTTTAAACATTTAGTCAGGGCTCGGTTAATCTTAATGACGAAAAAATTGGGCTTAGGACCGACGATAGTTAACCGATTGAGATGCGTATCGGGAATGAACAATTTGGGTTACGGGAAGAGTAAACCAAAACCTAAGGCTAGTCTAGTGATTTGTTAAATACTGAAATAACTTAGTATAGGTATACACACAACCTATAATATATCATGTACGTAGTATTTATATCTCTCGAATACTCGACGTATTAGTAATTCGTACAGTGAAGTCTGTATGTGTTTCCCACAACATAGAACTTAGGGGGCTCACTATGTGTTGTGCATTAGTGGGACTGGCAGGTCATTTGGGTACCTTAGGTTTATGCGTATTCCAAAGGCTAAGAACTATATTAGCCTCCGTTGTGTGTTGTATTTATGGTTCGAAGAGACATATCGAGTCGGTAGTCCCTGATTTGGTACGTGAGGTACATGGACACTTGATAACAGAGTACGTCCGCATCGCGGTGGTTATTTCGAGAGATGGTGTAGCTGTATATATTATAGTATGGCATATATATACAAGTGTGATTATTTTACTTATGTGTGTTGGTAGAAAAGATAGATGGTGTATATCTAAAAGGAATTTAAGTATGAGAAACTTAAATAGATGATGCGATAATAATATTTGGTTAAAATGAATTATCGGCTTGAAAGTAGCGTATCGTATGGGCTGTACGGGCGAGTTCAACCAAGTGTAATTAGTTAGGTACATAGGCCTAGTTATGCTGGGTAGCATGGCTAGGTGGGTAAGATGAGAGGTGAAGAACTCAAGGGAGTGTATGGTGGACTAACTTGTGTATCTAATAATTGCTTTTATAACTGCAATTTAAATACTTGCTAAATATTTTTCAAAGATTCTGGGCTCTGGCCGGTGTCAAATCTAGTTTCCAAAACATTTTATAGGAACCCCAAACTTGATGGACTCATTCTAGGGATGCGTAGTTGCAGCATTTGTGGAGGCTTGCAGGAGTTGCTTTGACGCTTCAATTAATTCCTTGATTATGATATATGATTCAGTCTTTCGTTTGGGCATGTTGCCCCTTAAGTTCATACATTCATTTAGTTTTATTTATCAGACTATGTTTTGGGGTTCAGTTTTATTTCCGTAGACTTAGGCTTTGGATATTACTTTGGAACCGATGGTTTTTTCGTATTTATTTCTCTCTATTTATCGCGTGATGATTCGGAATGCTATTATTTGTGTGAATGGTTGAGTTTGATTATTTAAATTTTCGCATGTTGTTATATGATTAATGAAAGATAAAATTTGGCACCGACTTAATTTAACATAGGAGGTTTAGTAATTTAAAAAGTTTCGACAAGGATGTTAAGAATGAACCAAGTGAGATTCGTGTCCATAGGATCCGTGCGGCTTATACGATTTCAACATAGCGTTCTTCGATATAGAGCCCTATTGATATTGATATGGTTGTTGGATTCATGATCACGTATTTGAGATTACGTTCTTCTACTATTATATTTGTATTAATTGTATACTCATACAATTCGATCTGATTTCATATTCCACCAAGGAGAAGACCGGCGAGGGCAGCGACGAGAGCTGATGAGAGAGAGGCTCAACAGGAGCCACAGCCACCGCCGCCACAGCCACCGCAGGGAAGCTAAGGCAACAGAGGTAGTAGTTAATGTGGCACAGGCAGTTAACATCGCTATGACTGCCGTGGCACTTCACTTTCCACCACAACAGCCACCGACCCAATCGCCATCGGAGTAGGCATATAAGGAAGCATGTGTGTTGAAAGAGTACAAAATTCCATAATCCACCACAACAGCCACCGACCCAATCGCCATCGGAGTAGGCATATAAGGAAGCATGTGCGTTGAAAGAGTACAAAATTCCATAATCGATAGTCCCACTTCCATACTTAAAAATTCTCTTATGTACTAACAAGTGATATTCTTTCGGACATGCTTGAAAGCGGGTGTACACTCCTGCACTATATGTTATATAGAGACGACTAGCGATGAGATAAAAAATGCTACCTATCATACCCCTATAGAGTGTCGAAAATAATGCTCGTGGGACTTTCGATTATAGAATATGATACTTTTCGAACACGCATGCTTCCTTATATGCTTACGACGATGGCAATTGAGTAGAAAAAAAATTACCTGGACGAACCAGATGGGAGGAGATGGGGCTGCAATGGAGGTTTGGAGAGGAAAAGAGGGTACATCCCGCTTAGGGTTTTGGAGAGAATGAACTAGTAAAGGAAAAAGTGTTAGGTTCTTAAAATTAAAAGGATACACACATGTGGGGAAGAAAAGAACATGTTTACCCCGGCTTCAAACCCGCGCCCGCAGGGATTATTGTCACAACCGCGATCGGGGAACATTCGTGGGTTTAACGAGGTCAGGGGTGGGTGTTACCAAAAACGGCGAAAACATTCAAATTTTACAAAAACTTAAAAGACCACCAAAATAAATCAACTAAAATAAAAATAAAGCAAAATACAATTTCATATAAAACAAGAAAAATGAAAGTTAATTGCATTAAATTACTTTGATGTCTTGCAGCACCACACGAGTCACGGAAAATGGGTGATTGACGTCTATATTCGATCGAGTGAAAATCTCTCATTTAATCAACACGCGAACACGAAGTGTAAATGGTAAGCAGCATGTTAATTCCCATCGTGAATAAAAGTTCAAATATTTCGAGTTCAAAATGTTGAATCTAGAGCGTTTTTCGAATCCCTTAAAATTGAATAAAGCCAGAATACAAAAAAAAAATCACATACTACAAGAGACATTGCAAACCCATCGGTCTTTAATTTATATCTCCCTCAAAATGCCCTTGTTTTTTATTTTTTTAATAATATTTTTTTAAGGAGCACATAATAGACAATTTTGCCAATAGAGCTTTCATCTCGCTGAGGGCAGAATTTCCCATTGCATCTCATCATTTTTTATAAGAATCTTCACAATCAATGGTTCTTACATGTAGTGCTGAAAAATCTCGCGAAGAAAATGTATTAGGCCCAATTGAGTGTGAACGAGCAAAATCAGATTGGCTAGTAGATATGCATCGAAGATACACCATAATTCATTTGTGTGTACGTGTGCAAAATGGGATCCTTTAGACACAGATTTATTTTACTAGACTATGGTAAACGCTATAAAATAGTCAAGTGAGATAAGAATGAAATCTATCACATTACGTGACACGTAACACTAAGAAGATGGGCAGTTACCAGAAGATGGGATATAAGACTCATACAGCAACATAGCGTTCCAGTCTTCCGAAATAAAAATATTTTAGGGTTTTTGAAAAGACAAATAAAATTGCAAAATACTTTTGGGTTTTCCAAAATAAAGAACATAAAAATATATAAATATTTCTGAACTGAATATAGACATTGAAAAAATAAAAGTAAGAAAAAATATGTTGCACGAGTTCAATAGACGATTTTTGTATCATAACAATTATAATAAATCAAGAGATAATAGATCCGAATCTTGAATACGACGACATCCTAATCTATGGAGCACACCCCAATGGACTTCTTAAGGTTCTCGAACCTAAATGAGTCGAGAGGTTCGGTGACGATATCAGCATATTGAATATCTGTCAAAACATAACTAATGGAAATTACATTTTCCTAGACAAAATCTCGAATGAAGTGATGAGAGCTTTCATGGGATTTTTGAAATGTTTATAGCACTTGTGTTATCACAATATATAGTCATCCCCTCTCGATCTATTGCAAAATCATAAAGAATTTGTTTCATCCGGATAAGTTGTGTGCAAAAACTAACTGCAGCTATGTACTAGACCTCGGCAGTCGACAATTAAAATTCAATTTTGTTCCTTTCTTCACAAAGACACAAGTGCACTAGCTAGATAAAAACAACTCTTTTGTCCTTCGGACATCTCCGACCCAATCGCCATCGGAGTAGGCATAGAAGCATACGTATCGAAAGAGTACAAATTTCTCTCCATAATCGAGAGTCCCGCTCACATACTTAATAACTCTCTTAACTACTAACAAGTGGATTCTTTCGGACATGATTTAAAAGGGGTGCCACTATAGGCTATATCAGGACAACTAGCGGTGACACTTATCATACCCATATAGAGTCACTGAAATAAAGTGCATGGTACTCTCGATTATAGAATTTGGCACTCTTTCAACACGCATACTTCCTTATATGCTTAATCTAATGGCGATTGAGTAGAAAAAAAAAAATTACCTGGACGAATAAGATGGGAGGATAATGGAGGTTCAGTGGAGGTTTGGAAAGAAAAAACGGTACACCCCTCTTAGGGTTTTGGAGAGAATGAACAGGTAAAGGAAAAAGTGTTGGTTTCTAAATATTAAAAGCATACACGCGTGTGGGGAAGAAACGGATACGTTTACCCCCACAGCACACAAGCGCTTATGGGGGTTATCGCCCCCACCGCAATCGGGGGGCGTGCGGGCAAAGCGGGTTCAAGGGTGCGTGTTACCAAAAAAATAAAAAAAAAGGGAATCGGCTAGAAAATTCCAATTTCAGATGAACTTGAAAGGCCACCAAAGAAATCAACTAAAATAAAATTTAAGGAATATACAATTTCATATAAAATGAAAAAAAATGAAAATTAATAGCATTAAATTTTACTTTGATGGCTTTCAACACCACACATCTAACCCAACTATTGACACAAATAATAGGAGTCCGAATCATCACGAGATAAATAGAGATATAAATACCAAATAAACCATTGGTTCCAAAGTAATATACAAACCATGAGTCTGCAGAAATAAAACTGAACCCCAAAACATAGTATGATAAATAAAACTAAAAGAATGTATCAACTGAAGGGGAAACATGCCCAAATGAAAGACTGAATCATATATCCAAATCTAGGAATTAATTGAAGTGTTTAAGCAACTCCTGCACGCCTCCACAAATGGTACAACTACACATCCCTGAAATGAATCATCAATCTCGGGTCTGAGCCCAAAACCTTTGAAAAATATTTAGCAAGTATTTAAATTGCAGTTATAAAAACAGTTATTAGATACACACGTTAGTTCAACGTACACTCCATTGAGTTCACCTCCCATTTATAGTGCACACCTAACGTCTCATATCTTACCCACTTAGCCATATTACCCAGCTTAACTAGGCCTAGGTACCTAACTAACCACACTAGGTTGAGCTCCCTCGTACCGACCATACGATACGCTACTGTCAAGCCGATATCTCATTTTAACCGACTATTATTTTCGCATCATCTATTTAAGTTTCTCATACTTAAACTACTTTTAGATATACATTATCTATCTTTTCTACCATCACACATAAGTAGAATAATCACATTTGTATATACATGCCGCACAATAATATATACAGCTACAGCATCTCTCGGAATGACCACTACGATGCGGGCATACTCTGCTATCAAGTCCATGTACCTCTCGTACCAATTCAGGGATTACCGGCTCGAAATGTCTCCTCGAACCATAAATCAAACAACCCACAATGGAGGCGAATATAGTTCTAAGCCTTTGGACTACGCATATACCTAACGTACCCAAATGACCTGCCATTCCCCCTAATACACAATGCATATTGAGCGGCCCTAAGTTCTATGGTCTGAAGTTCACATCCAAACCTCGCTGGAATCGCCAAGGTGGGATCTCCCTCTGCACGAAACCTCCCGTGATGGCAGCAACGTAGGTATGTTCACTTTTGTACCTCTCCCGATATATATATATATATATATATATATATATATATATATATATATATATATATATAGTACTGCTCTTGTGCGGACCGGTCCGCATTTTAAGCGGACCGGACATGTGTCACCTAGCGGTGACCCTAGAAATTATAGGCACTCTCTCTTTTTTGCGCTCACTGCCACGCGACACATGTTCGGTCCGCACTCTTAAAATGCGGACTGGTCCGCACAAGATCAGTATTGTAAATATATATATACATATATATATATATATATATATATACTCGGTATAGGTTTACACACAGTCTGTAATATATTCCTTACGTAGTATTTATATCTCTCGAATACTCGACGTAATAGTAATTTGCACTTTATTTCCGTAGTTTTTCAAGTATCACTCACTCACCACTCAAAGGTCCCAATTATCTTTTAAGTTATTTCAGTAGTTAACACATCACTATACTAATGGCGTTTGCCTTAGGTCATGGTTTACTCCTTGCGTAACCCCAATCGTAAATTCCCAATACACATCTCAATCGGCTAACTATCGTCGGTCCTCATCCCAATTTTTCTCTCATTAAGATTAACCGAGCCCTGACTAAATATTTACTGGCCTTTTCTGAAGTCTTTATATAATTACTAAAATATTACCAAAGTCTCCCATAATTAATTTCATGGTGAAATATAACTTAAAAGGAAAAACTCATCAAAACTGGGCAGCCAAATCGATTCGGTAGGGATTCCGAATCGATGCACCCACCGAATCGAATCGATTCGGACCTGACTGCATCATTCTCATCGTGCGGATACGGGTTTTCCACATTAAATTATTAACATTAACTATTGCGTAGGGACAATTTTTAACGTTAACACATCAAGACCAATAGAAATCTTTCGAAGAACTGATCAAAACCCATTATTTCATCAAAACCATAGATTGTGTTCTTCATGTATAGTCATCATTTTACCCAAATTTCTTTCATTAATATCATCCATACTCACTGATTTCGTCAATCTACATACAAGAATTATTATATATGAATTTCAACTCCAAATCACGACTTCTACCCACCCAAATCCCCAAAATCATCATTTAAATCACGAATTGAAACCCTTATACTACATAGATATTATAACAAACTCAAAGTAATGCAAGATAAACATTTGCCTTGCAGGTCTGATTTACGTTCTGAGATGGTGAGGATGTCCTCTCCTTGCTCCGATCTCGATTCCAGCGACGTTCAGGGCGAGAAACAGTGTGGAATAGCCTACGTTTCTTCTCCTCTTTCTCTTTATGGCCTCCTCTCTCTCCAAAGTGTTGTAACCCTAGCCTCACACTCAAATGGGTTGATAGAACACTCTAATTTTCGAAGTTCCCTCTACCCTAGACTCCTAAATGATCGAAATGCCCTTACTTGATGTCGGGTTGGTATAAAATCGTCCTGCTACCCAATCAGCACACCCGACTACACTATTTTGACAATTTCGACCCATTCGGAACCAACCGTGACCTTGAAATTGCCATCCGAGTCACCCAACAATAATTTCCTATATCGACCTCATATAGTCTACACGCGACTCTCGGTTGTTGTCACGTCACTTTCACTCGCTGTGACGAAAATAATTATTTAATACTCTATGTAATTTTATTCCATAAATATTAATCTTTCTCTCCCGATTAAAAATTTAAGAAACACATAATGTTTTAATTTAATTAAATGTAATTTAAAATAATCGAGTTAGTTAAATTTTAAATAGTCAGAAATATGGGGTGTTACATACTTCCCCCCCTACAAACGAATTTCGTCCTCGAAATTTGGACGTACCTGCGGTGAATAACTCGGCTCTCGCATGTGATCCTCCTGCTCCTACGTCGACTCGCCCACATTATGGTGCCCTCACTGAACTCGAACTAAGCTTACCACCTTAGACCGCAGCTTATGCTTACTACGATCAAGTATCGCCACAAGTCTCTCCTCGTAAGAGATATCTAGCTGCAAATCTATCTCCTTCAATGGAACGTGCCAAAAAGTCAATCTCGCTCCTCTGGTACCTCTTCTGACACGTGGAATAATCCGCTGTAAATGCTCTGGTAAGTCCAGCTTATATACAACTTGTCTCACCCTCTCGATAATCGGAAACAGTCCCAGAAAGGTATCGCAGAGAGGATTGCACAAGGGTGATAGTGGATCGGTTGACTAAGGTGGTCCATTTTCTACCGCTTCGCAAGGATTTTGAGTCGAGAGAGAGCATGCGCAGTCGCTCATTGTTGAGATAGTGGGGTTGCACAGGGTCCGATTATTGTGTCGGACCGAGACAAGATTTGTGTCCTATTTCTCACAGAGTTTTAAGGAGGCTATGGGCACGAATTTACCACCATATGTAACACCCCATATTTTTAAGTATTTAAAAATTAACTAACAAGGTTATTTTAAATTACACGTGCCGTAATTTAATTTAATAAAAACATTATGTATTTATTAAAATATTAATCGGGAGAGATAAAGATTAATATTTATAGAATAACATTACTAAAGTGAGTAGTAAATGATTATTTTACGTTATAGCGAGTTATAGTGACGTGACAGTGTTATAACTCAACTGGAAGTCGCGCGTAGACTATATCAGATCGAGATAAGAAATTATTGTAAAGTGACTCGAATGGCGATTTCGAGGTAAAGGTTGGTTCCGAATGGGTCCCGGGGCGATTGTAGACCCACTCGGCATCACGTAAGGACATTACGGAGCGAACTTCGAAAATTAGAGTGTTATATCATCACGTTTGAGTGTGAGGCTAGGGTTACAACACTTTAGAGAGAGAGATGAGGCCATAAGAGAGGAAGAGGAGAAGAAAATTAGGCTAGTCCACACCGTTTCTCACCCCTAACGTCGTCGGAATCGAGATCGGAGCATGGAAAGGATATATGCACCATCTCAGAACGTAAATCAGACCTACAAATATATAGGCAAGTGTAGGGTTTTCAAATTATGATTTAAATGATGATTCTTGTGATTTGGATGGGTAGAACTCATAATTTGGAATTGAAATTCATATTGAACAACCTTTATATTTAGATAACATGAAATCAATGAGCATGGATGATATTAATGAAAAAAATCTGGGTAAAATGATGACTATGCATGAAGAACACGTCAACTATGATTTTGATAAAATAAGGGGTTTTGATCTGTTGTTGGGTGGATTTTTATTAGTCTTTATGTGTTGTTCAAGTTAAAAATTGTCCTTACACAAATAGTTAATGTTTAGGGATGTGGGATGGGAGTTTGGGGAAGTTTCATGGAGCTTTGAAAAAGTTGGAATCTGAAAAACTCGTAACAGCACGAAGAGGATGATGCAGTCAGGTCCAAATCGATTCAGTTTTAAAACTAAATCGATTCGAAATCCCTACCGAATCGACTCAGCTGCCTTGTTTTGATGAGTTTATCCCTTTGAGTTACATTTCACCATGGAATTAATTATGGGAGACTTTTGGTGATAGTTTAGTCATTATATAAAGACTTAAGAAAAAGGTCTTTAAACATTTAGTCAGGGCTCGGTTAATCTTAATGACGAAAAAATTGGGCTTAGGACCGACGATAGTTAACCGATTGAGATGCGTATCGGGAATGAACAATTTGGGTTACGGGAAGAGTAAACCAAAACCTAAGGCTAGTCTAGTGATTTGTTAAATACTGAAATAACTTAGTATAGGTATACACACAACCTATAATATATCATGTACGTAGTATTTATATCTCTCGAATACTCGACGTATTAGCAATTCGTACAGTGAAGTCTGTATGTGTTTCCCACAACATAGAACTTAGGGGGCTCACTATGTGTTGTGCATTAGTGGGACTGGCAGGTCATTTGGGTACCTTAGGTTTATGCGTATTCCAAAGGCTAAGAACTATATTAGCCTCCGTTGTGTGTTGTATTTATGGTTCGAAGAGACATATCGAGTCGGTAGTCCCTGATTTGGTACGTGAGGTACATGGACACTTGATAACAGAGTACGTCCGCATCGCGGTGGTTATTTCGAGAGATCGTGTAGCTGTATATATTATAGTATGGCATATATATACAAGTGTGATTATTTTACTTATGTGTGTTGGTAGAAAAGATAGATGGTGTATATCTAAAAGGAATTTAAGCATGAGAAACTTAAATAGATGATGCGATAATAATATTTGGTTAAAATGAATGATCGGCTTGAAAGTAGCGTATCGTATGGGCTGTACGGGCGAGTTCAACCAAGTGTAATTAGTTAGGTACATAGGCCTAGTTATGCTGGGTAGCATGGCTAGGTGGGTAAGATGAGAGGTGAAGAACTCAAGGGAGTGTATGGTGGACTAACTTGTGTATCTAATAATTGCTTTTATAACTGCAATTTAAATACTTGCTAAATATTTTTCAAAGATTCTGGGCTCTGGCCGGTGTCAAATCTAATTTCCAAAACATTTTATAGGAACCCCAAACTTGATGGACTCATTCTAGGGATGCGTAGTTGCAGCATTTGTGGAGGCTTGCAGGAGTTGCTTTGACGCTTCAATTAATTCCTTGATTATGATATATGATTCAGTCTTTCGTTTGGGCATGTTGCCCCTTAAGTTCATACATTCATTTAGTTTTATTTATCAGACTATGTTTTGGGGTTCAGTTTTATTTCCGTAGACTTAGGCTTTGGATATTACTTTGGAACCGATGGTTTTTTCGTATTTATTTCTCTCTATTTATCGCGTGATGATTCGGAATGCTATTATTTGTGTGAATGGTTGAGTTTGATTATTTAAATTTTCGCATGTTGTTATATGATTAATGAAAGATAAAATTTGGCACCGACTTAATTTAACATAGGAGGTTTAGTAATTTAAAAAGTTTCGACAAGGATGTTAAGAATGAACCAAGTGAGATTCGTGTCCATAGGATCCGTGCGGCTTATACGATTTCAACATAGCGTTCTTCGATATAGAGCCCTATTGATATTGATATGGTTGTTGGATTCATGATCACGTATTTGAGATTACGTTCTTCTACTATTATATTTGTATTAATTGTATACTCATACAATTCGATCTGATTTCATATTCCACCAAGGAGAAGACCGGCGAGGGCAGCGACGAGAGCTGATGAGAGAGAGGCTCAACAGGAGCCACAGCCACCGCCGCCACAGCCACCGCAGGGCAGCTAAGGCAACAGAGGTAGTCGTTAATGTGGCACAGGCAGTTAACATCGCTATGACTGCCCTGGCACTTCACTTTCCACCACAACAGCCACCGACCCAATCGCCATCGGAGTAGGCATATAAGGAAGCATGTGTGTTGAAAGAGTACAAAATTCCATAATCCACCACAACAGCCACCGACCCAATCGCCATCGGAGTAGGCATATAAGGAAGCATGTGTGTTGAAAGAGTACAAAATTCCATAATCGATAGTCCCACTTACATACTTAAAAATTCTCTTATGTACTAACAAGTGATATTCTTTCGGACATGCTTGAAAGCGGGTGCACACTCCTGCACTATATGTTATATAGAGACGACTAGCGATGAGATAAAAAATGCTACCTATCATACCCCTATAGAGTGTCGAAAATAATGCTCGTGGGACTTTCGATTATAGAATATGATACTTTTCGAACACGCATGCTTCCTTATATGCTTACGACGATGGCAATTGAGTAGAAAAAAAATTACCTGGGCGAACCAGATGGGAGGAGAATGGGGCTGCAATGGAGGTTTGGAGAGGAAAAGAGGGTACATCCCGCTTAGGGTTTTGGACAGAATGAACTAGTAAAGGAAAAAGTGTTAGGTTCTTAAAATTAAAAGGATACACACATGTGGGGAAGAAAAGAACATGTTTACCCCGGCTTCAAACCCGCGCCCGCGGGGATTATCGTCACAACCGCGATCGGGGAACATTCGTGGGTAAAACGAGGTCAGGGGTGGGTGTTACCAAAAACGGCGAAAACATTCAAATTTTACAAAAACTTAAAAGACCACCAAAATAAATCAACTAAAATAAAAATAAAGCAAAATACAATTTCATATAAAACAAGAAAAATGAAAGTTAATTGCATTAAATTGCTTTGATGTCTTGCAGCACCACACGAGTCACGGAAAATGGGTGATTGACGTCTATATTCGATCGAGTGAAAATCTCTCATTTAATCAACACGCGAACACGAAGTGTAAATGGTAAGCAGCATGTTAATTCCCATCGTGAATACAAGTTCAAATATTTCGAGTTCAAAATGTTGAATCTAGAGCGTTTTTCGAATCCCTTAAAATTGAATAAAGCCAGAATACAAAAAAAAAATCACATACTACACGAGACATTGCAAACCCATCGGTCTTCAGTTTATATCTCCCTCAAAATGCCCTTGTTTTTTATTTTTTTAATAATATTTTTTTAAGGAGTACATAATAGACAATTTTGCCAATAGAGCTTTCATCTCCCTGAGGGCAGAATTTCCCATTGCATCTCATCATTTTTTATAAGAATCTTCACAATCAATGGTTCTTACATGCAGTGCTGAAAAATCTCGCGAAGAAAATGTATTAGGCCCAATTGAGTGTGAACGAGCAAAATCAGATTGGCTAGTAGATATGCATCGAAGATACACCATAATTCATTTGTGTGTACGTGTGCAAAATGGGATCCTTTAGACACAGATTTATTTTACTAGACTATGGTAAACGCTATAAAATAGTCAAGTGAGATAAGAATGAAATCTATCACGTTACGTGACACGTAACACTAAGAAGATGGGCAGTTACCAGAAGATGGGATATAAGACTCATACAGCAACATAGCGTTCCAGTCTTCCGAAATAAAAATATTTTAGGGTTTTTGAAAAGACAAATAAAATTGCAAAATACTTTTGGGTTTTCCAAAATAAAGAATATAAAAATATATAAATATTTCTGAACTGAATATAAACATTGAAAAAATAACAGTAAGAAAAAATATGTTGCACGAGTTCAATAGACGATTTTTGTATCATAACAATTATAATAAATCAAGAGATAATAGATCCTAATCTTGAATACGACGACATCCTAATCTATGGAGCACACCCCAATGGACTTCTTAAGGTTCTCGAACCTAAATGAGTCGAGAGGTTCGGTGACGATATCAGCATATTGAACATCTGTCAAAACATAACTAATGGAAATTACATTTTCCTAGACAAAATCTCGAATGAAGTGATGAGAGCTTTCATGAGATTTTTGAAATGTTTATAGCACTTGTGTTATCACAATATATAGTCATCCCCTCTCGATCTATTGCAAAATCATAAAGAATTTGTTTCATCCAGATAAGTTGTGTGCAAAAACTAACTGCAGCTATGTACTAGACCTCGGCAGTCGACAATTAAAATTCAATTTTGTTCCTTTCTTCACAAAGACACATGTGCACTAGCTAGATAAAAACAACTCTTTTGTCCTTCGGACATCTCCGACCCAATCGCCATCGGAGTAGGCATAGAAGCATACGTATCGAAAGAGTACAAATTTCTCTCCATAATCGAGAGTCCCGCTCACATACTTAATAACTCTCTTAACTACTAACAAGTGGATTCTTTCGGACATGATTTAAAAGGGGATACGCATATACCTAACGTACCCAAATGACCTGCTAGTCCCCTTAATACACAATGCATAGTGAGCCGCCCTAAGTTCTATGGTCTGAAGTTCACATCCAAACCTCGCTGGAATCGCCAAGGTGGGATCTCCCTCTACACGGAACCTCCCGTGATGGCAGCAACGTAGGTATGTTCACTTTTGAACCTCTCCCGATATATATATATATATATATATATATATATATAGTACTGCTCTTGTGCGGACCAGTCCGCATTTTAAGAGTGAGGACCGTACATGTGTCACCTAACGGTGACCCTAGAAATTATAGGCACTCTTTTTTGGGCTCACCGCCACGCGACACATGTTCGGTCCGCACTCTTAAAATGCGGACTGGTCCGCACAAGATCAGTATTGTAAATATATATATATATATATATATATATACTCAGTATAGGTTTACACA